>OZ012735.1:738574758-740039758 GCA_963859935.3 Lathyrus sativus | reverse complement strand
ACACAGACACGCACAGACACGCACACCCACACACACGCACACACACACACGCACTCACATGCACGCACGCACGTGCACACGCACACGCACACACGCAAGCACACACACACACACTCACACACACACACACACACACACTTAGAGACACGCAGAGACACACACACACAATCACACGCACGCAAACACTCACGCACGCGCACACGCACAGACAGACAAGCAGACACACACACGCACACACACACACACACACGCACACACGCGCACACACACGCACAGACACGCACACACACACACACGCACTAACACACACACACGCAGACACACACACGCACAGACACGCACACACAAACACACAAACACGCGCGCGCGCACACACGCACGCACACGCACGCGCACACACAGAGACACGTACGCACGCACACACACACACAAGCACACACACGCGCGCGCACGCACACACACACACACACACACACACACACACACAAACAGACACACGCGCACACACACGGAGACACGCATGCACGTACACACACAAACACACGCACGCACGCATACGCACGCACGCGCACACACATGCACACACGCAGACACACACTCATACAGATAGGCACGCAAGCACACACACGCATAGACACGCACACTCACACACACGCACACACACACACGCACGTACCCTTACACACACACATACACGCAGACACACACACGCACGTACGCACACGCGCTCGCACACACACACACACACACACGCACACAAGCACACAGACACACACAGACACACACGCGCGCACTCACAAACACACACAGAGACACAGACACGCAGAGACACACAGACACAGACACACACATACACACACTCACACGCACGCACACAGACACGCACGCGCACACGCACACACAGACACGTAGACACACACACACACACAGGCACGCATGCGCACACACACATACACAAAGACACGCACACAGACACACACATACACGCACACACACACACACAGACACGCAGGCACGCAGGCACGCACACACACACACACACACACACACAAACACGCGCGCACATGCACAGGCACGGACGCGCGCACGCACGCACACACAAAAGCACGCACGCACACACAGACGTGCACTCACACAGACACACAAGCACGCACACACACACGCACAGACACGCAGACGCGCACACACACACGCACAGACACGCAGACACTCACTAACACTCACACGCACGCACGCACACACACACAGACACACAAGTATGAGGTGGGATGAGTATTAAGGTGTCGTACTCTCACTCATACCTACTTATTTTAATGGGTTATTACACTTGTTTGTATCCATATCTATTTTATGGACTTTTATTCTATCTGTGGATAAAATTTTCGAGTACCTATTGGAGATAAGTCCAATTTTCATTCATAGTTATACATCGAAATAGAGATTTATTACCTTCGTTTTAAAATGATTGTCGTTTAAAATTTATGCACACAAATTAAAAAATACAATGATATTGTCGTAAAATATTGTCATATTTTAATAGTAGTGAGTGTTTAAAATGATTTTGAACACCCATGAAAACTGATAAAATGCCAAGTGTTTCTTCTAGTTTAATCAAAAGTTTTGAAATCGAATCAATTCTTAAAAATACAAGGGTATTAAATCTCTTAAAAAAAATTTGTCGGTTATTATAATTCTTCCCGGTAAAAATTAACTTTTAGCATACTAATTTCATAAAAGAAGATAAATTTGGACTTCTAAATTATTTACTCACTTAATTTTTGTTGGATTGTTTTTTGAATCCAAAAAACAAAAAAAGATTCTATAAATTGGGTAAGGCAAAAAAATGTCAAGATAGTTTGACGCCAGATTTTTGGGGTGTAAAACAAAAACAACATTAAGATTTTACTAAATAGAAAACGATAAAGGAATTATAAATTTTAAGAGAAACCAAAACACGTAAAATAGAATGTTGCAATTTGGTAGAAAAATCACCAAACAAGTCAAGTTAGGCAATCTCACATGGCAGGGTTAGTGGCCATACGTTGGATTTTACAATCATGACAAATTGTAAATGACAATAGAAAGTGGCCAAAAATTGAAAACAAGTAGGAAAAAGAAATAACAATGATTGAACACTTCAGCTAGGTATTTACAACTTTTGTACCAACTTGCTTATGCTTTTGAAGATGGAACATGTGTAAAGAATATTATGGCAGGACAGTAAACAAAGTACCTGCGAAACTCCTAGACTAAGTTATCAAAATTTACATACCTATAGGACAGCCAATAGAGGGATAATCTAATTTTAAAAAAATTCTTCACACACCTGCAGACAATGGATGCAAAATCATGAAAGTATATGATAGCAAGAACTGGTAGACAATAATGAAAGCAGTGAGAGCCAGCTATTTATACAGGTTAAATCCAAATAATTTTCATAAAACTATAGGTACTGACAGCTCTTCCATTCTAGAAGGAACGCTCATAAAACTATAGGTACTGACAGCTCTTCCATTCTAGAAGGAACAGCGTCGTCGTCATCGCATGTTCCTTGTAGCACAACAACATACCTTTGTATCCTTCAATTTGCTCATACAGTCACAATTCTAAGTTTCATATTAATGTGCAGGTCTAATCAAATTAATCAACAATACTAACTATGTCACCAGAGACACAGGATCAGCAAAGATAAAAGTAAGTTTATTGGTAGTAGTAAAGAATATAGCAATATAGCCAGTATAACAATCTAGAGTGTTTATGGAATTATAATATCTCTTTCCCCCTGTGCCAACAAGTACCCTGAATGTAAAATCTTTATACAAACAAACCTCTGGCACAGGTATAAATATTAAAAGAAAAAATTGAAAGATATCTGTCAAATTATAAAAATCTCCAAGGTATGTTTGGATTGATGGAATAGGATGGAATGGAGTGGTATGAGATGGAATAAGTGTCATTCCATTGTTTGAAAAAGTTAAAATCGGATGGAGCGGAGCGGAATGGGGTGGTATAGATTTCATTCCTTTCCATCACTTCCGCCATATTTCTTGCCCTCCAATTTGGGGAATGAAAAACTTACCTTGTTCCATCCTAAAATATGCAAACGATGGAGTGAGTCTTCATTCCACTCTACTCCATTCCGCTTCATTCCAATCTGCTCAATTCCATTCCACTCTGTTTATTTTATGATATCCAAACATAGCCCAAGGTTTATAACTACAAAAGGTAAAACACTGCAAAAGACACTCGGAAGCTAAGACTGCTAAATTAACACATGAATTTATTCCTAAACAAGACCTCGAAAAGGATAATCTTGAATAGAGAATTTATTATGTTGTCAATAGCATGCTATAGCGGAATAGCTTAGTGGTTGTAGGGCTCGGCGCAACGCTATAGGTCCACGAGCCTCTGTCAACAATAGCGGTTATAGCAACCGCTAATTGCAACCCCAAACTGCTATCGCAGCCGCTATTACATTTGCTATTAAAATTTTGGAGATAAATTCCCCTAATTCATTTTTTTAAACTATTGTCGTATTTTAAGGGTATAAACTTCAGTCTGAACCATTTGAAGAGTAATGTTATGTTCTTGCTCACAAATAATCGTTCTGTTATTCTTCCTACTTTTAGTTCAATTATGTACTATTCCTCTTCTCTGCTTAAGTTTTATTACTCTATACTTAAGGTTTCTTAACTATTAAGTATAATCATCTCTTTAAGTTTGTGTATTAGTCTATTTTTGAATATTTTTATTTACTTTGTTTATTGGATTTTAGTCTTTGCAATAGCGGTTATCTCGCTTCAGCATTTTGGGGGGTCAGTGCTAACACAAAGCTACCCGAGATTAACAACATGGAGATTTAATAACTAGTTAGTTTGTTCAAAGTTTAAGAAAGAAGTTAGAGCAAAAGAGGCTAGTTTATTACCTCTCAGAAATTGATATCTCAATAGAAATTATTGAGGAAGACTTCCAACTCAGACATGATAGATGGCCAATCTACTTTATGAATACAAAAGATAATGAAGACCAGTTTGTGGATTTATTCCGAATCAAACGAAAATATGCTTAAACATTACTAATGTAAATATATATCATTTACAGAGGCTCAAACATTCATGTTTCTCATTGCAGCATGGTTTTCATGTCAAACACATAGCCCTTTTATTGAAAACATGTACCAAATAAAAGTATTCCAAAGCACAAGTCATGAATGTTAATCTAGGTTTTTCGGGTATCTAGAGATATTAGGAGACAGCTATTATTTAAGTTATGTGACAGATTTATATTAGGACATGATGAGAAGCCTCGAAAGCATAAAGAATTTATTCAAATTTCTTTATCAATATAGCGAAATTAATCAACCAGATCTTAATCAGGCTTCAGTTCTTCCCAGACCCAACAATGATGAGTATATTCTGGTGCCTAGGGAATAGGGATATCATTATAAGAATGCTAACAACACACTTTTCTGGATAGTATTAAAAACATCATTTGTTATTGGATCATTTTAAAGAAGTCAAATAAGCTGCCTACTACTGATCACAAATGGACCAATCACAAAGAGTGTTTTCCGAACATTGTTTATCCTTATAATGACAAAGTTCTTTTTTTCACTAGATGGAATAGGATAAACAGACAACCAGCGCCATGCCATGTATTGAGTCAAGAGATATGCCATTTGTCTATAAATCTCTCATAATGGTTTGACTTATAGTTTTCCTTGGCTGTCCTCTTTCTAAAAAACTACTATTGGACTACTCGTCTGATCAACCCTCCTTAATGGTGCTTCTCCAGGTTTATCAACACATATAGAAACCACCTAAGAGGAAACTATTATAAACCTTAATAAAAAACTGACATTCACATTAAAAGAAACCATAACATTTTAAGTAGGGATGCCATTTTATACTTTAACTCAATCAAATGAATACTAGATCCTATATTCAGAAAATGACAGTTACTATGACCATCTCTTGTTCTAAAAGATAAATAAATCCATTCTTGAGTGTTGCTTATCCCTTTTCAAGAGCCAAATAAATGAAATTTATCCATTGGTCAGTACTGCTCATTGAGAGTGTATTAAGAAGATTATCAGATTGCAAAAGCACAATCTCTAGCTTGCTTCATTCCAACTACCTAGTCTTTGCTTAATTAAAGCCTCCAACCCTTTAATGGTGTTGGGTATGAAGTGTATTGAGTTAGGGCAAAGTAGTTTTTATAAGGCTTTACATAATCCTCACCCCTTGAGCTAGCTTTTAGAGTTGAGTTGAGTTAGGCCTAACCTAAATTTTGAAACGTGATACTAGACCTCTATGACCAAATCGTTTAGAGCTTGATCCTTATCGCTCACATTCTAATAATAAAAGTAGATTAAATTCAGTACCAAGGTAAGTGGGCCCGTGCAGATTCCACCTTCATTACGGTCTGCCCAAGCCGCCTAAATTGCAGCATTCGGGTTGCCTTCACTGCACCCTCTAACACCTTCGTCGTGTTAGGTGTAAAGGGATTAATTTAGTACCTCATTGCTTACAGATATGGCCTATGTAGTGTTTATAAAGTTTGGGCATCCCTCACCTCACAAGTCGGTTTTGTAAGATTGATTTAAGACCACCCACAAATTCTAAGAGGGGAGTATGTATATAGTTCAAAACCTATTTGGTTGTCTTCACTTAACAACTCAACAACTCAAACTTTTGGCATAGCTGGTTTAAAATTAGATTCTGAATGTAACCAATTTCAAATTCTTCTGAAATCTCTTTTACATGCATCAGTAAGGCTGAAACCTAAAATGAAATAAGATTGTCATTAAGAAAATCCTCATTACTACCTCATTTGGTTATTTTCATAAACATGTTGATGTTTCACACCTATGACTATGATCATATATTTCATTGCAGTGCTTAGCATTTCAAATTTGCTACTATGGATGACAATTACTATTTTCAAGACTATTCAATCTTATGCATGCAATTTGTAATTTCCATTATCTTTTAGGCTGCCCCTTCAATTTGTTGTACTTTTTCCTAGTACTTTTACAATTTTTGAAAGTGTTTAAAACTTTTTTGGGTGGTTAGCTAATTTTTGCCTCCTTAACCATGTATGCATTAATGATACACATAATAATACTTGAATCAAAATTCTATATGATTGTATGAGAAAAATGTCAGTAACAACGATCAAGAAAGTGAAATATGCAAGATAGAAAATGAAATATGTAACTTTCTGAACTATATTCCATAATATGATAAGTTTCAAGTACACCAGCACATAATATTCAAACTTCAACTGTACAATGACTAGAGGGAAAAAAAAGAAAAGGAGATGGTTGCTAAAACTACCTTTCAAGAGAAACAGAGAACTCCAGATCTGTCAACTGAGAGAAGAAAAGAGAAGCAACTGTGGACTCAACAATAACATAACCAATAGTTTATTGTATAGGTTAATGCATCTCAACTCAAATGCAAAGGAGCATTTAGCAACTATTTAGAGGCTAAATTTCCTAAACCTAGAGAAAGTAGAAAAGATGCTAAATTTGTTCTGAGGAAAAACCTTATTCTTTGTTACCGTATCTCTTTGCAATAATAGGACGCACATCATCAGCTTCAGCCAATGTCTCTAGAAAGGGAAGTAATGACATTAGCGCACAATCTAATGGATCATCAAACCAACTCTTTATGGGAATTCCATTATTCACTTGCAACCGGAAAACCTGAAATGTGTTGAGAGTGAAAGGATTAAACATCAAATGCAAATAACATATTTCTTCCCCTTCCCTATCAAGGCTAGACAGAGTAGCCTATGGATGACTTTGAGGGAAAGGGGCAAGGGAATCAAAGGTAGTCATTTCCTTTTGTTTGAATGTTGAAGTGAGCATAGAGGATTATATACCTGAGGTGAAATTAAGGAATAAAAGAAAGATTGAGATTGAACCAACAAAAGATAGTGACAGATTGTATACCTGAGGTGAATTATCAATTATGACAACTTTTGAAAGATCAACACCCAATATGGTAAGATCTTTTGTGTAATTTCCATCTGAGAACAGGCATGATTCTCGATACACACGGCGAGAAATAAATTTTTCATCTGGGTCCAATACATCAAGTAGTTGCTTTGCATATATGCTTTGGCTGGCCGTAAAAATAACTACTTCAAACATCTCTGATACTCTCTCTAAGAATGTGTGGAGGAAAGGCCTTTGTTTTACGTATACTGTGTAATCTTTCATATTGAAGAAAATGTTAAAAGTGAAATCTGCATTATCACAATGTTCCAGCGTAGAATGAACAAGGGTCTCTGCACATAAGAAAGCACGGCAGACGGCTATGGTGAATATGATTTTCAACTGTAAATACTTCAGAAATAAAACATCTAGAAAAGTGTCAAATCTTGTAATCAAACATCAATGAAACAATGTATTATCATCCTGCAGAGATGTTCAAAGTTGTTAGTTGAACCAAGTGAGTTTTAAATTAACCCAAAGAATTCAATTAAATTTTGTTGTATCAACTTTAGTAATTTTTTTCCCATCTACAAGGACAGACAATATTGTATCAGACACACTTTAATATTCAACACAAGTTAATCGAGCTAGCTGATTTGATATCATGTTATTCCAACTTCCAAGTCTTTATTCAAATTTCTTCATTCTTACCTAGACCCAACAATTTCAACACAGTATTAGAGTGATACCCCCTCCCCCCTCCTCTCTTGGGTGTGTGTTTGCCTTGCTAATATTACCACTCATATTATTAAATAATGAAGAAAGTCGTGATATATGAGGAAATATGAAATCCAATCCTATGGGAAAATCTAAGTACACTATAAGATCAAGATATTGTGAAATATTTCAATATATGGTAATAAATTCAAATGTAATGCAGATTCAAAATTGACTATAACTACTGCTTCAAAGCAATTAATATCGGCAATTTGTATGGACTTTTCTCAATTTCTTTCTTACAAATATGAGTGCAGAATAAATATCCATGAATAGCTAAAGCATCAGATTCTTATGAAACTTTTACTTGTTACCATCATTATGAACATTGTTGAAATAACTGAAACAGCAATAGTTTTAGCAAAACCAAGCTATGGATTGAAAAATATATACATCTTTATTTTAGATTAAACTCCAAAAAACTGGAAGATAAATCATCTAAAATTTATGCCAATATTACATTATGTAATTATATATAGATAATTAGTAATCAGTGGTAAACAAGTATCATAATTTCTTACCGTCTAAATCAAGCACAAGGGTTACTGATTTTCTTCTTGGAGATTGCTTTGGAAATAGTGTGGGCTGGTCATTTAATTCTACTTCTGATAGTTCTGGTAAACTCTTGATAAATGACTGTGGATCAAAGCACTCTTCCTTATCCAAGTCATCTTTGACATCGGACTCCTGGTTGCAGGATCTTATCTGAGCTATAGCAGAATACAAGCTAGCACTTTCACGAACCACAATACCTTCTCCACATGACATGCTATCTGGAGTACAGCGAATTTTAGCATCATCTTCACAAGCAGGCAGGGTCGTGTACTGTTCAGAAGCACAAACCACGGATGGCTCGGTGGATCCAAAATCCGATAGGTAGTTGGTTTCACTGACATCATCATCCAATGAATTTCCACAAAAGGGTAAGTTTGTAATGATCATGTCAGAAATGTAGAAGTCGGATACATCACACGTTTCAAAACCACATATGTTTCTTCCCTCATCAGCTCCAACTCCTTCCATGTTAGTATCACCAAAGCTCCCTATAAGACAGTCGAAGTTGTCAGAATATAAATAATAACAATAACATGGCTACAAAGTAACTGTACATTATTGTGATGCAGTGAACCTGGAATGAACCCCCTATTGTAAAAACTTTTATGTGAAACACGTGAGTGGTTTTATATCTAGCACAACCCCTAACGCATGATCCCTTTGGGCTTAAATTGTGGACAATGCACATGACCATTCAAACTTGTGCTTAAATTTAACTTCTACTAGATTATAGACTTGATATCGTATGAACCCAACCAACTAACTTAAAAGTCTAAGCTATTAGGTGAAAGCATATGAATGGTTTTATATCTAGCAGCCATAAGTTCAAAAATCAACATTAATTTGCCTACTATGGAAATTAGGCTGGATTGTAAATCCCATCACTTCAAAATTTAGATATTTTGATAAAAATAAATCATATGTTTAATCTTAGTGGTATTTTACTATTTATCTATTAGGCTCTTAAAGTCAAATTTCAGTCAAGTACAGAGCTTTGCAAGCTTTCTTTAATTCGTCCCTACGCTTTGACTAGTCATATTTTAAAAGATGACAATCAGCTCATAGATCCACAACCACTACGTCAGTGACTTCCATGCCTCTCGTCTTAGGCTACAATCATGATATTGAGATTTAAACCAACAATCTCCTACAAACTGCTCAATACCCCCACTCCTAGTAAAATTTAACTTTGGTATGATTTTAAATTGATTTCTTCCCCCACAAATCCTATTTCTTTGTTTTTCTAAAATTTATCAAGTGGGCCCATCTGATTTCTCTGGCAAGAAGCATCAAATTTAGCCCATCAAATCCAAATGCAGTAATAAGTCCTGCTTTTTATTTATCTAAGATTCATCAAACTTAGGAAAGAAATTCATACAGTCCAAGTTTAGGTTATATGCAGATCAACTCACAGAAGTTAGTAAGAAACAATAGAGTTGCATGACAAATCTTGTTTACAAATTAAAAATCAAATAAGAAAATAATACAATCATGCTCTTTCAGAGTGTCATGGATACATTACAATCAAGCAAAGAACACACAAATAACAGTTTTCATACCTGTACCTTTTTCAGTATAATGTTGTGAATGGACTTCGATGGGCTCAAAAGCAGGAGAAAAAATTGTTTCTAAGTTCTCTGTACAGGGATTGGTTAGTTCCTAGAAAAGAAAAGAAAAAAGTTATGGTTATGGCAATCATGCATTACAAAAGAGTTTAAATGTCATGGAAACAAGTATATAGTATATAATAATGTTTCAACAGAAAACTAAACTAAAACTTGAAGCATTTACAAGCATCTATCTAGTTGATGGAGCGGTCATTGATGAATAGCAGCTAAGGCAAGAAAAAGGTGGACAGGTGCAATTTTGGCGACTGGATAGAAGGTATCTCCATTATCTAGTTGATGGAGCGGTCATTGATGAATAGCAGCTAAGCCAAGAAAAAGGTGGACAGATGCAATTTTGGCGACTGGATAGAAGGTATCTCCATTGTCAAGGCCAAAGATCTGTGTGTAATGTGTATCCTTTCGCTACAAGAAAAGCTTTTAGGCGGTCAATCTTTCCATCGTACCCAATTTTAACTATGTGTCTCTTTACTCAAATCACACTATTTGTATTTATAATAGTGTTACAATAAATACATATAATGTTAATGAAGATCTACAGATTTACTTAATTCTAACATCAAGTAACATTTGTAATTTTTAATTAATTCTGACATTAACTAATATTCTTAATTTGTGGGCAATTAGTAATTTTTGCTTTAAGTCCAAAGAGAGTACTTCAATAAGGATAAGTTATGGGCCATTTAAGAAAGGCATGCTTAGCAATTTGTGAATGCATTAGCTCGAAGATAACATTTATAGAAGGTCATATTAAACAAGACTCCTATTTATGACTAAAGTTAGTTATCTTGATCATTGCAGTAACTAATACCAAGGTATTAGTAGGACAAATGAAAAAGTAAACTTCCAATAAATAAATATCTAATCAAATATAACAAAACTTCATCATTCTTCCCAGGATAGAGGAACATACAGAAAATTGGTGTTGGGAGTCAGAGTTTTCATAATCCAGAGCTTCTTTGCGATCATTAGATTGATCAGTTGCAATGTCTTTGGGCAGCATCCTTGAAGAAACTATAGAAAAATAGCAAGAATTATCAAGCGCGTAGAATCAAAATAATGCCAATTTAAACACACCCGTAAATCAAGGAAGATTGTAAGGGACAGAAAGTGATACTATCTATAGATTGACATTAATTATATCAAGAAAGAAAATTAACTGGCAAAAAAATTAATAAAATTATGGAAACTTGCCACTTTGTATCATACCCGGTCACTCTACTCAATTAAAAAATTAAGCATTAGTGTTTTTTATGATAGGAAGATCATAAAAACAATTTTGTCTTAACAAATGCATTTCAATCATATTTTGGAAACCTGGTCTGGATATTCTGATACCGAGCAGCTAAATCGGCTCTTGTTTTTTTAATTGTGACAGAACAGAATTTTGACCCTATAGAAACCTTAAGGCTGCAGACTCAGAGCTACCTTAAAGTTCAGGGCAGATACCAAATTTGAAAATTCAACTCGTTGATAAATTCATAATTACATCTCACATTACTGTCAGCTCTTCTAATTGGCTCCAAAGCCTCAACTCACCTGACCAAGTCATAGACTGATAAACCAATTTGTCTAAGCGAGGATTTTATTTTCTTTCTATTATAACGTGCTTTCTGTATGGCTAGCTCTACGGCTAGCTTAAAATCAGTAATTAAAGACAAAATATCAACCTGGCAAAACACAAATAAAGGTTCTATGGCTAGCTTAAAACCAGTAATGAAAGCTTCGAATCAGCAGCATGTTACATGATATATATGCTGAAAAGCTGAAAAAAGAAACCAAAAAAGAACAAATGAAGCAAAAACACGATATTAGCTTCTTACCATTAATACAATTTTGAATAGTTGTGTCGACCTCTACCTCTTGAGCAGAAATCACGATTTTAGAACATGAGTTTTTGGAAATTACTTTCGATTTTGGACAGATTTGAAGATCATTTCTCTCTGCCAAACAGCTCATACTTACTTTGCTCTTCATTTTTAAGGATGGCATTTGATTTGTGCTTATAATCGGTACAACAATCTTGCTTTCGGCACATTTGTGGGGAACCAATGTCCCTCTTGACAGTCAAAGCAAGCAGCAGAGTCTGTTGCACAAAAATACCAAATTATGAATTATATAATCAGTAGGACTAAATAATTTTTTTTTAAATTTATTTATTTATATATATCAACGGTACAAGCCGCATATACTCATTTAACTCGACTAGGGCATTTAAAGAACTTATAATTCTCTGTTCAAATAATCCATCTACAAAAACACTTCAAAAACACCATAAAAATTGACCAATTCACACACCAAATCTGGAGTGAACCTAAGAAACTATCGTAACAAACCGAAGCAGAAACTACTGAATAATCTAGCAAGTTTAATTTGCAGTTACAAAGCAGAATAAAGAAACTAACAATTATAACAAACAGTTCAAAGATCAAAGAACCAAAAACGAATTGCACAGAAAATAAAAGAACTGTAATTTTGCTGAACAATGTTACGAAGTCACTGAAATTCAATAAGAGATTGATTACCTCTAACCAACCACTTTCTCTCTCTAGTTTCTCTCTCTAGAAATCCATTGATTTACAGTTCCGCGAGTCAGAGAGGACTGAGAGAAGAGAGATGGTTAGTCTATCTATGTTTGTAAGTATGCGCTGTTTGGTGATGCTTTTGACGGCTGGGATGATATCTATTGATTCGACCATTTGAAAAGTGACACGTGGCGCGTGGAACCAGCTAAGGAAGACGCGTCGACACGTGCTGCTTCGCGGAAAGAGAGGTAAAT
This sequence comes from Lathyrus sativus, assembly GCA_963859935.3. Lineage (NCBI taxonomy): Eukaryota > Viridiplantae > Streptophyta > Magnoliopsida > Fabales > Fabaceae > Lathyrus > Lathyrus sativus. The sequence continues at coordinate 740,027,079 of OZ012735.1, read as the reverse complement.
TTGATTACACACCAGGATGGGGGCGCTGTCATACGCGCGTTATAAGGGCGTGGGAGTCACTCTCGCTTTACATTCCGCTTCTGTGGTTTTGACCTTTGAAGTCTAAGGCACAGTTTTTTTGTTGTTCTTTTGTGGCCGTTAGTGAAGTTGGAGGTCCACTTTGTTCAACACTTGCAATTTATATAAAAGTTTAAATACATTTTTTATTTTTCTATGCAATGTGCTTTTCATTTTTTTATACTCCTATTTTAAAATTTAAACTTTTTAACCTTTAATTCACTATTTATGGTATTTTTCTTAGTCCTTCTGAAATAATAGTGATGATTATGATATACAAATTATTTTTAATAATATATTAATACTAATTAGATTAATTTCTTATTTAATATATTTTAAATAATTAATTAATAATTAATAATTTTAATTAATTTTTTTTGAAAATTAACTAATTCAAATTTCAAAAATAAATTTTTAGACTTGGCAAAAAAATTTCCTCCAAAATAAACACTATTATATTTTTTATTTCACCCTTCTAACTTTTTCTTCTAAAAGTTAGAGAATCTTGATTCTTTCGTTGCAATAACTTATAATACAGTATTACAATTAATTATGAATAGCTGAACTATATAAACATTAATAGTATATTTTTTAAAATTTAACGTGGGACTTCGATAATAAACAAAACTAACAAAGTTTTAGGTTTGGTAAAACAATTTCTTCCAAAATAAATACTATTATATCCTTTATTTTATTCTTCTAACTTTTCCTTCCAAAAGTTAGAGAATCTTAATCCTTTGTTGCAATATCAGCTTATTATACAATATTACAATTAGTTATGAATAGCTGAACTATATAAACATTAATAGCATTTTTAAAAAAATTTGACGTGGGACTTCGACAATAAACAAAACTAACAAACAGTTTCAGGATAGAGACCTTATTGTTTTTTCGGAGGTTTATGATATGAAAGGGTTGAATAACAGAAAGTCGAGAAAGATTAAAAATGCTAGAGCGTATTCATTCATTCTTGAAGAAGACACAACAAACTATGGTGTCGATTAAAAAGGCGGTATTGTCACGCAGATCAAACAATCAAGGGTTTTGAACTTCAAACCATTAAGAAAATCACTCAATTATTTAGATTTTGGACCACTTTTATAATATTTGCAATTCTCCCAAGTATTATAGTATTGCACATTCTTCCATTTGTGTGTTCAATAACTTATACAAATGTTATCCATACCTTGAGGCAATGTTATAAGTTTTCAAAATAGTTCTTATATATAGTGGGATTTGTATGTTTTTGGATAGCTTTTAAAATACTAAACCTCTTGAAAAATATCATGTTTTAACTTTTTTTCTCCATATATTTCTTCTTATTGTAGTTGTATTTTATGGTTGTTTTAACTTTATATTCTCTTATGACCTTCGCATTTTTTTCTACTTCAACTCGGTGGAATCACTTTCTAGAAAACAATTGCATCCTAATGATTTAAAACAAATAAATAGTTAATATGATGCACAAATTTCAGTTTTTGAGCAATAGTTACACAAGAAATTTGAAGATGCTCAAGTGTTTGTTGTTGGATCTGGTGCATTGCGATGTGCTTTACGATACCTTATGGGAAAACTTGAGTGATGTGGTTAATGAAATAGATAATGTGAATGCAAGACTATATGTAGATCAGATATTCTTGTATTTCTATAAACCACAACTTGAATCTTGAACATTTGGTGCTAAATGCAATACTAAAATGGTTATTCCTCATCTAATAGAAAACAATGGCTCATCAAGAGATCCATCTGAGATACAATAGTTGATGTGTATTGTGCACTCATTTCCACACAACATTGATCATTGCTTGACATGGGCTCGATCACATTTTAATGAGGGTTCGCTAAAGAAAACTCTAGCTGAAGTAAATGTACATTTATGAAACCCAAATGCATATATTAATGCAATGAGGAATACTGGTGATGCTTAGGTTAGGGATAACTTGGAGCGTGTACTTCAATGCTTGGACAAGGAGAAGTGTGAGACTTTAGAAGATTGTATTGTACATTGATTTTTCTTTAGTTTTGTTAGATATGTTTATTATTCATGTTTCACATCAAATTTTTAACGAATATTATTAGTGTTTATATAGCTCATTTATTCATAGACAATTGTAATATTGGGTATTGGGCTAATGTTGTAACAAAATGGGCTTTGGGCCCAGAAATCTATTTTCAAAATTTTAATTAATTTATTTTTAGAAGATTTAATAAAATTAGGGTTAAATATATTTTTGTCCATATAAATAACCCATATTTTAATATTAGTCCCTATAGAAAATCCCTTCGAATAATGGTCTTTTTAAAGTTTTTCGTCTACAATTTTGGTCTTTGTCGTCTACTTCATCTAACAGAAGTTGTGTGGCATACCACGTGACACGTCACGTCACTTAAGGTCAGCATCATACTTCACATCCAAAAATGCGTTAGATTTTAGAGGGTTACAACCCTCCCTAAATTCCTTCGAATATGGTGAAATGTTGTTCATGTGCTTGCAAAATCTTCTCAATTAATCTCAATATTTAATGTTAATATAAATGAAATGAAATTACCATATTGATACTAAGAAGTACATTTTCTTGTTGATGTATTTGCTCTAGGCATTTCATCAAACAACTTCTGAGCATTCTCATGGTTGCCCATTTCAAGATAAGCCTTGATCATGATGTTACATGACATAATATTCCGTCTCGACATTCTATGAAACATTTTAACAGTAGCATGAAGTTCCCTAAATTTTAAGTAGAGTTTGAGAATATGATTGTTAATAAACTTGTCTGAGGAACACCCCAAAGTGAATATCAATGAATGAAATTGTTTTCCTAAAAATAAATAGTTTGTGGAAATACATGATTGAAGAAGAGTTGAGAACAAAGGAGTTTCTAACTATAACTCATATACGAAGCTCTCGAAGGTTTCTTTTATGCGCCCTTTGGAACACAGGCTGGCAAGCTATTGTTTGGTGTCTGAAAAGTTGTTATTTTGCAAATGGGGTTTGAAGGAAATCGAGGAGAAGGAAGATACTAGGTTTTCAAAAATGGTTGGTACAAACATACAATATAAGCTGGTATGAGGTAATATAAACCTAACCATGGAGGAAAACTGTGACATTATCTCATTCATGAAAATTGTGGCAATATCTTTTGGCTTTATTCTTACAACAAGTACATGAACAAGAAATTGTACTTCCTAGCAATCAATATGCTAATTTAATTTCATATCTATTAACGTTAATGATTGAGATCAATTGAGAAGATTTTGCAAGAACATGAACAACAATTCACCATATTCGAAGGAATTTGTGGAGGTTTGTAACCCTCGCAATCTAACGCGTATTTTTGACGTGAAGTATGATGTTGACCTTAAGTGACGTGATATTCCACGTCGGCTTTCATTAGACAAAGTAGACAACATGGACCAAAATTGTGGATGGAAAACTTTAAAAGGACCATTATTCGATAAAATTATTTATAAGGACTAAAATCGAACTATAGGTTATTTACATGGACGACTAACATATTTAACCCTTAAACTTATTATTTATTAATTTATTTTGTAAGAAATATTAAATAATAAATTATCATAGTCATCATTATCATGTCATTAAAAATAAGTTTTGTATCCTAGTCATTACTGTCACGTCTACAAAACTGGAAAGGGACGAAAAAAATCTCAAGGAAATTAAAATGGAGAGAACAAAATGATGGGTTTTAAAATTGAGGGAGACCAAAAAATTGAAAACACCTAAATAAAGTAACCAAAAAGTATTTCTTTAGAAAATAAAAAGCTTTTTTTTAATTAAAACATTTTTACTTAATAATTGTTATTTTAAAAATATTTAAAAACTAAATGGAATATCTAAAATAATATGAAGTGAATATATATATATATATATATATATATATATATATATATATATATATATATATATATATATATATATATATATATATATATATATATATATATATATATATATATATATATATATATATATATATATATATATATATATATATATATATATATATATATATATATATATATATATATATATATATATATATATATATATATATATATATATATATATATTCACTTCATATTATTTTAGATATTCCATTTAGTTTTTAAATATTTTTAAAATAACAATTATTAAGTAAAAATGTTTTAATTAAAAAAAAGCTTTTTATTTTCTAAAGAAATACTTTTTGGTTACTTTATTTAGGTGTTTTCAATTTTTTGGTCTCCCTCAATTTTAAAACCCATCATTTTGTTCTCTCCATTTTAATTTCCTTGAGATTTTTTTCGTCCCTTTCCAGTTTTGTAGACGTGACAGTAATGACTAGGATACAAAACTTATTTTTAATGACATGATAATGATGACTATGATAATTTATTATTTAATATTTCTTACAAAATAAATTAATAAATAATAAGTTTAAGGGTTAAATATGTTAGTCGTCCATGTAAATAACCTATAGTTCGATTTTAGTCCTTATAAATAATTTTATCGAATAATGGTCCTTTTAAAGTTTTCCATCCACAATTTTGGTCCATGTTGTCTACTTTGTCTAATGAAAGCCGACGTGGAATATCACGTCACTTAAGGTCAACATCATACTTCACGTCAAAAATACGCGTTAGATTGCGAGGGTTACAAACCTCCACAAATTCCTTCGAATATGGTGAACTGTTGTTCATGTTCTTGCAAAATCTTCTCAATTGATCTCAATCATTAACGTTAATAGATATGAAATTAGAAGGTTTAGCACTTCAACATCCAAGTCACTGCGAGAAATAAGAAGTAATGTGTGATTGAAATTGTGCGTTTTATCCTTATATATCAAGAATGGTTGAAACCGCTCACATATGACTGAATCAGACAGTGATTGTGTGAACATTGACTTGGCTTATTTTGTGGATACTTTATGAGAAACATTGGACTTAAATTTGAACTTGCCTATTTATATTCACTTCTTTCACGTGTTAACATGATCCTTAATAATTGAGGATATGCAAACTGAAGTTCAGAAGGTCATAGAGGGCAATTCATTGGTGTGGATGAACCAATAGACATTGAATACAATTTCTTTCTTTTTTCCTGGGGGAGACCTTAATCATGCCTTCATATTAGTGGAAATTTCCGAATAATGCAAGAGGATATGCAATAAATATGACGGGTGCATCGTTTCCCTTCACGAATTCTTACTTTCCTTGATAGATTTATGCATTCCCTTTAATGGTTTTGAGGTCGATATGTTTAATCATTTGTTAATCGCTCTCTCACAATTGTATTTAGTGAGTTGTCCTATATCAAGGTCTTCCATTATTGGTGTGAAAATAAGAAGGGAGTGTAAACCATGTCGCTTTTCTTACACCTCTTTAAAGCCCAATCTAGCTCTGTTTATTCAACACAGGTCCAGAGACTGATATCTCCCCATCAATGCACTAAAATGTTCGAGGTCTACTCAAAGAGCGTGAAATGTTTCAAAGATCGATAATTCTTGGTTATGTAACAGCCCAATTTTTATTAATTATTTATTTCTATTAATTAATTGATTTATTGGGATTATTTTAATTATTTTAATTATTGGATGATTATTATTTTATTTGTGGAATTGATGTGTTAATATGTTATGTTTGCATATTATGCTATTTTATCATTTGGAGTTTTGGGAAATTAAGTTGGAGAGTATTTTAGATATTTCTCAATTAATGATAAGATGAGATATTTTGTGAGAAAATGAATTGTTAGATATTTTGAGAGAAGAAATAATAGAGAGAAATATAATAGATATATTGTTGAAAAGTATATTTTCGGCAAATATTTTTAATATCGTATCCACAGAGATTGGTGTTATTACCGCCGTTCAATAATTTCGATTGTTGTAAGTTCAAAGATATTCAAATTGTTTGTTGATGAATAAATTGTCCTTTTTACTTATAAGAAAAATAGGATAATAAAAATGGTTTTAGAATAAAGTTTAGAAGCCTTGTCAAGATTGAGTTTTATTATCTTTGTTCTTTATGTATTCTTAATATCACATGCATGCATTCAAACTCCATTGATAATATTCAAGTGTCCTCTCAATAATATTTATGTCTAAATAAAATTGTGATAGTTACTATATAAATCCTTAGACGATCTCTCCATCTAACTATTGATATAATAATCTTGAATGCTTAACACAATAGAAAAAGTAGTTAATAAATCTATCTCTACAATTTATTCTCTACTTGGAAAAATATTTTAGTTCAAGAATCAAACTACCTTTCTCAACAATAATTCAATTCTAATTTTGTAATGTAAAGAGAAAAAATATTATTCCTTATCAAAGATGAAGTTTGTTACATGCAAGGATACAAATGTTACATAAACAACAAAAGATAACTACTACCCCAACCTTGCCAAGAAGAAATTTAGCTACTCATCATCTTCATAGAATACTTAGCAAATTCTTCAATAATTTCTTCTTGCATCAAAACTCTTCCAAGAACAAGAAAAATCCACCTTCAAATCTCTCCAAAATCTTCTTACAAACCTAAGAGATACTAAACTCTAAGATGAAATGATTATGTCTTACATGCAAGGAAAAAGTGCATTTAATAGGCTATGGGGCGCCACCCTACAAAAATGTGATTTTTCTTCCAAGACATGACATGTGTCATTAATTTGCATGTGGCTGAATTTCACTCAGTTCGCGGCGCGAACTGCCCAGTTTGGAAATTGCTTGCTTTGTTGCTTCAGCATTGCTTTTGCCAACTTTTTTCTTCAATTGTTGCTCCGGAGATCTTTTTATGCAATCCTTCTTTTCTTGACAAAAATTCTACAAAACTAGAGAAAAGGTGAAATATTTATTCGAAACAAAACAAAATAACTAAAATTGAATGTTTTACTAAATTGTGATAAAAACTTGTGTGAATTTAATAAGAAATCGGTAAAAAGGGACCGATAAAATATATAAAAATTAATACCAATTGGTCCCTAACAACTCTCTCCAACTTATCATTTTGTTTGTCCCTAAACAAAAGTCATTCGTTAAAGCAAACCAATTTATGAAAGCAAGGAATGAACAAGTGTTAGAGGATGATATTCAAATGGTTCAAAAGCATACAACACTCTTATGATGCACTTACTTTCAATATTAGATAAAACATGAATAAAAATAATGGTTGGCTACAAAATTTATACCAAGAAATTCCAAGTAATACATGTTAAAATTGAATCAAAACTACACACACATCATAGTGATGATGAATAATCATAAGGGTTTTCTTACACTCATCTGAACAATTAAATCAACATCAACTCGAATCATGCGTTCATCACAACATACACTAAATCATGAAATTTTTTGAGCATCAAGAGGTCTTTTAAGGGTTGTAATATGGTTCAGGTTAAAGAGAAAGGACATGATCACAAGACTCAATTAAAGATTGCCTATTCTAGGAGAGCATTTCAACCATCTTTATTTTCAAATATTTATTTTTTATTTTTTATTTTTTATTTTTTATTTTTTATTTTTTTGATAACACACCACCATGAGCTTTTCTTTTCATTTTTTTTGTTAGCTCAAATATTTTCAAGGTGATGTATTATGCTTCCTCCCCAACTTCATCATTTTGACTATAGTTGATGCAATCAAACTCTCTACTTAGACATAGGCACAAAAATTACATTGCGACCAACTTGGGTTTAGGTTCAATTGAAACGAAAGAATTTAGGATCCATTTATTTACCATATTATCAATGGTATTTAAATTTCTACTTTGGATGGATCCTACATTAGGCTCAAAAGGGGTTTTACTACGGATCACTCCTCACAAGGTTTTTACTTTCTTTGGCCAAGTGGTTTTTCTCAATAACAAAGATTGCCTCTATCCTTTTCAAAAAAGTTTTCTCAAAAATTAGATCAATGTATGATTTAGCATGATAAGACTGAGTTGAAAAGAAATTGTCGGTCTCCCGCATTTTAGTGTATAATGAAAGGTTACCTCATAATTGGTTAGGTCCTAATTTGGTTCAAAGTAAACATGTAACTCAAGGAATTTTATGATAACAATTTTGTAACACACCATTAAACTATTCATCTAAAGTCTAAAAATAAAAATAAGGTGTACCTTGAAGTGTCGACAGCTGGTTCTTATCATCACCACTCAAATTATCCCAACTTGTTCGTCGCAATCATCTTGGTTCCTTCAACTTACTCAAGCACAGAGATAATTAAACAAAAATTTAAAAAAGTGGGGTATACCAAAAATGTTTTGAAAAACACACAATTTAAAAATCACAAAATAGAAGTGCATCCAACAAATAGGTTAATGGTGAAACTAGAGCCACCAATGTACATAATGCAAAAACGAAGTTAAAATAACAAAACTAAAATAACATAAAAAATATAAATACTACCACATAAGATCTTCACTCTTCTTCATCATCTTCACCACCTCCCACGGGTTCTAAAACATCTTCCATCTGTGCTTCTTGCCCCCCTCATAAAAGATGGTCTGCCCTCAGGCCAATTAGCATAAGCAAAGAGTGATATATGGGGTTTGAGGGTGGTGGGAACCTTGGGGGTTCTGAGTTTGTTACAGGGAAGAGTGTGGTTGGTGTGAGAGGGGAGTGAGTAAAAAGGGGAAAAGAAATAGCGAATTTTTTTTTCGCTTCAGGTCGCGGCGCGAACTGTCAAAAACAGAATGCACACTTTTCTCAGTTCGCGGCGCGAACTGGTCAGGATTTTGAAAATTTTTTGTTACAGTGAGTGAGCTTCCAGTCTTTTTCAGCACTTGTGTCAATTTATGCTCCTCTTAGGTGGATAAAGCACTATTAATTATCACCGGTTTGGTGAAATTATCACCAAGGAATACATACTTCAAATGTGGAGGTAGCATTTTCAATTCTAACTTTGATTCTTCCACTTTCTTCTTCTCATCCAACTCCTCAATATTTTCTTCATGAGAGACAATCTCTCCACAAGACCCTAATTCACATGAAATTGCCGCAATTTCTTTTTCCTCCTTGATTACATCAATTCGGAAGGAATCGTGCTTGTCTTTAAGATACCTCATGGCTTCAAAAAGATTAAAAGTTACTTCTTCATCTTTCACTCTCACTTTCATGAGACCATCATCAATGTCAATCATCACCCGGGCTGTCTTCATGAATGGTCTTCCAAGAATTAAAGGAACATTGCGCTCCTCATCCATGTCTACTACCACAAAATCCACCAGAAAGAAGAACTTGTCTACCTTGACTAGCATATCCTGAGCAACTCCGTATGGTGAAGTGGTAGACTTGTCGGCTAGTTGGAGAGTCATTCTTGTAGACTTCATCTCAATGTTCCCTAACCTTTTGACAATAGATAAGGGATTTAGATTGATGCTAGATCCTAGATCAACCAAACCATTGCCAGTATACGTATCTCCAATGGTCATCGGTAAAACTACTCGGCCCGGATCGAACTCCTTCCTTGGGATGTTTTTTTGAATTATAGTGCTGCATCGTGCATCAAGTAAAACTATTTCATCTTCAGTATACCTCTTCTTTTTTGTGAGAATATCTTTCAAGAACTTTACATATTTTGGCATTTGTTCTAACGCTTTGGTAAATGGAATACTAATTTGAAGTTGCTTGAGTATATCCCTAAACCGTGCGTAGTGCCTAGCATTGTCCTTCCTTGATGGTGCGTGTGGATAAGGTAGGTGTTGAACTGGAACATGACTTATACCTTTTTCCCCCATTTTTCTGTTTTTCATTTTTGACTCCTTCTGAACACCACTTTTAGGATTCTGATCTTGCCCAGTTTGTGGCGCGAAGCTCTGGCGCAGCGCGACCTAAGAAGAATTTTTCTCTTCATCATTTTGAGCCTCCAACAATTCCTCCTCTTGATTTCCAGCTGTGACATTTATATCATCCTCCACTGTAATTTCCTCGTTTCCGTTGCTTGCCACCCTTTTACCGCTTCTTGTAGTAATTGCTTTACAATATTCCCTTGGATTGGTTTGAGTGTTGGCGGAGAATGATGGACTTTCTTGTTGTTCCGCCAATTGTTTTGCAAGTTGGCCTACTTGAGTCTCCAAGTTTTTGATTGCTGCTTCATTGCTTTTTTGACTTGCCATGGAGGCTTGTATGAATTGTGCAAGCGTATCTTCTAACTTGGAACTTCCGCCTTGTGATTGTTGGCTTTGTGTGTTTGGATTTTGATATGGATTTTGTTGCTGAAAATTTTGGTTGTTGAATCTTGATTGTTGGTAGCCTTGGTTGTTCCTTTGAAGAGTGTTGTTGTGTTGTGGAGGATATCTTTGGTAACTTTGACCTTGATTGTTGACATAACTTACTTCCTCTTGAATTGAGGGACAAAATCCGGTTGGATGATCTCCTTGACAAAGTTCACAACTTGCCACTTGATGTCTAACTTGTGTTCCATGAATCTCTTTCAATTGTTGTGGAAGTTTAGACATTTGTTGAGTGAGCAGCTCCACTTGTTGGGAAAGTAGCTTGTTTTGAGCAAGTATGGCATCATTGGTATTCAACTCAAGAACCCCCGCTTTCCTTTGTGAAGGACTACGGTCATGTTGAATTTGTCGATCGTTGAGTGTCATTTGATCAATAATGGTTTTCGCTTCCTCCGCATTCTTTGACATGAGAGAACCACCCGCGGTAGCATCCAAGAGTGTCTTTTGTGATGTTTGGAGTCCGTTGAGAAAAATTTGAATTTGTGTAAGATCATCAAAACCGTGACCTTTGCATTTCCTCAACATGGATTTGAATCTTTCTCAAGCCTCGTTTAGAGACTCGTTGCTTCCTTATGTGAACACCGAAATAGCCGTTTTGGCTTCCAAGAATCGGGATTGAGGGTAATACCTCTCTAGAAATATTTCTTCTAACAAATTCCAATCCGTCATCACTCTTGTTGGTTCATCAAGGTACCACTCTTTTTCTTTTTCCACCAATGAGTGTGGAAACATTCTCTTGAATAAGTTTTCTTCACTTGTTTCATCTACTCCCGTAGAACCCGCAATCTCATAAAATTTGATGAGATGGTTGTACGGATCTTCATGATCCATTCCGGTGAATGGATTTGCATAAAGGAGTTGAAGGATTCCGGTCTTCATCTCCGTATTCCTTCCGCCTCGAGCAAATTGAGCTGTCCGCTTTGGACTATTAGCGGATGTTTCGGTACGAGCATCGTCACCCATACTTCCTTCAACGGTCTCTACAACTTCCTCTTCAATTTGAGTAAGTGCAGAATTTGTTGCTTCTTTTCTTCGGTTCCTCTCATCGGCTAGTTTCTTTCTTCTTCATGTCTTGCTATTAAGCCTTCGGATTGTTCTTTCAATTTCGGGGTCGAATTGAAATTGCTCCTCGGTGGATTTTTCTCGCATGCACTAGAATCTACAAAACTAACAAACCAAGTGAAACACAAGAGTGATAGAAAAAAATAAAAACAAGAAATTAGAACAATGAATTATTGCAATGCATGTAATATCGACACCAATCCCCGGTAACGGCGCCAATTTGTTGAAAAGTATATTTCCGACAAACATTTTTAATATTGTATCCACAGAGATTGGTGTTATTACCGACGTTCTATAATTTCAATTGTTGTAAGTTCAAAGGTATTCAAATTGTTTGTTGATGAATAAATTGTTCTTTTTACTTATAAGAAAAATAGGATAATAAAAATGGTTTTAGAATAAAGTTTAGAAGCCTTGTCAAGATTGAGTTTCATTATCTTTGTTCTTTATGTATTCTTAATATCACATGCATGCATTCAAACTCCATTGATAATATTCAAGTGTCCTCTCAATAATATTTATGTCTAAATAAAATTGTGATAGTTATTATATAAATTCTTAGACGATCTCTCCATCTAACTATTGATATAACAATCTTGAATGCTTAACATAATAGAAAAAGTAGTGAATAAATCTATCTCTACAATTTTTTCTCTACTTGGAAAAATATTTTAGTTTAAGAATCAAACTACCTTTCTCAACAATAATTCAATTCTAATTTTGTAATGTAAAGAGAAAAAATATTATTCCTTATCAAAGATGAAGTTTGTTACATGCAAGGATACAAATGTTATATAAACAACAAAAGATAACTACTACCTCAACCTTGCAAAGAAGAAATTTAGCTACTCATCATCTTCATAGAATACTCAGCAAATTCTTCAATAATTTCTTCTTGCATTAAAACTCTTCCAAGAACAAGAAAAATCCACCTTCAAATCTCTCCAAAATCTTCTTACAAACCTAAGAGATACTAAACTCTAAGATGAAATGATTATGTCTTACATGCAAGGAAAAAGTGCATTTAATAGGCTATGGGGAGCCACCCTACAAAAAAGGTGGTTTTTCTTCCAAGACATGACATGTGTCATTAATTTGCATGTGGCTGAATTTCACTCAGTTCGCGACGCGAACTGCCCAGTCTGGAAATTGCTTGCTTTGTTGCTTCAGCATTGCTTTTGTCAACTTTTTTCTTCAATTGTTGCTCCGGAGATCTTTTTATGCAATCCTTCTTTTCTTGACAAAAATTCTACAAAACTAGAGAAAAAGTGAAATATCTATTCGAAACAAAACAAAATAACTAAAATTGAATGTTTTACTAAATTGTGATAAAAACTTATGTGAATTTAATAAGAAATCGGTAAAAAGGGACCGATAAAATATATAAAAATTAATACCAATTGGTCCCTAACATACATATAGGAGAAAGTGGAGAAGAAAGAGATAGAAATAGAAAGAAAGGAGAAAGAAGAGAAAGATAGAGGAAGAAGAAGGAAGAAGAGAAATAGAGGAAAAACTTAGAGAATCATCAAGAGCAATCTCTAGGATTCGATTAATTGGGTAAGGGTGTGAAATATTATTATCTTAATCAATGTGTATGATTATGTATGTGTGTGTTGGATTATTTGGATGTTTTCCATCTTTTACCATTTTAGGTCGAAATGAGTTTAATTCATAGAAACCGATGTTTGAACGGTTAGAATCTGGAATTTATTGTGTAGTTTAGTCGAGGAATGTTAGGCTAAGACTACTGGAACTCGTTGGAATTGAATCGGGTGATTTCGGGAGTTTCTGAGGTTTTTGGACAGTTGGGGTTTTGGAGTACGCAGACGTTCGCTAGCACGTTCGCTAGGCGAGCAGGGTGGCGAGTGTTCGCTAAGCGAGCTGCCAGCGAATGTCCCCAGACTTGGGCATAATGGAAATGATCCTTTTCGCTAGTAGCGAGTTGTTCGCTAGGCGAGGCTCCAGCGAGCCAGTAGCGAATCCTTCCAGTAGCTTCTGTTTGTCTTCGCGAGCTTGTTCGCTAGGCGATCCAGTAGCAAGTGTTTGCCAAGAACTCGCTAGTCGAGTGGTGTAGCGAATGTGACAGCATTCTTATTTCTTGTTGTGTTTCCATCCAATGTTGATTGTTTGACTCAATTATGATCGATCTTTCTGAATGCATAGTTGTATGTTGTGATATATTATGTTGTGGTTGGCGTATAGCGTGAATCCTAGATTGTGGAATCGATTGTGAAATGTGGCCTTTTGGCAAATATACATTGTTTAAATTGATTTTAAAGTGTATGAATGATTGTGATAGAGTTCGTTGCCGTTTGGCACGATGTTGTGAATGCATATTAATTGTATGCGATTGTAATTGAGAATGCATGGTATTAAGATGTGAGAACGGTCTTAAGTACATTTGTTTGATTGATTGTAAGTGACAAATCTATGAATATGTATTTGTGATTGAATCTATTTGATTATTATGTACTACTTGATGAATGTAGTGATGATGTTGAAAGTATGAATACTTTGATGAAATGTGTTGTGTGTGAAATCATGATATAATTCTTGTGTAATGAATTATTTGATAATGCATGGGATTAAGATGCGAGAACAGTCTTAAGTGCATTGGTTGTTGATTGCATACGCATCATTTGTCGTCAAGAGGCAATGCTTGCTAGTTTCGTGGAGACTAGTTACTTGTCCCAAACCTAGAAGGGTGAGTTTGAAAGCTTAGAGGACGGGATTTTGTTGTTATCGGTCTAGGGGACGGACCCGGTTTAAATGTAAAAACCGAAAAATGATAACAAGTGTTGGTACCACGTGGCATGAGTTGCATTGAGTCACATGGCATATATATAATGGTTGTATGAAGGTATGCATATGTGTATGAATTGTTGAATTGCGGGTTGTGAACGTGTAATTGTGAATGATATTGACTGATGAATTGATGAATAAACATGATTGTATATGTTTATATGAATTGTAGTGAATTAAACATAATGTGTATGTTTATGTGGATTGATTAAAATTGTGGGAGTGTGCATGATGTTATGCTTGGATTATATATATATATATATATATATATATATATATATATATATATATATATATATATATATATATATATATATATATATATATATATATATATATATATATATATATATATATATATATATATATATATATATATATATATATATATATATATATATGGCGACGTATATGAGTGAATTATGATGAATGTGGTGAGAATGCGAAATATGTATACTTTTATGTTAATATATATGATTATGTGCATTGTTATTATGATAATATTTCTCACCCTTCTGCTGGAATGATGTCCTATATGACATCGTGCAGGTATCAAGGAGTAGTACTGCTCATAGTTACAAAGTCGCTATTGGTGTAGCTGTTTAGTAATTTAATTATGTTGGGTCGAGTCGTGCTCTGGTCATGTAACACTGGGATCGTTTGGTTTATGTTTTAGAGATACTTTATGTACTCTACGCTATATTTTTATATTCATTGGAATATTATGATGTTGGCCTTAGTGCCTAAGAAATGTTGATTTATGTGATGAGCACGAATGTTCTGTTAAGAGAATTATGAATATAAATTGAATCCGCAGCTACATGCAAAGTGAAATCTTGAAAAGCATAATTATTTATTAAAGTGTTAATGAGCATGACAGATGGTTTTTGATGTTTTGAAAGTTATGTGTGACGCCCTTTTGTGAATGCATGATTATTTACTCTGATTATTCATATAATTTCTGTGGGGTTTAGAAGGGTGTTACATTAGTGGTATCAGAGTAGGTCGGCCCGTCCGACCAAGTTATGCAATGTTGTTTGTTCCCTTGTATGCGGCATGTGTGTTAAAACACTGTCGATACATGTTTATTGTCTAACCTTTGTCTGCAGGAAGTGGGAATGATTCAAGTGGGGGAGAAACTTGTGCTTCTCCAGGATGCTACAAGTGTGGAGTTGTAGCTCAGTGTGTGGTTGAACGCTCTTATAGTTTGGTAAAGATGGTTTATACCCCATCATGATTTTCGGCTGTCTATTGACAAATTGAGGAACTTATCACCCTTAATCTCTTGTTGATAGTAGTTGGGATTGTGTTGGATAGGATAAATGTGTCTTGCAAGCTTAGATGGCGTGATGCAGTGAATTGTCTTGAGTTAATCTAAGTGCTTCATAATTGTTTTGATGAGTCGGCGCAGGACAGTGTTGAAATGTTTGATTTTGATGGAAATTTTGGAGTGTTAATGAAAGTGGGGAAGTTGACAGTTTACCGATTAATTGTGGTTGTCTGGTGTTGTACCCCAAAATTTGACCAACCTTTTTTTTTCTTAATCTCTGGCTTATGTTTCATTGTTCTAGCATATTGCATTACGTGGCATTTTGCATTTACAGGGGATCAAGTGTCTGTCTGTGTACCACCCAAGAGGGAAGTCTTTATTGGTTTCGAACTCGAGCAAGGGCACTGGTACAAACCATCAGAAGATTGTCAAGGGGTCCATAAGGTCTTATCACTAGTGTGAACATGAGGTAGAAGTTTGTTGAATACCTCAGAGGTTTTAGTGAAGTGGAAGGATTACTCAGTTCATTTGCACAATGCTCAGGCCAAAAGGGTTGGAATTAGGGTTTCAATTTTAATCAGGATAAAATTTGTTTCTTGGAGAAAAATTGTTTCCATGGTCCTCCACATGTCCTAAGATGTTTGAGGATGAGAGATCAATCATAAATTTTTATCAGAAGAGCTCCAATTGATTAGTTGATTGAGAATCGGGAGATTTGGAGAAAAGTCAACTGTGAAGCGAAAAAGTCAACTCCTGACCTTTTAAGGTCAAGATCATGATCCTTAATTTCAATATGACCAATGGATGGAATTTGATCAAGAAAAGTCAAGGGAATCATAAAAAATCAAAGGTTGTTGAAAGTTGCCATTTTGGGATTTAGGGTTTTAGAAACCTTCCATTTTTCGAAAGTTTTATGTTTGGGACATCCATCTTCAAGGCCATTTTTATTCATGATAAAGGTTTCAAATGAACTTTTGGCCAACAGCAAAGTTGTCCCCTGTATCTCAAGCTTTCTTTTGAGTAGCAATTCATAGTCATATGATACTTAGAGCTCAAGTTATGATCAATCAAAGTTGGGGATTTCAATGATTTCAAAACTGTTAAGTTTGAACAGATTTTTGCACCACTTTGCAAGCCAATTTTCATCACCTTCTTGATGTCAAATGAAACTTTGTCCCAAATTAAAGTTATAGAGTGTGTCCCAAGCTTTCCAAAGAGTACAAGAAGTCCTCCATTAGATTTGAGAAGCTCAAGTTATGGATGTGCAAAGTTGAGAAAAAATAAGACAAAATTCATAACTTAGAATTTTTCTAAGTTATTTGTGGACAGATTTCGTGGCATGATTTTCAACCTCAAATTCCATGGTCTTCCAATGATCCAATGAAACTTTCATCAACATGAAAGTTGTTCTACTCCATGCCCTCTTTACCAAGAACTCAAGTTTAGGGCAATTGGATGTTTGAGTGCCAAGATATCCTTGCTCAAAGTTGATGGTTTGGACTTTGTTTCAAGGCATGATCCTTATAAGGTTTTGGCATGATTTTTCAAATCAGTCTTGCAGCTGTTTGACTCCCACATCATGCGCATAAGATTGAAAATTTTTCCCACCAAACATTGCCAAAATGAGACCAACCAAGCTTGTACCAATCCATGCACCATTTTGAAATTATTGCCAAAAGAGGAAGAGGCCAGCCACCCCTTCTTCTGCCCTTGTGCAGTCCAGCCAGTTTTGCTCTCTCCACTGCAGAAAATGTAACAGCCCAATTTTTCAATAAGTGATTAATTGTGCTAATTAATTGGTTTATGTGATTTATCTGATTTAAATAAATTATTGGATTTATTTAAATGAGTTAATGGATTTAATTAATTTATTCTACTTGGTAGAATAATGTGGATTTATTAGATATTCTCTAATTAATGATAAAATGAGATATTTTGCGAGAAATGAATTGATAGATATTTTTGAGAGAAGAATTATGATGGAAAGAAAATAAAAGGATATATAAGGGAAATTGGAGAGAAAAGAAAAGAGATAGAAACATAAGAGAAAGAAAGAAAGAAAAGGAGAGAAAGAATAGAGAAAGAGGAGAAAAGAGAAGAGAAGAGGGAAACTTGGAGAAATCATCAAGAATCAACTTCAAGCTTCAATCCAATCAAGGTAAGGGTGAGAAACATTATTATTTGATCAATGTGTATGATTATGTATGAGTTGTGTTGGATTTGTTGGTAGTTTTCTCTATTTTCTATTTCTAGGGCATAAATGGTTTAATCGGTAGAATCGAGTTTTGAACGGTTAGAATTCAAAATAAATTGCATAGTTTAGTCGAGTAATGTTTACCCGTGATTATTGGATTTCATTTGATTGAATTTGGTTGAGTTTGTGAGTTTTGACATTTTTGGATAATTGAGGGTTTGAGATTTGAGTGAAAATCGGACGTCGTAGAAATCGTGTTTAATGGTTCTAATTCACTGCTATATGTTAGGCGAGTATGAGTGTGTGTTTGTTTCGAAAAAAAGAATTGAATCGGTCGAATTTTCGGGCGAAAATGCAAAATCCCGTAGCCGTGTTTAGGCAAAATTCTGGTTTTTCGGAAAACTTCAAAAATTCATAACTCTTGAACCGTAAGTCGGTTTTGACCCCCGTTCGAAGAGTTGGTAAGTTAACGAGATTGTCTTTCTAGAAAAAATGGCTTTGAGGCTTGTACCTAGTTAAATTATAGCAGAAAATTGAAAACATATTGTTGTATTGATTTTTACCGTCGCGAATGTGTGTGATTGATGTGTTATTGTGCAGAATACTTTTGTTATATAACGTATAGCTTGTGCATGTTGTGATATGATATGTTGTGGGTAGCCGTATGGCGTGAATCCTAGATGGTGAAATCGATTATGAAATATAGTCTTTTGACAAATATATGCCTATTGTTTGTATGTGAAGAATGCATGAGAACATATTGTGAATACGTGTGCATTGTTTGAAAAGGTAATGAGGTTGAATTATGAATGCATATTTGTTGTATCCGATTATTGTGAATTAATGCATGGGAGCATATTGTAAGATATGCGTGCATTGTTTGACAAATATGTTGATGAAAAGTATGAATACTTGATTATATGATATGTTGTGTGTGCAATCTTGTTTAATTCTTGAAGGGAGGAATTATGTGAATGCATGAGATTAAGACGTGTGATCGGTCTTAAGTGCATTTTGTTGTTGATTGCATATGCATCATTTAGTCAAGAGGCAATGTTTGCTAGTTTCGTGGAGACTAGTGGCTTGTCCCAAACCTAGAAGGGTGAGTTTGAAAGCTTAGGGAACGGGCTTTTGTTGTTATCGGTCTAGAAGGGTGGACCCGGTTTAAGTGTAAAAATCGAAAAATGATAACAAGTGTTGGTACCATATGGCATGAGTTGCATTGAGTTGCATTGAGTCTGATGGAATGAATATATGATTGTTGTATGAAGTTATGTATAGGCATATGTACATGACTTGTGTAATTGTGAACTATGGATATGTTTGATGATTGTCCATATTTGCCTATATATATATATATATATATATATATATATATATATATATATATATATATATATATATATATATATATATATATATATATATATATATATATATATATATATATATATATATATATATATATATATATATATATATATATATATATATATATATATATATATATATATATATATATATATATATATATATATATATATGCTTTGTGAAGTATATGATGAGTTATGATGAAGTATGGTGAGAATGGTGGAATATGCGTATGTGCATTACTTGTGTAATTGAGAGTTATGAATATGTGATCATTGTATGAAAGTATGCTTATGAACATGAATTGTTGATTTGAGAATTGTGAATGTGTAATTGTGAATTAGTGAGTAAACATAATATGTGTATGTTCATGTGGAATGTTGAGATTTATGGATACGTGCATGATGAATATGCTTGGTGATTATCCATATTTGATTATATATATGTTGTATTGTACATGATGAGTTATAATGAATTGTGGTGAGAAAATGTGGAATATATGTATTTTGTGCTTGTGTATTTGTGTATATATAATTATATGCATTGTTATTATGATAATATTTCTCACCCTTCTGATGGAATGATGTCCTACATGACATCGTGCAGATATTAAGGAGTAGTATTGCTCGTAGTTACGAGGTCGCTTTTGGTGTAGCCGTTTAGTGATTTAATTATGTTGGGTCGAGTCATGCTCTGGTCATGTAACACTGGGATCGCTTGGGTTGTGTTTAAGATATACATTATGTACTCTATAAACGTGTTTATATCCATTAGAATATTATGATGTTGGCCTTAGTGCCTAAGTGATGTTGTTTTATGTGATAAAAACAAATGTTTCTTTTATGAAAATTGTGGTATAATTGAATCCGCTGCTACATGCAAAATGAAGTTTTGTAAAGCATAATTTTATATTGAAATAGTAATGAGCATGACAGGTGGTTTTGATATTTTGAAAGTTATGTGTAATGGCCTTTTGTAAATGCATGGAAATTTACTCTGATTATTCATATATTATCCGTGGGGTTTAGAAGGGTGTTACATTAGTGGTATCAGAGCAGGTCGGTCTGTCCGGCCAAGTTGTCTAATGTTGGTTGTTCCCTTGTATGCGACATGTGTGTGAAAACACTGTCGATACATGTTTGTTGTCTAACCTTTTGTCACACCCTCATTTTCGCCTTTAGCCTCTATACCCTACATTCGCCATATCATACATCATTTTATTGCATATCGGGCATGTGGGTACGGATTGGGTCGATTTGTCATTGTTCATTTTTTCAAATGAGATAACTTGTCTATCTTGGACTACATGGAAGAAAAGGTTCATTATCTAAAGTTTGATCTAAATTAGAAAGTCTACTCTTGTAAATTTCTTCAAAGAGAAGTTACTTGACAAAATATTAGGATATTCAAGATATATTCCTAATGACCATGAAACGCAAGGCATGATTCAAGATTGCTTCATCCAATTTTGTTATAAATCCTTGATCAAGTGGAATCCAAATTTGCAAAGCATGAATCAAGATCACAAGTCCATAATTCAAGACTTCATCCATTTCAAGCTTAATGGTTCTAGGGAAATCCATCATGAATTTAAGATTGGAGGCAAGAATATTACAAAGAGAAATTTTATGACATTTCAAGAATGTCATTTGTTGCAAGATTTCCAACTCTAAGTAATGTTTAGAAATTAATTTATTTCTAATCTTCATTCAAATCTCTAGTCAAATTCATGTTATGGTAATGCCACACCAAGTCCACATTATGCTTATAAGCATCCAAGAAATATGTAAGGATTAAATCAACATTGGATTGTTTTAAGACCAAGATTATGCATGTTAGTCATAAGCAAAATAGCCCCATGCAAAGGTGACAAATTTCCTCATGTCACAAAATCTACATGTCACAAGACCAAAGGCATAACATGTGACAATGCTTCTACACATCAGAATTTTCAAAATGCTGTCAAAAGAGTAGTAGCATTGACCAAGAGCTGTCCAAGCACAAGCCAACAAAATGGGTGCAAGGCACAAGGTGTTGCAGAAAAACAGCATAGAGTAGTGCAGTAAAAATACAGAATAGCACCTTGCATGGAAATGGAAAGAAAGAGAGTGACATAAGGAAAGGTGGTAAGAAACATTGCCCCATGAAAAAATCTGAAGTGTGGGAAGAAGTGAAAACCCTAGAGTGGAGAGATAAGAGGAGGGGGCTGTAAACAAGAAGGGGGGATTCAAGATTCATTCACTACACATTTATCCATTCTACACACTTGCAAAACCAGAAAATAGAGAGAGCAAACAATACCCTAAAAAACCAAAAAAATAGGAAGCTTTGCAAACTAGAAAAGAGAGGGTGAGATAGAACCAAGAGAACTACTAAAGAGCAAGAGCCTTCACAACATAGAGTGAGGAGTGGAACACATTCATCCAAAACCAAGGAGGACTTGCAAGAAGAAGAAACTCTTGGGTATCCATTTTCTCAAACTTTTCTCTCTTTATTTCTTTGCTCTTATATTCATTTTGTTTACTCTTTTATGTGTCGTTGAACTGTATATATCATGTAAGGTCCCATAAGGGACCAAGAAACCATTATCAAGAAACGCCGAAAACGAAAGAAAACGTAGAAAAAGTTAGGATTTTGGCTGTTTTAACAGGCTAACGGTCGACCATAGCAGGTCTATGCGTCGACGCATAGCCTGCATTTTTAGAAAAATTAAAAAACTTACAGTATGCGTCGACGCATGGGTCGGCGGGCGCTTACCCGTCAGCCTATCAAATAGTGTGCGCTGAGTGTATGGTCGACGCATGATGTTTATGCGCTGAGCCGTGGGAAAAGGCTGAAAGTCATGCGCTGACCCTATGGTCGACTCATGGCTTCAAAACTTGCAAAAAATGAGAAATTTCTGGCTTTGTGCAGTTTGCTATGACTTCGAATATCTTCAAAAAAAAAAACCTCAAAAAAAAAATTTTCTCAAAAAGTTCGCACGACGAACTCTTTGAAGGCACTTTGTGCCGTTTTTATTGGCATGTCCCGATTTTTTTTTAGCCGACTAATCCCATATGTTTGTATGATTTTAGTATGAATGTTGTTATTATCCTTGGTGACTTTTGATTCCAAAAACCATTTTCAAAAACAAACTCTCGATTTTATCTAGCCATTTTCAACCCTTGTAAGTCGGCCGCCTTGTGCGTCCGCCATCGACCTTGTTCGTATCACCTCAAATACTTTTACAAACAATAAATCTTGATCCAACGTCAAGTGGTTCTCTTTTCTCATAAAAATCCAAAACACAATAATATAAACGATTAGAATCATGCACTACGAACTTTAAAGTGGTGGAAAAGGAATAAGAATGGAGTCCTCCTACACTCGTTCCGAATGTTTTGAATACAAGGCGCTCGACTTGGTTATTCGAAACATTCATTTCTATCCAAAGTCTTTTGTGTATAATCCTAATCAAGAACAATTTCTCTTAAGAAACTTAAAAATAACATCAACTCATCAAACCTATTTTCGCCTTAGGGCTTCAATAAATAAAAAAAAACCTTTTTCAAGGTATAAAATCAACCAACAAACAACAATTTCACAAGTCTTCGAACTACGGAGCTCTGATTCTTCACTTCTTTTAAGTGAGGATACGTAGGCACAAGGGCCACAATCCTTGGCGAGCATTAAAATAAATAACCCAACCCCTCTTTTCCGTAAGCAAGCAAACTTTTAGAATAAAACACCCATTCACACGAAATAACCTAGGAGGTTCCCATCGAGTACGATGGATGCGAGGGGGTGCTAATACCTTCCCCTCGCATAACCGACTCCCGAACCCAAGACTTGGTTGCGATGACCATGCTCTTTTCCCAAAAGTTTTATCGCTATTTCCCTTTCCCCCCGTGGGATAAATAAAATCCGGTGGCGACTCTGTGTCATTTTTCGCGTAGCGACACCTTTGTCTACAGAAGTGGGAATGATCTAAGTGGGGGAGAAACTTGTGCTTCTCCAGGATACTGCAAGTGCGGAGTTGTAGCTCAGTGTGTGGTTAAACGCTCTTATAGTTTGGTAAAGATGGTTTATACCCCATCATGATTTTCGGCTGTCTATCGATAAATTGAGGAACTGATCACCCTTAATCTCTTGTTGATAGTAGTTGGGATTGTGTTGGATGGGATAGACGTGTCTTGCAAGCTTAGATGGCGTGAGCAATGAATTGTTTGGAGTTAAGCCAAGTGCTGAAGAATTGTTTTGATGAGTCGGCGCAGGACAACGATGTGATGTTTCATTTTGATGGAAATTTTGAGTGTTAACGAAAGTGGGAAGTTGGCGGTTTGCCGATTAATTGTGGTTGTCTGGAAGTTATTCTGACAAGATAGTGATATACAGCCAGGACGTGAAGTGGAGTTGTGATTGACTTAGTTACGGGAACTAGTCCGATATTAAGAGCTATATATTGTATGTCTATTTGGATAGTCAAGGAATTAAACTGATTGAGTAGTTTTGAGACTTGTGTCTGGTGTGTGTGTTGTGGCAACAGATTGTGAAGTCAAGTATATAAAGGGTGGATAGTGACTTCTGGTGATTATTAAAGGAAGTAAGGTGTGGGATACTATATTGGTATAATTAGACCTTTAAACATTTCAAGAGTTGAAGATGTGTTGAATGGCCTTCTAAGTGTGGAAATGTTGTTTTCGTATTTTTGTCGTAACGGGAGGACCGTAACTCGGAATGACGCAAGATTAGAAGCGCGGGAAACAATGCTTTATGTGATGGTAAAGTAGTGACATGGAATTAATTATTTATTGATGGAGTATGTTTGGTTGTTGTAGTAAGTGCGGTTTGTATTTCCGCCATGACTCACAAATTGAGTGTCCGTTTGGCATAGGATTCTCCATACTTAATTGAGTGAGTCAATGGTTGGGTAACCGATGATATTTGGATATACTCGAAGAGTATAGAGGATCATGTTGAGCATCGGGAACTTGAGTTATCAGTGTTGGAGAAGAAGTAGTAATATTCTACTGTGAAGAAAGTTTAAGGAATTGTTAGGAAAGCTGTCAACAACTCGTGTATTGGTTTTGCCAAATCCAACAGAACAAGTTGTTGTGTTTTGTGATGTTTGGTTGATATGATTGGGGGATATGTTAAGTACAACATCATCGAGTTTTGGTTATGCTTTAAGGCAACTTACAGTACATAAGGGAATTATCTGACAAGTAATTGGAGTTGGTTGCTGTTGCATGTTTGTGCCAGAGTTTGGAAGCCTCAATTGTTTAGTTGAGATTTGAGATGGTTGGTGATCTTAAGAACTTAAGGTATTTGTTGATTTGAAAAAGAGTTGAATATGGTGCAGAGGAAATAAATAGGGACTTCTGAAGGAGTATGGTTTTGGGTTGAATTACCATTCGAGTGAGACCAAGTGGTAGCAGAGGTATCGAATTGGAAATTTCTGTATATACCAATGATGATGGTAATGAGTTAGAACTGATGAAGCAAATTTGGGATATGAGTTTGGTCTGTGAAGAAAATATCTTAGGGAGTTGAGCTTTGTATCTTGAGACTGACTATAGGTATTCTTGATAAGATTCGAAGAAGTCGAAGTTCTAATTTGAGTTAATAGATTGATTGAATTTAATGAATTGAAGTCGAAGAGCTGATTTTCGGATTGATGAAAATGGTACCATGAGATGTCGTGATGGAGTGTGTGTTCCAAATAGTGTGAGTTGGATAAGAGTACTCTGGAAGAAGAACATTGAGATAGATGGAGAGAGAAGTGGTTGAAGTGGTATGTGCTGGTTTGACTTATCGGAAGTCGAAGTGTGAACATCAGAGGTTGTTGGACCTGATACAACTATTGAATATTTCTAAATGGTATGGGATAGTATTCCCATGGATTTTGTGTCGGGTTTTCTGAAGAAATGTGAAGGGATATGATTCGACTTGGGTGGTTATGAATGGATTGGTAAGATTAACTCATTTCTTACTAATGAGGATGAATCATTCTATGCTGAAGCTAGCTAAGAGGTATAGTGAGGAAGTTGCGGGGTAGTATGGGTTACCGTCGAATATTGTGTCAGATGGGAATCTGAATTTTCGTTGAGATTTTGAGAAAGTTGTAGACGCTTTGGGTGTCATATTGAAGTTGAAATCTGTCTAGCATCCATAGACAGAATGGACAGACAAAGAGAACTATCTAGTATGTAGGGGATTTGTGGAGAGCTTGTGTGTTGGATCAAGGTGGATCGTGGGATAGTTAATTATCGTTGCTTGAATTACCTACAATGACAATGATCATTCTAGTATCGGAATAACATTGTATGAGGCTTTGTACGGTAAGAGGTGTAGGAATCCTTTGTGTTGATGTGTGCCAGGCGAGAGTGTTGTACTCGGACCTGAGATTGTGCAAGAGACGACTAGAAAGATTAAAAGAACCCAAGAAAAGACGTGTTTCGAGAGTTACAATAGTAACTGGTGTCGGTCGAGCTTGAGGTCTCGGAAGCACCCACTGTGTTTTGTTGATCTGTATCAGAGTGGCGCAGCGGAAGCATGGAGAAAATAGCATGTTAGATTGTTTTACCGCGGTCGCTTGTGGGAATTGCATGATGTGTTCATGTGTCTATGTTGAGGAAGTGCATTGATTCAGATGGATAGTGTACGAGTGAGAGAGGATTTGATTGTTGAGACATTGTCAGTTCAGGTTGATGAACGAGAAGCAACTTCGAGGTATAGAGATTCCTTTGGTGGAGGTAGTTGGGAGATTAGGATGCGAGATTCGTATCCAGAGTTATTTGAATCAGGTAACATTTTCGAGGACGAAAATTCCTAAAGTGGAGGAGGGTTGTAACAACCCAATTTTTCAATAAGTGATTAATTGTGCTAATTAATTGGTTTATGTGATTTATCTGATTTAAATAAATTATTGGATTTATTTAAATGAGTTAATGGATTTAATTAATTTATTCTACTTGGTAGAATAATGTGGATTTATTAGATACTCTCTAATTAATGATAAAATGAGATATTTTGTGAGAAATGAATTGATAGATATTTTTGAGAGAAGAATTATGATGGAAAGAAAATAAAAGGATATATAAGAGAAATTGGAGAGAAAAGAAAAGAGATAGAAACATAAGAGAAAGAAAGAAAGAAAAGGAGAGAAAGAATAGAGAAAGAGGAGAAAAGAGAAGAGAAGAGGGAAACTTGGAGAAATCATCAAGAATCAACTTCAAGCTTCAATCCAATCAAGGTAAGGGTGAGAAACATTATTATTTGATCAATGTGTATGATTATGTATGAGTTGTGTTGGATTTGTTGGTAGTTTTCTCTATTTTCCATTTCTAGGGCATAAATGGTTTAATCGGTAGAATCGAGTTTTGAACGGTTAGAATTCAAAATAAATTGCATAGTTTAGTCGGGTAATGTTTACCCGTGATTATTGGATTTCGTTTGATTGAATTTGGTTGAGTTTGTGAGTTTTGACATTTTTGGATAATTGAGGGTTTGAGATTTGAGTGAAAATCGGACGTCGTAGAAATCGTGTTTAATGGTTCTAATTCACTGCTATATGTTAGGCGAGTATGAGTATGTGTTTGTTTCGGAAAAAAGAATTGAATCAGTCGGATTTTCGGGCAAAAATGCAAAATCCCGTAGCCGTGTTTAGGCAAAATTCTGGTTTTTCGGAAAACTTCAAAAATTCATAACTCTTGAACCGTAAGTCGGTTTTGACCCCCGTTCGAAGCGTTGGTAAGTTAATGAGATTGTCTTTCTAGAAAAAATGGCTTTGAGGCATGTACCTAGTTCAATTATAGTAGAAAATTGAAAACATATTGTTGTGTTGATTTTTACCGTCGCGAATGTGTGTGATTGATGTGTTATTGTGCAGAATACTTGTGTTATATAACGTGTAGCTTGTGCATGTTGTGATATGATATGCTGTGAGTAGCCGTATGGCGTGAATCCTAGATGGTGGAATCGATTATGAAATATAGTCTTTTGACAAATATATGCCTATTGTTTGTATGTGAAGAATGCATGAGAACATATTGTGAATACGTGTGCATTGTTTGAAAAGGTAATGAGGTTGAATTATGAATGCATATTTGTTGTATCCGATTATTGTGAATTAATGCATGGGAGCATATTGTAAGATATGCGTGCATTGTTTGACAAATATGTTGATGAAAAGTATGAATACTTGATTATATGATATGTTGTGTGTGCAATCTTGTTTAATTCTTGAAGGGAGGAATTATGTGAATGCATGGAATTAAGACGTGTGATCGGTCTTAAGTGCATTTTGTTGTTGATTGCATATGTATCATTTAGTCAAGAGGCAATGTTTGCTAGTTTCGTGGAGACTAGTGGCTTGTCCCAAACCTAGAAGGGTGGGTTTGAAAGCTTAGGGAACTGGCTTTTGTTGTTATCGGTCTAGAAGGGTGGACCCGGTTTAAGTGTAAAAACCGAAAAATGATAACAAGTGTTGGTACCACATGGCATGAGTTGCATTGAGTCTCATGGAATGAATATATGATTGTTGTATGAAGTTATGCATAGGCGTATGTACATGACTTGTGTAATTGTGAACTATGGATATGTTTGATGATTGTCCATATTTGCCTATATATATATATATATGTTTTGTGAAATATATGATGAGTTATGATGAAGTATGGTGAGAATGGTGGAATATGTGTATGTGCATTACTTGTGTAATTGAGAATTATGAATATGTGATCATTGTATGAAAGTATGCTTATGAACATGAATTGTTGATTTGAGAATTGTGAATGTGTAATTGTGAATTAGTGAGTAAACATAATATGTGTATGTTCATGTGGAATGTTGAGATTTATGGATACGTGCATGATGAATATGTTTGGTGATTATCCATATTTAATTATATATATGTTGTATTGTACATGATGAGTTATAATGAATTGTGGTGAGAAAATGTGGAATATATGTATTTTGTGCTTGTGTATATATAATTATATGCATTGTTATTATGATAATATTTCTCACCCTTCTGCTGGAATGATGTCCTACATGACATCGTGCAGGTATTAAGGAGTAGTATTGCTCGTAGTTACGAGGTCGCTTTTGGTGTAGCCGTTTAGTGATTTAATTATGTTGGGTCGAGTCATGCTCTGGTCATGTAACACTGGGATCGCTTTGGTTGTGTTTAAGATATACATTATGTACTCTATAAACGTGTTTATATCCATTGGAATATTATGATGTTGGCCTTAGTGCCTAAGTGATGTTGTTTTATGTGATAAAAACAAATGTTTCTTTTATGAAAATTGTGGTATAATTGAATCCGCTGCTACATGTAAAATGAAGTTTTGTAAAACATAATTTTATATTGAAATAGTAATGAGCATGACAGGTGGTTTTGATATTTTGAAAGTTATGTGTAATGCCCTTTTGTAAATGCATGGAAATTTACTCTGATTATTCATATATTATCCGTGGGGTTTAGAAGGGTGTTACAGAAAACAACAAAAGTGCAAGCATGCCTATGTCCTTGACCATCATCCACCATTTGATCCCAACAACCATGAACATATCAGATCCGCACCATCAATGTTTTACCACAGTAAAACCCTCACTTTCATAATTTTTCCATCATATATAAGCTGAATAAAAGTGAGAAGAAACCCTAATCAGAGCTAGCCTCCATTTTGAAGAAATCCAAAATCTGCATTTTGCTCTTCTCTGAGAAAATTCCCATGAAAACCACTCATTTCCTCACTATTTCTTAAACCTTTCATCACAAATTTATCACCTCAATACTACTTGGAAGCTATTTGCAAAGGGAGAAGTTGTTGATTTTTCTCTCAAGCTGTTCTGAAAACCAGTTGGTTGTTTGCAAAGGGAAGGAGTTTCAAAGCTTTGTTTTCTTGCTGCTAGCTTATTTAGGAGGCTGCAAGAGGTAAGTTATTTCCAAACCCCCTGTTTTCATATGCACTGAAATCATTAAAACATGTTTGAATGTGTCTGTGCTCTTGGGATTGGTTAATGTTCATTTAAGGTGTTGATGTTGTTTTATGATGATAAGACTGTTTTGCTTGTTTGCAAACTTGTTTCCACGAGAAATGTATGTTGAGTGTGCTTGTTGGCTTGACATTATTATGGCAAACTTTCCTCTATCCATGTGAACTATGCTTGGTGTTTTTGCTTTGGCTGTCAAGTGTGTGTATGCTTTATAGATGAGTTTGTCAACTCAGATTTAGTTGCCAGCAGGTTGGTGCTGTCATGAGGATTTAAGGCTGTGGTGTGCTATTTAGGCCCTTGGATGATAGTTTGTGGTGCTGCCTAGGTTTAGTTTGGTGTCTTTGTTGTTTTTTTGAAGTTGTAACTAACATGTTTTTTTTGGTGTTCAAGTTTTAGAATATTGGTGCTTTTGGAATTATGTTGGGACTGTCCATTTTTGTTGAGAGGTTTAAATGGACATTTGAGCTGATGACTGTCATGAGGGTCTACGAACTGTTTAGTGCAGTCAACTTCTTGTTTGAGTTAATACTTTGGTTTACATCAAGACTGTTAGACCTTGGCAAGTAGGCTAGTAAGTATAGATTTTGATAGATTCCTCTGCTGTCATGGAATTTATGGACCAACAGTTGTAATTAGCTTTCACATTTGATAGGTCTATTCTGTTTTTGGTCTTTTGGTGGTTAAATCTTAGGATACCTTTCATTACTTTTGGTATTGTGGCATGTCTACTAGATATTCCTCAACATTGTTATGTTTGAGATTGTTTTGGTTCTGATCAAAGGTCATTTTGAGTTTGTCAACTCATATGAGCTATGCTTGCTTGGATTTTAGCAAATGATGTGTTGTTGCTATGGAAACAATTCATATACTGTTGTTGAGGTATGTATTTGATTAATGGTGATCAACTTTATTTTACTCCTGATGGCTGCTGCCAAAACCTGTTCTTAGTGAGGAGGATTAACTTATGTTATTTGGATCTAAACCATGCCATAGTGGACCTGTTGTGCATCAGGGTTTGCTAATCTTTAGAGCCATGTTTCTTCTTGATTGGACTAGACCATCCTTGTTTTGATGACAAATTTTGTTTGTTCTGGCCATGTTGGAATTTATGGCTGTGTGGTCATTTGGCTGGGCTTGATTGCTGAGTTTTCAACTCAGGTATAGGTTCTTAGCAGGAGGTTAAGTTTATGTTGTTTGGTTTTGAAACAGTTTTGGAGGACCAAGTTAAGGTGGTTTTGAGCTTAGGATTGTTTGGTTATTCTATGAAGGTAGGTTCCAGATAGTGTAGGAGAGTTTAGTGGACTTTATCATGAGAATTTAAGTTTGTTGTGTGTTCGCTAAATATTTGGAGGACAGTTTTGTTGGTTTGACCGTTTAGCCTGATTTTGGAGTTGGATTTTGTTGTGATCATTGCCTGGGATTTTGCTGTTAGAGTTTATCTATCATGATAGATTTTGCTGGTATGAATTAAGTTTTGTCATTGGAATGAACCAAAGAAATCAAACACTGTTATGGTTTTGATGTTCTTAATCATGTTGATAAGGTTGAAATATTTGAGTCCGCTGCTGCAGCTTTGAGAATGCCTTTTTGTCATCAGTTTTCTTGCACTTAGTGAGCCGGTTGTGCATTAGGGTCTACCAAACCTTGAGAGATTAAGTTTGTTACTGTTGTGATCATATGGATGTTAACCTTTTTGAAGCCTGTTAGTTTATGGAGGAGTTGTTGCTTGAGCTCAGGCCAGTGTTGTTGTATAGCATTGAGGACATGGTGTGGATTTCATCTTGTTGTTCTACTTGCTATCCACATACTGTTGAGGGATTTACCATGTGGAATCCCTGTCAGGTTTGTTTTTAACCTTTCAGATTTCATCTAGGCGCTTTGTATCTAGTTGGGGTGACTTGGATGATGGAGGTTTAGGTTTGACTGTATGATGACAATGTTTATGTTGTTTGCTGTCAAACTTGTTTCCGCAGCTAAGCCTGCTAGTTTTAGCCTAGATTTATCCTTTAGTTGTTGCCTTGTTATTTGTATGTGTAACTGCTATGGGTGGTATTAGGTTTGAACCTACCAACTTGTGTTGAGACGCTTAGAGTGGCTAGCTCTTGGTGCCAGTTTTCCTTGGTATTGTGATATCAGTTGCTTGGTGTTGCTTAGTGTTAGGTTGCTTGAAACCTGCCAAGACTTGGGTCATTTAGGTCTCTCCATTCTGTTTTGATCTCCTTGCTAGCAGTTGGTTTGGGATTTTTCTGATGTGGATCTGGTTTGCATTTAGTACCTTGTGGATCCATTTTGTTTGAGGTTATTGCATTTAGACTATGATGCCATTTTTTGTTGCTCATTCTGTTTTGTATGTCCAACTCATGCTCTTTGATGCAATTCATATGTCATTTCCTCACCCTGTGTGTTTTGAATGAACTTACCCAACATCATCTCTGAAACTTGCTCAAACTCTTATTTGATCCTGAATGCATATGTGATAACACATGCATTCTTCTGATCAAATTAAACACAACGCAATCATTCATCTAATGTCCTTACGTATCACTCACGACAAAGCTTATCTCTAACGCGGCATCAAGAGAAAAACCGTGTTGTCTCATTGGTGATCTCTCACCCAACAAAAACACAACACAGAGCATTAAGATCTGATACTCACGCAAATGCTAAGCATAAATCTATCTCTAGCGTTTAGGATCTAACCGGTAATCATCCTAGATCCAGATCCGAAAAGTATATCTCTATCACGATTCAAATTAAAGATTAACAGGTAAACAAGAATGAAACCCATATCAGATAAACAATTGTTTTGCATAAAATACAATGATCAGAATACGTACACACGCTTAACCCATTTTACATGTATTCATCTAATCCGCCAAATGGTTGTGAACATCATTCTTCATCACTATTATCACATACCCACACAATATCATATTGATCCTACCCATGCTAGCCATGCTACTTAATCAACACAACACCATAGAAGACAAAGTGAATATCAACTTCAAAACCATGTCAAAAGTTTGTTCATTGATAGAAGAAGATCTGAGATCAAAGATGTGAAAAGGTTTTGTCAAGACCCACAAATACATAATCAAAGATATTCAATCAATAGAGAATCCAAAATAAGTTCACAAACATATATTAGATGAAATACATAAGGTATCAAAAGATTACAATCCAACCCCAGCAAGAGATCGAAGATCTTACCTCCTTCCCCTTGGGGTTTTGTGTTTCTCTCTCTAAAGAAATGAAGAGAGATAAGTTCTAATATTCCCAAATGTTCAAAATGAAGTTCTCTCCCAAAAATGGATTTATCCCCTAAAAATACAAGAAAATGACTTAAATACATGTTTTGGTTTTGTCACGTTCGCTAGGCGAACAGCTAGCGAACGCGAACTTTTGGCACTTTCAAATCTGTTCAATTCTGGGCTCGTTTGCTACCCACTCGCTAGGCGAGCTGCTAGCGAGCTAACAGCATTTTGCTAATGGAAGTGTTCCCTAGAGACTCGCTGCGCCTTCTCCTAGCGAGTGCTTCGCTACCTTTCCTCGTTGCATCTTCGCCTAGCGAGCTTGCTGTTTGTTTGCTTGTTTTCTTGGTTCCTTTGCTCATTTCTTGTGTCTTACTTTTCCATTTGTTTTGTGCCTGATTCCTACACAATAGCACACGAATCAAAGGTACCAAGAGATTTTCATAATATATCACAAACTAAACAAAACAAGAGTGGTTTTCAACACTTAATTGACGAAAATGAGTGAAAAATTCCAACATTTGATAGATCAAATAAGTGAAATTTGGCATCTAACAACTCGCCCCAACTAGCTTTTTGCTTGTCCTCAAGCAAAGTATGCCTCTCATTTCGCAACAAGAGGATTTGCTCAAGATTAAGATTCACCCAAGAATGGATAAAATTGGCTCAAACAAAAATGATGCAAACAAGCCATGGTTTCAAATGTTTAGAATCAAACAATGCAAAAGAACTAAATTCTTAAAACAAATATTAAGACATGTATCAATCAACAACTATATTTTGCGTGAATGAATCACTCTATCACTTCTCTTCGAATAAGGATTAAAGAAATTACGCGTTTGCAACCGCGGGAACAATTTCACTCAACTAACAAACAATGCCAATATCAATTCAATTCATACAAAATCTAACAATCAAAAGTGAAAATATGGAAGCAAGAAGATCACTAAGGTCTTTAAGGTTGTAGCTTGGTCGGGTTTACAAATAAGGGTCATTTCTAAGGCCATTGAAACGAAATTGCCGATGCAAAAGAGGCATTCACCGCACACATTATGTGCACATCCCAACTTCATTCCATTCATTTCTTAATTGAAAACCTTCCCAACTTTATTTCACAACTTATTCTTTCACTATTTTTCTTTTCCAAGCAAGCATTCTTTTTCTTTTTTTTCTTTTTTTTTCATATTCACACAATTTTTTTTTGCTGCTTGCTTGAATTTTTCAAAAGTTGTAACAACCTACTATCTTTCTTTTTCATTCGCCCCAACTTAACTTTTACTCAACCCTCAAGTGAATGCTCTTAGCTTTTTATGGCAAAGAGGACAATTAAAACAAATTCAAGGGTTCAAGAAAAATTTTAGAATCTCTCAAAATTAAGAATGAGATTCACATTGTTTAGGCTCAAAGGGGTTAACGAATTCTCTCTACTCACGTGTAAGTTGCATTTAGAACTGGTTGTGCTCAATACAAACAAGTGCCTTGATCATTTCTAATGCTTCCAAAAATTCACAATGATAACAAGATAAAGCATGAATCATACGAATCAACAAAGTTTATCAGAAATCCAGCATTTAGTAAACAATGGAAGCTTTCTCACAAATTGTGGTTTTTAGTCCTAAGTGAAACAATCATTCAAACAAGTTGACAAAAGAACAAATTTCATTTGCACAAAGACTTAAGTTCTTAAGCATTCTAAAATTCTAAACAAAGGAAACCATGTACCTCGACAACATTCACTTGTTTCATACTATCATCGCCATCCAAACTCGGTCAAAGCTTCATGGAATGCTTTTATACCGATAGCAACCACTCTAGAAGGAGTTTTCGTCATTCCTGAACACTCTATAAAAAACATAAAAAGAAACAAATATATACAAAATATACAAAGCTTAAAAACATAGAACCGTTGCAATGCACTTCAAAATCTCAACACCAATCCCCGACAACAGTGCCATTTTGTTGATGCGGTAAAGCAGCAAGCAAAAATGATATTAAGTACCCAGTTTTATCATCTCCACAGGGATCAGTGCGATCTGAACACCGTTCAACGATTTCTACATTTCTAAGCTTAATTTCAAAAGTTTTGGTTTAAAAGGGTTCAGGGAACCATAAATAAAAACAAAAAATATAAAATAAAGACTGGAATATAAACGGAGCCTTGTTGGGATTGGATTTCATCAATTGATAACACATGCATTCTTCTGATCAAATTAAACACAATGCAATCATTCGTCTAATATCCTTACGTATCACTCATGACAAAGCTTATCTCTAACGTGGCGTCGAGAGAAAAACCGTGTTGTCTCATTGGTGATCTCTCACCCAACAAAAACACAACACAAAGCATTAAGATCTGATACTCACGCAAATGCTAAGCATAAATCTATCTCTAGCGTTTAGGACCTAACCGGTAATCATCCTAGATCCAGATCTGAAAAGTATATCTCTATCACGATTCAATTCAAAGATTAACAGGTAAACAAGAATGAAACTCATATCAGATAAACAATTGTTTTGCATAAAATACAATGATCAGAATACGTACACACGCTTAACCCTTTTTACATGTATTCATCTAATCCGCCAAATGGTTGTGAACATCATTCTTCATCACTATTATCACATACCCACACAATATCATATTGATCCTACCTATGCTAGCCATGCTACTTAATCAACACAACACCATAGAAGATAAAATGAATATCAACTTCAAAACCATGTCAAAAGTTTGTTCATTGATAGAAGAAGATCTGAGATCAAAGATGTGAAAAGGTTTTGTCAAGACCCACAAATACATAATCAAATATATTCAATCAATAGAGAATCCAAAATAAGTTCACAAACATATATTAGATGAAATACATAAGGTATCAAAAGATTATAATCCAAACCCCAGCAAGAGATCAAAGATCTTACCTCCTTCCCCTTGGGGTTTTGTGTTTCTCTCTCTAAAGAAATGAAGAGAGAGATAAGTTCTGATGTTCCCAAATGTTCAAAATGAAGTTCTCTCCCAAAAATGTTATCCCCTAAAAATACAAGAAAATGACTTAAATACACGTTTTGGTTCTATCACGTCGCTAGGCGAACAGCTAGCAAACGTGAACTTTTGGCACTTTCAGATCTGTTCAATTCTGGGGTCGTTCGCTACCTGCTCGCTAGGCGAGCTGATAGCATTTTGCTACTGGAAGTGTTCGCTGGAGACTCGCTGCGCCTTCGCCTAGCGAGTGCTTCGCTACCTTTCCTCGCTGCATCTTCGCCTAGCGAGCTTGCTGTTTGTTTGCTTGTTTTCTTGGTTCCTTTGCCCATTTCTTGTGTCTTACTTTTCCATTTGTTTTGTGCCTGATTCCTGCACAATAGCACACAAATCAAAGGTACCAAGAGATTTTCATAATATATTGCAAACTAAACAAAACAAGAGTGGTTTTCAACACTTAATTGACGAAAATGAGTGAAAAATGCCAACATTTGGTAGATCAAATAAGTAAAATTTGGCATCTAACAATATGTTTCAACTCTAAATCTTCAAAACATATTTCAAACTCCATCCTTGCATCTTCATTCGTTTTTTTTCTGTGTATGCATTATTTGAGAAAACCAACGATGCCATTATGTTCCTTGTGTAAAGTTAGTCAATTTAGACTAAAAGTTTGCCCAATTTGGTTGAGATATGAGGAAGTTGTGATTGGAAACGTATTTCACATGTTTGGCCTTTGATTCTTGCCCAGCCCAGTTAACACATTTGGCTTATATTTAATTGGGGTGGTTTGATACACGGATGTATCGCCACCCCAGTGGTTGTCATTATGCCCATAAGTCACCTTGCATTGCCCATGTCCTAAATTCGAGCCCGGCTGGGGCCTTTTTGCTTTGTTTTTATTTTATATTTTTCACGTTTTATCTTTTCTTCTCCCTTTTCCATTGTTTTTCACATGTTGATGAGTGGTTGAGATGGTTTGATGTTCAGCCTTGTACCCCAAGGTCATGTGTTCAACACCTAGTGTAAACACTTCTTTTCTTATGGTTTGTTTTTATTTGTTTAATCTATTTTATTTCTTTTTCTTTTTTTGATTAAAATTAGAAAAATATTTTTAAAATCTCAAAATTCATTTCTTAGTATTTTAGTGTGTTAAATTATTTTTCTTCTTTGTTTTATTTTTTTTATTTTATTTTAGTTATCATTTTATTTTGAATTTACAAGTTAATGTGTTTTGTGGTTCATCTTTTATTCCAATCATTAATTTTCTTTCTTTCATTTCATTTGTGATTGTTTTATTTAGTGTTTACTTGGCCTTTGGCCATGATCCCCTAGGATTCCTAGTTCCTCCGTTTAGGATGGGAGTAGGAGAGACATTAGGTGTTCAATCCTTTGCATGATAACATTAAGATAGTTTCATTCCCTTTCATCCCGACTTTAGGAGCATTGTGCATGATAACTTTAGGGTCCAGTTTCCCCTTAGTTTGAGTCTTTCTCTTTTCATCTCCTAAACATTTCAAAACACCTAATAAAGAAAGATTTGTGTCGTACGCTACGAGCCTTAAGTACTCGAGGAACGATGGTTGGGGGGCCTCCTCTCAATTGTCTAGAGTGTTTAGCATATGCCCTTTGGGCGATATGCGACGCATTCACTCTCGAGTCATAGTCTTTAGTGCGACATGAGTTTCAAACCATAACTTAATCCACTTATCGTCTTAAAAAACACAAAACAAAAACATTAAATCTTTTTATCCTTCGGGATCTCAATTGGAAAACCATTTTCAGAAAGAGTTTTGTTAAACTTTGATTCTACCGCAAACAGGCATCGTCCCTAACTGTTGGAATCACTGTTTAACCCTACCCAGTTTAAAACACTTAAACCAATCTGTGGTCGTGTTAGCCCGAACTACGTTTGCTCTGATTTCTCATATCATACGAGGATACGTAGGTACAAGACGCAATGTCTTGGCGAGCAACCTCCCCCACTTTCACCCGTAGTTTTCCGAACTACGTTGACTCTGACTTTCCCATTGCACGAGGGAATACGTAGGCATAGAGCGGCGACGCTCTATCGAGTCTCTTTTCTTCTCTTTCGTCCCTAAGACCTTTAGTATAGATAGATTTACACCCTTTTAGATTAGACAACAAGCGTGGATCCCGTCGAGTACGAAGGACGTGAGGGGTGACAATACCTTCCCCTTGCGTAACCGACTCCCAAACTCGAGATTTGGTTGCGATGACCGATCTTATCCCTCTTTTCGTCAGGTTTTCTCTGAGCGTTTCCTTTCCCTCTCTTGGGATAAATAACGCACGGTGGCGACTCTTCTGTCATTGTCGGCCTCGATTTTCGCAGTAGCGACATCTGAGAGTTATCATGACAAGATAGTGATATACAGTCAGGACGTGAAGTGGAGTTCTGATCGACTTAGTTACGGAAACTAATCCGATATTGAGAGCTCCATATTATATGTCTGTTTGGATGGTCAAGGAATTAAAATTGATTGAGTAGTTTTGAGACTTGTATCTGGTATGTATGCTACTACAACAAATTGTGAAGTCGAGTATAAGGGTGGATAATGACTTCTGGTGATTATAAAAGAAAGTAAGATGTGGAATACAATATTGGTATAATTAGGCCTTTAAACATTTCAAGAATTGAAGATGTGTTGAATGACCTTCTAAGTGTGGAAATGTTGTTTTCGTATTTTTGACGTAACGGGAGAACCGTAACTCGGAATGACGCACGGTTCGAAGCGTTGGATGCTATTACAATGCTCTATGTGATGGTGAAGTAATGGCATAGAATTAAGTTATTTATTGATGGAGTATGTTTGAATGTTGTAGTAAGTGCAGAAAGTGAGGTTTGTGTTTCCGCCATAACTCACAAATTGAGTGTCCGTTTGGCATGAGATTTTCCATACTTAATTGAGCGAGTCAATGGTTGTGTCAACCGATGATATTTTGATATATTCGAAGAGTATAGAGGATCGTGTTGAGCATCGAGAACTTGAGTTATCAGTGTTGGAGAAGAAGCAGTTATATGCCACTGTGAAAGAAGTTCAAAGAGTTTTGGGAGAGCTGTCAACAGCTCGTGTGTTGATTTTTGCCGAATCTGACAGAACTGTTCGTTGTGTTTTGTAATGCTTTGTTGATATGATTAGGAGATATGTTAAGTGCAACATCAGCGAGTTTAGTTATGTTTGGAGACAATTTAAAGTACATAAGAGGGATTATCTTACAAGTGATTTAGAGTTGGTTGTTGTTGTGTTTGTACCGGAGTTGGAGGCTTCAATTTGTTAGTGTGAGATTTGAAATGGTTGGTGATCTCAAGAGCTTAAGGTATTTGTTTGATTTGGAAGAGTTGAATATGAGTCAGAGAAAATAATTGGGACTCCTGAAGAATTATAGTTTTGGATTGAATTACCATTCGGGTGAAGCAAAACGTGGTACCTTATACATTGACTTGGAAATCTTTGCATATACTGATGATGGTGGTGAAAAGAGTTAGAACGGATTGAGCAATTTTGTGATATGAGTTTGGTTTGTTAAGAGACTTCTTATGGAGTTAAGCTTAGTATGTTGGACCTTACTAGTGGTATCCTTGATGAGATTCGATAAGGTCATAACTCTGGTTTGAGTTGGTAGAATGGTTGAATTCGATGAATTAAAGTCGAAGGGCTGATTTTCGGATTAATGGAAATGGTATCATGAGATGTCGTGATAGAGTTGGTGTTATAGATATTATTAAGTGGAATAAGAGTATTGAGGTAGATGGAGTATCCATCCCGGTGCTATGAAGATGTAACCGGATTTGAGGAAATTATTTTGATGGCCATAGATGAAGAGAGAAGTGGTTGAGTTTGTATATGCTTGTTAGACTTGTCAGAAGTCGAAGAATAAACGTCAGAGGCCGTTGGGTCCGATGCAATCGTTGAATATTCTATAGTGGAAATCGGATAGTATTCCCATGGATTTTGTGTTGGGTTTTCCGGAGAATTTGAGGGATATGGTTTTAATTGGGTGGTTTTGGATAGAATGACTAGATTGGCTCTTTTTCTACCAAGGAAGATTAATCATTCTATGTTGAAGCTAGCTAAGATGTATATCGATGAAGTGATGAAGTTGTATGAGATTTCGTCGAATATTGTGTCAGATGGGAATCTGAGTTTTCTTCGAGATTTTGGGAGAGTTTGCAGACGCTTTAAGTACCATGTTGAAGTTGAAATCTGCCTATCATCCATGGACGGATGGACGGACAGAGAGAACTATCCAGTCTTTAGAGGATTTGTGGAGAGCTTGTGTGTTGGATCAAGGTGGATCGTGGGATAGTTAATTATCGTTGATTGAATTACCTACAATAATCGCTATCATTCTAGTATCGGAATGACATAGTATGAAGCTTTATATGGTAGGAGGTGTATGACTCCTTTGTATTGATATGATTCAGGCGAGAGTGTTGTGCTCAGACCTGAGAATTGTGTAAGAGACGATTGAAAAGATCAAGAAGATCCAAGAAAAGACGTGTTTTGAGAGTTACAGTAGTGACTGGTGTCGGTCGAGCTTTGAAGTATCGGAAGCACACACCAGGTTTTGTTGATTTGTATCAGAGTGGCGCAGCAGAAGCGTGGGAGAAGTAGCATGTTAGATTGTTTTACCGCTGTCACTTGTGAATTTACATGATGTGGTATGTGCCTAAGTTGAGGAAGTGCAAGTGCATTCATTCAGATAGATGGTGTACAAGTGAGAGAGGATTTGACTGTTGAGGCATTGCTAGTTCAGATTGATGAACGAGAAGCAACTTCGAGGTAAAGAGATTCCTTTGGTGAAGGTAGTTGGGAGGACCAGCTGGAGAAATTTGGATTTGGGAGTGGGAGACCAGTTGAGAGAGTCGTATCCGACTCTGTGCATTGAGGTAATTTTCGAGGGCGAAAATCTTTAAGTGGGGGAGAGTTGTAACAACCCAATTTTTATTAATTAGTTATTTCTATTAATTAATTGATTTATTAGGATTATTTTAATTATTTGAATTATTGGATGATTATTATTTTATTTGTGGAATTAATGTGTTAATATGTTATGTTTGCATATTATGCTATTTTATCATTTGGAGTTTTGGGAAATTAAGTTGGAGAGTATTTTAGATATTTCTCAATTAATAATAAGATGAGATATTTTGTGAGAAAATGAATTGGTAGATATTTTGAGAGAAGAAATAATAGAGAGAAATATAATAGATATATATAGGAGAAAGTGGAGAAGAAAGAGATAGAAATAGAAAGAAAGGAGAAAGAAGAGAAAGATAGAGGAAGAAGAAGGAAGAAGAGAAATAGAGGAAAAGCTTGGAGAATCATCAAGAACAATCTCTAGGATTCGATTAATCGGGTAAGGGTGTGAAATCTTATTATCTTAATAAATGTGTGTGATTATGTATGTGTGTGTTGGATTGTTTGGATGTTTTCCATCTTTTTCCATTTTAGGTCAAAATGAGTTTAATCCATAGAAACCGATGTTTGAACGGTTAGAATCTGGAATTTATGTTGTAGTTTAGTCGAGGAATGTTAGGCTAAGACTACTGGAACTCGTTGGAATTGAATCGGGTGATTTCGAGAGTTTTTGAGGTTTTTAGACAGTTGGGGTTTTGGAGTACGCAGACGCTCGCTAGCACGTTTGCTAGGCGAGCAAGGTGGCGACTATTCGCTAAGCGAGCTGCCAGCTAACGTCCCCAGACTTGGGCAGAATGGAAATGATCCTTTTTGCTAGTAGCGAGTGATGTAGCGATTTGTTCGCTAGGCGAGGCTCCAGCGAGCCAGTAGCGAATCCTTCCAGTAGCTTCTGTTTGTCTTCGCGAGCTTGTTCGCTAGGCGAACCAGTAGCGAGTGTTCGCCAAGAACTCACTAGGCGAGTGGTGTAAAGAACGTGACAACATTCTTATTTCTTGTTGTGTTTCCATCCAATGTTGATTGTTTGGCTCAATTATGATCGATCTTTTTGAATGCATAGTTGTATGTTGTGATATGTTATATTGTGGGTAGCCGTATGGCGTGAATCCTAGATTGTGGAATCGATTGTGAAATGTGGCCTTTTGGAAAATATACATTGTTTAAATTGATTTTAAAGTGTATGAATGATTGTGATAGAGTTCGTTGCCGTTTGTCACGATGTTGTGAATGCATATTAATTGTATGCGATTGTAATTGAGAATGCATGGGATTAAGATGCGAGAACGGTCTTAAGTGCATTTGTTTGACTGATTGTAAGTGAAGAATCTATGAATATGTATTTGTGATTGAATCTATTTGATTATTATGTACTACTTTATGAATGTA
This sequence comes from Lathyrus sativus, assembly GCA_963859935.3. Taxonomy (NCBI): domain Eukaryota; kingdom Viridiplantae; phylum Streptophyta; class Magnoliopsida; order Fabales; family Fabaceae; genus Lathyrus; species Lathyrus sativus. The sequence goes on along the minus strand of OZ012735.1, from coordinate 739,985,546 downwards.
GTAATGATGTTGAAAGTATGAATACTTTGATGAAATGTGTTGTGTATGCAATCATGATATAATTCTTGTGTGATGAATTATTTGATAATGCATTGGATTAAGATGCGAGAACGGTCTTAATTGCATTGGTTGTTGATTGCATACGCATCATTTGTCGTCAAGAGGCAATGCTTGCTAGTTTCGTGGAGACTAGTGACTTTTCCAAACCTAGAAGAGTGGTTTTGAAAGCTTAGAAGACGGGCTTTTGTTGTTATCGGTCTAGGGGACGGACCTGGTTTAAATGTAAAAACCGAAAAAATGATAACAAGTGTTGGTACAACATGGCATGAGTTGCATTGAGTCACATGGCATAGATATAATGGTTGTATGAAGGTATGCATATGTGTATGAATTGTTGAATTGCGGGTTGTGAACGTGTAATTGTGAATGATATTGACTGATGAATTGATGAATAAACATGATTGTATATGTTTATATGAATTGTAGTGAATTAAACATAATGTGTATGTTTATGTGGATTGATTGAAATTGTGGGAGTGTGCATGATGTTATGCTTGGATTTTTATATATATATATATATATATATATATATATATATATATATATATATATATATATATATATATATATATATATATATATATATATATATATATATATATATATATATATATATATATATATATGCATATATGGCGACGTATATGAGTGAATTATGATGAATGTGGTGAGAATGCGAAATATGTATACTTTTATGTTAATATATATGATTATGTGCATTGTTATTATCATAATATTTCTCACCCTTCTGCTGGAATGATGTCCTATATGACATCGTGCAGGTATCAAGGAGTAGTACTGCTCGTAGTTACGAAGTCGCTATTGGTGTAGCTGTTTAGTAATTTAATTATGTTGGGTCGAGTCGTGCTCTGGTCATGTAACACTAGGATCATTTGGTTTATATTTTAGAGATACTTTATGTGTCTACGTTATGTTTTTATATTCATTGGAATATTATGATGTTGGCCTTAGTGCCTAAGAAATGTTGATTTATGTGATGAACACGAATGTTCTGTTAAGAGAATTATGAATATAAATTGAATCTGCTGCTACATGCAAAGTGAAATCTTGAAAAGCATAATTATTTATTAAAGTTTTAATAAGCATGACAGATGGTTTTTGATGTTTTGAAAGTTATGTGTGACGCCCTTTTGTGAATGCATGATTATTTACTTTGATTATTCATATAATTTCCGTGGGGTTTAGAAGGGTGTTACATTAGTGGTATCAGAGTAGGTCGGCCCGTCCGGCCAAGTTGTGCAATGTTGTTTGTTCCCTTGTATGCGACATGTGTGTGAAAACATTGTCGATACATGTTTGTTGTCTAACCTTTGTCTGCAGGATGTGGGAATGATTCAAGTGGGGGAGAAACTTGTGCTTCTCCAGGATGCTGCAAGTGTGGAGTTGTAGCTCAGTGTGTGGTTGAACGCTCTTATAGTTTGGTAAAGATGGTTTATACCCCATCATGATTTTCGGCTGTCTATTGACAAATTGAGGAACTGATCACCCTTAATCTCTTGTTGATAGTAGTTGGAATTGTGTTGGATGGGATAGATGTGTCTTGCAAGCTTAGATGGCGTGATGCAGTGAATTGTCTTGAGTTAAGCTAAGTGCTTCATAATTGTTTTGATGAGTCGGCGCAGGACAGTGTTGAGATGTTTAATTTTTATGGGAATTTTGGAGTGTTAATGAAAGTGGGAAAGTTGATGGTTTACCGATTAATTGTGGTGTCTGGGATTTATCCTGACAAGATAGTGATATACAGGCAGGATGTGAAGTGGAGTTGTGATCAACTTAGTTACGGAAACTAATCTGATATCGAGAGCTCCATATTATATGTCTGTTTGGATGGTCAAGGAATTAAAATTTATTGAGTAGTTTTGAGACTTGTATCCGGTATGTATGCTACTACAACAAATTGTGAGGTCGAGTATAAGGGTGGATAGTGACTTCTGGTGATTATAAAAGAAAGTAAAATGTGGAATACAATATTGGTATAATTAGGCCTTTAAACATTTCAAGAATTGAAGATGTGTTGAATGGCCTTCTAAGTGTGGAAATGTTGTTTTCGTATTTTTGACGTAACGGGAGAACCGTAACTCGGAATGACGCACGGTTCGAAGCATTGGACGCTATTACAATGCTCTATGTGATGGTGAAGTAGTGGCATGGAATTAAGTTATTTATTTATGGAATATGTTTGAATGTTGTAGTAAGTGCAGAAAGTGGGGTTTGTGTTTCCGCCATAACTCACAAATTGAGTGTCTGTTTGGCATGAGATTTTCCATACTTAATTGAGCGAGTCAATGGTTGTGTTAACCGATGATATTTTGATATATTCGAAGAGTATAGAGGATTGTGTTGAGCATCAAGAACTTGAGTTATCAGTGTTGGAGAAGAAGCAGTTATATGCCACTGTGAAAGAAGTTCAAAGAGTTTTGGGAGAGCTGTCAACAGCTCGTGTGTTGATTTTTGCCGAATCTGACAGAACTGTTCGTTGTGTTTTGTAATGCTTTGTTGATATGATTAGGAGATATATTAAGTGCAACAACAGCGAGTTTAGTTATGCTTGGAGACAATTTAAAGTACATAAGAGCAATTATCTGACAAGTGATTTAAAGTTGGTTGTGGTTGTGTTTGTGCCGGAGTTTGAGGCTTCAATTGGTTAGTGTGAGATTTGAAATGGTTGGTGATCTCAAGAGGTTAAGGTATTTGTTTGATTTGGAAGAGTTGAATATGAGGCAGAGAAAATAATTGGGACTGCTGAATAATTATAGTTTTGGATTGAATTACCATTCGGGTGAAGCAAAACGTGGTAGCTTATGCATTGACTTGGAAATCTTTGCATATACTGATGATGATGGTGAAAAGAGTTAGAACAGATTGAGCAATTTTGTGATATGAGTTTGGTTTGTTAAGAGACTTCTTATGGAATTAAGTTTAGTATGTTGGACCTTACTAGTGGTATCCTTGATGAGATTCGATAAGGTCACAACTCTGATTTGAGTTGGTAGAATGGTTAAATTCGTTGAATCAAAGTCGAAGGGCTGATTTTCGGATTAATGGAAATGGTATCATGAGATGTCGTGATAGAGTTGGTGTTCTAGATATTATTAAGTGGAATAAGAGTATTGAGGTAGATGGAGTATCCATCCCGGTGCTATGAAGATGTAACCGGATTTGAGGAAATTATTTTGATGGTCATAAATAAAGAGAGAAGTGGTTGAGTTTGTATATGCTGGTTAGACTTGTCGGAAGTCGAAGAATAAACGTCATAGACCATTGGATTCGATGCAACCGTTGAATATTTCAGAGTGCAAATCAGATAGTATTCTCATGGATTTTGTGTTGGGTTTTCCGGAGAATTTGAGGGATATGATTTTAATTGGGTGGTTTTGGATAGAATGACTAGATTGGCTCTTTTCCTACCAAGGAAGATTAATCATTCTATGTTGAAGCTAGCTGAGATGTATATCAATGAAGTGATGAAGTTGTATGAGATGTCGTCGAATATTGTGTCAGATGGGAATCTGAGTTTTCTTCGAGATTTTGGGAGAGTTTGCAGACGCTTTGAGTACCATGTTGAAGTTGAACTCTGCCTATCATCCGTGGAGGGATGGACGGACAGAGAGAACTATCCAGTCTTTAGAGGATTTATGGAGAGCTTGTGTGTTGGATCAAGGTGGATCGTGGGATAGTTAATTATCGTTGATTGAATTACCTACAATAACCGCTATCATTCTAGTATCGGAATGACATAGTATGAAGATTTGTATGGTAGGAGGTGTAGGACTCCTTTGTATTGATATGATTCAGGTGAGAGTGTTGTGCTCGGACCTGAGAATTGTGTAAGAGACGACTAAAAAGATCAAGAAGATCCAAGAAAAGACGTGTTTTGAGAGTTACAATGTCGATTGGTGTCGGTCGAGCTTTGAAGTCTCGGAAGCACACACCGCGATTTGTTGATTTGTATCAGAGTGGCGCAGCGGAAGCGTGGGAGAAGTAGCATGTTAGGTTGTTTTACCGCTTTCGCTTGTGAATTTACATGATGTGGTAGGTGCCTAAGTTGAGGAAGTGCAAGTGCATTCATTCAGATATATGGTGTACAAGTGAGAGAGGATTTGACTGTTGAGGCATTGCTAATTCAGATTGATGAACGAGAAGCAACTTCGAGGTAAAGAGATTCCTTTGGTGAAGGTAGTTGGGAGGACCAGCTGGAGAAATTTTGATTTGGGAGTGGGAGACCAGTTGAGAGATTCGTATCCGACTCTGTGCATTGAGGTAATTTTCAAGGGCGAAAATCTTTAAGTGGGGGAGAGTTGTAACAACCCAATTTTTATTAATTAGTTATTTCTATTAATTAATTGATTTATTGGGATTATTTTAATTATTTGAATTATTGGATGATTATTATTTTATTTGTGGAATTAATGTGTTAATATGTTATGTTTGCATATTATGCTATTTTATCATTTGGAGTTTTGGGAAATTAAGTTGGAGAGTATTTTAGATATTTCTCAATTAATGATAAGATGAGATATTTTGTGAGAAAATGAATTGGTAGATATTTTGAGAGAAGAAATAATAGAGAGAAATAGAATAAATATATATAGGAGAAAGTGGAAAAGAAAGAGATAGAAATAGAAAGAAAGGATAAAGAAGAGAAAGATAGAGGAAGAAGAAGGAAGAAGAGAAATAGAGGAAAAGCTTGGAGAATCATCAAGAGCAATCTCTAGGATTCGATTAATCGGGTAAGGGTGTGAAATCTTATTATCTTAATCAATGTGTATGATTATGTATGTTTGTGTTGGATTATTTGGATGTTTTCCATCTTTTTCCATTTTAGGTCGAAATGAGTTTAATTCATAGAAACCGATGTTAGGCTAAGACTACTGGAACTCGTTGGAATTGAATCGGGTGATTTTGGGAGTTTTTGAGGTTTTTGGACAATTGGGGTTTTGGAGTACGCAGACGCTCGCTATCACATTCGCTAGGCGAGCAGGTGGCGAGTATTCTCTAAGAGAGCTGCCAGCGAATGTCCCCAGACTTGGGCAGAATGGAAATGATCATTTTCTCTAGTAGCGAGTTGTTCGCTAGGCGAGGCTCCAGCGAGCCAGTAGCGAATCCTTCTAGTATCTTCTGCTTGTCTTCGCGAGCTTGTTCGCTAGGCGAACCAGTAGCGAGTGTTCTCCAAGAACTCGTTAGGCGAGTGGTGTAGCGAACGTGACAACATTCTTATTTCTTGTTGTGTTTCCATCCAATGTTGATTATTTGGCTCGATTATGATCGATCTTTCTGAATGCATAGTTATATGCTGTGATATGTTATGATGTAGGTAGCCGTATGGCGTGAATCCTAGATTGTGGAATCGATTGTGAAATGTGGCCTTTTGGAAAATATACATTGTTTAAATTGATTTTAAAGTGTATGAATGATTGTGATAGAGTTTGTTGCCGTTTGGCACGATGTTGTGAATGTATATTAATTGTATGCGATTGTAATTGAGAATGCATGGGATTAAGATGCGAGAACGGTATTAAGCGCATTTGTTTGATTGATTGTAAGTGAAGAATCTATGAATATGTATTTGTGATTGAATCTATTTGATTCTTGTGTACTACTTGATGAATGTAGTGATGATGTTGAAAGTATGAATACTTTGATGAAATATGTTGCGTGTGCAATCATGATATAATTCTTGTGTGATGAATTATTTGATAATGCATGGGATTAAGATGCGAGAACGGTCTTAAGTGCATTGGTTGTTGATTGCATACACATCATTTGTCGTCAAGAGGCAATGCTTGCTAGTTTCGTGGAGACTAGTGACTTGTCCCAAACCTAGAAGGGTGAGTTTGAAAGCTTAGAGGACTGGCTTTTGTTATTATCGGTCTAGGGGACGGACCCGGTTTAAATGTAAAAACCAAAAAATGATAACAAGTATTGGTACCACATGGCATGAGTTGCATTGAGTTGCATTGAGTCACATGGCATAGATATAATGGTTGTATGAAGGTAGGCATATGTGTATGAATTGTTGAATTGCGGGTTGTGAACGTGTAATTGTGAATGATATTGACTGATGAATTGATGAATAAACATGATTGTGTATGATTATATAAATTGTAGTGAATTAAACATAATGTGTATGTTTATGTGGATTGATTGAAACTGTGGGAGTGTGCATGATGTTATGCTTGGATTATATATATATATATATATATATATATATATATATATATATATATATATATATATATATATATATATATATATATATATATATATATATATATATATATATATATATATATATATATATATATATATATATATATATATATATATATATATATATATATATATATATATATATATATATATATATATATATATATATATATATATATATATATATATATATATATATATATATGTATGCATTTATAGCGAGAAGTGGTTGAGTTTGTATATGCTGGTTAGACTTGTCGGAAGTCGAAGAATAAACGTCAGAGACCGTTGGGTCCGATGCAGCCGTTGAATATTCCAGAGTGGAAATCGGATAGTATTCCCATGGATTTTGTGTTGGGTTTTCCGGAGAATTTGAGGGATATGATTTTAATTGGGTGGTTTTGGATAGAATGACTAAATTGGCTCTTTTGGATAGAATTTGAGGGATATTTTTGAACATATTGATATCATTGTCCCTTTTGATGTAGCGACAGGAAACAAAGTGAAGTGGTACATAGAGACATGGTTGTTTATGGATGATAACTCAAAAGAGGCTAAGAAAATCATCTTTGATGCGCAACATGGGGAATCCCTTTGTCTCAAATTGTCCTTTGGTATTTTTACTTTCTAACATGTTTATTATTGGCTTGCATATAAAATAAAATGTTACAAAATAATACAACAAATGAAAAAAGACTCTTCGAATCATACCTCTCGTGGTTGGTGCTACCAATGCCCCAGCTACTGGGGGATTTTAGACTATAGGACCCTTTGTTGGGTTTGTCAATCTATACTCACCTACACTGACATATGTAGAGGTCAATGATTTTCCCAATGGATTCATAGTGGAAGATGTTCTACATTCATCATCATTTGTGGTTGGGAGGAGTCCAACCATTAGTCATGAGCTCAAGGTGCCTCAATAGGGAAGACCACTCATCCATTGGCGTCAAATGCTTGATCAATATTTGAGGGAACCTAGTTCTACATAAGGAACTTTGATGACTCTAGTTTTTGTGCCCCCATCACTCTTTGCTCACCCTGGTGCACAAGCGGTCAGGGATTTTTTGAGCTTTTATTTTTTTAAGAGGATTACATATACTTCTCGAGTAAGGGAGAAGCCATTTTCCAAAGGGAGTTAGCACACCTGGCGTATCAAACACGTTGGGTGTCATCCATTTTGGTGTTTAGTGTTGTCCGAAAAGGAGAATTATTTATGTTTTAGCACATTTAAAAAGAAAGTGAAATGCTCTAAGGACATACAATACCTACTCCATATGTGAGATTGATATCTAGAGGATCTTCAAGGGGAATTTATCTTTCTTTCAAGGATAAGATATTCTATAGAGCTTTTTTAGTATCCTGATACACTAGTCGAAAAGGTGAAGTCGCTCGTTCATACAGTGAATAAGAAATATGAAGCTCTGAGTCTTGTACGTGTAGCATTGACCAAGACCTAGGTCGCTCTTTCTAAGGCTAACAATTCATTTGATACATCTTGTATGATGGTAGAAGAGTTGGAGTCCTCTTTGGGAGAAACCCGAGAAGGTTGGAAGAAAACTAAGAGCAAACTTTGGGAGATATGTCTTGAGAATATTTGGTTGGCTAAGGAGTTCGCCAAGGAAAGGAAAAGGCTTAAGGTATTCCACAAATTATGTAGTTTATATGGAACAAGAATCCATTGTGTCTAAAGTTATTGTGAAAGGACAACCTAAAATACAATTAGACGTTTTTTTGCAAGTAACCGCCTAAAATTGCAGGTCAATCATCTCACTATCGCTTGTTTCTTCTAGGGTGACCATCATCTCGATATACCCCATAGGAAGTCAATATGTCATTGAAATATTCCAATTTGTATCCTTCATAGAGCCATATCTTCTACTTTTTCAGCCTAACTTTTCAAAGAGCTTTTGCGTACATGATGTCACAAAACCTTCCTCTATCAATGAGGATCATAGAGACATCAAGATTGGATATTTTAGTCTTGTGGTCAGAGGAAAGATCTGTGAGTGCAACTTTTGCTAGATGTATTTTGAATGATGTCAAAATTAGAATAGTTTATCACTAATGTATATTAGACTGTATCATCTGATTTTATATGTGCATCTTAACATTAGAAAGCATTAAAATGGTTTGGAAAAGGTTCATGCATCATACATGCATTGAAAATAAGGTTTTTTTTAAAAAATGCATCGAAAAATAAGTTTTTGTCATAACAATACAGCATAGGTCGACATATATGTTTAGGTCAACCTATAGAAGTTTGAACTTCAGTACAGGTCGACACATAGTCATCTTAGATCGACACGCATGTATTAATAATAAAGCATTTAGCCACTGTCTATGCGTTGACCAACATCAGTCGACACAAGGCCAACACAAGACATATATAGGTCGACCTAAGACCTTTACAGGTTGATTCATTTTCTTTTATAGGTCGACTTATAGCTTTTATAGCTTGACACATGCGATGCATTTCTTCAAATTTTCATTTTTTATTCCTTTGCATTCCCTCTTGCTTTTAAACTTGTATATAAATATTGTTACATGCATCTTTTTCTTGTAAGGTTCTAGTGTAAAACCTAAACGAAACCGGAATCTCAAAGCATACTCATCATCTTCAACCTCTCTTCTATGCATACACATAATCAAACTACAGATAATCATTTTTTGATTGAGTGACCATCTAAATTAGGGTTGATAATGTTTAATTAGGTTGTTGTACCGAGAATATTGGGTTGAGTTCTTTGAGTGTTTCAAATAAGAAAACCAGGCTAGGTTTTTTTTTCAAGATCATTAATGATTTAAAGGTTTTGGAAAAGATTACGCAATTCGGATCTGATCGTGTGAAAGCCTTAGGACAAGGTGGTTCGTTGCAAGGGAGTAGCGTGAGACGGTGGATCGTGTTGGTAAATTATGGGTTCAACAAGTGTTCGCTTGGGATTAATTCGATTGTGTTAAAACCTTGGGACAAGGTGGTTCCTTGCAAGAAAGTAGCAAGAATTGGTGAATTAAAGCGACATTGTTCGTGACTTGATTAATCTTTGATCAAGGGTTTTAGAGGTGGTAAAATTAACAACAAACTATTGGTTGTAGGGTTAGAGTTCTTCATCTCTTGTATATCCACTTTTTGCAAAGTAAGGTTAATTGAAACTATCTCAATTTGAATTCAAATTGAGGGCATACGTACCCACTACGAGGGAGATTGGGGAACTGCCTAAACAAATCCTTGTGTCTCTCTTTTAATTTTGTTCTAAGCAAATTATTAAATTCATTGGTTGTTTGATCAATTTGATTGCAAATTATTTTTTATCACATTTTTTGAAATAGGTTTTGTTGATGGAATCATAATCCGGTTGTTACGCGTGTTATAAAGTGTGTGGGAGTCACTCTCGCTTTTAATTCAGCTTGTGTGGTTTTGACCTTTGAAGTCTAAGGCTTTTTTTTTGTTTTTCTTTTTGTGGTCGTTACTGAAGTTGGAGGTCCACTTCGTTCAACACTTGACAATTTATAAAAAAGTTCAAATGCATTTTGTATATTTCTATTCAATGTGCTTTTCATTTTTTATCCTCCTATTTCAAAATTTAAACTTTTTTTCCTTTAATTCACTATTTATGGTATTTTTCTTTTAGTCCTTCTGACAGTGATGATTATAAAAGTTATTTTTAATGATATATTAATAATAATTAGATTAATTTATTATTTAATATATTTTAAAGAATAAATTAATAATTTTAGTTAAGTTTTTTAGAAATCAACTAATTAAAATTTCACAAATAGACTTTTAGGCTTGATAAAAAAATTCCTCCAAAATAAACACCATTATATCCTTTATTTCATTCTTCTAACTTTTCCTTTCAAAAATTAGAGAATCTTGATCATTTGTGGCAGTATCAGCTTATTATACAATGTTATAATTAATTATGAATAGCTGAACTATATAAACATTAATAGTATTTTTTTAAAATTTGATGTGGAACTTTGATAATAAACAAAATTAACAAACAGTTTTAGGATACCAACACAGTGGAGTCCTACACCTCCTACCATACAACCCTTCATACGATGCCATCCCAGTACTAGCATGGAAACTATTGTTATATGTGAACTCAATCAATAACAAGTGGTTATCCCAAGACCCTCATTGGTCCAACACACAAGCCCTCAACAAATCTTCCAAAGATTGGATAGTTCTTTATGTCTGTCCACCCGTCTATGGATGATATGCAGAACTCATCCTCAACTTAGTACCCAAAGCATCTTGCAAACTTTTCCAGAATCTCGACGTAAATATCAGGTCTCTATCTGACACAATACTCGAAGGCATCCCATGCAACTTCATAATTTCCTTAATGTACAACTCAACCAACTTCTGCATAGAATGATTAATCTTCATCGGCAAGAAATGAGCCGATTTAGTTAATCTATCCACAATCACCCAAATTGAATCATTCCATTTCGCAGTCTTCGGCAATCCCGACACGAAATCCATGGAAATACTATCTCATTTCCATTTTGGAATATTAAATTGTTGCATCATACCCAAAGGCTTCTGATGTTCAATCTTCGACTTCTGACAAGTCAAACATGGATAAACAAATTCGGAATATCCCTCTTCATATCTGGCCACCAAAACAACTTCTGCAAATCCTGATACATCTTCGTAGCACCAGGATGAATACTCCTCCTACTTCGATGTCCTTCCTCAAGAATACTCTTCCTAATTTGTGGAACATCCGGAACACATACTTGTCTTTGAACCTCATCACGTCATTCTCATCAATCTGGAATTCACCTATGTTACCTTGGTTAATCAAGGCCAATTTATCAACCAATCTCAAATCGAGTTTCTGACCTTCTCTAATTTCTTCAAGGATGCCACTCGTCAGTTTTAACATTCTTAACTTCACACTGTCAGGAGTCCTCTCACATGCTAAAATCAGGTCTCGGAATTGTTCAATTAATTCCAATTCTCTCACCATAAGCATCAACATGTGCAATAACTTCCTACACAATGCATCAACCACCATGTTTGCTTTGCCAGGATGTTAACTCAAATAAAAATCATAATCTTTCAACAATTCCAGCCACCTCTTCTGCCTCATATTCAACTCTTTCTGATCAAATAAGTACTTCAAACTCTTATGATCACTGAACACCTCAAATTTAGATCCAAAAAGATAATGTATTCAAATTTTTAATACAAACACCACAATTGTCAACTCTAAATCGTGCGTAGGATAATTCTTTTCATGAACCCGCAATTGTCTTGAAGCATAAGCAACGACTTGAGCATTATGCATCTATACTCCACCAAGACCCACATTCGATGCATCACAATATACCACAAAAGACTCACTCGAATTAGGTAAGATCAATACCAGAACGGTCTTCAATTTCTTCTTCAATTCCACAAAACTCACTTCACATGCACCATCTCACACATAAGCTTTCCCTTTCGAGTCAACTGAGTCAAAGGTAATGCTAACTTAGAAAAACCTTCTATAAACTTACGATAATATCCTGCCAACCCAAGAAAACTTTGTATTTTCGTAGCAGACTTCGGCGTCTCCCACTATAGCATAGTATCAATCTTATAAGGATCTATAACAATTTTACCACTAGATATCACATGGCCAAGGAAATTCACTTCCTTCAACTAGAACTCACAATTAGATAGTTTTGCATATAACTTCTTCTCTCTCAACACTTGCAACACCATACGCAAATGTTTAGTATGCTCTTCTTCAGATTTCGAGTATATCATCAATGAAAACTACAACAAACTTATCCAAATACTCATGAAAAATCCTATTCATATACTCCACGAACACACCTGGTGCATTGGATACACTAAACAACATCACAGTGTATTTATAGTGACCATACCCCGTCCTAAAAGCTATCTTCAAAATATCATCAGGCTTAACCCAAATCTGATGATAGTCAGACCTTAAATCAATCTTGATAAACACATAAGTGCCCACTAGTTGATCCATTAGATTATCAATCCTCGATAGTGGATACTTATTCTTGATAGTCTCTTTATTCAATTTCCTGTAATCAACACAAACCTCATACTACCATCTTTCTTCCTAACTAACAACATAGGAGTACCCCACAGAGAAACACTTTGTCGAACAAACTTATTTTCAAGTAATTCTTCCAATTATTTCTTTAATTCTCCTAATTCGGAAGCGGACATCCGATAGGGAGCCATTGAAACTGGGCTCGTGCCTGGTATCAAGCCCACCGCGAACTCTACTTCACGCTCTGGAAACAAATTACATATGTCATCTGGAAATACATCTGAAAACTCAAGGACGACAGGTAATTCTACACTCGTAGCTTCATGATCAGATTACAGTGATGCAAAGAGTGCAAACATCGAAGCTTCGTCTTCTAGAAGTTCGTCTACTTGCTTAGCGGACAAGAGAATTAACTCTCCAATATCACCAAAATCAAGAAACTCCACGGTCTTATTATAACAGTTGATATAGACATAGTTGAACTCTAACCAGTTCATTCCAAGGATTACATCGATTTGGTGTAAGGGTAAACACACCAAATCCATCACGAAACTCTTTCCAAATATTGTCAACAGACATCTCGAACATATAAAAAGAGTAGTAACAAAACCATTAGCAGGAGTTTCTACCACCATACTACCATTCATATCAGACAATCTCAAACCCAACCTATTAGTACATTTAAGTGAAATAAATGATTAGTAGCACCAGTATCAATAATAGCAACCAACTTCGTATTGTTAATAAAACAAGTACCTCGAATCAAGTTATCCTTCTTGAGGACTTCTACACCAGTCAAAGCAAACACTCTTCCATTAATTTGAGCAGCAGTAGCAGTCTTCTTGGACTTTTGGCATTAGGTACTGATGTGGCCCTGTTCACCATCATTGAAATAAGTTGGACCCTCATTCTTGCATTCAGTAACTCGGTGAACCCTCTTACCACATCTACAACATCTCAGCACATTATTGTTTCAATCCTCAGCACGGTGGTCTTGCTCGCCACATTTGTAACACTTAACAAAAGCAGGAGCTGCTCCTCCACTTCTCTTCTTCCCATCTAAAGCCTTTTGTTTCCCTTTGTCAGCTGAAGTCATATAAGGTTTTCCTTGAAACTGTCCTTTATTTTTATTCTAACTAAGGTGTTTATAGTTAGTGTATCGAGCTCTACTATCCTTGTGATATATCCCACTCTTATCCACTAGTTCAGCAGAAGAATCTGTTGGTATCCAATACCCTGTTTGATCTTCGGTCTTAGCCCATTCTCAAACTTAAGGTATTTGGAAATCTCAACATTAACACGGTTGTAATATGGACAAAACCTCACCAGCACCTCAATTTTTGCAGCATACTCCGCCACAATCATATTTCCTTGCTTCAATTCGAGGAACTCTATCTCTTTCTTACCATGAACATCCTCTAGGAAATACTTCTCCATGAAATCTTTCTTAAATACAACCCAAGTTATCTCAGCACCAGCATCTTCCAATCTCTAACAGGTGTTATGTAACGCCCATTTTGATTATTTTTAGTTCAGTGTTATTTTTATTCGCGGATGTGGTTGTGTGGGATTATTTGAGGATCAAAAGAAATCATAATATTAATATATAGTGATAAAATGTGATAATTAGTGGTAATGTTAATATTGCTATTAATTATTATTATTATTACTAATATTAATATATATGAGTAAAATATAATTATTGGATTTTTGGAATTAAAAGAAAATGAAAATTAATTATTTATTTGGAATATAAGTGATTTTTGGGGTATTAAGGGTAATGTTGGTATATTTGAAAAATAGAAAGTGAAGAAGGGAAAGGACACGCACGCACGGTTGGGAAAGAAAGAGGAGAGAGCAGAGCAAGATCAAGAACAGAAGCTTGAGCAAGAAGGATTTTCGTGTGGATTGCGAAACTTCATCATCATCAGAGCACATTCGAGGTAGGGGGAAATTGATCGGTTGAATGGGTATTTACATGAATAATTGGTAGGAAGGGGAATTCCTAACCCCATGAATGAAGATGTTTGCATGTTGATGATGAATTGCATGATGAGTTGATGATATTGCATGTATTAATTCTGTTTTACATCGTTGATGTTTGTGTTGAACTGTTGAATGCTGAATTTGTTGGTTAACTGATGAATTGGGGGTTTCAGAGTTGAATGTGGTTCTGAGTCGAGAGTGGATTGATCGGCTAGAGTCGATGTTTCATTGGGTGAATTGGACACTAATTAGGTAAAACAATTGTAGAATATTGAGCTAGTGAGGCTGGTGTGATTTTTGGTGAGAAATGATGTGGTGGGACTGCTGCTGTTTCTGAACAGCAAAGTTTATTTTTCTGGAAACGTAGGTATTCGCTGGGCGAATGAGGGGTGAGCCTTCGCCAGGCTTTGCCAGGCGAACTGGGCAGCGAATGCTGCCAGTAGCCTCTGTTTGGCTTCGCCAGGGGTTTCGCCGGGCGAGTGGTCAGCGAGTGTTCGCTGCGGGGCTTCGCCAGGCGAATGCGCTAGCGAGTCCGACAACAGTTGTGTGTTGGCTGCTGTTCTGTGCTGATCTCTTTGAGGATTTGGAATCTTGTTGATCATATTTTGTTGATGAGCTTATTGGGTGAGCTGTGGTGAGTATATGTAGGGTGTCGGAACGTGATTCCGTGATATCCGTGTGACTATGATATTGCATCGGCGTATGTTATGATGTATGTTTGTGGGGATGGGTGAGGCATGTTCGATATGTGATAAATTTTGATCAGTAGGATCGTCGCGCATCGAGTGCGTTGTGGTGATGTGTTGTGATGAGTGGATCCGTAGGCTCGATACGCTTGATATGCGTTGTGTTTGTATGGTATGTGATGATTTGGATCAGTAGGATCAATGCACTTTGTGTGCTTGTGTGTATATGCATTATATGATGCGATGGATCAGTAGGATCGTGGGCACCGTGAGTGCCGTGTGGTTGTGCATAGCGTCTTGCATAGCATGTAGACGTGGTGTGTGATACACTCACGTGCTCCAAGTGGGGAGCATCGACGGGATTTGGATCGTTGCTCGGATGGAGTGTATGCGACCACCCGTGTTCCAAGTGGGGAACGTTGGTAAGGATAGATCGTCGCTCGGATGGAGTGTATGCGATCTATCCTGAGATTTGATTATATGGGCTCAGGAGGAGCATGGTAGGGATAGATCATTGCTCGGATGAAGTGTATGCGATCTATCCTGAGTTGAGTCGGTACCGCATATTGTCGAGTCGAGTGCATGTGTTGCATAGTTGTTTGTGTGTGTTGTGATTGTTGATGATGGGATAGTAGGTCCGGATATGTTGTATGTGAAATAATGAACTATTGTTTTCTGCCTTTTATTTCATGTACATTTATACTGCTAATATTTGATCGTGATTCTCACCCCTTTGTTGTTGTTGTGGTCTGTGCTTCTTCGGAAGTACAGACAATCCAGGTGTTTAGCTAGCTTGGATTGTGGCGTCGTCGTAGGATTTCTCTGATACGTAACACCGGGGCTTTTTGGGAGTTCTATTGTTTCTTATTGATTATGTGTGCCCCCGTGGCGTATCTGATTTTTTTGTGGGATATGTGATGACATTATGTATATTTTGGGCAGATGGCCGATTGTTGTATATGACGATGTTGATGATATGGATGATGTATATATGATATGTGTTATGATAGACTACATATTTTTCCGCTGCAATTTTACTGAATATTATTTGAAAAAAATGATTTGTGGAATTTCGTTGGAGATTGTGACATCCCGTTGTGGGAAAAATCTGATATGTGTTTATTTTAATCATTTTAATTTATTTTTGGGAATGGGGTGTTACAAGTTGGTATCAGAGCAGGTCGGTCTGTCCGACCAGTGTAGTGTTTTGAGTCTATCTGTAGGATAGAGTTGGTTGTTTTCTGTTAATCTGGATTGTTGTTGTTGAGCAGTATGGCTGGGAGGAATGATGTGGTGTTGGCTGCAGCTATGCAAGCAATGGCACAAGTGGTGGCCAATCAAAATCTGGCTGCGGGTACTCAGTTCAGAGACTTGACGCAGTTCCAGAGCAACAAGCCACCAAAGTTTGAAGGTGGGATTCTGGATCCGGTAGCTGCACAGAAATAGCTGAATGCAATAGAGAAGATCTTCAGAACCATGGGTGCAATGACGAGCAGAAAGTGAGATTTGGTACTCACATGCTTGAGGGAGAGGCCGAGGCTTGGTGGGACAATTGCCGTCAAAGGATGGAGGCTTCGAGGACTCTGATTACTTGGGAGATGGTTCGATCTGGTTTTTTGGAGAAGTATTTTCCAGAAGATATCAGAAGTGCTAAAGAGGTGGAATTTTTAGAGTTGAAGCAGGGCAGTATGTTGGTGGCCGAGTACACGGCTATGTTTGAGGAATTGGCTCAGTATTGTCCCCATTACAATACTGAGGAGGCTATGACTTCTAAGTGTTTGAAATTTGAGAATGGGCTGAGGCCGGAGATCAAGATGGGGATCGCATGTCAGAAAATCAAGAGCTATCCTGAGTTGGTGAGTAGAAGTCGGATTTATGACAATGATAACCGTGTGAGGATCGCACACTACAAGGCGGTGGATGACCGCAAGGGTAAACAGAGGTTCGGTGGTACACCTTACAGTGTGCCGACCAATAAGGGTAAGTAGGAGGCTATGGTTGATAAGAGGTCTAGAGAAAGGAAAGCGTCTGCGGACTTAAAATGTTATCGGTGCGAGATCGCGGGGCATCGTGCTAGTGATTGTCCTCAAGAGACGAAGAAGTGCTTCAAGTGTGGGAAGTCGGGCCATGTGATGGCGGATTGTAGGACTAATATGCCTACTTGCTATAACTGTGGTGAGAAAGGCCATATTAGCACTCATTATGAGAAGCCAAGGAGGCCTCAGGTTGCTGGTAAAGTGTTTGCGGTAGTGGGAACTCAGGCGGCGGACGAGGGCGTTCGATCAAAGGTACTTGTTTTATCAATAACATTCCTTTGACTGCTATGATTGATACTAATACAACCCACTCGTTTATCTCTGTTTATTGTATGAAGAGGTTAGGATTGATGTCGTCTACTCTTGAGCGACGGATGACTATTGAAACTCCCTCGATTGGTTCAGTGACTACTTTGTTAGTGTGTTTGAAGTGTCCACTGACTATTTTAGACCGAGACTTCGGTGTGGATTTGATTTGTTTGCCACTTGGTAGTTTGGATGTTATACTTGGTATGAACTGGTTGGAGTTCAACCGAGTGTACATCGATTGTTTTCGGAAAGTGTTATTGTTTTTGACCCCAGAAGAGGAAGCGTTGGCAGATTCCTTGTCTGGTAAGGAATTGAGGACTTTGTTGGAAGACGAAGCTCAGGTGTTTGCTTTATTTGCATCACTGTCTGTTGACAACAAGGCGTTGTTGGATGAGTTAGCTGTTGTGAATGAGTTTCCGGAGGTGTTCCTGAATGATATTACGGAGTTGCCTCCGAAGAGAGAAGTTGAGTTTAGCATTGATCTTATTCCTAGTACAAGGCCTATTTCTATGGCGCTGTACAGGATGTCGACAATGGAATTGGCCGAGTTGAAGTCTCAGATTGGAGAGTTGTTGGATAGAAAGTTTATCAGACCAAGTGTGTCACCGTGGGGAGCTCCAGTGTTGTTAGTAAAGAAGAAAGATGGTAGCATGCAGTTGTGCATTGATTACCGTCAATTGAATAAAGTGACCATCAAGAACAAGTATCCTCTTCCAAGGATTGATGATTTGATGGATCAGTTGGTGGGAGCTCGTGTGTTCAGTAAGATTGACTTGAGGTCGGGTTATCATCAGATAAGAGTGAAAGAAGGTGATATTCAGAAAACGGCGTTTAGGACTCGATATGGACATTACGAGTATGCAGTAATGCCTTTCGGAGTGTCTAATGCGCCAGGAGTGTTTATGGAATATATGAACCGTATCTTCTATTCTTATTTGGATCAGTTTATTGTCGTGTTCATTAATGATATACTGATTTATTCTAAGTCTGAGGAAGATCATGTGGAACATTTGAGGATTGCTTTGCAAGTGTTGAGGGATAACAAGTTGTTTGCTAAGTTATCGAAGTGTGAGTTCTGGTTGAAGACGGTGAATATTATGGGGCATGTTATTTCTCGTGATGGTGTTTCAGTAGACCCTTTGAAAGTGAGTACGGTTTTGCAGTGGGAACCACCGAAGACGGTAACAGAGGTTAGAAGCTTCTTGGGTCTAGCTGGTTATTACCGAAGATTTATTGAAGGCTTTTCCAGGTTGGCGTTTCCATTGACTCGGTTGACGAGGAAAGACCAAGTGTTTGTGTGTGATGCTGCTTGTGAAGAAAGTTTTGAGGAGCTGAAAAAGAGATTGACTTCAGCGCCGGTGTTGGTGTTACCGAATCTGAGTGAGCCTTTTGTGGTATATTGTGATGCGTCTAAAATGGGATTGGGCGGAGTTCTTATGCAAAATGGAAAAGTGGTAGCTTATGCTTCACGGCAATTGAGGGTGCATGAGCGGAGTTATCCCACTCATGACCTTGAATTGGCTGCGGTGGTTTTTGTTTTGAAGATCTTGAGACATTATTTGTATGGTACGAGGTTTGAGGTGTTCAGTGATCACAAGAGTTTGAAGTATCTATTTGATCAGAAAGAATTGAATATGAGGTAGAGAAGATGGTTGGAATTCTTGAAAGATTATGATTTCAGTTTGAGTTATCACCCAGGGAAAGCGAATGTGGTTCCGGATGCCTTGAGCAGGAAGACAATTCATATGTCGGCTTTGATGGTGAAAGAGATGGAGCTTATTGAGCAATTTCGAGATTTAAGTTTGGTTTGTGAGTTTACTACAAATGGTGTGATGTTGGGTAAATTGCAAGTGCAGAATGATTTCTTGGATACGGTTAAGGAACATCAGAAGTTGGATGTGAAACTTGTGGATTTGATGCAAGGGGTCGGAAGTGAATCCGGTAGTGATTTCAAGTTGGATGATGTGGGTGTGTTGAGGTTTCGGGGCAGAATTTGTGTGCCGGATAATGATGAGCTGAAGAAGTCGATTTTGGACGAAGGACATTGTAGTAGCCTGAGTGTTCATCCAGGAGCTACGAAGATGTATCAGGACTTGAAAAAGTTGTTTTGGTGGTCGGGCATGAAGAGGGATATTGCTCGTTATGTTTATGCTTGTTTGGTATGTCAGAAATCGAAAGTGGAGCATCAGAGACCTTCTGGGATGATGCAACCGTTAGAGCTTCCGGTTTGGAAGTGGGATAGTATCGCCATGGATTTTGTTACAGGTTTTTCGAATACGACAAGAGCATTTGATGCGATTTGGGTGATTGTGGATCGGCTTACGAAGTCTGCACACTTCATGCCGATTAGCATTAGCTTTCCGTTGGAGAAGCTTGCAGAGATCTATATTCGGGTGATTGTAAGACTGCATGGTGTGCCGTTGAGTATTGTTTCGGATAGATATCCGAGGTTTACTTCTGTATTTTGGAAGAGTTTGCAAGAGGCTTTGGGTACCGAGTTGAAGCTGAGTTCAGCTTATCATCCGCAGACGGATGGACAGTCGGAAAGGACTATTCAGACTTTAGAGGATTTGTTGCGGGCTTGTGTGTTGGAAAAAGGTGGTGCGTGGGATACTCATTTGCCTTTGGTAGAGTTCACGTACAACAACAGTTACCATTCCAGTATCAGGATGGCACCATTTGAAGCTCTTTATGGTAGGAGGTGTAGAACTCTTATATATTGGTATGAGTCAGGTGAGAGTGTTGTGTTGGGACCAGAGTTGGTGCAGCAGACTACTGAGGCAGTTCAGATGATCCGTGAGAAGATGAGAGCATCTCAGGATCGACAAAAGAGTTATTATGATAACCTCAAGAAAGAGTTGGAATTCAGTGAGGGTGACCATGTATTTTTGAGGGTTAACCCAATGATTGGTGTTGGACGTGCATTGAATTCCAAGAAGTTGGATCCAAAGTTTATCGGACCTTATCAGATTTTGCAGAGGGTTGGTGTTGTGGCGTATAGGGTGGCGTTGCCGCTGGAGCTTTTGAACTTGCATGACGTGTTCCATGTGTTGCAACTCCGGAAGTATGTACCCGATCCGTCACATGTGATTCAGAGAGATGAAGTCCAAGTTAGAGAGAATCTGACTGTGGAGTCATTGCCGTTGAGGATCGAGGATCGCAAGATGAAGCAACTCCGAGGGAAAGAGATATCTTTAGTGAGAGTGGCGTGGGGAGGTGCTGCAGGAGGCAGTGTGACCTGGGAATTGGAAAGCAGGATGCGGGAAGCGTATCCAGAGCTGTTTGCATCAGGTATTTTCGAGGACGAAAATAATTAAAGTGGGGGAGAGTTGTAACGCCCATTTTGATTATTTTTAGTTCAGTGTTATTTTTATTCGCGGATGTGGTTGTGTGGGATTATTTGAGGATCAAAAGAAATCATAATATTAATATATAGTGATAAAATGTGATAATTAGTGGTAATGTTAATATTGCTATTAATTATTATTATTATTACTAATATTGCTATATATGAGTAAAATATAATTATTGGATTTTTGGAATTAAAAGAAAATGAGAATTAATTATTTATTTGGAATATAAGTGATTTTTGGGGTATTAAGGGTAATGTTGGTATATTTGAAAAATAGAAAGTGAAGAAGGGAAAGAACATGCACACACGGTTGGGAAAGAAAGAGGAGAGAGCAGAGCAAGATCAAGAACATAAGCTTGAGCAAGAAGGATTTTCGTGTGGATTGCGAAGCTTCATCATCATCAGAGCGCATTCGAGGTAGGGGGGATTGATAGGTTGAATGGGTATTTACATGAATAATTGGTAGGAAGGGGAATCCCTAACCCCATGAATGAAGATGTTTGCATGTTGATGATGAATTGCATGATAAGTTGATGATATTGCATGTATTAATTCTGTTT
Organism: Lathyrus sativus; assembly: GCA_963859935.3. NCBI lineage: Eukaryota > Viridiplantae > Streptophyta > Magnoliopsida > Fabales > Fabaceae > Lathyrus > Lathyrus sativus. The sequence goes on along the minus strand of OZ012735.1, from coordinate 739,964,297 downwards.
TACATCGTTGATATTTGTGTTGAACTGTTGCATGCTGAATTTGTTGGTTAACTGATGAATTGGGGGTTTCAGAGTTGAATATGGTTCTGAGTCGAGAGTGGATTGATCGGCTAGAGTCGATGTTTCATTGGGTGAATTCGACACTAATTGGGTAAAAGAATTGTAGAATATTGAGCTAGTGAGGCTGGTGTGATTTTTGGTGAGAAATGATGTGGTGGGACTGCTGCTGTTTCTGAACAACAGAGTTTATTTTTCTGGAAACGCGGGTATTCGCTGGGCGAATGAGGGGGCGAGCCTTCGCCAGGCGAACTAGGCAGCGAATGCTGCCAGTAGCCTCTGTTTGGCTTCGTCGGGCGAGTGGTCAGCGAGTGTTCGCTGCGGGGCTTCGCCAGGCAAATGCGTCAGCGAGTCCGACAGCAGTTGTGTGTTGGCTGCTGTTCTGTGCTGATTTCTTTAAGGATTTGGAATCTTGTTGATCATGTTTTGTTGATGAGCTTATTGGGTGAGTTGTGGTGAGTATATGTAGGGTGTCGGAACGTGATTCTGTGATATCCGTGTGACTATGATATTGCATCGGCGTATGTTATGATGTATGTCTGTAGGGATGGGTGAGGCATGTTCGCTATGTGATAAATTTTGATCAGTAGGATCGTCGGGCATCGAGTGCGTTGTGGTTATGTGTTGTGATGAGTGGATTTGTAGGCTCGATACGCTTGATATGCGTTGTGTTTTTATGTTGTGTGGTGATTTGGATCAGTAGGATCGATGCACTTTGTGTGCTTGTGTGTATATGCATTATATGATGCGATGGATCAGTAGGATCGTGGGCACCGTGAGTGCCGTGTGATTGTGCATAGCGTCTTGCATAGCATGTGAATGTGGTGTGTGATACACTCACGTGCTCCAAGTGGGGAGCCTGGACGGGATTTAGATCGTTGCTCGGATGGAGTGTATGCGACCACCCGTGTTCCAAGTGGGGAACGTTGGTAAGGATAGATCGTTGCTCGGATGGAGTGTATGTGATATATCCTGAGATTTGATTATATGGGCTCAGAAGGAGCGTGGTAGGGATAAATCGTTGCTCGGATGGAGTGTATGCGATCTATCCTGAGTTGAGTCGGTACCGCATATTGTCGAGTCGAGTGCATGTGTTGCATGGTTGTTCGTATGTGTTGTGATTGTTGATGATGGGACAGTAGGTCCGGATATGTTGTATGTGAAACAATGAACTATTGTTTTCTGCCTTTTATTTCATGTACATTTATACCGCTAATATTTGATCGTGATTCTCACCCCTTTGTTGTTGGTGTGATCTGTGCTTCTTCGGAAGTACAGACAATCCAGGTGTTTAGCTAGCTTGGATTGTGGCGTCGTCGTAGGATTGCTCTGATACGTAACACCGGGGCTTTTTGGGAGTTCTATTGTTTCTTATTGATTATGTGTGCCCCCGTGGCGTATCTGATTTTTTTGTGGGATATGTGATGACATTATGTATATTTTGGGCAGATGGCCGATTGTTGTATATGACGATGTTGATGATATGGATGATGTATATATGATATGTATTATGACAGGCTACATCTTTTTCCGCTGCAATTTTACTGAATATTATTTGAAAAAATGATTTGTGGAATTTCGTTGGAGATTGTGACATCCCGTTATGGGAAACTCTGATATGTGTTTATTTTAATCGTTTTAATTTATTTTTGGGAACGGGGTGTTACATGTTATCCCATCAATCTTCAGCCTCTTCTGACAACATATGAGTACCAAATTGAACCTGCTGAGCATCAGTGCAGGCCATCACTCAGAAGATCTTCTCAATCACTTTGAGCCACTTCTGTGCACTATCTAGATCATGGGTGCCCATGAAAGTTGGCAGATTATTCCTCTGGAACTTCCCTAAAGCACGAAATTCATCAGGAGCCCCTCTGTTCTGATTGTTCTATGCATTTTGGGCCATTACTTGAGCAAGCGACTCCAACGCGTCAGCAATAGCATAGTCATTTCTCCCAGCCATTCTGCACACCACCAACAATGTTAGAAGGAACAATTCATCGACAATGTACACACACTCGTCGACCAATAGGGACTGGCATCATACAAAAATCTAGCCGGACAGACCGACCTTCTCTGATACCACTAATTAACACCCTTTTGTCCCACAAAATACTCGCGAATAAATTAATTCATTAAAGATAATTAAATCAGAGTAAATCACCACAAGGGTGCCACATTTCATCATAAAACATCAATCAACATCCTGCTCCGTAACATAAGTTATTTCACCAATAAATGTAAACAAAACTACAATGCAGCGGAAATTATAATCTTAAGTAGTTAAAATCCAAAACGTCAAAATAGTAACAACATAGTGACATCATGTCGATAAAACTAGAACATAAAAGTTCCACTCGTGGACGTCCCAACCTGATGTTACATATCAGAGCAAGATACTTCCTAAGTTCAATGGAAAAGTGAAACTAAACTCTCCAAATACTACACCTTCACGCACCAAGAGAGCTAATCCTGATCACCTGCACGTTACCCATGTGGAGAAAACATTCAAACAGGAAGGGTGAGTAATCAAAAATCATTATACGAGATATAAAGAAAAAATATAGACAGGTACATAGTATGAACAAAATAAGCATCAATAAGTCATCATTGTCATACGTCACTTAAAATCACATCATCAATAACATCCTTCATCACAATTATGCAATGTCACATAGTATGAAATGCAACAACATAGACTCATACATACGGTACCAATTTATTTGATGGACACTGGGCCATCACCCTCCAAAGATCCCCACCATAGGATCGATTCCCCTTTGGAACCGGAGCACATCATAAACACTTCAATCCAAACAACGAGATTGAAGCCAACGCTGGACCGAAGTCCTAACCTCAACACTGGATCGAAGTCCTAATTATGCTATGAATACAAGATGAAAACGTCATAGTATTCACCATCATAGGATTGTTAAATTTTCATCACCATTCATGAGAATTCATTCGAAACATCATATAATAACAGCAATTGCTTACAACACAGTTCACCATAATACTTCACATTTCATCATGTTAAAACCACTAGTACACAATGCGTCAACTACCCCACAACACAAGGTCAACAAAGGAACAAGACCACACGAGAAAAGAAACATAACAAAATAAAAATAACAAACACCTGCTCCTGCTCATCCGACGAAACAGGGGCGAAAACCCTCTCCCATACAAATTCCAGTAGCACCTATTTTTCACCCTTTTCTGCCTATTCTTTCACCTGGCGAGGTTGGGGCAAAAATGTTTCACCTAGCAACACGGGAAGCTCACCCGACGAAACGTGTGAACCTGCAACTTCTTAGTTGCGATTCTGCACCAGTTTTGACTCAAATTACTTTGCAATTCCAATACCTTTCAGTTTGAAAATTCACATCAATCATATAGCAACATGCTACAATGTCAACATAACATTATATATAACATCTACATCAATTTCCCTCCTCTTACACATTCCCAAATTACAAATTTTCATTATATTTCATCATATTCTTCCAAAATCCCCTAGAACCCCAACTACCTACATACCTCTAACTCTATATCAATTATAATGGTAAGTGATACTCCCCATACCTTAGAAATCTCAGCAATTAACTTCTTTCTCTGTATTCTATGGATGATCTCCTTGGTTCTCTGTACCCTAGCTCTCTCTTCACAATTTCTCCAACCTTTCACGATGGTACAAAGTGAACTTCTTCACTGCCTCTTTTTCTTTTGTCACTCATACCCCTGGGACCCTTATTATGGTTTCCCCATCTTACCCTCACTTATTCCCTCACAAAAGACTACCTTGCCCTTAGTATTCTACCTCTTTTAGTTTTAATTAATATTAATAATCTAAATAATATTATTCACATTATCTATTATTATTATCACTAAAATAATTTCATTTCATCACTTATTTTCTAAATACTCTAATTATCCCTTTAACTCATCAATATCCCACATCACCATACAAATAAACCATGCGTCATAACATTTCAACAAAATTCACTATAAACCACAAACAATTATAATAAATCAATTAAATAAATATTATAATTATTTTAGGGTGTTACAATAACAAGCCTTTGAATTCTTCTATTCTTTTCACCCTCTACAATGTCATCATCTAACCAATGGATCAAGCTCCTATTAAGATGCTCGAACGTCTCTGTGTTCCAAAATCAGATTTTTATCGGAGGCTTTACTGTCGAATAAACTAAAATTGGTATTTCTCTTGTGAATATGAGAACACATATATGAAGACACTTTGAAGAACAATTGAAGGATAAATTAGAGGATGTGTGAAAAATGACGGAGAGAGAATGCATTATTTATAGAATTTCTGAATAAAGCAGTAGTTACTGCCTGTGGCGCATGCTCCTAAAGGATGCATGTATGCGCCAGTTGCAGTGGCATCATATACATGCATGTGCCACTAGGGATGACGCCTATGTAGAATTTTTCAATGCATGTGCCACTTTGAGTGGCTACTCCTCTTACATGTAAATTTTTTTGTTTGAAATATAGTTAGTTTGATAAATTATTTAAAATGTTGATTATTTGATATATTATTTATAAAAAATTGGTTTTTGTTTACTATTAATTAATCGTCAATCTTTTTGTTACGAAATCTTTTACTATCTAATATTTTATAATAGAATCTTTTGATTTAATAGAATCTTTTGATTCGATATGATGCCTATGTATAAATATTTTTTCAATGCATGTGCCACTTTGAGTGGTTACTCCTCTTATGTGCAAATTTTTTTGTTTCAAATCTAGTTAGTTTGATAAATTATTTGAAATGTTAATCATTTTGATATATTATTTGTAAAAGTTGATTATTTAAAAAAGGTTTAAATATATTTTTGGTCCCTCTAATTTGCGTGTTTTAAACAATTAGTCACCCTATTACAAAATCACCAATTTTAATTCTTTAATTTTGATGGCTTTTGGATTTTTTTATCCCCTCCACTTTTTCAAGTGTGCCATTGATGATTGGGATTAAAAAAATTAATTAAATAAAAAGGATGACTAGGATAATTATTAATTAATATATTTTTAAATAAATTAGTATTTAATAAATTTAATTATTTAAATGAATTAATATTTAATAAGTTGAATTAATATGTTTCTAAACGAATGAATTATAATATGTTATTAAACTAATTAATTAATTAAAACTTTTATAATAACCTATAGGCTTAAACTCATTCCTTTACAACCAATGGTCAGTATACATATTTTAACATGTGTCTATTATTAATTTTATAAATATTCAAATTATTTCTAGCCAAAACTTGAACATATTGAGGTGTTTCTCTTGCTACAACTTTTCTGTGTTAGGCATGAAAGAACACTTTGGCATCAAACTAGTCTTGATTTTGAAGAAGAAGAATATGTTTGGTTTGTTCTTTATAGGACTCAATTAAGTTGAATTTTTAGAATTTGGGAGGGTAGATGGAGAGTGTAGGAGCATTAGCTCTGGGATTACAGGGGTCTTCTGTAATAGTTTCACCTTTAATTAATAATATTATTTTCTCTCATCTCTTAATTTGAATTCCTATAAATATCAGTTTATTTAATTCATTGAAAATTAAAAAGTTTTTTCTAAAATAATTTTTTCATTTAGAATTCTTCTTAAAGAATGTTTTTACCATACTTGTAAACAAGATCCTACAAAAAATTACATTAAAAAGAATGCAATACTTGCGCTTTAGAGAAAAAATTTCAAGTTCTACGGTTTTTAACCAATTGAGATTAAACAGAGAAAACACCAAGATAATATTTATAGTATAATATATAACTAAATGTTCTTTTCAAATTATTACCCAAAAAATGGTCTTTCCAAATACCTCATAATATTATTCAACCTTTAGGAATCACAAAACTATAAAGAAACAGAGATTGACGTTGAATCCAAATTGCATAGTAAAAATTACACTATTAGTAAAAAAATTGATTGATTATATGATGCTAAACTCCAGACTTGATTATTTGTTTGGCAACTACAAGTTTTCTAGAATTTATCTAACTTTTAAAATTATTGCAAGGAACAAATGGTGCTCCATACATAGTGCTTTGTAGTCAAATCATCACCTGATTTTCATTAACTTGAGTTTCAATCACATGTTTTATAACTTTATCCTTCTGTTGCTGCATCTTATTCTCCTTAACCTGTTGATATTGTTGCCTTGAAACTACAACTTTAGGCGCATGAGGTTCCTCTATCTTTGTTTTATTATTTAGAAATCAAGATCTAAGGTACAAGAGTTTAAGTAGGGATGACAACGGGGCGGGACGAGGACGGTTTTTGTATTCTCCAAATCTAAACCCGAATCCTAAATAAATCTCCGTTTCCCGCCCCGAACTCCAGCGAGAATGAATAATTGAACCCCAACTCCGTTCCAAATGGGTTCAGGGATTCCTGTCCCGCCCTCAAACCCAAATCCTGCCTCAAACCCAAATTTTACCCCGAACCCAAATTTCGTCCCAAACCCAAAACATGTCCCAATCTTAAGAAATATTAACTTGTATTATAAAAATAAAATACAATCTCGAAGAATTTCAAACATATATTTCGAATTATAAAATACAAATGAAAGTATTAATTCATTAATCATACAATTAATATTTCAAATTAGCAAAACCAAATAATACAAAATATAAAAACTAAATAATAAAATACAAATTGATATTACAAACTACAATCCAAACAAACACATAGTAAAAAATATTCTACATTCCAAAATACCAACAAAACAACCACATAACTAAAAATATTCAACATCATTTGTCAATGAAAATTGCTAGTCAAAAATAGATAAGTGGCCAACACCAATATTGTCTTCTTTCTTTCTCTACATGTTATTCTCCATCTTTAAAGAGGGAAATAACACCACTAGTCAATATTTCAAACTACCACTCCAAACAAACGCATAGTAAAAAAATATTCTACATTCCAAAATACCAACAAAACTACCACATAACTAAAAATATTCAACATCGTTATCAATGGAAATTGCTAACAAAAATAGATAAGTGACCAACATCAATATTGTCTTCTTTCTTTCTCTAAATACTATTCTCCATCTTCAAAGAGGGAAATAACACCAGTAGTCAATATTTCACCTATATAGAAAATACACATTAAAATAAAAACATTAATAATAAATAAGAATAAAAAGTTACTCTTGTATTCTAATAACAAATTGATTACTAAGAGCATCTTTAATGGGAGTAAACTAAATGGGTAAACTAAGATACTTTTTGCAAGCCCAAATACTAAAATACCCTCTAACAAACTTAGGGGCTAAGGAAAATAATACAACTAAATAAATATGAATTACTATTAATATTCTAATACCATCCCTTAATTCATATTCCATCAAAACTTGTAACACCAATTCCATCCCTTAATCTGAGAAATTGATCAGTCTTGATAGCTTTCGTCAGAACATCTGCCAACTGCTTCTGAGTGCTGCAGTGTACAACTTCTAACACTCCACTCTGAACTTGATGTCTCAGAAAATGATACTTGGTCTCAATATGCTTGTTTCTCCCATGCAGCACTAGGTTTCTGGCAAGGTTGATTGCAGACTTGTTGTCAATCATCAACTTCAGAGGTTTGTCTACTTTAATCTTCAGATCCTGCAACAGATTCAGAATCCACACAGCTTGGCATGCAGTAACAGCACCTGCAATGTATTCAGCTTCACAGGTTGATAACGCCACAACAGGTTGCTTCTTGGAACACCAAGAAATAGGACCTCCCAGAAATTTGAACAAGTACCCAGAGGTACTTTTTCTGTCAACTCTGAGTGATTTGTAGGATTTAAAATATTTATAATTGATTTGAGTTGTTTTTACTTTAATGATGGTTGCTTGTAAAAAACCAAAATTTGACCCCACATTTTATAGTTGTTGGAGCTTTATTGATATTTTAATAATATAAAACAATAATAAAATAATAATAAGAGTCATTAAGAATGGATAGTGTGCGTTGATTATATAGTTTACTCCCACTAATTGTTAGTTCACTTACTGCCATGTCATTCTTATTCTAATGTAAATTGCTTATAACTACCGTTACTATTAAAAAATTTAATACTACAGAATCTGCACTAAAGATGCTCTAACAAGTCAATTGGTTGGATGGATAATTGGATACTTCACACTCCGCACTAGAAATTAGTAATAAATAAATCGCTTCACACTTCATAATAAAAATTGAAAAATATGTGTTTCACACTCCATATTAGAAATTAATAATAAATAAATCAAAGGAAAATTTTACCTTCTTCATCGGGCTCTATTTCATCGAGCAAAGTAGTGTAGTCATTGCTTAACTTAGAACTCATACCACCTAAAAATATTAAACACAATACAATATAATTAGCAACCAATTAAAAAATACAAAATTATATGTCATTTCATAGTATATAAAAAGTGACCGAATAATATAAAAGCATACAACTATTTTCAATACTCCATAACCAGCTTCTAGCACACATCAAAGCCTCTAAAGTTGTCCAATGAAGTCGATTGCGATGTGGGTTTAAAATATGACCGCTAGTACTGAATGCGGATTCTGAAGCTACTGTAGAAATAGGATTTGCTAAAATATCTTTTGCAATTGCTTGAAGTGTTGGATATTTGATGCCATTTAACTTCCACCATAATAGAATATCAAAATCAGAACTTCGCGGTAAAACTTCCTCTTCCAAATAATGATCTAATTCTGTTTTGACATATGAAGTTCTTGCTCTTTTCTTCTTTCGAACATATGCATCATAATCATCTAAACCGTCATTAGCCACACGACTAGATTCCAACACTGGTGAGTCACCACAATTCTCTTGGTTCAACTTCAATTGATAATCAGCAACTAAGTCATAACATAGTTGTTGAATCCTCTTAACTTGCTCAAAAGAGTCTTGTTCATACAATTTTTCATAATAGTATTCAAGTAACTCCATTTTGTATCTAGATCCAAAACACTAGCAATTCCCATTATATCATGGGTGACACTCCAATATTTGTCAAATTTTTGTAACATCTTTATAGCCATTTCTTTGATCGATAAATTGGAAGAGTTAACCCAATCAGATATTGCCAATTTAATCTTACAAATCTCAGGAAAAAACATGTTAGCAGTGGGATACTTAGTGCCAGAAATGATTTCAGTGATTTTATTGAACAACTCCAATCTTTCACAAACATCTTTTGCAAATTTCCATTGTGAACTAGTTGGAACACAAATGTATCGAGTGTCACGTAGCCTTAATCGGCTAAATACATCCTCATACAAAATAGCAATGTCAAGCATTTTATAAGTGGAGTTCCATCTAGTTGGACAATCTAAACTTAAAGTTTTAGCGCAAGAAATTCGCAATTGCTTAGCTGTCTCCTCAAATTTTTCTTTTCTTTTAGGAGTTGTTGTCCAATAAGCTACACTATCCCAAATATTTTCTACTCCATATTTCACTACTTCTAAACCATCCTTTACTATCAAATTTAATATGTGTGCGCAACAACGCATATGAAGTAAAGATCCATCCCTCAACAAAGTACTTAAATGCAACTTCTCCTTAATTTTGTCCATCACAACATCATTTGTGCTACAATTATCTAAAGTGATAGTTGACAATTTTGTATCGATATTCCAGTCCATTAAACACTTAACTAAAGCAGCACAAAGTCTATCACTTGAATGAGGAGCAGGAATATAAATGAACCTAACATATAATAAAATTCAAAATATGAAATAAATGAAGCTAACATATTATATTTATGCTTAAACTAGACATAACAAATTGTAATTACCTCAAGATGCAACTCTACAAATTCCAAGATCCATCAATATAATGTGCAGTAACAGCCCTATACCCCTTTTTTTGGTTACTTGAAGTCCACATGTCTGAATTAATCGCCACTCTTGCTTGAAGACTATCTAATAACTTTAAAGTTATTGTTTTCTCAAACTCGTACACTTTAAATATCTCCTTCCTGATAGTATTTCTACAAGGAACATGAAACAATGGTTGTAGAGAAGCAACAAATCTCCGAAAACCAATATGATCTACAATTTAAAGTGGATACTCATGCATAATTATTGCACGTGCAAGCTCTTTCCTTGATTTTTCAGCATTATAAGTACCAACTTCTAATTCTTGCTTTCCTTGCAAGCTCTTTGGCATGAGAAATGTCTGTCCTTTTGTAGTCTTGTTCTCATGAATTTTGCGATGAATGCATGTCTCCATATGTTGAAGCAAGTGTTTTGTTCCATTGCTCGATTTTTCACCAAGAAATTTCTTGCAATATTTACATTGAGCCTTATCCTCGCCATTAACTTTCACCTTTGCAAAATGATCCCAAGCCTTACTCCTAAGCCTTTCTTTCTTTGTTTCCGCCAATGCCTCTATATTATCACATGTATCCATTTTATCAGTTGTCTCATCATTAGGTGTTTCAACTGTTTCCTTCGATGGTGTCAGACCATTAAGCGAAGAGTTGAAACTTTCTTCTATAGCGGGAGCTACTTGGTGCACTATCTTGTGAAATAAGTGGATTAACGTTACCAACATTTTCCATGTTTATCTCCTGTTGAGTTGTTCAAATTAAAAAACTAATTAAATGCAATTTATATCAACAATAACTCATTAAACAAACAATCTACCATTTTAAACTACAAATTAAACCATTAGTTACATAAAAACAAATAATTTACAGTAGAGAATGTCATTTGAATATACTAAATAGTAAATACTTGGATAAATAACCGAACCAAACCATAAAAGCATAGTCATTATATTTATAAAAAAACATAGTCATTAAATTCTTAAAAAAATTAGAACAGCAACATAGTCATTATTATTCATTTGTCTTTAAACCAAACCAGGTCCTTTTCCATAAACGATAGAATGACTCTATGGCTCAACACCAAAAAAAAAAAGAATGACTCTATGGATAATTGGCTATATGAACCTCTTATGTTTATCTAAAATCTAAATGAAGCAGTTTAATTTATTAAAAAAAGACAAACAACTTTTCTTCTCCAAAAAAATAAGAAACAAAATGGTTGAGATTGAAATTATAAGAATAAGAATAGTGATATAAATATAAATATTTGTTAACTCATAGAATGGTTACACACATAAAAATTAATGATATCTCAACTCTCAATAGATTTTTTTTTTATAATCAAAAATATATTGAAGAGGATACTAGGGGTGTCCAACCCAATACAAAGGAGAACAAAAAGGGAAAGAAAATAGAAACCCAAACTGAAGACAGAAAACTTACCAAGTTCTCTCCAATCCTCTAAGAGAGATTGAATCTGATACAATAATGATTGGAAATTTAACATTTCTCCTCTAAAAATAATGTTGTTTCGAATCCTCCAAATAGACCAAAGAACCACAAACCAAATTCTACACCGAAAATTTTTCTCCACAGATCCTGTTAGAGCAGAGTTTATAATGTCCATGTTGTCCAAAATTGAGTTCATATCAGGGGGTTGAATTCCCAACCAAACAAAAACCATAGACCAAACATGAACGGAGATCCGACAAAGAAAGAATAAGTGACACACAGTTTCTTCTTCTTCTCAATAGGTATATACGCCCATGGCCTTTCATTAATAATTTTGTTGTTAGTATGGAAAATTCATACATATATTTCTAATACAAATTTAAACTTTTAAACACTCTAATAAAAAAACTAAGAGAATATAATGCTTACAACAATCACATTCTTCTACAAACACAATAAAGTTTTAAGATTTAGAAGTAAAAATAAGAGATTAAAACTTACAGCAAACTTTTAAACACTCTAATAAAAAAACTAAGAGAATATAGTACTTACAACAATCACATTCTTCTACAAACACAATAAAGTTTTAAGATTTAGAAGTAAAAATAAGAGATTAAAACTTACAGCAAAAATAATTTTGATGAGGATGCCAAGATGGTGATGTCGTTAAGATGGGGATGTCAACAATGTTTTAAGATGTTGATAAGGAAAAGAAAAGTTCAATGATAGTGAGAGTATTGGAATATTGGAAGAGACATTACTGAACCATTAAAGTTTGTTTTTGGAATGTTAAAAGTCTATTAATTTTTTTTTTAATAAAAGTCTATTAATTTTAATTAATATAGCCAACCGTAAATGTATGTTCCGCAATGGTTCAACTTTAATTTTTAAATTAACCATTGTATATGTCTAATTGATAATCAGCAACTAATCAATGAGAAGTGGAAGAGTTAAAAATATAATGTATGATTTTATAAAAAAATATTATGATTTTTTTAAATAATAATAATAATAAACGGGGCGGTTTCGGGGACGGGTTCAGGGTGGGTACTACAGTCCCCATTACCCGCCCCGTCCCCATATTTAAAAATCGGGGAAAACCCAAACCCAGTCAAAGTGTATTTTCCCCGTCAAATTCGGGGCGGGTTCGGGCGGGTACCCGCGGGTATGGGTTATATTTCCATGTCTAAGTTCAAGGATTCATGTAGAGTGCACTAAAAATCAAGATATGGCAAGTTTATTGTTGATGTAACTATTACTAAGTCTCACATCGATTACTTTAAATATTCGATAAAGATTTATAAAGCTTAAACATGAAATGAACTGAGGAATTCTTGAGTTAGTTAGGCTAATAATGGACCTTTGACTGTTAAATGGATGCGATTATAAAATGAGAATTTCTTACCCCACTCCTTGGGGTTCTTAGGCGCCATGTGTGCTTCCAAAAAGACCCCATGCTTCTGAAGATGTATCTCCAGACGCACCTTTTTTTTACTGAACGTTGGTTTTTTTTTTAAAATACATCTACATAATGTTTCCGTTTATATAGCTCCGGAACAAATTAGAATACATTCGCGCTAGAGTCCATTCTCCTCCCTCATTCTTCATTTTTCAACTTCTCACTCTCAAACTCTTCAAACTCTCTCAAACCTCAAAAAAACTTTTTCCACCAAACTTAATTTTTTTCAATCAAGTTCGACAAGGAGCATTCATCTCAACAATCAAGATACTCCAACTCATTTAAAAATCGATATAATCGATAAGTTTTGGAGTTTCCGGGTATTTTTGAGTGTTTCCCGTAAATGAGTTAGAATATAGTTTTAGGGGTAGAAATCATTAGATAGTTTTAGAAACATAGTTTAGAGACAATGTAGGTATTGTTCGTTGGCTGAAACAGACAACTAGAGGTTGAAAAAACCGATTTTCTTGGGTGGGGGATGCCATTAACGTTGTTGTAGAGTTGCAGGAAGATCCAGAGCTACATCTACGGAAAAATTAAAGTTTGGGCAATTCCAGAGATGCAGCTCCAGAACAAGTCTAACTTTCTGAATTCTGGGTTGTTCTGCATGTATACATCTGTAAGTAAAAAAATTTTAATTTTATTTTTGTTTTTTGTTTTTTAATTTATTTGTATCTAATTGTTTTTTAACATTATGGAAGACAGAGATGATAGATTGCGACTTGGACGGGTTTCACAACATGCATCTGTGAGACGCGAGCGGAGCCATGACACCGTTATCGAGGCCGATACAATTGAGGCACATAATTCTCCATCACATGCCAAGGATATTCCCTTGACCTCATATCCCACCCCTGTCATCCATTTTTTCATCCCGGAGGTGTCGGGATTCAGCTGAGGGTTCATCATAGGCCTCGTCCTCCCGCAGGCCTCGTCGGGATACTCCCGGTTCTGCTCCTAATGTTGATTTGGTGCCACCTCCAGAGAGTGATGACCCACCACCGGAGGATGTTGATGACGAAGACGATGATGAGTCTGAGGGTTTCTCAGGGGATCCCTCATATATGTTCATGATGACACGGTACGTCGACCATACTGCCAGACATGTCTGGGATGGAGAGGTAACATTACGCATACTGTATCTTTTTTTCATTGGAAATTATAATTTGTACCATTTTTTCTTATTTATGAAAATTTGCATACTTGTCTTCCGCAGAAGTTATATAACCACGGGTGGAAGATATTATCTTTGGAACAAACACATGGGCCTTGGCTCTAGGATGTCCTTACCGCCTCTAGTTTGAAGGATCTTTGTGAGATCGATTACAGCGTGATCTACAATGGGATGCTGATGGGCTTTGCCGAGAGATGGCACCATGAGACGTTATCCTTCCATCTACCGCACGGTGAGATCACGATCACACTAGATGACATCTCATGTCTGCTACATATGCTGATCAGGGGTACCCCCCTCTGTCACGGTAGGATGACGAAAGAGGATGCGAGAGAGATATTGGTCGATAAGCTTGGGACTGATCCACTTGATGCGCTGGAGGAGGTGAATAAGACCAGAGGGGCTCATGTCAAGTTCTCATTTCTCACTCGTAGATTTAGTGAGGTGCTCGTTGTTGCACGCCAGGTAAACGATGATCCAGCTGAGGTTGAGATACACAGATAGCGTGTGATGAGATTTTATTTTCTATTTTTAGTCGGCACTCAGCTATTTGTGGACACTTCCTCCACATATATAGATGTCGCATACCTGAGGTACTTTTTGGATTCCACACGGATCCATGAGTACAACTGGAGGCAGCTACCCTGGCTTACACGTATTCGAGTATAGAAGAGGGATGCCTATGGAAGACCAGGACTGTGGCAGGGAGCATGGCACTACTTGTGGTAACAATCTTATATCCTTCGACTTTTTTTTATTTCTTTTCATTCTATATTCGAGAGAATGCTTGATCCTGATGTTTTTTATTTTCATTTCAAGCTTGGATATTCCAGCATTTTACCATGATCGTCGGGTAAGGGAGTGTACCTGATTACACAAAGCAGATGTCGCGTGCCCGTGTCTTTCTTCCGCTCAATAGGAACCAGGCGGTTGACCCTTACAGAGTCTATCTCGATCGCCTGACTGCTAAGGACATCCGGTACGACATTTATGCTGATCACCGTGTGATGCGCCCGTTTGACGATTGTCACACCCTCATTTTCACCTTTAGCCTTTATACCCTACATTCGCCATATCATACATCGTTCTATTGCATATCGAGCACGTGGGTTCATAAGGTATAGATTGGGTCGATTTGTCATTTTCCATTTCAAATGAGATAACTTGTCTATCTTGGACTACATGAAGGAAAAGGTTCATCACCTAAGGCTTGATCTAAGTTGGAAAGTATACTCATGTAGATTTCTTCAAGGAGAAGTTACTTAAAACATATTAGGATATTCAAGATATATTCCTAATGAACATGAAATTTAAGGCCTAAATTCAAGATTGCTTCATCCAATTTTGTTTCAAATTCTTGGTCAAGTGGAGTTCAAATTTGCAAAGCATGAGTCAAGATCACAAGTCCATAATTCAAGACTTCATCCATTTCAAGTTTAATGGTTCTAGGGAAATCCATCATGAATTAGAGGCAAGAATATTATAAAGAGAAATTTTATGACATTACAAGAATGTCATTTGTTGCAAGATTTCCAACTCTAAGTAATGTTTAGAAATTAATTTATTTCTAATATTCATTCAAGTCTCTAATCAAATTCATGTTATGGTAATGTCACACCAAGTCCACATTGTGTTTACAAACATCCAAGAAATGTGCAAGAATTAAATCAACATTGGAATGTTTTAAGACCAAGAATATACATGTTTAATCATGGGCAAAACAGCCCCATGCAAGAGGTGGCAAATTATCTCATGTCACAAAATCTACATGTCACAAAATCAAGAGAATAGCGTGTGATAATACATCTAAATATCAGATTTTGAAAATGCTGTCAAGAAGTAGTAGCTTTGACCAAGAGGAGTTGTCCAAGCACAAGCCAACAAAATGGGTGCAAGGCACAAAGTGCTGCAGAAAAAACAGCATAGGCAAAGTGCAACAGTAAAAATGCAGCATAGCTCTTGCATGGAAATGGAAAGAAAGAGAGTGGCATGAGAAAAGGTGGTAAGAGACATCACTCCATGAAAAATCTGATATGTGGGGAGAAGAGAAAACCCTAGAGGAGCTGAGATAAGAGGAGGGGGTTGTAAACAAAAAGAGATCACTCTTGAGACATTTAATATCCATACACACATTGCAAACCAGAAAAATAGAGAGAGCAAGAGAAACCCTAAAAACCATAAAAAATAGAAAGGAAGAAAAAACAAGAAAAAAGAGAGTGACATAGAAACACAAGAGCATCCTTGAAGAGAAGAACCTTCACAACATAGAGTGAAGAGTGAAGCACATCCAACAAAAATCAGTGGAGGACTTGCAAGAAATATAGAAAGCTCTTGGGTATTCATTTCAAACCTTTCTCTCTTTACTTTTTGCTTTTATATTTATTTCACTTCCTCTTTTATGTGTTGTTGTACTGAGTATATCATGTAAGGTTCTAAGTGGACCAAAAAACCATTTTTGAGAACCAATAGAAAGGAAAGAAAACCATAAAAGATAGCAAAAAACAGCAAATATTACATTTTTCGCTTCAGGTCGCGGCGCAACCCATGTTCGCGGCGCGAACATGCCAAAATCAGAATGAAGACTTTCCCACTTCGCAGCGCGAACATGCAAAAATCAGAATGTTCACTTTTCTCAGTTCGCGGCGCGAACTGATCAGTTTGTTTATGTTTTTTTTGCTGTTTTTTTACCTTAAATAATTTTTTTTCAAGGAGTTCGCGTTTTTTTTGCATGTCTCGATTTTTTTTAGCCAACTAACCCCATATGTTTGTATGATTTTAGTGTGTGAATATTGCTATTGTCCTTGTTAACTCTTGATTCCAAAACCATTTTCAAAAACAAACTCTCGATTTTATCGAGCCATTTTCAACCTTGTAAGTCGGCCGCCTTGTACGTCTGCCATAGACCTCGTTCGTATCACTTTAAACATCTTTTACAAACAATAAACCTTAATCCAACATCAAGTGATCCTTTTTCTTATAAACAACCTAAAACACAATAAAATATACGATTAGAATTATGCACCATGAACTTTAAAGTGGTGGAGAAGGAATGAGAATGCAGTCCTCCTACACTCATTCCGAATGTTTTGAATACAAGGCGCTCGACTTGGTTATCCGAGACATTCATCTCTATCCAAAGTCTTTTGTATAATCCTAGTCAAGAATAAATTCTTCCCTAAGAAAAACCTAAAAATAACATCAACTCATCAAACTATTTCTCGCCTTAGGGCATCAATCCAAAACCCTTTTTCAAGGTATAAAATCAACCAACAAGCAACTATTTCGTAAGCCTCCGAACTACGGAGCTCTGATTCTTCACTTCTTTTAAGTGAAGATACGTAGGCACAAGGGCCACAATCCTTGGCGAGCATTAAAATAAATAAACCAATCCCCTCTTTTCCTTAAGCAAGCAAACTCTTAATAAAAACACACATTCACGCGAAATAACCTAGGAGGTTCCCATCGAATACGATGGATGCGAGGGGGTGCTAACACCTTCCCCTTGCATAACCGACTCCCGAACCCTAAGACTTGATTGCGATGACCACGCTCTTTTCCCAAACGTTTTATCGCTATTTCCCTTTCCCTCCTTGGGATAAATAAAATTCGGTGGCGACTCTGTGTCATTTTTCGCGTAGCGACAACGATATCTCTCTATTCTCAGGATGGTTGGCATGCAATTCGACCATTATTGTTCCTAATTTGCCAGAGCGCGTCATGCGACAGTTTGGCTACACTCAGACCATTCCCAAACACCCAGTTGTCTCTGCTCCTCTCGACTTGACTTATATGCAGATAGACGAGATCTATGCTGACTACCAGATGCACATGGTACCTAATGAGGCTCGGGCGACCAGAGCACCGACAGACTTGAGTTGCGTTGATGGCTATATCATGTGATTTTTCACCGTATCACACTCTTACATGGTGCCCACTGCCGTGGGATCACCGCCCATACTAGCTCATCAGGAGATCTTAGAGGAGCAACAGTCTCAGTTGGACCATACTCAAGATGTCCTGCCTCGCTGTCATGAGATAGTGGAGATGGGGCAGACATGCATTGCGGCTGGTTTCTTCCCTGAGATGTCTAACCACATGTGTGTATGGAATCTTTTGATTCAGATGATTTATGAAATCTTTTACTATCTGATATTGTATAATAGAACCTTTTGATTCGGTTGATTTATGACATACATAGTTAACAACCAATTGTCTACCACTCTTATAACATCAAATATATATTTTACTGATCTTTCTATAAATATAAAGACAAAAAAATAATAATAAAAAAATTAATATTTTAAAATGTATATGCTAAATACATTTAAATACAATGCTAAATAAATATATGCTACTAATTCATAAACACGTGAAAAAAAATGTATATCAATCTGTAAATATTCCCAATGAAGAGTATCTATGTTATGTTTTTCTCTTCAATTGTCAATGACCAGAGATATTTTTATCTCAGTATATAACAATAACAGAGGTATTCTGCAGCATAATGAGCAGCAAGATCAACTGCATTGCCTTGTCCTATTGATATTAATTATAGCCGTTCTTAAGCCCAATGATTCACGTCAAACAAAGTCCGCAGGCTTCTTCATTTGTTATCATATCCCATAAACCTTAAAATAATGCACTCTCTTTTCCTGACTTCTGGGTTGTGGGGAATCACCATGCTTTCGAGTATCTATCACCTGATGTTGGAAAAAAAACAAATTACATTTCAACCGAGATAACAAGAAACTAAGCATGGATGATGAACATCAAAACGCACTCAGCTTTACTCGGTAAATATAAACTTGATTAGAAAAATTGTGTTTCTTAATCTAATGATCCAGAATTGATCATAAATTTTGTACCTGTAAAATTGAACTGACAATTCAGAAACAATGTGATAAGTCATATTTGCAGACTTTGAGACTGGGCGAGAGTTTCTTCATTACTGTATCTTCCACCATTACCTTCATGAACTACTCCAATCTCATTATCTAATTTCTGAAAGCAACTTTATAAATACTTGCTTTCATCTTCAATCTTGTGTTCCATCATAAAAGATGCCATGTTCAGCACTGGCTCATTCAACCTTGGTGGTATTTGGTGAGTACTGAATTCATTTCATTAAATTTAGTCCTCTCCTCGAAACTTCAGATTCCTCCATACAAGGATTGCTTCTGTTGGTAACTAGCAGGAAGTTGAGAACATGGATTATGAATACCCTGAAAAATCCTTAGCTAACTTGAATAGATTTTCATTTCGTCCCTGGTTATGGCTTTCGAGCCCCGTTACTATAACTATCAATGACCGTGTTTAAGAGAAAGCTGGCTCCAACTTCATTCTCCTTAACCTCTATAGACCGATATTTAGTGGTGCTGGGGACTAATATCTGTGTGGTCTTCACTACCAACAAAAAAGTAATGACAACAATCAATTGCAGCAGGATCTAACATTGAAACTCCAGCTGTAGCCTTCACTTGCTAATTACTTCCATTGTTAACCTTCCTTAAGCCTCTTCTCTAGTACAATTCCAATTGGCAGATAAAACACCTAGAAGACCACTCAGAAATTAAAAGATCTTGGAACCAGTCCCCTCAGAAACAGTCAACTACACCACTGTAAAAAAAATAAAAATTAGAGGCATCAAAATCAAATGTTAGTATTAAACAACTAAGTTAGGTGCTAGAATAGCCCTCTAGAATCTAGATGCTTTCATAACATAAACTTTTCCTTTGCATGTAGTTTTTGGTATGCAGAGACTAAAAATCTAGGAATAAGAAGATAAGATTGAATTGGACAAAACCCCCAAGGGTACAACAAAATTTAAGAAAATGTATCAATTTTGACCTATGTTGTAAGTCTCACATAGCAATGTGTAGCGCCAAATCCCTAAAATGCTATAGCGATATTGCATATAGTAGTATGACTGCTATTGTGAAGACTAAAAAACAATGCACAACGCAAACATAAATTCCAACAACACACATAAATACTCTAAAATAGAAAGATAAACAACTAAAGGAATAATCATGCTTAATAATTATAATCAACTGTCATTTCCCATCAAAATAAGTTCTAAATGTAATTAACAAGACGCCTCGTCAAAATCAAGTTTTAAATGTAAGCAATCGGAACACAAATAGAACCTAAACAGAGAAGAACAAACTTAAAATAAAATAAAATAAAATAAACATATAACAGAGCAATGAATACAGAAAAATAAACCTAAACAGAGTAACTGAAGATGAAGAGAAGCACAGAACAGAGGAAACGCAGAACAGATGTTACAGAAGTACCAAACAAAGAGTAGAACAGAACAGAAGTTACAAAAGTACCAAAAAAAGAGTAGAACATAACAGAAGTTACAAAAGTACCAAACAAAGAGTAGAACAGAATAGAAGTTACAGAAGTACCGAACAAATAAGAGAAGAACACAACAGAGAAAGCAAGCAAGAGAACAAATACAAACCTTGATAGAGAAACAGACCAAGATCACAACATCAAACGACCATGGTAACACAGGAAGAAGACGTAGAGAAAGAAGACAATCGCAAAGGCAAAGGAAGCAGCAGAGAATATGCAGGAAGAAGAATCGGAAGAAAAAAAACGCAGAACATGCAGAATCGAAGAAGAGTGGATTAACAGAGAAACATGGATTAAGATATAGGTCACTTAATGAGGTGCAAAAGTGCCAATATACATCAACAAAAAAAACAATAAGTATATTTGGGGAATTTTCCCCCCAGAACCCTAATAAGGGTCTTCATCAAAACGCCATTCAACCGCTATAATTGCAACTTTGTTTGGCGGGTAGGAGACAAATGGCATGGGAGTGAGGGGCTGCTCCGCCATGCTATGCCAATATAGCGGTGCTATTGACAACATAGACTTTGAGCAAGTTATAGTTATTAACAGTAGTAAAGCAACATATTAATCAGGCTGGCAGTGAGGATGATTTGATTTGATATATTGATGCATTGATTTATAATCTAAATAAATTGACTGGATATTAACAAATTAATAAAGTTAATTCTACTGCAATAGCAATTACTGGCGCTTCCATGCATAACCGGTGCAAGAGGGCGTCATTTGAGCCATTTTCACAATTGGGAAATTTAAAAACGGTGCTTCTATGCATAACCAATGCAAGAGGCACCACTCAGGTCGAAGCCATAATTGGGATATTTAAAATTGAAGGCATAAAGAACCTGCCAACAATAAGCTTAAAATCAAATGCAAACAATATGCATCCAAGAATATTATAATGCCAAAAGAGACAAAATAAGTAAACAATGTGAATAAATCCACTAAAACATAGAGAAAAAATACCTGCAGATTATTTGCAATGGTAGCCCACTGAAGAAGTTCATTTTCAAAAAAAAAAAATCTAATAGAAAGACTATGTACAACCATAATAAAAAAATTTCCTTGAATGCAATCCAATCATCAAATAAATTCTCAACGAGCTGCATGCCCCTTTGCCTGGCAATTGTAATGAACTTCTTCACTTTTATCCACTGAATGTGCTTCTAGCTACAGTAATGACATGTGAGGGACCTCTGCAATATAAATCATGACGGAAATGCGTCGTTGGGAACTGTATAACCATGCTTGAACATTTGTCCCAATATTTTCAAAACCATGGCTTTCTGACCAGAATTGCAGTAAGCTTTGTACATTATCCACAATGTTTGCTTGTTGCGATTCATGTTGATATCATCCATCTCCTCCAGGACATTTAGTATTTTTCCAAGGTTCTTCTGTGAGCTATACATGACCAGCTTACAATGATATAAGGAGTGGCAGATTCTCCACCCCGCAAATACAGAACGTGTAACAAAATTTTCAAGATTTTCTATCGCGTTGCACCGAAAATAAGCTGTAACTATGCACTTGATAATGCCTGTGGTTGTAACAGCGGTTCTGTGCTCAAATGCCTCGTTTATTGCAGTCTCCATTTTCTCTAACAAGTTTTCCCGGGCATAAAGCTTAATCAACAACACGTTTAACCAGGGCCTGTATTCTTTTTCAGGGATCAACTTTAACATTGCCTCTATTTTCTTCGTTTTATATACATCAGAACTTTTACAATAGGCACATATCATAACCCTTAGAATCGCCATTTCATTTTTATTTACATGATCCCTTACCAATGAATATATCTCTTCCATCTTCTCCAGATTACCAAGGTGTGCATACCCACGAATCATTAAGAGGTAAGTTTTCATATCAGGCCCAACAGGGCCTGACTTTAGCACTTGAAAAACTTTTTCCATATCATCCCACATCCAGGTGGAGATATATCCACCAATTAAATAATTATAAGTCGATATGTTAGGCGAGAGGCCTAAGTCACTCATCTCCTTGAATGTTGCTTCCATGTGATCAATGAGCATCAAGCGACCAAAAACAGATATAACAATATTGTATGTAACAACGGAAGGAGAGCAAACTGGATCCTTTTTCATATCGAGAAACAAAGAGTGGCATTTACCCGCAAGACCATTGAACATAAAAGCACCCATGAGTGCATTGTAAGTGCTGTTTATCTTCACACCCTTCTTCTCAGCCTCCCTAAAAAGCTCAACAGCAAGATCAATATTCTTAGATCTTCCCGCCGCTTTGATACCCTTGGAATATTCATGTGCATTCATCGAATTCCTGCAAGCATCGAATTCAGAAACATTTCTCTTCCTTCTCCAATTAAACACCTGAAAGTTGATTATTTGAAGGATACAATAAACACAAAGCTTAATGAAATTTGAACAGATAGCTATTGTTTCAGAATAAGCTGAATTTGAAACTTAGAATCTATAAGTATGAACAAAATTGAAGTAAATAACTAAATTAGAGTAATACCTCTAGTAAGAGAGAAGGGTTTGAATTCAATTGATTCAAAAGCTCAAGAAAGACGGGATGAGAGCGAACCAGAGATTCAGAATTATCTTCCAAAATGCTAGCAACCCTAACGGAATCAGAAGCTTCGCGAAGCAATTTGTTCTTCAAAATAGCGATTTCGTTAATGAGATGCTTTTCGCAAGGTGGAATTGAAACTTTGAACAGCGAAACAAGGTCCAATAACACGCTTGGCTGTTGCAGGGTACTCGTGTGTCGTTGGATGAATGTGGAGGTGGGGAGAATGGGAATGGATTTGGGATTTGATCGGTGGCGTGTTTCGGTGAATCTGGAAGCTTGTGTTGCTTCTGAAGTGAATCTCCAAACACGTTTCATTGGGAATGGGGCGGAATTTTTCTAGGGTTTTAGAGAAAAGGAAAAAAAAAAACCCAACAGGAGGATTATGAGAGTGAGAGAGAAGGAGGTGATTTGTGTTGTGAGGGATTGGTGGCGACAAGGCGGGTGGGTGGTCGTGACTACCAAAATTTTTTGGTTTCGGGTTTGGTTTGGGCTACCTAAGGTCCATGGGTGATAGTACAAATCTATATCATGGACGAATCAATCAATCTAATAGTTTTTTTTTTTCTTTTTTTTTTAAAACATTTTATATGTTAGAATTTTTCACCCATATACCCAATATATCACCACTATAATTTCAATATACCTTATATTCCCTCTTATTTTTCAATCTAACCAACTTTCACGTTTTTTTTTAATTTACAAGAGGGCGTCATTACTGATGGAGCCACCCTTATAAATTATAGGGGGGCGTCCTCCAAAGGCACCCTATAATTTATAAGGGGGCGCCATCCCCTTTGGAGCTTCCCTTAAGGAGTTAAAGGGGGGCGCCATCCCCTATGGAGCTCCCTTTGTTTCGTAATTTTTTTTAATTCTGATATAAATAATATAATTATAATATAATACTATTTTGTACAAAATTTTTGTGTATAAATAGTTAGACTTGTTTCATTCAAACAACACATTGTTTCATCCAAATTTAGAAGAGTGAGTCATGTATCTTAGAAGATATGGGCATGTAATTTTTTCAAGAATGAAGCCTCCGATAAGGATGTTGTTTTGGAACATTCAGAGTTTAGAATATAGTATTCGCTACAAGGTAATTAGTTAGACCAAGAATGATCAATCTTTCATAGTCTTTTACTTAATTTGGGATGAATTACGACAACTGTCCCCATTTCAGTATCACCCAATACATAAATCTTATAGATCATTTGGGACAAGATGATCTAAGTACTAAGTATTAGTAGAATACAGTATCCTTAACTTACCTATTTAGAATATAGTCTCCTTAAATATTATTAGAAAATACTAAATATTATTTTTTTCTCCTACAGTTTATTTGGCGGCCATATCTTGGTCTAGAAGCCATTCACGAAGTTAACCAACATGACTCTGCAGTGTGGAGTGCAAAGGTGTCGATTATCAACTTCACCACCGTGGAGATGCACAACAGTGATCGTGTAAAGCTTCAGTTTGGAATGCTTCAAGATATTCCATGTCCGCCGAAATGCATCCCCGACAAATATCACACAGGTAAAGTCTCCGACCAATGGGAATATTCTCCATGGAGCAAGTATGCAAAACATGAGTGTCGTGAATGGAAGCATCGCAGCCATTTTGTTTTGTCCGACACTGTGTTTCCATACGAGAGAAAACAGACTATCCAATACATGAATTGGTATAGGGAGGTATCCATCGGTTTCATTTTGCATCCAAGATATCTTGTTGACCCACGCCATCAAGCCACATCATCAAGACCCCAACAATCAACCCAGCCCCATTTCCAACCGCTAACTCAATCCCATTTCCAACCACCAACCCAACCCCATTTCCAACCTCCAACCCAACCCCCACACACACAACCACAACTATATGAACATACCCCTAACCAATTCACCTCATTCACATAAACTTATTCACAATCCGAATACCAACAATATCCACCACAATACCAAACATACTCCATGGATACTACAAACCAAATAAACACCCAGTTTCAAACACCAAATCAACCCTTACCCGCCCAAATATTTACACCCATGTCACCCTACGACCAGTCAGGCTATCGTCCTGACATTGTCTCATCCAACCAACCACCCCAAAATAATTACGAAGGCATGGACAACCCTTTTGATTTTGATGACTTTACGGGGATGAAATCGACTTCATAGACCGAAATGATGCAATTTCTTGAAGACGACACGGTCGACCCGACTCCACCACAAAGACGACCAAGAAACGTACGTAATCGAGGATGCGGTACGAGCGGACATTTAAACCGACCTAGTAGTAGAAATTAGTGTACCATATCACTCATATGTACCCATTTGTAATTAAAAAAAATTGTAATTATTTTTTAATATTAAGTTTATTAAATACAATTTAATTTTTATTTATTATTTGGAAATTATTAATGAAAATATTATTTATTATTTAGTTGTTAATTATAAAATTATTTAAAAATTATTTAAAAAATTTTATTTATAAAATTTTTATTTATTAAATATTTTTTAATTGTTAATTATTATTTATTAAATATTTTAAAACTTATTATATAATAAAAACTATTTTAAAAATTCGTTTAAGGGAGGCTCCAAAGGGGATGGCGCCCCCCTTATAAATTATAGGGTGCCTCCAAAGGGGATGGCGTCCCCCTATAATTTATAAGGGTGGCTCCATCAGCAATGGCGCCCCCTTGTAAATTAAAAAAAAAAATCGTGAAAGTTGGTTAGATTGGAAAATATGAGGGAATGTGGGGTATATTGGGATTATAGGGGTGATATATTGGGTATATGGGTGAAAAATTCCTTATATGTTTCTACTTCACTGTGTAAATGTTTCTTGATTTTAAAGATATATTTGCAGACGCATCTATTACGCACTCAACAAAAGTTATTCTGAGAGGTGCCTTACAAGTTAGGTTATTTTTATTCCGAAAATGCATCTCCGGAACATTTCAAGAAATATGTTAATTATTGACCAGTTCAGTAGAAATTTGGGAGTTACTTTTCCGAAATTGTGGGCGGGATTTTGAAATTTTATGTCACCTTTACATGTCAGATATTTCCGGAGGTGCATCTCCGGAATAATCTGATAAAAGAACAAGCTACATGATCACACAACCATCATTGCCATAATTGGTTTTCAACTGAACCCTTCACGAAAAAACTCTTCATTCTCAATCTATTTTTTACTCCAAAACTTTATTCTTTTGGTTCATCACGTCATATAGAGTAAAAGAATATAAAATTTCAAGTAAAGATTCTTCATTTCCCTCAGCATTGTTCAGATTAATCATCCTTTTTTTTCTGGAAAAAAATAGTGTTGTGTCCAGATATGTATCTTCGGAATGTGTATGAACTTTTCCAGAGATACATTTCTGGAAGTTGTTTGTGTTCTTTTTTCAAGTCATTCTTCAGTAGTAACGCTTATGTGTTGTTATGGTTTTAATTCTTTTAATTAGATATGGTGCACCCCGATATTTTCCCAAAACAAGTTGTTTCTCAGAATGTCTAAGGTGTTGTTGTGAACAGTAGATGTTTGCAACAAATTTAAAAACAAACAAGAGTTTTAATCTTGTGATCAAATGTCTCAATGGATTCCTATGGAGATCTTTAAACTTGGATTTGGTGTGATTATCAGAAGTTCCGATAATGGTTCGGATAAAATATTCACTTTTATGACAATGACGTGCAAAAGAAGCAGGAAATATATTACTCCTCTCCAAAATTTTAAAAGAGACGACACAGGTTCAAGAAAATGTGACATTCTGTTTAAGGTGTGTGGTTACATATTGGCAAAGAAAAACTGGAGATTTAATTATATGTGGTTTGTATAACCATGATTTGTGTTTAAAATTAGTTAGTCATCCTAGTATGTGTCGGCTCATGCCGAAAGAGAAGGAATGTGTTGCTAACATGACCTTGAATCTTATTCAACTGAATAATATACTTGTAACATTGAAACGCAAACGACCCAAAAATATATCAAGTACCAAGCAAATATTTGGTACCTCACTAACAAGGCGTTTAGGGGGGATAGAACTGAGATGTAACAACTCTTGAAACTGTTGGATGATAATATTGACGTGTCTAGGTACCGAATGTGCAGGGATGAAGTTGCTGTTAGAGATATATTTTGGGCTCATCTTGATTCCATAAAGTTGTTCAACATGTTTCTATGGTGCTCATACTTGATTCGACCTACAAGATCAACAAGTATAGACTTCCATTATTGAAGATGGTTGGTGTTACCTCAACTGAGAAGATATATTTTGTTGGTTTGGTATTTCTTGAATGTGTAAAAAAGGACAATTTTACTTGGGCCTTAGAGGTGTGTCGGACATTGTTGAAGGACCAAAGTGAGATGCCCAAAGCGATTGTTATAGACCGTGATACCACATTGATAAATTTGGTTGCAAAAGTATTTCATTCTTCTAATGCATTACTTTGTAGATATCACATAATAAAGAATGTGAAAAGTCGGGTTAAACCCGCGGTAGGGACGAAAAAATAGAGTTCGAAGATAGAAAAATGGTGAAGGCGGATGTGGTTGTGGAAAAAATAGTGGATGCATGGAATCATATCATAAATTCTTTCAAAAAAACAATATGTCGATTACGTTATGCATTTTAGGAAAGTGTGTGAAAAGTATCTAGATTTGTTGAAATATGTTGAAAGCACAATTTTTTACTAGGTCAAGGAGAAGATAGTTTGTGTTTGGACTGATAATGTTAGACACCTTAGAAATACAACAACTAACAAAATTGAGTCTGCCCATGCTAATTTGAAATTTTGGTTAAGAAATAGTAATGGTGATTTGTGTAGAGTGTGTGTTGACCTGAAACGCTACGGTTTTTCGAAAACCTTTTTCCCACTACGCACCGCCTCACCTCAAAATCCAAATGATTGTATCATGTGTATAAAGTGGCTTTCAAAATCAAGTTATTTTGTTCAAGTTTACTTGAAACTAGGATGCCCTGTACCACTTAAATCACCGGAGTGGACGTCTCAGTCAACTACAAAAGTCAAGACTTGGCCGGATCATTGTATGGAAAGGATGCAAGAATTCGAGAAATTGAACAATATTGAAAATGAATCAAATGCACAAAAGTCAAAGGGGGTGCCACCTATAGATTTAGCCGGTGACATATGTTTTGATTTGTTTTAATTTCTTGTTTAACTGGACAAATAATTGTATGTAATTGTGTCTCAATATAAATGAAGTGTTATATATTTACCTTTTGTTCATATTTTTCCTTTAAGAATTTTTTATCTTCCTCATAATAACATTTATATTTTTGTAAATGAAAAAATAGGTTTTGTTTTAGGGTTCTGTTTTAGAACAGGTTCAGGACAAGTTTTGGAGATGCATCTTCGGAATAAGATAATATGGTGTGGTTCCAGATATATATTTACATAATCAATATGACAGTTAATGAGTGATCCTTATTGATCTATGCCTTCTATAAATTAAGGTGCTCTAATGTTATATTTCAAACAAACTAAAAATGTCTTAAATGTCACAAATAAACATCTATTGGTATGTTGCAAAGGTCTCCTTCTCCAACTCTACACTTGGTCGAACGTTTAAGCTAACCAATTTCACCTCCCTTGGAGATATCAAAGACGAAATTCACCATCTCCTACCTTATGGAGACAATCGAAGGATTGTGAAGGTTGAGTATCATTTACCATCGATTGACAACAGAGGGAAGATTGAGTTCAGAAAAATTAAGCTCAAGATACAAATAAATGTAAGGGTTATGTGAAATACATATTTCCATTTTGAAACAAAAATTATGCTCAAGTTGGAAATAACAGTTTCAAGATCGGTCGAAGATATTGAAAAGATGTTGAAGCATCTATCTGGATATTGAAGTGTAATGTTTCATTTTATGTTGAAATTATTTATGTATTGATTATTTTATGTTATGAATGTTAATTTCATTTTGGAAAATTATTTGGTGTTGAATTTGCTACCGATGTGTCTCTAGGAATTTAATTGCAACAATATTCCGAAGATGCATCTCCGAAATAAAGTGAACAAAAAAAAGGCATAACTCATAAATGGCCTTACTTGAGTGTATGTTGGGGTGCGTCTGGAGATGCTTCTCTAGAAACATGGGGCATTTGTGGAAATTCGCATGGTGCGGTAGAAACATATAGGGTGCATTAAGAAATTCTATTTTTGTTTTAGTTCTCGTATGGAGTTCAACCATACATGATATTATTTTGTATATTGTCTTTCGACGAACCAAATCTATAATATAAGAAAGATAGATGTTCTGGAAATGAAATTTTTGTTTTGGAGGATTTTAATGGTCAAATTATTTGTTTCTTAACTAATTATATCAACAAGTTGGTTTTAAAATGGTACTTATATCTTTCTTCAACAACAACAAGTTCTACATCACTCATTCCTTAATTGTGCATCTTGTTTCAAATTGAAAGCCAAGTATTTATGTCAAATCAATCAACAAATTTCCCATCATTGATTTTCAATATTCCAAATTGTCATTTGTAGAATGCCCATGCCCATCATACATGTTTCATGTCCAATAAGATAGTTATTCCCGAGCACATCATCCTCATATATGTATCCTCTCACCCGGTTGAAAATCCTCTTTGTAAACCCTGAAATATTTATTTGTTGGACCAGGTCTTTATCATCTTTAAAACCTTCAAAGTTAAGACACACCACTAATAAGCCCCCAAAATCATTGATGTTTTTTTGGCAACCACCATATGGGAATTGGATAAAATGTAATATTACTAGATCTGATTTAGGAATTATTGGAAATTCATTTTGTGCATGCATTTTAAGAAATTCATATGAAGGTGTTGGTTGTTTTTTTCCCTTGATCTTAGAATATCAAATGCCTTTTTTGTATAAATAATGGGCATAATCCTAACTATTGAATGCGTTTTTGCTTGAAGTTGGAACTTTTTACATTAAGAGATTGATTCAAAGATTTAAACTTTTGTTATCAGCTCCACCACATTGTCCCTTAGCAGCTAAGAAACAGGTGGATTGTTGTCTTGCTAAGCTTTGTTCCATGAAATTAATTATTTCATATTTCTACAGAGAAGTTACTATTGTTGATGAAAAATCATTTTTGGTGTTTTGAAGATAACAAACGATTATGTAAATATAATTAAGATTATGATCCTATTTGTTATTTGATATGTTTTCTTAAGTCAAAATAAATAAGTCAGGTTCATTCATTCTCACTCAATATATTATACTATGGTATAATAATCCTTAAAAGAATAACATTCCTCATTATGAAAAGAAAAGAAAAAAGTATTTGAGGATACAAATGTGAATGCACCTTCCTATTAGAATTGTTTTGTATGATGTCAAAACTAGAATACATTAGCGTTTATGTATATTGGACGGTATCATCTGAGTCTTAATATGCATCTTAGCATTAGGAAGCATAAAAAAATTGAAAATAACTTAGAAAAGGTTAGAAATGATTCTACATGGCAAAAATGTGTTTTTATGCAAGACAAAGGCTTATGTGCCGACATATACATTGTATGAGTCGACACATATTGTTAAGTTTTTAAGTCTGTAGCTTATGTTTATGCATGTGTCGACACATGCAACATACAGATCAACACATAGAAGAAAAATTTCTTCAATGAGTCGACACATGTTGATGAGTTTTAAAGCTTGCAGCCTCTATTTGATGTACCGACTATGGAAGGATTTTAGGTTGACACGTAGAAGAAAATTTTATTTTTATGAGTTGAAACATGACCTATACAGGTCTACACATGCATCGAATGTGTCGATACATGACTTACATAGGTCGGCACATGCAATAAAAATATTGAAAAAATTACATTTTTTTTAAACCTCTTGCATTCATTTTTGCCTACAACTCACACACATATATATACTTCATACATGCATCATTTCAAGATATAAAACCAGATATACACAAAGATTTCTCTTCATCTTCAACCCGTGTTTTATACATACACACAAAAAAAATTACACATAGTCTGGGTGCAATCTAGAATCAAGTTGATAACATCCAATTTAGGTTGTTGAGTTGTAAATTGGATTGAGAATCTTTGGGGGTTTCAAATAAGAAAACCAAGTTGGGGTTTACTTTAAGTTCAATTGGGTATTTGAAGGTTTTGGACAAGATTATGCAATTTGGATTCGATCGAGTGAAAGATTTGAAAAACAGGGTTTCTTGCAAAGGAGTAGCGTGAGACGGTGAATCAAATTGGTAAATCTTGGGTGAAAATAATTCGCAATTTGGATTCGATTGAGTGAAAACTTTGAAGAATGAGGTTTCTTGTGAAGAAGTAGCATAAGATGGTGAATTAAATTGATATTGTTGGGTGACTTGATCAAACTCAGATCAAGTGAAGAGAATGTGTTAGAATCAACATCAAACATATGGTTTCTGAGGTTGTATTCCTACATTTCTCTTGTAAAACTACATTTTCAAAGTAAGATTGATTATCAGAAATTGATCCATTTGTTTTAGTATTATTCATCAAAAATTGATTTAAGGTTTCAGTTCATGACCAACTTGATTTTGATGGAGAGTTCAAAGTGATAAAACTTGGTTTCAAGGATGATTCTTGGAGTTAAGTTAAGCATGCCACTCAGTTCAAGGATTAGTCAAAATTCAAGAATTGATTCATGTCAATTTCAATTACAAAATCAAGAGCATTAGTTCAAAAATATAGAGGTGCAAGCAACGTTCAAATTCCATTACAATTGTATTACAAGATCATTATTTAAGTCCAATTACATAGTTTCAAAGCCCATGTTTACACACACAAAAAAGGCAAAGCAAAAATTCCATTTATACAAAAAGTCCATTACATTAAGCGCATACATGAAAGTTACACAATTTTTCAACCAAAAAAAATGTATTTACATAAGATAGTACATTTCCAGCCAGTCATCCAATTTCCACATGACCAAACTTTCAGTCATCACTAATTGCCACTACACATGATACAAGCAGCCTGCTATACAAATTGCCAAGCCACAAAATTCTCTAAGCCTTCACGCACATGTACCACGACTTGTACACACTAAAATTTAAGCAAGCCATGAAACTCTCCAAATACCAAGATATAGCCTAGTCGTGACCTGCATAAACTTCATGAGCCACGACTAAAAAATTCCAACACCACAACATTCCTTCAAGCCACACACACGACTACCAAATTCCTCACAAGCTGAAGCCATTCACAAACCGTACAACCATAAACCACATCCATAATGTTACGACCATTTCCAAGCTCAAGCCACAATAACCTTCATGCACAATCAGTATTTTATAAGCCAATTTCATCAAGCCAGCTGCAACTTTTCCAAACACGTGAAACTTTAGCAAAACAAGCTACAACTTTTTTCACACAACACGCAACACGACTTGCAGCGACCCCACACAAACCAAACTTGCGCAACACACACAATACGCATTGTAAACGCAAAAGACAAATTTCAAACTGCACAATTCCAAAGTTCAACCAAAGTCACAATTCCAAGCCTGCAAAACAACCACAAAATCAAAAAACCACAACATAGATTTTCAATTACAAAGTTCACCCAACCTCACTGTAAATAAACCAATACTCTCCCTCATTTTGAATAAGCTCACGTAGCCATCATTGCTCTGCTATTTCAATTCTCAAACCTTCAACTCCAAACTTTCACAAATTCTTAAAATCATTCTTCCATTTCTTTACTCACACAGCAACACAACCTCCATCTTTCTTCAAATCAACATAAACCAAATAGAGAGAAAAGGGTAACAAGATCGAAGCACAAACAGAAACAGAGAAATAAAAGTCGGTCCAAACTGAGCAGAGGTTAAGAGGGTAAAGACCTTCGGCTTCGCATGAGGTAGAACAGGCTGATGAAATTTACTGCATTGATTTTGTTCCTTGACCAAGCTTTTTTCCGTTTTGTGCTAAGCAAACTGATGGGTTTATGGAAAAAAGGATTCTGGTGCTTGACCATTTTTTTATTTTTATTTTTTTATAAATAAAGCTTCATGGGCTATTGGGACATAAAGCCCGTTTTGATTTCCTAGTCACATACCATGACTCATTCATACACTTCCCTTTCCCTTGCATTTACTTTTGATTCTCCTTTATTTTTCTTTTTTTTTTCTAACTTATGGTTAATAGTTGTTTTATTTTTGTGATATTTGATCCTTTCATTTTTCACCTTGATCTTTGTTTCTTTTTCTTTTCTTTTTTTTCCATTTTGATTTTCTATTTCTTTTTAATTTTTGGTCAACGAAGTCTTGATATCATGAGTTGTTGGTTATTGAAGTTTTTTAACCTTCATTATTTCAAATATGTGGGGAACGATCATTTGGATAATTCTCTATACTTTGAGGTAGTGATATGTTACCTTTGATTAATCAATGGAAGTTCATGATTAAAATGAGATAGTTTTCTTTTTCTTTTCGTGTGACTTGACTTTAGAAGAATGATTTATATATCATTTCGCTATAGTGTTTTAACACAAACATTGTTATTGACTAGTCTCTCATAGTATGATCTTCCTCATATATTGTGCTATGATTGCTTAACATAGCTTTCGAAAAGTGATCATCTGATCAATAACAATTAACAACTAACATCTAACTTTAATTTCCGCTCTTTATCTTTCTGTCATTTACTTTCTGCAACTTATATCGTTGTTTATTTATCTCCTTGTCCATATACTTCATTGTTCATATTGTTCATCTTATTCATCTTTGTTTATTTCATTCAAAAAATACAAAAAAAAATTGATAAAAGATCAAAACCCAAAAAAACACTAATCTTGGACTATGGTTACTATTCTTAGCATCTTGAAGTTTGGACCTTGTACATAAACCCTAAGAAAGGAGCTTTGGATTGAACTTATCTATTCTTGTATTGCTTTGTCTTAGGACGCCATTGCACATCATTCATAGCTTACTCTTGGGCTTTCTTACAATGAGACTTATTCGATCAATTACTTCTAGTTGATCGTCTAAAAGACTAGTCCACTTTGCTAGTACACATGTAGTTTATCATTTGGGTTATGTGCTTATTGCTTATTCCATCCCCATTTGGAAAAATGTATCCCCACTCTCATGGTGTGTAATAACTTTATCGCTTTCTCTCTGCTTGCTAGTTGCTTAGGTAGCTTTCCTTAATGCAAGAATAAAATCAAACACCTTTTCAAAAGAACATAAATAAGTTTGATCCAACATCAAGCATTTTTCATAGTAAATTCAATAGGGTTTCCATCACCGTCAACCCCTCAACCAATCACACTCCACTTTACATTCACCCTTTGTAAGTCGATTGTCTTGTGTATTTCTATCAACCTTCCCATCGACCAAAACATTTTCATAATCAATCCAACAAATCCATGATTCAACATCAAGTGGCTTTTCTCAAGAAAAGTTAAAACACAATAAGATATGTAAGTCCTTTGGTTTTTGGATTGGTTTCATTTTGGTAAAACAACATGTTGTTAGCATAATGTTGAACCAGGTGTTCTGCCATGTCAGTCAGACATCATGTTCTACATGATGTTGTGACAAGTTCTGGGACATGTTATACTACTAGCTAGGGTAAGGCTATTTTGGTAATTTGAGTGTGAATTTTGAGTGTGTTCTGATGCACACGTGGGTGGCTTGTATGAGAGTATATTGTGGGAGTTTATGTAATCACGGATTCTATTACTTGTCATAAAAAGGATCCATGAGCCTTTTTAGGAAAGTTTGTATTTTCTCCTATTTTTATGCAGGTTGATTTGCAGCCAGTTTATACTGATTGTTGCTATTTGTGTGCCTCATGAAGCCCAAGTCCAGTAGGTCTGAAGGCTATTTAAAAAGAAGAAAAGCCCTATTTAAAGAAGATAACATATCGTGAGAACTTAGAAAATAAGGATTAGTCGTTGTTTTGGTTGGTCCATAGGGTTTTTGTTTGTTAATTGTATGTCACTCATGTATCTTCTGATGGATTGAGTTTGACTGATTGTTAATTTTCCACTCAAAGATTTTAAGCAAATAGTGTATTGTTATTGGGTGAAGCTTTTAAGAAAACCAAGTATTATTTTGGAAGAGTGATCTTTTGTTTGTTGTTTGTGTATACAGTCACTAGGATCGTGATTGTTTGAAATCACTGAGGTGATTATGGAGTGAGAGGGGTTCTCATATCTAGGAGTTCCTAAGTAAAAGTTAATCTGGGTAGGGATTAAGTGAGGAGTTGTAAATTGGGATTATTTAGCTTCAAATTAATACTACTAATTATAGATTTCCTTCCTGGCTTAGTAGCTCCCAGATGTTGGTGAGTTTGCACTGAACTGGGTTAAAAACTTTGGTGCTATTTACGTTCTACAATTTACAGTTTTTAATTGTTGCATGTTTTAATCCCAGTGTTGTGACATCTGGTTTTTGCGTGCTAAAATTTCAATTGGCATCAGAGCAGGTCACCCTGTTCTGTTTTTGGGTGAGCTTCAGGGAGTTTGTATTCTGGTACCATGGACAAGGAAGGGGGATGAAATGTTAATAGGTCTCCAATCTTGGATGGCACAAATTATGACTATTGGAAGACACGTATGGTGGCTTTCTTAAAATCTATGGATATCAAAACTTGGAAGGCTATCATCAAGGGTTGAGAGCACCTTGTGATTAAAGATAAAGATGGAAAAGTAACCTTGAATCCAGAAGAAGATTGGATCAAGGAGAAAGATGAAACAACTCTTGGAAACTCCAAAGCCTTGAATGCTTTGTTCAATGGAGTTGACAAGAATATGTTTAGGCTGATCAACACTTGTATTATGGCTAAGGAAGCTTGGGAAATCCTCAAGACAACTCACGAAAGAACATCCAAAGTGAAGATGTCAAAACTTCAGCTCCTCACCACCAAACTTGAGAATCTAAAGAGGAGAGAAGATGAAAGTATTCATGAATTTCACATGAATATGTTTGATATAGCTAATGCCTTTAGTGCATTAAGGGAGAAGATATACGAAGGTCATTGGCATAGAGGAAGCCCAAAACATCAGTAGTATGAGTGTTGATGAGTTAGTTGGATCACTTCAAACATTTGAAATGACCTTAAATGATAGAACTGAGAAAAAGAGCAAAAGCATCACCTTTGTTTCAAATTCAGGAGATAAAGTGGAAGAAAGTGGTCTAGACTCAAATGAAGATATGGTCAGTGTTATCGTGTTACTAGGAAAACAATCTAAGGGATCGGCAACTTTGTGGCTTGAAGAGGGGAGTGAAAGTAATGGTGAAACAACAAAATGTGTGACTGCCTTGACTGGAAGATAGACATCTGATGTAGAGTCCAGTGATGGGGAGATTTCTTATGCTGAATTGGTCATTTCCTACAAAAATATGTGCATTAAGAGTGAGAAACAATAAGAAATTATTGCTCAACTTTAGTATTGTCATACCCTAAATTTGTCCTACCCTTTTGTAAATATTTTCGCATTTTTTATTTTGCATTTTTCATTTAATTTCATACCGTTTAGACACGTGTCCGCCCCGATTATTCTTCAAATCTCGGTTATTTTTTCCAATGGAAGCGTGACACGTGGCCAAAGGGTACTTTTGTAAATTTCAATCCTTTTTAATTTCTCTTTTTTTCTTGCAAATATTATTATTATTTTTTGTATTTGTATTTTAGCATTTATTTAGTTTAAATAGGTTTTTCATATTGTTTTAAATAGAAATAGATTTTTATTGTTAGTTTTCTTGTAGTTATTTATTTATTTACTTATTAGCTTAGATTAAAGTTTTTTCTTAGAGTTATGTTATTAGGATTTTAATAGACTTTTAGAATAGGTTATTTAGAAATAGAATAGAATTTTATTTGTTTTTAGATTAGATTTTATTTTATTTTAATAGTTAAATAGAATTTAATATAGGATTTTATTATTTTGTTTTAGATAGAAAATAGAAGTTAGGTTTTAAATAAGTTTTATTTATTTATTTGTTTAGAACTATTTTTAATTATTAATTTAGATTAGTTATTAGAATCAATAGATATTATTTTTTAGTTTTATTATTTAGCTAGTTCTTTAGTTTTAAAATTAATTAGAATTTAGTTTTAGAATTAATTGGTAATTATTAGTATTATTAAATTAGGATATTAGAATTAATTAGATTTGATTTAATTTAGGATTATTTTAGGATTTTAGAATTAAGTTAGTAATTTTAGAGATATTTTAGGATTTTAGAATTAAGCTAGTAATTATAGAGATATTTTAGGATTTTAGAATTAATTAAATTTGATTTAATTTTAGAGATATTTTAGGATTTTAGAATTAATTAGATTTGATTTAATTTTAGAGATATTTTAGGATTTTAGAATTAAGTTAGTAATGTTAGAGATATTTTAGGAGTTAAATAGTTTTTAGATTTTGATTTTTTATTCTAGAGTTTTAACCGTTTTTAATTTTATTAGAAATAGTTTTTATTTTAAATAGATTTAATTATATAGTTTAGAAATAGCTTTTAGGTTAAATATAATTTTTAGTGTATTTCTATTATTAGGAGCTAAATAGAGTTTTATTTTGTTTTGTGTGAGTTTTATTAAGATTTTTTAGAATTAATTAGGATTATTTAGAGTTTTTAGCTTATTTTTATTTATTCATTATTTTATTAGAAAATTAGGTTAAGTTAGATTGTTATTATTAGTTAATTAAATTATTATTTTCTTTTATTATTTATTTAGATTAGTATTAATTTAATTAGAACTTTATTTAATCAGCTTTTTAATCATTAATTAACACTAACCATGCTTAGTCCAAATTGTTAAATTAATCAGTAGTCATTAGTGTGCCACATGTCAAATAAGTAGTATATATACTACTATTCATTGTCTCCTAGCTAAGGACACCAACCCTAATCCCTTCAGCCTCCAAACCCTAAACAAGGAACTCTAATTCATCCAACCAGCCGCAACTGCCGTTCTCCTTCTCCAAAACTCTTTCTCCTCCATACGAATTCACATCATCCTCATAGCACCTTCAAACATTTACAACTTTTCCAAAACATCAAACCTAGAAGAACACCTTCATAAAAAAAAACTCTTCATCATTCTCTGAAACCTCACTACTGTCATTTTTAGAAGCTCCCAAACCATCTCCAAAAATCTTCTTCCGCGAAAACCCAGTTCCATCATCTTCAACAAAACACTTCATCAAACATCAAACGCCCAACACCATCATCTTCTTCAACTTGAACCTCCAACTCCAGTTACAACCGCGATCTAAACCCATAACCACCATACGCCAACCTTCAACCCAGATTTCGAACCAACCTTCAAACTTCTTCTTCACGACCCCACAACAACAAACTTTCTTAATCATTCTCCGAACCTACAACCTTCTTCATTCCTTCCCTAACATCTTAACCCCTTTTCAACAGAACTTTTCCCAAATCCCAATCGAGCCAAAACAGAGATGAAGAAAGAGACCGAGAAGAGATATGGAGGTCAGAGCAAAACCGTGAAATAAAACCCAAACGAAACAGAAATCGAAGAAAATAGTTAAAAACAGAGATGGAGAGAGATTTTTGAGAAAAAAGAAAACGAAACGGAGAGCGAGAGTGAGAAAGCGAGCGAAAGCGGTGAGAGTAAGCGTGAAGTAGGAGGAAGAAGACATCTGCGTCTTCGTTTCTTTTTCCGTTTTTCTTTTCTTTTATTTTTTTACTTTGATTTATTTATCTTTTCTTTTGTTTTTAATTTGGCTTTAGTTGTTGTGGACTGTTGGTTGTGGTTTGGGCTAAGCCCAGCCGAGTTTCTCTCATGCCAATTTACTCACCGGATTCAAATATCTCCCCCTGTTTGGTTCTTTTTAAAATAATTTGTTAATATTATTTATTTATTTATTTATATTTTTGAATATATTAGATAAACAGATTTTTTATTATTATGTATTATATACTAAGTTTAATTTTATTTCTGTTTTAATTTTCCTTTTTGTAAATATATTAATATCTATTTTGTAAATAAAGTATATATGTTATATTTTTATGTAATATTATTACAGTTCTAGATATTTAAAGTTTATTCAAATTTCTTAGCTTTCTCTATTTAGGTTTTTTTAATAATATTTTCTTTTTAGAAGTTATATTTTATTCTTCTTTTGTTATTGGACACTTTTTATTTCATTTCATTTATTTTGGTCGATGACGAGATTACCAACGTTTAACCGTCAAATTATTGGCGTGAAACAAAGGATCCGAGACCACTTTCTTTTTCCGATTTTATTTTGATTTTTGGATCGATGAAGTTTTTTATTCGTAAGCGTCGCGTATCGAAGTTGATAACCTTCTTGATTTCGAATCTATGGTGAATAACCATTGGGGTCATTTTCCATACTTTGAGATCGTGATAGGCTACCTTCGATTAATCGGTATTATGTTTGCGATTAAGACGAGATCCATTCTTTCGTGTCCCGACTCGATTCACTAACCATTAAATTTAATTTCCGTTAAATACTATTGTGAATATTATTGTCATATTATTATTCATATTATCATATCTCATTATTCATATTCATTCACCCATATTCGAAAATACCTAATAAATTATCGAAACTCCTAAAAGCCAAATTGGTGGATTGTTGGATCTTTGGTCATTTGCAGGTATCCTAACTTTGAGTCGTGCCCGACTTTTCTCAAGGCGTAGTTTAGGACACAAATGCACACACACGGCTTTCTCTTGGGCTACCTTACAATGAGACCCCTTTATTTCGTGCAATCCCGTGTAACTTGCATGTATCCTTTCCCCATTCCGATGTATGTTTCACATTTCTTTGATTATTAGTTTATCTCCTAGGAGCACCCATAGGGACTAGAGCGGATCAAACTATTTTCAAACTGATTCTCGATTCATCATCGAGCCACTTTCAAACAACCCGTAAGTCGAGTGCTCATATGCATTCGCCATCAACCTATTACAACTCGACCCTTGATGCGTAAGTCAAGTCGGTCTCTTTTTCAAACAATTTCATTTTCAACACGCTTTGCACGCGATAACGAGTCAAACCCTTGATCCAATGTCAAGCGGATTTTCGAAACAAAACATCAATCAATTAACAACTATTTAATTCTTTTCAAGGTGTAAAGAGTAGGTTCAAGTCTTTGATCTTGCTTTCAGTTGTTTACATGTGAGTTGTCTTATTCGGGTGTGAACAATTGACGCCTCTAAATAACATTAACAACTCGACATCGTTCAACTATCTCCAACTCAAACAACTTTCCTTTCACAATGAAAAAGAGAATGTTCAGAGTCTTTGGTCCGCTTTCCCGATTATTTGGAGTTTGAGAAGTCTTTCTTAAGCTTCAACTAATTGTCATCATTTCAACCTCATCCTTTCAAACACAACTTTCCTTTCACGATGAAAAAGAGAGTGTTCCAAGTCTTTGGTCCGCTTTCCCGATTATTTGGAGTTTGAGAAGTCTTTCTTAAGCTTCAATTAATCGTCATCATTTCAACCTCATCCTTTCAAACACAACTTTTCTTACGATGAAAAAGAGAGTGTTCCAAGTCTTTGGTTCGCCCTCCCGATTATTTTGGTCCGAGAAATCTTTCTTAAGCTAAAGTAATCGTCATCAGTTCAAACACCATTCAAACATAACATTATTCTTCAAGATGAAAAAGAGAGTGTCCCAAGTCTTTGGTTCTCTCTCCCGATTACTTGGGTACGAGAAGTCTTTCTTAAGCTTCGAGTAATCGTCATCCGTACCCATTTCAAACCAATTCAATCCAGTTTCTTTCGTGGTCGTTACCACGAACTACGGACGCTCTGATTCTTCGTTCACTCTTGAATGTAAGATACGTAGGCACAAGATTGCGATGATCTTGGCGAGCACAATCCCCTCCATCTTCCATTTCCCCCATCCTTTCCCGTAGTCGAACTACGACGCTCTGATTTCTCATTCTCGTCCGAATGAGCATACGTAGGCACAAGGGCCCCAATCCTTGGCGAGCACCCTATCTTCTAACCATCCCCTTTCCCCTAGTGTCTTTATCCCTTTATAGTATCCTTTAGCATTTAGTAGCGAGAAGAGAAGAATTAAGTTTAGCTAACAACCATTAACTCGAATTAAGAGGTTCCCGTCGAGTACGACGGACGTGAGGGGTGCTAATACCTTCCCCTCGCGTAACCGACTCCCGGACCCAGGAATATGGTTGTGACGGCCGTGTTCCTTCCGTGTTTATGAGGTTTTCTCGATATTTTCCTCTCCCGTTCATTCGGGAAAAATAAAGTTCGATGGCGACTCTTTCGAACGGCATTTCCGCGCCTTTTGCACGAGGGTCGTATGTTTGAAATGGAATTTTCGAGGTGCGACAGGTGGCGACTCTGCTGGGGACTTTGCTCCATGCAAAAGAGAGTCGAGCCTATCTTAGTTTGAGTTGTTAGCTTGTTGTCTTTTATTTTATTTTCGCTTTTTTATTGGTATCCTTGTCTTGGTTACTTATGCTTGAGGCATTGTGGGGGTTGCTATACTTATGGTTACTTTGTGAGATGGCTCTACACCCGAGTCTGAGTAAAACCCTAGGATTAGGATGGTGGTTGTGTAGAGGAGACTTACGTGGATTCTTTCACGTTAAGTTGAAGCGAAACCCCCGCTTGGAGTAGATTCCTTGGAGATATTGTTGTTGTGGTGAGTCTTTGCCATGACAATAATGTTTTCGAGTTTGAATCGTTTATCCCAAGGACCATAAACCGTTTTATCCATGGTGGTTGGTAGTGTTAATTCTTTGTGAATTAATACGAACGCCCCAATCAGATGAGATCCCTTGAACGTATTACTTTCTTACAGTAATATTTTCAACCTCGATCTATGACTCTGAGAACCTTTTCTAGAATCCGTGTGTCGATGGTTGTGTAGTTGATGCCTCAGAGAAGTCTTTCTCGCGTGGAAGATACGAGAACCTCACCTAGAGGAGATTCTTTTAAGGATATTATCATCATGATGAGGCTTTGTCATGGCTGTAATATCTTTGAAAGATATCCATGACTCTAGGCACCTACCCGTTTTAGAATCCTACCCGTGGGGGTTTCTTTGAGCAGGGACTGTGATCCTTGAACCGTCCACCCAGGCTAATCTCAGAACTATTTGAATTTGTGATCATGTGATCCTGGATCTTGCATCTTGCATTGCATATCATTTGCATTGCATCTCACTTGCTGTGCATCTTGCATTCTCCTTCCTTCAGCAGTTTCTCATGTTTCTCTTTCCTTCATATCTAGTAAATCAAGCTGAGTCCTCGACACCAGTACGCAACTAGAGCCAATACAAGACGAATGATGGAGCAGATTCAACAGGAGCAAGCTACCTTCAGGGAAGAGTTGGATTCTATGAAAGGAAAGATCGACCAGATCCTCGAAGCCATCCTCGCAGCCAGAAGAGAGGAAGAACAGTGTGAAGCCGCTGCTGTCGTCAACAACAATGGTCAAGGACAAGGGTCTACTGCCATCCCTTTGGTTCCAATTCCAAACCCTCATGGGATGCCGTTGAATTTCAATAACGCAGCCGAAGGGAACGCTTCTCATCCAACCCCAGCGCCTGGAGTTACCATCGGAGCTATCCCGCAGGCCCAGCCTACTGCTGTGCAAATCCCAGCTCCCCATACCGAAGATACTCTGATGGATCATTATGATGACGTTCAGAACTATCATGCTGCTATCCCCATTTCCAGTCCTGTTGCTGCTCAGGATTCAGAAGCCATGAAGATGTGCCGAGATCTAGCCGAGAAACTCTGAGCCATGGAGGGGCATAACTCAAATTCTTTCAGTGCTTTGGAATTGTGCTTGGTGCCTGATGTTGTCATTCCTCCCAAGTTCAAGGTGCCCGAATTTTCGAAGTACAAAGGTCTTAGTTGCCCAAATATTCATCTGAAGATGTATTGTCGCAAGATGGTTGCCTATGCCAGAGATGAAAAGCTCATGATTCATTGCTTCCAAGACAGTTTGTCTAGGGCATCACTCGAATGGTATATGCAGCTGGAACGTAGCAGTGTGCACACTTGGGCCGAGCTAGCCGATGCATTTGTCAAGCAGTATAAGTACAACACAGATCTTGCTCCGAATCGTACTCAGCTTCAAAGTATGACTCAGAAGGACAATGAATCTTTCAAAGAGTACGCGCAACGATGGAGAGAGCTAGCCGCAAGGGTTCATCCACCTATTGTTGACCGTGAATTGATCGACATCTTCATGGGTACCTTGCAAGGCCAGTACTACGAAAAGCTGATCGGTAGTGTCTCCGCTAGAT
Organism: Lathyrus sativus; assembly: GCA_963859935.3. Classification (NCBI taxonomy): domain Eukaryota; kingdom Viridiplantae; phylum Streptophyta; class Magnoliopsida; order Fabales; family Fabaceae; genus Lathyrus; species Lathyrus sativus. The sequence goes on along the minus strand of OZ012735.1, from coordinate 739,921,106 downwards.
TCTCTGACTTGGTGATCGTCGGTGAGATAATTGAAGAAGGGCTGAAGAGTTGAAAGATCCCAGGAGGTTCCAACAGCCAGGCCAATGCCAAGAAGCCTTTTAATGGATACAAGAAGAAGGAGGGCGAAACAAATGCCATCTTTTTGCAGAAAGGGCAAGCTTCTCAACAAGCTCCTGTTCTTATGCCTTATCAAGTTCCCTATTATCAGTACCCGTATGTTGCTGCTGCGCAATATGCTTCAACGCCTTATCATCCAGCTGTTCAAGCAGTGCAAGCTCAGATGCCACGGCAACAGGCTCCTCAGCAACAAGCCTATAACCAGCAAGGATATCAGTATCCTCCTCAGCAACAGCAGATGCAAGCAACTCAGCAACAACAAGGTACTCGCCCACAGCGTCCGCAGAGAACATGGAGACCAAATAGAGTCTTTGATCGTCTACCAATGACATATGCCAAAATCTTTGCTCAGTTGATGGAGAAGAAAGCTGTTGTTCCGAGAGATTTGGCTCCTCCAACTATCATTCCTGCCGATTACGATGCAAATGCTCATTGTGATTTTCATAAAGGTGCTCCAGGTCATACCATTGAGGACTGCAGAGCTTTCAAGCACATAATTCAAGACATGATCGACAGGGATGCTATCAACTTCAATGGGAAGTCTCCGAATATCATCAACAATCCGATGCCACCAGTCAACTAGTGCCAACATCAGATCGATTCCAGTCAAGTTCATTCCCCGAAGAAGGCCGTCATATTGCCATTTCATATTTCTCATTTCTTATGTTTTGTCTTTGCTTATTTAAGTATTGTATGCCTTGAACAATTGCCATTTGTATTTGGTTTTCATTAATGTATTGTTTATGCATGTTTTGAATTAGTTATGTCGTATTCACTCATTTTCACTTATCACCGACACATTTATTCACTCCACTCTATTCACTGTTGTTTAGCTTGATTTGAGGGAGGATGATGAGAACGAGATACCCATAATTGCAAACCGTATGCTTTCAGACAGAATCTCGTCAATGATGTATAGGCATTGCTTCAATTCCCCAAAACACCGGAGATATAAGGAGTTAATCCCTAGTAAACCACTTCGAGCCTAGAAGTAGCAGTTTCCTTTGGATATTCGAACCTTTACACTCAACCTGGGGCAGGGTAGTGTTCAGTTAATCCAATCCCGCATTCGAATCAACAAAGAAAAATCCAGAAGACGGTTGTTCATATGACCCATGCTATGGTAGCCACAACAAAATAAAAATCATCAAAAGCTTGCTAAGTCAAACACCTCAGAGGGGACTTAGGCAAGATCAAGGCAATCCCAATGGATCTGACAAGCAAAGTCAATCCATGCAAAAGTTAGGGATCAAAAACAAAAGCAAAAGAGGACCCTGAAACCCTCAACAAAAACAAAATAGTATTCAGTGGCCACCCAAATCAAAAGGGGCACTGACATCCATAAAAAAATCAAAATAAGGTGACTGCCACGACGAGAAAACCTCAAATCATCAAGTTCATACCGTCAAGACAATTGTAGAATTAACTGAGCGTAGGACTGGAGATCATTAAGAGGAAGGGGTGGATAAAAACCATACTTTGAGCCTAATATCCTTTGTTTCATAACCGCGAACCAGACCACATTACAACCCTCGAAAGACCTAATTGAGGCGAAGTTTATTCTGAAAGCATACTGTCGCAAGGTTGCGTAACCTGACTCCTCACATGATTGCTAATCATCAGCATTGGTGTCATTATCCTTGCAATATCTTTTACACCAATCAAAGTTAGCACAACGTTTGGGCTAATTGTCCATTCGTCTCACTACCACAACACTTTCGAATAAACGATACTGTTTCAAAACTTACATTGAACTTTGCATTAATATTGCCATTCATGAATGTACAATTTTAATTGCAAAACAGTGCTAGGTATTCAAAGACACTCCAACAAAGGGAAACCAAGGAGGAACTTGACTTTCAGTGGTTGGCACAAAGCAAGACTACCTCAGAACCCACAGGCTGGGGAAAGTCACTCAACAGCTCGAGCAGGGGCAAGTCATCCGAGTTCAACTTCCATATGCCAAAACTGGTTAATCTGGGGCAGACCATTGCCATGTTCAAACTGGGGAAAGACCAGGTCGTCCTGACCCTCAAGCAGAGTTGCAACTCTCTCTGAAGCAAATTCACAATCACCAAATATCCCAGACTTGGGGCATCAAGGACATCTTCTGCTCCAATCATGGCATCTTTAACGAACTGCGTGTTGAGGAAGTCAACCCCTCCCACCACCCGAAGTCCAATCCGCATTGGCAACTACCAGAGGCCACCATGCTAGCGTCTCCACCTGCATTTTCAATTACCCGTCTGCAATCATATGCATCATACGCATCGCATTCGACCTCATAAATATCCTGCATCATATGCATACTCCAATCATATCATACTTCCCCAACTCTTGTCTCTCGGCGCGTCAGCATTTACATTTGCACTTTCATTCGTTATGGAATATCATATCATCAAGCATTCACATATGCAAGTCAAGGTCCAGGATCAATCCCGAAGATTTCCAAGACCATTGGTAGCCCAGTCAGGGGCATCCTCCACAAAGGTCGTGGATTTATCCCATGAATTTCAAGAGCTTCAAAGCAATCATCAGCCTAGTCAGGGGCAATCTTCTGCAATTGTGGGTTTCTCCCACCAAAATTCGAAGTTATTCAAAGCAAGATTTAGCCCAGTCAGGGGCATTTTTCAGAGACCATGGGCGTCTTCCATGACGTATTTCAACCGTGTGGTTGATCAGATCTTCAAATCAACATTCAGCCCAGTCAGGGGCATACCATTCAAGACCGTGGGCGTTTCCCACGAAGTTATTCAGCCTTTTGTTGGGCAAATTCAAGAGCTCTAGTGCAAGATTTAGCCCAGTCAGGGGCATCTTCTTCAAAACCGTGAGCGTTTCTCATGAAGTTGTTCAACCTTTTGTTGAGCAAACCAAGACATCAGGATAAACTCGGCCCAGTCAGGGGCATCCTCTTCAGAGCTCATGGGCGTAATCATGAAATCATTTCAACAAAATTATGATCTCTAAGCAAGTCAGTGGTCGTCCCCGCTGATTCATTTCAACCCAATCTTCCTCTTGGGTGTTCCCCAATGAGTTGTATCTAGCAAGCGTGACTGTTGTTAATTGCCTTACTATCATCCTTTTGGTGATAGCCGAACTTTGTCGGTTCAACCTAGCCTGCATCCTTTTGGTGTTGGTAGCCTTCAATTTGTGTTTGTTCTATCATCTTTTTGGTGATAGCAACTTGTGTGTATGTTTCGCTCCGTCATCCTTTTGGTGGGGGGTCTATCATAGTCATTAATGATAGATTATGCGATATTGTTTGGCGTGTGTTTCGCTCCGTCATCCTTTTGGTGGGAGGTCTATCATAGTCATTAATGATAGATTGTGCGATATGTTTAGTGTGAGTTCGCTCCGTCATCCTTTTGGTGGGGGGTCTGTCATAGTCATTAATGATAGATTGTGCGATAGTTTATTTATGTTTCGCTCCGTCATCCTTTTGGTGGGGGGTCTATCATAGTCATTAATGATAGATTGTGCGATATTGTTTGGCGTGTGTTTCGCTCCGTCATCCTTTTGGTGGGGGGTCTATCATAGTCATTAATGATAGATTGTGCGATATGTTTAGTGTGAGTTTGCTCCGTCATCCTTTTGGTGGGGGGTCTGTCATAGTCATTAATGATAGATTATGCAATAGTTTATTTGTGTTTCGCTCCGTCATCCTTTTGGTGGGGGGTCTGTCATAGTCATTAATGATAGATTGTGCGATAGTTTATTTGTGTTTCGCTCCGTCATCCTTTTGGTGGGGGGTCTATCATAATCATTAATGATAGATTATGCGATATTGTTTGGCGTGTGTTTCTCTCCGTCATTCTTTTGGTGGGGGGTCTATCATAGTCATTAATGATAGATTGTGCGATATGTTTAGTGTGAGTTCGCTCTGTCATCCTTTTGGTGGGGGGTCTGTCATAGTCATTAATGATATATTGTGCAATAATTTATTTGTGTTTCGCTCCGTCATCCTTTTGGTAGGGGGTCTATCATAGTCATTAATGATAGATTGTGCGATATTGTTCGGTATGAGTTTCGCTCCGTCATCCTTTTGGTGGGGGGTCTATCATAGTCATTAATGATAGATTGTGCGATATTGTTTGAATGTGTGTTTCGCTCCGTCATCCTTATGGTGAGGGGTCTGTCATAGTCATTAATGTCAGATTGTGCGATATGTTTGGTGAGTTTCGCTCCGTCATCCTTTTGGTGGGGGGTCTATCATAGTCATTAATGATAGATTGTGCGATATTGTTCGGTGTGAGTTTCGCTCCGTCATCCTTTTGGTGGGGGGTCTGTCATAGTCATTAATGTCAGATTGTGCGAGTGTGTTTGCTTTATCATCCTTTTGGTGGTAGTAGCCATGTGTGTTTCATCCCATCATCCTTTTGGTGATGGCGACTTTTTTTCCAGTTGCTTACAGTTTACTTCAAGGATTACATTTTTCAATATTTCAAATCGCAAGCATCCCTTTTCTTTCGGACAAATTCAAGGTTTTTTTCATATCTAATTGACTTCTACTTCGGGAAAATGAACGCTACAGCAGTTCATTTCCCTAGGTTTAAGCCAATTAGATAGGGGCATCTGTCATACCCTAAATTTGTCCTACCCTTTTGTAAATATTTTCGCATTTTTTATTTTGCATTTTTCATTTAATTTCATACCGTTTAGACACGTGTCCGCCCCAATTGGGCATTCTTCAAATCTCGGTTATTTTTTCCAATGGAAGCGTGACACGTGGCCAAAGGGTACTTTTGTAAATTTCAATCCTTTTTAATTTCTCTTTTTTTCTTGCAAATATTATTATTATTTTTTGTATTTGTATTTTAGCATTTATTTAGTTTAAATAGGTTTTTCATATTGTTTTAAATAGAAATAGATTTTTATTGTTAGTTTTCTTGTAATTATTTATTTATTTACTTATTAGCTTAGATTAAAGTTTTTTCTTAGAGTTATGTTATTAGGATTTTAATAGACTTTTAGAATAGGTTATTTAGAAATAGAATAGAATTTTATTTGTTTTTAGATTAGATTTTATTTTATTTTAATAGTTAAATAGAATTTAATATAGGATTTTATTATTTTGTTTTAGATAGAAAATAGAAGTTAGGTTTTAAATAAGTTTTATTTATTTATTTGTTTAGAACTATTTTTAATTATTAATTTAGATTAGTTATTAGAATCAATAGATATTATTTTTTAGTTTTATTATTTAGCTAGTTCTTTAGTTTTAAAATTAATTAGAATTTAGTTTTAGAATTAATTGGTAATTATTAGTATTATTAAATTAGGATTTTAGAATTAATTAGATTTGATTTAATTTAGGATTATTTTAGGATTTTAGAATTAAGTTAGTAATTTTAGAGATATTTTAGGATTTTAGAATTAAGCTAGTAATTATAGAGATATTTTAGGATTTTAGAATTAATTAAATTTGATTTAATTTTAGAGATATTTTAGGATTTTAAAATTAATTAGATTTGATTTAATTTTAGAGATATTTTAGGATTTTAGAATTAAGTTAGTAATGTTAGAGATATTTTAGGAGTTAAATAGTTTTTAGATTTTGATTTTTTATTCTAGAGTTTTAACCGTTTTTAATTTTATTAGAAATAGTTTTTATTTTAAATAGATTTAATTATATAGTTTAGAAATAGCTTTTAGGTTAAATATAATTTTTAGTGTATTTCTATTATTAGGAGCTAAATAGAGTTTTATTTTGTTTTGTGTGAGTTTTATTAAAGATTTTTTAGAATTAATTAGGATTATTTAGAGTTTTTAGCTTATTTTTATTTATTCATTATTTTATTAGAAAATTAGGTTAAGTTAGATTGTTATTATTAGTTAATTAAATTATTATTTTCTTTTATTATTTATTTAGATTAGTATTAATTTAATTAGAACTTTATTTAATCAGCTTTTTAATCATTAATTAACACTAACCATGCTTAGTCCAAATTGTTAAATTAATCAGTAGTCATTAGTGTGCCACATGTCAAATAAGTAGTATATATACTACTATTCATTGTCTCCTAGCTAAGGACACCAACCCTAATCCCTTCAGCCTCCAAACCCTAAACAAGGAACTCTAATTCATCCAACCAGCCGCAACTGCCGTTCTCCTTCTCCAAAACTCTTTCTCCTCCATACGAATTCACATCATCCTCATAGCACCTTCAAACATTTACAACTTTCCCAAAACATCAAACCTAGAAGAACACCTTCATAAAAAAAAACTCTTCATCATTCTCTGAAACCTCACTACTGTCATTTTTAGAAGCTCCCAAACCATCTCCAAAAATCTTCTTCCGCGAAAACCCAGTTCCATCATCTTCAACAAAACACTTCATCAAACATCAAACGCCCAACACCATCATCTTCTTCAACTTGAACCTCCAACTCTAGTTACAACCGCGATCTAAACCCATAACCACCATACGCCAACCTTCAACCCAGATTTCGAACCAACCTTCAAACTTCTTCTTCACGACCCCACAACAACAAACTTTCTTAATCATTCTCCGAACCTACAACCTTCTTCATTCCTTCCCTAACATCTTAACCCCTTTTCAACAGAACTTTTCCCAAATCCTAATCGAGCCAAAACAGAGATGAAGAAAGAGACCGAGAAGAGATATGGAGGTCAGAGCAAAACCGTGAAATAAAACCCAAACGAAACAGAAATCGAAGAAAATAGTTAAAAACAGAGATGGAGAGAGATTTTTGAGAAAAAAGAAAACGAAACGGAGAGCGAGAGTGAGAAAGCGAGCGAAAGCGGTGAGAGTGAGCGTGAAGTAGGAGGAAGAAGACATCTGCGTCTTCGTTTCTTTTTCCGTTTTTCTTTTATTTTATTTTTTTACTTTGATTTATTTATCTTTTCTTTTGTTTTTAATTTGGCTTTAGTTGTTATGGACTGTTGGTTGTGGTTTGGGCTAAGCCCAGCCGAGTTTCTCTCATGCCAATTTACTCACCGGATTCAAATATCTCCCCCTGTTTGGTTCTTTTTAAAATAATTTGTTAATATTATTTATTTATTTATTTATATTTTTGAATATATTAGATAAACAAATTTTTTATTATTATGTATTATATACTAAGTTTAATTTTTATTTCTGTTTTAATTTTCCTTTTTGTAAATATATTAATATCTATTTTGTAAATAAAGTATATATGTTATATTTTTATGTAATATTATTACAGTTCTAGATATTTAAAGTTTATTCAAATTTCTTAGCTTTTTATATTTTATTCTTCTTTTGTTATTGGACACTTTTTATTCCATTTCATTTATTTTGGTCGATGACGAGATTACCAACGTTTAACCGTCAAATTATTGGCGTGAAATAAATGATCCGAGACCACTTTCTTTTTCCGATTTTATTTTGATTTTTGGATCGATGAAGTTTTTTATTCGTAAGCTTCGCGTATCAAAGTTGATAACCTTCTCGATTTCGAATCTATGGTGAATAACCATTGGGGTCATTTTCCATACTTTGAGATCGTGATAGGCTACCTTCGATTAATCGGCATTACTTTTGCGATTAAGACGAGATCCATTCTTTCGTGTCCCGACTCGATTCACTAACCATTAAATTTAATTTCCGTTAAATACTATTGTGAATATTATTGTCATATTATTATTCATATTATCATATCTCATTATTCATATTCATTCACCCATATTCGAAAATACCTAATAAATTATCGAAACTCCTAAAAGCCAAATTGGTGGACTGTTGGATCTTTGGTCATTTGCAGGTATCCTAACTTTGAGTCGTACCCGACTTTTCTCAAGGCGTAGTTTAGGACACAAATGCACACACACGGCTTTCTCTTGGGCTACCTTACAATGAGACCCCTTTATTACGTACAATCCCGTGTAACTTACATGTATCCCTTTCCCATTCCGATGTATGTTTCACATTTCTTTGATTATTAGTTTATCTCCTAGGAGCACCCATAGGGACTAGAGCAGATCAAACTATTTTCAAACTGATTCTCGATTCATCATCGAGCCACTTTCAAACAACCCGTAAGTCGAGTGCTCATACGCATTCGCCATCAACCTATTACAACTCGACCCTTGATACGTAAGTCAAGTCGGTCTCTTTTTAAAACAATTTCATTTTCAACACGCTTTGCACGCGATAACGAGTCAAACCCTTGATCCAACGTCAAGCGGATTTTCGAAACAAAACATCAATCACTTAACAACTATTTAATTCTTTTCAAGGTGTAAAGAGTAGGTTCAAGTCTTTGATCTTGCTTTCAGTTGTTTACATGCGAGTTGTCTTATTCAGGTGTGAACAATTGACGCCTCTAAATAACATTAACAACTCGACATCGTTCAACTATCTCCAACTCAAACAACTTTCCTTTCATGATGAAAAAGAGAGTGTTCCAAGTCTTTGGTCCGCTTTCCCGATTATTTGGAGTTTGAGAAGTCTTTCTTAAGCTTCAATTAATCGTCATCATTTCAACCTCATCCTTTCAAACACAACTTTCCTTTCACGATGAAAAAGAGAGTGTTCCAAGTCTTTGGTCCGCTTTCCCGATTATTTGGAGTTTGAGAAGTCTTTCTTAAGCTTCAATTAATCGTCATCATTTCAACCTCATCCTTTCAAACACAACTTTTCTTACGATGAAAAAGAGAGTGTTCCAAGTCTTTGGTTCGCCCTCCCGATTATTTTGGTCCGAGAAATCTTTCTTAAGCTAAAGTAATCGTCATCAGTTCAAACACCATTCAAACATAACATTATTCTTCAAGATGAAAAAGATAGTGTCCTAAGTCTTTGGTTCTCTCTCCCGATTACTTGGGTACGAGAAGTCTTTCTTAAGCTTCGAGTAATCGTCATCCGTACCCATTTCAAACCAATTCAATCCAGTTTCTTTCGTGGTCGTTACCATGAACTACAGACGCTTTGATTCTTCGTTCACTCTTGAATGTAAGATACGTAGGCACAAGATTGCGATGATCTTGGCGAGCACAATCCCCTCCATCTTCCATTTCCCCCATCCTTTCCCATAGTCGAACTACGACGCTCTGATTTCTCATTCTCGTCCGAATGAGCATACGTAGGCACAAGGGCCCCAATCCTTGGCGAGCACCCTATCTTCTAACCATCCCCTTTCCCCTAGTGTCTTTATCCCTTTATAGTATCCTTTAGCATTTAGTAGCGAGAAGAGAAGAATTAAGTTTAGGTAACAACCATTAACTCGAATTAAGAGGTTCCCGTCGAGTACGACGAACGTGAGGGGTGCTAATACCTTCCCCTCGCATAACCGACTCCCGGACCCAGGAATATGGTTGCGACGACCATGTTCCTTCCGCGTTTATGAGGTTTTCTCGATATTTTCCTCTCCCGTTCATTCGGGAAAAATAAAGTTCGGTGGCGACTCTGTCGAACCGCATTTCCGCGCCTTTCGCGCGAGGGTCGTATTTTCGAAATGCAATTTTCGAGGTGCGACAAGTATGAGAAGGAAGAATACATGTCAAACATCTACAGTTTACAGGATAAAGTAACCATGCTGACTTTCAAGCTTAAAAATATGACCAAGTCTATAAGAATGTTGAACAATGGTTCTAACATGTTAGATGAAATCCTCCAAGCTGGACAAAGAACTGGTGACTTGAAAGGCATAGGATTTAATAATCAGTTCTTGAAAGAAGACCTTAAGTATATTAAACCGGGTACTGGGAAGGTAAAAAATTCAAGGATGTTAAAACATGTATCTCAACATCTAGGCAAGCATCAGGTTAGCAAAAAGAGTAGCAAGGCTCAACAGTTAAAGTGTCATTACTGCAGAAAGTTTGGTCATATCAAACCTTTTTGTTTCAGACTGCATGGATATTCTAGGTCTTTTGCTCAACCTAAGGTTAGTCATAAGGCCTTGCAAAATACCAAGAGGCGGGTTCCCAAAGAGACTGTCATATCTCTTATTGCTCATATCTTTCTCAGAGCTTCTGCCAAAGAAGATTGGTATTTCAATAGTGGGTGTTCTAGATACATGATCGGTATAGAGAACTTCCTGATCAACATTCGACCATACTCTACTAGTTATGTCACTTTTGAGGACAACGCAAAAGGAGAAATTCAAGGGATTGGAAAACTAGCTTGTGCAGGATCTCCTAGTCTTGAAAATGTGCTGCTTATAAAAGGATTGACTGTTAACTTAATAAGCATCAGTCAGTTGTGTGATCAGGGATTGAAGGTCAACTTCACTAAGTCTTAATGTAAGGTCACAAATGAGAAGGATGAAGTTCTAATGAGAGGATTCATATCTAAAGACAATTGTTACTTATGGACACCTCTTTCAACAAAGAGTTCTCCTACATGCTTACTATCCAAAGAAGATGAAGTTCAACTATGGCACCAGAAACTTGGTCATTTGCATCTTAGAGGAATGAAGAAAATTGGTTCAGCAGAGGCAATTAGAGGTATTCCTAAGCTCAAGATAGAGGAAGGAAAAATTTATAGGGAATACCAAATTGGAAAGCAAACCAAGATTTCATATCCCAAGGTCCAACATCTGACCACTTCAAGAGTGTTGGAACTTCTTCATATGGATTTGATGGGTCATATGTAAGTTGAGAGCCTTGGTGGAGAAATGTATGCTTATGTTGTTGTTGATGATTACTCAAGATTTACCTGAGTGCATTTCATCAGAGAAAAGTCTGATATCTTTGAAGTCTTCAGAGTTTGTGTCAAAAGCTTCAAAGAGATAAAGAAAGCAAAATGGTCAGAATTAGGAGTGATCATGGAAAGAAATATGAAAATATCAATTTTGCTGAATTTTGTTCTTCTGAAGGGATCAATCCCGAGTTTTCATCTCCTATCACTCCTTGGCAAAATAGGATAGTTGAGAGGAAAATTAGAACTATACAAGAATCTGCTAGGGTCATGCTTCGTGTTAAACACTTGCCATATCATTTTTAGGCTGAAGCTATGAATATTGCATGTTATATTTATAATCGGGTTACCTTAAGAACTGGTAATTCAATAACTCTCTATGAACTATGGATGGGAAGAAAATTTTCTGTCAAGTACTTTCATGTGTCATACCCCAGTTTTGACCTGGCATTTCAAACTTTCTTTATTCTTGCTTTACATCATTTGCATGGCACAACATGCCTTTCATACCATAACATTTTCATCATTTGTGTATCATATCTATTATTTATGTCATCTAACCACTGTGCATAGGAAATAAGTTCCTTTTTGCTTATGGTCTAAGCTCAGGTCAGACAAGCTTATTTCAAAATCAAGGACTGGGTGTGATTGATTCAAGTGTTTATGTATGAAGTTCTTGTCAGGTCTTCTGTGCTAGTTCAGATTATCCATGTGTATATCAAGTTATTAGGGTATGTGTAAATCATGTGCTTCATGGGTGAAGATTATCAAGGATCATATTTGCTTTCCAATCAGGGTTTGGTGCAATGTACCGAGATTCATGGTTCAATTCATGATCTTCTGATTTTAAAAGAACTTTCTTGCTCAGTTGGTTCAAAATAAGGATTTCGACTTATCAGTACTCAAGTGGCCAGCATCAGGTGAATTCATTTGTTATGATTAATCAGAGATTGATTCAAGGAGGATCTTCTTTGATTTGATTCAAGATGAGTGGCATTCGAGTTTAGCTGTCAAGACTGTAAGTGTTGTGGAGGCATATTACGAAACTAGTTCCTTACCCATATTCACTTTCATTTTCCTAATCCATTTACAAACCAATCTTATCCAATTCAATGCTCATTTCTTTTTATTCTTTTATCTTTTTATCCATTCATATTTTCATTATCCATAAACCATTTATAAACCATTTTTTTTTATTCTAAACATTCCACTATCCATTCGTTCATAATCTAATTATTCATTATCCATTTTTAAAATCCAATTCAATGTCCACTTTGTAAATTCATCATTTAATATCCAAATGCTATTTCCAATTTTATCCATATCCATTTTCAAATCCATTTTTTACAAATCTATGTCATGTCTAAATATCCATTCAAATACCCATGTCTAAAGTCTATTTAGTTCATCAAACAATTGTTTATTTTTATTACCATATTTCACAAAAGAATTCAATTCAAAAGTGCAAATCGATTTCAATCCATAAACCCATTACAATGTTTGCCATTACATTTTACAAGAAAAAGTTCAAAAAGACCAATTCTAATAGAAAGGCCCATGATCCACCTTTTGATGTGCAATATTAAATAAAATAAAATAATAATAATGAGGAACAAGCCAAAAACTTCTTGAACCAATTTACAAGCTATGAACCAATTTCACTTGAAAAAAAAGCCAAAACAACAACTCAGTTTTTCCTACATCACTCCATACTGCGCATATACATATCATGCCAAAGAAACATAACCTACAAGCCTACATGAACAACAAAATTCAAAACACTCCATGCTATAATTCCCTGCATCAAAACCATATACTCTGTTGCCTGCATAACACAAAACCATACACCACACCTACAAACTGACCCTACCACCTTCATGCTACCTGTGAAAATAATTCGTACACAGCGACTACGCTATGCCACGCGCGACCTGCTCTACATCAAAACAAGACAATCCACAACTGTACCATGCAATGAAAGCTACCAACACAAAAGCCATGCACCTTAGTTCTGTACCATAACCCAAGCTCTGCAACATCAAAACAGAGCCCTGTTACCATCTTGTAACCAACTGTCATTGAGAAGGGCATCACAACAGTACAAGAAAAATTAAAACTTAAACCAGTTTAGTTATTATTAAAAACAAGAGGGAAGCAGATTGAAATAAAAAGAGAGGGTCTGGACCACTAAGAGGACACAAAAACCATGTTTCCATCACCACTACCTCTGATATGCACTTCACTGACCACACACGAAACCTCTAGCTACACGTCAACTCCATTCACCGCCAAGTACCCTTCATCAACCTTTAAAACTCATTAACTCTATTTCTAGTCTTTTTTTCACCAACTTTAAACATCATCAACACAACATACTTACCCTGCAAACACATTGTTCTTATTCTCAGATTCCACCAAAAGTCCAACAATAAACGACCCTCTTCATCATTTCAAATCCCTTATGAAAATCACAATTCTTTCGCCCTTAACCTCATTCTTTCCCTTTTACACCATAACAATAGAACCAAACAACACTTCAGTTTTTTCCATTGAAACTCTACACAACCTTTTCATCGCGTCACCATCAAATCCCTTCCTTTTTCATCTGAACCATCACCCCACATTTTTTCTGACCAACACCATAAAAATTGTCGTCGTGACATCCTCAACCTTCCTTCAAACCCACTCAAAAATAACAAACTTCCTTAAACTAAAATCACAACCACACAAATCCAAATCCTTTCAGTTCAGAAAGGGGAGAAGAAAATAGTGAAGCAAAATTAAACCAAACAAATCAATAGAACCTGAAATAGAGGAGCGGGAATGGTACAACTTGAAGCAAGAAGATTGATTCGAAGCTAAGCGAGCATAGTGAGTGATCGAGAGAGAGAGAGAGAGAGAGAGAGAGAGAGAGGGGGGAGGAAAAAGGACATCGTTATCATTGTTTTTTGTCGCCGTGTTGAGACAGAAGGAGAGGAAGAAAGTGCTTTTTGAAAGGGCTTTGTGATAAGATGAGTTCTATAATATTTTCTTTGATCTAGGGTTTCACTAAGAACATACATAAAAGAAGCTAAAGGAAGAAAAATATAACTTGTGAATTAATTTTTCCCTTTCATCTCAGCAAACACAAGTCTTTAAATACAAAGGTGACCCTAATTAAAATGGGTTAATGGATCAGCCCATCCATAAAATAGTACTAACAACATAAAATAAAATAAAATAAATGAAATTCTGGCAGGCACACGACGGATGTTACTGCCAAGGTTATAACATCCACTGTGACATCTGATTCTTAATAGCTAATAATCAGTAATAATAAAGCAGTAAATAACACATCAATTGTTCACCCAGTTTAGTGTCAACAACACCTACATCTGGGGGCTATCAAGCCAGGGAGGAAATTCACTATTAGCATAATCAATTCAAAGTCAAAGAACAAGTTTGCACTTCTCACTTAATCTCTACCTAATGACACTTCAACCTAGAGACACTCTAGACCTGAGTATTCCCACTCACTCCCCCTCAATCACACCACAGTGATATACAATTCACAATTACAAAACAATATGAAGAACACTTCATACACAACTTGATCGTGCTTCCTAGCTTTGATCAAGATACACACACACTCTTGCTTAAAAGCTTTGAGTGAGACACAACTTAGAACCTACCTAACCAATGCAGCTGACAGTTGCTTGGTATACAAGTATTCCTAAGACTCAATTCACACGTGAAGAATACACTTTATTCACTCACAATACTCACGTGAAGAACAACCTTCTTCACTCACCAGGACTCTTCAGTAGCACTCTCTATTCTTCTATCAAGAGCTACATCTTCAGGATTGCTCCTTCTGATATTTATAGCAGCTGTCAGTCCTTTGGGCCTTGGTGCATAAATTAGGTTTTATTCATAACAAACCTGTCTTCAATAATTTGCACGCTTGTCAATTAATTCAGGGATATTTTAGTTTGCCTAGGGCTTCTAAAAAGTCTCCTGATTTCCAGCTTGAGCTTTTATTAAATTTCCTGGTTTCTATCTACCAAAAAAAGAAACCCGCGCTTGATGTCATACGATCCAAGTCATAACATTGGGTATGACATTCAGCTTAACTTGCTTTTATCTAAGTCAACTTACCCTGCACAGTCCATATTATGTATGCACTAACATCAATCATGACATACATATGTACTCTAAGGTTTTGCCATAAAATGCAGCCAATCAAGAGCACTTACAAACTCCCTCATTAGCAAATTTTTGGCTAAAACACTCTGTTATCATATCAAAGATTTACCCACAGCAGAAGACTCAACATATACCCTGTCATGCAGGAAAGTTACTAGCTACTCAAGTCTTCAGAGTCCTCACAGTTTTCCCTTAGCTTAGTTAAACCTCACCTTGTTAACCATTTGTAAATTACCACTACAGATGTCACTCTTTGCTGAGTGAGTAACACAGAGTTACTCCCCCTCAACTGATGCATCTTACTAGCTGAGCACTTTACCTGCACACTCTGTAGTCACACAAACTCATCCAGTCTGCTCTGGATGTTATGACCTTCATGATAACATCCTAAAGTACACACACCTGTGCTACTCCCCCTGAAGAGTTGTACAACACTCTTTGCTACTATCCTGCAGACACACACAACTCCTAAACACCTTCTAGGATCATACATGGTTAGCAACATCCACATTCAACCAATCAGTTCTAACAAACATTCACACAAATCAGAGTTTACTAACAGCACTCAACAGCACTAGACAGTTGTTATCACATATCTCCTTAGCAGCACCTGTGTTCACACTTGTAAGCAAGATTATTCCATGTGCACACAATGGCACATATGGTAGCCCACCTGTTCTTCCACCTGTTGTTACTATCTTTCTTTCTCTCCCCCTTTTTAGCCACAAATTAAGATCTAACTAAGGACTTAGCATAGATCAAAAGTGTAACATTACAATTGTGAAGTGCACAATAAACAAACTGCTCATAGAGAGCATCACACAAACAATGCAATTCTTGCTGTCAAATAAGTCTAACCAAAAGAACTCAGACCAAACAAAACTCCAAAACAACAACTCACAAAAAATAGCTTAGCAACAAGCAGCTTGAGCTCCACAACACTTCATCAGCACATGTCATTCTTCTTCTTCAGATGCAGAATTGGACCTAACCTTCTCAGATTCTCCATCACTAGTCTCCTCAGCATCAGGTGAGCCATCTTCATCACTGTTCTCTCCCCTTTTCTCTGAATCATCTTCCTGGCTACCATTCTCTTCTGACCCATCATTTTGCCTATCCTCATTAGTGAACTCAGCATTTTCATTTTTCTCAAGGGTCCTGATTAGTGCTTCAAGAGTTTTCTTCCTCGCATCCAGCTCCTGACAGGTTTCCTTTAGCCTGGCAATCACTTCAACTTTTCTTGATGTAGACTTGGATGTCTCAACTGATGTTACCACAATGTCAGGAACATAAGTTCCTAGAAACAGCTTGAGATGGAATGATAAGGGCTTTTTCATTTGCTTGCAGCATCACTTTTCTTGAGAATGTTTGGATACTGTTTCAAAATTATGCCACGGATGAGTGAAGGGAATGCAATGGGGCCTTTGATGCTATAGCTGCCTGCATGCTTCATAGTTTGATCAAATATATATGTCCCAAAGTCAAATTTGGCCTTGGTCCTAATAACATAGATGATTTTTCCAAGAACAGTTGCCACAATAGACTTATGGTTTGTGGGCACCCAATTTGCAGCTCCAATCTTGTGCAACATAGCATACTTGACACTCAATTTGTTGGCAACTAGATTTCCTTTTGATGGCCAACTTTGTACCTGGTTGCCTGTTATCACTTGACACATTTTTTTTCCAGAGACAGTTACATCAGGATGAGCTCTATCTGATCTACCCAAATACTTGTTGATTGTTGTTGAAGAAAAAATAACACACTTCCCTCTTACATGCACCTTGCCAAACTCTTTAGATTTCTTGTCATCACATTCCTCTGAAAGATTAACGATGAATTCTTTGACAAGTAACTCATAGCATGGAGAGAATTGACTAACTGTTTTCATCAATCCTGCATCATGAATGAGATTCATGATTTCTTTACTCTCAAGAACATTCTGTCCCAGCTCCCTTTCCAATGCCAACCTCTTCTGAACGACATACTTCCATCTATTTACGCATGAGGGGTAATGAAATGAAATGTTGTCAATTGGAACCTCAGGTACACTAGCAAGCTTGCCAGTGGTTGGTTTCTTCTTTGATGGAATTTCAGATACATCATCATCATCATCTGAAGTAGAATCAATTTCAGTACTGGATTGGGCCTTCCTTTTCTTTGGAACCACCTTGCTCCAACCCTTGGGGGGTCCAACTTGTCTCCTTTTAGTTCTAGCCTTCGTTGTGGGAGTGTCTCGTTCAGCAGTCTTCTTTGTGGGGAGGTCTTGCTCAGCAGCCTTTTCAACTGCCTTTTGCTTGAGGGGACCTTGGTCAGCCACTTCTTTCCCTTTCCGTGTCATCAGCCTTTTGGCTATGCCAGGATTGATCTTTGCTATTAGATCATTGTTAGAATATTCATCAAGGTCCACCAACTCAACATTTTTAGTGCCTTGCACACTATCACCTACAGTATCAGAACCTGCACCCCTGTCCTTCTCTTTTGATGTATGATCTTTCAAGGTTCCAACATTGTGTATAACATCACTTTGATCATGCACAGTTGGGACAGACCCCTTATTGCTGGGTGGAATGGGTATGTTCAGAGCCCTAGCTACCATGTCAGCAATGATGTTGTGGGTTTTCTTGGCTCCATCATCATTAATATCAGAAGTTGTAGGAGTAGGCGCTTTACTTGAAACAAGGTCTTTGGGCCTTCTTGCATGTTGTCTCCTTGGGTTCTTTACCAGTATTCCTTTTGGAGTCATCATGCACAGGGGTGCTATCTCAAGCACTGAGTTAGGGTTGCTTGACTCAGTTCCTAACTCAGACTCGTTGGTGGATATTTTCTTGGATGGAGAGGATTTTGAATGTTGAGACATTGTACAAAACTTTGATCGTGTGGAAAAGAGTTTTAGTCCGTTGAAGGATGTATAGAAGATGAACAGTTTGATCTTGAACCAAGTGGTGTAGGGGTTTGGAGTGTGTGGGCTCAATAGATGGTATGGCAAATGAGGAGGGAACTTAATTTTTTGACCAATCAATAAAGGACTGAATTTTAAAATCCAATTCCCTATTCCAATTAATTGCTATAACTCTCCACTACTTAAGGACTTCAATTTTAGTAAATCATTTTTAAATTTATGGTCCTTGACACCTCTTGCATCAATATCAGCCCTATTTATAGCATCATCATCAGTTTTTCCACAAATCTCTTACCATTTACACACGTTACCTCTGAGCATGTCTCCCTTGAACTTACCAGGGCCTGGTTGAATGGTGCGCTGGATGTCACAGAACAAGGTCATGACATCCGGAGTAACATTGCTTCCTTTAGTCAGGGTAGTATCCATGGACTCCATCAGGCTCCAATATAGCCTATCTAGCTTTCCCCGATGACCAATACTTGGGTATCCCTTCTTGGCTTGCTTCCCCACATGAAGTTTCTTACATCATATCCTTCTTTCTGAAGCATACTTTGAAGATCCTCTTGTTAATGTGTTGGATCTTCTATTTTGTCTGTCTTTCACCAGCCATAATTTGTCCGTATTTTCCTTTTTATCCAAGTTATTGAGGATACTTCTGGGCTCCCACAAGTAGCAATTATTCTTTGCTCTGGATCCCCTCATGATTTCCTCCCCTTTTTGATTTGTGACCATACAATAACCCTTGGTAAATTGGACCTTTAGACCTTGATCACAAAGTTGACTGATGCTTATTAGGTTTACAGTCAGTCCTTTAACCAGCAAGACATTCCTTAATTCTAGAGCTTTGGGACTGTCAAGTTGTCCAGCACCTGTGATTTCTCCTCTAGCTCCATCACCAAAGGTTACATGACTTGAGGAATGAGATTTGAGATTTATCAATAAATCCTCAGTTCTAGTCATGTGTCTAGAGCAGCCACTGTCAAAGTACCAGTAATCTTTGGTAGGCATTCTTAGATAGTTGTGGGCTACTAAAGCCATAGTCTTGGCAGCCCATTGTCTTTTCTTGTTAGGCTCCTCCTTCTTGGGTTTGGCATGAAGATGCCTCTTGACATGTATACCTTGGTTATCTTTTCCTTCATTAGGAAATCCATGCATCCAGAAGCACACAACTTTAATATGTCCAAGTTTTCCACAGTGGTAACACCTATACCCTTGGAATTGTTTGACTTGATTCCAGTTTCTGTGTGATGGATGTTGTGGCATTAGTCGTGACATCCTTTTTAACTTCTGAATCTCAGGTTGTAATCTCTTGAGTTTCAACACAGGGTTTTGTTTATTAACAAATCCTAGTCCAGACCTATCTCTTGAGGTCTGTCCGATCTGAAGGATTTCCTCTAGGGTGTCAGTCCCAGAATTTAGCATTCTTATGGATTTTGTCATTTGATCCTTTTTACCTTTCAACTCATTCACCTCACTTCTGAGTGTGTTTATTGTGGCTAGATGCTCTCTCTTTCCAGCTTCTAACTCCTTGATGATTTTCTTCTATTGCTCTCCTTGCTGATACAGTTATGTACTTCTGATGTGCAGCTTTTGATATAAGGCTGCAATTTCCTCAAAAGTCAATTCCTCTTCACTAGAGTCATCATCAGAGATACACACATTGTTAAGTGCAGTGACATGTTTAGCTGACTCCTCTTCTGATCCACTGTCAGAATCTCCATCTGACCAAGTAACAGTTAGCCCTTTTCCCCTCTTTTTGAGGTATGTGGGACATTCCTTTCTAATATGACCATATCCCTCACACTCATGACACTGTACTCCTTTGCTTTGGCTGACTTTATCTTCATATTTCTCTTTATTAGTAGGCATGTTTTTGGTATAAGTTTTAGACCTAGCATCTATCCTTTTGACCAGTTTTTTGAACTGTCTTCCAAGCAAAGCAATTGCTTCAGACAAATTCTCCTCCTTTTCACCATCTTCTTCTTTTGAATCAGCAGTGTTTGAGATAAGAGCTATACTTTTGCTCTTTTTCTCCACAGACTGATCACACATGCCCATCTCAAATGTTTAGAGAGACCCTATGAGTTCATACACCTTCATGTTGCATATGTCTTGGGCTTCTTCAATGGTTGTTACTTTCATAGCAAACCTTTTAGGTAGTGACCATAGAATCTTTCTTACAAGTTTCTCTTCAGTCATCTTTTCTCCCAAAGCTCCTGAGGTGTTTGCAAGTTCAAGAACATTCATGTAAAACTCGTGAATGGTCTCATCTTCCTTCATTCTCAGACCTTCAAATTTGGTGGTCAGCATTTGAAGCCTTGACATTTTGACCTTGGAAGTTCCCTCATTAGTAGTTCTGAGAGTGTCCTAAACATCCTTTGCTAGTTCACAGTGATGTACCAGTCTAAAGATGTTTTTGTCTATACCATTGAAGAGAACATTCAATTCTTTAGAGTTACTAAGAGCTAAAGCCTTTTGCTCTTTATTCCATTCCACTTCAAGAATTAACACATCTACTCCATCCTTGTCAGTCTTCACAAGATGTTTCCAACCAGAGTTTGCAGCTCTCCAAGCCTTGCTGTCTAATGATTTTAGGAATGCAATCATCCTAGGTTTCCAATAATCATAATTAGAACCATCCAGAATTAGAGGTCTGTTAGTGAATCCTATATCTTTATCCATAGTACCATAATTTATTTCCCTAGATCTCACCCAGAATAAACAGGCAGTGTGCCTGCTCTGATGCCAATTGAAATTCTGGCAAGCACGCGATGGATGTTACTGCCAAGTGTTGCACCCCAAAATTTGCCCTCACAATACAAGACTTTGTGTTCCAAGAAGGTTCACAAGGTTCACAAAATTCATAATTGGTCAGAAGAGTTGACAATTCCCTCAGACAATGCACCTCCTAAGCAGTGCATCCAAAACTAGGGTTTTGACTTTAATCAGGCTAAATGGACTTCCAAGACTTCAAGTGAGCTTCATAACATCTTATATGTGTATAAGAACCCCCATGTCAAGTTTCAAGACTTTTCTCAAAAGTTTGCTCAGTCAGATGATCAGATAAGTCAAAAGCAGTCAATGCAGTTAAAAGGTCAAACTGAGGTCAACTGTGGTCAAACCAAAGTCAAACTTCATGATTTTTTTTTTGCCAACATCAAAGAGAGGTTGGGTGAGAAATATTATCATAATAACTGTAATACCCCAAATTTTGCCCTAAGATTTGTCGTCGCATTTCATTGCATTTAATCAATTACTAACAAATTTGTGTAGTCGTTTGACTTTTTGCAGGTAAATATCATATGGCATGCATTTTTTTTCTAAAAAGTAAAAATGGCACAATTGGCAGGAGGACATGTGTAAGGAGTTATGAGTGTGAGAGGTTGAGAGTTCGAATCTCACTTTTGTCATTTTTTTTGTTTTTTATTATTTTTACTCTAAATTTTTCTATCTTTCATTAAAAAAAATAACAAAAATAGTTTTTTATTATTATTTAATTATTATTTTCGTATTTTAATTAAATCATTTTTTAAAATATTATTTTTTTCACTTTTTTCTAAATTATTCATAAAAATATCCAAAAAATCATAAAATAAAAAATATTGAAAAAAATTTTGTTCTTTTTATAATATTTTTTATTTTAGGAATCAATAGGATTATTAGTTTTTATTTTAAGTTTATTTTAATTATTTTAAATTATTTAAATTTTATTTTTTCTTAACTAATTATTTAGTTTGGGCTTTAAAATGGGCTTTAGGGACATTATTGACAATTTGGTGTTAACCCTAATTTGTTCCCTATATATACATGTGTTGCCTTGTTGGAAAAGGAGAGAGAGAATGAAAAAAACCTAAGAGGAGTGAGTGCCGTTTGCCGTTATTTAGTTTTCTTCTTCATCCATTACTATTGTTTCTTTTTCTTCATCGTTTACCGTTATTTCTTTTCCTTCATCTATTACTGTTGTTTCTTTTTCTTCATCTTTTACCGTTGTTTCTTTTTCTTCATCTTTTACCGTTATTTCTTTTTCTTCATCTATTACCGTTATTTCTTTTTCTTTATCTATTACTGTTACGTTTATATATATATAATTTTTAAATTGATAGAGTTTATATATATAAGATTTTTGATCGAATTATGTCGATACGATGTTTGCACATTTGTGTGCATGACGCGTGACATTTGTGTTAGTTCGATCTGGTTGCGATGATCGCATTTTTGTGTGAGCAATAATACTATTTTTTGCTTAATTTCTTTTTCTTTGCGATAAATTTTGTTTCGTCCGATTTAGATCTGGTTGCGATGAGCGCATTTCTGCGTTAGCAACATTGTTGGGTTATTTGGCACATTTAAAATTCATTATTGCTTTATTATTATTATTATTATTATTATTATCATTATTTATTATTATTATCATTATTATCATTATTATTACCATTATTATTATTATTGTTATCATTAATTTATTAAAATTTGTTATAATATAAAAATCTGTTTTTTTTAAATAAATAACATTAACATCTTTTCCAAATTAATAGGAAAACCTATTATTTTTAAGAAAAACTTTTTTTTAGATAAATTTAAAATAATAACTAAAATCTTTTTTTTAAAATAATAACTAGAACCGTTATTTATTTTATTTTATTATTGTTCAATTCAAATTTCATTATCATATTGTATCTGCTCCTCTCATGTAACCTCGCGAACTTAACAATCGCTCTTTAAATTCTGCCTTTAAATTTCTGCTTGCATGGTTTAAATTATGACATTATCTCTCTGTTTGCATGGTTCAATTATCTCACGCGTTTACTATTATTTCTGTCACATTGCACACATCCGAAGGTTAGGTCTAACTGTTTGGCCGCCGCGCCAATAGTCCGTAAAACTTCACACATTCAATTTCAAATCCTCAAAACTACAAACTACAAACCCTAATTTTCACAAATGCCTCGCCGCAGGCAAAATTACAATTTTACCCTTAGCATTAGGTCAAAGAGCCGCCGCGCTCATTTTAGGGTTTCCCGCCGTGGAATCCCTAATTTAACCCTAATTACAACTTAACATTTCAACGTAGAGATTTGGAGTTTCTACACTCCACGTAAGCGTGTCCTTAAGATGCGTTTATTCCCCTTGAGACCTTGACCACAGTCAAGAAGTTTCTAACCTCCCTATTGAGGGGAACTACGATTACTCTGATTCCACTCCCGTAAGGATACGTAGGCACAAGATGCGATGTCTTGCCGAGTAAACTTAGAATTAACCCCCTTTATTATTTATTATTGCTTATTTATATTTTATTTATCTTTGCTATTTAATTATTTTGCTTATTATTTTGTAATTGTTTCTTGGATGTAAAGTTGTTTAATTATTTAATTATTCTTATGGTTAGTAATTAGGGAGTGTAACAACATGTATGTAATATTAAAATAAATTTAGATCACTTTTAAATAAAGATAATTAAAATAAACACGTCACACACGTAAGTCGATTTTAATCGCCGTCTCACTTCCTAAGGATATCCCTCAAGTTGCCTACGAATAATGGTTAAGTGGGGTGTATAAAGCAAGTCCCTCAAAAAGAAAATCATCAAAGTCCCTTATGGTTGCCTTTACGAATCGAGTCCCTTTCGAAAAATGATGATAGTCCCTCCAGTTTGCTTATTACACCCCACAATGGCCTCCAAAAATCCAATTGTCCCTCACATGTCCCTTAACATCCAAAGTAAGGACTACCTACTCCATTATAGTAGGGATAGTCTTACTAAGGAAAGGATAAAGAATAAGAAAGACCTTAAAACATTAGGGTAGGCTACTCCTAGATACTTGCTCACTTCAAAACTTTTTCACACTTAAACAAATTTCCAACAAAATTTTCAAACAAGTTTTTTTTCACATCCATACACGGATTATTATTAAACTATTCTGAAATTTTTTGCTATTCACACACTACACTTTCAAAACAATTCAAAAGTGAGCTTAAGTACCTAAGAGCCCATGGATAACCATGGATGAAAAGGGTGCTAACACCTTCCCTTTTCATAACCTACCCCCCGGACCCAAAATATTCTCTAAGGTCTTTCCTGTTCTTTTATAACCTTTCCTTATGGATAAAATAAAAGTCGGTGGCGACTCTTGCTATCCGCAACATTGTTTAAAGTCAGTTCTCCCACTGTGTTACAGAACTGGCGACTCTGCTGGGGATTTATTTAAGAGGGGTGCCCTTAGGAATTAAGATCACTTTAAATTGTTTGCCTTGTTTGCTTTATTATTATATTGTTGGGGTGCTCTTATGTGTGAAAGGTCCTAACCCGGATCTAGTGTACCTTAGGTAAATGGCAATAGACCAAGGAAACTGTACGACGTATATCGATACGGTTGATCTGGTGGCCATAGTTAGTGCGACTTCTTGGTTGGTGCTTATATTCCTTAAGTCAAGTTGAGGATAATATTGAGGCTGCCATATGTTGTCAATGCACTAACTGACTTTTAGAACCCTAGTTAACTCATCTTGGCCTTTAGAAAGTAGTGAGGTAACCGGCTTTGGTGCAGACTGAAGTTGGTTGACACTCGATACTACGCTCATTGAGATCTTAAACTTGGAGGGTTTTGGTTGGCAAGTAAGTTGCCTTCTGAACAACCACCCTTGTGAAGGATCAATGATATTGAGATCCCTTAGAACCTGGTTACTTTTGTAGGACAGGATGAACCATCTAACTTCAGGGGAGGGTACTTGCCTTTGAACCTCATGCAAGCCTTTAAACCTAGGGCTATGGTGTGACTTGTTTGTGTGTGCCACATGTTTGTGATTGAGCATGACATCATGACATCATCATGCATCATAAGCATATCATTTTCCCTAACCATTTCAAGGACCAAATGATTTATCTTTGTTCTTTGTTGCAGGTTATGGCTTCTGCTCGTAGAAACACCATCAGGATCAACTTTGTAGGGATACCTCCCAAGCTCAAAGAGTTGGTTTCCCAAGTGTCTGATCATTCCCAGTTCGTCCAGAGACATGGTCACCTATTGGATCTAGTCACTTCAGGGTTCAGTGAAGACATGATGAGTATGCTGTTTCAGTTCTTTGACCCTAAGCACCATTGCTTTACATTTCCTGATTATCAGCTGGTTCCAACCATGGAGGAGTTCTCTAAACTTCTGGGTATACCTGTTCTTGATCAGAAGCCATTCACAGGCTTAGAGAAGGAGCTTAAACCAGAAGTTATTGCTGCAGCTCTACATCTGAAGAAGTCTGACATTGTTCTAGAGACGAGAAGTGGAGTTAAAGGTATTCTTGCCAAGGTATTAGTGGATAAAGCTCAAATGTTCTTGAAGGCTATGAGCTATGATGCTTTTGAGGAGATCTTAGCCTTATTGATTTATGGCTTAGTGTTGTTCCCCAATCCTGATCAGTTCATAGACGTTCATGCCATCAACATATTCCTGAGTCACAATCCAGTGCCTACCTTACTTGGAGACATCCTACATTCTTTTCACACCCGTACTACAAGGGCAAGAGGAACTTTGATGTGCTGCATACCTTTACTTTCTAGGTGGTTTATTTCTCACCTTCCTCGCTCAGTAATGAAGAATGAGCAAGGGTTCAGATGGTCCAAGAGGATCATGTCACTTTCTCACTCAGACATCCATTGGTGCTCCAGATCTATGGAGAATGTCACCATCATTGACCGTTGTGGGGAGTTTCCTAATGTGCCACTTCTAGGCATAAGAGGAGGCATCACCTACAACCCATCTCTAGCTTTACGACAGTTCGGTTACGCCCGGAGCGATGGTCCACATGACATGTTGATTCAGGGCATTGTGTTTGACTACGACAACGATCTTCAGGGTTACCGTCAGAGATTCATACGAGCTTGGGGAAAGGTAAACAGGATTGACAGCAAGACACTGGAGCCTAAGTACACCATTCCTATGGAGGCTTATCTCAGATGGGTACGATTTCGTGCTCAGACACTCATGATGCCGTATCCTGCCATCCTACCAGTTACCATGGAACCTGTTGCTGAAGGAGACACAGCTTATACCATCCTTCACCCAGACATGCCTACTGATATGGAAGACTTGCAGAGATCATGGATCCAACTGAAAGAGCAAAGGGATACTTTCGAGGCTCATTACAAAGCAAGCCAAGCAAGGATCCTAGAGCTAACAAAGCTACTTCATGAGGAACGAAACCTCAACTCATACCTCAACACAAAGAGGAAACGTCCATGGGAGACTTAAAACCCCATCTTTTGTACTTATTTCGTTTTCATTTTTTGTAAGCCTAAAAGGCAAAACAAGTTATTACTAATAAAAAGTTACTTTCTTGTTTGTTTAAGCAAATTTAAATCCTGCGGTCCTTGAAAACATTGCATATGCATTCCCATATCATTGCATCACAGGTTTATAATTGTGCACAGGTTTCTCATCTTCTCGCTGTTTATTTCAGCAATGGCTCTTGAACAATCAGTTAAGGATCTCCAGGCACAGAATGCACAGTTCCAAGAGCTGATCCTGAACCTATCCAAGGGGCAGGATGAATTGAAGACACTGCTGGCCAAGAAGACTAAGAAGGCTAGAAAGTCTGCTGGGTTGCTCAACATGGGAAGAAGGTTCAAAGGTCCTGTCAAGACCAAGGAACATGTTGAAGACTATGAATCTGAAGAGTCTGAGCAGGAGAGAGGCAGTCTCCACAACACTATGGGGGACTCTGATTCTGAGGCTAACTACTACCATGAGCCTAACGAAGACAAATTCAAGATGCTGGTGGATAGAATGGATGCTATGGAATTACAGAAATCATCTGGGCTGGATTTTGAGGATTTGAGCTTGATATCTGGGGTGGTCATACCCATTGGGTTCAAAGTTCCTACATTTGTTGTTTATGATGGGGTCTCTTGTCCCAAATTGCATCTGAGGTCTTATGTCAGAAGAATGCAACCCCACACTGCTGATAAAAAGTTGTGGATCCATTTCTTTCAAGAGAGTTTATCTGGAGCTCAGCTAGAGTGGTATTATCAGTTGGAGAGTGTCAACATCAGAGATTGGAATGACCTTGCTGAAGCTTTCTACAAGCAGTATCAATACAATGCTGACTTAGCCCCCACTCGCATGCAGCTTCAAAGCATGTCTATGGGTGCCAAAGAAAGCTTTAAGGAGTATGCTCAGAAGTGGAGAGACTTAGCTGGAAGAGTTCAACCCCCTTTGACTGATAGGGAGTTGGTTGATATGTTCATGTGTACGCTGAATGGTCCGTTTTACACTCATCTCATTGGAAGCTCATCATCTGGCTTCACTGAGTTGATCATGACAGGAGAGCGAGTAGAGAATGGTATCAAGAGTGGTAAGATCCAAGTGGGCACTTCTTCATCAGGTGCTGCAAAGAAGCCTCCCACTGGGAAGAAAGAATCTAATGCTGTGTATGGTCAGCCTGATCGTAACAGAAGGCATCAGTCTGTTAGTGCAGTTCATATTTCAAATCCAACTCCTGCAACAACAGAGCAGCCTCAAGGCAACCAACAGAGGGCTAGAAGACAGTTCACGAAGATCAACATGTCAATGGCTCAGGCATTGCAACACTTGTTGAAAGCTGAACTTATTACCCTGAGGGAGGCCCCTCAGAATCCCAATGTTACCTCTCCCAAATACAATCCCAATGCACGATGTGCATATCATTCAAACTGTCCAGGACATGATACTAATAACTGCTGGGTCTTGAAGAACAAAATTCAGGATATGATTGATGCTGGAGAAATTGAGTTTGATCCACCAGGTACTCCAAATGTGATTACAGCTCCAATGCCAAATCACGAGAAGACTGTCAACGCCATTGATAAAGATATTGATGAAGATCTGCATGTCTATTCAGTTATGGAGTTGAGCACACCATTGTCTGTTATCAAAAAGAGGTTAGTACAAGCTGGGATCTTTCCAGGTTGTCATGAAGATTGTCTATATTGTACCTATAAGCCGGATAGTTGCTTCATTTTGAGAGATGGGATTCAACGTCTCATGGATAAATATACTATAGTGTTTGAAAAAAGACCAGCATCTGTAGAAAGTATGGTGGATCATCTGACTCAGGGTAAGAAGATTGAAGAGGTTGACATGGTTGACAAAGTACCACTAAGAATCACTTCAAAGGGTCCCATTAAAATCACTCATCAGGGCCCAATCAAGATTACTGCTGAAGGTCCTGTGAAAGTTGTCGCTGAAGCCAAAGTAGCTCCTCTGATCATTACCACTCCTGGTCCTATTTCTTATACATCTGACAAAGCTGTGCCTTGGCACTATGGGTCTGATGTTTACATCCATGGTGTCAAGCAGGAGCCTTTACCTGATATGCCTGTTGACATTGATAATATTGCTGGATCTAGCAAGATCACTCGTAGTGGAAGAGTCTTCTCTCCTCCAGTTGCTTCTAAGAGTGCAGTTACTCCTGCTGTTACTTCCACCACTGATGCTCGGGGCAAGGGTCCTGTTATTGAGCCTGTATCTACTGATGTGCCAGCTGCTGATGACCTCTCTAAGCAGATGGAAGAAGTATTGAAAATCATTCGCAAGAGTGATTATGATATTGTTGATCAGCTGGGGCATACTCCCTCAAAGATTTCTATGCTCTCCCTGTTATTATGTTCTGAGGCTCATGCCAAGTCATTGATCAAGTTTCTAAAGATGGCTCATGTACCCAATGCAATTTCTGTGGACCAGTTTGAGAATTGTGTTGCGCACCTGACCTATGACAACGGGTTAGGATTTTCTGATGCTGACTTGACCCCG
This sequence comes from Lathyrus sativus, assembly GCA_963859935.3. Taxonomy (NCBI): domain Eukaryota; kingdom Viridiplantae; phylum Streptophyta; class Magnoliopsida; order Fabales; family Fabaceae; genus Lathyrus; species Lathyrus sativus. The sequence continues at coordinate 739,892,501 of OZ012735.1, read as the reverse complement.
GCCAAGAGGGATCATAACAGGGCCTTGCATATTTCAATTGAATGCAGGGGCACTACCCTGTCTCATGTGCTGATAGACAATGGTTCCTCTCTGAATGTGTTGCCTAAGGAAGTCCTGAACAAGCTGAGTCCTGAAGATACGGTATCGAAGCCCAGTAATATTGTGGTAAAGGCTTTTGATGGTTCTAGAAGAGTAGTGCATGGGGAAATTGATCTTCCAATCAAGGTTGGCTCTCAGGTGTTTACTGCTACATTCTATGTGATGGATATTCGTCCTTCGTACTCATGTCTGCTTGGTCGTCCCTGGATCCATGGGGCAGGTGCTGTGACCTCCACATTACATCAAAAGTTGAGATATCCGGTGAATGGAAAAGTTGTTACTGTCTTTGGAGAGGAAGAATACTTTGTCAGCCATGTAAACACTTTCAAGTATCTGGAAGTAGAAGGTGAATACATTGAAACTCCATGTCAGTCATTTGAAGTGGTTCCCTGGGCTGTTAAAGATTGTGTGACTCCTCCTGCTGTGAAGAAGGTTCCTGTGGTCATCAGAAACCCTCCAACAATGGCAATGGCCTCCCTCAATGATGCAAAAGCTGTGGTGGAAGAAGAATCCCAGAAGGCTGTTCGTCGTGCTCGTGCTGTTCGTATCACCAATCAAGGGGTTATCAATGCTGTGGGAGATCAAGATGAAGACTACAACTTGGAGGCATGGATTTTTCCTACTGTGGGTGCTGGACTCAATAATTGGAAAGCTGAAGATGTTATCCCTATCTCCTTTAGTCAGGAGTAAATACTATTACTGTGTTATGTTTTTAAATTTATAATTTCTGGAACAATTAAAACTTTCAAGCCATGTGCCTTACCCGGGGCACAATGGTGTGCTTGTTACGGGTTGTCATTTCATTTGCATACTTCATTCAATAAAATCAGTGGACGTTTCGTTTTCGTAAATATTGTGTTCCTTGTCTTTCTTTTTCTTTTATTTTTGCTTTATCAGCTAGGTGTTCTTACACACACCCACGTCACTAAAATGCAGATCCTCATCCACTCTGGATCCAGTTGATAACAGTTCTACTATTGCCAATTACAATTTCGAGAAACCGATCTATCAAACTGAAGACGGAAACGAGGACGATTGTGAAATACCTGTAGAGCTTGCTAGGTTGTTACAACAAGAAGAGAAAGCTATACAGCCACATGAAGAGCCAGTCGAAGTTGTGAATCTGGGAGCCGAAGAAAACAGAAAAGAGGTCAAGATAGGGGCTGATTTAGAGGACAATGTCAAGAGCAGGTTGATTCAGATGCTACGTGACTATGTGGAGATCTTTGCTTGGTCTTATGAAGATATGCCAGGGTTGGATACAGACATTGTGGTTCACCGTTTGCCAGTGAAAGAAGATTGTCGTCCAAAGAAGCAGAAGGTTCGTCGTATGCGTCCTGAAATGTCAGAAAAGATCAAAGCAGAGGTAATGAAACAGTTCAATGCAGGGTTCTTGGCCGTAACTTCTTATCCTCAGTGGGTTGCAAATGTGGTACCAGTTCCTAAGAAAGATGGTAAGGTACGTATGTGTGTAGACTACAGAGATCTGAACAAGGCTAGCCCTAAAGATGACTTTCCACTTCCTCATATTGATATTCTGGTAGACAACACTGCTCAGCATAAGGTATTCTCTTTTATGGATGGTTTCTCTGGTTACAATCAAATCAAGATGGCACCTGAAGATATGGAGAAGACTACATTTGTGACACAGTGGGGCACCTTTTGCTATAAGGTAATGCCATTTGGTTTGAAGAATGCAGGGGCAACATATCAGCGTGCTATGGTGGCTTTGTTTCATGATATGATTCGTCATGAGATAGAGGTATATGTAGATGATATGATAGCCAGGTCTCAGAATGAAGAACAACATCTTGATCATCTGCACAAGTTGTTTGAGAGGTTGAAGAAATACAGGTTGAGATTAAATCCAAACAAGTGTACTTTTGGAGTTAGATCTGGAAAGCTCCTGGGTTTCATTGTCAGTGGAAAAGGTATTGAAGTGGATCCTGCAAAAGTGAAAGCTATACGAGAGATGCCAGCTCCCCGTACTGAGAAGGAGGTTAGAGGTTTCTTGGGACGATTGAACTACATTGCAAGATTTATTTCCCAATTAACTACCATCTGTGAGCCAATCTTCAAGTTGTTGAAGAAAGATCAGGTGATGGAATGGAACGATGAGTGCCAGACTGCCTTTGATGAAATCAAGAGATATTTGCTAGAACCTCCAATTTTAATGCCACCAGTTGATGGAAGACCCTTGATTATGTATTTAACAGTATTAGACAACTCAATGGGGTGTGTATTGGGGCAACATGACGAGTCTGGTCGAAAAGAGCAGGCAATATACTACCTTAGCAAAAAGTTTACCGACTGTGAAACAAGATACTCACTGCTCGAGAAAACTTGCTGCGCTTTGGCATGGGCTGCTCGCCGACTAAGACAGTATATGTTGACCCATACTACCTTGTTGATTTCGAAGATGGATCCAATCAAGTACATATTTGAGAAACCTGCTCTCTCCGGAAGAATTGCAAGATGGCAAATGATCTTGACGGAATATGATATACAGTATACCACTCAGAAGGCCATTAAGGGGAGTGTTGTTGCTGATCATTTGGCTCATCAAGCAATAGATGATTACCAGTCAATGAATTTTGAGTTCCCTGATGAAGACATTATGTCTGTTACCAAAGAACCTGGACAATATGACGGACCTGAACAAGGATCCCGATGGACTATGGTTTTTGATGGTGCCTCCAATGCACATGGTAATGGTGTTGGTGTTGTGATTAGTTCCCCTGAAGGTTGTCATACCCCGATTACTGCCAGACTTTGTTTCTATTGTACCAATAACATGGCTGAGTATGAGGCATGTATCATGGGTATGCAAGTTGCTATTGATATGAAGATTCAGTTCCTTGAGGTGTATGGAGATTCAGCTCTGGTAGTAAGTCAGATTAAAGGAGATTGGGATACAAAGCATGATAATCTCATTCCTTACAGAGAACATGTGTTGTCTTTGATCCCACATTTCAAAGAGATTACAATGGATGGTGAAGACAGTGTTCTCAGGAGGTGCCATGATACTGACTACAATGGATGGTGAAGACTTCCCACAACCTGTAAACGCAGACATAGTTAAAAAATACTACGCATAAAAAGAGACCCGCTAGGTTGACAGGCCTAGGCAAAAATAAGGGCATCCCGGCAAACCAAAAGGGTTTGGGCAAAAATTAGGGATATATATATATAAAAAGATGTACACCCGGCAAGTCGAAAACCTGAAAAGGCGGCTTGGGCAAAAAAGGGTATCCCGGTGGATTGAAAACCTGAAAGGGCAATCCAGGCAAAAGTTAGGGATTAAAGCGTATGACTATGTCTCGTTTGGATCACTCATGAAACTGCAACCAGTTGTACTACTTACTCAAGCTCAAACAGATAAAGCTCAATCCAATCGTTTCCGTCTCAACAGCAAGAAGATGAGATACTTGAGTGGCAATAGTAGAATTGAAACTCAATAGGATTATTTCCCACATAGCTGATTCTTTTTGTAAAACTTCATGACAAAATTCTCTTACTAGGGTTTATGTCTCCTTGTACAAACTTACCCGTGTATGGGTCACTTTTGATATAAATAAATTCCATCTTTTGAATCCAGATTCACTTTTACCCTATTTACATAAGCGAAACGTCCATTGGTTGTGTTTGAATGTATGTATGCCTTTGAATATGATTGATGTTTACCAGAAACGCATGTATGCTTTTAATATGATTGATGTTTACCAGAAATGCATGAAAATGCAGTAATAGTATTTACTAAGGACGAACGAGGGAAGGATTTCAACGAAGCTTCGCCGGTTCATCTTTACAAGACAGTTACAAACCATCAGTAGGACTAATCCATTTTCACAAAGTCTAATCTCCCCTGGAATTTATATCCATCTCTTTTATCCTCATACGGATATACGGGAAATTACTTTCCAATAAGGGCACGATGAACGAAGACGGGATGTTATACTTATCCTACTATCAAACGAAAACGAAGGTTATCTATACCCTACTATCCCCAACAACGGGAGGTTATCTATACCTTGTTATCCCCAACAACGGGAGGTTATCTATACCTTGTTATCCCCAGCAGACGGAGGGTTATATATTCTTCAACAACGAATTGGGATTTATTTTCCTTGGCCAGCAGTTGTTATACAAGGATATCCAGACACTTCCAGCAGTGTCATAGCATACATACATCATTTACATCATACCATAACATATATGTCTATAGTACATTACCTAAGTGCATCATGTCATACATGCATACATAAAGCATAAACTAATGTTGTTATACAGAATGCTACCTTGTTTTCAGGTTAATTATCCAACAAACAATCTTATGATCTTTGGGACTGCTTTATTGTAACCTCAGGGTTACTTTATCCTCCTGATGAGCTTCTTATTACTTTGGGACTGCTTTATTGTAACCTCAGGGTTATTTTATCCTCCTGATAGCCTCTCATGACTTCAAGACTGCTTTAGAGCTACTGATTGCTCTATCCTCCTGAAATCATCCTATTACTTCAAGACTGCTTTAGAGCTATTCATTGCTCTATCCTCATGAGGTCATATTACTACTTCAAGACTGCTTTAGAGCTATTCATTGCTCTATCCTCCTGAAGCCATCTAATTATTTCAAGACTGCTTTAGAGTTCTCCGTTGCTCTATCCTCCTGAAATTACATTATTATTTCAAGACTGCTTTAGAGCTATCCATTGCTCTATCCTCCTGAAATCATTACTTCAAGACTGCTTTAGAGCTATTGATTGCTCTATCCTCCTGAAGACATATCACATTATTATTTCAAGACTGCTTTAGAGCTGTTGATTGCTCTATCCTACTGAAGCCATTCTATTACTTCAAGACTGCTTTAGAGCTATTGATTGCTCTATCCTCTTGAAGCCATTATTACTTCAAGACTGCTTTAGAGCTATTGATTGCTCTATCCTCCTGAGGTCAGATTTATCACTTCAAGACTGCTTTAGGGTTATCATTATTGATTGCTCTATCCTCATGAAGACATGCTGTTACATCAGTATTACTCCAGACTCCTGACAGTTCTCATTATACTACTGAAGAACTTTCCCCTAATGGCATCTTTAAGCCCACTCAATCATGTTCAACCAACCATCAATATCACTCCATGCACTGGTGAGTGCAAATTTTTGGGCTTTTGTGTTCAATCCCCTTCAACCTTCCAGGTTACGACTGGCAAATATACCAATCTAACCCCTCAGGTTTCAGAAAATTGAACAGGGGCAGCTGTTGCACCCCAAAATTTGCCCTCACAATACAAGACTTTGTGTTCCAAGAAGGTTCACAAGGTTCACAAAATTCATAATTGGTCAGAAGAGTTGACAATTCCCTCAGACAATGCACCTCCTAAGCAGTGCATCCAAAACTAGGGTTTTGACTTTAATCAGGCTAAATGGACTTCCAAGACTTCAAGTGAGCTTCATAACATCTTATATGTGTATAAGAACCCCCATGTCAAGTTTCAAGACTTTTCTCAAAAGTTTGCTCAGTCAGATGATCAGATAAGTCAAAAGCAGTCAATGCAGTTAAAAGGTCAAACTGAGGTCAACTGTGGTCAAACCAAAGTCAAACTTCATGATTTTTTTTTTGCCAACATCAAAGAGAGGTTGGGTGAGAAATATTATCATAATAACTGTAATACCCCAAATTTTGCCCTAAGATTTGTCGTCGCATTTCATTGCATTTAATCAATTACTAACAAATTTGTGTAGTCGTTTGACTTTTTGCAGGTAAATATCATATGGCATGCATTTTTTTTCTAAAAAGTAAAAATGGCACAATTGGCAGGAGGACATGTGTAAGGAGTTATGAGTGTGAGAGGTTGAGAGTTCGAATCTCACCTTTGTCATTTTTTTTGTTTTTTATTATTTTTACTCTAAATTTTTCTATCTTTCATTAAAAAAAATAACAAAAATAGTTTTTTATTATTATTTAATTATTATTTTCGTATTTTAATTAAATCATTTTTTAAAATATTATTTTTTTCACTTTTTTCTAAATTATTCATAAAAATATCCAAAAAATCATAAAATAAAAAATATTGAAAAAAATTTTGTTCTTTTTATAATATTTTTTATTTTAGGAATCAATAGGATTATTAGTTTTTATTTTAAGTTTATTTTAATTATTTTAAATTATTTAAATTTTATTTTTTCTTAACTAATTATTTAGTTTGGGCTTTAAAATGGGCTTTAGGGACATTATTGACAATTTGGTGTTAACCCTAATTTGTTCCCTATATATACATGTGTTGCCTTGTTGGAAAAGGAGAGAGAGAATGAAAAAAACCTAAGAGGAGTGAGTGCCGTTTGCCGTTATTTAGTTTTCTTCTTCATCCATTACTATTGTTTCTTTTTCTTCATCGTTTACCGTTATTTCTTTTCCTTCATCTATTACTGTTGTTTCTTTTTTTCATCTTTTACCGTTGTTTCTTTTTCTTCATCTTTTACCGTTATTTCTTTTTCTTCATCTATTACCGTTATTTCTTTTTCTTTATCTATTACTGTTACGTTTATATATATATAATTTTTAAATTGATAGAGTTTATATATATAAGATTTTTGATCGAATTATGTCGATACGATGTTTGCACATTTGTGTGCATGACGCGTGACATTTGTGTTAGTTCGATCTGGTTGCGATGATCGCATTTTTGTGTGAGCAATAATACTATTTTTTGCTTAATTCTTTTTCTTTGCGATAAATTTTGTTTCGTCCGATTTAGATCTGGTTGCGATGAGCGCATTTCTGCGTTAGCAACATTGTTGGGTTATTTGGCACATTTAAAATTCATTATTGCTTTATTATTATTATTATTATTATTATTATTATTATTATTATCATTATTTATTATTATTATCATTATTATCATTATTATTATTATTGTTATCATTAATTTATTAAAATTTGTTATAATATAAAAATATGTTTTTTTAAAATAAATAACATTAACATCTTTTCCAAATTAATAGGAAAACCTATTATTTTTAAGAAAAACTTTTTTTTAGATAAATTTAAAATAATAACTAAAATCTTTTTTTTAAAATAATAACTAGAACCGTTATTTATTTTATTTTATTATTGTTCAATTCAAATTTCATTATCATATTGTATCTGCTCCTCTCATGTAACCTCGCGAACTTAACAATCGCTCTTTAAATTCTGCCTTTAAATTTCTGCTTGCATGGTTTAAATTATGACATTATCTCTCTGTTTGCATGATTCAATTATCTCACGCGTTTACTATTATTTCTGTCACATTGCACACATCCGAAGGTTAGGTCTAACTGTTTGGCCGCCGCGCCAATAGTCCGTAAAACTTCACACATTCAATTTCAAATCCTCAAAACTACAAACTACAAACCCTAATTTTCACAAATGCCTCGCCGCAGGCAAAATTACAATTTTACCCTTAGCATTAGGTCAAAGAGCCGCCGCGCTCATTTTAGGGTTTCCCGCCGTGGAATCCCTAATTTAACCCTAATTACAACTTAACATTTCAACGTAGAGATTTGGAGTTTCTACACTCCACGTAAGCGTGTCCTTAAGATGCGTTTATTCCCCTTGAGACCTTGACCACAGTCAAGAAGTTTCTAACCTCCCTATTGAGGGGAACTACGATTACTCTGATTCCACTCCCGTAAGGATACGTAGGCACAAGATGCGATGTCTTGCCGAGTAAACTTAGAATTAACCCCCTTTATTATTTATTATTGCTTATTTATATTTTATTTATCTTTGCTATTTAATTATTTTGCTTATTATTTTGTAATTGTTTCTTGGATGTAAAGTTGTTTAATTATTTAATTATTCTTATGGTTAGTAATTAGGGAGTGTAACAACATGTATGTAATATTAAAATAAATTTAGATCACTTTTAAATAAAGATAATTAAAATAAACACGTCACACACGTAAGTCGATTTTAATCGCCGTCTCACTTCCTAAGGATATCCCTCAAGTTGCCTACGAATAATGGTTAAGTGGGGTGTATAAAGCAAGTCCCTCAAAAAGAAAATCATCAAAGTCCCTTATGGTTGCCTTTACGAATCGAGTCCCTTTCGAAAAATGATGATAGTCCCTCCAGTTTGCTTATTACACCCCACAATGGCCTCCAAAAATCCAATTGTCCCTCACATGTCCCTTAACATCCAAAGTAAGGACTACCTACTCCATTATAGTAGGGATAGTCTTACTAAGGAAAGGATAAAGAATAAGAAAGACCTTAAAACATTAGGGTAGGCTACTCCTAGATACTTGCTCACTTCAAAACTTTTTCACACTTAAACAAATTTCCAACAAAATTTTCAAACAAGTTTTTTTTCACATCCATACACGGATTATTATTAAACTATTCTGAAATTTTTTGCTATTCACACACTACACTTTCAAAACAATTCAAAAGTGAGCTTAAGTACCTAAGAGCCCATGGATAACCATGGATGAAAAGGGTGCTAACACCTTCCCTTTTCATAACCTACCCCCCGGACCCAAAATATTCTCTAAGGTCTTTCCTGTTCTTTTATAACCTTTCCTTATGGATAAAATAAAAGTCGGTGGCGACTCTTGCTATCCGCAACATTGTTTAAAGTCAGTTCTCCCACCGTGTTACACCAAGGTTATAACATCCACTGTGAAATCTGATTCTTAACAGCTAATAATTAGTAATAATAAAGCAGTAAATAACACAACAATTGTTCACCCAGTTTAGTGTCAACAACACCTACATTTGGGGGCTACCAAGCCAGAGAGGAAATTCACTATTAGCAGAATCAATTCAAAGTCAAACAACCAGTTTGCACTTCTCACTTAATCTCTACCTAATGACACTTCAACCTAGAGACACTCTAGACCTGAGTATTCCCACTCACTCCCCCTCAATCACACCACAGTGATATACAATTCACAATCACAAAACAATATGAAGGAACACTTCATACACAACTTGATCGTGGTTCCTAACTTTGATCAAGATACACACACACACTCTTGCTTAAAAGCTTTGAGTGAGACACAACTTAAAACCTACCTAACTAATGCAGCTGACAGTTGCTTGGTATACAAGTATTCCTAAGACTCAATTCACACGTGAAGAATACATTTTGTGAAAGAACCACGCCAATGGCCACTGCAGATGCGTTTGTTTCTAGGACAAAGGTTTTGGAGAAGTCAGGAAGATAAAGCATTGGAGTTTCTATCATTTTCGTTTTTAAACATGTAAAAGTTGTATCAGCATATGCACTCCAAACTAACTTAGTGGATTTTAAAAGATCGGTGAGAGGAGCGGCGAGTGAGGCGTAATGACGGACAAAGCATCGATAAAATTCGGTGAGGCCTAAAAAACCCCTGAGAGACGTGAGAGAACGAGGTTTCGGCCAGTAGAATCGCCTGAATTTTTGATGGATCTGGGGTTACACCTTTACTTGAGATAATATGACCTAAATAATCAACACTTGAAATAGTAAAAACACACTTGGAAAGTTTGGCATAAAATTGGTTAGATAAAAGTAAGTCTAAAACCAACTGTAAATGGTGTGCATGTTCAGTAAGGCTAGAACTGTAAATCAAGATATCATAAAAAAAACTAAAACAAATTTACGTAAATACGGACGAAGCAAATCATTCATCGCTGCCTGAAATGAGCTAGGAGAATTAGTTAAACCAAATGGCATAACTAAGAATTCATAATGACCATCAAATGTGCGAAAAGCTATTTTATGTGTGTCTTTTGGTGTTACCCGAATCTGGTGATAACCAGATCGCAAGTAGATCTTAGAGAAAATAGTAGCAGACCCCAACTCATCAAAAAGTTCATCATTGGTAGGGATAGGAAATCGATCTCAAACTGTTATAGTGTTTAAGGCGCGATAGTCAAAACAAAATCGCCACGACCCATCTTTTTTTCTAACCAACAAAACAAGGGAAGAAAAAGGGCTATTACTGGGTTTGATAATACCCTCTTGAAGCATATCTTGAATGATAGTTGTCATTGCGTCTTTTTGTGAATGTGGGTAGCGGTAAGGTTTTATGTTTATGGGGTTTGTGTTAGGGAGAATGGGAATATGGTGATCATGAGGGCGTGATGATGGTAAGCCGTGAGGTTGGTTAAAAATAGTGGCATGTGAGGTGAGTATTGAAGTTATTTGGCTTGGGAGGTTTTGTGGAAGGATGTCAAGAAGATTGGGTTTATTTATGGGGGTTGAGGACTTGTTGTTAGGGAAAGGTTGGTAAAGTAGGAGGTGTAATGAGGCAATGGAGTTTGTGTGTAAAAGCTGGCGAAATTGGCTGAGAGAGGACTGTTCAGGTACTGATTTTTGATCTCCCTTGATTGTTATGTCATTGTTTTGGTATATGAAGGAGATCTTGGGAATTGAAAAATCTGCCATAATTGGGCCCAGTGTTCGCAACCATTCCATACCGAGTACCGCATCTGCCCCTTCAATAGGTAACAAGTGAAACTAAATATTGAATAAGTTGTTTTGTAAGATTATTGGAACTTTTGGGCAAAGTCTAGTGCAGGAAAGTTTAGATCTGTTTCCCACCATGACAGAAAAGTTGGGAATGGGTGTGGTGGGGAGTTTGAGGTGTTGGGCAATTCGGGGTTGTAGGATGTTATGAGTACTTCCTGTATCAATTAGGACAGTCACTGTCATGCCATTCAGTAAACCGGTGAATTTAAGGGTTTTGGGAGAAAAGTGTCCAATTACTGCTTGAGGTGATAGTTGAAAGTAAGTATCATTTAATTCTGAAGTTTCGAGCACTGTCCCCGATTGGACTTCTGAATTTTCCGAAAACTGAATTGGGGTTGTGTCATCGTCTTCTTCTAATAGTAACAAAAAACTTCCCGTGCTGCATCGATGACCCGGTATAAATTTCTCATCGAAATTAAAGCACAATCCTTGAGCGCGACGCTCCTGCATTGAGCACTAAATAATTTGTGAATAGGGAATTTGGGAGGTTGAGGGGTAGTTTGGGGTTTTGGGGCTAAAGTGCTTGGGGCTGTTGGCTGGGGCTGTGTGGGGGATTTTTTATTGGGGTTATGAAAGGTTTTCTGAAATTTGGGTTTTGAATCCCTGATTTTGGATTCCATCAGCTTTGCAAGTCCAATTGCTTGCAAAATTGAAGTGGGTTTGTGAATAGCAATTTCATTTTGTATATCTGCTGCCAAACCAGAAATAAAACAATTGAGAATAACATCTGGTTGTAAACCCACCACTTGAGTGCCAAGTTTCTCAAAAGCTGCTTGATATTCAACAACTGAACCTACTTGTTTCAACTTAAACAACTCAGCTTGGTGATTAGTGTAGGTTGAAGGTCCAAATCGAAGCTCCAATGCTGTTGTAAACGAGGGCCAATCGATTAAAAGATTACTTTGGTACATCCATTTATACCAATAAAGTGTTTCACCCTTCATATAAAATGACATCATTGATAATCTATTTTCAGGTGGTAGTTGGTAAAAATCAAAATATTGGCCAGCTTGAAACAACCACTCAAGGGGGTTAGACCCATCAAACATAGGTAGTTCTAATTTTGGGGTTCAAAATGGGGGTAGTGGTGTTTGAGGAAGAAATGGGGGTGGTGGAAGATTCTGGAAAATAGGTATATTATAGTTATGAGGGATGGGTATGTTGTTGGTTTGGGTGGGAAAAAGTGAAGATGTGAATCTAGGAATGTGTGTTAGGGTGGGTCTGATGGTGGTGGTTGTTATGGGAAATTGTGGGATGGCTGCTGTTGAATGAAAATAGGGTGGTTGCTGTTGTGAAGTAGGGGAGCTATGAGGAGTGGAAATATTTGAAAAAATAGGGCTGAGGTGGGTTGTGGTCATGAGTATGGTGTGGGGAAGGTGAGTAATACCTGAAGAAGATGAAGTTGCTCCTGTGTGAGTAGGAGTAGCTTGCTGTTCTTTTTGAGTAGCAATTTTTGTGAGGAGTGTCATGATGCTGTCATATTTAGAGTCTGAAATTTGCTTTTCCTTGTCCATTCTTGTATGCAGGAGTTCTAGATCTGCTGTGGTTTTATGAAATCTCTCATCCATTTGTTGTTGTGTCTCTTGCATTGCATTATCTAGATGGAGGTGGGCTGTGTGGACAGCCTCTTCAATGATATCTTTAGGATTAGGTGGTTTGGGAGGAGGAGCCATGATGAAAGCACCAAATTGATAAGATGAGTTCTATAATATTTTCTTAGATCTAGGGCTTCACTAAGAACACACATAAAAGAAGCTAAAGGAAGAAAAATATAACTTGTGAATTAATTTTTTCCTTTCATCTCAACAAACACAAGTCTTTAAATACAAAGGTGACCCTAATTAAAATGGGTTAATGGATCAACCCATCCATAAAATAGTACTAACAACATTAAATAAAATAAAATAAACATTATTTAAAAATAAAGTCTTGCATCCATTTAGGTTGGGCTCTAATACGAATGGGCCTCTTATCACTTTGGGCTCTCATAAGCCCATGATCTCATTTGTTATCTACACCACCACCATGATCCATACATCTTCCAACCTGACTTCTCTTATGGTTTGGGGCTTATAGGTCCATCTTCACAATTCCACCCTCTAAATCTCTCATACACCCCCACCTCTTAATTTTCTATTCTTTCTTTAACCTTTTTTTTTGATAATCTTGTTTTTTTGTTTAATTTTAATTCTAAGTTTACCTTAATTAGTGGTTTTTTAAGGTTAATTTAGAAATATATTTTTTAATTAGTTTGTAGGTTAATCCTTTTTATTTTTTTTATTCATGTCTAGAATTTAATTATTTAGGGTTTACTCTTAGATTTTTTGTAAAATCATTTTTATTAATTTCTTTGATTCCTAATTTGTGTGACTTGTAATTAGATTTTACTTATTGATTTGTTGATCTCGATTCTTGTATTAACCATCTCTTGCTCATTATCTTGTGCTCATCTTTATTCATCTAAGTCATGCATTTTTTTGTCATACTATTTCTCTGTGCCTGATTCTATTTTGTGTCTGGTACTTTCATGACTCGTTATGCTGTTTATTCATCTTAATGCTTGTATATATATCTTGATTATTTGCTTGCTCCAATTCATATGTTTCCTTAGGATCTTCTAGTCCAACTTAATTTCTGATTAAGATTGGAGTATGATAGATTTTAGGTTCTCCACCCAAGCATGGCAACTTTATGATAGCTTTCCCTTTTACCTCAACCATAGGTCAACTTCGCATGATAACACTTAAGATTCAGTTCCCCTAGCTTTTCTTTCTTTCATATCAAAATCTTTTCTTAATCCAAAATCCAGAAACACTCAATAAACACGACGCGTGTAGTACGTGGTAGAGAAAAAGTGAGAATGGAGCTTTCCTACACTCACTCAGAGTATTTTGGACACAAGACGCTCGACTTGGTAGTTCAAAATACTCACCTCTACTCATAGAATTTAGTACAATACGCATCTCAAACTTCTTTTCAAAACCATAACAAAAACCCTTAAGAAAATCCATATCTTTTTCATCCTTTGGGTTTCCCTCAAAAACTTTTCAAAAAGGACATGCTATTTCCGTTCTACCGCAAACAGGCAACGCGTAAGACTCCAGACAGTGAGCGACCATACACCTAACTGCTAGAGCGCGAACATTGGCATCATCCATGAAAAACACCAATAAACCGTAGGCCGAACTACAATGACTCTGATTTCTCATACCTGTTGAGAATACGTAGGCATAGGATTGCAAGATCCTAGGGAGCAAACTTCTCATTTTTTCACCGTAGTCCCACGAACTATGGACACTCTGATTTCTCATTCCTATTGAGAATATGTAGGAACAAGGGTCCCAATCCTTGGCAAGCACCCTAATAAAAACCAACCCCTCTTTCCCTTTAGCAAGTAGACTTTTAAATTAGAACATCCATTCGAGCTAGACAACTTAGATGGTTCCCATTGAGTATGATGGATGTAAGAGGGTGTCAATACCTCCCCCTCGCATAACCGACTTCCGAACCCAAAACTTGGTTGCGATGACCACGTTCTTTCCCTAATGGTTTTATCAATATTTCCCTTTCCCTCTTTGGGATAAATAAAATTTGGTGGCTACTCTGTGTCATTTTTCGCGTAGCGACACCATGTCTTTGGAAGCAAATGTTATATTCTGGCTGGTTATAAACAAAGAAGGAAAATGGATCCTAAAAGTGATGAAGGAATTTTCTTTGGCTATTCCACAAATAGAAGAGCCTATAGAGTTTTCAACATAAGAACCAAGACAATTATGGAATCTATTGATATGATAATAGATGACTCACCTCAATAGAGGCATCCAAATATTGAAGATGATGTTGAAACACCACCTAAGGAGATTGTCACAGAAGAAAATGAAGCTGGCAATAACATCAACAATGACCCTGTCATTGTGGAAGATGATGAAAATCATACAAATAAAGGACCCTATATCATAATCCAGAAGGATAATCCCAAAGAGCTTATAATAAGGAATCCTAATGCAGGGGTTATTACAAGGTCAAGAGGAGTGATATCCAATGCTTGTTTTGTTTCAAAAAATCAAACCTAAAAATGTGAAAGAAGCTATGTCTAATGAATTCTTGATCAATTTCATGCAAGATGAATTGGAGCAGTTGAAAAGGAATGAAGTTTGGGATTTGGTTCCTAAACTTGAAGGAACAAATGTCATTGGAACAAGCTGGGTATATAAAAATAAGTCTGATGAGAATGAAGTGGTTACTAGGAATAAGGCCAAGCTTGTGACACAAGGGTACACTCAAATTAAAGGAGTTGATTTTGATGAGACCTTTGCACCACTTGCTCGTCTTAAATCTATAAGACTCTTGCTAGGAGTAGCATACTTACTAAGATTTAAGATGTATCAGATGGATGTAAAAAGTGCCTTTCGGAATGGAATCTTACAAGAGGAAGTTTATGTTGAACAACCAAAAGGATTTGTGGATTTTATTTTTCCAAATCATGTGTACAAATTGAAGAAGGCTTTTTATGGTCTAAAGCAAGCTTTTAGAGCTTGGTATGAAAGACTGACATAATTTTTTGTCAAAAATGGGTACAGAAAAGGAGGAACAGACAAAACATTGTTGTTAAAGAAGAGGGTGACAAGCTCATGGTTGCTCAAATATATGTTGATGACATTGTTTTTGGTAGAATGTCAGACCAGATGGTCCAACACTTTGTTAAACAAATGCAGTATGAGTTTAATATGAGTTTAGTAGGCAAATTGACATATTTTCTTGGACTTCAAGTTAGACAAATGGAGGATTCTATTTTCATATTCCAAACCAAGTATGCCAAAAACATAGTAAAGAAGTTTGGCATGGAGAAGGCCAGTCATAAAAGGACTCTTGCACCTACTTATTTGAAGCTCTCTAAGGATGAGAATGGGATCAGTGTGGATCAAAGTCTTCACAGTAGTATGATAGGAAGTTTACTATACTTGATTGCTAGTAGACCTAATATCACATTTGTTGTTGGAGTTTGTGCTAAATATCAAGTTGAGCCAAAAGTTAGACATATCAATCAAGTAAAGTGGATTTTTAAGTATGCAAGTGGTACTAGTGACTATGGAATGATGTACTCACATGGTGTTGATGCTATGCTAGTTGGATATGGTGACGCTAATTGGGCAGGTAGTGCTGATGATAGGAAAAGCACTTATGGAGGATGTTTCTTCTTGGGAAACAACTTGATCTCTTGGTTCAGTAAGAAGCAAAATTGTGTGTCTCTTTCTACTGTTGAGGCTGAGTACATTGTAGTAGGAAGTAGTTATTCTCAACTACTTTGGATGAAGCAGATCTTGAAGGAGTACAATATCAAGCAAGATGTCATGATATTGTACTGTGACAATTTGAGTGCTATCAACATATCCAATAATCCTATTCAACATATTAGGATAAATCATATTGACATCTGATATCACTTTATCAGAGACCTTGTTGAAGAAAAAGTGATTAGTTTTGAGCATGTAGCCACATAGAAGCAATTGGCTGATGTTTTCACTAAAGCTTTGGATACAAACCAATTTGAGAAAATGAGAGGCAAACTTAAAATTTGCATAGTTGAAGAATTATAGCAATTATAGATATGGAGGAATGTAATAAATACTGTATGTTTCCTCTATAATCTGATGCTTGGTAGGGCTAGGCAAGCTACCGTAAAAGATAATAATGGTTGAACATGTGACATGTTCAAGGAATGTAGAAGGATTTTAACAAACTAAAGAGTTGAAAGATCATCTAAAAGTGATCTGTTTTGTGTTTCCAATTATGAGGATGCTTTATAACTGTTATTTTTGTTTCCATCTGAACTAGTGTTGTATGCATTTTGTTTCTTTTGTGCTTCTATTATGTGTGATTACATTTATGTTTACATTTACTTATTTCTTTTTGTCAATTTTTGGTTAAAAAGGGGGAGTAAAGTGTTGTATTGTTTTCTATTTTCTGATGTTAGATCAGATGTCATGACTTTATGTCATGTTTGTGCTACTACTTAGGAAGAGTAGTTGAGTTTTTTGTTGTTGCCTGTATGCAACTATTTATGGGGAGCATGGTAGTTTGTCATGCATGTTGCTTCTGCTGAGAAGATGTGGAGCTTTTTTTGTGTGTTTGGGAGAAGTTATTCTCTGCATTAGGTTGTAGTCTTCAGCTGGAGTGAGGTTGTTGGTGGCTGCTGCTGCTATTTATGGGAACTTGAATTGCTCAAGTTTTTTTCTGTTGTTTTATTTGGTTATCTCCTTCAAAGGGACTACTGATTATGTGTGACAGGGGGAGTGGTGTACCTGTTTGTGTTGCTGCTGAAAGATTATAGTTTGTACAAAGCTTACATGGTCTCATGTAGCTTGTGTTGTTTTTGTTTTGTGATGTCAGACCTAATGTCTTAACATTGTATTGTTTGTGTTTTTTATTAGTTTGACGATATTGTGTTGTCTCTTTATTGGTTTGACGACATTGTGGTTCTTGGGTTTCTGTTTTTGTATGCTTTTGTTTTCGCTGTGTACCTCTAGTTTGTGGTAAGGTTGTTTTATCCAAAAAAGTTCAAAGGGGGAGATTGTAAGTCCTGTGGTTTTTGGATTTGCTGCATTTTGATAAAACAACATGCTGTTAGCATAATGTTGAACCAAATGTTCTGCCATGTCAGTTAGACATCATGTTCTACATGATGTTGTGACATGTTCCAGGACATATTATACTAGCTAGCTAGAACAAGGCTATTTTGGTATTTTGAGTGTGTTTTGATGCACATATGGGCGGCTTGTATAAGAGTATATTTTGGGAGTTTCTGTACAGATTCTGTTACTTTTCATAAAATGGATCTATGAGTCTTTTTAGGAAAGTTTGTATTCTCTCCTATTTTTATGCAGGTTAATTTGCAGCCAGTTTATACTGATTGCTGCTATTTGTGCGCCTCATGAAGCCCAAGTCCAGTAGGTCTGAATGCTATTTAAAGAGAAGAAAAACCATATTTGATGAAGAAAGCATATCGTGAGAATTTAGAGAATAAGGATTAGCCTTTTCTTTTGGTTGGTCCTTAGGGTTTTCGTTTGTTAATTGTATGTCACTCGTGTATCTTATGATGCATTGAGTTTAACTAATTGTTAATTGTCCACTCAAAGATTTTAAGCAAAGAGTGTATTATTCTTGGGTGAAGATTTTAAGCAAACCAAGTATTGGTTTGGAATCGTGATCTTCTGTTTGTTATTTGTGTATACAGTTATTGGGATTGCGATTGTTTGATATCACTGAGGTGATTCGGGAGTGAGATGGATTCTCATATTTCGGAGCTCCTAGGTAAAAGTTGCACTGGGTAGGAATTAAGTGATGTAAACTGGGATTGTTTAGCTTCAAATTAATATTACTAATAGTGTATTTTATTTTTGGCTTGATAACCCCCAGATGTAGGTGAGTTTGCACCAAACTGAGTTAAAAACTTTAGTGTTATTTATGTTCTGCAATTTACAATTTTTAATTGTTATGTGTTTTAATCCCAGTGTTGTGACATCTGTCTCGATGTCTGGTTTCTGTGTGCCAGAATTTCAAGATACGATTGGGATTGTGTGCCACGAGTCTTAAGTGGTGGAGAAGGGGTGAGAATGAAGCTTCCCTACACCCACTCTGATTATTTAAACACAAGATGTTCAACTTGGTTGCTTAAAATAAACCTCTACCCATAGTCTTTAATTTAATCCTAATCAAGAACAATCTCATTCGAAAAACCTAAAAACAACATCAACTCATTAAACTTCTCTTTTTTGCGCCTTAGGGCCTCCCTCTAAAAATCCTTTTTCAAGGTAAAATCAACCAACAAACAAATTTTCTTTAGCTTGACCTATGAAACTCTGACTCCTTCATTGTACCGTGAGGGTACGTAGGCACGAGACCAACACCTAGGAGATCACCCTAATAAAAAACATCCTTTTTCCCTTTAGCAGACAAACCTTTAGATAAATAACATCCTTTCATGTGTAGCTAACCTAGATGGTTCCCGTTGAGTACAACAGATATATGGGGTGCTAATATCTTTCCCTTGCATAACCGACTTCTAAACCCTGACAATAGTTACGACGACCTTGTCCTATCCATTTCTGTTCCATGGGTTTTATTGATATTTTTCCTTTCCTTCTTTTGATAATAAATAAAGCTCGACCAGTCTAATCTGTGAGCTTTCCTCGCTGTTGCGGTGAGAATCGTGATACCAAGATATTGATTAACTTGAATCTTTAATTCTTAAATTCACAACCGGACTTTAATTTATCCAAAAGGGAAAGGTTTTAAGAAAGAAAAACCTATAAAAATGCAAAGTAAAAAGCAAGGTCTAAAGCTAAGCAAAGAGAGATCTAAAGGTTCGGGGGTTGGTTATGCCTAGGGTAGGTATTTCACATCCTAAACATCTGTAGTACTCTACAGGAACCTCTTGTTAATATTTGTGTTTGCTAAAGTTTTCTTGCTAAAGGAAAAGTGCTAAGGGTAAAAATATAAAGTATATACAAAGTTTACTCGCCAAGAAATCGCATCTCGTGCCTACGTATCCTGACGGGGATGGAATCAGAGTAACCGTAGTTCCCCTGGCTAAGGGGGGAGGAACTCTTGATTATGGTCAAGGTTCTAAAGGGAAAGTAAATGTCTGTGGTGAGACACTTACATAGAGTGCGGCGACTCTAAACTAAGGTTAAGTTAGAAAAGAAGGGAATGTCCACGGCGGGACGACTAAATAGAGCACGGCAACTCCAAGTCTAAGTTGCAAATGTAAACAGGAAGTTATTTGTTAGTGAGTTAGTTGGTAGTTGGGAAAAAAAGAAAAGGTTGGCTCGCTAAGAAATTGCATCTTATGCCTACGTATTCTCAACGAGAAATCAGAGCGTTCATAGTTCCCCTGGTTAGGGGTAAGAAACTCTTGACTGTGGTCAAGGTTCCAAAGGGATGCAAGCATTCATAAGGAAGTACTTACATGGAGTGCGGCGACTCCTAAATCTACGTTGAAATTGTTATCATAGAGAATGTCCACGGCGGGACGCTAAACATGAGTACAGCGACTCAGATCCTAAGGCTAGGATAACGGATAAAGGATGTCCATGGCGGGACGCTAAATAGAACACGGCGACTCCAATCCTAAGGTTAGGATAAAAGGGTATCATACATAAACCAAAAATGTCACAACGATGTAAAAAAAAACTGTTCAAAATCCTCATGGGGATAATCAAAAGTTTTTAAAGGTGAACCACTTAGATGCATACAAACAAAGTTGAATTTCAAACTTAAATGTTCAAGGAAACCAACAATCCAAGTTCAAGTCTTCCTCGAATAAAACTCAAAGAAGAATAAAGTCGAAAGTTTTGGAAATGACGGAATGCGAGGTAGGAGGGTGAAAACCCTAAAATGATTTACAATTTTCCCATAATCAAAAGTGTTTCTAAATTAAGAATTTTAGAATTCTTTAATCATCATATAAAAATACACATTAAAACAAGAATTTGGAAAAAAGAATCAATTTAAAATGATTAAAAATGGAGAAGTCATGTAAAATTGAAAGTTAAATGAAATTAAAGTAAAATAAAATAAAGCCATGTGCTAAAATATAAGAAATGCCTACCCCAAGGCTTGAACCCAAGACCTTGGGGTCATAGGCTCAAAACATGACCATCCCAACTATTTCCACACGCATGAAGAGTAATGGAAACGAAAGATTAAATATTAAAAGTGCTAAAAAACAATAAAATGCTAAAAAAGTGTCCTCACTGAGGATCGAACCCGGTACACAAGGCATTACAAAGGACTTAAAGGCAAGGCATTAACCACTGGGGTGGCGATACATCCATTGTATCAGGCCACCCCAATTAAACAAAAACCTAAAAGGCATGTTATCTGGGCAATGGCAAGGCAAGACAAAGGCAAGAATATCAAAAACCGATTTCACTCAAACTTAATCAAAACATTACCAAATTTAGTGAAATAAAAGTCAAAACTACATGATTTTTGATGAGGATTACAATGGTACAAACCAAAATTTGAAATGATGTACACAATGAAAAACACGAATGCTCATGCAAGGAGAGAAATTGAAATGCATTTTGAAGAACATGGATCAAACCAGATGGATTTAAAAACAAGTAAAGGCCTGCACATGCTTGAAATATGCTGCTCATGGATTTACTTCAAAGAAAAGGCTTAGTTTCTCAACAGCTCTAAAAGTGAACATCAAGTTGCACATTAAGGAGATAGTTACATCAAGTTTTATGTCCAACCAATATTGGAACAAAACTGTATGACAACCACTCTTGACATCCTAGTTTGCAGCCAGTTATGAATTACAACACATACAATTGGCAACAAGCCAAACTAAAACTTGAGGGTCAACAAGCCCTGATGCAACAACTGTTAGTTAGCTTGCACTGACAGTTGAGAAAAAACACAAGTGAAATGTGCATAAATTGGACAGCAGGCAAAGCAAAAGCAGAAATCTCACAACCAACCTCTTACCAGAAGTACACAATGCAGGCGAGGCTCTCAAATTGATTGAGATTACCACTTACAAATTGAAGTGCCAAGCCACAATCAACAATCTTTCTCACAAAATGAAAACAATTTTGGTTTAAAACAGAATAAAGCAAAGTTGGCATCACAACACAAACACCAGTTAGTATATTGCCTCAAGGACAATTAGAACCTCAAAATGAAGAGACACCAATTAGACAGTTCTAAACTCAACATAGTTCAACAGCAAAACTTCAACTTATGACAGTGCCCAATTTTCATAAACTACCTTCATGGTTCTAGTACCAAAGTGAGGCATACATACCTAAAGCCTCAAAACATCCTCCTACCCAACCTAGAGCTCTGGTGATAATAACATAAACAAGCCAACTAAATCTAAACAAGCACAAAGGTTAAAAACCAAGGATGGACTTGACCAGTACAGAGCCAATCAATCACAAACCAAAGTCTTATGAGAGCAGCATAAGTGCAACAAACTTGATGCAGCCAAGCAAACCAAACAGATCTAGTCCACACCTTGGTATATGATTCACAGTTTTAAAACATTTTGTAAACAACAGCAAGGATCAACATTCAGTTTGGTTATCAACAACCTAGCATTCCTAAGTTAAATTCAAACAGCAACCATGGCATGAACTTATACTTGGATTCTAAAAAAACATACTGAAGTTCTGATATGAACATAGGTTGAGAAACTTCAAAATAAGTCTGGACAGCAAGGTTGTATCAAATCAACATTATTCACCATATCATCAATGTTTGAATTTCAACTTGGCATAAACTCAAACAAACAAGGTTTTTCAAATGTTCAATTGAAGTTTGGTAGCCTAAAGAGATTTACTAATCTCAAAACAGGTCAAGACAACAAAGTTATATAACTAACAGATCAAAGTTCAAACAGCCACACATGATGAATCTCTCTGCAATGCTTTTACAAAGGCAATACACATACATAAATTCACACCAATTCATACAACCTGGTCTCATCTAGATAGTCTAATGAGCTTGTCCTCATGAATTAGTAACTCTAAAGCATATAACAGACCCAACATGTGTAGAAATCTTATATCAACAATTCAATCCACAAATCTCATGACAACAACAGTTTGGTCGTTACAATGCCAACATCAAATATTAACTCCTTATATTGTTTTTAATGACAGTTACTACCTCATCATAACAAACATAAACAAGTTTTAGCATGAAAACCAAATCCTGATAGCAACAGATGTAAACTATCATTACAAAATCAAATATACATCAACCAAAACTTTACATGTTTCATATGATGCTACAACTTCATGAAAGTAAGCATAAACAAACCAAGCACAATACTAAGTTCAAACAAGAACAGTGGAAAACTTAACATGACAACGTACAAACCAATCTCAACCACAAAACAATATATGGCAATGCATACTAGTGAATGAGTTCAAAATAACACACCTCTTGTAGTCCTCACTATGCTAGCAGCCAAGAAAACCAGTGATCCTTTCCTTTTGAGCACACTTATGAAGGTTACTTCCTCTTGAAGAAATAAGCAAACTTAATGGCCAGTTGGAGCAAATGAGATTCTAGTTGTTGTTTGAGACTATGAACAACTAATACAACATAAACATGAAGTGTATAAAGTGTCAAAATGGTGGAAAAAGGCTTGTGTAGTGTTTTGGCTCATTTTAAGTACAAAAGTCAAACTATGGTGTGAGTGAGGTTGACTTTTTGATTCATGGCTCTTTTGATGAAAATAATGGTGAGAATAGATTCAAATGGTCATTTTAAGTTTGTGGATATGGTTTTTGAAGTGGTTTCATGGCTGAAAATGGTGCTGGTATGAAAAGTGCAAAGAGGCAATTTTTGGTGTTTTTGTGAATTTCTTCACTTTCAAGCAAAGAGGGAAAGAAAGAGAGTTGTGTGTTCCTTGTGTTTTGAATGGCTCTGGTGTGGTTTGAATATTGGGATGAAGTCTCTATTTATAGGCCAAGAGAGACATTGGGGCAGATTTGGTATTTTTGCCTTGGAGGGAGATTTTTAGTGAAAATCTCATGAGATCCATGTAGTGGTTTTGGTTCAGCAGGCTTTGCTTGTTTGCAAGGGGTTTAGCCTTCAAAATATAGCTAGTAGTGAGATGTGAGAAGTTACATTTGAGTGAGCAAAGACCCCCCACCTGCTGCAGCCACCAATGCTCTCTCTCCTTGTGTAACTTTTGCATATTTTCTTATTAAATTAATATGTCTTGTCAAGAACTTGAGATTTACTTGGATTCTTGTCTGATCCAGTCCACATTACACCCTAATATATCTCATCATAGGTCATTCCATGGTTATAAATGAAGTTCATAGTTGGAAATCAAGTCCATGTTGGGTTTTGGCAAGTTGACAAACTAGTGCACATGCCTAACTTTCTCATTTCATAACTCTCAGCTCACAAGGGCTATGGAAGAGTTCTAGCACTTTTTGGAAAGCCCTCATGGAGCTCTACAACTTTTATGCTTTTGAAATTTTCAAATACCAAGTGTAAATAGGTTTAAAATCCCCTCAAAGTTGACTAAAAACACGATTTGCAAGGCCAGAAACTTAGAAATTTTGTAAGTGTTTTCTCCCTCTTGTGATGATTTTGGATATATCTCTAAATCTATGCATTTTTTGCACATGGACCACTGTGATACTTTTGTAGGAATTGTCAATACCTTTTCAACAAGCTTTGAACCGCATCATTTGGATGTGTGGTTAGGAAGTTATGGTCTTGCCCCTTTCAAAACCCTAATTCTCGACTTTTCTAATTACTCCCCAATCCTTGATCCAATGGTCATGAAAATTAATGGATAGGTGTAATATGTCATTAGGAACATCTTTGCTTCCCACCTTGAGGTCATATTCCTTATGGTTGAAGAGTTGACTTTTCGGTCAACGAAACGATCGATCGATGACTACCGAGTCGCCTGTTGACGTTCTGGGTCTTCTGAGGTCTTGAAACTTCTTTAGGGGACTTGAATAAGTCATATGAGCTTCATGGACCATAATTAAATCATTGGAACACCTTTTAAATCAAAAGTCAAACCATAGTTGACTTTTCCTGATCAAAAACCCTAATCGGGGATCCTGAACTGCACTGTTTTTAATCTTCAGGTGACAATCTCAAATTGGAATCATGATTGAACAAATGGAGTATCTTTTATGAAGTGGATACTTGTTTCATGGAGAATCAATCCAACATATTGACTGATTAAATCGTCGAGACTTTGATTCCCGACTGTACGAAACCCTAATTCACCTGTAACTTAACAAAAACAAACATGAAGTAGGTTAAGGTTAAATAATCAAATGAAAATGATCCTAGAATGATGATGAAGATTTAAGGGGTCAAAATTTGGGGTGCAACACTCGCGAGGTCATGTTCTCTATTTTTCCGAGGTGCGGCACCATGCAAGATGAACTAAACCAATTTAAAAGAAATTATGTATGGGATATTGTCCCTCATCTGTGAGATCATCAAGTTTTTGAGACCAAGTGGGTTTTTAAAAATAAACTCGACGAAAATGAAATGATAATTTAGAATAAAGTCCGACTAGTGGCTCAAGGCTATAACCAAGAGGAGGGCATTGATTATAAGGAAACTTATGCTCTGATTGCTCACCTCGAGGCTATACACCTTTTAATAGCTTATGCTTGCTCCAAAGATTTCAAGTTATTTCAAATAGATGTGAAAAGTTCTTTCCTTAAGGGATATATTAATGAGGAAGTGTATGTTTCACAACCTTCCATTTTTAAAATCATGAGTATCCTAATCATGTTTATAAACTAAAATGAGCTTTGTATGGTCTTAAACAAGCCCCTAGGCCTTGGTATGAGCAACTTAGTAAGTTCTTAATAGATCAAAGATACTCTAGAGGGACTGTAGATACTACACTTTTCATTAAATGTTAGGGAAAACTACCCTTCTAGTTCAAGTTTATATTGATGATATCATCTTTGGTTCCATTAACATGCAATTAGTCAAAGAGTTTTCTAAGCTAATGCAGGGTGAGTTTGAGATGAGTCTCATGGGGGATTTAAGCTACTTTTTCGGTCTTCAAATCAAGAAACTCAACAAAGGGATGTTTGTGTGTCAAACAAAATATTGCAACGAATTGCTAAAGAAATTTGGTATGGAAGATGCAAAATCAATTGGCACTTCAATGCCAACAAATGGAAACTTGGAAAAAGATGAAAATGGTAAGGATGTTGATGTCAAAAAGTATAGAGGTATGATTGGATCTCTTATATATCTTACTCTATGTAGGTCAGATATTATGTTTAGTGTATGTATGTGCGCTCATTATCAATCGGCTCCTAAGAGATCATATTTAAAAGTCATAAAGCACATCCTTAGATACCGTCATGGTATACCTAAGTATAGGCTTTGGTATTCAAAGGGAAGCTGTTTTAATTTGGTTGGTTATACTAATTCTGATTTTTCCATTTGCAAAGCGAATAGAAAAAGTACTAGTGGAACTTGCCACATGATTTCAAACTCCTTAGTAAGTTGGCATAGCAAGAAATAGGTTTTTGTTGCTTTGTTAACTACCGGCGGAATACGTTGCAACAGGTAGTTGTTGTGCTCAAATATTGTGGCTCAAATAACAACTACTTGATTTTGATATCAAACTACAATGTATTCCTATCATGTGCGACAATACTAGTGCTATTAATCTAACAAAAAATATGGTGTTATACTCTCACACTAAACATATTGAGATACATCACTACTTCCTACGTGACCATGTTGAAAAAGGAGGTGTCGCATTTGAGCATGTTGATAGCAAAAAATCAACCTACATATATCTTTACAAAACCTCTTGCGACTGAACCATTTTTCAATATTCGAAGGGAATTGGGTATACTTGATATCTCAAACCTTGCCTAAATATGTTTTGTTACATGCACTTTATATACTTTTGCTCTAACCTCCCTTAGAAGTTCCATCACATACGAGTGCATCCTTCATCAATTCATACGCGAGGTAACATTGTTCCATTTTCTCTCTTTGAAAGTAAGCATTTTGCTTTTACATGTTTTCTATGTTCCAAATGCTTGATATGCTTGACATATGAAATTTCTCATGAATGTTAACTTTCGAAAGTATCAATTGATGACTTTTAATTTATGTACTTATAGCGACTTCATTCTATTCTTTTTCCATACTTGAAATATGGTCTTTGTGCATAAGCATGTTATCTATTATTAGTTCTTGAATTATATATGTGAGGTTGTTGATTATCTATTCCAGCATGAAATATGTTTGAGCATGTTATAATGTCAACAAAATTCTTATTGTGTGTCATTGCTATGATAACACTTTTATTTTTGGTTTGAGTGGTGATAAATCAAAATAATCACCTTGCTAGAGCACATGTTGTGCAACATTCGAGAGCACTAAAAGTATATGTCATGTAAACATGTCATTTTTGAAGCAACTCAAGAATTTTTTATTGTATTTTATCCTTCATCTTTCATGTTTATCATATATGTTATTGCTATGTTATCTTGTTTCTTAAATTGCTTCTATTTATGTTTAGACATTCTTAATTTTTACATCATTTTATGTGAGTGTTGTTTTATTGATGATGTTATCTTTACAAATACATTTGTGTTTTATATTAGTATATATGTGATCTAAGATACTTCTCACGGATTGATTTGTCTCTTTTTAATTTTGTCAAAGGAGGAGAAGCATCTGCAAGATGAAGTTAGGATGCATAAATTCAAGGGGATCCTTCATAAAGACACGAAATGCATCGTCGCAAGTTTTTCCATCCTAAAAAAAGGGGAGTATGTGAGTGCACATTCCTATTAGAATTGTTTTGTATTATGTCAAAACTAGGATACGTTAGCGGTTATGTATATTGGACGGTATCATCTGAGTCTTAATATGCATCTTAGCATTAGGAAGCATAAAAAGCATTTTGGAAATGACTTAGAAAAGGTTAGAAATGATTCTACATGGAAAAATGTGTTTTTATGCAAGGCACATACTTATGTGTCGACACATACGTTGTATGAGCCAACACGCATTGTTAAGTTTTTAAGTCTGTAGTTTATGTTTATGCATGTGTCGTCACATGCAGCATACATGTCGACACATAGAAGAAAATTTTAATCTATGAGTCGACACATACAAGGTATGAGTCAACACATGTTAATGAGTTTTAAAGCCTGTAGCCTCTGTTTAATGTGTTGACTGTGGAAGGATTTCAGGTCAGCACATAGAAGAAAATTTTGTTTTATGAGTTGACACATGACCTATACAGATCGATACATGCATCGAATGTATTGACACATAACTTACATAGGTCGTGACATGCAGTAAAAATATTGAAAATTTTGATTTTTTTAAAACCTTTTGCTTTCCTTTTTTCCTCCAACTTGCACACACACACACACACACACACACACACACACACACACACACATATACTTCATACATGCATCATTTCAAGATATGAAACCAGATATACACAAAGAGTTCTTTTCATCTTCAACCCATGTTCTATACATACACACAAATAAATTGCACATAATCATTCTTTGTTTGTGTGTCATCTAGAATCAAGTTGATAACATTTAATTTAGGTTGTTGAATTATAAATTGGGTTGAGAATCTTTGGGGGATTTCAAATAAGAAAAGCAAGCTGGAGTTTTCCTTCAAGTTCAAATGGGTATTTGAAAGTTTTTGACAAGATTACGTAATTTGGATTTGATCGAGTGAAAGCTTTGAAGAATTGGGTTTCTTGTAAAGGAGTAACGTGAGACGGTGATTCAAACTGGTAAATCTTAGGTGGCAACAATTTACAATTTGAATTCGATCAAGTGAAATATGTAAGTACAGAGTATGCCTAAGAGGGGGGGGGGGGGGGGGTGAATTAGGCTTTAGGGACTTTTTCCGGTTTTTCAGTATTCTTGAATTTTACTTCTTTAAGAATGTTGGTGATGAAAGCGATAAATGCAGAAAAGAAAAATTAACACGGAGAATTATAGTGGTTCCCCTCACAATCCGAGAGTACTCCACTCCCCTTTCAACATGAAAGAGAATTTCACTATCAATGTTAGATTTCTACACAAGACAATCCTAACAACCAAGAACAATCCTCTTGGATTTACAATATTTTAAGTCCTACCGAGAATAAATATCTCACACAAGGACCTCTTGTATCCACAATCCGGATCACAAGGAAAACCCTACAAACTTATCTTTTATAATTCTAAGAATAAGTTGTAGTCAATATGAATTTGAATATAAGTACAATTTGAATGTATATCAATATGAAATATTGATCTTCTTCTTGAAACAAAGATTACTCAGAATTTATACAAGTGTTCTTTTGTGTGAAAGCAAGCTGTAAAGATGTGAAAGTGTATTTCAATGGCTTCTTTCAAAAATTCTGGTTTTGAACACTTTGTGAAAATTCAAAAGGTTGAAGAAAGAGTAATTTTGAAATTTGTTTCTTGAAGGTTGTTTTGAAATTGAAATTGAAATCAATTTATACTGATCAAAAACCTTTCCAAAAAGGTGTGTTTTTGGGATATAAAACATAGCTAGTAAGAAATTTTAGAACAATATGCTCTTTCATGAAAAGCTGCTATTTTTGGCTGTTGTTACAGTGTTAATCGGTTAACACCTTTCCAACGTGCAAAATATTTAAATTTCTCATGTGTTAATCGGTTAACCTATATGGTTAATCTGTTAACACTGTTAGAAATCCCAAAAATACAATTTTAACTTGTGTTAATCGGTTAACCTATATGGTTAATCGGTTAACACTGAAGGTTTTCCCAAAAACACTTAATTTTTTAAAATAACAAGAGTATTTTAAAATAGTTTAAAAAGGTTTTGTGTTAGTGGTGAAGTGAAGTGAGATTAAAGAACACTTGCATACATAATTCTAAGTAAGCAATGTTATACCGTGTCTTGAATCTTCACCACCACTTGAAATTTTGAAAGATGAAACTTTGATCCGTAACGATGTATGCGATCTTGCGATGTTCTTGATAATTTATTCTTGTTGATATGTTTGCACCTCTTGCTTTTTGTGGAGAGATTAAGATAGAGAAGCTTCTGATTTTATCTTCAGTGTATATACCCCCACGGGTATATAGTGTAAGCAGCTTCAATAAGCATATACCCCCACGGGTATATAGTGAAAGTATCTTGCTTGCCAAACTTGTATGAGTTGTCTTCATCAAAACATAGACGACTTTGAATCTTGATTCCACAATCTCCCCCTTTTTGATGATGACAACCATTTCTTTAAAAAAAAGCTTTTATACTTGGTTCGTAGCATTTCTCCCCCTAAGTTGAATCTCCCCCTAAATACAAGAGAGGTAACACTTTTGCTACAAGGAAAATGTTAGAACCACACTCCTTCTCCCCCTTTGTCATTAGCAAAAAGGAAGAGGGACAGAAAGAAAAAATAGCACACAAGCATGCAACAATAATCATACATGATTCACACATAAACCATTTAACACACATTTTACTAAAATTTTAATTAATTTTTCGTTTCTGTTTTTTTTTGAAAATTTTAACACATTAAAAAAAACTGAATCAGAATTGAAAAACTAACAGTGTTAATCGGTTAACCCATATGGTTAATCGGTTAACACACGCAAATTTTAGAAAAATGCTTAGAAAACAGAATGCAAACATGTTGGAAAACATACATTATGCAAACATTAACATGAGAAAAGGTTAGATATCACCTTCATCAAGAATCTCAAGTTCTCGTCGAATTTTGAAGAACGGTTCTTTCGCCAATGGTTTGGTAAAGATGTCGGCGAGTTGATTGTGCGTGTCGACGAAAGTAACATCTACATCTCTATTCAATACGTGATCTCGAAGGAAGTGATGCCGGATATCTATATGCTTTGTCCTTGAATGCATGACCGGGTTCTTTGTAATATTGATGGCACTTGTATTATCACATCGAAGAGGAATGCAACCGAGATCCACACCGTAATCAAGGAGTTTTTGCTTGAGCCACAGAATTTGTGCACAGCAACTTCCTACTGCAATATATTCCGCTTCGGCTGTACTGAGTGCCACACATGCTTGCTTCTTGCAGACCCATGATACTAGTGCATTCCCGAGAATGTGACACGTACCACTTGTGCTTTTTCTATCGGTCTTACATCCTGCATAATCAGCGTCAGAATAACCAATTAAATAACAAGTACTACCTTTTGGATACCATAATCTGACGTTCGTTGTTCCTTTGAGATACTTTATGATTCTCTTCACGGCAGTGAGATGTGATTCCTTCGGACTTGCTTGAAAGCGTGCACACAAACAAACGCTAAACATAATGTCAGGACGACTTGCCGTCAAATATAATAATGAACCGATCATACCTCGATATTTTGTAATATCAATTGGAGTACCAGATTCATCTTGATCAACGTACGTTCCGGATCCCATAGGAGTGGACATCACCTTGAAACTATCCATATCGAATTTCTTCAACAATTTCTTGCAGTACTTGGATTGGTTGAGGAATATGCCATCCTTTGTTTTCTTGATTTGTAGTCCAAGAAAATAATTCAATTTTCCCATCATGGACATCTCGAATTCTCCTTGCATCATAAGTGAAAATTCTTTGCAAAGCTCTTTGTTTGTTGATCCGAAGATGATGTCGTCGACATAGACTTGAACCTATAAAGTATTACCCTTGATTTTCTTTATGAACAGTGTCTTGTCAACCTTTCCTTTTGTAAATCTCTTTTCACATAAGAAATTGCTAAGGCGGTCATACCATGCTCTTGGTGCTTGTTTCAGTCCGTAGAGTGCCTTTTTCAGTTTGTAAACATGCGAGGGATTCTTGAAGTCTTCAAAACCCGGAGGTTGTTTGACGTAGACTTCTTCATAGATGTAGCCATTCAAGAAAGCGCTTTTGACATCCATCTGGAACAACTGAAAACTCATAGAGCAAGCATAAGCAAGTAATAATCTAATTGCTTCTAACCTTGCTACCAGAGCGAACATTTCATCAAAATCTATTCCTTCCTCCTGGTTGTAGCCTTGTGCGACCAATCTTGCTTTGTTACGAACTATGATCCCATTCTCGTCAAGTTTGTTCTTAAACACCCATCTCGTTCCTATGATGTGCTTGTTGTCTGGTCTTGGTACGAGATTCCAAACTTGATTTCTTTCGAATTGGTTGAGTTCTTCTTGCATCGCTATAATCCATTGATCGTCGCCTAAGGCTTCATCAATCTTGGTTGGTTCAATTTGAGACACAAAAGCCATGTTGAGACAAGCATCCTTAAGATTTAGTCGAGTTGCAACGCCTTGGCTAATATCACCAATAACTTTATCTATCGGGTGATCTCTATGCGTTCTCCATTCCTTTGGAAGATCTTGATGTTCTTCGATGATTTGAGTGACATCTTCTTTTGGTTTTGCTTGATTCTTTGAAATCTCTTCTTGTTGTTGTGAAGAACCTACTATATCATCATCATCATCCACAATAATATTATCCTCTTTCGAGGGGTTAGTCTCATCAAACGAAATATGAATGGATTCTTCAATAGTAAGAGTTCTTTTATTAAAAATTCTAAACGCTCTACTAGAAAGAGAGTAACCAAGAAGTATACCTTCGTCGGACTTCTCATCAAACTTACCGAGATTGTCCTTATTGTTGTTGAGAACGAAACATTTGCAACCAAATATGTGGAAAAATGCTATGTTTGGTTTCCTTCCCTTGAACAGTTCATACGGAGTCTTCTTGAGGATTGGTCGAATATTGACACGGTTGCTTACGAAACACGCCGTGCTAACTGCTTCTGCCCATAAATATTTAGGAAGATTCGAGTCGCTAAGCATTGTTCTAGCAAGCTCCACCAGTGACCTATTCTTCCGTTCTACGACATCGTTCTGTTGAGGAGTCCTTGGTGCGAAAAAATTATGAGAAATTCCATGCTCTTCGCAAAAATCTTCAAAATCTGAATTTTGGAATTCTCCACCGTGGTCGCTTCTTATGGAGGCTATAGTGAGTGACTTCTCATTTTGAATTTGCTTCGCATATTTCTTGAATGCTTTGAAAGCATCATTTTTCTGCACTAAAAACAATGTCCATGTGTATCGAGAGAAATCATCAACAATAACTAAAGCATAAATACTACCTCCGAAACTCTTCGTTCTCGATGGACCAAAAAGATCCATATGCAACAATTGCAGTGGTCTTGATGTAGACACCACTTGCTTGGATTTGAAAGTTGTCTTGGTCTATTTTCCTTTTTGACATGCATCACATAACTTATCCTTGATGAATTTTATCTTCGGAAGACCAACAACTAGATCATGCTTAATCAACTTATTTAAATGCTCCATGTGAATGTGAGCAAATCTTTTATGCCAAAGCCATGCCTCGTTGTTGTTTGCCATAAGACATTTTACCTTCAAGGAAGAATCATCAAAAGAGATCATAAAAATATTATTATATCTTTTACCTTTTAGCAAGATGTCATGAGTGACTTCATGTTCAATCAAACATTCCTCCTTTGTGAAGTTGATTCGGAACTCTTTGTCACACAATTGACTTATGCTAAGTAGGTTGTGTTTAAGGCCTTCCACATAAAGGACGTCTTCGATGATTGTACATGGAGGTGCACCAATGGTTCCAACTCCAAGAAATTTTCCTTTATTATCATCACCGTAAGTAACGTATCCTTTGGCCTTTAATGATAGACTTGAAAATTTGTTTATATCTCCCGTCATATGCTTAGAACAATCGCTATCAATATACCATTGATTAGAAGTTGTCTTCAAGCATACCTCATCAATTTCTTCATCGGAATGATGTGACGCCATAAGAGCCATATTTGCATATTCATCGCTTTCCGACTCCGATGATGAACTTATCTCGTTATCGTCCCAAGCAACATAAGCCTTTTTATTTTTGAAATCCTTCTTGCCTTTAAATCCTCCTTTGTTTGCAAGTTTCGGGCAATCCGGCCTTATGTGACCTTGTTTCCCACATTCGTAACATGTGACTTCTTGGTTTGATGTGAATGCATCCTTTTTCCTGAAATGTCTATTCTTTTTAGGAAAATAGGAATTTTTATTATTATTAAAAAATATACCAAGCTTCTTTACTAGAAGCATGAAATTCTCATCTTCGGAAGATTCGTCGTTTTTGTCATCCTTTGTGTCAATCTTCAAGGCAATTCCTTTGGACTTTTTATCTTGACTTTCATGCTTCTCAAGCCTTCCAAGTTCCAATTCATGCTCTTGAAGTTTGCTAAATAAAGAAGCGGATGTCATCGTTGAGAGACTCTTCTTTTCCGAAATAGCGGTCACCTTTGGTTTCCATTCTCTTGTTAAGGATCTTAGGACTTTCAAGTTGAGATCATCATTGGTGAAGGTCTTCCTGAGAGCAATCAAATGATTTGTTAGATGAAAGAATCTCTTTTGTAAGGCAAAAATAGATTCACCGGGCTGCATACGGAACATCTCATATTCTTGACTTAACGTGTTGAGTCTTGATCTTTTTACTTCGGCTGTCCCTTCATGCGTTTCTACCAAGGTGTCCCAAATTTCCTTTGCCGATTTACACTGTGATATACAGAAGAATTCATCCATACTGAGAGCGCTTTGAAGTATGTTGATTGCTTTCTTCTCATTCAAGATTCTCTTCTTGTCATCTTCATCATATGAGGATTTTATCTTTGGAGTGCCTACACCATTTACAACACTTGTAGGAACATGTGGACCAGTTTCTACGGTTTCCCATATACCGTCTCCTTGAGCCTCAAGATGTGCTTTCATACGGATTTTCCAAAAATCGAAATATTCTCCAGAAAAGAGTGGTGCTTTGTTACTAGTTCCACCATCTTTGAAAACCGGGTTGTTACTAGCGGAAGCCATACTGAATCTTTTAGGAACAGGTTACCTTAACCTGCTCTGATGCCAATTGTAAGTACAAAGTATGCCTAAGAGGGGGGGGGGGGGTGAATTAGGCTTTAGGGGCTTTTTCTGGTTTTTCGGTATTCTTGAATTTTACTTCTATAAGAAT
Organism: Lathyrus sativus; assembly: GCA_963859935.3. Lineage (NCBI taxonomy): Eukaryota > Viridiplantae > Streptophyta > Magnoliopsida > Fabales > Fabaceae > Lathyrus > Lathyrus sativus. Next base: position 739,858,347 of record OZ012735.1, on the reverse strand, counting down.
GTTGGTGATGAAAGTGGTAAATGCAGAAAAGAAAAATGAACACGGAGAATTATAGTGGTTCCCCTCACAATCCGAGAGTACTCCACTCCCCTTTCAACATGAAAGAGAATTTCACTATCAATGTTAGATTTCTACACAAGACAATCCTAACAACCAAGAACAATCCTCTTGGATTTACAATATTTTAAGTCCTACCGAGAATAAATATCTCACACAAGGACCTCTTGTATCCACAATCCGGATCACAAGAAAAACCCTACAAACTTATCTTTTATAATTCTAAGAATAAGTTGTAGTCAATATGAATTTGAATATAAGTACAATTTGAATGTATATCAATATGAAATATTGATCTTCTTCTTGAAACAAATATTACTCAGAATTTATACAAGTGTTCTTTTGTGTGAAAGCAAGCTGTAAAGATGTGAAAGTGTATTTCAATGGCTTCTTTCAAAAATTCTGGTTTTGAACACTTTGTGAAAATTCAAAAGGTTGAAGAAAGAGTAATTTTGAAATTTGTTTCTTGAAGGTTGTTTTGAAATTGAAATTGAAATCAATTTATACTGATCAAAAACCTTTCCAAAAAGGTGTGTTTTTGGGATATCAAAAATAGCCAGTAAGAAATTTTAGAACAATGTGCTCTTTCATGAAAAGCTGCTATTTTTGGCTGTTGTTACAGTGTTAATCGGTTAACCATATAGGTTAATCGGTTAACACCTTTCCAACGTGCAAAATATTCAAATTTCTCATGTGTTAATCGGTTAACCTATATGGTTAATCTGTTAACACTGTTAGAAATCCCAAAAATACAATTTAAACTTGTGTTAATCGGTTAACCTATATGGTTAATCGGTTAACACTGAAGGTTTTTCCAAAAACACTTAATTTTTTAAAATAACAAGAGTATTTTAAAAGAGTTTAAAAAGGTTTTGTGTTAGTGGTGAAGTGAAGTGAGATTAAAGAACACTTGCATACATAATTCTAAGTAAGCAATGTTATACCGTGTCTTGAATCTTCAACACCACTTGAAATTTTGAAAGATGAAACTTTGATCCATAACGATGTATGCGATCTTGCGATGTTCTTGATAATTTATTCTTGTTGATATGTTTGCACCTCTTGCTTTTTGTGGAGAGATTAAGATAGAGAAGCTTCTGATTTTATCTTCAGTGTATATACCCCCACAGGTATATAGTGTAAGCAGCTTCAATAAGCATATACCCCCACAGGTATATAGTGAAAGTATCTTGCTTGCCAAACTTGTATGAGTTGTCTTCATCAAAACATAGACGACTTTGAATCTTGATTCCACAAAATCTTTTAAGAACGGGGCTTCTTGCAAAGGAGTAGTGTGAAACAGTGAATAAAATTGATATTATTGGGTGACTTGTCAAGCTCCGATCAAGGGAAGAAAACATGTTAGAATCAACAATAAACATAGGGTTTGTGAGGTTATATTGCTACATTTCTCTTGTAAAACTACATTTGCAAAGTAATTTTGATTATCTCAATTTGAGTTCGAATTATGGGTAGACGTACCCATAGCGAGGCCGATTGGGAAATTTCCTTAATAAATCCTTGTGTACTCTCGCTCTTCTCTCTCTCTCTCTCTCTCTCTCTCTCTCTCTCACACACACACACACACACACACACACACACACACACAAACACACACACACACATACACATACACACACACACATACACACACACACAGATATACACACACACGCACACACACATACACATACACACGCGCGCACACACACACACACACACACTTTTCATTTGCAAATTGTTGAATTGGTAGGTTGTACGGTCAATACTGTAACACCTCAAAATTTTCCTTTTCATTTTAACCGTAACTGGCTTATGTGTTGTTCATTTGCATTATCACTGTGCATATCATAGCATTGGCTATTGAGAGATGGGATCAAGGCGTTTCTATGGCTCAAGGTTTTCTTTTATTGCAAGTTTGCAAGCATTAAACATCATAGGCTTCATCATTTATTTTACTCGGCGTTCGGGCATCAAATTATATTTTTTAGCAGTTTATTTTGAGCACAGAAGACGGTTCACAGGTTATTTCAAGCATTTTATAGGTGCAATATCAAAATACAAGTTTCAGAGGCCAAGCTATGCTCAGAACAAATGGCAACGATTGATTCCTCAGGTTTCCCTCCTTATGGCGCAAAGAAATTCAAATTTTCTTTGTGTTAATCGACTAACACTTTTTGCCTAGCAAAGTGTTAATCGATTAATCAGTGTAAATTTTGCCCATAATATTCATTTTTCAGCACTGCAGAATTTGATCCCAATTCCAATCACTCAATTTCAATTCTCACACTAGTAGAAGGGTCTAGAAGTGGTTCCAAATTTGATTTGTTTTCCAATTAATTCAATTCCCTCTAATTTCAAACATTCCATTCCTAATTTCACTCCTAATTTTCATTCCTCACACTAACCCACACTCCAAGCCACATTTTAATTCCTAACCTAGGGATTATTTAAACAAATTCACTCCAAACCTCTCATAACTCTCACTCATTTTCTAATTTTTCTACACATCTCTCTTCAATTCTCTCAACTTTTCTCAATCCCAAACCCTCACTAAAGCTACATAGCCAAAACTTCATAAGCTGTTCATTGCAATTTGTGAATTCTTGAGCTAAACCTTCATTGCACTTTCATCCTTGCTTCAATTCTGGTGTGGAAGCTTATTTAGATCTTGAATTAAGTTGTTGGAATCACTTTTGAAGGAGCTTTTGCTTATTTGTGGATTATTGCTTAGATCTTTAAGTTTTCTTGCTAAAGCTTTATAGATCCTTGGATTTCTTGCTTGGATCTTTTAATTGCAGCTTAACAACACTCACTAAAGCAAATCTCAGCTTTGTAGGTTGATAAATCCTAGATTTAGCTTTGATTTAGCTTAATCTTGCATTTCACAATGTAGATCCTTGGTGTGTTGATGATATTTGGTCCATTGCTTGTTTTGATCCATGATTTTGGTGTCTGTTGGATCCAATTAATGTTTGATTGTTGTGATTTGACATAATTTCCGTGCATATTTGATTGCCAAAGCATGTGGATGGATACATAAGTGATTAATTGCTGAAAAGTGCTTTTAAATTAGTGATTTTCTGTTACTGCGTCAGTGTTAATCGATTAACCAGCTGCAATATAAATCTGGTTAATCAATTAACCAATGTTAATTTCAATTTTTTTAGCTTTTCAGAGATGGTTAATCGATTAATCACTTTTGCACTGCAAATGGTTAATCGATTAACACTGATGCAAAATGTAATTTTTGTGTATTTTCAATCTTGTTTTGATTCCTTTCCACTTCTAATCTTCATGGATTTATATGATGTACATATGTGGATTTTCGATCTATTTCATCATTCTTGGTAGCATGCTTTAGTTTCTTCGACCCGCGACTTTTGGTTTTCATTGTTGAATGTCTTTAATTATTCTGTTGCATTCTTGAAGTGATGATCATGTTACATAATTACTTGTACCATGTCAATTGTTGATCATTGATGTTCATCTTATTGGATACATGTCACACAAGTATGTTTGTTACCGATTCCACAAATGCATGTTGTGTTTGATTGATTAACTATTGTTGAATATGCATGATACTCTCAATGAATGATTCGTTGTGCATCAAACTTGTTATGTGCTTAATTGTTAATACATGTTAATCACTTGACTTTGCTTGATGCATGTTCATGACTGATCCTTACCATGTCATACGCTTTTGTCGCAATGTTAATGTATGCTTGCTGCCTGGCCTTTTACACCTGATGTTCTAAATTTTCACATGCTGTTAAATGTGCACCTATTATGCCTGCTACTTTTTTACACCTATTATGTGCTGAAACATGAGGTGTTAAATGTTGTTGTGCTACTTGCTGGATTTTTATAGCTGTTTTGAAGATGGAGCGCTGTTGTAGCTGCTGTTTTTGGTTTGTTTTCCTTGTTTTGACTTGTTCTTGCATGCTACCTTAGGGCCTCCTAGTCCAACTTAATTTTTTTATTAAGCTTGGAGTAGGATAGACATTAGGATTTAATCCATGCATGATAACATTAGGTTAGTCCCTTTTAACCTCAACCTTAGGTCCACCTATTACATGCTAGCATTAGGATAGAATTTCCTTTCACATCCCGACTTAGGGCCACTTTGCATGACAATGTTAGGACCAAGTTTCCCCTTAGACCTTCCGTGCGTCTTTCTCTTCTCATTCTCAATAAAACATCAAAACACTTAATAAAGATAATGTGCGTCGTATTCTATGACCCTTAAGTACATGGGAAAAGGTGAGCGGATGAATTTCTAACCTCATCTTAAGATACTTTGTGTGCGAGACGCTTGGATCATTAGTGAGAAGTATTCGATCCTATGTCATAGACTTTAGTGCAGTGCATGTTCCAAATAAAGTCAATTCATTTCTCTAAAACTCACAAATAAATGCAAATCTTTTTATCCTTCGGGATCGTTTGTCAAACCTTATTTTCATAAAGAATACGTTATTTTTCCATTCTACCGCAAACATGCATCGACCCTAATTGCTGGAACGAGAACTTAATGTTGCTCATAAAAAAAATACTAAGCAACCCGTGATGAGCCGAACTATAACTGCTCTGATTTCTCATACCAGATGAGGATACGTAGGCACAAGACGACGATGTCTTGGAGAGCAACCTTCCCATTCACCCGTAGTTTTCCGAACTACGTTGACTCTGACTTTCCCATTGCACGAGGGAATACGTAGGCATTGGGCGGCGAAGTCCTATCGAATCTCCTCTTTTCTTTTTCCTTCCCGTTTTCATTTAACAATAAGCTTTAGATAACACACCCTTTGATTAGACAAAAAGCGTGGATCCCGTTGAGCACAACGGACGCGAGGGGGTGCTAATACCTTCCTCTCGCGTAACCGACTCCCAAACTCCGAATTTGATTGTGATGACCATGTATTCTCCATTTTTGAGGTTTTCTTTGATTGTTTCCTTTCCTTTCGTTGGGATAAATAACGTTAGGTGGCGAATCTTCTATTTTTTCCACCAGGTGTTTTTTACAATTGCGACAGTTGGGGACTCTGGTTCCCTATGCGAGTCAATCCTAACACTTGTCTGTTTCTCTTCTTCGGGTATTTATTTTTATGGTTTTATGTACATTATCTATTGTATGTTATTGCATTTACATTATATTGATGCATTTGATTACTGTTATCATATTGCTTTACTGCTGCTGTGCTGTTAGGTTGGATTGTTTCATGAGAGATAAGCCCAGTACCCAAGCTTGAGTATACACATAGGATTAGAATGGCCTTGTGTTGACATGCATAGTGCTTGATACATATTGTTGACATGAGATCCGCATTTAGACGAGATTTTCTTGGGATATGCTCTGACCTGTATGCCTATACAGTAACCAGGGTGTTCCTTTGAGAGCTTACGACCCTGGAGACCGTTCATGGGAAGTTAGTTGAGGCCTCCTTGATTGATGATGATGCTAAACCAAAAATTTTGAACGTATCATCATTTCTTAACCTGAGAGTCCGTGATACTGATGACCTACATAGGATGCCTCTGTCCAAGACTAGAACCCAATGTGAGAGGGAAGAGTTTTGCAGGAAACCTTGACCTTTAACCTACCCAGTTTTCTGGTTTTCTTATTAGTGTGGATTTTTGGTTCTGGTATTCTAGTATTATGGTTACTCTGGTATTCTGTTTTTCCGGTTTTCTCGGTGAAGTAGAATTTTGATCCTACTCAGTCAGCAGTTCAAAAACTATTCGGAGTTTATGGAAATTTTGATCCCATGTTTGCATTTGCATAATCATTGCATCCTAACATTCATGTTTGTGTATTTCTAGAGTTTGAATCTTCATTTTGGTTCTTGTTATTGAAGATTCAAAGAGATAGATACTAGTAGGAAGGGTATTGTCAGTTACAAGTTTCAGTCGCCAGAGTTTGGTCTGATTCGTAGTCTGTTTGCCAAGACCACTCAAAGTAATTTAGAGACGTTCAAAGATGAGTATGGTAAGATCCTGGGCATGCTGCATACAATTACAGAGTATGAAAGGATGGCTATTCACACGTTGTTACAGTTCTATGATACTTTGTTGAGTTGTTTCACATTCAGAGATTATCAATTGGCTCCTACTTTGGAAGAGTTTTCTCTTATTTTGGACATTCCTGTCAAAGATCAAGTGCCCTTTCATGAATCTATAGAAGTTCCTGCACCCGAAGTTATTGTTGAGGCTCTTTATTTGAGCACGTCTGTGGTGAAGGATAATCTGAAATCCAAGGAAGGTTTGTCTAGCTTTCTGTTAAGTTCCTTGGTGAGTGAAGCTTTAAAGTATGTTGAGACTTAGTTTTGACTACTTTTAACGCCATCCTTGCTTTGTGTATTTATGGGACTGCTCTCTTCCCTAATATAACAGGTTTTGTGAATATGAATGCCATCAGGATCTTCATGGCGAGAAATCCCGTTCTGACTCTTCTCGGTGATTTATATCATTCAGTGCGTTCCTGGAGCTACAAGAAGAAAGATGAATTGGTTCACTATTGTACTCAATTCTCTATAAGTAGTTCATGAGCCATCTACCACATGAGGGTGCTTTTGTAGACACTAGAGAATGTTTGAAGTGGTCAGGGAGACTGATGGGCCTTACTGCTGAAGACATCCACTGGTTTGACAAGAGGTTGTTGGGGGCTGAGATGATATACTGTTGTGGTGAGTTTTCTAACGTCCCTCTCATGGGAATAAGGGGAGGGATCAACTATAATCCTTCCCTTACTAGGAGACAATTGGGGTACGCTTTAAGAGATCCTCCAACAGACGAAGAAGTGGAAGAATCCTTATAGTATAGCAGAACAAAGGATCTTGAAACAATAATAAGAGTCGTGAAAGCTTGGAGTAAGATCCATATAAGGGGGAGATCATTTCTGAGCAAGAGTAATTCTAGAGCCTATCCTTCTTATGCGAAATGGGTGCAGAGCAGAGCTGAGATTGTCAGGTTTCCTTTTCACATAGAAGCACTTATGTATCCTATAGAGATCGAGCAGCCCACGATGGTGGAAATTGAGAGGTATAACAAGATTTAGGTCGACAAAGAATAATTGCGTAAAGAGGATGAAGAACTGAAGAGGGAGGTCTCTCGGTTGGGTCATGCTTAGAATGAAGCAGTCTATGTATCCAAGGTGAAGACGAAACTTCTAGCCAAGAAAGAGAAAGAGCTAGAAGATGAAATTAAGGATAGAGAGAGGATATGTCAAGATCTGAAGAGCGCCAACAACATCCCACAATAGAGAAATAAAGATCTAGATAGAGCTCGCCTCGATATTTCCAAGTTCAACGGTCAACGTAACACCACCGTGACGGCCCACAAGATGAAAAAGGACAAACTTTGTGACCAGATTGAAAAGTTGAAGCAGTAGCTCAAAGCTAAAGAGAGAGAGGTTAGAAGAGAGTCGTCTCACAGATGCTGAAGTGAAAAGAAGCTTAAGGAGACTTTGTCATCCTTGGAGGAGCTCAAGGTCTAAGCGAAGGTAAAGAAACCTAATCTCGAAGGCGCCTTTGGAGAAGATGCTTAGGAGTATCATTGTCGCTATCTGGATGGGATCATGCACATGAGAGATATTCTCATCCAGGAGCTGATTCAGATACCAAAGCATCCAGATACCAAGAAGTTATTCAAGGAGGTTCAAGCCTGGTGCAAGGAGCATAGTGGCGGGGGAGGTTTGTCCTTGGTTGATATTGATGATATGTTGTAGTCGTCTTTATTCTGTTTATCTTGATCACCGTCATGCTTGTTGACTGGGGTCGTTGACTTTGTGTATTTGATTTTATCTATGTTGTATTAACGATGTATTGACTTGGTTTTCTTATTCAATCTATGAGCATTTTTACTAGTGTTCTATCCATCTTGTGTCTATTGTTGTTTAAACTCGAATCAAGGTGCGAAACACCCTGGAAATACTCAAACATGACATTTACATTCACATTATCATACTCATATGCATAACAAGTGTTATGGGCTGGATTTTCTTATATCTATCTGGTTTCCTTCAGCAGGATAGCAGATCCTCATATTCACAAGTATCATACAAGAGGAAATCAGAAGCGGATTATGGATCAGATTCAAGCAGAGCTGTTGGAGGTACAGACTCACATGACTCAGTTCATGGAGTTGATGCAGAATGTGGCCCAAGGGAAAGAACAGTTGAGCAATTTCGTAGAACTATAGTGATGAGGTATTTTTAATGGACAGAAACAAGAGTTGTTGGGTTCTTTGGGTGTTGGGTCTATCATGGTCAATATTGTTGGTGCTGGGGGTATCACACACAATAGTAGGGTTTTCTCTTCGCCAAATGTTAATGTTGACATATCTGATAAGGGTAAAAGAAAGTTGGTTATGGATGATTCCGTGAAATAACAGTCAGGTGATGCTTCTTTCTCCAAAGATGTAGAGGAATTTATGATGTTGATTCGTAAGAGTGATTACAAGATCGTCGACCAATTGAATCAGACACCGTTGAAGATCCCTATTCCATCTTTGTTGATGTGTTCTGAGGCGCACATAAATGCATTGCTAAAGGTGTTGAGCACTACTTATGTTCCTCAGAAGATTTTGGTAAATCAGCTTGAAGGGGTAGTTGCCCATGTTAACGCAGGGAATGGTCTGGGGTTTACCAATCTGGATTTGACGCCGATGGGAAGGAATCATAATAAGGCTTTGCATATCTCTATCGAGTGCAAGGGCTCTATGTTGTCCCATGTGTTGGTAGATACTGGGTCATCATTGAACGTGTTTCTAAAGAAGGCTCTTATGAAGTTGGATACGCAGGGTATGATTTGCAGGCCTAGTGATTTGGTAGTGCGGACCTTTGATGGATCTAAAAGGTATGTATTCGGTGAGGTGGTTTTGCCTATTCAAGTTGGACCAGATGTTTTCGAAATGAACTTCTACATTATGAACATTCAGCCTGCCTACAGCTATTTGTTGGGCTATCCCTGGATTCATTCTGCTGGAGTAGTTACTTCAATTCTGCATCAGAAGCTTAAATACATGATTGAGGGAAAGGTCGTTACCGTCTGCGGAGAGGAGGACATTATGGTTATCCACTTGTCATCATTTAAGTATGTTAAGGTTGATGGGTAGATACATGAGACCCTCTTTCAGGCTTTCTAAGTAGTTCATGTTCAGAAGGAGCCTCCCGTGGAGGATAAAAAGTCTGATATTTCAATGTCTTCTTTGAAAGATGCATGTGTTGTGGTTGAGGCTAGCAGTTCCCAAGGATGGGGCCAGGTTCTTGAAGTGTCGATGAAAAATGATAAGTTTGGACTGAGTTACAAGTTGTGACAAGCTCCGCCGAGGTTCACGGGTCCTGTCAAGTTCACAAGCGTTTGGGTTATTTTTATCAGATTCATGTAGTAGGGGAAGACGAGGTCGATAGTGATTGTGATATGGATAGTTGGATCCGTCCCTGCATCCCAGACCAAGATTTGTACAATTGGTCTTCCGAGGAAGTCATCCTAGTTAGGGGTGTGCAGAACCCAACCCAACTCTAAGACCCGTCCCAACCCAATAGCTTCGGGTTAGTCTTTTTCCTATCTCATGTAAGAAAATGGAAAAACATGACTGTCCAAAAATGAACCCGGTATCAAGTGAGACGGGTTTGGGTTGACCCTCGGGTTACCCAACCCGTCCTAATATTATGAATGCACATGTGGTACTATTTATTTATTTAATTTATTAATATATTTAGATTATTCCAAATTAACAATAGACTTTTCCACTTTCCACCTCATAATTTAATAAATGCACTAAGTAAATACTAAGTACACATCTTCCTACTTTCCAACTTTCACACTTTTCTAGTTCTCTTACATCATGTTTTTTATTTTACATCTTCTTACTATGTTTTAGGAAAAATAAAAAGGTGATGACATATATAGAATTACATCATGTTTTTTATTTTTAAAAATTGACTTTAGATGTATTCATTGTTTTTCATTCATGCTAATGATTTTATTCATATTTCTTATTTAAATGAATTTTTTAAAATACTATAATAAACTTTTTAAGTCACTAAATTTTTTTTCTCCATATATTTCGGGTCAACCCGATATCGTCTTACATTAACCCGGTCTAAACTAACTTATATATTATCAAGTTTTTTACGGGTTTAGGTACGAGTTCGAGTCATTAAAATAGCCCGATTAAAATTTAGGACAGGGTTAGGGTTAGTCATAACCCATCCCGACCCGTCCCTTGCTCACCCCTAATCCTAGTCACTCGTGAAAAGTAATTTTTCTTTTTTTACATCTGTCAAGTCCTGTAATCTGTGCAAGGCGTAGTGACTCATTTGTAGGGCCACACATGTTTTACTTTTAATGTTATCATGAATAAAGGATGTTTTGCTCCCTGTTTTTCATTTTTGCTTTTTGTATCTTTAAAAATGGAAATGTGTTTTGTTTTGCAAATCTTTGCATCCTTAATAAAACATAAAACATCACTCATGCAGATCCATTCTGTCAGATCCCATCAATAATGATTCATCTATGACTTGGTATGACTTTGACAATCCTATTTACCATGCTGAAAAGGAGCTAACGAAGATAATGAACTTCCTGAGGAATTAGCCAGACTATTGAAATAGAAGAAGAGGATTATTCAGCCTCATCAAGAGGATATCAAGATCATTAATCTGGGTACCGAAGATGTTAAGAAGGAATTCAGAATTAGGGCCACATTGGACATTGTCAAGAGAAGATTGGTTGAAATGCTCTGAGAGTATATGGATATCTTTGCTTGGTCTTACCAATACATGCTTAGGCTTGATACGGACATTGTTGTACACCGTTTTCCTCTCAAAGAAGAGTGTCCTCCGGTCAAGCAGAAGTTGAGAAAAATAAGACTGGATATGGTTCTCAAAATCAAAGAAGAGGTTCATAAATAGTTGGACGCCGGGTTTCTTGCTATGACTAATTATCCTTTGTGACTTGCTAATATTGTGCCTGTGCATAAGAAGGACGAAAAGGTCAAGATGTGTGTTGATTATAGGGATTTGAATAGAGCAAGCTTGAAAGACGATTTCCCGCTCCCTCACATTGACATGTTAGTGGATAATACTGCTCAATTTTATGTGTTCTCCTTCATGGATGGCTTCTTTGGGTACAACCAAATCAAGATGGCCCCATAGGACATGGAGAAAATGAAGTCCATAACACCGTGGGGGGATGTTCTGTTATAAAGTGTTTCCCTTTAGATTGAAGAATGCTGGACAACTTATCATCGTTCAATGGTGACTCTCTTTCATTATATGTTTCACAAAGAGATTGAGGTCTACGTTGATGACATGATTGTGAAATCATAGACAGAGGAAGAACATCTAGTTAAATTGTCAAAGCTGTTTGAAAGGTTAAGTAAATTCAAGCTGAGGTTGAATCCGAACAAGTGCACCTTCAGGTGAGGTCAGGTAAACTGCTGGGTTTCATTGTTAGTGAAAGAAGTATCAAGGTTGATCCTGCCAAGATAAGAGCTATACAAGTGATGCCTGAGCCGAAAACAGAAAAAGAGGTTAGTGGTTTCTTGGGGAGGTTGAACTACATTGCTAGGTTCATCTCTCACATTACAACCATGTGTGAACCAATATTCAAATTATTGAGAAAAGATCAAGCGGTTAGGTGGAATGAAAACTTTTAAAAGACATTTGAAAAAATAAAAGAATATTTGCGGGAGCTCCAATCCTCATGCCTTCGGTAGCAAGAAGACCTTTGATTATGTATCTGCGGTTCTTGAGAAATCAATGGGGTGTGTGCTCGGTCAACAGAACAAGATAAGTAAAAAAAGCATGCCATATACTACCTCAGTAAGAGATTTATTGATTGTGAGTCGAGGTACTCAATGCTGGAGAAAACATGTTATGCACTCACTTGGGCAGCTAAGCATTTGAGGCAGTATATGTTAAACCACACAACCCTGTTGATATCAAAGATGGATTCGATTAAGTATGTGTTTGAGAATTAAGCACTCACTAGAAGGATTACCCCTTGGCATATAGTTTTGACATAATACAATATTCAATATGCTTTTCAAAAAGCCATCAAGGGAAGTATTTTGTCAGAATATCTTGCTCAACAACCTATTGAGGACTATCAACCGATGAAGTTTGAATTTCTGGATGAAGATATCATGTTTCTAAAAATGAAGGACTGTGATGAGCCTTTTCCTGAACAGGGGCCTGAAATTGGATCTCAGTGGAGTTTGATTTTAGATGGCGCTGTCAACTCACATGGTAACGAAATCGGGGGCAATCATTACTACTCCTCACAGTTCTCATATACCATTCACTGCTCGATTGACATTCACTTGCACCAACAACGAAGCAGAATATGAAGCGTGCATCATGGGTTTAGAAGAGGCCATTGATTTGAGGATCAAGAATCTTGATGTGTATGCCGATTCAGCACTGGTGGTTAATCAGATTAAGGGGGAACAAGAGACTCGTCAGGAAAACCTGATTCCTTACAAGAATTAAGCCAGAAGGTTATTACCTTTCTTTGACAGGGTTGAGTTCCATCATGTGCCTCAGGCTGAGAATTAGATGGCAGATACGTTGGCGATGTTAGCGTCAATGTACAAGGTGAATTATTAGAATAAGGTTCCAGTAATCGGTATTAAGCGTCTTGATAGACCTGTTTTTGCATTTGCCGCCGAAGACATGTCAGATGGTAAATCTTGGTTTCATGATATCAAGTGCTTCCTTAAAAGTCAAGAATACCCGCCAGGGGCATCCAACAAAGATAAGAAGACTATGAGGAGGCTAGCTAGTAATTTCTTTATGAATAAGGACGATGTGTTGTACAAGAGAAACTTCGATATGGTCTTGCTCCGTTGTGTTAATGAACATGAGGTAGGCCTATTGATGGAAGAAGTTCATGAGGGTTCTTTCGGTACTCACGCCGGTGGGCATGCTATGACCAAAAAATTATTGAGAGCAGGGTATTACTGGATGACAATGGAATCTGATTGTTGTAAATATGCTATAAAATGCCATAAATGCCAGATTTATGTTGATAAGGTGCACGTGCCACCGACTCCTCTAAATGTGTTGACATATCCTTGGACCTTTGTTATGTAGGGCATTGATATGATCAGAAAGATTGAGCCTACTGCTTTCAATGGGTATCACTTCATTCTGGTTGCCATTCATTACTTTACCAAGTGGGTGGAAGCAACCTCATTTGCCAATGTAATTAAGCAGGTAGTCGCCCAGTTTATAAAGAAGGACATCATCTGTCGTTACGGTACCCCTGAGAGAATCATTACTGATAATGGTTCAAATTTGAATAACAAGACGATGAAAGAACTGTGCCAGAGCTTCAAAATTGAACATCATAATTCTTTTCCATATCGTCCGAAGATGAATGATGCTGTTGAGACATCAAATAAGAATATCAAAAAGATTGTGTAGAAGATGGTTGTAACATAAAAAGATTGACATGAGATGTTGCCCTTTGCTTTACACGGTTATCATACTTTGGTGCGCACCTCGACAGGGGTAACTCTTTTATCATTGGTGTATGGCATGGAAGCTGTCCAACCAGTAGAAGATGAGATTCCTTCTTTAAGGGTTTTGGCGGGTCTTAAGCTTGATAAAGTTGAATGGTACGCACTAGGTGGGACCAACTGAACCTCATTAAAGAGAAAACCTTTAATCAGAAAGTGCGTCCTCGGTGTTTCTAGACAGATGAGTTGGTTTTGAAAAGGATTCTCCCTCCTCAGATAGATCACAGGGGCAAGTGGACTCTAAATCATGAGGGACTGTATATTGTGAGAAAGGTTTTCTCTGGTGGAGCCTTGTTGCTTTCAATTATGGATGGTGAAGATTTTACATCCTTTGTGAATGCAGACGCAGTCAAAAAATACTTCGCATAAAAAGACCCGCTGGACAACAAAAAGAAAAAGTCTAAGCAAAAAAGGGAATCACAAAAAGAAAAGATACGGGCAAAAATTAGGGATAAAATAAAAGAAAATAATTGAGTAACCCGCAAAGTTGAAAACCTACAAAGACAACTTTGGCAAAAATGGGTATCACGGTGGACTGAAAACCCAAAAGGGCGATCCAGGAAAAATTTAGGGATTTGAAAGCGAGAGGCTACAATCTATGTTCGATCTGTGAGCTCATCTTGACGTATGAGAATCTCGAAGGATAGGAATCAGTCCAACCAGTCACTTCCGAAGGCAGAAGTATTCGAGAATATTGAAGATATACGAGTCATAGTTGAGTCAGTACTTGATGGAAATCTTGTTTCTACCAATAAAAAAACTCCTTTCTTTGCTCCTGACAGAAGATCGAGGCCCGATTCTTCTCAACTTAGTCCATGACAGTATGCTCTTGGGATTCTTTTAACAAGTATGAATTAGAATAGCCAACATGGCATTAGTTACTTGACAGAAACCCAATCCACACTTCTTGATCTGGTCAACTGGGAATAACAACATCCTTTAGATTTATATTTATCATCACCGTGAAGGCAAACAAATCATGGGCCGAAAGAACTAGAGACTCCTTGTACAAAAGCCTTGTATCCATCGATAACAGCTCATTAATAATAAGGAAAAAGTATCATCTTTGTCAACTTATTGAATATTCTTTTTAGAATTTCCAATGGATATAAAAGGTGTATGGGCGGGAGCTTTTCCATATAGCATGGAGAGTTTATATTGCAAAGCCTAGATTTTGAATTAGGATTAACTATTTTTGAATTTTGAAACTCTAGTTTATAATTTTTAAAAGTTGTATTTTATTACTTGAACTTGTAACTCCTTTAATAAGTTGTAAAGGATTGTAATGAACATATGAGTTTTTGTGAAATTTCTTTTGAAGTTTGAAGTAACATATAATCTTAACTCTTGTATGCTTTGAAAATTTCTTTGGAGTTGAATAAATAACTTAAATTTTTGCCCTTTGAATCTTTTTAAGGTTCGATTTATAATTTTTGAATACTTTGAGTTTTGGAAGCATAGAAAAGGTTATCAAAGTTCTTTGTTGTTGCGGTGAGAATCAGATATCAAACTATTAAATTAACTTGAATCACAAACCATGAAGTTCACCACTGAGTTTTGATTTATCCAAAGGAAATGGTAAAGATCGAAGAAAACCCTAAGTGCGCTATGTAACAACGTATCTAAGAGATCTAAGGTTCGGGGGTTGATTATACCTAGGGAAGGTGTTAGTATCCTAAGCATCTGTAGTACTCTACAGGAATCTCTTGTTAGTATTTGTGTCATGCTAAAGTTGATTTCTAAGGGAAAAATTATAAGTTAAATATCTAAAGTATATACAACGTATGCTCGCTAATACATCGCATCTTATGCCTACATATCCTGACAGGAATGGAATCAGAGCAACCGTAGTTCCCCTCAATAGGGGTGAGGAACTCTTGACTATGGTCAAGGTTCCAAAGGGGAAGTAAATGTCTATGGTGAGACACCTACTAGAGTGCACGTCTCTAAACTAAGGTTAAGTTAGCAAGGAAGGGAATGTCCATGGCAGGACGACCAAACATAGAGTACGGTGACTCAAATCATAAACCTAGGGTGAGAATGATATGACAGTCAGCAAAGGGGGTTCCTTCCTTTGGAATGAGATAAAAGCAACTGAGGTACAAAGAGATGAACCTCGAATATCAAGTGTAAGAGAAATAGCAATATATACAGTAAATGTTCAGACAAATCAAACACTCAAGAGATATGGCATCGAAATCAGAATTTGAACGCGATCAAAGACAACAAGAATTAGATCAAACATCAGGAATTAATTAAAATATCAAATTAAACCAAAATAGAATTAACTAACCGAACTCTTATAAAAACTAAATAACTAACAAACTAAAAACTAAAGAAACTTAAATAACTAAATTGAGATATAGTTAAAACTAAATATTAAATAAATAATTAACTAGATAAATCCCAAAACTAAATAAGCTAAATTCTAACAATACTAATTAACTAAAATCTATTCTCAAACTAATAGTTTAGAGTCAAAATCTAATTAACACTAATTATACCAAAATCTAAAAAAAATATAAATAAATAAAAAAACTAAAATTTTAAATAGACTAAAAAGAGTGCAGAGTGTAAAATGGCAAGGAAAATCAATCAAGGTCACGAGCTTCTTGTAAGCCCAATGGCCTTTCACTATGCTTCCAAGGAGAGTGCAGGTGGACAGGGGGTATGTAGAAACTTGAATGCAAATGGGTTATAGGACCCAAAAAAAATCTCACAAAGGGTTTATTGACATGGCATATCACTATAACAACCGATTAAAAACAAATAAAATGTAAAAAAAACATCCGATGAGTTGAAAAATGGGATTCGCTCACACCCAACAACCATACGATAAAAATGGAGATAAAAAAGGGTTACCCAGTAACAATATACTCAACCTCAAATAGAATAAAAACCCAAAACCCTCTTCTTCACGACGCTCCCTCTTGAATCTCGTTGTTGGTTTCTCACTCACGATTCTCTTTGGTCTGATCTGTGTGTTTTTCGTGTCGAATCTGCACTTCTGTTAACGGTGGGTATGCGGAGGTATGTTCTTCTGTTTTTGATTCAAAATGATTCTTGTGTGATGATTTTTCTTCTGAGATGAGTATGAAAATAAAAGGTGTTTTCTTTTTAGTAAGGGAAAAGAGGATGATAGAGATTTTGTATGAAGCTTGAGAATGATGGATGGTGTCTGTTTTTGGATCACGAGTGACATGGAAAGAATTTTTGTGTCCAAGAAAATTCCCCCTGGTTCTCAGAAACTCCCCCTTTTTATCAATCTCTTTCCCCTCCTCTATTCTCTTTCTTTTAAATCAATTCAAACAAATATGTCCTATTACTCATGTTCTGTAATTTTCATGTGCTGCAGAAATTCGATATTCTTGATGCATAATTATAACATGCTTTGTGTGTCTACTCTGAGGTTATTGTGTTCCTTTCAAAGAGCATAGTAATGTCCTTATTACTCTGTTTTGGCAGACATGGGCCTTGTTGTGTAGTGAATCTGAGGTTTGATGCTGAAGGTTAATGGTTTGAAACACAATTTTGGCATCCCTTTTTCTTTGCAGGATTTGAAGTGGATTGATTTGGTGAAAGTCAGGTTTTGCAATAGCATAGCTTATGGTTTATGGTACATAGTGCATAATTTTGGAGGAAACTAGACCTTGACATAGTAGACATGTTAACAGGTCTTGTTTTGAAGTGTTATAATAACATAATAAAATAACAAAAAAAATATAAATAAATAACTAATTAAAAACAAAAATAATAAATAAATATAAATAAATAATAACAAATAAAATAAAATAAATAATAATAAAATTAATAACTAATAATAAGTGAATATAATAAATAAATAGAAATAATAATAATAATAATAATAATAACAAATAAATTTAAACTAAAATAGTGATCTAAAAGTAATAATAATAAAAAAAGATTGTAAATTAAAAACTTAATTAACTAAGTAAAGTTAAACTAATTTAATTAAATTAATATGTAACTAAAATATGAATTAAATTAAAGTCAAAACTAAATTAGAAATAACAAAAAAAAAACTATACAAAAATAGTTAAATTAAAATGACTACTAAAATAGAAATAATTAAAAAACCATATTAAAATATAAACTAAGTTAAAAATAACTACTAAAAACTATATTAAAAAAATAAAAACTAGATTGAAAAATAAACTAAATTAAAATATAAATAAAAATAGAAAATAACCAAAAAGAGACGCCATATCAACAAAATACAAAACAAATTAAAAACTAAATCAATTCTAAATAATGCTTAAGATAATAAAAACAAAACAAATTCTAAGAAATGGGATGATAAAATGGCTAAAAATGCATGATTAATGATGAAATGAGAAATGACTACAAATGTGAAGATGATTGACTTAGAATGATATACAAATATCAAATAATTTAAGGGTAAAATTTGAGGTACAACAGTTGCCCCTATTTAAATATCTTTACCGAATGACATGAGTGATGAAAATCCTCATGAAATCATGGTGAAAGGTATTTAAATACAGATAACCAAAAATTTTGCCCTTAGATGCAATGACATGCTATGCTATGAACAAAAGAAAACTAATATATAATGCTGACATGTAATGAACTCTAATATGATGATAATGATGGGATGCTAAATGCAAAAAAATGCAGACGAGACGAAAGCCAACAGGAAAAGAAACAACACAATGAGTAACTACTTACTTGGGAGAAACAACAACATCGGGGAAGCAACCGTCATTATCCATAAATAAAACTGGATTGAAAAGAGTCATAACATTTAGAAGATCATTGAATGAGGTGAAGAGAAACTTGGGAAATACATTAGGGACAGTTGAAAAAACATCAGAGATATTCAGAAAAGTAATGAATAAGCTCTGGAAAATAACGGACGGTAGAGACATTCAGAAGAGCATTAAATGATCTCTAGAAAACATCGGAGATATTCGGGAAAACATCGAATAAACTCTGGGACAGTTCTAGAAAAGCATGGGATGAAGAATGGAAACAGACCTAAAAATAATCAATAGATGTTAACCAAAGTCAAAAACAAATAAATACATCTAGAAGAGTAATAGATGAAGACAAAGATTCTGAAGGTGTATCTGAAACATTTAGAAGAGCATTAAATGTACGAGCAAGAGTTTGAAACATATCTGGAAGAACATCAGATAAGTAACATAAGATTTATGGAAGAACATCAGAACATAAATACATATCCGGAAAAACATCAGATAAGTACAAAGAAATTTCTGGAAAAACATCAGAAACAAAAGTAATATACGGAAAATCATTCGATAAGACACAAAGGAGTTCTGGAAGAACATCAGAATAAAAGCACATATCTGAAAAATCATTAAATAAGTACTAAGGAGTTTCTAGAAAAACATCAGAAACAAAAGGTCATATTCGAGAAAGCATCAGATAGACACAAAAGGAGTTCTGGAAGAATATCAGAACAAAAGTACATATCCAGAAAAGCATCAGATAAGTACACAAAAGGGGTTCTGGAAAAACATCAGAAGCAAAGACTCAATTTGAAAAAACATCAGAGAGAGAAACAAATCCGGAAAAACCTTGGATAGATTATGGAAAAACATCATAATCAAAGGGAATATTTGGAAAAATATCAGATAAGTTCTGGAAGAACATCAGAACAAAGACTCAATCTGGAAAAACATCAGAGAGATAAACAAATCCAGAAAAACCTCGGATAAGAAATGTCAAATCTGGAAGAACATCAGATAGACACGACAATACTGTTTAGTAGGTGCCAAGTGAGTTGGACTTTGACCACAAGATAAGACATGGATAAAAACACGACCTCATGAGAAATACAAATGAGGATGAAACACTCTTGATATGCATATGTATATGAATTATGCAGATGATATATGATCAAATGCAAATGAAAATGCTGACGACATGGCCCAACTCTTTTGGTGAGATGACAAGACTGGAAGACTGATTCCTCAACACTGAGACCACTGCCATTCTGCTTAGGGACTAAAGATGCCACTACTGAACATATCTCTGCCAGACTGGTAAAATGTATCAAATTAATGATCCTTGTAAGGATTGAATAGCTTCATGGGGATTCTTCCAGTAAATTGCCCCAGATTAGCTATCTCTTATAGATGAGCTGGTAATTGTTTCAGCTTGTCTGGTTCTTTAAAATGACTGCTTTGTTGTACCCTTGGAAGGTCTGCCCCAGTCCAAGTTTTGAAATATCTTCTGGATAAACCAATTATGAGAAGGAATTTCCCTGAGCAATGAAACTTAAATTGATTCTCAATAGGATATGTAAGGAACTTGCCCCTAATAGGATTACCGACCAAGTTTCTCATTGTTTGAAAATTCCTTGAGAAGAAAGCCAGTTTGCAAACAAAAGTTTTCATACAAACATGGTAATGCAAATTTCATGCAACTTTTGAAATCAAAATTATTCTTGAAAGATGCAAAGTATAAGAGTTACATGTTAGAACGTGGCGGTTCAAAACACTCAAAGTGTAAAGAAAAGGTACAATGCCAAAATAATTTATTTGCAAAAATATTTTTTGGAGTCAGTTTGCGCAACCTTGTTGTAGTATGCTTTCAAAATAAACTTGCTTCAGTTAGGTCTTTTGAGGGATTTAACGTGACCTGCCTCACAGTTTAAGAAATAAAAGATAAAGGCTCAAATTTTATTTGTGCCCACCCAATCTACGTGATGATCTTCAGTCTTACGCTCAGTTAACTCATATTATTCGCGCAGGTTCCCATAGGTTGGAAATTGCACTGATGATAACCATGATGATGGATCAAAAGTCAAAGGACCTTTGAAAAGGCAGTCACTACTTCCCTATAACATTTGGTTATTTTGACATTAAGGATTTTCATATGAAGGGTTTAAAGAACTTTTATTTTTATTATTCCTAACTTTTGCCTGAACTGTTTCTTGTGAAGATTATAGTCAGTGGGATGCCCCAGTTTTTCCTAAGTCTCCTTCATAGGTTTTGACTTAGCGGGATTTTATTATTTATTTATTTATTTATTTTTAAAAAGAAAGTGATTGTTTGGCTTAATGATTACGACAAACCATCATCAACTTTTTGATTGGAAAACATCTTCGACACTTACTTGTTGTGTGCGAAGGAAAACTTGTGAATATAACCTTTATATGAAAGGTGTATTGCAGAAACACACAACCAAGTTAACTGAGAACTACCCTACCCCAAGGTTAAGATTGTGGTTTTCTTTGTAAAGAAAGAAACTCTAACTTTTAGGCTCGAAGGGGTTGACAAGGGAATAACTTCCTTATTTCTCCAGTGTTTAGGGGATTGAAAAAATGCCTTGCATCATCAGCAAAGTTTGATTGAAAGCATACCAACAACAGTTATGGATAATACGTTTTCATCATCCTTTCTCAAATATTTGCATAATCAAAAATTTGGACAAGGAGTAAATATTTGAAAGATAAAGCATAAAAATGAAGATAATAGACAAAATGAATTGAAATCAAAAGTTGCAATGCTCAATTCATTAATATGAAAGTACAAACACTAATTAAAAGCAAACAACTTAAACAAAATGGAGGAAAGTACAAACAACGAGAAAAAAAAGCCTAGTGACTAATCAGTAACAAAGATGAGCTGTCTTGTCTGAAACACTGGCGTTTAAGAAGATAGTCTATTGAAGTCGGACTGAAGCTTCACTTTTGATGTACTGGCAAGGGGTTGTTCTGGACATTCGAATTACTATCCTTCAAATCAAGGATTCCAGCTCTAACCAACTCACGCACTCTAGCTTTCAGTGCATAACAATGCTCCAAGTCGTGGCCTGGGGCGCCTTCATGAAATGCACAACGGAGATCAGCTGTAAATCCAGCTGGAAGAGGATTAGGAGGAGATTGCAGAGTCCTTGTAGTTGTCAGCCCTTGTTGAACCAAGTCAGGATAAAGTTCTGTATATGTCATGGGAATAGGATCAAATTGATTCCTATTCCGATATTGGTTCTGTCCAACAACGGGACGTTGAGGAATCTGATCTGGTCGTAGAGCAACAACAACAGCAACAACATGATGATCAACATATTGCGGTCTAGGATAAGGCCTTCTCACTTCAGTCATGACAACATTGGTCTGATCTTCTCTCTTCTTCTGGAAATTACCATAGGATTTCTTTGCACCATTGGAAGATTCAACAACTTTGGATACTTTACCATTTTTCAGTCCTTCTTCTAAACTTTGGCCAATAGTCAACAGATCCGTAAAGCTTGAAGAAACACTCCTAATCGTCTTTTCCCAATAGAAAAGGGACAGAGTATCCATGAATGTTCCAGTTAGCTCCTTCTCTACTAGAGGGGGTTCAACTTGGGAAGCTAACTCTCTCCAACGCTGAGCGTATTCCTTGAACGACTCTCTTTCATTCTGAGACATATTTTAAAGTTGACGGTGATCAGGAGCCATGTCCAGATTGTATTTATATTGCCTCATGAAAGCGTTGGCGAGATCCTGGAAGCAGTGGACACTGTTATGCTCTAAGTTCATATACCACTTGAGAGAGGCACCACTCAAACTGTCCTGAAAGTAGTGAATGAGCAGCTTCTGATTGTTGGTGTAAGCTGCCATCCTTCGGAAGTACATGACTAGATGGGCTCTTGGACATGAGTGACCCTTATATTTCACGAACTCGAGAGTCTTGAACTTAGAAAGCATAAAAAGTCCAGAAACTAAGCACATGTTGTTTGCATCCACATTGAAGAAGTCAGTACCCTCAACGGCTTTGAGTCTCTTATCTATGATCTGAAACTGTTCACGGACAACCTCAGGCTCAACAAAATCTTCATGGTATTCCGCTTTAGCACTGGCAACATTGTACTCATAGAGAGGATTCTCAAAAGGAGCTCAAACAGTCTGGGTAATAGTGTGGACCACAGGTCTGGGCTCAGCAAAGACGGGAGCTTAAAAAACTGGTATGACAGTCTGACCAATCATAGCATTAGATGCAAGGGGTGAAGAGTAGTTGTGAGGTAAACCAAATTCTGGCCAAGTTGAAGGCGACATTTGAACAGGAGGAGGAACAACACTTGAAACTTCCTGAATGAAGGTCCTTTGAGATTCTCCTCTGGCCATCACGACTTGAAGCATCTCGGTGAGCTTAGTTATGCTTGATTTCAACTCATCAATCTCCATTCAAATTTCTGCATTGTGTACTGTCGCTACTGCGAAAATCGGCGCCGGCTAAACAGAAGAGTCGCCACCGTGCGTTATTTATCCCAACAGAGGGAAAGGAAACGCTCGAAGTAAACCTACCGCAAAGACGGGAAAGGAATGGTCATCGCAACCAAATCCTGGATTCGGGAGTCGATTACGCAAGGGGAAGGTATTAGCACCCCTCACGTCCGTCGTACTGGACGGGATCCACGCTTGTTTTCTAGTACAGATTGTTATTCTATCTATGCTACAGGTCTGAGGTTAAAAGAAAATAAAATGACTCGGCAAAGTATCACACTTTATGCCTACGTATTCCCGTCTGGAACGAGAAATCAGAGTCAATGTAGTTCGCCTACCTACGGGAAAGGAGGGGAAGGTTGCTCGCTAGGATATCGCATCCTATGCCTATGTACTTTCATACAGCATGAAAGATCAGAGCAAACGTAGTTCGGGCTACGGAAGACACAGATTTGTCTGGATTGTTTTTATCCTTCTGAAAAAGGTTTTCTCCTGATTACGGGTCCCAGCGGACAAAAATGACACTTTTGATTGGTTTCCAGTCTTTTACGCAAGAACTGTCTTTTATTGATGTTTGAAATCTTATTACTGTGTTTTGAATGATTTTTGAGATAAAAGAGAAAGAGCTCTAAAACCTAGGGTTTGAAATGGGAATCAAAACTACCCTAATGTTGTCATGCATGGATTAACACCTAATGTCTGTCATATTTCTCTCTTGCGCAGAGAGAAACAGAGATCCTAAGGGATAGACGGAAAAGAAGCAGCAAATATACAGTAAAGCAGTAAAATGCATGAATGCAGCAGTACAAGCGAGGCAAGGGAGTCCCACTCAACCTCGAACCTGGAAAATAATAGGCAAAGTGAAACAGCTTCACTTCAAACCTAAGGGGAAAATTAACAAACAATACAACAAAGAAAATAAACCCCAAACCAGCTCTGACAGCACACCAGCTCCTACAGCAGCAGCTCTGAAAAACACCCAACCCCGACAGTTGATAAACAGCAAAACAGTAACATCTTCAAGTGAACCCCAAGATCAAACTCCAATGATACCCAAGCTACAACAAGCTTCCATCTCCAAGAAATCACCAAGCTCAAGCAAGCACAGAATCTTAACCAGTTGACAGCATCAGACAGCAGATAGCTCCAAACAGCAGGAAAACCCTAACTTTAACAGCTGCACAGTCTTGACATGAATAATCTTCATCTTTGTCAATCTTTGATCTTCATCTATATCTTCAATGGCTTATTTCTTCAAGGCAAGCTCTCCTGGATGATAGTCACTTAACAAGATGAATTGAATGTTGAATTGTTCATTAACTACCAAAGGAAGCCTACAAACAGTTTAACATTATAGAAGAGTGGTTCTCTCAGAGTTCTACCTCTAAGGTAAGGCCACTTATCCCTCCAAAGGATGGATGTGAATACCATAGAGGGACTTTATGTCATCGAGAGGAATGGAAGCACATGAAGCTATCCATGTTTGTACAAAACAATTCAGTCTATTCTAAGGCTCTGCTTATTCCAATTATTTCCTATGTCTTCAATCGACACCTTCAATCTCCAAGCTCCAAGGATCTTCTTTTGTCTTCAATTAACACCTTTGATTCTCCAAGCTCCACAAGCTCAAACCAAGCCCCATACCCCATAGAAAAGCCCAAAAACCCAAGCAAGCAAATATAAACCCCAAGTGGGAACACCAAACAAACACTTCATTTGTAAAATATATTAAAAATAGTAATACAGTATTTGAAATTCTAAGATTAATTCTAAGGGAATTTCTACATCTACCCTACATACCCTATATGTCCCATAACCTAATTCATGCTAAAAACCCCAAAATAAAATGTTAGAATGCACCTATGTTCAGTTTAACCCTAATTCTACCACCCTAATGTTCTCTAATCAAAACTAATCAAGCTTAATCCACAAAAATGTGGCATAAATCCAGGGGAAACTTAATATTCTAATCTAACTAATACAAAAAGAATGGAATCAAAATATGAATATAAATGACTAAACAAAATTCACCAAATAATATGTATAAACTAAAATGAAAATAAAAAGCAATTAAGTGTGAAAATTCACCATAAATGGAAAAGTGCCTAAAAGAATATTTTTATCTTTCTACAAATTTCTTGAGACAATTATTAAAATGAGGGAAAAAATCCCATGTCAAAATGATTATTTTTGGATTTAATATGATTTATTTCGTAAACTATATGCAAATAATATGAAAAAAGAAAATTCAATTGAAATAATAAAGCGGGGGGTGGGGGGTGGGGGGGGGGGGGGGGGTGGGGGGCGCCAACATCAATTATTATACTGCAGAACCACATTGGGCCCAGGAGGGGGGGGGGTGCTGGTAGCACGCGCTGGGCCCAACATAAATCCAGAAAAAAAAAAAAACCATAAGAGCAGGGGGGGCGAATAACAGCAAAACGCCTTGTATTCCATGCTGGGCCTCAAACGAGGGGGTGCGAATAGCAGATCTGCTAGGCCCAAACCAGAATTTCACACCAGGGGAGGGTGTGTTACGAGAAACATGGGAGTATGGATAAGCAAACTGTGCATTTGGGCTTAAGGCCCGAGATTCAATTCAACCCAACACCAGCAAAACCAAAACCCTAAAAACTCCTCTCATTCTCCATTCCAATCACTACTGTTCATCGTCCTCTTCGTCAAGCCCTAGCGGCGCTCCCTCTTGAACCTCTCTCAAACCTGCAAACTCTGAAACCGAATCAACAATACCCTTGTTCTCGACGCCATCACCAATCAATCCCTCAAAACTCTGTTCAAAAACACTAATCCCTAACTTACTCGCCTCACCAAATCTCTGATATTCAACCCTAAACACCAAGATCTATCCTAATCTCCATTTCCAACCTAGCGCTCGAAAACAAGCTCAATCTAGCTAACCAAACATCAGGCATGCTTACGAATTAGAGAAAGAAGAACAAAAACCTGGGGAATCTGATGAAGACGGAGGTTCTGGGAAGAACTTCTTGAAGATTCTGGATATTGATGAAGATCGAGGAGTCCTGATGACGATCTTGAAGCTGGTGATCGAAGATTCTCAAAGAAAATTGAAGAACAACGAAGGATCCGTCGCTCGCGATGAACTTAATGGAAGATCGAGCAAATCTTGGCGAAGAATGTTCTTGGCGTTTCTGGAAATTTGACGAAGATCTGATGATCTTGATGAAGATTCCGGCGAAGATTGATAGAAGATCTTGCAAGAAATTCTGGAATTCTCGGTGGTTTGATGAAGGTGTTCTTGATGATTGTTGACGATGAAGGTGAATGAACATCAACGGTTTCTGGGTGAATCTGGACGGAGAAAGATGAATATTAGCGTTTTCCGACGAAATTGGTTTTCCGGCGACGGTTAGAGGTTGTTGCGGCGGCTCCGGTGGTTATCACCGGCAATTGCATGCCGGCCGGTGAAGGGAAGATGGTGA
This sequence comes from Lathyrus sativus, assembly GCA_963859935.3. Classification (NCBI taxonomy): domain Eukaryota; kingdom Viridiplantae; phylum Streptophyta; class Magnoliopsida; order Fabales; family Fabaceae; genus Lathyrus; species Lathyrus sativus. The sequence goes on along the minus strand of OZ012735.1, from coordinate 739,832,091 downwards.
AGCCAGGGAGAGACGCGTGTGTGGTGAGGGTAATTGCATGGAGGCCACGTGTGAGGGTTAGTGTGGTACGTGGCTAGGTCTGAGAGAAAGAGAGAGTGAGGTGACCAAGAGGTGGCACACACGCGTGGCAACCCTCTTATAGTGGCAAGTGGCACTCGAAAATGGATCTGGGACTTGGGCTTTGGACTGGATAATAGGCCCAATTGCTAAACCTGTGATTAAACTCTAAAACACAAAATTAACACTGAAAATTAAAACCTAATTAAACTTAAAACGAAAGTTAATTAAAAAAACCTAATTAACCTATTAAAAAAACCTAAAACGAAAATTAAAAAATAAAATCCTAATTAATCTAATAAAAAACAGAAAAACATTATTTAATATCTAAAAAACTATTTAAAAAATCTAATTAAATCTGAAAAATCAAATAAAAATCTAAAAAACAATTAATCCTTTTTTTTTTTAATCTACTCTATTAAATTTGAAAAAAAACAATTAAAATCTAATAACATCTAAAAACATTAATATCTATCTTTTAAAAATCTATTCTCATTTAAGAAAAGATAATATCTATTTATATCTATTTTTTAAAAATCTATTAAAAGGAAAATAATATCTAAAAAACTTGAAATCTAATAAATCTCTAAAAAGGAAAAGAAAATTTATTTAAACTCTAAAAATTATTTTAAAAAAATCTATTAAATTCTATAAACCAAATATTAACCTATTTACTATCTAAAAAAACAAATAACCCTATAAAAAAATCTATTAAATGCATTAAAAATCTAGAAAATACAAGAAAAATCCAAAAAAAACCAGGAGGCCGATTAAATCGATTATAAAACGATTGCGCAACCCTAATGAAACCCGGGCACCGAGATGGCCTAAAAACACAGGGAACGATCACTCATTCTCAAAATACGCTTATTCAAACCGGCCTGAACTGCCTGAAACGCCAGGGGCTGCAATCCCGATAAAATCAACCTGACTGAGAAAATGCAATGCATGCAGTATGCGAATGCGAATGCAAAAATGCGTTGAAACATAGACCAGATACGGGAACCAGTTGGTCAAATTTTAGGGTGCAACAGCTGCCCCTATTCAAGCGGCTTGGACCCGACTGGGCGAAGAGCGAACGACCTTCAAACATTCGAGGTACGAGACGGTTGAATACCAAAGAAATCCTGAAATTTGCCAACCGCAGAAATAAACTGCACCACTGCTTGGGGAACGACATTCGTCGAGTGAACCTGATTGTTACGGTAACAACCGATCATTCGTCGGAGAATAACCCTGACTTTGACTATCACCACCCATGTAATACCACAGATACTAAACTATCTTTGCAAAAACACCTCTGTCCACAACTGGACTAAACTTGTCAACACCAAAAGAGAAACAAATTCGTCAACACGAGTAAAGATCCCATCATCACAGGAAAAGATTTATCCACAATTGCCCTTAAATTTCGTCAATACGAAAAGCCATAAGTTCGTCATCACGAAGAAATCCTATCATCATAGGAATAAAACTTGCCCTCATCAGGATTCCTCATTTCGTCAACACGGAGAAATCCCGGCGACTTCGTTGGGGATGAGTTGTCGGCATCTTGTCAACACAAGGGGATCCTATCAGCATAGGCAATGACATCTTATTTGCGTCTTATCAACACGAGAAACTCCTATCAACATAGAAATAAGTTGTCCATGTCAGGACTCACGTCTCGTCAACGCGAGGAACAAATAGATTCATCAACATCATAGGAATATCATTCTTGTACATATCTGAACTCCCATTTCGTCAACACGAAGAAATCCTATCCACATAAGCATAAATTGTCCTCATCAGGACGCACATTCTGTCAACACGGAGAGAGTAATTCGTCAACACGAATACATCTCATCAATACCGGCGTAACTTGTCCTCATCAGGATGCACATTCCGTCAACACGGAGGAATAAAACTTGTCCTCATCAGGACTCCATATTCCGTCAACACGGAGAAATCGATTCGTCAACACGAAGAAATCCTATCAACATAGGCATAACTTGTCCTCATCAGGGCGCACATTCCGTCAACACGGAGGAAATAATTCGTCAACACGAATAAGTCCTATCAACATAGGCATAAATTGGTCCTCATCAGGACGCACATTCCGTCAACACGGAGGAAATAATTCGTCAACACGAATAGATTCTATCAACATAGTTGGGGATATTCTGAAAACCAATGACCGACACCCGTTCTGTCAACAAGCGACCACTTCTGAAATTCTGATTCATGGAACCCTGAGATGCTACTGCAGCAATGCACTTGACAAAACAGTCCGCTGATCGGATACGAGGAAACCTCAATCAGTAACTCTGTGGGGATGATAATAAACTGAATCACATCATCCTGCGTCTCACGGCAAGACCTTGATGGTCCGAAAAGACATCTGAGCTTTAGAACTCCATACTCCTGTCGAGAAACACACCTGATAGCAAAAGGTTAACCAACCTGGCTTATGTTTTAAAATGCGCATGTTTGAAAATGGCGTAATGCTCCATATAGCATGGAAATGCTACGCATTTTCGGGGTAGATGCAAACATGATAATGCATGCAGATGCAAATGCAGGTTCAGGCTGCTGGGGAGCCCGGATAAGCTTGCTTCATCAACAACGGCTGCTGAGGACAAATACCACCTTGCTGGGGAAGGAACGGGTACCACCAAGTATTCCGGCAAAATAAATGCCAGGACATACAACAAACTCTGCCGAGGAGAGCTTTAAACCTTCAATTTCCACGGGGAGGAAAGAATAACACTTGCGGGGGAGAGAATACTCCGCTGGGGAAGAAACGACTCTCTCGGGGAATCTTAACCAACTCCGCTGGAAACAGGGAGTGACTCCGCTGGGGAAGAATGAACAACCCTACTGGGGATAATGAACTGTCTGGGCACAGTTTACAAATATGGAATTATCACTCCTCTGAACACTAAACGACTCCGCTGAGGACGAAGAATACTTTTGGAGAAACACCACTGTCTGAATACAGCTTACAAACTTTAAAGTTATCAAACTCTGCTGAGGGTACACGACCCTGCTGGGAAAAGTAAACCATCTGGCTACAGTTTACAAACTCGGGACTGAGGATAGACATCCTGTGAGGAACATTAATCTTGACCTGCTGGAGAATATCCTTCGGATAAGCTGCGACTAGCTGGGGAAATTGACCTTTCTTCAGTAAAGAACATTGTCATCTCAGCTTCCGGGAATGAAGTGCGACCTGCGTGGGGATTCACTTCACATAATGCTCAAGTCTTTTCGTCAAGAGCCTCTGGTTAGGACCACAATTTTCTGATCGTCCACTTCTCATGGGCACGAACCCTGCAACACCATAAACGAAACAAAACAAGTCTATACAATCAAATCTATTCAAGTTAGCATTAGTGACATCATTTTCAGTCAATTCGAAGTTTTAACAATTATTGGCAAGGGCCAGCAACGTTATGCACTTGCTAGTTTTATCAAAACATTGGCGTTTTTCACATACAAAACAGTAAAGAACAAGTATCAAATACTGAATAACATGTTTTATTGATTGGGCCTCTGAATGGGCAGAGTTTTGTACACTGGATGTAACTCCTGAAAAGAGGAAGTTACGCACAACAAATATACAAGTATGCACAGGAAGCATAAATACAGTGACAAATCAAATTTGCGCATATGTCGGCAACGGGGTGCAGACAAACATCATGAGCTGATCCTCCTATGACTCGCCTGACTCTGGCGCTTTCCCGGTATTCAACTTTCGGAAGAGATTGTATCTGATAAACGAATCCCCAAAGTGTTCTCCCAACCACCAAGCTATGCAGCATCGAATTCAGACCGCAGTCATTTGCTTTTTAAATCCCTAACTTTTGTGTGAACCGCCCTTTGAGGGTTTTCAGTTCACCAGGATACCCTTTCTTGCCGAAGCCGCCCAATGTAGGTTTTCGACTCCGCGGGTGTACATCTTTTGAATTTTATCCCTAATTTTTGCCCGAACCTTTTATTCTATTTTTTGGTTCGCCAGGATGCCCCATTTTTGCCTGGACTCTCTTTTTTCTGTCCAGCGGGTCAATTTCAAACAAAGTATTTTTTAACTGCGTCTAAATTCACAGGCGACGTAAAGTCTTCACCGTCCATGGTGGACAGCAACAAAGCTCCTCCTGAAAAGACTTTTCTGACAACGTATGGCCCTTCGTAATTGGGGGTCCACTTGCCCCTGTGATCTGTTTGTGGCGGGAGAATCCTCTTCAGCACAAGGTCGCCCGTCTGAAAGCTCCGAGGCTGTATCTTCTTATCATACGCTTTCTTCATCCGGCTCTGGTACAATCGACCTTACGCTAGAGAAGCTAGCCTCTTCTCATCCATTAAACTCAGCTGATTCAACCTGTCTTTCACCCATTCCGCCTCGTCAAGTTGGACATCTCGTAATACCCTCAGGGAAGGAATCTCAACTTCCAGTGGTAACACTGCTTCCATTCCGTATACCAACGAGAACGGGGTTGCCCCGGTTGATGTGCGTACCGTCGTACGATAACCGTGCAAAGCGAAAGGTAGCATCTCGTGCCAGTCCTTATAGGTCACCACCATCTTCTGAACAATCTTCTTTATATTCTTATTGGTCGCTTCAACAACGCCATTCATCTTGGATCGGTAAGGAGAAGAGTTGTGATGTTCGATCTTGAAATTCTGACACAGCTCCTCCATCATCTTGTTATTTAAGTTCGAACCGTTGTCGGTAATAATCCGCTCAGGGATTCCATATCTGCAAATGATATCTCGTTTGATAAACATGGCTACCACCTGCTTGGTCACATTAGCATATGATGCCGCTTCCACCCATTTGGTAAAATAATCAATTGCTACCAAAACGAACTGGTGTCCGTTAGATGCCGTCGGCTCAATCTTTCCAATCATATCAATTCCCCACATCGAGAATGGCCATGGCGATGACATCACATTCAGAGGACTCGGAGGCACATGGATTTTATCCGCATAAATCTGGCACTTATGACACCTCTTCGCAAACTTGAAACAGTCAGTTTCCATAGTTAGCCGGTAATAACCTGCCCGCAACAGCTTTCTCGTCATAGCATGCCCGCCAGCATGTGTACCAAACGTACCCTCATGTATTTCCTCCATGAGCAACTTCGCCTCTTTCTCGTCTACACAGCGTAGCAACACCAAGTCGTGATTTCTTTTGTATAGGACACCGTCCGGATTTAGATAGAAATTACTAGCCAATTTCCTGAGAGTCTTCTGATCGCGACTGGATGCCCCAGCCGGATACTCCTTGTTCTTCAGGAAATTCTGGATGTCAAAATACCAGGGCTTATCATCAGATGCTTCGTCAATGGAAAATACGAATGCGGGCCTGTCAAGCCGAGAGATAACAATCCTGGGAGTCTCGTTCCAGAAATTAACTTTATACATGGAAGACAATGTAGCCAGGGCGTCAGCCATCTGATTTTCTGCTCTCGGCACATGATGCAATTCAACCTTGTCAAAGAAAGGCAACAATCTCCTTGCATAATTCATGTACGGTATCAAATTGGGCTGACGTGTCTCCCATTCTCCTTTAATCTGATTCACCACTAGAGCTGAGTCTCCGTACACATCCAGATGTTTGATTCGCAAGTCGATAGCTTCTTCAAGCCCCATGATGCAAGCTTCGTATTCGGCTTCATTATTGGTAACCGGAAAGGTCAATCGAGCAGTAAATGGGATGTGCGACCCATGTGGAGTAGTGATGATTGCCCCTATTCCGCTACCGTAGGAGTTTACGGCTCCGTCAAAGATCAACTGCCACTTGGAATCTGTCTTTGGCCCTTCATCTGGCAACGGTTCTTCCCAATCTTTCATCTTCAGGTACATGATATCCTCATCAGGAAAATCAAACCTCATCGATTGGTAGTCCTCAACAGGCTACTCAGCAAGATACTCCGATAACACGCTCCCCTTTATAGCCTTCTGTGAAACATACTGGATGTCATATTCGGTCAAGACCATCTGCCAACGGGCAATTCTCCCAGATAGTGCCTGCTTTTCAAACACGTATTTGATAGGATCCATCTTCGAAATGAGCATGGTTGTATGATTTAGCATGTACTGCCTCAAACGTTTGGCGGCCCAGGCTAGCGCACAACAAGTTTTTTCGAGCATTGAGTATCGAGACTCACAGTCAGTAAACTTCTTACTCAGGTAGTATATCGCATGCTCTTTATGCCCTGTCTCGTCATGTTGACCGAGAACACAACCCATACTCCCCTCAAGAACCGTCAAATACATAATCAAGGGTCTCCCTGCCACTGGAGGTATCAAAATAGGAGGCTCCTGCAAATACTGTTTTATTTTATCAACGCCTTTTGACAATTTTCATTCCAGGTCACAGCCTGGTCCTTTTTCAACAGCTTGAATAAAGGCTCACACGTAGCTGTTAGGTGAGATATGAACCGGGCGATGTAGTTCAACCTCCCTAAAAACCCGCGCACTTCTTTTTCTGTTTTAGGCGTCGGCATTTCTTGTATTGCTTTTATTTTCGCAGGATCAACCTCTATTCCTTTTTTCGCTCACGATAAACCCCAACAGTTTACCCAATCTCACCCCGAAGGTGCACTTGTTAGGGTTCAGTCTCAGCCTGAACTTCCTAAGCCTCTTGAATAATTTCAGCAGATTCACCAAGTGTTCTTCCTCCGTCTGGGATTTGGCAATCATATCATCAACATAAACCTCGATCTCTTTATGCATCATGTCATGAAAGAGAGTCGTCATTGCACGCTGATACGTTGCCCCAACATTCTTCAATCCGAAGGGCATCACTTTGTAACAAAATGTTCCCTAGGGCGTAATGAAGGTAGTCTTCTCCATGTCTTCTGGTGCCATTTTTATCTGATTATAGCCCGAGAATCCATCCATGAAGGAGAATACGGAGAATTGAGCGGTATTATCGACCAACACATCAATGTGAGGAAGTGGAAAATCATCCTTCGGGCTCGCTTTGTTCAAATCACGGTAATCTACGCACATTCTCACTTTACCGTCTTTCTTTGACACTGGCACAATATTAGTGACCCATGAGGGATATTTCGTAACAGCTAGGAAACTAGCATCCCACTACTTTTGAACTTCCTCCTTAATCTTCACAGCCATGTCCGGTCTAGTTCTTCGGAGCTTCTACTTAACCGGCGGGCATTCTTCTTTTAGCGGCAGACGGTGCACAACCATGTCCGTATCCAGCCCAGACATGTCCTCATACGAACAAGCAAAGATATCACTGTACTCTTTGAGCATTTCAACCAATTTTCGCTTGACGTCGCTCTGCAGCGCGGCCCCTATACGGACATTCCTTTCGACCCCTTCCGACCCCAGATTGATGATCTCAATGACTTCCTCGTGAGGCAGAATGATTCTTTCTTCTTGTTTTACCAACCAAGACAACTCTTCTGGAACATCGCCATCTTCAACAATCTATTCTTCGGCCTGAAATACCGGGTACTCAAAGTCGAAGTGAGTCATAGGCGGTTCATAGATGTCATCTGAAATAGTAATCCTGCAAAGGAAATGGTTAAATGCTTCAAAACACATACAAAGCGAATAACCACGTTGCCATTTTATTGTAAAAATAAAAACAGGAAAAACAGAGATCACAATATTTATACATGAAAACGCCTTTTATTTAATGATCAAACAGTGCAATGTACATAACAGAATGACCCTAAGCAAAATAACGATGTCCCGGGTAGGACACCGGATTGTTCAACAATTAAGAAAACAAAGCATTACTGTTTAGTTGTCACAGGAACAGTCTCCTGAATAGACCAATTGCAAAGCCCTTGTCCTGGCACGCTCGGCTGAATCCAGGCGTCCATGTCACAGTCGCTATCTCCCTCTTCAAAATCTGAAACAGCGTTGATGGTCTCGTGATATACCCCACCGGCCGTAATTGTTATTGGTCCTTTGAAACGGGGTGCCCCTGCAGTAGGCGTTGATGATGAAGGATGATATCCCAGTCCAAAACTGTCCATTTTCACGGGAATATCCAAAACCTTGCCCCAACCCTTGGTCTTGCCAGTCTTCACCAAAGCCTGAGCCTCTTTGTATGATGATACTACCACCTCTGATGCTTTACTTAGCCCTGGAACTTTGTCCTTAATGCGCAACCCCTCAAAGACTTGACAGGGTGTTTCATGGATTTCGCCGTCGACTTCCACGTACTTGAATGACGACAAATGGCTGACCAGTATATCCTCCTCTCCACAAACTGTGACTATACTGTCCCCCACCATGTACTTCAGCTTTTGGTGTAAGGTAGATGTGACTGCTCCAGCACCATGGATCCATGGTCGTCCAAGAAGACAGCTATACGCTGGTTGGATTTCCATAATGTAGAATTCAGTTTCAAAAACCTCCGGCCCCACTTGCAGAGGCAAAGTTATAGATCCAAAGACTGACCTCCGTGTACCATCAAATGCCCTGACCACCAAGTCACTAGGCGTACAAATGATCCCCCTGATATCTAATTTCATCATTGCTTTCTTTGGGAGCACATTTAAGGAAGACCCGGTATCTACCAACACGTGGGACATGACAGTGCCCCTGCATTCAACTGAGACGTGTAACGCCATATTATGCTCTCTTCCCCTCGGGGTCAAATCGAAATCCGTAAATCCCAAACTATGGCCTGCATTCACGTGCGCCATCACTCCCTCCAGCTGATTCACAGAAACATCTTGGGGTACAAACGACGTGTCCAGAATTTTCAATAACGCGTTCCTATGGGCTTCAGAACACAATAACAGCGACAATATGGAGATCTTCGACGGCGTTTGTTGAAGGTGCTCAACAATTTTATAGTCACTCTTACGGATAAGAGCATAAACTCTTCTACATCTTTCAGTGACGTTTCTTTTTCATTCCTCTGCACTGGAACATTCTCATTCACTTTACCTTTACCTTTTGCCAACCGTTCAGCCTCTACCTCAGGCGATATAAAAATTCTCCCACTCCTCGTCATTCCTCCAGTCCCGACGACATTGTCCACAACCCCAGCTGGTTGTTTACTGATATCAATTTTCTCCCCATCACAATATGCTTCTAGCCCATAAGTCCATGGTACTGTCTTGGTGCTCTCATAAGGGATTGGCCCTGCCTTTGTAATAGTGATCATCGGCCGTCTGGCTGGCGCCGTTATAGTTATCGTTTTCCGTGGAATTGTCACCGTAGCAACATCACTTTGCTCATCAGCTAATACTTCTGCAGGTTTCTCAACTGCCGTTCTATCAAATTGCAACGTGCCTTCATCTATCAAGGTCTGAATACCCTTCTTCAATTCAGCACAACCCCCAGCTTGGGTCCAACATTCTAGACAAAACTCATCGCAGCCCGGATACACACATCCTTTCAATAACCTGCTCTTTACTTCACACAACGGTGTTTTCAATTCATCAACATTCATGATCAGATTCAAACCCTCCTCAGTCAAAATAGCGTTTGCCCCATGATTGGGCATAGGCTGTTGCACTATATTTGGACCTGCTTGTCCAAAATTTATGGCCTTGCTATCTAGTAGATCTTGAACCTTATGTTTAAACGCATGGCAGGCCTCTATGTCATGCCTGGGTGCCCCGGAGTGGAAGTCGCAATGTTTGTTAACATCATACCCATAAGGAAGGGTCGGTCCCGTGGGCGGCGCCAAGGTCCTCTTTTCAACTAAATTCAGCCCCAACAGTGTCTGAAAGAGTTCCGCGTACGTGGAAGGAGGTGCTTCAAACACTCTTTTCGGCTTCGCATTCAGAAATCTTCTTTGGCCAGCATTCTGCCCCTGCTGCTGCTGTGGCTGCTGCTGTTGTTGCTGTGGTTGTTGTTGTTGTCTCTGTTGAGGAATCAGAATTGTGACACTAGCTATCTGCTGCGGCTGATTATACTGGTGTCTTCCTCTGCCTCTGCCCCGGCCACCAAACACTGCACTAGAATCACCTTGACGTCGACCACCAAATGCTTTTCTGTTATCTCCTGACGAAGTAGACTCCCCAGCTTGGAATCTTCCCACCTTAATACCATTCTCAATCATTTCACCCATCAAGATCAGATCAGAGAAACTGCCCAACGCAACAGGAAACAACTTCTCGTAGAATATCCCCGTGAATGTTCCAATGAACATATCATTCATTTCCTTCTCCACCAGGGGAGGATGCACTCTTGCCGCCATGTCGCACCACCTTTGCGCATATTCTTTGAAACTCTCCCCATTTTTCTGTGACAAGCCTTGCAGCTGGACCCTGTTCGGTGCCAGATCACTGTTATACTTGTAATGAGTCACAAACGCCTCAGCCAGTTGCTTCCATGTTTTGATCTGAGTGAGTTCCAGCCCCATATACCACCCAAGTGACGGTCCAGATAAGCTGTCTTGGAAGAAATGCATCAGCATTCTTTCGTCATTCGAGTAAGCGGACATCCGTCTGTAGTAAGAGCGAACATGCACCTTCAGACAAGAGTCTCCCTTATACTTATCAAAGGTGAGAGCTTTAAACTTCAGCGGTACCCTTAGGCCAGGCACCAATCCCATCGTGGTCATATCTAAACCAGAAGTATTTTGATTCACTACACCCTTCATTTGTTCCTCAAGCATTTTGATCCTCTGAACAGGATCCACAGGTCCATCCATACCCCTACCAGAGAAAGCATCTTCTTGCTGGTCTTCTATCCAATTAACATTCTCATTTCCGTATCCATCATACCCATTGTTACGACCAAATCTAGTCTGATTCATCATAGGGCCTCGTCCTCTGTTACCATACCCTTGAGCGACCCCGGCAGGTCCAAAAGATATCATTCCAACACCATTTCCGTTACCGAATCCACCATAGGCCTGATTAGCATTACCAAATCCATCATGTCTGATACCCTGAATGTTGAAGCCAAACTTCCCATCCTGGTTGACATAATCAAACCCCTGGTCGTTATAGTCGAATCCGTTGTTACCAAAGCCATTACCTCCATTGTTATCACCGCCCAGATTGGCGTCTCCGAACCCAACATTGTTAATGACAGTCTCATTACCAATTCCTGTATTACCATTCCCGGCGCCCGCGCCGTTGTTCACATTCACAGCAGGTATATTCACCACAGGTGGAGCTACAGGCGTAGGAGTACCATCCCCATGAATGGTGTCAACACATACAGAATTGTGGTCTTCGCTTCCATTCCCGACATTTCTCGCCAGCAATGGCTGCACCAAAGTTTGCAAGTTTTCCTGACCTTTCACAATTGTCTCCATCGTCTGCATGAACAGCGCCAGCTTCTCACGCATCTCCTGCATCTCGCTTTGCATCTGGTCCATAACTCTTTTGCAGTTGGTACGAGTAGAGTATCGGTGAGGATGTTGACTTTCAATCCTGGAAAAACCTGGTGAGATGCAGGAAATGAGATACAGTTCAATAATTACCTGGTAATGCAATATGAATGTGTATGCAAATGCAACATGTGTCTGTGCGTTAGGGAATATCACTCCCTGATTCTAGTGCCAATGTGCCAGTGCGGTGACAGTGATAGCAATAAGAAGCTCGAAACCCAATCATAGAAACATCTCATATATTGTCGAAAATCCCATCAAGTCAGGAACACAATATTAATGAGCGTACAATAAGAAGGCATGACCTCAACCAACAATCCTGGTGATGGCCAGCACAATGCAAATAAAGCATACACATCAATACATGAGATAGTCAAGTGCGACCATACACCTGGTACTCCTCTAATAATCTCTTAGTCTCGGGATGATTTGGTTGAGTAAGCAAACCCTCGACAAGTAGATCTCTTCGCTTGAGAACACGTCGTAAATCACCAATAGATTCTTCCCATGCCCCTTCTCCAAAGCGGCCATCTAACTTCCGTTTCTGAGACACAGCCTCCTTCTTGCACTCGACGGCTTTGTTCAATGAGTTCTGAAGACTATATCTTGTCATAACCTCCTCTTCATACTTTCTCTTGCTAGCCTTTAACTGATCTTCGAGTTCAGAAATTTGCTGTTTCAATTTGTCTTCCCTCTTTTTGTTGTTGGTTAGCGTAGCATTCCACGTTCTGTTGCACGAAGAGATTTCCCAGTAGGCGGCATCAAGTGACTTCTTCTTGGACTCTAACATATCATGAGAGCTTCTGAATTCTTTTCCCAAGCGTTCACGTTTCTTTGTCTCTTCTGTCAGTTCGGCGCCTAGCCTGTTTACCAACTCAGTCTGCTGTTGGAAGGAATACACAACTTTGTTCTTCTCACTCCGGATTTGAGCCAATTCCTTCTCTAGCTCTTCATTGATCTTTATCATGTCTTCTTTTTCTTTCACAACCCGCTCATAGACCTCAATAGCCACAGTAGTCGGTTCCTCAACTGGAATGGGAACAGGACGTGATATTGCTGGAAAAGGCATCTGCACCTGTCTTACCCTCTCTTGAATCCACACCTTGTAAGGCATGTAAGCTTGACAATCATTCTTGCCTAGTAATGGTTTCCCTCTTCTACAGATATGATTCCAAGCATGCTGCAGCTTGGCTAATAATTCCCCCCTCAGGTCACCAGTGAAATACAGAGATTCCTGTATTTCTTCTTCCTTCGGTGGACTCTTCAAAGCATACCCAAACTGTCGAACCAACAAAGACGGGTTGTAATTAATACAGCCCTTCCTTCCAATTAGAGGAACGTTGGGAAACCCGGCGCAACTGAAGATAATCTCTGACCCCAATAAATCTCTATCGAACTAGATAATGTCTTCTGAAGAAAGTCCCATTAGACGCTCGGACCATTCAGCTGTATGTGCAGATTCAACAAAAGGACCCTTCTTGGACAGATGACTCTCAAACCACATATTCATCAAAGGTACACAACAATGGACATTTTTCCCCCTTCTGTTTTCATTCTTGTAGTGCAGGGAATGATAGAAATCTCCAATCAAGGTAGGCACCGGGTTGCCTGCAACAAACAAGTGGAATGCATCCAAATCAACGAACTCAGGCAGATTAGGGAATAGTATGATCCCATAGATGCACAAGGCAAGAACAGCGTTAAACACAATCCAGCAGCCACTTTTGGCATATTCTTGAGCTTTGCCAACCAAAAACTTGAGAGAGAACCCAGAAACTCCATGCCAGGAAGTCAACAACAACTCTGCAGGATCCATATGCAAGAGAATAGCTAAGTCCTCCAGCTTAGGCTTAACATCAAAGTGAATGAATGACACTTTGTTCTGAATCGGCAACTCTAGAAACTCAGCGTACTCCTCCATGGTCGGAGACAAAATGAAGTCTTGGAACATAAAACACCTCAAGGAGGGATCATATAACTGCATCAATGTGTATAACCCATTCAGCTCGTATGCGGTTGGTCTACAAATCAAACTCAGTAGCTTCCCATAGCTCTTTCTAAAACTTCTCTTCACATCATCGTCAGCTAGGGAAATCAGACCCAACAGAGAAGTCACATCAGGGGTAGGCAACTTATACGCAACAGTCTTCCTCAAAGTACTCATAATAACAGATAGAAGTCCGGAGCACTAGAATCGGGAAGTATGAAAATGCACCTGCAGCACAGACACACGTTAATGATATGCACATGATGATGCAAACAATGCAATATGCAAGCAATGCAATAAGGGATCAAGTGCCCCTGGCTGAGAAGTCCAATCCACAATATTGGCCTCAAATAGACCCACAAACTGCTCAAGACCATCCACAATGCTCCAACCCGGTCTCTGACAGACCCAATAACACTGTCCTCAAATATCACACCACTGAATCTCAATCAAGAAAACCGATAATCTGGAGGTCAAGTTACTTGCATGTCCCAACCCCTCTCACAGGTAGGTGTCCTAATAACTGACACAAGGTACGGCATCCTATGCGGTCGCTGGCATCACAGACTTTCAAGACCGATGATACGATACCCAGAAGGTGTGGCATCATCATGTCCTGAAGAGGCCTCACTTAGCCAACTTCCAAATGATCGGTCCCCAGAGTCGACAATCCTCCAAACCAACAACCCCCTCAACCCAAAGGTTTGAAAAAGAAGTCAACCGGGAGAACCTCGTCTGAGCGTGGATTTCATGAGACACTAGTACATGCAAAGCATGCACGCGCCCACTAATTTCCACTCTAATTCTAGGTGCACTCAAGCCCAGGTCCGACTTATCTCTCAATCATAGAACCCCCTCATACCCATAGCAATAATCACAATAATATAATGCTGAATGTAAAATACAGAAATGTAAATCCATACAAAATCCACGACGGGAAAACAAGCGCTAGGATTGACTCGCGTAGGGAACCGTTGGAGTCCCCAACAGAGTCGCCAGCTGTCGCTACTACGAAAATCGGCGCCGGCTAAACAGAAGAGTCGCCACCGTGCGTTATTTATCCCAACGGAGGGAAAGGAAACGCTCGAAGTAAACCTACCGCAAAGACGGGAAAGGAATGGTCATCGCAACCAAATCCTGGATTCGGGAGTCGATTACGCAAGGGGAAGGTATTAGCACCCCTCACGTCCGTCATACTCGACGGGATCCACGCTTGTTTTCTAGTACGGATTGTTATTCTATCTATGCTACAGGACTGGGGTTAAAAGAAAATAAAATGACTCGGCAAAGTATCGCACTTTATGCCTACGTATTCCCGTCTGGAACGAGAAATCAGAGTCAATGTAGTTCGCCTATCTACGGGAAAGGAGGGGAAGGTTGCTCGCTAGGATATCGCATCCTATGCCTACGTACTTTCATACAACATGAAAGATCAGAGCAAACGTAGTTCGGGCTACGGAAGACACAGATTTGTCTGGATTGTTTTTATCCTTCTGAAAAAGGTTTTCTCCTGATTACGGGTCCCAGCGGACAAAAATGACACTTTTGATTGGTTTCCAGTCTTTTACGCAAGAACTGTCTTTTATTGATGTTTGAAATCTTATTACTGTGTTTTGAATGATTTTTGAGATAAAAGAGAAAGAACTCTAAAACCTAGGGTTTTAAATGGGAATCAAAACTACCCTAATGTTGTCATGCATGGATTAACACCTAATGTCTGTCATATTTCTCTCTTGCGCAGAGAGAAACAGAGATCCTAAGGGATAGACGGAAAAGAAGCAGCAAATATACAGTAAAGCAGTAAAATGCATGAATGCAGCAGTACAAGCGAGGCAAGGGAGTCCCACTCAACCTCGAACCTGGAAAACAATAGGCAAAGTGAAACAGCTTCACTTCAAACCTAAGGGGAAAATTAACAAACAATACAACAAAGAAAATAAACCCCAAACCAGCTCTGACAGCACACCATCTCCTACAGCAGCAGCTCTGAAAAACACCCAACCCCGACAGTTGATAAACAGCAAAACAGTAACATCTTCAAGTGAACCCCAAGATCAAACTCCAATGATACCCAAGCTACAACAAGCTTCCATCTCCAAGAAATCACCAAGCTCAAGCAAGCACAGAATCTTAACCAGTTGACAGCATCAGACAGCAGATAGCTCCAAACAGCAGGAAAACCCTAACTTTAACAGCTGCACAGTCTTGACATGAATAATCTTCATCTTTGTCAATCTTTGATCTTCATCTATATCTTCAATGGCTTATTTCTTCAAGGCAAGCTCTCCTGGATGATAGTCACTTAACAAGATGAATTGAATGTTGAATTGTTCATTAACTACCAAAGGAAGCCTACAAACAGTTTAACATTATAGAAGAGTGGTTCTCTCAGAGTTCTACCTCTAAGGTAAGGCCACTTATCCCTCCAAAGGAGGGAGGTGAATACCATAGAGGGAACTTATGTCATCGAGAGGAATGGAAGCACATGAAGCTATCCATGTTTGTACAAAACAATTCAGTCTATTCTAAGGCTATGCTTATTCCTATTATTTCCTATGTCTTCAATCAACACCTTCAATCTCCAAGCTCCAAGGATCTTCTTTTGTCTTCAATTAACACCTTTGATTCTCCAAGCTCCACAAGCTCAAACCAAGCCCCATATCCCATAGAAAAGCCCAAAAACCCAAGCAAGCAAATATAAACCCCAAGTGGGAACACCAAACAAACACTCCATTTGTAAAATATACTAAAAATAGTAATACAGTATTTGAAATTCTAAGATTAATTCTAAGGGAATTTCTACATCTACCCTACATACCCTATATGTCCCATAACCTAATTCATGCTAAAAACCCCAAAATAAAATGTTAGAATGCACCTATGTTCAGTTTAACCCTAATTCTACCACCCTAATGTTCTCTAATCAAAACTAATCAAGATTAATCCAAAAAAATGTGGCATAAATCCAGGGGGAACTTAATGTTCTAATCTAACTAATACAAAAAGAATGGAATCAAAATATGAATTTAAATGACTAAACAAAATTCACCAAATAATATGTACAAACAAAAATGAAAATAAAAAGCAATTAAGTGTGAAAATTCACCATAAATGGAAAAGTGCCTAAAAGAATATTTTTATCTTTCTACAAATTTCTTGAGACAATTATTAAAATGAGGGAAAAAATCCCATGTCAAAATGATTATTTTTGGATTTAATATTATTTATTTCGTAAACTATATGCAAATAATATGAAAAAAGAAAATTCAATTGAAATAATAAAGCAGGGGGGGGGGGGCGCCAACAACAATTATTATACTGCAGAACCACATTGGGCCCAGGAGGGGGGGGGGGGGGGGGGCTGGTAGCACGCGCTGGGCCCAGCATAAATCCAGAAAAAAAAACAAAAAAACCATAAGAGCAGGGGGGCGAATATCAGCAAAACGCCTTGTATTCCATGCTGGGCCTCAAACGAGGGGGTGCGAATAGCAGATCTGCTAGGCCCAAACCAGAATTTCACACCAGGGGAGGGGGGTGTTACGAGAAACATGGGAGTATGGATCAGCAAACTGTGCATTTGGGCTTAAGGCCCGAGATTCAATTCAACCCAACACCAGCAAAACCAAAACCCTAAAAACTCCTCTCATTCTCCATTCCAATCACTACTGTTCATCGTCCTCTTCGTCAAGCCCTAGCGGCGCTCCCTCTTGAACCTCTCTCAAACCTGCAAACTCTGAAACCGAATCAACAATACCCTTGTTCTCTACGCCATCACCAATCAATCCCTCAAAACTCTGTTCAAAAACACTAATCCCTAACTTACTCGCCTCACCAAATCTCTGATATTCAACCCTAAACACCAAGATCTATCCTAATCTCCATTTCCAACCTAGCGCTCGAAAACAAGCTCAATCTAGCTAACCAAACATTAGGCATGCTTACGAATTAGAGAAAGAAGAACAAAAACCTGGGGAATCTGATGAAGACGGAGGTTCTGGGAAGAACTTCTTGAAGATTCTGGAGATTGATGAAGATCGAGGAGTCCTGATGACGATCTTGAAGCCAGTGATCGAAGATTCTCAAAGAAAATTGAAGAACAACGAAGGATCCGTCGCCCGCGATGAACTCAATGGAAGATCGAGCAAATCTTGGCGAAGAATGTTCTTGGCGTTTCTGGAAATTTGACGAAGATCTGATGATCTTGATGAAGATTCCGGCGAAGATTGATAGAAGATCTTGCAAGAAATTCTGGAATTCTCGGTGGTTTGATGAAGGTGTTCTTGATGATTGTTGACGATGAAGGTGAATGAACATCAACGGTTTCTAGGTGAATCTGGACGGAGAAAGATGAATATTAGCGTTTTCCGGCGAAATTGGTTTTCCAGCGACGGTTAGAGGTTGTTGCGGCAGCTACGGTGGTTATCGCCGGCAATTGCATGCCGGCCGGTGAAGGGAAGACGGTGAAGCCAGGGAGAGACGCGTGTGTGGTGAGGGTAATTGCATGGAGGCCACGTGTGAGGATTAGTGTGGTACGTGGCTAGGTCTGAGAGAAAGAGTGAGGTGGCCAAGAGGTGGCACACACGCGTGGCAACCCTCTTATAGTGACAAGTGGCACTCGAAAATGGATCTGGGACTTGGGCTTTGGACTGGATAATAGGCCGAATTGCTAAACCTGTGATTAAACTCTAAAACACAAAATTAACACTGAAAATTAAAACCTAATTAAAATTAAAACGAAAATTAATTAAAAAAACCTAATTAACCTATTAAAAAAACCTAAAACGAAAATTAAAAAATAAAATCCTAATTAATCTAATAAAAAACAGAAAAACATTATTTAATATCTAAAAAAATATTTAATAAATCTAATTAAATCTGAAAAATCAAATAAAAATCTAAAAAACAATTAATCCTATTTTTTTTTAATCTACTCTATTAAATTTGAAAAAAAAACAATTAAAATCTAATAACATCTAAAAACATTAATATCTATCTTTTAAAAATCTATTCTCATTTAAGAAAAGATAATATCTATTTATATCTATTTTTTAAAAATCTATTAAAAGGAAAATAATATCTAAAAAACTTAAAATCTAATAAATCTCTAAAAAAGAAAAGAAAATTTATTTAAACTTTAAAAGTTATTTTAAAAAAATCTATTAAATTCTATAAACCAAATATTAACCAATTTACTATCTAAAAAAACAAATAACCCTATAAAAAAATCTATTAAATGCATTAAAAATCTAGAAAATACAAGAAAAATCCAAAAAAAAACAGGAGGCCGATTAAATCGATTATAAAACGATTCCGCAATCCTAATGAAACCCGGGCACCGAGATGGCCTAAAAACACAGGGAACGATCACTCATTCTCAAAATACGCTTATTCAAACCGGCCTGAACTGCCTGAAACGCCAAGGGCTGCAATCCCGATAAAATCAACCTGACTGAGAAAATGCAATGCATGCAGTATGCGAATGCGAATGCAAAAATGAGTTGAAACATAGACCAGATACGGGAACCGGTTGGTCAAAGTTTAGGGTGCAACATGTACTTCTTGCTCTGACATCTTGCGTTTATAGTTAGCTCTAGTCCGATATCGGTGTCGAGGAATCAGCTTGACGACTCAGAGGTACACTGGAAGATAGAAAGAACTGGACATGAGTTACTGGACAAACAGAGGTATGCAATGAACCATGAAAATATGCAAATGCAATGCAATACGATGCAAGACAGGACGCAAAACACACATAACAAGATCAAAGGTTCGAGATCACAGAATGAGGTCTGGGTAAAGAACCAACCCAGGGCGTGTACTAGGGGTAAAGCACCTGCACATGGGGTTCTAAAAAAGTTCCCAAAGTCACCGAACCATCTTTTGGATATTATCAACACACAAACTACTTGGAAATTAATAATATTCTTAAGAGAGTCTCGTCTGATTGTAGTATCGCGTATCAACTACTTCGGGACTACTCCTTCATAGTCATCGCATTATGTTCTAAAAGGCCTAGTGAGGGTAAAAGGTAACTAAAGGTCCCCAGTGTCACAGGCTCCTAGGTTGAAAGTAGTAATGTCTTCACGAATACTCGTTAAACAAAACTACTCCCAAGAGGGCCTCCACTGAGCGGTGGTCTCTCAAGTCAGCTTGGTCAGGAATCAACTCCCTATAAGCCTTCTTGAATATACCACCTTCCTATCATTGGTGCACTCAAGTCCGGGTATAGGACTTATCCTCACCACTCAAGGTAACAATCCTGCATACAGAAAAACCCAGGCACAAACATATATATATGTATAGATATATACAACTATACAAATATACAAGCAAGAAAACATATAACAAATACAAATATAAACAAGGTGGGCTTAACCCTCTTAGGGGATTTCCCTAGTGAAGTCGCCATTTCTGTTGCAGCGAGAATCGAATATCAAGCTATTAAATTAACTTGAATCACAAATCATGAAGTTCACCATCGAGTTTTGATTTATCCAAAGGAAAGGATAAAGATCGAAGAAAACCCTAAGTGCGCTATGTAACAACACATCTAAGAGATCTAAGATTCGGGGGTTGATTATACCTAGGGAAGGTGATAGCATCCTAAGCATCTGTAGTACTCTACAAAAACCTCTTGTTAGTATTTGTGTCATGCTAAAGTTGCTTGCTAAGGGAAAAGTGCTAAGGTAAAGATTTAAAGTATATACAAAGTATGCTCGCCAAGACATCGCATCTCGTGCCTACATATCCTGACGAGAATGGAATCAGAGCAATTGTAGTTCCCCTCAATAGGGGTGAGGAACTCTTGATTACGGTCAAAGTTCCAAAGGGAAAGTAAATGTCTGTGGTGAGACACCTACTAGAGTGCGGAGACTCTAAACTAAGGTTAAGTTAGCAAGGAAGGGAATTGTAAGAGCAAGAATTGTCTTTACATGATATCTCTATATTTTGATGATAACAATTAAGTATTTATGAAAGAATCACTTTATGTTCTAATGGTTGTTGTGCGCAGATCATTAAATAAATATATCAAATCAACAAACTATATCAAGAAGTGCATGAAAGCCAATATGAAGTTACTTTGTGTGACGTGACTTAAAGCATAGCTCTCAAGGAAACTCTGAACGAAGAACAAAGTGAAAATCTGAGTGAAGTACCACGTGATATTCTGGATAAAGAATTTAAAGCGCCTACTCAAGAAACAGTTTGCCACTGTATCTGATCATAATCAGAAAGATCCAAAGATGTTGTATATTGTTGTTGCAACGCTCTTGTGGATTCTGTTCTGAGAAGTGTATTTGATCTGGAAGCTATCAATGCATCTGAGATGTAGTCCTCTGAAGAACCAAGCTCTGAAGACTCTGATGACTTGAAGCTCTGAAGACAGAATGCTCTGAAGACCAAGTGCGGAAAGACTCTGAAGACTTAAGGGTTCTAAAGATCAATACTCTGAAGAAATAATCTTCTGAAGAATTACGTTCTGAAGAATCTGATGACTTGAAGTTCTGAAGGCTCTGAAGACCAAGTGCAGAAAGACTCTGAAGACTAGATTCTGAAGTTGAAGATTATATAGCAACACCCAGATGAAGACGTGTTGATAAAATCTGGTAAACAAGTTTTGAAGTAAGACTCTGATGTTATTACACTATCATACCAAAAGTAGTTTCTGTGCTACTCATCAGATACATCATCAGAAGAAGTTAAGCCAGAAGCTGATATGTACAAAAGACAAAGTAAGTGATGTCACTATACTTTCCAACACATGACTATTCTATCACAAGGAATAATAGACTTACATCACGATATCTTTTTCTTCCTCATTCTTATTTTGGTTTTCGTATCACGGATCTTGGTTCGCGCTTTATGGCATTTCCACTATCAAAAAAATCCAATCCCGCAAAGGATTGTTCATGGAACTACTATCGAGATTCTTCGGACCATATTTCCTAGTATCATCTCGATGACCTTTTTCGCTTATCCTTTCCTCTTTCTACCGTTACGAGATGCAGTATCCTCTAACGCCTTTGCTTGGAATTCCGGTGTTAAGCCCGCGATTGAAGCAGAGAACCGCACATCTTCCCTCGAGCAAGGAGAGGTTGGAGATATGACAGTTGAAATATTTGAATGGACATCTTTGTCCTCTCAACGTATCTCTTGGATACACTATAAAAGAAGAACATTTGAGTCATTCAAACCGGACGCTGCCATGGTTGCAGTTGACGTTGTTCTTGCTGCTGTTTTTCTATAACCAGTATGCATAACCAAAGGAAAGCTTTTACGCTAAGAAGCCGCAATGCTCACCTATGAAAGATTTTAAGCAATATGGAAACTGCTGTTCTTAATAATCTCCTTGAGATTCATCCTTAGATTAGTTTATATATTAGAATGCAAGGAGTTAAGGCTCAATACTTGCTCTGCACTAAATTAGGAGTAACCTGCTTATCAAGAAGCACTCATGTAATCTCCTACTACATAAATTCTAGTTTTAGAATTAGTGGTTCCTCAAGTGATCTTGTGAAGATCAGTATACTTGAGATGACAAGTGACAGTTGTCATTTGTGGGATGAATGAACGTTATATCCTTAAGGGATCCCTGAACGTGTCATTGTCTATTTGTTAGTCACCTGCAGTTAGCTTGTGCATATCTGTAATCAGTTTGGTTATAGTGGATTAAGTCCTTGCATGAGTGAGGCGAAATCACCTTGGAAGGGTGGACTGGATTAGCTTGAGGGTTGCTCAAGTGAACCAGGATATATCTTGTATTCTTTACTTATATCATGATTAATATGCTTCCGCAACGCAAAGAAAAGAATACTATAGAAAGCAACTTAAAAGAAAAAGATTAAAAGTTTTAGTAGAGGAAATACCTAATTCAAACCCCCCCCTTTCTTGTGTATTTTTTCACACCTTCAGGAATGTCCACGACGGGACGATCAAACATAGAGTACGATGACTCTAATCCTAAGGCTAGGGTGAGAATGACATGACAATCAACAAATGGGGTTCCTTCCTTTGGAATGAGGTAAAAGCAACTGAGGGACAAAGAGATGAAGCTCGAGTATTAAGTGTAAGAGGAATAACAATATATACAGTAAATGTTCAAACAAATCAAACACTCAAGAGATATGACATCGAAATCAAAATTTGAACACGACCAAAGACAACAAGAATTAGATCAAACATTAGGAATTAATTAAAATATCAAACTAAACCAAAATAAAATTACCTAACCGAACTCTTATTAAAAAATAAATAACTAACAAACTAAAAACTAAAGAAACTTAAATAACTAAATTGAGATATAGTTAAAACTAAAGATTAAATAAATAATTAACTAGATAAATCCCAAAACTAAATAAGCTAAATTCTAACAATACTAATTAACTAATTTTTAATTAACTAAAATCTATTCTCAAACTAATAATTTAGAGTCAAAATCTAATTAACACTAATTACACCAAAATTTTAAAAAATAAATCTAAATAAATAAAAAAACTAAAATTTTAAATAGACTAAAAAGAATGCAAAGTGTAAAATGGCAAGGAAAATGAATCAGGCGCATGGGCTTCTTGTAAGCCCAATGGCCTTTCATTATGCTTACAAGGAGAGTGCAGGTGGACAGGGTATGTAGAAACTTGAATGCAAATGGGTTATAGGACCCCAAAAAAAAATCTCACAAAGGGTTTATTCACATGGCAGATATCTATAACAACCAATTAAAAACAAATAAAATGTAAAAAAACATCTGATGAGTTGAAAAATGGGATTCGCTCATACACAACAACCATACGATAAAAATGGAGATAAAAAAGGGTTACCCAGTAACAATATATGCAACCTCAAATAGAATAAAAACCCAAAATCCTCTTTGTAATACCCTAAATTTTACCCTTTTCTTTTTATTTTTATTTTAAATTAACTTAATAAATTAACTTTTTTTTAAATCTTGTTTTTTTAACTAATAATAATTTAATTAAATTTTTTTTATAACTTTACTAATGTTTTTTATTAACTTTTTTTTTTCTATTTAGTTTATTTATTTAAATCATTTTTAAGCTCTTCTTACTAACTTTTAGGATTTAGATTAAAATTTAATTTTTTTTTTCTTCTTTTCTTTAAGAGTAAATTTTTTTATAACCTTTTTTAAATTAATTTCTAACACATTTTTTTAATCAAATTCTAATACCTTTTTTAAAATAAAAATCTAACTTTTTTTTAAAGCTAAATCTTTTTTTTCTAACTTTTTAAAACTAAATCTTTTTTTCTAACTTTTTTAAAGCTAAATCTTTTTTTCTAACTTTTTTAAAGTTAAATATTTTTTTCTAACTTCTTTTTAAAGTTAAATCTTTTTTCTAACTTTTATAAAGTTAAATCTTTTTTCTAACTTTTATAAAGTTAAATCTTTTTTTCTAACTTTTTTAAAAAAATTAAATCTTTTTTTCTCTAACTTCCTTTTAAAATTAAATCTTTTTTTTTTCTCTCTAACTTTTTTTTCAAATTAAATCTTTTTTTCTAACTATTTTAAAAAATTAAATCTAACTTTTTTTTTATAAATTAAATCTATCCTTTTTTTTTTAAAATTAAGATCTAAATTCCTTTTAAAATTAAATTCTAACAGTTTTTAAAATAATTCTAACATTTTTTAAAACCAACATTCAAATGTTTTTATTTTAAAATTCTAACTCATTTTTTTTAAACTTAAAACTCTAATTTTTATTTAACTTAAAACTCTTATCTTCTTTGCTAACTTTTTAAATTTAAATCTCAACACTTTTTTAATCTAATCCAATCTTAATGAATTCCAGATAGAGTTAAATCAAATCAATCAGATCTAAATATCAACATCACCATCACTGAATCAAATCTGAAATCATCATAAAAATTCATTCAAATCAAATCAGAGATTGAAAAAGATTGAGATATTCAAATCAAATCAGAGATTGAAAAAGATTGAGATATTCAAATCAAATCTGAGATTGAAAAAGATTTAAAAAAATCAAGTATAAAAGGACCCTCAGGAGCAACAAAACAGGGGATCGACAAGCATCAAAAACTCTTACAGTCTTCATCAAAAGTAACTAACTCTTCTTTTTTTTAATTTCTAATCTTCTTATATCTTTTTTCAAAATTTCTACCATTTTTTCTTAATTAAAATTCTAACATTCTAACTCTTTTTTTATTAAAATTCTAACCTTTTCTCTTTTATTTTCAAACTTTTATTTTTATTTTCTAACCTTTTTTTAAAAAACCAAATTTCAAAGTTCTAATTTTTTTGCTAACTTTTAATTCTAACTTTTAATCTATTTTCTTTTTCTTAATCACATTAAAAACTCTAACTTTTCTAAATTTCACCCAAAAAAAACCTAATTCCATTCTAACTCTTTTCTAATTACCTAAATTCTCACCGTCTCAAAACATTCATCACTTAACTTCTAATTATCGTCAATTCCAATTTTCATCCTTCATTCCTAACAATATTATTGATTATCCATGAACCTGTTCACTAATATTTATTTATTTATTTTTGTATTTATTTTTTATATTTGTACATAATCTGACATCATCGTTGCTATTTCATATTCCATTATCACTTGTATATTATCACTATCTTCATTGCGTATCAATTTTCATTGTTTATTAATTTTTCGCTAACATCCTCATTTTTAAGATCCAAATTTCTAACTTTTTTCTTGTTTCGTTAAAATTATAATTTTCTACTTAAATTCCTAACATTCCCGTCTAATTTTTTGTCTAACCCCGTATAATAACAGTCTCTGTTTGTTTTAGTTTTTTGCAGCTGACTAAGTTCAATTGATTTTATTTTCAGTTTAAATATTCAATTATCATATTTGTAACTGCTTATGGGATGTAATTTTGCGAGACAATTGTCGCATTTATCTTTCCGCACTTTATTTTCTGCCGTTGTATGTATATTTAATTTCATCGCACCTTTATAATTAATTTCACTCCTCCGAAGGAATTAGGTCTAGCCGTTTGACCGCCGTGTCAATAGTCCTCAACTTCAAACCCTTACAACTTCAAACCCTTACAACTCTCACAAACCCTAATTTTCACAAATGCCTCGCCGCAGGCAAAATTACAATTTTACCCCTAGCATTAGGTCAAAGAGCCGCCGCGCTCATTTTAGGGTTTCCCGCCGCAGAATCCCTAACCTAATTTAACCCTAATTACAACTTAACAATTCAACGTAGAGATTTGGAGTTTCTACACTCCACGTAAGCGTGTCCTTAAGATGCGTTTATTCCCCTTGAGACCTTGACCACAGTCAAGAAGTCTCTAACCTCCCTTTTGAGGGGAACTACGATTACTCTGATTCCACTCCCGTAAGGATACGTAGGCACAAGATGCGATGTCTTGCCGAGTAAACTTAGAACTAACCCCTTAGGTCTCTTTTCTCACTTTTAATCCTTTGTACATATACCTTAAGCAAATAAATAAAGCAAATAGTAAACATCTGAACAAAAGGTTCCTGTAGAGTACTACAGAAGTTTAGGGTGCTAATACCTTCCCTAAATTTAACCAACCCCCGAATCCTAGATCTTTCCCCGCATTGTGTTTACGATGCAAAATAGGTTTTCCCTCTTTTGACCTTTTCCTTCGGATAAATCAAAGAGCGGTTGTGAATTGAATTGCGATTCAAACTCATTAATAGTTTGTGATCCTATTTCCACCGCAACACTCTTCTTCACGACGCTCCCTCTTGAATCTCGTTGTTGGTTTCTCACTCGCGGTTCTCTTTGGTTCGATCTGTGTGTTTTTTCGCGTCGAATCTGCGCTTCTGTTAATGGCGGGCGGGTATGCGGAGGTATGTTCTTCTGTTTTTGATTCAAAATAATTCTTATTGTGATGATTTTTCTTCTGAGATAAGTATGAAAATAAAAGGTGTTTTCTTTTTAGTAAGGGAAAAGAGGATGATAGAGATTTTGTATGAAGCTTAAGAATGGTGGATGGTGTCTGTTTTTGGATTGCGAGTGACATGGAAAGAATTTTTGTGTCTAAGAAAATTCATCCTGGTTCTCAGAAACTCCCCCTTTTTATCAATCTCTTTTCCCTCCTTTATTCTCTTTCTTTTAAATCAATTCAAACAAATATGTCCTATTACTCATGTTCTGTCATTTTCATGTGCTGTAGAAATTCGATGTTCTTGATGCAGAGTTATAATATGTTTTGTGTGTCTACTCTGAGATTGTTGTGTTACTTTCAAAGAGCAGAGTAATGTCTTTATTACTCTGTTTTGGTAGACATGGGCCTTGTTGTGTAGTGAATATGAGGTTTGATGCTGAAGGTCAATGGTTTGGAACACAATTTTGGCATCCCCTTTTTTTTTTGCAGGATTTAAAGTGGATTAATTTGGTGAAAGTCAGGTTTTGCAGCTGCATAGCTTATGGTTTATGGTACATAGTGCAGAATTTTGGAAGAAACTAGACCTTGACATAGTAGGCATGTTAACCGGTCTTGTTTTGGAGTGTTATAACAACATAATAAAATAACAAAAAATATATAAATAAAAAGTAAATAACTAATAATAAACAAAAATAATAAATAAATAATAACAAATAAAAAAAAAATTAATACTAATAATAAGTAAATATAATAAATAAATAGAAATAATAATAATAATAATAACAAATAAATTAAAATTAAAATAGTGATCTAAAAGTAATAATAAAAAAAAGATTGTAAATTAAAAACTTAACTAACCAAGTAAAATTAAACTAATTTAATTAAATTAATATGTAACTAAAATATGAATTAAATTAAAGTCAAAACTAAATCAGAAATAACAAAAACAAACTATACTAAAATATAAACTAAATTAAAATGACTACTAAAATAGAAATAACTTAAAAACTATATTAAAATATAAACTAAATTAAAAATAACTACTAAAAACTATATTAAAAAATAAAAACTAGATTGAAAAAATAACTAAATTAAAATATAAATAAAAATAGAAAATAATAAAAAAGAGATGCTATATTAACAAAATACAAAACTAAATTAAAAGCAAAATCAATTCTAAATAATGCTTAAGATAATAAAAAAAACAAATTCTAAGAAATGGGATGATAAAATGGCTAAAAATGCATGATAAATGATGAAATGAGAAATGACTACAAATGTGAAGATGATTGACCTAAAATGATATGCAAAGATCAAAAAATTTATGGGCAAAATTTGGGGTACAACACTTGTATACTTGAATTTCGAATCAAAGTCAGAACATAGTGGACCCTTGTAAACTTTGTATAAAACATGATTTTTGAACTTTAACTCTTGGACGTCAATCTTGTAAATGCTCTTGAATCTTGAAATAATGACTTGATTTTGAACACTTTGAATAAGTTTCTATATTTTCAAAAAAGAAGAACTTTGTAACATGTGACCTTTAATTCTTGAGTTTATAAATCTTGAATTTTAATCACTTTTGTAATAACTAATTCTTACAAGATTTTTTCAATGATCCTTGGTTTTGAGACTCTTGGATTTAGATGAATTAGACCAAAACTTCAATTCTTGCTTAACACTTGAATGATGAATTTTTCATGGTGGAATTGGAGTAACAACTTTTGAACTTTGAAATAAGTGTAGATTGTCCAACTTTTCCGACTATACTTTGAACCTTGAGAATCACTCTAGAATCTTGAATAAATGATTTGAAATTTTGAACTTATACTTTGTAAATCAAATCTCGAATTGATCCTTTTGATGACATGAATTAGAATTTTGAAAGAAACTTGATTCACGAGGGAATTTTGAATGCTTTAAATTTTGGAATAATGTCGTGATTTTGAATTTGGATTTTGAACTATTATGTGTCTCTTTGCGTAAACTCATGGATTTAAAGATAAACAATCTTGTCATTTGAATCACCTTGGCTTTGAACTTTGTAGCAAGATAATAAATTAATGAATTTTTGTGAAGAACATATTCTTGAATTTGTCCTTAGGAGTTCCTTGCTAAAATCTGATTTAAGATGTTTATCCAAATACTTCACCCCTTTAAAACATACCGGTTTCCCATGAGAAACTTTAATCCTATTTGTAATGTCGTGTACCACAAAATCCAACCAAGCTTCTAATGCCCAAAGTTCAAAATCCATGGGCAAAAATATCCTAATCAAATCTTAATCCTTCCTAGGGAAACCTCTGAGAAATCTTTGGAACGAATGACTTTGTACTGACTAAAGGTCCATAAGAACGAATGCATATTCTTTCTTTTATATCTACATGAATTCAATACAACTTACAAAAGATTAGAAACTAGATGAGCATACACGCATAGCC
The DNA here is from genome assembly GCA_963859935.3 of Lathyrus sativus. Classification (NCBI taxonomy): domain Eukaryota; kingdom Viridiplantae; phylum Streptophyta; class Magnoliopsida; order Fabales; family Fabaceae; genus Lathyrus; species Lathyrus sativus. The sequence goes on along the minus strand of OZ012735.1, from coordinate 739,803,416 downwards.
TTCATGATCTGCATTCTCTGCATCAACCCTATCTTCACAAATGAAACAAACATCATATAGTAAATTGGCTCGATATGCTTGTATAATTGTCCTAAGATGATATGCAACAGATCGAAGAATCTAAGGGTAAAATTTGAGGTATAACACTACTGCAATGTTATCATCCTCAGCTGAGATTATGATTAGTCTCTCCAACAAGAGTCAAGAGTTTCTCTCCCCGGAAGATGACACAAAAGTGTTGTCTTCCTTAGCAGAACATTGTGATTCGTCTGTTGTCTTCCCTAGTGAAGTTTGTAACACCCCAAATTTATTGGAATATTTATTTAAATATGAATATTCGTATTTTTGGTGATTTGCGGTGGTTGGTATGAAGTATTAAGAATTATGGATTTTGAGTTATTTATTTAAATAATAGTATATAATATGAATATATTGGTATTATTATTAATTTAAATAAATATAAGTGAATTAAGGGCAAAATGGACATTTGAGGAGTAGTTAGTGAGGGTGAAGTTGGAAAGCCCAATTTATAGGCCCAAAGTTAGGTTTAACAAAAAGAGATTTTTGAAGGAATTACGATTCATTCTTGTTAGACAGTGAAAAGAGAAGAAATAGAGGCCAGAGCTCTGAGGAAGAGGATTGAGGCAAAAGCTTCGCAAGGTTTCCAAGAATCAAGGAGAAGGCTTAGAATCGACAATTAAGGTATGGGAAGTATTGCCTTCATTGTTTTCAACATGTGATTTCAATGTGTTTAAAGCTGATTTAAGGGTTTAAAGGGTTTGAGCTGATTTTGAGATAAAGGGAACTAGGCATTCGTGGCCAAATTCTATTATCGAGATTTTAACCGTATCGGGATTTGAACAGACGGTCTGATAGTTTTGAGGTTGATTTTGGGTTTGAGGGAAGGTAGGCCTTCGTGGCAAAAATTTGTTGTTAAGGTTTCAATCCTGTAGGGTAATTAGATAGTGAGAAACTCTAATGACCGTGGTGTAGTTGTAAGGAAATTGTGGGAATTAGAGCCTGAATATGATACGGGATTGGCCTAATAAGTCGTAGATTTTGTGCATTTATCGTCGTAGGATCTTAGAGGTGATTTAGGGATGTTTTTGGGTTATTGGGGAAGTGAATCATGTGGACTTTTGGGTTGATTTTAGGTTGTGATGCGTAACAACGTTTTGCTATAATCGCGTGTTCACACAGCGAACGAAACTCGTCCCAGACTCGCATAGCGAAGAATCCTTCACACAACGAATAAACTCACCCCGGACTCGCACAACGAACTTGCTAGCGAACGTAGCAGAGTTTTGCAAATTCTGATTTTGTGAAGTGATGCCTTGATGTTTTGATGCTGTGATTTCTTTGACGAATTAATATGAGTATGATTATGATTTCTATGTGATTAGTACATGATTATATGATGATTCCTATGATGTAATGGTGATGAGTTATAATGATAGTTCCATGAGTTTTGATGATTCTATGATGACATGATATATGATGATGATTGTGATGATGATGATTTTGATGAATGATGATGCACCTATGATGTTATTATGAGGATGATTATTGACATGTGCATCATGCATTCATGTGCATCCGGACATCGGTTCAGGACCTTGATTTCTTTGGCTTTAGTCCCATTATGCGGATGTGAGGTATTTTGATGTGCTACGATTCTTTTATAGAATCGATCCTATTGATGGGGATCTATGGAGGGTTGATGGCCCAGTGTCCATCGAGCTGTGATGATTGATACCACATGCATGAGTCTTGTTGCATTTGCATTTATGAGATAATCTTGAGTAATTTATGATGTTGTGGCCTTTGATGCCCATTGATGAATATGATGATGCATAATATGAAAATGATGTTGTTTTATATATTGATTTCCTATATTGATTATGATGAACCATTTTACTCACCCTGCCTGTTTAAATGTTGCCTCCACGTGGGTAACATGCAAATGATCAGGTTTAGCCGTGGATGTCGTCGAGGATCTTTTTGGAGTTTTGAGTTGTTGGCCATTTTGGTTAACTTAGAGGGTCTTGCTCTGATATTGTAACATCGGGTTGGGGTCTTTGAGTTAAACCATATTTTATTTGATTTTGTTATTTGATTATGTTTCCGTACAAGGAAAACTTTGGATTATGTTTTTTTTGAGTTCCACTGCCTTTTGAGCAATTTTTGATAACTTTTGGGAAAACTCGTTCTTTACGGAGCCTTGACCTATAATTGAATTAATGAGAAATGTACGCTCTTTTGAGATGATTTTAGTGCGTTCAATATTTTACTCTGATAAACATGAATTATTTGCCATTATATTTATGGGGTAGAAAAGAGTGTTATAATAGTGGTATCCAAACAGGTCGGTCCGTCCGGCCAAGTTGTCTAATGTCATTTGTTTCGTAGTATGCAACATGTGTGTGAAAACACTATCGACACACATTTGTTTTCTAACCTTTGTTTGCAGAAGTGGGAATGAAACAAGTGGGGGAGAAGCTTGTGCTTATCCAGGATGTTTCAAGTGCGGAGTAGTGGCTCAATGTGTCGATGAACGCTCTTATAGTTTGGTAAAGATGGTTTATGTCTCATCATAATTTTCAGCTGTGTATTGACAAATTGAGGAACTGATCATCCTTAATCTCTTATTGATAGCAGACGGGGTCATGTTGGATGGGATAGACGTGTCTTGCAGGCTTAGGTGGCGTGTGCAGTGAGTTATTTTGAGTTAAGCTAAGTGATTACAGATTTTTTTGGTGAGTCGGTGCAGGATGGTGCTGAGATGTTTATTTTGATGGAAACTTTGAGTGTTAATAAAGTGGGGAAGTTAGTGGTATGCCAATTATTTGTGATTATCCGGAAGTTTTTCTTATTGGGATAAGTGATTTACCGCTGGAACGTGAAGTGGAGTTTACGATCGACCTAGCTCCTAGAACTAGTTTGGTAGCGATGGCTCCATATCGCATGTCCACACCGGAATCAAAGAAGTTGAAGGATCAACTTGAAGATCTGTTTGAGGAGAGGTTCTTTTTTTCCGAGTGTGTCACCGTGAGGCGCACCAATTTTGTTAGTTAAGAAGAAAGAAGGTTATGTGAGGCTTTGTGTGGAATATACACAACTGAACAAGGTGACTATCAAGAATAAGTATCCACTTCCAAGGATTGATGATTTAATGGATCAGTTGGTTGTTGCAAGTGTGTTCAGTAAGATAGATTTAAGATCTGGGTATCATCAGATTCGTGTGAAGGCTGAAGATATTCAAAAGACTGCTTTTAAAACAAGGTATGGACATTATGAGTATTTTGTGATGCCATTTGGTGTGACTAATGCATCATGTATATTTATGGAGTATATGAACATGATTTTCCATCCTTATTTGGACAAGTTTGTGGTTGTGTTCATTGATGATACTTTGATATATTCGAAGAGTAAAGAGGAACATGCTGAGCATTTGAAAATTGTGTTATCAGCGTTGAAAGAGAAGTAGTTGTATGCAAAACTATCAAAGTGTGAGTTTTGGTTGAAGGAAGTGAGTTTCCTTGGTCAGGTGGTCTCGAGTAGAGTTATTGTGGTTAACATGTTGAAGGTTGAAGCTGTATCGCAATGGGAAGCTCCAAAACCTGTTTTTGAGATTATAAGTTTTCTTGGGTTGGCAGGTTATTATCGAAAATTCATTGAAGGATTTTTCCAAGTTATCTTTGGCATTGACGCAGAGGACTAGGAAGGTTCAAGCTTTGTTTTGGGGAGGTGTGTTAATGCAACATCAGCAACAAGTTTTAACTTATGCTTCAAGGCAACTCAAAGTGCATAAGAGGAATTATCTGACGCATGATGTAGAGTTGGTTGTTGTTGTGTTTGTGCCAAAGCTTTGGAGGCATTATTTGTTTGGTTCGAGATTTGAGGTGTTTAGTGATCATGAGAGTTTGAAGTAATTCTTTGATCAGAAAGAATTGAATGTGAGGTAGAAGAGATGATTGAGACTTCTGAAGGATTATGGTTTTGGGTTTGAATTACCATTTGGGTAAAGCAAACATGGTAGCTTAGGGTAAAAGAGTTATAACTGATTGAGCAATTTCGTGATATGAGTTTGGGTTGTGAAGAGACTTCTTATGGAGTTAAGCTTGGTATGTTGAAGCTTACTAGTGGTATTCTTGATGAGATTCGAGAAGGTCAGAAATCTAATTTGAGTTGGTAGATCGGTTGAATTTGATGAATCAAAGTCGAAGAGCTGATTTTCAGATTAATGAAAATGGTATCATGAGATGTCGTGATAGAGTTTGTGTTCCAGATATTGTTGAGTTGAAAAAGAGTATTCTTGAGGAAGGACATCGAAGCAGATTGAGTATCCATCCCGGTGCTACAAAGAGATACCAGGATTTGAGGAAATTGTTTTGGTGGCCAGGGATGAAGAAAGGAATGGCTGGATTTGTGTATGCCAGTTAGACTTTTCAGAAGTCGAAGATTGAACATCAAAGATCATTGGGTCTAATGTAACCGTTGAATATTTCAGAGTGGAAATGGGATAGCATTTCTATGGATTTTGTGATAGGTCTACCGAGGACTTTGAAGGGATATGATTCAATTTGGATGATTGTTGATAGATTGAATATATCAACTCATTTCTTACCAATGATGATTAATCGTTCTATGCTGAAGCTAGATGAGATATATATTGAGGAAATTGTGAAGTTGCATAGGATATCATCGAGTATTGTGTCAGATAGAGATCCGAGATTTACATCGAGATTCTGGAAGAGTTTGCAGACAACTTTGGGTACTAAGTTGAGGCTGAGTTCTGCCTATCATTCGCAGGAGGATGGACAGACAGAGAAAACTATCCAGTCGTTAGAGGATTTGTTGAGAGCTTGTGTATTGGATCGAGGTGGATCATGGGATAGTCTTTTGCCGTTGATTGAGTTTACCTACAATAACAGTTACCATTCTAGTATCGGAATGGCACCGTATGAGGCTTTGTATGGTAGGAGGTGTAGGACTCCTTTGTGTTGGTATGAGTTAGGCGAGAGTGTTATACTCGGACCTGAGATTGTGCAAGAGACGACTGAAAAGATCAAGATGATCCAAGAAAAGATGGAAGCATCGCAAAGTCGTCAAAAAAGTTACCATGATAAGAGAAGGAAAGCACTGGAATTCCAAGAGGGAGATCACGTGTTTTTAAGAGTTACGCCGGTAACTGGTGTTGGCCGAGCTTTGAAGTCTCGAAATCTCACACCATGTTTTGTTGGTCCCCATCAGAGTGGCGCAGCGGAAGCGTGGGAGAAGTAGCATATTGGATTGCTTTACCGCCGTTGCTTGCGAATTTGCATGATATTTTTCATGTATCTCAGTTGAGGAAGTACATTTCAGATCTGTCGCATGTGATTCATATGGATGATGTACAAGTGAGAGATGACTTGACTGTTGAGGCTTGCCAGTACAAATTGATAAACGAGAAGTGAAGCAACTACGAGGTAAAGAGATTTCCTTGGTAAAGGTAGTTTTAGGAGGACCAGCTGGAGAAAGTGGGACTTAGGAGCATGAGGATTAGATGAGGGAGTCGTATCCGACTCTGTTTCCTTGAGGTAATTTTCGAGGGTGAAAATTCTTTTAAGTGGGGGAGAGTTGTAACACCCTAAATTTATTGGAATATTTATTTAAATATGAATATTCGTATTTTTGGTGATTTGCGGTGGTTGGTATGAAGTATTAAGAATTATGGATTTTGAGTTATTTATTTAAATAATAGTATATAATATGAATATATTGGTATTATTATTAATTTAAATAAATATAAGTGAATTAAGGGCAAAATGGACATTTGAGGAGGAGTTAGTGAGGGTGAAGTTGGAAAGCCCAATTTATAGGTCCAAAGTTAGGTTTAACAAAAAGGGATTTTTGAAGGAATTAGGATTCATTCTTGTTAGACCGTGAAAAGAGAAGAAATAGAGGCCAGAGCTCTGAGAAAGAGGATTGAGGCAAAAGCTTCGCAAGGTTTCCAAGAACCAAGGAGAAGGCTTAAAGTCGACAATTAAGGTATGGGGAGTATTACATTCATTGTTTTCAATATGTGATTTTAATGTGTTTAAAGCTGATTTAAGGGTTTAAAGAGTTTGAGGCTGATTTAGAGATAAATGGAAGTAGTCCTTCGTGGCCAAATTCTATTATCGAGGTTTTAACCGGCTCGGGATTTGAACGGACGGTCTGATAGGTTTGAGGTCGATTTTGGGTTTGAGGGAAGGTAGGCCTTCGTGGCCAAAATCTGTTGTTGAGGTTTCAACCCTGTAGGGTAATTAGATAGTGAGAAACTCTAATGACCGTGGTGTAGTTGTAAGGAAACTGTGGGAATTATAGCGTGATAATGATACGGGATTGACCTAATAAGTCGTAGATTTTAAGCCTTTATCGCTGTAAGACCTTAGGGATGATTTAAGGATGTTTTTGGGTTATTAGGGAAGTGAATCGTGTGAAGTTTTGGGTTGATTTTAGGTTCTGGTGCGTAACAACATTTTGCTGTAATCGCGTGTTCGCACATTGAACGAAACTCATCCAAGACTCACACATCGAAGAATCCTTCGCACAACGAATAAACACGTCCCAGACTCGCACAACGAACGTAGCAGAGTTTCGTGAATTCTGATTTTGTACAGTAATGCCTTGATGTTTTGATGTTGTGATTTCTTTGACGAATTAATATGAGTATGACTGTGATTTCTATGTGATCAGTACATGATTATATGATGATTCCTATGATGTAATGATCATGAGTTATGATGATAGTTCCATAAGTTTTGATGATTCTATGATGACATGATATATAATGATGATTATGATGATGATGACTTTGATGAATGATGATGCACCTATGATGTTATTATGAGGATGATTATTGACGTGTGCATCATGCATTCATGTGCTCCGGTTCTTGTATAGAATTAATCCTATTGATGGGGATCTATGTAGGATTGATGACCCAGTATCCATCGAGCTGTGGTGATTGGTACCACATGCATGAGTCTTATTGATTTGCATTTATGAGATAATCTTGAGTAATTTATGATGTTGTGGCCTTTGATGCCCATTGATGAATATGATGATGCATAATATGAAAATGACGCTGTTTTATATATTGATTTCCTATATTGATTATTGTGAATCGTTTTACTCACCCTGCTTGTTTGAATGTTGCCTTCACGTGGGTAACATGCAGATGACCAGGTTTAGCCGTGGATGCCGTCGAAGATCTTTTTGGAGTTTTGAGTTGTTGGTCATTTTGGTTAACTTAGAGAGTCTTCCTCTGATAGTGTAACATTGGGTTGGGGTCTTTGAGTTAAATCATGTTTTATTTGATTTTGTTATTTGATTATATTTTCGTACAAGGAAAACTTTGGATTATGTTTTTTTGAGTTCCACTGCCTTTTGAGCAATTTTTGATAACTTTTGGGAAAACCCGTTGTTTACGGAGCCTTGACCTATAATTAAACTAATGAGAAATGTACGCCCTTTTGAGATGATTTTATTGCGTTCAATATTTTACTGTGATAAACATGAATTATTTGCTATTATATTTTTGGGGTAGAAAAGGGTGTTACAAAGTTCCTAGCAAGAGTTCAAAAGTTTACTCTCACTCAACCAACACCATGTGTGGTTTTTTAATCTCCAGCGAATGTCAGAAGTTCGCTTCCCGGATAGGATAATAGTGATTTTCTTGTGCTTCTCAAGCATGTTTTCATCTCCGGTTGTTGTCCCGTTATCCCCGTCAGAGCAAGGATAGGGTGCGATCCCCAACAGAGGAGCGAGTTTAGCATTTTCCTATAGCAGGGTCGGCATCATTACTCATTTTCCCCAAGCAGAATTCATTTCCGACTTCCTCGGCAGGTATATTGTCAAGGGTGGGCGTATTCCCCGCAGGGTCAAAGTCCAATTGTCATTGGCACTTTTCTTCAACAGGTTCTTGGGTCATATCCCTATCAGGTGTTTATTGTCTTTGTCTTCCCAGCATGATGGAAGTCCACTTTGAAGTTTCTCCAGCAGAGTCTGTATTTTGAAGACAGGTCTGTTTGTCTTCCCCAACAGAGTTTTGTTTCAGGTTCTTCATCTTTTCTTCTGGTGGAGTGTCTCTTGCATATCATAAGCATTTTTGCATTACATGCTCTAAATGCGTAGCATTTCCATTTTGTATGGAGCATTACGCCATATTCAAACATATGCATTCGAAGCATAAGCCAGGTTTGATTTCCTTTTGCCTACCTTTCTCCAGCAGAAAGTATCGTACATCAGAAGATATTGTTTCACTGTATTCTCCAAGCCATGGATTTGTTCATCCTATTGTTTGTTTCCTTCCCGAGGAACTATTTTGTGTCCCCTATAGAGTTTTCTGTCTAGACTTCTTATTCCTCCAGCGGAGTCATCTTCTCTTCAGATCGTAAGTCTGTTGAATCTACTTCCTAGTTCTGTCCCAACTCTTGGTTGGTACCTTCTATTTTATCCCAACTTTTGGTTGGTATCCTCTGTTTTAGCCTAACTTTTGGTTAGTATCTTGTTATCCCGACTTTTGGTTGATATCCTTTGGTTGTATCCCAACTTTTGGTTGGTATATACCATTTATCCTAAATTTTAGTTAGTACCTTGTTGCATCCCAACTCTTGGTTGATATATTTTGTTCCATCCCAACTCTTGGTTGGTACCTTTTGTTTATCCTAACTCTTGGTTAGTATCTTGTTGTCCTAACTTTTGGTTGGTATCCTCTCTTTTTTCCTAACCTTTGGTTAGTACCTTGTTGTATCCTAACTCTTGGTTGGTATTCTTTGGTTGAATCCCAACTCTTGGTTGGTATCTCTTGTTGCATCCCAAGCCTTGGTTGGTATGTTTCGTTTATCCTAACTTTTGGTTATTATACCTTGTTGTATTCCAACTTTTGGTTGGTATCCTCCGTTGTTTCCCAACTTTTGGTTAGTATATTCTGTGTATCCTAACTTTTGGTTAGTGCCTTTGTTGTATTCCAACTTTTGGTTGGTATCTTTCGTTTTATCCTAACTTTTGGTTAACATCTTAATTGTTTCCAACTCTTGGTTGGTATCCTTTATTTGAATCCCAACTCTTGGTTGGTACCTTTTGGTTGTTTCCCTAATTTTGGTTGGTATCCTTGGATTGGTTTCCCAACTTTTGGTTAGTATCTTTCATTTATCCTAACTTTTGGTTAGTATCATTTGGTTGTATTCTAAATTTTGGTTAGTATACCCTGTTTGTTTCCCAACTTTTGGTTGGTATCTCCCGTTTATCCTAACTTTTGGTTAGTACCTTTTTGTTTCCCAACTTTTGGTTGGTATCCTTGGCTTTATCCCGACTTTTGGCTGGTATTCTTGGTTGTTTCCCAAATTTTGGTTGGTATCCTCTGTTTTTATCCTAACTTTTGGTTAGCACCTTGTTGCATCATAACTCTTTGTTGGTATATTTTGTTCTATCCTAACTCTTGGTTGGTACCTTTTGTTTATCCTAACTCTTGGTTAGTATCTTGTTGTCCCAACTTTTGGTTGGTATCCTCTGTTTTATCCTAACTTTTGGTTAGTATACCTTGTTGTATCCCAACTTTTGGTTGGTATCCCTAGTTGAATCTCAATTCTTGGTTGATACCTTTTGGTTGTTTCCCAACTTTTGATTGGTATCCTTTGTTATCCCAAATCTTGGTTGGTACCCTCTATTGAATTCCAACTCTTGGTTGGTATCCTTTGATGTGATATCGCCTTCGGTCGGCATTCTTCCTTTGTTGAATCCTAACTTTTGGTTAGTATCATTTGTTCCACCTTTTAGTTGGCATCTTACCTTTGTTAGTCCCCAGAGTGTGCAAATTTTCGGGTTCTTTTTGTATTCAATCACTTTCTACCTCGAACGTCTGAAAGTTGTTGCTATCATCCCTTCAGGTTTAAGTCGATTGAATAGAGGCAACTGTAGCACCCCAAAATTTGCCTTTTTGTTTTAACCGTAATTGGCTTATGTTTTGTTCATTTACATTATCATTGTGCATATCATGGCATTGAATCTTGAGACATGGGATCAGGGCGTTTCTATGGCTCAAGGTTTTCTTTTATTGCAAGTTTGCAAGAAACAAGTATCAGAGGCTTTAGCATTTATTTTACTCAGCGTTCGGGCACCAGATTTTATTTTTCATCAAGTTATTTTGAGCGCAAGAGACAGTTCACAAGTTATTTCAGGCACTTTACATGTGCAATATTAAAAGACATGTTTCAGAGGCCAAGCTATGCTCAGAACAGATGGCAACAGTTGATTCTCTAGGTTTCCCTCCTTATGGCGCCAAGAAGTTTAAATTTTCTTTGTGTTAACCGATTAACACTTTTTGCCTGGAAAAGTGTTAATCGATTAACTAGTGTAAAATTTGCCCAAAATGTTCATTTTTCAGCACTACAAAATTTAATCCCAATTCCAATCACTCAATTTCAATTCTCACACCAGTAGAAGGGTCTAGAAGTGGTTCCAAATATGATTTATTTTTCAATTAATTCAAATTCCCTCCAATTTCAAACATTCCATTCCTAATTCCACTCCTAATTTCCATTCCTCACACTAATCCACACTCCAAGCCACATTTTAATTTCTAACATAGGGATTATTTAATCAAATTCACTCCAAACCTCTCATAACTCTCACTCATTTTCTGATTTTCCTACACATCTCTCTTCAATTCTCTTAACTTTTTTCTCATTCTCGAACTCTCACTAAAGCCCCATAGCCAAAAGCTTCACAAATTGTTCATTTCAATTTGTGAATTCTTGAGCTAAACCTTCATTGCTTCTTCATCCTTGGTTCAATTTTGGTGTGGAAGCTTATTTGGATCTTGAATTAAGTTGTTGGAATCACTTTTGAAGGAGCTTTTGCTTATTTGAGGATTATTGCTTGGATCTTCAAGTTTTCTTGCTAAAACTTCATAGATCCTTGGATTTCTTGCTTGGATCTGTTAATTGCAGCTTAACAACACTCACTAGAGAAAATATCAGCTTAATGGGTTGGTAAATCCTAGATCTAGCTTTGATTTTGCTTAATCTTGCATTTCACAATGTAGATCCTTGGTGTGTTGATGATATTTGATCCATTTCTTGTTTTGATCCACGATTTTGGTGTTTTTTTGGATCCAATTGATGTTTGATTGCTGTGATTGGACATAACTTTCGTGCATATTTGATTGCCTAAGCATGTGAATGGATACATAAGTGGTAAATTGCTGAAAAGTGCTTTTAAATTGGTATTTTTTGCTATTGCATCAGTGTTAATCGATTAACCAGTTGCAGTGTAAATCTGGTTAATCGATTAACCGGTGTTAATTTCAAATTTTCTAGCTTTTCAAAGATGGTTAATCGATTAACCACTGTTGCACTGCAAATGGTTAATTGACTAACACTGATGCAGAATGTGTTTTTTATGCATTTTCATGCTTGTTTTGATTCTTTTCCACTTGTAATCTTTATGGATTGATATGATGCACATATGTGAACTGTTTTTGATCTATTTCATCATTCTTGGTAGCATGCTTGAGTTTCTTCAACGCGTGACTTTTGGTTTTCATTGTTGAATGTCTTTAATTATTGTGTTGCATTCTTGACGTGATAATCATGTTGCATAATTGCTTGTACCATGTCAGTTGTTGATCATTGATGTTCATCTTGTTGGATACATATCACATGAGTATGTTCGTTACCGATTCTGCAAATGCATGTTGTGTTTGATTGCTTAATTGTTGTTAAAAGGCATGATACTCTTGATGAATGATCCATTGTACATTGGACTTGTTATGTTCTTAATTATTAATACATGTGCATCATTTGACTTTGCTTGATGCATGTTTACGATTGATCCTTACCATGTCATATGCTTTTGTTGCAACGTTCATGTATGCATGCTGCTTGGCCTTTTACACCTGCTGTTCTGGATTTTTGCATGATGTTAAATGTGCACCTATTCTGCCTGCTGCTATTTTACACCTGTTATGTGCTTAAACATGAGGTGTTAAATGATGTTGTGCTACTTGTTGATTTTTAAAGCTGTTTTGAAGCTGGAGCGCTGTTGTAGCTGCTGCTTTTGGTTTGTTTTCCTTATTTTTCCTTGTTCTTACATGCTCCCTTAGGGCCTCCTAGTCCAACTTAATTTTTGATTAAGCTTGGAGTAGGATAGACATTAGAAGTTAATTCATGCATGATAATATTATGTTAGTCCCTTTTAACCTCAACCTTAGGTCCACCTTTTGCATGCTAACATTAGGATAGAATTTCCTTTTGCATCTCAACCTTAGGGCCACTCTGCATGACAACGCTAGGACCGAGTTTCCCCTTAGACCTTCCGTGCATATTTCTCTCCTCTTTCTCAAAACAACATCAAAACACTTAATAAAGATAATGTGCATCATATTCCACAAGCCTTAAGTACATGGAAAAAGGTGAGAGGATGAATTTCTAACCTCGTCTTAGGATACTTTATGCGGGAGTCGCTTGGATCGTTAGCGCGAAGTATCCGATCCTATGTCATAGACTTTAGTGTGGTGCATGTTCCAAATAAAGTCAATTCATTTCTCTAAAACTCACAAACAAATGCAAATCATTTTATCCTTCGAGATCATTTGTCAAACCTCATTTTCAGAAAGAATACGTTATTTTTCCGTTCTACCACAAACAGGCATCGACCCTAACTGCTGAAACGAGAACTTAACATCGCTCATAAGAAATAATAAAAAACCCGTGGTGAGCCAAACTACGGCTGCTCTGATTTCTCATACTAGATGAGGATACGTCGGCCTAAGACGACGATATCTTGGCGAGCAACCTTCCCTTTCACCCTTAGTTTTTCGAACTACATTGACTCTGACTTTCCCATTGCACGAGGGAATACATAGGCATAGGGCGACAAAGTCCTATCGAGTCTCCTTTTTTCTTTTTCTTTTCCGTTTCCGTTTAGCAGTAAGCTTTAGATAACACACCCTTTGATTAGACAACAAGCGTGAATCCTGTTGAGTATAACAGACACGAGGGGGTGCTAATATATTCCTCTCGCGTAACCGACTCCCGAACCCCGAATTTGGTTGCGATGACCATGTCTTCTCCCTTTTTGAGGTTTTCTTTGATCGTTTTCTTTCTCTTCGTCGGGATAAACAATGTTCGGTGGCGACTCTTTTGTTTTTTCTCCTAGGTGTTTTTCGCAGTTGCGACAAATACAGTTGGTTAAACTTTTGTTAATAACATTTTGAAAACAATTTTTTGTGTTGATTACAATCTATTACATCATAGTTTCTTTTTAAAATCAACAAAATCATAGAAAATTCTTAACGAAATTGATTGCACACAAGGTGTTCGATAATTTGTCTCAATTGCGCTTTTGTGTATTTTGTCATTGGAAATAGACTTTACTTTTTATGCAGCATTCAAGTGATTATTGTTAAAATCATATTGATTGATTTGTTTATCACTATCATCAATTGATTTTCATAAACGCATATTCGTGCTTTTCGATAGCGGTTCGGTCTGGACGATTCGATTCAGGTTACTTCCACTAGCCGTTAAAAATTTCAAAACAGTTTTATAGAGTTTTTAAACTAGTGATCTATTCGCCCCTTCTAGATAAATCGCCTTCTTCTAACAACAAAGACTAAGGATACAGGCACCGAAGATATAAGCTCTGAGGATACATACAAACGCACCGAGGATACAGGTGCTAAGGATACAAGTGTCGAGGATAAAAATTTCAGATATACAAATGCGAGGATACGGAAATTACTTGGGAACCAAGTAACATTAAAGATATTTTAAATAGTGATGTGACAAAATACTATTCACTTTATGTTATCAAGTATACAAGATAAGTTCGAGAACTTAAACACACTTGAGGATCAAACAGATCCGAGGATCAATAGTGAAAATATAGGCATAAAGCAATATGAGGACTCAAACAAATTTAAGGATCAAAACACACTTGAAGACCAAAACAACTTGACGACATAAATCCTTGCTTGGTCATCAAGATTTGAGAAATTTAATGTTATATTCATTGAGGTGACATAAATTCATGTGAGAACTCAATAAGTCCGAAGAAACAAATGTACAAACTTGAAGACAACCATTTGAGGAGTCCAAATACTTAAATGGCATGTTAGTAATTAAAGCTGATTCTCATGGATAAATTCATCTCCAACAAGTTGCAACGGTCTCTTGATTCAAATATCATATATAAAAGAAACATTTCACTGTGTTTGAAAAGTGTGGCTTTATATAAAAAAAGAGAAAGAAACATTAAACTCTTTAAGAACACATACATACCATATTTCTTACCAAAAGTCATCACACCTTAAGAATCATCATCGTATTTCATTAAAGATATTTCTACAAACTTCTCACTATCATATGGTAAAGTTTCGCTACAAAAATTGAGAAAATTATGGCGGTTAAAAGAATATAATTACATCCTTTCCAACTGTCATAATTTTAAAAAACGTCATTTTTCTTAAAAACACCGTAAATTCGGCTGTCACTAGGAATAAAATGGCAGTTTCACAATAACCCATGCAAACCTCCCTAATTGCTTATTATAAAATGGTTGTTATCTGTATTAATTTATGGTGGGTATAACTGCCATAATTTTTGATAAAAATAAGCATAGCAACAATAGTCAAACAAGTATTATCTCTAAATTGATAATATCTAATATGGGTGATAAGGAAAGTTTTTGTAGATAATCATATGTGCAAGATATAGAAAAACCAATTGAAAGACAAGGAAACTTGCATGCAGAAAATAAATTATCTTTATGACATGTCATCAACTCCAAAAGAATTTCTGAGACTAGAGGTTGATTGTTACTCTAGTACATGTTATCGATAACATTCCCTGACATGCAAATAAAACTGCAGTTAATGTAAACTTAAGACCGTACCACAAACAACCTAAATTAATCTTTTGAACAAATTTCTTATAGGCCACCCATGTATCAAGTCTAAGTTAACTATGTTAATATTATTGTTTCAAACATTTCAGTTACTGCTATTTCAAACTAAATGTATATTTAACCGTTTTTATTTCATATTAATGTGAAAAGGTTACTTTTTAATGTGTTGTGTGAGAATTAAAAATATTCATGATTGATATGGAAAAATCATTGGAAGGACTCTCAAGACTTACATATTCAATAAAAGGAACTTGGCTAAAAATAATCTCTAGGTTTGTAAAGGCAACATATTCTCTTTGTGAAAACTTGAATATATTCTTCCTCCAATCAATAATCTTCATGTTTCCATTAGGCTTCCACTCTCCAATGTCCCTTGTTAAATAAATCACTTAATTTAAAATAATTTAAACAAAAACTTATGATGGCAGTTCTCTAATTACCTATTAAGACTGCTAGGAACAAAAACTGCCATGTAACTTCTGACATTACAACAATGGCAATAATTTCTAATGGGCCTTTAAAATAGTTTGCATGATATCTACAATTTAGTTGAATTTTAAAACCATTCTTACATGTATAACAACTTAAACAAGACATGAAAAATAATAGGTAAATTACATGCATAAGCCAAATTACAGAAACCAAATAGTTTTTTGATATTATTAGGAATTAAAAATTTCTTAATCAAATAGTGAACTTATCAAACAAAAATTCATAATCATGTTAATTAGAATTTATGAGAATAGTAACATATTTATACCTACCTTTCCAAATACATCCGTAAACACACCTGCTTCAGATCCATCTCGTAAGACATATATATTTATATTTTCTTGTAGCATATAGAGTTTGTAGATCCAAAATATAATAAAGACAACTATTACTGAGGCACTTAAATTCCCAATCATCTAGGAAGAATACCCTTGCAGGGGCTACGAAATTACCATATATCTCTGTTACAACTTTATTTTATCAAATCAAAGCTATGGCACCACATAACAACAATAAACTATAAGAATAGAGGAATAAGCAAACCTGAGTGGCAATACCTTCAGCTCATGCGTGCTATTGGATCATAGAAAACAATTTTACCGTAATAGCGGCGTCTCTCAAAGCTTCCCTATTTTACGGTAAGGGTGGCAAAATGGATGAATTGAATGGATGTGGATTTGATTGTTAATAGATGAATTAAAACAATTCATTAGTCCATTAACAATTTACTAAAATTTTCTTAAAATTATTCAATCCAATTCATCCATTAAGAATAAAATTCATCCAATGCATCACTTAACATATTTTTAATGGATGAACATCTATCCATCCAACATTTTTATTTTTATTTTGTAAGAATAAATAAATTTTTTTATTTTTAAAATTCGATTTTTTTTATTTTAAAAAAATTCATTTTTTGTATTTAAAAAAAAATTATAAAGTCGATTTTTTGTATTTTAAAAAAGTTGATCTTTTTTTCGGGAATTTTTTTTTATTAAAAAAAATTGGTTTTTTGTTTCGAAAAAAAAATGTTTTTTTTAAAAAAAATCATTTTTTTTAAAAAATTGATTTTTTTTTCATAAAACAAATCAGTTTTTTATTTTGAAAAAAAAATCGATTTTTCACACCCAAAAAAATAGATTTTTTTTTTCAGAAAAAAAAAATCAATCTTTTTTTTATTGAAAAAAAAAATTTTCTTTTAAAAAATTTATTTTTAATTAGATTTTAAAAAATCTATTTTTAATTATTTTAAAAAAAACAATATAACAAAAATAAAAATAATTCATTGGATTCTTAAAATATGTTGGATGGATTGAATCCATCTATGCATATAAATGGATGGATTTAATCCAATCCATTAACTTATTTTTTATGTGGTGAATAGATTGGATGAATTTTTTGATGGATGAATTAGATGAATTTTATCTTAATGAATCCTATTGTCACCTCTAATTAATAGTAGCAATTAAGTTAACCGCCATAATTAACCTGTTTTCTTGTAATGTTTTATTAAATTAAAGCAAAACTTTAAAAGTCACAATTCAATTCCACTTCTCATGACATTTCTAATTATTTCAAGTATAGTGCAGATAAAATAACTTATATTGGTTTAACTCTTGACTACTATGAATTCACTTGGTAGCACTCTCCACCTTTGGTGATTATAGTTTATTTTGTCCATAATAGACTAGGTTTCTCAAACTTCAAATTTTCTTGATCTTTTGTTTCATTGAGGGTTAATCTCAATCCCCTCTCTCTTTATACTATATATTTTATTTATGAATTTAATTGAAATAGTCTGACAGTGTAAAAGAATTTTACACTATCAGTTAATCATAACTATTAGATGTTTAAAAAAGTTTGACTTTTATTTTAATTATTTATAAAGTAAGATAAACAGATGATGGTGATGAATGACAGTGTAAAACTTTTACAATGACAATGTATAGTAATTAATCTCTTTATTTATATTATGAAGTTTATTTAAAAAAATTGAATATTTTCATTTGTAAGATGGATTGGTGTTGGTATGATGATGAAAAAATAAACAAATTTTTTTATGAGATACTATTATGATACAATTAATTGTTTGATATTATTACATAAAAACCATAAATTAAAGAACATGGGTATTATTTTTTTATTAATGTATCCTTATTGATTATTGGAGTATATGACATTTTTAGATGATATGTAATGAGATTTTATTTATTGTTGGGTTATGAGTAGTTTAGTATATTTATGTCTTATTGTATATTCTCTTTGTAACCCTTATTTGCATAAGTTATGTTATTTATATTATTGAAATCTTAGTCTTTTCCTTTCTTTTATATTTTATTATCTTTATTGTTAACATGGTATCAGAGCTTTATTTGATCCTCCTTGAATTAATTATTGTTGGAACAATCTTGTGTTTCTTGAGAGTGAAGAAAGAAAGAGTAATTTGATTGTAAGGAAATATTGAGGTAAACAAATTTTGTTCTTGCGAGAAAAGAGTTGTTATTTACAACATAGTGACATGTATATATACATATTTACAAGTCTCAATTAGTTCACATCTTTGTAACTAATATCACAAACTTTGTAAATAAAGCTACAAACTTTGTAACTAATCTTACAAACTTTGTAATTACCAGAACAACCATAATATGAATTATATATCCTTAACACTTCATCTGATTTATATTCTCTAAACTTCTCATTCCAATAAGCCCTTTCAACTCATCAAACCCTGTCTTCTTCAATGGTTTTGGAAGTATGTCAACTAATTGTAGTTCTGACATGTAATACTCCAAATTGAGCTTCCCTTTATTCACTTGATCTTTAAGAAAGCGATGCCATGTGCTTACTCCTACTATGACACATATGGTGGTTAGCTAATTATATGGTTGATTTATCATCTACATACAACTCCACCTTCTTAGATTCCATGATCTAGAGCTCTTCTAGCAACATTTCTATCCACAAAGCTTGACATGGTGCATAAGAAGCTGCTATATATTCAACTTCATAAGATGATAATGTTATTACTCCTGACTTCTTTGAACTCCAAGAGATTAGAGCACCTCCAATCACAAATAAGTAGCCTGCAATACTATTCTTTTCATCTCGATCTCCATTGAAATCATAATCAGTGTAGCCATGTAGCTCTGCATTTGTGTTGGGGGTTCTTTGCCTTGACATTAACACACCATAATCAATTGTGCCCTTAATGTATCTTAGCACTCTTTCGATTGTAGTTAGATGACATTCATGAGGTTTCTCCATGAATTTTCTCAACAACCCAACACTTTGAAAACTGTTTGGCCTTGTGTTGCATAGATACCTCAAGGATCCAATGAATTACATGTACAATGTTGCATTTTTACAAGCTCATCATTTGTTATTAAGAGAAAAGGGTTTTTATTTACAACATATGACATGCATATATGCATGCTTACAAGTCTCAATTAGTTCAGATCTTTATAAGTAATCTCACAAACTTTATAACTAATCTTACAAACTTTATAACTAGTTTTACAAGCTTTGTAACTACCAAGACAACTATAATATGAATTATACATCCTAAACAATTGTTGCTTTCGTTATTGAGTTCCCAAAATGTTAGAAATGTGTTTGTTTTGATAATATAATTGTACTGGTAAAAAAGCAAAGGTGTGTGTGTTACTCATGTAAGGGAAGAGGGACTTAAAGGCCTTCATAGGTGTCTAACGATTTAGGATGGTTAGGGCTTGCCCACAAAGGTGAGAAGCCTTATATGACAGTGTTTTATAGTGGTTTTAAGAGTCCTTCTCATATGAGATGAGAGGCCCTGTAGATGGTGGATATGCTTGTAGTAAACATGTAAGGGGTATGATCAGTATGTGTTATGATCTGGATAAGCAATATGCTTAGGGTGTAACTAATTTCCATTTCCTTCTCTAAAGGAGGTGTACTCATAGAGGCCTTTTAGGCATAGGGTTTGAGTAACCATGAGTGGCTATAACTGCTTCCTCATAATCAGGGGAAATTATTAACCACCTACCCGTTCAGGAGCGATGATATACTACCTCACCCTTGACTACTGACTTTACACATGTCATTAGTGTCTCGGACGAGTCCTTAAGTCGCTAACTATGTGACATCACTCTTGGGTGAAGACACCCTAATACAAAACCCTCACAAACATAACATTACATAGTCCCTTAAGCATGAGGACTTTACTAAGGATGAGTGTTTTTAAGACCCTTTTTCGTCCAAGACGCACCTCTCTCCCTACAAGAGTGGATGTTGTCTATTTACTAAATGAGTGATTCTTTGTTTGAGGCGAGTCCCAAAGCTTAAGGAGAATCCATCTACTGAAGGCGTCTATTATTAAAGGTCGAGATCCCTCAACTATAGATGACATTTTATCTGTGTAAGTCCTTAATTGAGGGATGAGTCATCCGCCATATGACTCATGATTAGCTAAAAAGTGTCAGTTAGGAATGACAATCATTCACTTAACTTGTCACATGTACTTTCATTTAGTGTAAGAAATGATGACCTGTTTTTTGAGACCCAAAATGCTAGTAGCACATGTCGGAAGGTGATGAGTTAAAAAAAACAGGGGAGTCTAAAGGATAATTTATGGCTTCCACTATAAAATACTTTATCTCGCATTTTATTTGTTCCATTTCATTTTCTGCTCTTGCAAGCTTTCTTGAACTACCCAACTCCACATCTCTTTATTCACATCCTTCTTCCAGGTATGAATCTTCTTTTTCTCATTTTCTGTAGTGAATAGATTTTACGAAGATGTACTCTAGATGGGGATTTTTAAGGTAAACATGAGGTTTTAGGTTAGTTTCCACCCTTTTGACTACTACGACGGTGGTGGTGATTCTTTTTGCTTTGCTGCTTTCTCATGAACAAAAGAGATAGTGTCTACCTCATTCATCGTGTTCAAGAATGTCGGAGATTTCAAATATAGTTACACTTCTGAACAGATCTTCACTTTCCGGTCGAGATGTGAGGTTTCTTCTCCAGAGGATAAATATTTAGTTACTCTAGAGGCTTACTCGCCGTCGGAGAGGGTGACCACGTCTGTCTCCTACGTCCGTCATTCTCCATACTTCTACTTCTATCTCCATTACATCAAGGATGTGGAAATTTTTTACCCTATTCCCCCTTTTTTCTACATAGGTCTTAAGGGTCCTTAATATGTCACCCTCTAGTTGTTCCCTAACTACTGAGACTACATTAATGCTTTCGAGATGGTGTGTGAGGACATGGTCATCACACCTCCCGTGTGAGTCTTCTTCTCTTTCTACACCATCAAACTGGCGAAGGTCGTTGGGTGTCTTGAGTAGTTAGACTGGGGAATCCTTTTCACATTATACTCTAATCATTAAAAATATTGGAAGGATAAGTTTATTCGTGTGAAGGGGCAAGCCGATTCCCTCAGGATGTTGGGAACTGACGACACCCCTTTTTTCCTTTGTCATAGACGGATGATCCCGTAGTGATCATGGGGTATGAATAGACGTTCCTCACCATCGAGAAGAGGAAGATTGTCCGCTTTTTATGTCAATTTGACCTTATGGACTGTCGTGAAGTCATTAGACTTTGGTTTGAGGGCAGACAACATCTTGTCGCCTACTTACGTAAGTCACCCAATACCTTTCTTTGTAGGTTTTTTAGCAATATTTGCAACCTCTGCACATTATTTTGTAGATCAAATGGTGAGGATCTCTTATAAGGAGAAGAGACATAGGTTGGATAAACTTAAGTGTGTTAGCTTGGGCACCACCAATCCCCAGAGTCGCCTTGAGGGTTTCATTGTCAAGGGGATAATGTTGAAGCGGTAAAGCAGCAAGCAAAAATATTAAGTACCCAGTTTTATTGTCTCCACAGGGATCGGTGCGATACGAACACCGTTCAACGTTATCCATATTTCTAAGCCTATTGTTCAAAAGTTTTTGTTTAAAAGGTTAAAGGAACCATAAATAAAAACAGAAAATATAAATTAAAACTGAAATATAAACGGAGCCATGTTGGGGTTGGATCTCATCAATTGATAACACATGCATTCTTCTGATCAAGTTAAACACAACACAATCATTCGTCTAATACCCTTACGTATCACCCATGACAAAGCTTATCTCTAACGTAACGTCGAGAGAACAACCATGTTGTCTCATTGGTGATCTCTCATCCAACAAAGACACAACACAGAGCATTACGGACTGATACTCACGCAAATGCTAAGCCTAAACCTATCTCTAGCATTTAGGACCTAACAGGTAATCATCCTAGATCCAGATCTGAAGAGTATATCTCTATCACGGTTCAAATCAAAGATAAACAGGTAAGTAAAGACGACACTCATAACGGATAAACGATTGTTTCATATAAAACACAATGATCAGAATACGTACACACGCTTAACCCTTTTTACATGTATTCACCTAATCTGCCAAATGGTTGTGAACATCATTCTTCATCACTATTATCACGCACCCGCACAATATCGTATTGATCCTACTCATGCTACCCATGCTACTTAATCAACATAATACCAAAGAGGATACAATGAATATCAATTTATAAAACCATGTCAAAAGTTTGTTCATTGATAGAAGAAAATCTGAGATCAAAGATGTGAAAATGTTTTGTCAAGACCCACAAATAAGCAATCAAAGATAACCAATCAATAGAGAATCCAAACTAGTTCACAAACATAAATTAGATAAAATACATAAGGTATCAAAAGATTACATCCAAACCCCAACAAGAGATCAAAGATCTTACCTCCTCCCTCTTAGGGTTTTGTGTTTCTCTCTCTAGAATAGATGAAGAGAGATAAGTTCTGATGTAGAAAAATATTACATAATAGATTCTGACATAAAAAGCAATAAAAATACTTAAATAGTACATTCAGGACCTGTCATGTTCGCCTACCGAACATATCCTTCGCCTAGCAAACAACAAATTAGGCACATGAGGTGCCTCTGAATAGTTAAACCGCCCCTGAGATATTTCCAAATATTCGTTAGGCGAGGAATTCTTCGCCTAGTGAAGCCTTTGCTATGAACTTCGCCTAGCGAGTTCATGGCCCTTTCGCCCCTGTCTCAAGTCTGGGAGTATTCGCTAGAGCTTCGCTACACTTCGCCTAACGAGTTCTTCGCTACATAGTTCGCCTAGCGGACTTTGTGAAGTTTTCTGGCAAGCTTCGCTAGGAGCTTCGCACGACGAGTTTCATGATGTTTTTCTGCTTCCTTGGTTTCCTTACCCAATTTCTTGTGTCTTAATTCACTTGTTTTGTGCCCAATTCCTGCACAATAATACACAAATCAAAGCAACCAAGGCATATTCCAACAATGAAGCAAATCATCTAAAACTTGAGTGATTCTAATCACTTTTACCCACAAAAAGAGTGAAAAATGCCAATATTTGATATAACAAATAAGCAAAGTTTGGCATCTAACAGATAACACCTGTCGTGTCATTAGAGTACATAGAATGTTAGAAGCTCAAATGATTATTTAACAAAATAAATAGGGTTTACTAAAAAATCAAAATGTTATCTTTGGCACACTTTCCAACAACGACGCTAAAAACTTGTTTCTTGTAAACATGTGATGTCACATGCAAATGTACATGTATGTTTTAAGTAGCAAATGATAGAATAATAAGGGTGTCAAAGCCACAGGGAGTGGAAAGTAACTTAGATTAATTTTTCAACGAACTATCTTTTGTAAATAAGCATGAGCAAGTTAAAAATAGGTTATGATAACCACGTGTTCAGTTAGGTAACAAACAAGACTGGGACAATGTTGAGGAAGTAAATAAATTCAATACTAGAAATCATGTTGGACAATGATACATTAATATAAATTTTTCACTTATGTATGCATGATGTGTTGTGTCGGGCCAGGAAATGTCAAAAAGTGATCTAAGGGTGTATCTCTACATTGTCAAAAAACGTATACTTTAAGGAAAGGGGACAAATCTCTAAGCCTCACTTGTAACCCTAAAGTATGTCTGGTTTTAGTGAATATCTTTAAGAAGCTAATTTAGTGAATATCTCTATCCTACTATTTTCAACCATTTTTATCATGAAATCTTCTTGTTGTTGGATCTCTCACAACATAAGCTTATATCTTTTTCCAAGTTGATCAATCAAAGAAACAAATTTATAACAAGTTAGCACATGATAAAACAAAGTATTAAAAACACATCACTTAACATAAAAACTACATTATATTAACCTCTCACTGCTAAACATAAAAGGTTTAGCTCATAATGAGCTGAGTACATACAACAATAGTGGTTCATAAGCTAGTCATCCTCAAACACATAATGAAAATTAAATAAAAACCTAAGAGCAACATATTCGTCTTCTTGCAATGGTTAATGACCAAGAGATAGCTTATGTCATGCCAGGTATCAACAATAGATATTATAGATGATGAGAAGAAGAATAATCTCCATTTTTACTCAACTCACTTTCTTCACTGGTTTTTTCTACGTGATTTTCTCTAACCAAAAGTTGAACTCATTTTCATTCTTCAAGAGCTTCTTTTATAGTCGCTTCAACTAGGGTTTTGTAAATTATCTTGGATCATGGGCTTGATAATAAATCAAATTAGGCCTAAAATAAAATAAACAAAGTTCCCTCCATTTTATTCCATTCATACAATAATGGAATCAGGTGCAGGCAGTAGTGGGAGACAAAGTGTAACGTGGCAGTCTGCTGGTGCAGAGGAGCAGGTGACGCTGTCCTTTTTGGTGCATGGCACGCTTAGTGGTTGTACCATGTACTGAACTTTGTCTTATAACACTTTGTTCTTATCCTTTCAAATTATCTCTCCTTTGTCGCAACTACAAAAAGGGCCGGCGGAAATAAACAGAAGAGTCGCCACCGAATGTTATTTATCCCAAAGAGAGGGAAAGGAAAGGATTGAAAAAAACCTAAAAGAACGGGAAAAGACAAGGTCATCACAACCAAATCTTGGGTTCGGGAGTCGGTTACGCAAGCGGAAGGTATGAGCACCCCTCACATCCGTTATACTCAACGGGATCCACGCTTGTTGTCTATCAAAAGGGGTGAGTTATCTAAAAGCTAATGCTACACGGGGAAAAAGGAAAAATAAAAAGGAGAGACTCAATAGGACATCGCTGCCCTATGCCTATGTATTCCCTCGTGCAATGGGAAAGTCAAAGTCAACGTAGTTCAGAAAACTACGGGTGAAGGGGGGAAGGTTGCTCGCCAAGACATCGTTGTCTTGTGCCTACGTATCCTCATCTGGTATGAGAAATCAGAGCAAACTTAGTTCGAGAAACTAGACCACTGGTTAGTTAAGTGTTTTTTTATGAGTGACTTTAAGTTCCCATTCCAGCAGTTAGGATAGATGTTTGTTTGCGGTAGAACGGAAAAAACAACGTACTCTTTTTTGAAAATGACTTTGAAACAAATCCTGAAGAATAATGTCTCTCCTACCCCCATCTTAAACAAAGGGACTAGGAATCCTAAGGGATCATGTGAGCAAGAACAAGTAAACACCAATCAAATCAATCACAAATACAAACAAGAATGAAACTTAAACAAGTTCCCAAAGAAAAGAAAGATGAAGAAGAAAGAAGAAGAATGAAGAATGGACAAACAAGAAGTCATTATCAAACCAAAATGAAAACAACAAACACATTCATTTCAATCTCAAACAAAGGAAACATCATCAATCATGCCAACATATCACATGAGTATTCACATGTCAAACCACATCAAAGACTTGCAAACAAAACACAATGGCAAAACAAAGTGCCCACACACAATCAAATGACCTAAACATCACACAAGAAGCAATATCAACCACAAGGCAAGGTGAAATGAAGTCAAATGACACAATGAACATGGTAGGGAAGCAAACATCACATATCATTCTCAAGTCATATCAATGATCAAAGAGAGGGCACAAGGCAACAAATCATGCATACCATTCATACATAAGTCAACACCATACCAAACAAACATACATACAAACAATCCCCAAAGGGAAAAGCATATGAGCATGACATGAGCAAAGATGAAAACACAACATCAACATAATCAACAAGTTCAACATTCAAACATGCACACACAAGAGAGATCATAAAGATGGAATCACACAAGTGGAAACCAAACATGCTTCAAGAGGTAACCAACATTAAATCATCCACAAAGAGAAAAACACAATCAAGCAAGCATCAAGGTCTCAAATGACTTGAGAAAAAACAGAAAGGTACCCAATCATGGATAAACAACAAGATCAAACAAACTTGCAATTTTAAAATCAATTAAAAAACAAATAAAACCTAAAAAAGGATGTAAAATAGTTAAAGCGCAAATAAAAATCCAAGAACATCACCATAGGTCAGAAACCATCATAAGATCATGTGCTAATTTTCTCATAATTTTAAATGGCTTAAAAATAATTTTAAACCAATTAAAATTAACCAAATAATCCAAAAATACATGGAAAATAGCAAAACCAGAAATAAAAATTCAAGAAAATCACCATAGGTTCAAAACCATCATAGAATCATATAATATTTTTCTCATAATTTTAAAATGCTTAACAATTTTAAATTAATTAAAATTGACTCAAACAAATTAAAACTCAAGAAAAATAGAAAATGGAAAAATGGAAATGCACAACAATAAAAATCAGAAAGAGAAAAATAAAAGGGAATTTTAAAAAATATTTTGGTATTTTTCTGATTAAAAATGAATTTTCTATGAATTTCTGAAAATAAAATGAATTAAAAATATAATAGAAAAAAAATAAAATAGAAAAAACAAGATGCGTTGGATCTGGTTTCATTAAATGACGTAACTCATCCAAAGGCCAGAAAGCGCGCATCCACGGTGGATCTGAGTCAATCTCATCATTTCCAACCAACGAAAGTCAAACACACCAGATTATAACAAGTGGCATAATGGACGGTGAGATCATCATCTTCAACCTCCAGCCACTGAAAAATCTCAGAGAATTGCAGAAATTCGAAGGTCCTTCAAACCATAACCATTGAAGCTCATAGTGGTTTCATTTGATGCGTCTTTTCAAGACAATCTCAACCATATCATTGCGCCATATTTCTTTAAACCATAGCTCACTTGATTTGAAAAAAAAAACAGAAAGAAAAATAAACACAGATTTGAAAATTGAACATCAAAACTTAATCAAAACTAAAATCTAACAATCCTAACAGCAGCAGCACATCAAGGACTACATCTTAGCAACAAATTTGAGATAAAAAGGTTAAGAATTGTATCTGTTGAAGTTCAACTTCAGAGCTCTGAAAATGGAGTCCTCAAGATTGATTCAGGCTATGATCCTTCAAGTTCTTGAGCTGGTTAGCTTCACTAAATGTTGGTGAAACAAACTGAATGGAGAATTTGAGTGTTTAGGGTGTGGAAATGAAAATTCGAAGTTCAAGCTTAAGAGTTCAGATGGGATCTCAGCAGGGTGATTATGGCTATCAAAGCTTGTGAAAATGAGTGGAATGAGCCTCTTATTTATAGGAGAAGCTTTTTGAATGTCGAGGGAGGGTGAGTGATGCAAATTGAGGTGAGTTCGTGCACACCTGCAACTTGAGTAAAGTGTGACTTGAAAAATTTTAAAAGAAGTATAAATTTAAAAGAAGTATTGTTGTGTCCTCCTTCATTGTGTTGGTTCAAAGGTGAATAAATGATGAACATAGGAAATATTCTATTGAGAGAATGA
The DNA here is from genome assembly GCA_963859935.3 of Lathyrus sativus. Taxonomy (NCBI): domain Eukaryota; kingdom Viridiplantae; phylum Streptophyta; class Magnoliopsida; order Fabales; family Fabaceae; genus Lathyrus; species Lathyrus sativus. Next base: position 739,776,264 of record OZ012735.1, on the reverse strand, counting down.
CAGCTACACACGATCACACAAATTGCAATAATTGCTGCCCTATTTATAAGCTAAAACTAGGGCTACTAGAATAAGATAAAAATACTAAAATACCCTCTAACAAACTTAGGGGCTAAGAAAATAGTACAACTAATAAATATGAATTACTTATAATACCATCCCTTAATTAATATTCCATCAAAACTTGTAACACCAATTTCATCCCTTAGTCTAAGAAATTGATCAGTCTTGATAGCTTTCGTCAGAACATCTGCCAACTGTTTCTGAGTGCTGCAGTGTACAACTTCTAACACTCCACTCTGAACTTGATGTCTTAGAAAATGATACTTGGTCTCAATATGCTTGCTTCTCCCATGCAACACTGGGTTTCTGGCAAGATTGATTGCAGACTTGTTGTCAATCATCAACTTCAGAGGTTTGTTTATTTTAATCTTCAGATCCTACAACAGATTCAAAATCCACACAGCTTGGCATGCAGTAACAGCACCTGCAATGTATTCAGCTTCACAGGTTGATAACACCACAACATGTTGCTTCTTGGAACACCAAGAAATGGAACCTCCCAGAAATTTGAACAAGTACCCAGAGGTACTTCTTCTGTCAACTCTGTCTCCACACCAATCAGAATCTGAATAACTCAGAAGTTCTGACTCATTCTTTCTTCCAGAGGGAAATAACACTCCATACTTCAGAGTTCCCTTGATATACCTCAGAATCCTGACAACAACTTGGTAATGGGACCACTTAGGTTTACTCATGAACCTACTAACCATCCCAACAGAATAGCAAATATCAGGTGTGGTATTGCACAGATACCTCAGAGAACCAACCAACTGTTTGAAGGTTGTAGCGTCCACATCCTTTCCATCAGAGTCAGAATCCAGTTTCTGATTTGTATCAGAAGGTGTGACAGCAATCTTATAATTCTTCAGTTCAAATCTCTTCAGAAGTTCTAATTCATACTTGAGCTGATGCAAAATGATACCTTTCTCAGAATATCTGAATCCATCCCTAGAAAGTATGTCATTTTGCCTAGATCAGTCATTTCGAATTCATTCATCAGAACTTTCTTGAACTTGGCTATCTCCTGTTCAGAACTTTCTTGAACTTGGCTATCTCCTGTTCAGAACTTTCAGTCAGCAGTATGTCATCAACATATAAACATACCAGAGTCGTATTGCCTTCAGAAGTATGTTGAACATAAACATCGTACTCCATCTCACATTTCTGAAAGCCTTGCTTCTTGAAAAATGAATCAATCTTCTGATTCCAAGCTCTGGGCGCTTGTTTCAATCCATATAGAGCTTTGTATAATCTATACACCATCCCTTCCTGATTCTTTTTCACAAATCCAGGAGGTTGTGACACGTAAACTTCTTCTTCTAATGGACCGTTCAAAAATGCATATTTTACATCTAAATGCATCAGAGGCCAATTCCTGTTAGCAGCTATTGCAATCACCATTCTGATTGTTTCATGTCTTGCTACAGGTGCAAACACTTCAGAATAATCTAGCCCAGGTTTATGTAGAAATCCTCTGGCTACCAACCTTGCTTTATGTTTGCCAATTGAACCATCTGGCTTTAACTTCTGCTTGAAAACCCATCTGACGCTGATGGCTTTCTTGTCTTTTGGAAGTTCTGTCAGCTTCCAAGTCTTGTTTCTCTCTATAGCATCAAGTTCTTCTTTCATGGCCTTCAGCCAGAGCTTCTGCTTAATAGCCTCTTCTGTACTTATGGGTTCAGAGTCTACTATCATGGCACACTGAATAACTTCTCCTTTAGAGTCTGCTTCAGTGTCTTGCAGCATGTCAAATTCTGCATATCTTCTGGGGACGTTTCTTATTCTTTGTGGTCTCTGAACTTGTTTAGAGTCTTGAGCTTCGGATGATTGACTTCCTCTAGAGCTTTGACCATCTTCAGGGTCTGGCATATTTCCAGAGTCTTGAACTTCAGAATTTCTAGCTTCAGAGGCTTGACTTCCTCCAGAGCCTTGGCCATCTTCAGAGTCTGAATTGCCACTAGAATTTGGATTACCATCAGAGTCTAGATCATCAGAGTCACCTTCATCTTCTGAGTCTTCTCCAGAGTCAGAATCACTATCAGAGTCAGAATCAACGTCAGAGTTTACTCCAACTTCAGAAATTCTTAACTCTGACCTTTCTTCAGAAGTTCAGATTGAGACTTATCCCAATTCCAAACTTATGATTCCTTCACAATCATATCTCTACTGAATTCAATTTTATTGGTTTCTGGACAATAGAGCTTGTATGCACCTGTACTATGGTACCCTATAAGAATCATCACTTTGCTTCTATCATCCAACTTCTGTCTTCTGGCTTCTGGAACATGTTTATAGCAAACAGAACCAAACACCTTCAGATGACTAACACTTTGCTTATCTCCAGTCCACTTCTGTATTGGTACTATTTCCTTCAACTTCTTCGTAGGACAACGGTTGAGTACACACATTGCAGTGGCAACAGCTTCTCCCTAGAGCTTCTGAGGAAGCTTCTTCTTCTTTAGCATGCTTCTCACCATATCAAGCAAAGTGCTATTTCTTCTTTCAGCAAGACCATTGTGTTGAGGAGTATAAGGAGCAGTAACCTCATGCTCAATTCCATTCTCCTTACAGAACTTCTGGAACTCTTTGGAGTTATACTCACCTCCACCGTCAGTTCTAAGAATCTTTAACTTCTGACCACTCTGATTCTCAGCCTTCATTCTGAACTTCTTGAATTCCTCAAACACCTTGTGTTTAAACTTAATAAGGGATACCCATGTCATTCTTGTGAATTCATCAACAAATAACACAAAGTATTTATTCCCTCCAATCGATGCTACTGGAAATGGACCATACACATCAGAATGTACAACTCCTAAGGCATGTTTTGCTCTTGGAGCAGCTTCTGAAGCAAATGGAAATTGTGGTTGTTTTCCTTCCATGCAAACTTTGCATGACTTTTCAGACTTCTTAATTGCAGGAATTCCATGTACCAACTTCTGAATTCAGATGTTTTAAGCTTCTGAAATTCAAATGACCAAATCTTCTGTGCCACAGCTCACTCTCCTTCTCAGCACTTGTTGCACTAAGACATTCTGAGTCTGCAGTTCTGACATTCACCTTGAATGTTCTATTCCTTCCCTGTTCTGACTACATAATCAACTTCTGATTGCAGTCATACAGCTTCATAAGATTGTCCTTCATGGTAACTGAAAAACCTTTCTCAATTAATTGTCCCACACTCATCAGATTGCTTCTGATGCCAGGTACATACCACACGTTCTGAATCAATGTTGTTTTCCCATTGTTCAGAATCACTCTGACATTTCCCATACCTCCTACGTTAAGATATTTGTCATCAGCACATCTGATCTTTGTTCTCTTTTTAGAGTCAAAGTCAACCAGTCATTTCTTGTTTCAAGTAAGATGATTTGAACAGCCAGTGTCCATATACCACCAGTCTATCAGATCCATATTATCAGATTTAAAGGCCATTAATGGCACAGATTCGTCATTAGAACTTCTGGCTATATTTGCTTCTTCTGATTTTCTCTCCTTATTTGACCAACAATCTCTAGCAAAGTGACCAAACTTCTTACAACAGTAACATTGGATCTTCTTATTGTCATACTTCTCTTTTCCCTTATGAGCATTCTTTTGTCTATCAGAGGTTGAGCTTTCTGACTTCTGACCACCATCAAATCTTCTCTTGGCTTCTGACTGCTTCTGATACCTCCTATCAGAAGTTGCTTTCAGAGCCTGCTGCTTTACTTCCTTTTCAGAGGTTCTCTCAGTCAAACGCAACTCTTGCGCTTCTAGACTGCTCTGCAGCTCTTCAATTCTCATTGTGCTCAGATCTTTGAAATGTACTATTGCTACCACAATGTAATCAAATTGAGAGGTAAGGGATCTCAATACTTTCTCCATGATTGCTTCTTCAGAAAGAGTTTCTCCACACGCCTTCATCTCATTAGTGATCAGAATCATTCTGGAGATGTATTCAGAGACTTTCTCATTATTCTTCATGTTGAGATTCTCATATTGCTTTCTCAAGGACTTAAGCTTTACCTTCTTCACTGATGCGTCACCACCATAACATCTCACCAGTGTGTCCCACGCAGCCTTTGCTGTCGTTGAATCTACAATCTTCTCAAACACATTTACATCCACACATTGATGAATGAAAAACAATGCTTTCTGATCCTTCTTCCTTACTTCCTTCTGTGCGTTTTTCTGTTCATCCGTCGCATTTGATGCTACCGGAACATAACCATCAATGACAAGATCTAGAACATCTTAAGCACCAAACAATACATGCATTTGGATCATCCAACGATTACAGTTTTTACCGTCAAATACTGGAAGTTTGGTGTTCATGTTGTTGTTTCCGTTCATCTTCTACCTTGCACAGTACACTCAGATTTCTCACACAGTGTTTCCCAACCCACAGAATTAAAATTCTGATCAGATTTTGTTCAAGATTCAACACGAATCTAAGAATCAAAATCAAACACACAAGACCTCACGTTCACTCGTGTTTCCCGTGTTTCCCAATGAATCCGAACCGGAGCTCTAGATACCAATTGTCAGTGCAAAGGTGAATAAATGATGAACAGAGGAAATATTCTATTAAGAGAATGACAGCTACACACGATCACACAAATTGCAATGATTGCTACCCTATTTATAAGCTAAAACTAGAGTTACTAGAATAAGATAAAAATACTAAAATACCCTCTAACAAACTTAGGGGCTAAGAAAATAGTACAACTAATAAATATGAATTACTTCTAATACATTGGACTTGATCAAGGACAACACAGATGGAGTTTTAAGGGGTAGACTGCTCTTGGAAGCCTATGGGAGAATTATTAGGAATCCTAATGGGGAGCACTTGAATAACTTTGATTGTAATCTTGGTCAAGAGAATGCACTTTTTGCTTAGTTTATGGGGGTAATCTTGGCTATGGAGCATGGTATTAATAAACATTAGAGTAGATTGTGATTGCGAACATATTCTAATATATTTGTGCTTGTTTTTAGTAAACCATTTGTGGTGTCTTGGAAGTTAAGGAACAAATGAGACTATTGTATCCAAGTGCTACAACAAATTTATTTTGTTTGCAACTCACGTTTATAAAGAAGGGAATCATTATGTAAATAAACTGACTAATTTTTAGGGTTAGTAATTACTAACTATACGTGGTGTGGTGGAATAATATACATATAGCTATGGACTTCAATAGAAGCGAATCTGATCTTCTTAATGTTAGTATTTGCTAAGGTTTGATATTTTGACTTTAATCCCATCATTTATTTGCATATGTTTCTAGCTCTCTTTTGATTAAAAGAAAATCTAACTTTAAAATTTTCAAAAAAGAATCAAATAACTTGTGGTGTAATCTTCTTATATGTTTAGGATTTGTCTTTCATTCAATGAATTGTTTTTTTGGTTAAATATATTTTTGATCCTCACAAATATCACAAATTTCGTTTTTAGTCTTTTGCAATATTTTCTTCAAAGATTAATTCTCTTAAATTTTTTCATCCACATTTTTGGTCTCTCGTGCAACTTAGCGACGAATTTCACAATTTAGCGATTAAATTAGTGACGGTTTTAACGACGGTTTATTACTTAACGACTGAATTAGCGCCAGTTTTAGCGATAATTTTAATATTAGGGACCAAAATCGTGAATAAAAAAATTTAAGAGAACTATTTTTAGAAAAAATATTTGAAGGAATTAAAAACAAAATTTAAGATATTTAAAAAAAACACAAACATATCTCTTGTTTTTTTCTTCTATGTAATTTTTTTTTCGGAGTTTCTTTTATCCTACCTTCTACTTTGCACATTTTGTGTTAATAATTTTATAATATACTTTTGACTTTTGGCCATTGCAAAAAGAAAAACAACATAAATTATCATTTTAAATAACTGTTTATGAAATTGGTAAGGGGGAAAAAAATAGAGAAAATGAAAAGAAAAAACTACAAATTCCTCACAAACATTTAATCTAATAATAATAATAATAATAATAATAATAATAATAATAATAATAATAATAATAATAATAAATAAAATATAAAAATGAAGGAGTTGAATTTGCTAAATTGCTCATTATGTTTGATCTTTGAAAAAAAAAAGGTTTTTGTCTCTCTCATTTTCACTCTTCCTTCTTCATCACTGAAACTTCTTGTTTCTCTTCCAACTACACTTTTTCTTTCATTCTCTCTCTTTCCTCTTTCTTTAACAGGTAATTTTATTTTCCTTCTCATAATTCTTATAATTTTCTTTCTTTTTTGTTCTGATAAAAATCTCTATCATTTTCAGTAGTTTTTTTTTTCTCTGTTCATTTACTTCAACTTTGCCCTAATTTCCAAAATTTTGGTTTTCTTTGAGCTGAAATTTTGAATTCGGAGATCTTCTTGATTGCTTTATCAACAAGTTTTCCATTTTTCGTCTTGGTTTGGTACACGGATTCAAAGATTCTTTCTAACATAATGCAATTTGATGAATTTTAAAGGACAAGTAAAATAGTGTTCTTTAAAATTTGAGGGTTGGTAACTTCATTTTCAATTTTCATATTCAATTTTCGTATCTTGCAAGTGCTATGCTTTCTTATATTATATGCTGAAGTGTTCTAAAATTTGACTTTGTTTATTGTACAGACTCCAGTATGGAAGAGACTTTTGATTTGAGAAATGATGTAGAATTGGCAACATCAGTCTCTGATAAGCATCGCGACCTTCTGAGACCATCTGCTCGAAGTTATTCGATTTTTAGAGGTACTCACTGTCTAGAAATTCATTAACAGTTTACATGATTTTTCACTAAGGTCCTGTTTAGATAAGCAACTCAGTTAAGAGCTTATAGCACAAGCCCTTATCATATAGGTGGTTATGTATATGTTAATCTTTACGATAAAGATAAAATAAAATCAAGTTGTTTTCGTAGATGCTGTTTTCCTAAACTATGCCAGAGAGCTTAGGGAAATAAGATGAAAACATCTTATGGACATGTCAGAAGTTGTTTATATGAGATCTTTCAAACAGTATTGAAAGTGCTTGTGACCGTAAACAAACTCAAATAATTTGGTAACATGCTTGTAACTAATGTTTCTCTTTATATTTTTCAACTGAAATTGTGTAAACAAGTTTCCTCCGAAGCTTTGACATATCTATGGCCATGACAGGTCAGGCAGCAGATGCTTCTGATCATGATAGAGGCAAGTATGCTCTGATTCGAGACCCAGAGGACCTCCAAACTGGACTTTATGACAAACCTCTTCCGTGTTTTGGATGCGGAATTGGATGGTTCTCGTAAGTAATTTACCTTCATTCTTCCCTTATTTCTTTTCCTCCGCTAAACGGTTTTGTGACTTTGTTTGTTTCATTTCATTGAAGATTTCTTGTTGGATTTCTATGTCCACCTCTGTGGTACTATGCAACTATTCTCTATTTTGGAAATTACTATATGAAGGATCCTAGGGAACGTGCGGGATTGGGAGCCTCTGCAATTGCTGTAATATTTCTCTCTAATCCTTCTCTTGCTCTGTATCCTCAACTTGTTTATCTGTTTGTGTGTGCTCGCACATATGCAAAAATAACATAGATCAGCAGTAAAATAGCATTTGTTTTAACATGATTGCAGTGTATCTTAGGTAGTTTAATGTATGCTTCATTTTCTGAATGCTCTGGCGATCTTGCAGGCTTTAATATCCTCTGTGGCATTGCTTATCATAGGAGCTATTCTTCTGTTGCATTCACTCTGATACTGTGAAAATATAGAGGTGATTAAGAAGGATATCTGAAAATACAAATAAAAGTGTATACATGTATTTCAAATTTTAAAGGGAAAAAATGCTTATGAATTATTGGTGGAGTAAATATCTGTAAATGGAGAGAAAGATGATATGTCTTTTATATGGTACATTTGTGTATATCATGTGTAAACATAAGAAATCTCACATAATTTTTACTGTATTTTTTCCAACCAAGATATTTCTATGTTGAAGAACACTTTGAACGGCAATTTTAATACAAATACAAACAAGACATACAAGTAGTCAATCATGTTCATAGTTTAGTTCTCGAAAACAACCGAACACAACCAGAAATGTAGTTCAGGGAAACCGAACCGAACTGGCTTTGGTTCATTTCAAACAAAGCTAAAGCTTCAGTTCTATGGTTTATTCCTTCATAGAAACAAGACTTTAGTAATTTGAGGTTCTACAAAAATGTCAAATATATAATGATAGTTTTCAATCACTTACTTTGAACCTTTTGATCTCGTCACATAGTTAATTTTGATCCGGTCATACATCTCCTGTTAAAAATCTATGATCACAAATGGTATATACGACTTGACTGATACAGGGCTTCAGTTAAGTTCCTTGTAAGTCAGCTCATATCATCCTAATCACACAGGAACCATTGTTATTGCTTGAAGCTTCTTTTATGTAAACACCACAAAGGAAGTTTTTGTGCAAAACATTGTTGTTCTGTCCACTTATTAAAGAATCTAATCATCTTCTTATTCTTCTGATTTCATTAATATGATTATACAGTAGAGCAAGACAGCAACACAACGACATAACTGTTCTGGCCTGGGCCCCGGGCTGACCACGCGGACCCAGCCCAATAATATCCCACAAGGCCCTATCCTGTCCGGGCTCGAGGTCCCCGCCAAATCATAAGGGCCTCCCTGCAAGGAAGGCCTACCACGTCGGGCTGAAGGCTCCCCGTTCGGCGGACCTTACCCCTCCGCGGGCAGGACCTTACCCTCCGCGGGAAGGACCTCCCCTCCGCGGGGAGGACAACGTGCCATACGCACGTTCTCCACGTGCCCCCCTCCGCGGAGACACGTCACCACACATCTGCCCACCTCCGAAAGAGCAGGTCAAACCCATTTTCCGGAGATCTCGGGACAGTTGGACTAGGGCGAAGACCACGTCCTGGTCTTTGTTGCACCCCAAAATTTGACCAACAATTATTTATTCATTGAGTGTTTGAAAGTTGATACCTTCATCAGACAGTTCAAGAGATCCTCAGAAGAGTGGATTGAAACCAGGGTTGTGTGCTTCATAGCTTGAGAGTTGTGGGTGCTCATCAGATGATTCTGAGACTTTGAGAATGAACTTGATGTTTTGAGAAAGTGTATGAGATGTCTTGATAGCCATCATGAAGCCCAGAGAAGTCATTATGCAAGAGTTCAGAGGATTCAACCATGAATGGTAGAATTAGGGTTTTGACTGGGTCAACCCTAGGATAACTGAAGATTTGGAGAAGGTTGAGACCTAATCCAAGGGCCATGAGATCATGGAATGATGCATAGAGATGTTATAAAGATGATTCCTAGACCAACTCATCATGATTGAGGAGTCTGAGAAGTTTTGAGTTAGGGTTTCCAAGGATTGTCAGTGAAAAACCCTAATTTGATCCCTATCTTCCAGGCAGTTTTAGCTCTAGATGTGATTGATATCTCATCTTCCCCACAACATGAATGTTGTAGAGCTTGTTCTTAGCTTTAATTTGAGTGGTGGAAGTCCTTGATAGGAGTTGCAGAGCTCAAGTTATGGTTTTGACAAATTACAGGTCAATAGAGGTATGTGAATCTGGGTCCTTAAAAGTCACCCAACTTGCAGGCAACTTTTGCCCTAGTAGGATGATTCCTATGATTTCTTGGTCAACATGAATGTTGGAGGGCATCTTCTTAGATTTAATTTGAGTGGTAGAAGTCCTTGATAGGATTTGTGGAACTCAACTTATGGTTTGAACAAGACAGGGGTATTTTGGTAATTTGTCAGTTGTAGGTCATTTTTAAGCAAATGCCATATCTCCTATTTCCAAGCCTCAAATGGAAAAACTCAAAACATGAAAGTTGCTCAAAATGTGATTTTAAGTCTAGAAAGAAGGTCACAAATTGTTGGAAAAGCTCATGGCACAAGATTACATGATTGGTCAAAAATGAACTAAAAAAGGCTTATAACTTTGAAAAGTTGAAATTGAAAAGTGATTTGGAAGATCCACAAATCCAAAATAGGTCATCCAATATATCATTTTGATTGGAAAAACCATTTTGAGAACTTTGGTTTAAATAGATTTTTCATTTGAGGCTCCAAAAATGGACTTCCTTTGGAAATTTATTACTTGCATAAGAAGGCAACTTTGCAAAACCCTACACAAGCCAAAAATGAACTTGTTTTTCACTCATCCCTTCTCAATATCTCACATAAGGATATTTTAATACAAAATTGCAAGGCATAACATATGAGATATGAGATAACCAACTTGTCATCACATGAGAATTTCAAGAAGTTTCCACCACATTCTAGATGAATCTAGAAGCATCCAATGATCATTATATAAAGAATGCCATGAAGAGAGTTCAGGGTTGGTGATAGAGAGTCAAGTCAGAGGAGAAAGAGAGAGATACATTGCCATTGAAGAGGTTTCTTCAAGTTGAAGCAACTTTGGTTTTCTTCCACTACAAGCACTCTCCTTCCATACAAGTGCAAACAGAAAGTTCCTCACCATTGGAGGATCATCTTGAACCAATTCCAAGGCCTGCAAGCATCCCCACGAGCCTTCTCCATCATTACTTGACAGGTCCTTTCTTCTCCTTGTATCTCTTAAGTTAGCCAGTTTCAATTAGTTTTATAGCCATAGAATTAATGTGTTAGGGTAGAGGATCAATTTCTGAGAGTTTGAGAGCTCTGCGTGAGGTTTCATGGCAGGTGAGTGATTCTTGAATCTTCAAGAACTATTTGTTTAGGGCGTTTTAATCAGCATGAATTAGGTTAGGATGACTAGGGTGGCGTGTAGAGCAGGTTCAGATCCTTAGGTGGAAGTTTCACCATGGTTGATATCAGATGAATATGGTTGTGCCAAGATGTTCAAGTCTTCTGTTAGGGCTATCTAGGGCAAGTTAGGGGAAGGTGAGCATATGGCTGTGTTCTAGGCATTTAGTAGAGCATTTCTTGTTTTGGAATCTTGTTGAACCATGGCCTGAGTAGAGAGATAGAGGAGCTCGAAGGTTAGGGCATGGAGGGAAGGGTTCTGAAAACCCTAGGTCTCATCTGGGACGATGAAGGATAGCCACTGGATTGGTCTCAAAGCTTGACTCATTATGTTGATCCAACGGCCACGGTTAAATCTGAGAGATGGAGGGAAATTCAAAGAGAAGCGAAACGCAGTCGTTTCACTTAAAGCCATTCTGGGCTCAGCGCGCTATTCGCACCCCCCCTTTTGCTGGCCCAATTGTTTTAACTGGCGTGAATTGCTGTTCATACCCCCCTCCCTTTAATTCATTTAATTATTTTATTTTCTTCTTTTATTTTTTCTGTTTTGATTAATTCATTAAAAAATGATAAAAAATGATTTTTGACTTCTTCTTTTTTCTATGATTAGATGAAAATGTGTAGAAAATTATAAAAATAAAAATGAGATTTTATTTTTTAGTCTAGTATTTTTAATAGATTTTCCAAATAAATAGCTTTTAAATAGTCTTAATTTGGTGTTTGATTTTGTAGGAATTATTTTAGAACCTTCCCTTAGGGTTTTTTATCCATTCTTTTTTGTGCAATTAGATGATGAATCATAGTTCCCCATAGGATTTTTTCTAGAATTTTAGAATTAAGTTTTGATTAGTTTAATTAGGGTTGATGTAGGGTATTCTAATTAGGGTTTAGATTGTGTTTAGGTGATGAATTCCTTTCTTTGATTAAGTTTTGTCTTGATTTTTAGGTAGAGGCCTATGTAGATGTTATGAGTAGGTGTTGAGGACCCTTGTGAATAATTGCTAGATTTTTCCCCATTAGTTTAGTATTTTTAGGTATTTTCTGAAGTTGCCTATTGATTTTGTGTACCCTGTGGTTATCTGTTCATCTTTGGGGTTCATTGTGGGGAATTTGTTGAGGGGCTTGTGTTGCCTTGAAGATCTTTGATGGAGAGCATCATGAAGAGAAGATTGTAGATCAAGATTCAGAGACCCAGAGCTTGGCTTGTCCCCTGTTTGTGAGGTTTGAGATCCTGAAGTTTGAAGGAAGTTCATGGTACTTTCCTGAGGAAGGCACTATGAATGACTTTCATTCTTTCTTCTCACCTCTTTCTTAAGTATCCAATGATGTTGGAGCCAACTTGTGAGTTTAATTTCTCCTGAGGAGGAATGTAAACTGATCACATGTTGTTGAGCCACATGGGATACAACTCCTAAGTGGAAGCCTCCTAGTACTTTCCTGAGGAAGGTCCTATGGGTCTATTCACTTAGTTCCATTAGTTTATCTAGGATTTCTCAAGTATCCAATGATGTTGGAGCCAACTTGTGAGTTTAATTTCTCCTGAGGAGGAATGTAAACTGATCACATGTTGTTGAGCCACATGGGATACAACTCCTAAGTGGAAGCCTCCTAGTACTTTCCTGAGGAAGGTCCTATGAGTCTGTTCATTTAGTTCCACTAGTTCAGATAGGATTTCCTAAATATCCAGTGATGTTGGAGCCTGCTTGTGAGTTTAATTTCTCCCGAGGAGGAATATAAACTGATCACAGTGGTTGAGCCACATAGGGTATGACTCCTGAGTAGTCACCTCCTAGTGCTTTCCTGAGGAAGACACTAGGAGTCTGCTTGCTTAGCTCCCTTTCTTTGGTAAGCTTGTTCTGAAGCTTGAAGACTGGGATTGATTTCTCTTGTTTGGGGTCTTGCTTTAGATTTGTTCAGGATTCTGTGTTAGGGTTAGGATTAGAGAGTAGATGATTCTTTCTCAAATGTGTTTTGTTTGCCTGATGGCACTTCCCTTCTTTATCTGTTCATTGCTTGATAGCATGTCGATTATTTTCAGTATGATTACTGTTATTTCATGACTGGCTTGAGGTCGAGATGAGCTTGTGGAGGCTGAAGCCCCACACACATTTCCTCCCTCACTTGCATTGCATGCATTTTACTGTTAAAGCTGATGTTTTTTTTTGTCTGTTTTGGTGTATCATTGACATGATCCCTTAGGGCTCTCATTTCCTCTGATAAGGATTTGATGATAGACTTTTAGGTTGAAACCTATGCATGACAACATCTAGGAGTTCCCTGTTCAAACCTCAACCATAGGATGAATCCATGGCATGATAACAGTAGGACTTGATAGTCTCCCTCCTAGTTGAGCCATTGTAGTCCGTAGTTAGCCGAACTACGTTTGCTCTGATCTTTCATACCAGATGAAAGTACGTAGGCATAGGACGCGACGTCCTAGCGAGCAACCTTTCCCCGTAGTTAGCCGAACTACGTTGACTCTGATTTCTCATTCTCTGATGAGAATACGTAGGCATAAAGTGCGACGCTTTGCCGAGTCATTTTTCTTTTCTTTTTCAGCCAGCCTTGATAGGTAGATAGATTATAACCAACCCGTCCAAGTAAACAAACAAGCGAGGATCCCGTCGAGTACGACGGACGTGAGGGGTGCTAATACCTTCCCCTTGCGTAACCGACTCCCGAACCCAGACAATGGTTGCGATGACCTTGTCTTACCCTTATTCGTCAGGTTTTTCCGATCGTTTCCTTTCCCGCTCTGAGGGATAAATAACGAAAGGTGGCGACTCTTCTGTCATGCCGGCACCTTATTTTCGCGCAAGCGACAGCTGGCGACTCTGCTGGGGATCGAACCCAGAATCTCTGGTTCTCCGGTTCCCTATGAGAGTCAATCCTATCGTTTGTGTGTTTGCTTGTTGGGTTGCGTTTATTGATCGCATCTTTACTTCCCGCACTTTACTTCCCGCACTTTACTTCCCGCACTTTATTTCCCGCATTTTATTTCCAGTTTGATATGATTATCTGTGCTGCTGTGGGAGAGGGATGTTACTGTGAGTGAAAAGCCGGACCTGGGCTTGAGTACACATCTAGATTTAGTTGCGGAGAAGTAGTAGACGAACCTGTCTGCTGAGCAGACACAGTTCCCTACGAAAATCTGCGCTCAGACGAGATTCTTGCAGAGGTGCTCCTTTCCGGTCCTGAGGATCTGAGGGGAGTCCAGACGTAAGGATTGTCGACTCTGGGGACCGATCATTTGGAAGTCAGCTAAGAGAGGCCTCTTCATGACTTGGTGATGCCACTCCTTCTGGGAATCGTATCGTCACTCATGAAAGTCTGTGACGCTGATGACCGCATAGGATGCCGTACCTTTGTCCGTGGATTAGGTCCATACCTGTGAGTGGGATTGGGATATTGCAGGAAACTTATACCTCCAGACTACCTAGTTTTCTCGACAGTGAATCAGTTATGTTGGGTTCTCAGTTGCAGATATGTTCTTGATAGAGCAAGGGTTTTGATCAGATGATTTTATCATCGGGTGTTTGTTTGTTCTTGATAGAGCAGGCTTTGATCAGTGTATTATTATCAAAAGTTTGTTCTGGATGGAGCAGATTTTTGAGTGAGGTCTGAAGATCTCGTCTGCAGTTGTTGTTTGTTCTTGATAGAGCAGATTTTTGAGTGGGGTTTGAAGATCTCATCGGCAGCTGTGCATTTGTTCTTGAGAGGGCAGATTTGTGATTTGGGGTCCGAAGACTTCATCAACAGATATTCCTTGATCTTGCATCCGGGGTCTTCATTATCAAGCCTTCGTTCTTGACAGAGCAGAATTTTGATCTCGATCCTGCCAGATGGTTATTCACAGCAGATCAGATCAGTGGTTTTACACCGGGGTTTCCTTCTCATCAGCGACTGTTGACATCGAATCTCCACAGCAGCCACCTGGATATATTGTTGCATACCTGCATTTTGCATTAGCTTGCATAATCATTCCATTAGCGTGTGTCTGTGACAGGTACCGTTTCCCCGATCCAGGATCTCTCGCCTTTTATTGTGTTACTGCAGCCGTTCTCAGAAAGACTGTTGCGTACGAGTTCTCGATCCTTGACGTGTCGAATCTGACTATTGCTGTGAGGTTACTATTTCCATGATTGGGCCTAGATTCCTCTCCTTATTATTGCCAGCAGGTGCCAGGATCGGGGGAAATCTCTCGAGCACACAGACTCACGCATGCATTTGCATGAAGCATTCTTGCATGACATACATTCTGTTGCTTTTCCTAACCTTTGATCTTGACAGGTTTTTCAGGTACTCAGGTTCCGAGCTGCTTTTGATCTCCAGGATTGATCAAAGATTCATCCACCGCTACTCAACTCGCGCCAATCAAACGAGAATCATGGACCAAGTACAGTCAGATGTTCAGGAGCTTCGTGAAAGGATGGATCGTTTTATGGAGTTGATGCAAGTAGTTGCGAATGGGCAAGATCAGCTTCGTACTTTGGTTCAACCTCTCATCTCCAGGGTTGACAGTAATGGAATACTTCACGGCGGGGCCGTACCCACTCCTCCTCAAGGGGATACTCCACAGAACGTTGTTCCTGCTGCCGGGGGCAACGGTAGTGCTAACGGCAATCTCATGACTAATCTCGGACTTAATGCGGCGGGCGCCGTCAATGGTGGTTTGGGAGCCAATGTTAATATTGGTGCAGGAAATATGGTGGTGCCTCAACCATGGCTGGAGGACCATCAGGATGATATATTCTCTCAGAGAGGTGCAGAGGCGGAGTTGACTGCTGAGGCTCGACTCAGGTTCAAGGCGCTGGAAGATAAAATGAGAGATATAGAAAATCAGAACACATTGGGCGTTGACATGTCCAAACTCGGGTTGATTGCTGACTTTAAAGTACCTCACAAGTTTAAGGTGCCTATCTTTGAGAAGTATAGGGGCACTACTTGTCCCCGTGTTCACCTCCGATCTTATTACAGAAAGATGTCCGCTTATTCTGATGATGAGAAGTTGCTGATGCACTTCTTTCAGGATAGCCTTTCTGGCCCATCGCTCGAATGGTATATGGGTTTGGAGCCCGCTACTGTGCGCACCTGGAAAGATCTTGCAGAAGCGTTTGTTCTCCACTATCAATATAATAGCGACTTGGCTCCCAACCGAGTTCAGCTTCAGAATCTCTCGCAGCGGAGCAATGAAAGCTTCAAGGAGTACGCCCAGCGGTGGCGTGAATTGGCTGCTCGGGTTCAACCGCCGATGGTTGAGCGTGAGTTGGTACAACTGTTCGTGGCTACCCTTCCCGGAGTCTATTATGAGAAGCTGATCAGCGGCATGTCCGGAACATTCTCGGCCCTCATCACTTTGGGCGAGCATGTTGAAAATGGTATAAAGATCGGAAAGATTCAGGGCGAATCATCCTCAGCTGGAGGAGCTAGCAAGAAACCCTATACTGGCAAGCGTCGAGAGGGAGATGCCAGTGCTGTCACTAATGCTAGGAGAAAGGGCAAGGGCCCTCAGTCTCAGATCGCTAGCATAAACATCCCAGCTGCTCCCCCGCAGCCGCAGCAGCAGCCTCAGCAACAGAATAATCCGGGATATAAGAGATATCAGAATCGGGGTCCCCTGGCTAACCGTCATTTGGAAACTCCTCCTATGTCATATGCACAGCTTCTGCAGACGCTGCTTCAGCTCCAATTAGTTCAAAAGAGGACGTTGGCTCCCTTGACAGGGGCACCACCACCAGGGTATGATGCTAATGCTACTTGTGAATTTCATTCTGGGGCACCTGGCCATACAGTTGAGAATTGTAAAGCTTTTAAGCACAAAGTCCAGGACTTGGTCGACGCCAAAGTTATCAACTTTTCTGACAGCGTGCCCAACGTCACCAAGAATCCAATGCCTCATCATAGGGGAGGCAGAGTAAATGCTGTTATCACTGAAGAGAATTCAGACTTGCTGACTGATGTCAAAGATCTGAAGACGCCGTTGAGTTTTGTTAAAGCTAAGTTGCTAAAAAAAGGCTTCTTTCCCGGATGTGGAGAGTTTTGTATGGCATGTGCTACACTTCCTGATGGGTGTGAGCAGTTGATCGAAGGTATCCAAAGTCTGATGACCGAGGGTATTTTGCAATTCATTCGAAGCGTTGAGAATGCGTCAGGGGAAGTCGTGCTGAAGCAGGCGGACGAAGTTGCTACTATTACCATTCCTCGCCACCCTATCACTATTTCTGCACCTCGTCCGCCTACTATTACCATCACCAGGGCCGGACCGATCCCATTCGAGAGCACTAATGCCGTCCCATGGCATTATGGCACCGAAGTGTATTGTAATGGTCAGAAGATAGAGCTGGAGCCGTCCAGATCGACTGCACAGAATCTTGCTGAGATCAGTGGTATCACCAGGAGTGGTAGAGTGTTCGCGCCGGCAGAGGTCGCCGCAGAGAAAGTAGTCCGGGCTGACGCTGTAGACAAGGGTAAAGGTAAAGCTGTTGAAGAGGTCCCTGCAGGGGCAGAGAAAGACTTGTTGGTTAAAGATGCAGAAGAGTTCATGCGACTAATCAGGAAAAGTGACTACAAGATTGTAGATCATCTTCACCAGACTCCGTCGAAGATCTCGATTCTTAACCTGTTGCTGTGTTCTAAAGCGCACCGCAACGCGTTGCTGAAAGTATTGAATGCTGCATACGTGCCGCAGGAGATATCAGTTAATCAACTCGAGGAGGTAGTAGCCCATGTCAATGCTGGTAATGGGCTGGGATTTACAGATCTGGAGCTGACGCCCAAGGGAAGAGATCACAACAATGCCTTGCACGTCTCGATAGAGTGCAGAGGCACGATTATGTCACATGTCCTCGTAGATACGGGCTCCTCGCTAAACGTGCTTCCGAAGAAGGCACTGATGAAGTTGGATACCCGCGGACTGCTGTGCACGCCCAGTGATCTGGTCGTGAAGGCCTTTGACGGAACCAAGCGCCACGTCTTCGGAGAATTGACCCTGCCAATTCAAGTTGGTCCAGAGACGTTCAATGCAGTGTTCTATATCATGGATATCATGCCCGCCTATAGTTGCCTCTTAGGTCGGCCGTGGATCCATTCTGCTGGTGCCGTGACGTCCACGCTGCATCAGAAGCTTAAATATGCTGTTGGGGGCAGCATAGTGACAGTCTGTGGAGAGGAGGACATCATGGTAAGCCACCTGTCGTCCTTTAAATATGTCGAAATGGATGGCGAGATCCATGAGACTCTTTGCCAGGCGTTTGAAACCGTCAGGGTGAAGGAGGTAGCTCCCGTTGTTGCAGAGAAGCAAGAGTTGAACCTCTCTTCGTTTAAGGAAGCTAGAGCCGTTGTCGAAGCCGGTTCCACCCCAGGCTGGGGGCATGTCTTGGATATACCATTCAAACAGGATAAGTTTGGATTGGGGTATTCTCCTGGAGCTGAAGCTTCATCCTCTTCTGGTAGCTCGTCTCGTGGGAAAGGGCCGATCTTATTCACCAAGGGGGGAGTAATTTTCGAGAGTATCAACGCTACGTCAGAGGACAGCGGGGACAGTGATTGTGATCTGGACGCCTGGATTCAACCGAGCAAGCCAGGCGAGCGCCTCCACAATTGGACCATCAAGGAGATTATCGAGCTGACGAGTGAAGAGTAATGATTTGCTTTTTACAATCTTTGTACAACCTTATGTCCTGCCCGGGGCATAGTGGTTTTACTGTCAGGGCCTTGTTGGATTATGTGTATGCATTTTGTTAATAAATAAAAAGGCGTTTTCTTCGTAATCAAATATTGTGTTCTCTGTTATTCATGCTTTATGTTTGTTTTGAAAAACAGCAAAATGGCAACGAGGTGCGTGCTAACCTGCATATTCTTGCTTTAAACTTAACCCTTGTTATTGCAGGATCCACGTAACAGATGACATCGACTCTGGACCCTCTACGGCTCACTACGACTTTGATTGCCCGATCTATCAAGCCGAGGATGAGATTGATGAAGACGAAGACCTTCCGGAAGAGTTGGCCCGCTTGTTGAGACAAGAAGAGAAGGTTATTCTGCCTCATGAAGAGGATATTGAGATCATAAATCTGGGTTCTGAGGAGCTTATCAGGAATGTCAGAGTAGGGGCTGCGCTGCAGAATGATGTCAAGCATAGACTGGTCGAGATGCTTCGAGAGTATAGTGACGTCTTTGCTTGGTCATATGAGGATATGCCCGGACTTGACACAGATATCGTGGTTCATCGCTTGCCGTTGCGAGAAGATTGCCCTCCAGTCAAGCAGAAGCTCAGGAGGACGAGACCAGACATGGCTGTAAAAATCAAAGAAGAAGTCCAGAAGCAGTTGGACGCGGGATTTTTAGCCGTTACCACTTACCCTCCGTGGGTCGCCAACATAGTGCCTGTACCGAAGAAGGACGGTAAGGTACGCATGTGCGTCGATTATCGGGATTTGAATAGGGCGAGCCCTAAGGATGATTTCCCGTTGCCTCATATCGATGTGTTGGTCGACAATACAGCCCAGTTTTCCGTGTTTTCATTCATGGATGGCTTCTCCGGTTACAATCAGATTAAGATGGCGCCGGAGGACATGGAGAAAACGACGTTTATTACCCCCTAGGGCACGTTTTGCTACAAGGTAATGCCCTTCGGTCTGAAGAACGCAGGGGCCACTTACCAGCGAGCAATGGTAACTTTGTTTCATGATATGATTCATCATGAGATCGAGGTCTATGTTGATGACATGATTGCAAAGTCCCAAACGGAGGAGGAGCATCTGGTCAATTTGCTGAAGCTGTTCGAAAGGCTTAGGAAGTTCAGGCTGAGGCTGAATCCTAACAAGTGCACTTTCGGAGTGCGGTCCGGAAAGTTATTGGGGTTTATCGTTAGTAAACGAGGTATTGAAGTTGATCCTGCAAAGATAAAAGCTATCCAAGAAATGCCAGCGCCGAAAACAGAAAAAGAAGTTCGTGGTTTCTTGGGCCGAATAAACTACATTGCAAGGTTTATTTCTCAGCTCACGGCCACTTGTGAACCGATGTTCAAGTTGTTAAAGAAAAATCAGGCGATTACTTGGAATGAGGATTGCTAGAAGGCATTCGACAAGATAAAGCAGTATCTTCAAGAACCTCCAATCTTGATACCCCCAGTGGCTGGACGGCCATTAATCATGTACTTGACAGTTCTGGAGAATAGTATGGGGTGTGTTCTCGGTCAGCACGACGAGACGGGCAGAAAGGAGCACGCCATTTATTATTTGAGTAAAAAGTTCACTGAGTGTGAATCTCGATACTCGATGCTGGAGAAGACGTGTTGTGCACTAGCTTGGGCTGCCAAACGTCTACGACAGTATATGCTCAATCACACCACTATGCTAATTTCGAAGATGGATCCGATCAAGTACATCTTCGAGAAGCAGGCTCTTTCGGGCAGGATTGCCAGATGGCAGATGGTGTTAACGGAATATGATATTCAGTACGTCTCTCAGAAAGCCATCAAGGGAAGCGTATTGTCTGATTACCTTGCCGAACAGCCAATCGAAGACTATCAGCCGATGAAGTTCGAGTTCCCTGACGAGGACATTATGTTTCTCAAAACGAAGGATTGCGAGGAGCCATTGCCCGACGAGGGGCCAGACAGGAAGTCTCAGTGGAAGATGATATTCGACGGAGTGGTTAATTCCTATGGAAGTGGTATCGGGGCTATCATCACGACTCCTCACGGATCCCACATCCCGTTTACTGCGAGACTGACGTTTCCAGTTACCAATAACGAAGCCGAGTACGAAGCATGTATTATGGGTCTAGAAGAGGCAATTGATTTGAGAATCAAGAATCTAGACATATATGGTGACTCAGCGCTCGTAATCAATCAGATCAAAGGGGAGTGGGAAACTCGTCAACCGAATCTAGTGCCGTACATGAATTACGCCAGGAGGCTGCTTCCGTTCTTCGATCGAGTAGAACTTCATCATGTACCCCGGGCTGAAAATCAAATGGCTGATGCTTTAGCCACGCTGGCTTCAATGTATAAGGTCAATCTTTGGAATGAAGCTCCAAGCATTGTTCTTTCGCGTCTTGACAGACCAGCATATGTGTTCGCAATCGAGGATGCCACCGACGGCAAGCCATGGTTCCACGACATCCAGACCTTCCTTATGACCAAGGAGTATCCCGCGGGTGCGTCAACCCAGGATAAGAAGACTCTGAGGAGGCTATCTGGAAACTTTTACCTCAACCCTGATGGAGTGTTGTATAAGAGAAACCACGATCTCGTGCTACTCAGATGTGTAGATGAGAAAGAGGCAAGTATGCTCATGGAAGAAGTCCATGAGGGCACATTTGGTACGCACGCCGGCGGGCATGCCATGACAAGAAAGATCCTGAGAGCAGGGTATTACTGGCTGACTATGGAGTCGGATTGCTTCAGATTCGCGAAGAAATGTCACAAATGCCAGATTTATGCTGATAAAGTTCATGTGCCGCCGTGCCCATTGAATGTCATGTCCTCCCCTTGGCCGTTCTCCATGTGGGGCATCGACATGATAGGCAAGATCGAGCCCACCGCATCCAATGGTCATCGTTTTATTCTGGTAGCTATCGACTACTTCACCAAGTGGGTGGAGGCAGCCTCGTACGCTAATGTGACCAAGCAGGTGGTAGCTAAGTTCATAAAGAGGGACATCATCTGTCGCTATGGAATTCCCGAGCGGATCATTACTGATAATGGTTCGAATTTGAATAATAAGATGATGAAGGAGCTGTGCCAGAGCTTCAAGATTGAACACCACAACTCATCTCCTTATCGGCCGAAGATGAATGGCGCCGTTGAAGCGGCCAATAAGAACATAAAGAAGATTGTTCAGAAGATGGTTGTGACGTATAAAGATTGGCACGAGATGCTGCCGTTTGCCTTGCACGGTTATCGTACTACGGTGCGTACGTCGACCGGGGCAACTCCTTTCTCCTTGGTGTACGGTATGGAAGCTGTCTTACCGCTAGAAGTGGAGATTCCCTCTTTGCGAGTTTTGGTTGATGTGAAACTTGATGAGGCAGAATGGATTACGAATCGCCTGAACCAGCTCAGCCTGATGGACGAGAAGAGGTTAGCATCGATTGCATTTGGTCGCCTGTACCAAAGCCGGATGAAGAAAGCTTATGATAAGAAGGTGCGTCCTCGAAGCTTTCAGACGGGTGATCTCGTCCTGAAGAAGATTCTTCCGCCACACTCCGATCACCGGGGCAAGTGGACTCCGAATTACGAAGGGCCGTATGTCGTCAGCAAGGTCTTCTCGGGAGGAGCTTTGTTGTTATCCACGATGGATGGTGAAGATTTTGCATCCCCGGTGAACGCGGACGCAGTTAAAAAATACTTTGCTTGAAAGCGACCCGCTGGACAAAAAAGGAAGGAGTCCAGGCAAAAAAGGGGCATCCCGGCGAACCAAAAACAGAATAAAAGGTTCGGGCAAAAATTAGGGATATATTGAAAAAATGTACACCCGCGAAGTCGAAAACCTACACTGGGCGGCTTCGGCAAAAAGGGGTATCCCGGTGAACTGAAAACCCGAAAGGGCGGTTCACGCAAAAGTTAGGGATTTGAATAAGCAAATGACTGCGTTCCGCGTATGGACTTTCATTGTTTAGTGGTTCGGAAGGCCTGAGGGCCGTTTATCTGAATCAATCTCTTCCAAAGCTGAAGCATCGGAGAAGTATCGAAGTCGAGTGGGTCTTAGAGGGATCAACTCATGGTGTTCGTCTACGCCTCGATTGCCGACATTTGTATATACTGATGTATATTTATGTTTTCTTTTTGCGCGGCTTCCTCATTCCAGGAGCTTGCCTCTGTTGTAAAACATTTTTGCCCATTCAGGGGTTCATCATCAATAAAACGCACATTATTCAGCAATTCTACTTGTCTGTTTAGCATTTATCTGTTTTGTTTGCGAATGATAACGCCGATGTGTTTTTGATAAAATGCGCATACATAAACTTGCGGGCCTAAGCCCATTGATTGTTGAAACAATTAACTAACTGAACATTGTCACGAGATAATAACCTGGATAGGCCCCTGTGAGGAGGGTATCTTGTCTGTTTGTTTGTGTTGTTGCAGGTGTAGCGCTTGCCAGAAGATGTGCCGTGCGTATCCCCGAAGCAGGATGAGTCCTCCTTCTCCAGCAGAGTTCAGTAGTTTCTCCTCCGCAGAATCAGAATCAGATAATGAGCATTGATATGTTTCCCCGCGCAGAGATGATTCTCTTTCCCAAGCAGACGCATCCTGAAGGAACGCCACCTCATCAGCTGAGTCAAGCACCGAAGAATGACGTCGTTTCTCCCCAGCACCGGGTCACAAGTGCAGATTTCAGAGAAGTGTTCGGGTGCCGAAGCTCATGTTTTCCCAGTAAAGTCGCCGAAGCAGGTGTCCCCCCGCACCGGGTCACAAGTGCAGGTCTCGTAGGAAGCTGTTCGTATGCCGAAGGATGCAGTAACTGATGGTGCCAGACTGAAGTCTCCAGCGGAATTGAAATTCCTCACCAGAGTCAGGCTCTCTCCTGAAGTTCGATGATTCCTTCTTCCCCAGTAGAGTGTTGGAACAGCTGATGTTGTATTCCCTTGCAGAGTTGTACTCTCCCCCGAAGTCAGATGATCCTTTCTTCCCCAGTGGAATCGAATTCCCCATCAGAGTCGTACTCTCCAGTGAAGTAGAATGATTTCTCTCCCCGACTGAGTCCGCAGAAAAGCAGAATCCTTGAACATCGGTCGGATCATGATTGATTTTCCCCAGCAGAGCGCGGGGCAGCTAATGCTGTGTTTCCCCAGAATCGCACTCTCCCCATCGAAACAGAATGATTTCTCCTCCCTCAGCCGAGTTTGCAGATGTCCAAGAGATCCGAATCCTTGAAAGTTGATCAGATCATGATTGGTTTTTCCCCAGCGGAGTATTGAACAGCTGAAGTTGTCTCCCCATAGAGTTATCCTCCCCAGAAGAGTAGCCGAGATGGCCGCGCAGTTCATTCTCGCGATTGATATCAACAGATCCAAGTTCTCGTGGAGCTTCGTCCACTGCAGCAGTCGGCTGAAGTCGTTTCCCTGCAGCAGTCCGCGGAAGATCAATTCCCCAGAAAGAGCCCGATTGATATTGGCGTGTTCACGTTCTCCTCAGCAGGATGATTCCTCTACCTGAGTGGTCCTTTCTCCTTGACAGGAGGATTTCCCCCTTCGGCATTTATTTTGCTGACGGGATCGCATCATTGTGCATGATTGCACAGCATTGTGCATGATTGCATAGCATTGTGCATGATTGCATAGCATTGTGCATGATTGCATGGCATTTAGCATAAATGCATATCATTCCCACCGTGTGGGGCGTAGCGCAGAAGCATACGCATCATAAGCATGACCTAGGTCATCGTCATCCTCGTTGTACAGGTGTATCCCCAAAAGACCGGTTGCTCAGGACGATTCTTGATGTTCTCCCCAGCAAGGTTGTTTTCTTAGATGATTCTAAAGACCCCGGTGTGATCCCCACGGTCGCTCGCTCAAGATGATTTTTGAGATCCCCAGCAAAGTCTTCGGTTCGAGATGATTCTCGAATTCCTCAGCAGGGCCATTTGCTTAAGACGATTCTTAAGACCCCAGTACAGCTTCCCGGGTTGTTCGCCTAGTATGATACTTGAGCTCCCCAATAGCGCCTCCAGCAAGAGTTGCCCAGGAAGATTCCTGGAATTCCCAACAGAATGTTTGCTCCAGAAAGGTTATTAGTTCAGGACGATTCTTGAAGATGCCCGATGGGTCTGTTTGGTCAAGATGATTCTTGAAGCCCTGAGCAGCATGATATGTCTGCTCCAGCAACGATGTCTAATCTGAAGATGGATTTCGTAAGCGCCCGATGGCGATATCAGAAGGTTCCTGTGAGTTCAGATTTCCGTGTTGATGAATCAACGGGTGGCTGAAGACAAGGTTCCAGAGTTTGTAGATACAACAGAGTGATTCGTGTGAGTCTGAAGACCAAGTCAGTTGTCCTGAGAAGGTGATTGATTGCGATCAAGTGGATAGTTTTTCTTCTGACTGAAGTCAAAGATGTTTCTCCAGCTGAAGCGGAGTTTTGCCTGAAGGCAAAGTGTTTGAATCCCCGTAGAGTCATGAATGGCTCAGGATACCATTTCTCTGACTGAAGTCACAGATTTCCTAAGCTGAAGCGAAGGTGCCTAAGGGCAAGGTTATCCCCCAAGGTCATGAAGGACCTAGGATTCGTTTTTCGGACCGAAGGCCGAAGTATATCCCTGACTGAAGTCACGGATACTCTATAGTAGAGGCGGAGTTGCCTGAAGGCAGATCCATGTATCCTTGAAGGCCAAGGACCATTTCTTCAGACTGAAGTCGAAGATACCTCCTGCAGAGTTGCCGACAGGCAAAGTTCACATCCTTGAAGGTCAAGGATGTTTATCTTCAGAAGAACTTGAAGATTCTCCAGCGAAGCTGGAAATGGCCAGGGGCCAGGGTTTCATATATCTTTAATGTTGAAGTTCTACGGTGGGCTCAGTATGCAGTAGTATTTGGATGTTCGTTATGGTTCTGAGGGTGAACCCCAGATCAGAGTGTGCTTGATTGAGTCTCTCATCCCCAGCAGAGTAGCTCCAAATACGCAAGTGTACCTTTTGTTCCAGTTACCAGGGTTGAACCCCAGGGGCGGAGTTGTTCAGTGTTGTAGTTCTCCAGCGGCAATGCGGGGTATTTTGATTATCCGACGGCGAGGTCAGATTATGCTTGTGTCCGGCGGCGAGGTTGGATGTTTGGATCCGACGGCAAGGTCAGATTATGTTTGTTTCCGGCAGCGAGGTTGGATGTTTGTTTGACGGCAATGTCAGACTCTTTAAATCCCCAGCAGAGATGATGTTGGTACGACGGCGATGTCGAGTGTCTCTCAGAATGATGTTTGTTTCCGGCGGCGATGTCAGATCAGTATCTCTCCCGCTAGTTGTTGAGCAGCTAGTGTTGCAGTGTTCGAAAGTTTGTTCTCCGCAGAGTATCATGTGGTCGTGCAGTTGGCAAATTTTCGGGTTTACCGATATTCAACCGTCTCGTACCTTGATTGGTTGAGAGCCGTTCGCTTCTCACCCAGTCAGGTTCAAGCCGTTTGAATAGGGGCAGCTGTTGCACCCCAAAATTTGACCAACAATTATTTATTCATTGAGTGTTTGAAAGTTGATACCTTCATCAGACAGTTCAAGAGATCCTCAGAAGAGTGGATTGAAACCAGGGTTGTGTGCTTCATAGCTTGAGAGTTGTGGGTGCTCATCAGATGATTCTGAGACTTTGAGAATGAACTTGATGTTTTGAGAAAGTGTATGAGATGTCTTGATAGCCATCATGAAGCCCAGAGAAGTCATTATGCAAGAGTTCAGAGGATTCAACCATGAATGGTAGAATTAGGGTTTTGACTGGGTCAACCCTAGGATAACTGAAGATTTGGAGAAGGTTGAGACCTAATCCAAGGGCCATGAGATCATGGAATGATGCATAGAGATGTTATAAAGATGATTCCTAGACCAACTCATCATGATTGAGGAGTCTGAGAAGTTTTGAGTTAGGGTTTCCAAGGATTGTCAGTGAAAAACCCTAATTTGATCCCTATCTTCCAGGCAGTTTTAGCTCTAGATGTGATTGATATCTCATCTTCCCCACAACATGAATGTTGTAGAGCTTGTTCTTAGCTTTAATTTGAGTGGTGGAAGTCCTTGATAGGAGTTGCAGAGCTCAAGTTATGGTTTTGACAAATTACAGGTCAACAGAGGTATGTGAATCTGGGTCCTTAAAAGTCACCCAACTTGCAGGCAACTTTTGCCCTAGTAGGATGATTCCTATGATTTCTTGGTCAACATGAATGTTGGAGGGCATCTTCTTAGATTTAATTTGAGTGGTAGAAGTCCTTGATAGGATTTGTGGAACTCAACTTATGGTTTGAACAAGACAGGGGTATTTTGGTAATTTGTCAGTTATAGGTCATTTTTAAGCAAATGCCATATCTCCTATTTCCAAGCCTCAAATGGAAAAACTCAAAACATGAAAGTTGCTCAAAATGTGATTTTAAGTCTAGAAAGAAGGTCACAAATTGTTGGAAAAGCTCATGGCACAAGATTACATGATTGGTCAAAAATGAACTAAAAAAGGCTTATAACTTTGAAAAGTTGAAATTGAAAAGTGATTTGGAAGATCCACAAATCCAAAATAGGTCATCCAATATATCATTTTGATTGGAAAAACCATTTTGAGAACTTTGGTTTAAATAGATTTTTCATTTGAGGCTCCAAAAATGGACTTCCTTTGGAAATTTATTACTTGCATAAGAAGGCAACTTTGCAAAACCCTACACAAGCCAAAAATGAACTTGTTTTTCACTCATCCCTTCTCAATATCTCACATAAGGATATTTTAATACAAAATTGCAAGGCATAACATATGAGATATGAGATAACCAACTTGTCATCACATGAGAATTTCAAGAAGTTTCCACCACATTCTAGATGAATCTAGAAGCATCCAATGATCATTATATAAAGAATGCCATGAAGAGAGTTCAGGGTTGGTGATAGAGAGTCAAGTCAGAGGAGAAAGAGAGAGATACATTGCCATTGAAGAGGTTTCTTCAAGTTGAAGCAACTTTGGTTTTCTTCCACTACAAGCACTCTCCTTCCATACAAGTGCAAACAGAAAGTTCCTCACCATTGGAGGATCATCTTGAACCAATTCCAAGGCCTGCAAGCATCCCCACGAGCCTTCTCCATCATTACTTGACAGGTCCTTTCTTCTCCTTGTATCTCTTAAGTTAGCCAGTTTCAATTAGTTTTATAGCCATAGAATTAATGTGTTAGGGTAGAGGATCAATTTCTGAGAGTTTGAGAGCTCTGCGTGAGGTTTCATGGCAGGTGAGTGATTCTTGAATCTTCAAGAACTATTTGTTTAGGGCGTTTTAATCAGCATGAATTAGGTTAGGATGACTAGGGTGGCGTGTAGAGCAGGTTCAGATCCTTAGGTGGAAGTTTCACCATGGTTGATATCAGATGAATATGGTTGTGCCAAGGTGTTCAAGTCTTCTGTTAGGGCTATCTAGGGCAAGTTAGGGGAAGGTGAGCATATGGCTGTGTTCTAGGCATTTAGTAGAGCATTTCTTGTTTTGGAATCTTGTTGAACCATGGCCTGAGTAGAGAGATAGAGGAGCTCGAAGGTTAGGGCATGGAGGGAAGGGTTCTGAAAACCCTAGGTCTCATCTGGGACGATGAAGGATAGCCACTGGATTGGTCTCAAAGCTTGACTCATTATGTTGATCCAACGGCCACGGTTAAATCTGAGAGATGGAGGGAAATTCAAAGAGAAGCGAAACGCAGTCGTTTCACTTAAAGCCATTCTGGGCTCAGCGCGCTATTCGCACCCCCCCTTTTGCTGGCCCAATTGTTTTAACTGGCGTGAATTGCTGTTCATACCCCCCTCCCTTTAATTCATTTAATTATTTTATTTTCTTCTTTTATTTTTTCTGTTTTGATTAATTCATTAAAAAATGATAAAAAATGATTTTTGACTTCTTCTTTTTTCTATGATTAGATGAAAATGTGTAGAAAATTATAAAAATAAAAATGAGATTTTATTTTTTAGTCTAGTATTTTTAATAGATTTTCCAAATAAATAGCTTTTAAATAGTCTTAATTTGGTGTTTGATTTTGTAGGAATTATTTTAGAACCTTCCCTTAGGGTTTTTTATCCATTCTTTTTTGTGCAATTAGATGATGAATCATAGTTCCCCATAGGATTTTTTCTAGAATTTTAGAATTAAGTTTTGATTAGTTTAATTAGGGTTGATGTAGGGTATTCTAATTAGGGTTTAGATTGTGTTTAGGTGATGAATTCCTTTCTTTGATTAAGTTTTGTCTTGATTTTTAGGTAGAGGCCTATGTAGATGTTATGAGTAGGTGTTGAGGACCCTTGTGAATAATTGCTAGATTTTTCCCCATTAGTTTAGTATTTTTAGGTATTTTCTGAAGTTGCCTATTGATTTTGTGTACCCTGTGGTTATCTGTTCATCTTTGGGGTTCATTGTGGGGAATTTGTTGAGGGGCTTGTGTTGCCTTGAAGATCTTTGATGGAGAGCATCATGAAGAGAAGATTGTAGATCAAGATTCAGAGACCCAGAGCTTGGCTTGTCCCCTGTTTGTGAGGTTTGAGATCCTGAAGTTTGAAGGAAGTTCATGGTACTTTCCTGAGGAAGGCACTATGAATGACTTTCATTCTTTCTTCTCACCTCTTTCTTAAGTATCCAATGATGTTGGAGCCAACTTGTGAGTTTAATTTCTCCTGAGGAGGAATGTAAACTGATCACATGTTGTTGAGCCACATGGGATACAACTCCTAAGTGGAAGCCTCCTAGTACTTTCCTGAGGAAGGTCCTATGGGTCTATTCACTTAGTTCCATTAGTTTATCTAGGATTTCTCAAGTATCCAATGATGTTGGAGCCAACTTGTGAGTTTAATTTCTCCTGAGGAGGAATGTAAACTGATCACATGTTGTTGAGCCACATGGGATACAACTCCTAAGTGGAAGCCTCCTAGTACTTTCCTGAGGAAGGTCCTATGAGTCTGTTCATTTAGTTCCACTAGTTCAGATAGGATTTCCTAAATATCCAGTGATGTTGGAGCCTGCTTGTGAGTTTAATTTCTCCCGAGGAGGAATATAAACTGATCACAGTGGTTGAGCCACATAGGGTATGACTTCTGAGTAGTCACCTCCTAGTGCTTTCCTGAGGAAGACACTAGGAGTCTGCTTGCTTAGCTCCCTTTCTTTGGTAAGCTTGTTCTGAAGCTTGAAGACTGGGATTGATTTCTCTTGTTTGGGGTCTTGCTTTAGATTTGTTCAGGATTCTGTGTTAGGGTTAGGATTAGAGAGTAGATGATTCTTTCTCAAATGTGTTTTGTTTGCCTGATGGCACTTCCCTTCTTTATCTGTTCATTGCTTGATAGCATGTCGATTATTTTCAGTATGATTACTGTTATTTCATGACTGGCTTGAGGTCGAGATGAGCTTGTGGAGGCTGAAGCCCCACACACATTTCCTCCCTCACTTGCATTGCATGCATTTTACTGTTAAAGCTGATGTTTTTTTTTGTCTGTTTTGGTGTATCATTGACATGATCCCTTAGGGCTCTCATTTCCTCTGATAAGGATTTGATGATAGACTTTTAGGTTGAAACCTATGCATGACAACATCTAGGAGTTCCCTGTTCAAACCTCAACCATAGGATGAATCCATGGCATGATAACAGTAGGACTTGATAGTCTCCCTCCTAGTTGAGCCATTGTAGTCCGTAGTTAGCCGAACTACGTTTGCTCTGATCTTTCATACCAGATGAAAGTACGTAGGCATAGGACGCGACGTCCTAGCGAGCAACCTTTCCCCGTAGTTAGCCGAACTACGTTGACTCTGATTTCTCATTCTCTGATGAGAATACGTAGGCATAAAGTGCGACGCTTTGCCGAGTCATTTTTCTTTTCTTTTTCAGCCAGCCTTGATAGGTAGATAGATTATAACCAACCCGTCCAAGTAAACAAACAAGCGAGGATCCCGTCGAGTACGACGGACGTGAGGGGTGCTAATACCTTCCCCTTGCGTAACCGACTCCCGAACCCAGACAATGGTTGCGATGACCTTGTCTTACCCTTATTCGTCAGGTTTTTCCGATCGTTTCCTTTCCCGCTCTGAGGGATAAATAACGAAAGGTGGCGACTCTTCTGTCATGCCGGCACCTTATTTTCGCGCAAGCGACAGTCTTCACTACGCCACGTAAGCCCTAGCAGTCACCTGGGTTGGGCCTGTCAATCCAGTCCAACGCAAGTGACCGTTGGTCCAGCGCTGGGGTCTCTCTATAAATACCCTCTTCCTCAAGAGGGTCAGGTAATTCACTGCTTACCCCATTTCTGTACTTTGCTCTCACTTTGCCCAATTCCTTACTTTGGCATCAGAGTGTCTTGCAGGTACACCCCCCTTTTTTCCTCCTCATCACCGGTGAACAGATAGCAGCCCAACATCGTGTGGCCAACCCGTGATCCCCTTCTGATCAGGTCAGATCAGTGGCGTCGTATGTGGGAACAGAAACTTCCCCGTTACTCCGAGCAGAAAACCAAAGTTTCACCAGCACTCCACGATCATGGCTAGTCCACACCACGACGATACCATGCACGACTTCGTGCTCAACGCCGCCGCCAACGGCAGCAAGCAGATGGAGACGTCACGCCCAGCGGAGACCGACGAGAGAGACGGCTAGACTGCTTCTCCGTCGTCCGCAGAACCGATACGCCAGGCCGACCACCGGCCCCCGAGCCCAGCGGCGTTCCAGCCCGTTCCCGTCCCGGCAGGAGCGGACCCAATGGTGGCTGCCCTCTTTGCGGCCATCAACCAGACGAACCAGCTATTGTTTCAGCAGAACGCACGAATTGGAGCGCTGGAGCGGGAGGTCCCCCCAAGGTCCCCTCCGCGGGAAGACCAGAATGGGGGCTCGAGTAGTCCCTCGCCTCAACCCAGAAATCGACGACCTCGGCTGGAGAGGCCCCGAACAGAAGTAGTGCGGGAGCGCACCAGATCCCCGACGAGACAAGTTCGCGGGAGGCGGCAGAACACTTCAGCGATCCCGACCAGGAATCCACGCGTCGAACCCCCGTTCAGGAGGTCGAGGACCCGAAACCAGGTGCCTATCCTAAACGGCCCATCTCCTCCTCGGTCACCCGCTCTCAGCGACGAAGATGACTACCGGACTCCCTTGTCCCGGGAAATCATGGCCGCCCCCATTCTCTACGGGATGGAGAAGCCCCCGACGCTCTCGACGTACGACGACACATCCGACCCGGACGATCACCTGGAAGACATCGAGGTCA
The DNA here is from genome assembly GCA_963859935.3 of Lathyrus sativus. Lineage (NCBI taxonomy): Eukaryota > Viridiplantae > Streptophyta > Magnoliopsida > Fabales > Fabaceae > Lathyrus > Lathyrus sativus. The sequence continues at coordinate 739,744,565 of OZ012735.1, read as the reverse complement.
TGCTCGATTACCGAAACGTCCGAGGAGCTATCAACTGCAGGCTATTCCCGACGACCCTAAGGAAAGGCGCCATGACATGGTACAATAGTCTGGAGCCCGAATCGATTACGTCGTGGAGGGTCCTGAAGACCTGTTTTCAAAACACCTCACAGCGTCCCGACGCCACCCGAAGACGGAAGCCGTCCTCGGCGCGATAATCCAAGCCCCCGATGAGCCTCTCCGAAAGTACTGTTGCACCCCAAAATTTGACCAACAATTATTTATTCATTGAGTGTTTGAAAGTGGATACCTTCATCAGAAAGTTCAAGAGATCCTCAGAGGAGTTGGTTGAAACCAGGGTTGTGTGCTTCATAGCTTGAGAGTTGTGGGTGCTCCCCAGATGATTCTGAGACTTTGAGAATGAACTTGATGTTTTGAGAAATCCTATGAGATGTCTTGATAGCCATCATGAATCCCAGAGAGGTCATTATGCAAGAATTCAGAAGATTCAACCATGAATGGTAGAATTAGGGTTTTGACTGGGTCGACCCTAGGATAACCGAAGATTTGGAGAAGGTTGAGACCTAATCCAAGGGCCATGAGATCATGGAGTGATGCATAGAGATGTTATAAAGATGATTCCTAGACCAACTCATCATGATTGAGGAGTTTGAGAAGTTTCAAGTCAGGGTTTCCAAGGATTGTCAGTGAAAAAACCCTAATTTGATCCCTATCTTCCAGGCAGTTTTAGCTCAAGATGTGATTGATATCTCATCTTCCCCACAACATGAATGTTGTAGAGCTTGTTCTTAGCTTTAATTTGAGTGGTGGAAGTCCTTGATAGGAGTTGCAGAGCTCAAGTTATGGTTTTGACAAATTACAGGTCAACTGAGGTGTGTGAATCTGGGTCCTTGAAAGTCACCCAACTTGCAGACAACGTTTTCCCTAGTAGGATGATTCCTATGATCTCTTGGTCAACATGAATGTTGGAGAGCATCTTCTTAGCTTTAATTTGAGTGGTAGAAGTCCTTGATATGATTTGTGGAACTCAACTTATGGTTCGAACAAGACAGGGGTATTTTGGTCATTTGGCAGTTATAGGTCATTTTAAGCAAAGGCCATATCTCCTATTTCCAAGCCTCAAATGGAAAAACTCAAAACATGAAAGTTGTTCAAAATGGCATTTTAAGCCTAGAAAGAAGGTCATGAATTGTGGGAAAAGCTCATAGCATGGAATGACAAAGTTTGGTAAATTTGAACTAAAAATGGCTTATAAGTTAATTCAAGTCAATTTGGAAATTGGTTTGGAAGATCTATGAATCCAAAATAGGTCATCCAATATATCATTTTGATTGGAAACATCATTTTGAGAACATTGGTTTAAACACAATTTTCATTTGAGGCTTTAAAATGGGACATGCTTTGTAATATTATTACTTGCATATTAAGGCACCTTTGCAAAACTCAACATAAGGCAAGGAAAGGCCTGATTTTCACTCATTCCTTCTCAATATCTCACATAAGGAGAATTTGACACAAAATATACAAGGTTTAAGGCATGAGATATGAGATGTAGAACTTATCATTAAAGGAGAAAATCAAGACTTTTCTAGATGATTCTAGAAGGATCTAGTTGTTTCCATCCATCACTATAAGAAGAGTGATCCACAAGGGACTGAGGGTTGGTGAGGAAGAGAGTTTTCAGAGGAGAGAGAGAGAGAGAGACATTGCCATTGAAGAGCTTCCTTCAAGATCAAGCAACTTGGGATTTCTTCCACCACAAGGCTTCTCATTCAAGATCAGTGCAAACAGAAGTTTATTCATCTTCAAAGGATCACATTGAAGCCCTTGCAAGCTCTGAATCAAGCCCTAGCTACACACACCATTGAACTTTGACAGGTTTCTTTCTTTCCACGAATCTCTTTAATTATGTAGTTTCTATTAGTTCTTTAGGTGTAGAATTAGTGTACTAGGCTAGTTGATCTTACCCCGTGAGTTTGAGAGCTCTGTATGAGATTTCATGGCAGGTGCATGAATCTTTAACTTGCAAGAATTGGCTGGATCTTGAGTGTTAGTTAGTCTAAACTAGGTTAGAATGTTTAGTATAGAGCCAAGAACATGTTTACACCATTAGATTGAGAGTTTTGATAAGGTTGATCTCAGTGCAATCATGGTGGTACCAAGGTTTCGAGCACTCTGTTTGAGCATTATAGGAAGATTCAAGGGAAGCTACGCATATGGTTGTAATCCTCATGTTTCGTGGAGCATTTTTGGCTTTGGAATTTTTAATAACCATTGAGAGATGAGAGAGCAAGAGATGATGGAAGTTTCGTGCATGGGAGGAGGAAACTGAAACCCTAGATGTTCATTGGGGACGATGGCCATATGCCGTTGGATTGGTCCCAGGAATTTGACTTAATCATTCAATCGTGTGGCTGTGGTTTGATGAAGAAAACGGAGGGAAATTCAAACGGCCAAACACACCGTTTTGATAAGTGACTCGCGTGTGGGCTCAGCAGACCTTCGCTACTCACACCCCCCCCCCCTGATTCAGCCCACCAGGAATTTAACTAGCGCGTCCTGCTACTAGCACCCCCTCCCCTTATTTGATTTCTTTTATTTTTTTTTAATTCCTTTAATTTTCTTGCACTTTAATAAATTCATAAAAAATCCAAAATTAAATATTTTTTAATTCTTGTTTTTTCTATAGGTTAGTGAATTTGTCTAGAAAAATATAAATAAATAAAATTTCCATTTTATTTTCTTTTCATATTTTTAGTATATTTTTCATTTTAATAGCTTTTCAATATGTTTAGTTTGGTATTCAATTTTGTAGAATTTCTTTTAGGACCTTCCCTTAGTCTTTTTAATTCATTCTTTTTGGTGTGATTAGATATTGAATCATAGTTCCCCATAGGATTTAATTCTTGTTTTTTAGATTAAAATTTGATTAGTTTAATTAGGTTAGCATTAGGGTATCCTAATTAGGGTTTAGGTTATGCATAGGTAAGGAAATTCATTTTCTTTAGATAGTTTTGTCTTGATTTTTGGGTAGGGGCATATGTGGATGTTATGGGTAGATGTTGTAGACCCTTGTGAATAATTGTTAGAATTTTCCCCCTTGTTTTAATATTTTTAGGTATTTTCTGAAGTTGACTGGTGATTTTGTCTGTTCTGTGGTTATCTGTTCATCTCTGGGGTTTATTTTGGGGAATTTGTTGTGGGGCTTAGTTTGTTTTGAAGATCTTGTTGAAGAGTATGATGAAGAGAAGATTGTAGATCAAGACTCAGAGACCCAGAGCTTGGGGATTATTCCCTGTCTGTGAGGTTTGAGATCCTGAAGTTTGAAGGAAGTTCATGGTACTTTCCTGAGGAAGGCACTATGAATGACTTTCATTCTTTCTTCTCACCTCTTTCTTAAGTATCCAATGATGTTGGAGTCAACTTGTGAGTTTAATTTCTCCTGAGGAGGAATGTAAACTGTTCACATGTTGTTGAGCCACATGGGGTACAATTCCTAAGTGGAAGCCTCCTAGTACTTTCCTGAGGAAGGTCCTATGGGTCTATTCACTTAGTTCCACTAGTTCAGATAGGATTTCCTAAGTATCCAGTGATGTTGGAGCCTACTTGTGAGTTTAATTTCTCCTGAGGAGGAATGTAAACTGATCACATGTTGTTGAGCCACATGGGGTACAATTCCTAAGTGGAAGCCTCCTAGTACTTTCCTGAGGAAGGTCCTATGGGTCTATTCACTTAGTTCCACTAGTTCAGATAGGATTTCCTAAGTATCCAGTGATGTTGGAGCCTGCTTGTGAGTTTAATTTCTCCTGAGGAGGAATGTAAACTGATCACAGTGGTTGAGCCACATAGGGTATGATTCCTGAGTATACACCTCCTAGTGCTTTCCTGAGGAAGACACTATGAGTCTGCTTACTTAGCTCCCTTTCTTTGGTAAGCTTGTTCTGAAGCTTGAAGACTGGGATTGTTTTCTCTTGTTTAGGGTTTTGCTTTAGGGCTTTGATTAGATTTGATCAGGATTCTGTGTTAGGGTTAGGATTAGAGAGTAGATTCTTTCTTTCTCAAGCATGTGTTTTGTTGGCCTGATGGCACTTCACTTCTTTTATCTGTTTATTGCTTGATAGCATGTTGTTTATTTTTCAGTATGATTACTGTTATCTCATGACTGGCTTGAGGTCGAGACGAGCTTGTGGAGGCTGAAGCCCCACACACATTTCCTCCCTCACTTGCATTGCATGCATTTTACTGTTTAAAGCTGATGCTTTTGTCTGTTTTGGTGTATCATTGACATGATCCCTTAGGACTCTCATCTCCTTTGATAAGGATTTGATGATAGACTTTTAGGTTGAAACCTATGCATGACAACTTCTAGGAGTTCCCTGTTCAAACTTCAACCATAGGATGAATCCATGGCATGATAACAGTAGGACTTGATAGTCTCCCTCCTAGTTGGGCATGTTCTCTTCTCATCTCAAAGCAGTTTAAGATACAGTAATCATGAATGATTTCTTTCGTACGTTACGAGCCTTAAGCTATCTGAGGAAGGACGCATTCCCTCTCAGGTCATAGTCTCTAGTGCGGTTGAGATCGCAAACGCAATAAAAAACACTTCTTTCAGGAGATAAGCCGTAGTTTCCCGAACTACGTTTGCTCTGATCTTTCATACCAGATGAAAGTACGTAGGCATAGGATGCGATATCCTAGCGAGCAACCTTTCCCCCGTAATCCTTCGTAGGCCGAACTACGTTGACTCTGATTTCTCATTCTCTGATGAGAATACGTAGGCATAAAGTGCGACGCTTTGCCGAGTCATTTTTCTTTTCTTTCTCAGCCAGCCTGGATAGGTAGATAGATTATAACCAACCCGTCCAAGTAAACAAACAAGCGAGGATCCCGTCGAGTACGACGGACGTGAGGGGTGCTAATACCTTCCCCTTGCGTAACCGACTCCCGAACCCAGACAATGGTTGCGATGACCTTGTCTTACCCTTTTTCGTCAGGTTTTTTCCGATCGTTTCCTTTCCCGCTCCGAGGGATGAATAACGAAAGGTGACGACTCTTCTGTTTTGTCGGCACCTTATTTTCGCGCAAGTGACAGCTGGCGACTCTGCTGGGGACCGAACCCAGAGTCTCTGGTTCTCCGGTTCCCTATGAGAGTCAATCCTATCGTTTGTGTGTTTGCTTGTTGGGTTGCGTTTATTTATCGCATTTTTACTTCCCGCACTTTATTTCCCGCATATTATTTCCAGTTTGATATGATTATCTGTGCTGTTGTGGGAGAGGGATGTTACTATGAGTGAGAAGCCGGACCTGGGCTTGAGTGTACACCTAGATATAGTTGCGGAGAAGTAGTAGACGAACCTGTCTGCTGAGCAGGCACAGTTCCCTACGAAAATCTGCGCTCAGACGAGATTCTTGCAGAGGTGCTCCTTTCCGGTCCTGAGGATCTGAGGGGAGTCCAGACGTGAGGATTGTCGACTCTAGGGACCGATCATTTGGAAGTCAGCTAAGTGAGGCCTCTTCATGACTTGATGATGCCACTCCTTCTGGGAATCGTATCGTCACTCATGAAAGTCTGTGACGCTGATGACCGCACAGGATGCCGTACCTTTGCCCGTGGATTAGGTCCATACCTGTGAGTGGGACTGGGATATTGCAGGAAACTTTGACCTCCAGACTACCTGGTTTTCTTGATAGTGAATCAGTTATATTGGGTTCTCAGTTGCAGATATGTTCTTGATAGAGCAAGGGTTCGATCAGAGGATCTTATCATCGGGTGTATGTCTGGTAGAGCAGGTTTCGATCAGGATATTGTTATCAGTGGTTTGTTCTGGATAGGGCAGATTTTGAGTGGGGTCTGAAGATCTCATCGGCAGCTGTGTGTTTGTTCTTGATAGGGCAGATTTTGAGTGGGGTCCGAAGATCTCATCAGCAGCTGTGTGTTTGTTCTTGATAGGGCAGATCTTGATTTGGGGGTCTGAAGACTTCATCAACAGATATTTCTTGATATTGCACCCGGGATCCTTATTATCAGGCACCTATTCTTGTCAGAGCGGAATTCTGATCACGTTCCTATCAGATGGTTATTTTCAGCAGATCAGATCAGTGGTTTTACACCGGGGTTTCCTTCTCATCAGTGACTGTTGACACCGAATCTCCACAGCAGCTACCCGGATATATTATTGCATGCCTGCATTTTGCATTAGTTTGCATAATCATTCGCATTCCATTGGCGTGTGTCCGTGACAGGTACCGTTTCCCCGATCCAGGATCTCTCGCCTCTTATTGTGTTATTGCAGCAAGACTATTGCGTACGAGTTCTCGATCCTTGATGTGTCGGAGTTGACTATCACTAATGCTATAGGCTTCATGTGTATATGTGAGATTGCTGTTTCCATGATTGGACCCAGATTCCCCTCCTTATTATTGTCAGCACTGGTACTAAGGCGCCAGGATCGGGGGAAATCTCTCAAGCACACAGACACACGCATACATCTGCACGAAGCATTTTTGCATGACATACATTCTGTTGCTTTTCCTAACCTTTAATGTTGACAGGTTTTACAGGTACACAGGTTCCGAGCTGCTTTCGATCTCCAGGATTGATCAAAAACTCATCCACCGCTACTCAACTCGCGCTAATCAGACAAGGATAATGGACCAGGTACAGTCAGATGTTCAAGAGCTCCGTGAACGGATGGATCGTTTTATGGAGCTGATGCAAGTAGTCGCTAATGGTCAGGACCAGCTTCGCACTTTGGTTCAACCTCTGATCTCCAGGGTTGACAGTAATGGCATACTTCACGGCGGGGCCGTGCCTACTCCTCCTCCAGTGGATGCTCCACAGAATGTTGTTCCTGTTGCCGGGGGCAACGGCAGTGCTAACGGCAATCTGATGACTAATCTCGGACTCAACGCGGCAGGCGTCGGCAATGGTAGCTTGGGAGCCAATGTTAACATAGGGCCGGTCAACGGCAATGCTGGTGCAGGAAATCTGTTGGTGCCTCAACCGTGGCTGGAGGACCATCAGGATGACGTTTTTTTCTCAGAGAGGTGTAGAAGCAGAGTTGAATGTTGAAGCTCGACTCAGGTTCAAGGCGCTGGAAGACAAGATGAGAGACATCGAAAATCAGAACACATTGGGCGTCGATATGTCCAAGCTCGGGTTGACTGCTGACTTTAAGGTACCTCATAAATTCAAGGTGCCTGTCTTTGAGAAGTATAAGGGTACTACTTGCCCCCGGGTCCACCTCCGATCTTATTATAGAAAGATGTCCGCCTATTCTGACGATGAGAAGTTGCTGATGCACTTCTTTCAGGATAGTCTTTCTGGTCCATCGCTCGAATGGTATATGGGTTTGGAGCCCGCTACTGTGCGCACCTGGAAAGACCTCGCAGAAGCGTTCGTCCTCCACTATCAATACAATAGCGACTTGGCTCCCAACCGAGTTCAGCTTCAGAATCTCTCACAGCGGAACAATGAAAGCTTTAAAGAATACGCCCAGCGGTGGCGTGAGTTGGCTGCTCGGGTTCAACCGCCGATGGTTGAGCGCGAGCTAGTGCAAATGTTCGTGGCCACCCTTCCTGGAATCTACTATGAAAAGCTGGTCAGTGGCATGTCTGGAACATTCTCGGCTCTCATCACCATGGGCGAGCATGTTGAGAACGGCATAAAGATCGGAAAAATTCAGGGCGAATCATCCTCAGCTGGAGGAGGTAGCAAGAAACCTTACGCCGGCAAGCGTCGAGAGGGGGATGCCAGTGCTGTCACTAATGCTCGGAGAAAGGGCAAGGGCCCTCGGCCTCAGATCGCTAGCATAAATATCCCGGCTGCTCCGCCGCAGCAGCAGCAGAACCAGCCGGGGTATAGAAGATATCAGAATCGGGCTCCTCTGACAAACCGTCACTTTGAAACTCCACCTATGTTGTATGCACAGCTTCTGCAAACGTTGCTTCAGCTCCAATTAGTTCAAAAGAGAACAATGGCTCCCTTAACAGGAGCACCACCACCGGGGTATGACGCCAATGCTACTTGTGAGTTCCATACTGGGGCACCTGGCCATACGATTGATAATTGTAAAGCTTTTAAGCACAAAGTCCAGGACTTGGTGGACGCCAAGGTTATTAACTTTTCTGACAATGTGCCCAACGTTACCAAGAACCCCATGCCTCATCATAAGGGGGGCGGAGTGAATGCCGTTATCACTGAGGAGAGTGCGGACTTGCTGACTGATGTCAAAGATTTGAAGACGCCGCTGAGTTTTGTCAAGGCTAAGTTGCTGAAGAAGGGCTTCTTTCCTGGATGCGGAGAGTTATGTATGGCTTGTGCTACACTTCCTGATGGGTGTGAGCAGCTGATCGAAGGTATCCAAAGTCTGATGTCCGAGGGTATTTTGCAATTCAGCCGGAGCGGCAAAAGTGCATCAGGGGAAGTCGTACTGAAGCAGGCAGATGAAGTTGCTACCATTACTATTCCTCGTCACCCTATTACTATTTCAGCACCCCGACCGCCTACCATTACTATCACCAGGGCCGGACCGATCCCATTCGAAAGCACTAATGCCGTTCCATGGCATTACGGCGCCGAAGTTTACTGCAATGGTCAGAAGATAGAGCTTGAACCATACGGATCAACTGTGCAGAATCTTACCGGAGTCAGTGGCATTACTAGAAGCGGTAGAGTGTTTGTGCCAGCAGAGGTTGCAGCAGAGAAGGTGGTCCGAGCTGACGCTGTGGATAAGGGTAAAGGTAAAGCCGTCGAGGAGATCCCTTCTGGGGCAGAAAAAGATTTGCTAGTTAAAGATGCTGAAGAGTTCATGCGATTAATCAAGAAGAGTGACTACAAGATTGTAGATCATCTTCATCAGACTCCGTCAAAGATCTCGATTCTTAACTTGTTGTTGTGTTCTGAAGCGCACCGCAACGCGTTACTGAAGGTATTGAATGTTGCATACGTGCCGCAGGAGATATCAGTAAATCAACTGGAAGAGGTGGTGGCCCATGTCAACGCTGGTAATGGGCTGGGATTTACAGATCTGGAGCTGACTCCTAAAGTAAGAGATCACAACAGCGCCTTGCACGTCTCGATAGAGTGCAGAGGTACTATCATGTCACATGTCCTGGTGGATACGGGTTCATCCCTTAATGTGCTTCCGAAGAAGGCACTGATGAAGTTGGATACCCGTGGATTGCTCTGCACGCCCAGTGATCTGGTCGTGAAGGCCTTTGATGGAACCAAGCGCCACGTCTTCAGAGAGTTGACCCTGCCAATTCAAGTTGGTCCGGAGACGTTCAATACGGTTTTCTATATCATGGATATCATGCCTGCCTACAGTTGCCTCTTAGGTCGGCCATGGATCCATGCTGCAGGTGTCGTGACGTCCACGCTGCATCAGAAGCTCAAATATGCTGTTGGAGGCAGCATAGTAACCGTCTGTGGTGAGGAGGACATTGTGGTGAGCCACCTGTCGTCCTTTAAATATGTTGAAATGGATGGCGAGATCCATGAAACCCTCTGCCAAGCATTTGAAACCGTCAGAGTGAAGGAGGTAGCTCCTGTCGTCGCAGAGAAGCAAGAGATGAATCTCTCCTCGTTTAAAGAAGCTCGGGCCGTCGTCGAAGCCGGTTCCACCCCAGGTTGGGGGCATGTTTTGGATATACCAATCAAGCAGGATAAGTTTGGATTGGGGTATTCTCCTGGAGCCGAAGCTTCATCTTCTTCTGGCAGCTCGTCTCGTGGGAAAGGGCCGATCCTATTCACCAAGGGGGGAGTAATTTTCGAGAGCATCAACGCAGCGTCGGAGGACAGCGGGGATAGTGATTGTGATCTTGACGCCTGGATGCAGCCAAGCAAGCCGAGCGAGCGCCTCAGCAATTGGACCATCAAGGAGATTATCAAGCTGACAAGTGAAGAGTAATGATTTGCTTTTTACAATCTTTGTACAACCCTATGTCCTGCCCGGGGCATAGTGGTTTTACTGTCAGGGCCTTGTTGGATTATGTGTATGCATTTTGTTAATAAATAAAAGGCGTTTTCTTCGCACTCAAATATTGTGTTCTCTGTTATTCCTGTTTTATGTTTATTTCGAAAAACAGTAAAATGGCAACGAGGTTTGTGCTAACCTGCATATTCTTGCTTTAAACTTAACCCTTGTTATTGCAGGATCCACATGACAGATGACATCGACTCTGGACCCTCTACGGCTCACTACGACTTTGATTGCCCGATCTATCAAGCCGAGGATGAGATTGATGAAGACGAAGACCTTCCGGAAGAGTTGGCCCGCTTGTTGAGACAAGAGGAGAAGGTTATTCTGTCTCACGAGGAGGATATTGAGATTGTAAATCTGGGTTCTGAGGAGCTTGTCAGGAATGTCAGAGTAGGGGCTGCACTGCAGAATGATGTCAAGCATAGACTGGTCGAGATGCTTCGAGAGTATAGTGACGTCTTTGCTTGGTCATACGAAGATATGCCCGGACTTGACACTGACATCGTGGTTCATCGCTTGCCGTTGCGAGAAGGTTGCCCTCCAGTCAAGCAGAAGCTCAGGAGGACGAGACCAGACATGGCTGTAAAAATCAAAGAAGAAGTCCAGAAGCAGTTGGACGCAGGATTTCTAGCCGTTACCACTTACCCTCCATGGGTCGCCAACATAGTGCCTGTACCGAAGAAGGACGGTAAGGTACGCATGTGCGTCGATTATCGGGATTTGAACAGGGCGAGCCCTAAGGATGATTTCCCGTTGCCTCATATCGATGTGTTGGTCGACAACACAGCCCAGTTTTCCGTGTTTTCGTTCATGGATGGCTTCTCCGGTTACAATCAGATCAAGATGGCGCCGGAGGACATGGAGAAAACGACGTTTATCACCCCCTAGGGAACATTCTGCTATAAGGTAATGCCCTTCGGTCTGAAGAACGCAGGGGCCACTTACCAGCGAGCAATGGTAACTTTGTTTCATGATATGATTCATCATGAGATCGAGGTCTATGTTGATGACATGATTGCAAAGTCCCAAACGGAGGAGGAGCATCTGGTCAACTTATTAAAACTGTTTGAGAGGCTTAGGAAGTTCAGGCTGAGGCTGAATCCTAACAAGTGCACTTTCGGAGTGCGGTCCGGAAAGTTATTGGGGTTTATCGTTAGTGAACGAGGGATTGAAGTTGATCCTGCAAAAATAAAAGCTATCCAAGAAATGCCAGCACCGAAAACAGAAAAAGAAGTTCGTGGTTTCCTGGGCCGAATAAACTACATTGCAAGGTTTATCTCTCAGCTCACGGCCACTTGTGAACCGATGTTCAAGCTTTTAAAGAAAGATCAGGCGATTACTTGGAATGAAGATTGCCAGAAGGCATTCGACAAAATAAAGCAGTATCTTCAAGAACCTCCAATCTTGATACCCCCAGTGGCTGGACGGCCATTAATCATGTACCTGACGGTTCTGGAGAATAGTATGGGGTGTGTTCTCGGTCAGCACGACGAGACGGGCAGAAAGGAGCATGCCATTTATTATTTGAGTAAAAAGTTCACTGAGTGTGAATCTCGGTACTCGATGCTGGAGAAGACGTGTTGTGCACTAGCTTGGGCTGCCAAACGTCTACGACAGTATATGCTCAACCACACCACTATGCTAATTTCGAAGATGGATCCGATCAAGTACGTCTTCGAGAAGCAGGATCTTTCGGGCAGGATTTCCAGATGGCAAATGGTGTTAACAGAATATGATATTCAGTACGTCTCTCAGAAAGCCATTAAGGGAGGCGTATTGTCTGATTACCTTGCCGAACAGCCAATCGAAGACTACCAGCCGATGAAGTTCGAATTCCCTGACGAGGATATTATGTTTCTCAAAGCGAAGGATTGCGATGAGCCATTGCCCGATGAGGGGCCAGATAGGAAGTCTCAGTGGAAGTTGATATTCGACGGAGCGGTTAATTCCTACGGAAGTGGTATCGGGGCTATCATCACGACTCCTAACGGATCCCACATCCCGTTTACTGCGAGACTGACGTTTCCAGTTACCAACAATGAAGCCGAGTATGAAGCATGTATTATGGGTCTAGAAGAGGCAATTGATTTGAGAATCAAGAATCTAGACATATATGGTGACTCAGCGCTTGTAATCAACCAGATTAAAGGGGAGTGGGAAACTCGTCAAGCGAATTTAGCGCCGTACATGAATTATGTCAGGAGGCTGCTTCCGTTCTTCGACCGAGTGGAACTTCATCATGTACCCAGGGCTGAAAATCAGATGGCTGATGCCTTAGCCACGTTGGCTTCAATGTATAAAGTCAATTATTGGAATGAGGCTCCAAGAATTGTACTTTCGCGTCTTGATAGACCGGCATTTGTGTTTGCAATCGAGGATGCCAACGACGGCAAGCCATGGTTCCACGACATCCAGACCTTCCTCATGACTAAGGAGTATCCTGCGAGTGCGTCAACCCAAGATAAGAAGACTCTAAGGAGGCTATCTGGAAACTTTTATCTCAATCCTGATGGAGTGCTGTATAAGAGAAACCACGATCTCGTGCTACTCAGATGTGTAGATGAGAAAGAGGCGAGTATGCTCATGGAAGAAGTCCATGAGGGCACATTTGGTACGCACGCCGGCGGGCACGCCATGACGAGAAAGATCCTGAGAGCAGGGTATTACTGGCTGACTATGGAGTCGGATTGCTTCAGATTCGCGAAGAAATGTCATAAATGCCAGATTTATGCTGATAGAGTTCATGTGCCGCCGTGCCCACTGAATGTCATGTCCTCCCCTTGGCCGTTCTCCATGTGGGGCATCGACATGATAGGCAAGATCGAGCCCACTGCATCCAATGGTCATCGTTTTATTCTGGTAGCTATCGACTACTTCACCAAATGGGTGGAGGCAGCCTCGTACGCTAATGTGACCAAGCAGGTGGTAGCTAAATTCATAAAGAGGGACATCATCTGTCGCTATGGAATTCCCGAGCGGATCATTACTGATAATGGTTCGAATTTGAATAACAAGATGATGAAGGAGCTGTGCCAGAGCTTCAAGATTGAACACCACAACTCATCTCCTTACCGGCCGAAGATGAATGGCGCTGTTGAGGCCGCCAACAAGAACATCAAGAAGATTGTTCAAAAGATGGTTGTGACGTACAAAGATTGGCACGAGATGTTGCCGTTTGCCTTGCACGGTTATCGTACGACGGTGCGCACGTCGACCGGGGCAACTCCTTTCTCCTTAGTGTACGGTATGGAAGCTGTCCTACCGTTAGAAGTGGAGATTCCTTCTTTGCGAGTTTTGGTTGATGTAAAGCTCGTCGAGGCAGAATGGATTACGAATCGCTTGAACCAACTCAGCCTGATGGACGAGAAGAGGTTAGCATCGATTGCATTTGGTCGCCTGTACCAAAGCCGAATGAAGAAAGCTTATGATAAGAAGGTGCGTCCTCGAAGCTTTCAGACGGGTGATCTCGTCCTGAAGAAGATTCTTCCGCCACACTCCGATCACCGGGGCAAGTGGACTCCGAATTACGAAGAGCCGTATGTCGTCAGCAAGGTCTTCTCGGGAGGAGCTTTGTTGTTATCCACGATGGATGGTGAAGATTTTGCATCCCCGGTGAACGCGGACGCAGTTAAAAAATACTTTGCTTGAAAGAGACCCGCTGGACAAAAAAAAAAAAGAGTCCAGGCAAAAAAGGGGCATCCCGGCGAACCAAAAACAGAATAAAAGGTTCGGGCAAAAGTTAGGGATATATTGAAAAAATGTACACCCGCGAAGTCGAAAACCTACACTGGGCGGCTTCGGCAAAAAAGGGTATCCCGGTGAACCGAAAACCCGTAAAGGGCGGTTCACGCAAAAGTTAGGGATTTGAATAAGCAAATGACTGCGTTCCGCGTGTGGACTTTCATTGTTTAGTGGTTTGGAGGACCTGAGGGCCGTTTATCTGAATCAATCTCTTCCGAAGCTGAAGCGTCGGAGAAGTATCGAAGTCGAGTGGGTCTTAGAGGGATCAACTCATGGTGTTCGTCTACGCCTCGTTGCCGACATTTGTATATACTGATGTATATTTATGTTTTCTTTTTGTGCGGCTTCCTCATTCCAGGAGTTTGCCTCTGTTGTAAAACACTCTTTTGCCCATTCAGGGGTTCACCATCAATAAAATGCATTATTCAGCAATTCTGCTTGTCTGTTTAGCATTTATCTGTTTTGTTTGCGAATGAAAACGCCGATGTTTTTAATAAAATGTGCATACATAAACTTGCGGGCCTAGGCCCATTGATTGTTGAAACAACTAACTGAATATTGTCACGAGATAATAACCTGGATAGGCCCCTTTGAGGAGAGTATCTTGTCTGTTTGTTTGTGTTGTTGCAGGTGTAGCGCCTTCCAGAAGACGTGCCGTGCGCATCCCCGAAGCAGGGCGAGCCCTCCTTCTCCAGCAGAGTTCAGTAGTCTCCCCTCCGTAGAACCTGAACGCAAGATAGTGAGCATTGATATGTCTCCCCAGGCAGAGATGATTCTTTTCCCCAAGCAGACGCATCCTGAAGGGACGTCATCTCATCAGCTGAGTCAAACACCGAAGAATGATGTCTTCTTCCCCCCCAGCACCGGGTCACAAGTGCAGATTTCATAGAAATGTTCGGGTGCCGAAGCTCGTGTGTCCCCAGTAAAGTCGCCGAAGCAGGTGCCCCCCCAGCACCGGGTCACAAGTGCAAGTCTTGTAGGAAGCTGTTCGTATGCCGAAGGATGCAGTAACTGATGGTGCCAGACTGAAGTCTCCAGCGGAATTGAGATTCCCCATCAGAGTCGTATTTTCTCCCGAAGTTGGATGATTCCCTCCTCCCCCAGTAGAGTATTGGAACAGCTGATGTTGTATTCCTCTGCAGAGTTGTACTCTCCCCCGAAGTCAGATGATTCTTTCTTCCCCAGCAAAATTGAAATTCCTCATCAGAGTTGTACTCTCCAGTGAAATAGAATGATTTCTCTTTCCCCGGCTGAGTCCGCAGACCCCCAAGAGAGCTGAATCCTTGGAGGCAGTTGGGACCAGGAGTGGATTTTCCCTAGCAGAGCATTGAACGACTGATGCTGTATTTCACCAGAGTCGCACTTTCTCCAGCGAAGCAGAATGACTTCTCCTTCCTCAGCCGAGTTTGCAGATGTCCAAGAGATCCGAGTCCGTGGAAGTTGATCAGATCATGATTGGTTTTTCCTCAGTGGAGTGTTGAGCAGCTGAAGTTGTTTCCCCACAGAGTTGTTATCCTCAGAAGAGTAGCCATGGCGGCCGCGCAGTTTACTCCCGCAATTGGTATCGCTCTCCTTCAGCAAGTCCAAGTTCTCGCAGAGCTTCGTTCCCCGGCAGCGGTCAACTGAAGTTGTTTTCCCTGCAGCAGTCAACTGAAGATCAGTTCCCCAGACGGAGCCAATTGATATTGGCGTATCCACGTTTTCCTCAGCAGGATGATTCCTCTATCTGAATGGTTCTTTCTCCTTGACAGGAGGATTTTCCCCTTCGGCATTTATTTTGCTGACGGGATTGCATAGCATTGTACGACATTGCATAGCATTTAGCATAAACGCATAGCATTCCCACCGTGTGGGGCATGACGCCGAAGCATATGCATCATAAGCATGATCTAGGTCATTATTATTCTTGCCTTGCAGGTGTTCGGCCGAAGGATAGTTTGCTCAAAATGATTCCTGATATCCTCCCCAACAAGGTCGCTTCCTTAAGATGATTCTTAAAGACCCCGGTGTAATCCCCACAGTCGCTCGCTCAAGATGATTTTTGAGATCCCCGGAGAAGTCTTCAGTTCGAGACGATTCTTGAATTCCTCAGCAGGGCCGTTTGCTTGAGGTGACTCTTAAGACCTCATCGCAGTCCCCCGAGTTGTGTGCTTAGGATGATTCTTGAGCTCCCCAGTAGCGTACCCAGCAAGAGTTGCCCAGGAGGATTCCTGGAATACCCAGCAGAATAAAGTCTCCAGGATGGTTATCGGTTCAGGATGATTCTTGAAGGTGCCCGACGGAGTTGTTTGTTCAAGATGATTCTTGAAGTCCTTAGCAGCGTGATATGTCTGCTCCAACAGTGATGTTTAAGCCGAAGATTGACTTCGTAAACGCCTGAAGGCGGTACCAGAATGTTCCTGTGGATTCAAGTTTCAGTGCTGATGAATCAGCGCTTACCTGAAGACAGAGTTCAAGAGTTCAGCTTGTGTATGTAAGGTGATCCGTATTGGCCTGAAGACCAAGTCAGTTGCCCTGAGGTGATGATTGATCGCGATCAAGTGAATAGTGTTTCTTCTGACTGAAGTCGAAAATGTTTCTCCAGCTGAAGCGGAGTTTTGCCTGAAGGCAAAGTGTTTGAATCCCCGTAGAGTCATGAATGGCTCAGGATACCATTTCTTTGACCGAAGTCACAGATTTCCCAAGCTGAAGCGAAGGTGCCTGAAGGCAAGGTTATCCCCAAGGTCATGAATGACCTAGGATTCATTTTTTCGGACTGAAGGCCGAAGTATATCCCTGACTGAAGTCTCGGACACTCTATAGCAGAGGCGGAGTCGCCTGAAGGCAGACCCATGTATCCTCGAAGGCCAAGGATCATTTCTTTAGAATGAAGTCGAAGATACCTCCTGCAGAGTTGCCATCCTTGAAGGCCAAGGGTGCTTATCTTCAGAAATACTTGAAGATCTTTTCTAGTTGAAGCTGGAAGCGGCCAGGGGCCAGGGTTTCAAATATCTTTAATGTCGAAGTTATACGGTGGGCAGTGTGCAGTAGTATGCCGATATTCGTTATGGTTCTGAGGGTGAACCCCAGATCAGAGTGTGCCCGGTTAAGTCTCTCATTCCCAGCGGAGTGGTTTCAAATACGCAAGTATACCTTTTGTTCCATTTACCAGGGGTGAACCCCAGGTCATATTATGATTTGTTCGACGGCGAGGTTGAATGTCTGTCCGGCGGCGAGGTTGGATGTTTGTTCGACGGCGATGTTGAATGTGTCCGGCGGCGAGGTTGGATGTTTGTTCGACGGCGAGGTTGAATGTATGTTTCAACGGCGAGGTCATACTTTGTAAATCCCCAGCAGAGATGATATTTGTACGACGGCGACGTTGAGTGTCTCTCAGAGCGATGTTTGTTTCCGACGGCGATGTCAGATTCAGTTTTCCAGCGGCGATGTTGGATGTTCCGTTCTCCAGCGGCGATGTTGGATATTTTGGTGATTCAGGTTCTTTAGTTCTCCAGCGGCGATGCGGGATATTTTGATTGTCCGACGGCGAGGTCAGATGTAGTTCTCCAGCGGCGATGCGGGATATTTTGATTGTCCGACGGCGAGGTCAGACGTAGTTCTCCAGCGGCGATGCGGGGTATTTTGTCAGATTCATTTCTCCAGCGGCGATGCGGGGTATTTTGTTCAGTATTGTATTTTCTCCAGCGGCGATGCGGGGCATTTTGGGTGATCGACGGCGATGTCAGATTTAGTTTTCCGGCGGCGATGTTGGATGTTGGTTTCCCCGAGTTATGGTTGTTCTTGACGGCGATGTCAGGTGATTTGGTGTTCCAGCGGCGATGTTGGGTATATCAGATAGATTTAGTTCTCCAGCAGCGATGCGGGGTATTTTGACTGTCCGACGGCGATGTCAGATTTAGTTCTCCAGCGGCGATGCGGGGTATTTTGATTGTCCGACAGCGATGTCAGATTTAGTTCTCCAGCGGCGATGCGGGGTATTTTAATTGTCCGACGGCGATGTCAGGTGGTATAGTCTTCCAGCGGCGATGCGGGGTATTTTGATTGTCCGACAGCGATGTCAGATTTAGTTCTCCAGCGGCGATGCGGGGTATTTTAATTGTCCGACGGCGATGTCAGGTGGTATAGTCTTCCAGCGGTGATGTTGGGTGTTTTGGTTGCTTGAAGACGATGTCAGAAGAAGTTAACGTGGATAACTGACGGCGATGTCAGATCAGTATTTCCCCAGCTAGTTGTTGTGCATCTAGTATTGCAGTATTCGAAGATTTGTTCCCCGCAGAGTATCGTGTGCTCGTGCAGTTGGCAAATTTTCGGGTTTACCGGTATTCAACCGTCTCGCACCTTGATTGGCTGAGAGCCGTTCGCTTCTCACCCAGTCAGGTTCAAGCCGTTTGAATAAGGGCAGCTGTTGCACCCCAAAATTTGACCAACAATTATTTATTCATTGAGTGTTTGAAAGTTGATACCTTCATCAGAAAGTTCAAGAGATCCTCAGAGGAGTTGGTTGAAACCAGGGTTGTGTGCTTCATAGCTTGAGAGTTGTGGGTGCTCCCCAGATGATTCTGAGACTTTGAGAATGAACTTGATGTTTTGAGAAAGCCTATGAGATGTCTTGATAGCCATCATGAAGCCCAGAGAGGTCATTATGCAAGAATTCAGAAGATTCAACCATGAATGGTAGAATTAGGGTTTTGACTGGGTCGACCCTAGGATAACCGAAGATTTGGAGAAGGTTGAGACCTAATCCAAGGGCCATGAGATCATGGAGTGATGCATAGAGATGTTATAAAGATGATTCCTAGACCAACTCATCATGATTGAGGAGTTTGAGAAGTTTGACAAATTACAGGTCAGCTGAGGTGTGTGAATCTGGGTCCTTGAAAGTCACCCAACTTGTAGACAACTTTTGCCCTAGTAGGATGATTCCTATGATCTCTTGGTCAACATGAATGTTGGAGAGCATCTTCTTAGCTTTAATTTTAGTGGTAGAAGTCCTTGATAGGATTTGTGGAACTCAACTTATGGTTTGAACAAGACAGGGGTATTTTGGTCATTTGGCAGTTATAGGTCATTTTAAGCAAAGGCCATATCTCCTATTTCCAAGCCTCAAATGGAAAAATTCAAAACATGAAAGTTGTTCAAAATGGCATTTTAAGCCTAGAAAGAAGGTCATGAATTGTGGGAAAAGCTCATAGCATGGAATGACAAAGTTTGGTAAATTTGAACTAAAAATGGCTTATAAGTTAATTCAAGTCAATTTGGAAATTGGTTTGGAAGATCTATGAATCCAAAATAGGTCATCCAATATATCATTTTGATTGGAAACATCATTTTGAGAACATTGGTTTAAACACAATTTTCATTTGAGGCTTTAAAATGGGACATGCTTTGTAATATTATTACTTGCATATTAAGGCACCTTTGCAAAACTCAACATAAGGCAAGGAAAGGCCTGATTTTCACTCATTCCTTCTCAATATCTCACATAAGGAGAATTTGACACAAAATATACAAGGTTTAAGGCATGAGATATGAGATGTAGAACTTATCATTAAAGGAGAAAATCAAGACTTTTCTAGATGATTCTAGAAGGATCTAGTTGTTTCCATCCATCACTATAAGAAGAGTGATCCACAAGGTACTGAGGGTTGGTGAGGAAGAGAGTTTTCAGAGGAGAGAGAGAGAGAGACATTGCCATTGAAGAGCTTCCTTCAAGATCAAGCAACTTGGGATTTCTTCCACCACAAGGCTTCTCATTCAAGATCAGTGCAAACAGAAGTTTATTCATCTTCAAAGGATCACATTGAAGCCCTTGCAAGCTCTGAATCAAGCCCTAGCTACACACACCATTGAACTTTGACAGGTTTCTTTCTTTCCACGAATCTCTTTAATTATGTAGTTTCTATTAGTTCTTTAGGTGTAGAATTAGTGTACTAGGCTAGTTGATCTTACCCCGTGAGTTTGAGAGCTCTGTATGAGATTTCATGGCAGGTGCATGAATCTTTAACTTGCAAGAATTGGCTGGATCTTGAGTGTTAGTTAGTCTAAACTAGGTTAGAATGTTTAGTATAGAGCCAAGAACATGTTTACACCATTAGATTGAGAGTTTTGATAAGGTTGCTCTCAGTGCAATCATGGTGGTACCAAGGTTTCGAGCACTCTGTTTGAGCATTATAGGAAGATTCAAGGGAAGCTACGCATATGGTTGTAATCCTCATGTTTCGTGGAGCATTTTTGACTTTGGAATTTTTAAGAACCATTGAGAGATGAGAGAGCAAGAGATGATGGAAGTTTCGTGCATGGGAGGAGGAAACTGAAACCCTAGATGTTCATTGGGGACGATGGCCATATGCCGTTGGATTGGTCCCAGGAATTTGACTTAATCATTCAATCGTGTGGCTGTGGTTTGATGAAGAAAACAGAGGGAAATTCAAACGGCCAAACGCACCGTTTTGATAAGTGACTCGCGTGTGGGCTCAGCAGACCTTCGCTACTCACACCCCCCTGATTCAGCCTACCAGGAATTTAACTAGCGCGTCCTGCTACTAGCACCCCCTCCCCTTATTTGATTTCTTTTATTTTTTTTTAATTCCTTTAATTTTCTTGCACTTTAATAAATTCATAAAAAATCCAAAATTAAATATTTTTTAATTCTTGTTTTTTCTATAGGTTAGTGAATTTGTCTAGAAAAATATAAATAAATAAAATTTCCATTTTATTTTCTTTTCATATTTTTAGTATATTTTTCATTTTAATAGCTTTTCAATATGTTTAGTTAGGTATCCAATTTTGTAGAATTTCTTTTAGGACCTTCCCTTAGTCTTTTTAATTCATTCTTTTTGGTGTGATTAGATATTGAATCATAGTTCCCCATAGGATTTAATTCTTGTTTTTTAGATTAAAATTTGATTAATTTAATTAGGTTAGCATTAGGGTATCCTAATTAGGGTTTAGGTTATGCATAGGTAAGGAAATTCATTTTCTTTAGATAGTTTTGTCTTGATTTTTGGGTAGGGGCATATGTGGATGTTATGGGTAGATGTTGTAGACCCTTGTGAATAATTGTTAGAATTTTCCCCCTTGTTTTAATATTTTTAGGTATTTTCTGAAGTTGACTGGTGATTTTGTCTGTTCTGTGGTTATCTGTTCATCTCTGGGGTTTATTTTGGGGAATTTGTTGTGGGGCTTAGTTTGTTTTGAAGATCTTGTTGAAGAGCATGATGAAGAGAAGATTGTAGATCAAGACTCAGAGACCCAGAGCTTGGGGATTATTCCCTGTCTGTGAGGTTTGAGATCCTGAAGTTTGAAGGAAGTTCATGGTACTTTCCTGAGGAAGGCACTATGAATGACTTTCATTCTTTCTTCTCACCTCTTTCTTCAGTATCCAATGATGTTGGAGCCAACTTGTGAGTTTAATTTCTCCTGAGGAGGAATGTAAACTGATCACATGTTGTTGAGCCACATGGGGTACAATTCCTAAGTGGAAGCCTCCTAGTACTTTCCTGAGGAAGGTCCTATGGGTCTATTCACTTAGTTCCACTAGTTCAGATAGGATTTCCTAAGTATCCAGTGATGTTGGAGCCTACTTGTGAGTTTAATTTCTCCTGAGGAGGAATGTAAACTGATCACATGTTGTTGAGCCACATGGGGTACAATTCCTAAGTGGAAGCCTCCTAGTACTTTCCTGAGGAAGGTCCTATGGGTCTATTCACTTAGTTCCACTAGTTCAGATAGGATTTCCTAAGTATCCAGTGATGTTGGAGCCTGCTTGTGAGTTTAATTTCTCCTGAGGAGGAATGTAAACTGATCACAGTGGTTGAGCCACATAGGGTATGATTCCTGAGTATACACCTCCTAGTGCTTTCCTGAGGAAGACACTATGAGTCTGCTTACTTAGCTCCCTTTCTTTGGTAAGCTTGTTCTGAAGCTTGAAGACTGGGATTGTTTTCTCTTGTTTAGGGTTTTGCTTTAGGGCTTTGATTAGATTTGATCAGGATTCTGTGTTAGGGTTAGGATTAGAGAGTAGATTCTTTCTTTCTCAAGCATGTGTTTTGTTGGCCTGATGGCACTTCACTTCTTTTATCTGTTTATTGCTTGATAGCATGTTGTTTATTTTTCAGTATGATTACTGTTATCTCATGACTGGCTTGAGGTCGAGACGAGCTTGTGGAGGCTGAAGCCCCACACACATTTCCTCCCTCACTTGCATTGCATGCATTTTACTGTTTAAAGCTGATGCTTTTGTCTGTTTTGGTGTATCATTGACATGATCCCTTAGGACTCTCATCTCCTTTGATAAGGATTTGATGATAGACTTTTAGGTTGAAACCTATGCATGACAACTTCTAGGAGTTCCCTGTTCAAACCTCAACCATAGGATGAATCCATGGCATGATAACAGTAGGACTTGATAGTCTCCCTCCTAGTTGGGCCTGTTCTCTTCTCATCTCAAAGCAGTTTAAGATACAGTAATCATGAATGATTTCTTTCGTACGTTACGAGCCTTAAGCTATCTGAGGAAGGACGCATTCCCTCTCAGGTCATAGTCTCTAGTGCGGTTGAGATCGCAAACGCAATAAAAAACACTTCTTTCAGGAGATAAGCCGTAGTTTCCCGAACTACGTTTGCTCTGATCTTTCATACCAGATGAAAGTACGTAGGCATAGGATGCGATATCCTAGCGAGCAACCTTTCCCCCGTAATCCTTCGTAGGTCGAACTACGTTGACTCTGATTTCTCATTCTCTGATGAGAATACGTAGGCATAAAGTGCGACGCTTTGCCGAGTCATTTTTCTTTTCTTTCTCAGCCAGCCTGGATAGGTAGATAGATTATAACCAAACCGTCCAAGTAAACAAACAAGCGAGGATCCCGTCGAGTACGACGGACGTGAGGGGTGCTAATACCTTCCCCTTGCGTAACCGACTCCCGAACCCAGACAATGGTTGCGATGACCTTGTCTTACCCTTTTTCATCAGGTTTTTTCCGATCGTTTCCTTTCCCGCTCCGAGGGATGAATAACGAAAGGTGGCGACTCTTCTGTTTTGCCGGCACCTTATTTTCGCGCAAGCGACAAGTACATCGAAAGATTCACCCGGGAAGCGGTGCAGGTAACGACGTCAGACGAGATGAAGCGTTACCTAATGGAGCAGGGTCTACGCCACGACTCCAAGTTCTACGAGGCCGTGGGCATACACCGGCCAACCTCCCTGCAGGATTTCCTCGACAGAGCCGCGCATTATATCCGGTTCGAGGAAACCCAAGCAACCAACTCCGCATGAAACACCCGAGATAGGGAGGCCCCCCGCGGGCACCAAGATGACGGAGCCTCAAGCCAGCGGCTGGGAGGTGACCGTCGTCGGGAAGATCGCCCCAGCGAACAGCGCGAACAACGTGGCCCCGCCGGCCGAATCACGGAATACACGGCCTTAGTCGCCTCCCGCGAGCGCATACTGGCCGAATGCGCCAAAACCAAATTTGCCCAGGGAGGTGTCCGCTTCCCCAGGCCGACGCCACCCAAACCCAATGTGGACAAGTCGAAATACTGCCGATTCCACAGGAGCCACGGGCACGTGACCGAAGACTGCATCCATCTCAAGGACGCGATCGAAATCCTGATTAAAGACGGCCACCTAAAGAGATACACCCGGGGGGTTGAGGCCCCAAGGCAAGAAGTCCCAGAGGCCAAGAAAGTCAAAGAACTCCCCTCTTCCGACGACGACAGTAGACTCCAGGTCGCATTGTGTGTCAGCCGCCCCGAGGACTGGTTCGCGGACAGAGAATTCGGCCTCCCCGACGGCCCCAACCTACCCAACGAGCCGGTACGGCCAACCGGCCGGTGTGAATACTTCGCTAGAGCCATGGTCATCTCGGGCAGCGCCACAAGGAACTTGTCCATAGGATCGGTGAAAAGAAAATTCGACGAGCTTATCACAGGCAACACCGACAAGATGAGCACGCTCGAAAGGTTTCGTGGTCGATCCAATCCGATCACGTTCTACCTCGAGGAACTCCCCGGAGGCTCCCCCAACTCCAACATCCCCCTGCTGATACGAGCGCGGATGGCGAACTTCGACGTCAGACGCATCCTCGTCGACGGAGGCAGCTCAGTGGACATCATATACACCCACCTCTTCACGATCCTCCAACTCGACGAATCCAACCTGTCCCCCTACGTAGGCTCCGACCTCCAGGGGTTCAACGAGACGACGACGAGACCTTGAGGGTACGTGGAGCTTGTCGCTTCCGCGAAAATAAGGTGCCGGCACAACAGAAGAGTCGCCACCTTTCGTTATTTATCCCTCAGAGCGGGAAAGGAAACGATCGGAAAAACCTGACGAAAAGGTATAAGACAAGGTCATCGCGACCATTGTCTGGGTTCGGGAGTCGGTTACGCAAGAGAAAGGTATTAGCACCCCTCACGTCCGTCGTACTCGACGGGATCCACGCTTGTTATGATTACTTGGACGGGTTGGTTTTATTCTATCTACCTATCAAGGCTGGCTTAAACAGAAAAGAAAAATGACTCGGCAAAGCGTCGCACTTTATGCCTACGTATTCTCATCAGAGAACGAGAAATCAGAGTCAACGTAGTTCGACCTACGACGGGTTATGGGGGAGGGTAGCTCGCCAATACATCAGTATTGTGCCTACGTACTCTCAACAGGTATGAGAGATCAGAGCTTACGTAGTTTGGGACACTACGGTTTATTTCCTGTCTTTTACGAAAGAAGTGTTTTTTATTGTGCTTGCAATCTCAATCGCACTAGAGACTATGACCTGAGAGTGAATGCGTCGCATGTCACCCAAAGGGTACCATACTAAACATCCAGACTGTGGAAAAGAAACTCTCCCACAATTCTTTCTCAGATAGCTTAAGGCTCGTAACGTACGAAAGAAATCATTCATGATTACTGTATCTTAAACTGTTTTGAGATGAGAAGAGAACAGGCCCAACTAGGAGGGAGACTATCAAGTCCTACTGTTGTCATGCCAAGGATTCATCCTATGGTTGAGGTTTGAACAGGGAACTCCTAGAAATTGTCATGCATAGGTTTCAACCTAAAGTTCTATCATCAATTCCTTATCAAAGGAAATGAGAGTCCTAAGGGATCATGTCAATGATACACCAAAACAGACAAAGCATCAGCTTAAACGGTAAAATGCATGCAATGCAAGTGAGGGAGGAAATGTGTGTGGGGCTTCAGCCTCCACAAGCTCATCTCAACCTCAAGCCAGAATGGATAACAGTAATCATACTGAAATATAAACAACATGCTATCAAGCAAAATACAGTAAACTGCAATCATACAGATGAAATGAAATAAAATGCCATCAGGCAAACAGACCACATGGGCAAGGGAGCTGGGCTCTACCAAATACCCGCAAGCAAAGCCACACAGTAACAATACAAGCAGAGGGAGCAACTCAACCTCTAGTGCAATCATGCTCCTAGATTCTACTTAGTCTAGATATGGACTTATTCTAATGCATCAAGCAAGTCAAACAAAACATGTCAATACAGAAAAGAAAACAGAAAAGAAAGCAGATCAACTCCCCTCTCAACCTCAAGCTTCAGCTCTTCCAACAGCAACTCAGTCTTCAGACTTCCATCACTCTTGACAAATATCAATTTGCTTTTCCAGGTTTCAACCCTTCAACATAAGTTTCAACTTGTTCTCTCTTCTCTAAGCTTCAGCTCCTCAGAGTAATCTTTGATCACTTAGAAGTGTCAACTTCATCCTTCAGTCTTTACTTCATCTTCAGGGGTCTTCAAGTATCAACTTGCCCTTGTTGCTCTTCAAGCTTCAGCTGGAATGGCAATATCCAAGGAGTCAGTCTCTTCCATACTCTTCAATGAAATCTTCATCTTCAAACTCAAGCTCAACATCTCTCAAGATACTCCAACCAGAGGAAATCACTTAACTGGCTAAGCTGGGATGTCAAACTGCCTATTGACCACCAAAGGTGACCTATAAGGGTTCAACATCAAAGGAATGGTTCCCTCAAAAGTTCTACTTCCTAGGTACCATCACTTATCCCTCCAAAGGAGAGAGGTGTATACCATGGAAGGACTTTGAATCATAGGGAGGAATGGAGGTGAAAGATACCATCCATGTTTAAGAAAGAAGTTAACTAGGTCTAAACTCTTCCTAATCCCTAACCCTAAAACAATCAACAAAACAAAAAGACCAAGCTCCCAAGCTCCTCAATGCTCCTACTAAGCTCCTCAATGCTCCTCAAAGCAATACCAAGCTCTCCAAGCCCACAAAACAAAACAAACAAAATACAAGCCCACAAGGGCAACACAAACAATCACCAACTACAAAAATCACTTAAAAATAGTATACTACTATATTAAAACCTAATATAATTTCTAAGGGATCCTACATACCTACCCTTAATACCCTTATATGCCCCAATGTCTATCTTGACCTAGAAACCCAAAATTCTAGTGTTATTGTGGACCTATGTTAAGGATTGACCTAATTCTACACAACCTAAAATCATCTAAGCAAAACTAACCTAAAATTCATCACAAAATTATGGAATAAATCCAGAGGGGAGATAAAGTCCTAACCTAACTATCCTAAAAAGAATGGCCTAAAAATACTAAGGGAACTAGCTAAACAAAATTCTACAAATTCATGTATCAACATAAAAGAATTAAAAAGCTATTAAAATAGAAAATACACAAAAAATACTAAAAATGCATGAAATGAGAATATTTTTATTTGACAATTTTCTAGACATTATCATGAAGTGGGAGAAAAAATTCCCATGCAAAAATCATTAATTTCCTATTTATTATGATTTTTCAAAGATTAATGGAAAATGGAAGAAAATGAA
This sequence comes from Lathyrus sativus, assembly GCA_963859935.3. Classification (NCBI taxonomy): domain Eukaryota; kingdom Viridiplantae; phylum Streptophyta; class Magnoliopsida; order Fabales; family Fabaceae; genus Lathyrus; species Lathyrus sativus. The sequence continues at coordinate 739,717,993 of OZ012735.1, read as the reverse complement.
ATTAAAATATGAAACTTGGGTGCAGATAGCAAGCATGTCCAGTTCAATTCATCAGTGGGCTAAAAATGGGGGTGCAGTTAGTATAAGCGCTAGGCCCAAAACTAATCAGAAAATCAATTAAGAAATGAATGGAAAATGGAAAATACACGATGTATAAAGCAACAAAATTCAGTTAAAAAACCAATGGGCCATGAAGGTGGGGTGTCGTTAGCAATCTAGCCCAAATCCCCTTTTAATGAAACGATGCGTTTCATGCTGGTCAGAGTTTCCCTCTTCAACTTGAATTAAATCCTGGCCCTCAGATCTTAGTCTCAGTCAATGGTCAGCTCACAATCCAATGGCCACGCGTGTGTCTTCTACCTCCAGCTAGGGTTCCAAGAGAAGCCATGGAAATGCAAAGCTTCAAGCTCCTTCTTCCCCAAACACGAACCTCATCAATTCTTCATGGAAAATCAAAATTCAAAACCCTATCTTGTCCAGAATTTTATGCTGAATCTAACCATGATCTTAAAATCAATTGAAGTGCCCTAAATCACTGAACCCGATCCAAGATCAAAGATAGGCTCAATCATCAACTTCAACCATTCTTGCAATTAACTCCCTCAAATTAATCACCAACTCACACTGACTGATTCTTGATATCTAATTCATCCTATAACTCACCATAGCTCGAGTTCTTGGTCCAAATAAAAATGGTGACACCAACTGAAACTTCACCAATCCTTCTCAAACTTCTCAAAATCCATCTCCTATTGGTCTCTAACAGTTCTAACCTAACCAATCTACCTAATTATGCATAAATTATGGTGTAGAGTGAATTTTGAAAACATGGTATTTCTTGATCAACAGATGGTGAAAACCTTCACTTCAAGCCTTGAAATTCTTCAGAAAGCTTCCTTGGATGATGATCTTGCTACTGTTTGCAAAAGATTTGATGGAGGAAGCTTCAATCTCAGAATCCGATTCTGACTTGCAACCTTGAAAATTCAATTGCCAACTTCTCAAATCACCATGGTTTTGCTCTCAAATTGATCTGCACAGCTTCACTATGATCAATGGAGTGTGTTAAGATGGAAAGAATGAATGGAAATGGTTCAGAATAGGGAATTCACTTTCAACTTGTAATGGAAGCAAGTGAAATGGCCAACTCTCTCTTCTCTAAAATCTTACACCAACCTTGCATCTGAGCAAGTTCTATATGTTATATAGAATGGTTTAGAATCATCTAGAACCATCTAGAACCTTCCCATGAGAAATTGGAAATCTCATGTCATGATATTATGAATTCCCTTCTCCTCATGTGCTATCTCATGCCATAGTCCTTGTAACCACCAATTCTGACTTGAAATTATCCTTATATGAGATATATGATGTGTTGAGATGCATAACTAACTTGTACATTGAGTTTCTTTGAGTTTTGCCTTGGTGCCTTATTATGCAAGCAAGCCATTTCCAAAGCAGCCCCATGATCTAGGCCTCAAATCAAAATTGTGGTTGAACCATTGTTTTTAGAATGTCTTTTAGAGTAAAAATGACCTATTATATGACATGGTTTGGATGTGTAACTTGGGATTTCCAATTTCCAATTTCAACTTATTTAACTTATGCCTCCATTTTAGGCCATTTTTATCACTTTTTGATACAAGCCTTTTCAACATCTCATGACCTCCCTACTAGCCTTAAAACATCATTCTAAGCAAGTTTGATGTTGAATATTTTTCCATTTGAAGCTTGGCAATAGGAGATATGGCCTTATGCTTGAAATGACCTATAATATCCAAATGACCAAAATGCCCTTGACTTGTCAAAGCCATAAGTTGAGTTCTACAAATCCTATCAAGGACTTCTAGTACTCTCTAGAAAGCTAAGAAGATGAGGAACAACATTCATGTTGACCAAGAATTCATAGGAATCATCCTACTAGGGAAAAAGTTGGATGCAAGTTGGGTGACTTCCAAGGACCCAGATTCACATACCTCAGATGACCTGTAACTTGTCAAAGTCATAACTTGAGCTCTACAAATGCTATCAAGGACTTCTAGTACTCAAATTAAATCTAAGAAAAAACTCTACAACATTCATGTTGTGGGGAATATGAGATGACAATCACATCTTGAGCTACACTGCCTTGAAGATAGGGATCAAACTATGGGATTTTACACTGTCAAGCCTTAGAAACCCTTGCTTGAAACTTCTCAAACTCCTCAATCATGATGAGTTGGTCTAGGAATCATCCTTATAGTATCTCAATGCATCAATCCATGATCACATGGCTCTTGGATTAGGTCTCAACCCTCTCTAAATCATCAGTTGACCTAGGGTTGACCCAGTCAAACCCTAATTCCACCACTCATGGCTGAGTCTTCTGAATTCTTGTACAATGACCTCTCTAGGCTTCATGATGGCTCTCAAGACATCTCATAAGCTCTCTCAAAGCTTCAAGTCCTTCCTCATAGCCTCAGAATCATCTGAGGAGCTCCCCCAACTCTCAAGTTATGAGACACACAACCTTGGTTTCAACCAATCTCTCTGAGGATCTCTAGAGTTTTCTGACAAAGATATCAACCTTTGAACATTTGAACAACTTTCTTGGCTAGCTTCATAGTCTCATACAACTCTTGCTGGGTAACCATACCTCTTGATCTACTGCACACACATCAATGAGAAGCAGATGATCATGCTAGTGAACACAAGCTTGGTAAATAAATGTTGGTCAAATTTTGGGGTGCAACAGCTGCCCTTATTCAAACGGCTTGAACCTGACTGGGTGAGGAGCGGACGACTCTCAGCCAATCAAGGTGCGAGACGGTTGAATACCGATAAACCCAGAAATTTGCCAACTGCACAAGTACACGGTACTCTGACGGGAACAAATCTTCGAACACTGAAATAATAGCTGCACGGCAACTAGCTGGAGAATTGGTCACACGGTAACTGGTAATACATAGTCGATCATGCCATCAGGCATTCAAAGAACACTGTCGGGCATCATCCGGACTTCAACCATCAGGTTGATCATGCCATCAGGCATTCAAAGAAACTGTCGGGCATCAGCCGGACTTCAACCATCAGGTTGATCATGCCATCAGGCATTCAAAGAAACTGTCGGGCATCAGCCAGACTTCAATCATCAGGTTGATCATGCCATCAGGCATTCAAAGAACTCATCGGGCATCAGCCGGACTTCAACCATCAGGTTGATCATGCCATCAGACATTCAAAGAACTCGTCGGGCATCAGCCGGACTTCGTCAGCAAGTCGGGAATAGAATCCTTGGTCAATCATGAGCCAACTGGGAATATCTAAACCGCTGCCATCAGGCACTCCGCATCAGCTGAGAGAACTGCTTCGTTAACACGGTCAGACTTCAATCATGGAGTCTTCAAGGGAGGTTTCAACTTCGCCGTGGATAACGCATCTCCGCTGGGGATTCTGGAGAACTATCAAGTAACTCCGCTCCGAGGATCCAGAAATCATTCTGGATGAATCAACTCTGCTGAGGACTTCAAGAATCATCTTGGACAAATAACTCCGCCGGGGACTTCAAGAATCATCTTGGACAAATAACTCCGCCGGGGACTTCAAGAATCATCTTGAACCGATAACCATTCTGGAGATTTCAGGAATCATCCTGAGCAAACACTCTGTTGGGGATTTTAGGAACCATCCTGGGCAACCTTTACTGAGGACTCTAAGTATCAACTTGAGCAACCAACTCTGGTGACTGCACTGGGGTCTTAAGAATCATCTTAAGCAAACGGCTCTGCTGGGGAATTCAAGAATCATCTTGAACCGAAGACTTTGCTGGGGGGCTTCAAGAATCATCTTGAGCAAGCGGCTTCGTTGGGGAGAATGTCAGGAATCATCCTGAGCAATCGATTCTGCGGCGGAACACCTGCAAAACAAGAACGGTAACGACCTAGATCATGTTTATTATGCATATGCTTCGGCAATGGCGCAATGCTCCACACGGTGGAAATGCTATGCGTTTATGGTAAATGCTATGCAGATATGCACAATGATGCGATCCCGTCAGCAAAATAAATGCTGAAGGGAGGATCCTCCTGTCAAGGAGAAAGAGCTACTCAGATAGAGGAATCATCCTGCTGAGGAGAACAAGGTCACGCCAATCTCAATTGGCCTCCGCAGGGGACACAACTTCAGTTGACTGCTGCGAGGGAACGGAGCTCCACGAGAACCTGGACCTGCTGAGGGAAAGCGATGTCAATCGCGGGAATAAGCTGCATGGCCTTCTCGGCTACTTCTCTGGAGATAACGACTCTGTGGGGAAACAGTATCAGCTGTTCCAACACGCTACTGGGGGAAAAACCAATCATGGCTTGAGCAGCTTCCAAGGATTCGGCTCTCTTGGGTATCTGCACACTCGGCTGAGGAAGGAGAAATCATTCTGCTTGCCGGGGGGTATGATTCTGCGGGGGGGAATCTCAATTCCGCTGGGGAAGAAGGAATCAATCGACTTCGGGGGAGAGTACGACTCTGGTGGGGAATTCAATTCCGTTGGAGACTTCAGTCTGGACTATCAGATGCTGCACACTTCAGTGAACGAACAGTTTCCTACGAAACCTGCACTTGTGACCCGGTGCTGGGGGATGAACACGCGCTTCGGCGCCTGACTCAGTTGAGAAGATGACATTCCTTCGGGACGCATCTGATTGGGAGAGAGAATCATCTCTGCCTAGGGAGACATATCAATGCTCATTATCTCGCGTTCAGACTCTACGGGGAGAGGCTGCTGAACTCTGCTGGAGAAGGAGGAATCATCCTGCTTCAGGGATGCGCACGGCGCACTGTCTGGAACATGCTACACCTGTAACAACACAAACAAACAGACAATATACCCTTCTCAAAGGGACCTATCAAGGTTATTATCTCGTGACAATGTTCAAGTAATTCATTGTCTCAACAATCAGTGGCCTAGGCCAGTAAGTTTATGTATGCGCCTTTTATCAAAAACATCGGCGTTCCTTTTCGCACACAAAACAGATAAATGCTAAACAGACAAACAGAATTGCTGAATAGTATGCATTTTATTGATAACGAACCCCTGAATGTTTTACAACAGATGCAAGCTCCTGGAATGAGGAAGCCGTGCAAAAATAAAACATAAATATACATCAGTATATACAAATGTCGGCAACGAGGCGTATACGAACACCATGAGTTGATCCCTCTACGACCCACTCGGCTTCGATACTTCTCCGACGCATCAGCTTCAGAAGAGATTGATTCAGATAAACGGCCCTCAGGTCTTCCAAACCACTAAACAAAGAAAGTCCACACGCGGAACGCAGTCATTTGCTTTTTCAAATCCCTAACTTTTGCGTGAACCGCCCTTTGCGGGTTTTCAGTTCGCCGGGATACCCTTTTTTGCCGAAGCCGCCCAGTGTAGGTTTTCGAATTCGCGGGTGTACATTTTTCAATTTATATCCCTAATTTTGCCCGAACCTTTTATTCTGTTTTTGGTTCGCCGGGATGCCCCATTTTTGCCTGGACTCTCCTTTTTTGTCCAGCGGATCGCTTTCAAGCAAAGTATTTTTTTAACTGCGTCCGCGTTCACCGGGGATGCAAAATCTTCACCATCCATCATGGATAACAACAAAGCTCCTCCCGAGAAGACCTTGCTGACGACGTACGGACCTTCGTAATTCGGAGTCCACTTGCCCCGGTGATTGGAGTGTGGAGGAAGAATCTTCTTCAGGACGAGATCACCCGTCTGAAAGCTTCTAGGACGCACCTTCTTATCATAAGCTTTCTTCATTCGGCTTTGGTACAGACGACCAAACGCAATCGATGCTAACCGCTTCTCGTCCATCAGGCTGAGTTGGTTCAGTCGGTTCGTAATCCATTCTGCCTCGTCGAGTTTCACATCAACCAAAACTCGCAAAGAAGGGATCTCCACTTCTAACGGTAGGACAACTTCCATACCGTACACCAAGAAGAAAGGAGTTGCCTCGGTCGATGTACGTACCGTCGTACGATAACCGTGCAGTGCAAACGGCAGCATCTCGTGCCAGTCTTTGTAGGTCACAACCATCTTCTGAACAATCTTCTTTATGTTCTTGTTGGCTGCTTCAACGGCGCCATTCATCTTCGGCCGGTAAGGAGATGAGTTGTGGTGTTCAATCTTGAAACTCTGGCACAGCTCCTTCATCATCTTGTTATTCAGATTCAAACCATTGTCAGTAATGATTCGCTCGGGAATTCCGTAACGACAGATGATGTCCCTCTGTATGAATTTAGCCACTACCTGCTTGGTCACATTAGCATACGAGGCTGCCTCCACCCACTTGGTGAAGTAGTCGATAGCTACTAGAATGAAGCGATGACTGTTAGATGCAGTGGGCTCGATCTTGCCTATCATGTCGATGCCCCACATGGAGAACGGCCACGGGGAGGACATGACATTCAACGGGCACGGCGGCACATGAACTTTATCAGCATAAATCTGGAATTTATGACATCTCTTCGCGAATTTAAAGCAATCCGATTCCATCGTCAGCCAGTAGTATCCTGCTCTCAGGATCTTTCTCGTCATAGCATGCCCGCTGGCATGCGTATCAAATGTGCCTTCATGGACTTCTTCCATGAGCATACTTGCCTCTTTCTCATCTACACATCTGAGTAGCACGAGATCGTGGTTTCTTTTATACAAAACTCCATCAGGATTGAGATAAAAATTTCTAGACAGCCTCCTCAGAGTCTTCTTATCCTGGGTTGACGCACCCGCAGGATACTCCTTAGTCATAAGGAAAGTCTGGATGTCATGGAACCATGGCTTGCCGTCGGCGGCTTCCTCGATTGCAAAGACGAACGCAGGTCTATCAAGACGAGAAATCACAATTCTTGGAGCCTCATTCCAAAAATTGAATTTATACATTGAAGCCAACGTGGCTAAGGCATCAGCCATCTGATTTTCCGCCCTGGGCACATGATGGAGTTCCACTCGATCGAAGAACGGGAGTAGCCTTCTGGCGTAGTTCATGTACGACACCAAATTCGATTGACGAGTCTCCCACTCCCCTTTAATTTGGTTGATCACAAGCGCCGAGTCACCATATACATCTAGGTTTTTGATTCTCAAATCAATTGCTTCTTCTAGACCCATGATGCATGCTTCGTACTCCGCCTCGTTATTGGTGACTGGAAACGTCAGTCTCGCAGTGAACGGGATGTGGGATCCGTGGGGAGTCGTGATGACCTCCCCTACGCCACTTCCGTAAGAATTAACCGCCCCGTCGAATATCAACTTCCACTGGGATTTCCTATCTGACCCCTCGTCGGGCAACGGCTCATCGCAATCCTTCGCTTTGAGAAACATAATATCCTCATCAGGGAATTCAAATTTCATCGGCTGGTAATCCTCGATCGGCTGTTCGGCAAGGTATTCGGACAATACGCTTCCCTTGATGGCCTTCTGGGACACGTACTGAATATCATATTCCGTTAACACCATTTGCCATCTGGCAATCCTGCCCGAAAGCGCTTGCTTCTTGAAGACGTACTTGATCGGATCCATCTTCGAAATTAGCATGGTGGTGTGATTGAGCATGTACTGTCGTAAACGTTTGGCAGCCCAGGCTAGTGCACAACACGTTTTCTCCAGCATCGAGTAACGAGATTCACAGTCAGTGAACTTTTTACTCAAGTAGTAAATGGCATGCTCCTTTCTGCCCGTCTCGTCGTGCTGACCGAGAACACACCCCATACTATTCTCAAGAACTGTCAAGTATATGATTAATGGTCGTCCAGCCACTGGGGGTATCAAGATTGGAGGTTCTTGGAGATACTGCTTTATCTTGTCAAATGCCTTCTGGCAATCCTCATTCCAGATAATTGCCTGATATTTCTTTAAAAGCTTGAACATCGGTTCACACGTGGCCGTGAGCTGAGAGATAAACCTTGCAATGTAGTTCATTCGGCCCAAGAAACCACGAACTTCTTTTTCTGTTTTCGGCGCTGGCATTTCTTGTATGGCTTTTATTTTCGCAGGATCAACCTCGATGCCTCGTTCACTCACGATAAACCCCAGTAACTTTCCGGACCGTACTCCGAAAGTACATTTATTAGGATTCAGCCTCAACCTGAACTTCCTAAGCCTCTCAAAAAGCTTCAATAAGTTGACCAGATGCTCTTCCTCCGTTTGGGACTTCGCAATCATGTCATCAATATAGACCTCAATCTCATGATGAATCATGTCATGAAACAAAGTTACCATTGCTCGTTGGTAAGTGGCCCCTGCGTTCTTCAGACCGAAAGGCATTACCTTATAGCAAAATATTCCCCAAGGTGTGATAAACGTCGTTTTCTCCATGTCCTCCGGCGCCATCTTGATCTGGTTGTAACCGGAGAAGCCATCCATGAACGAAAACACGGAGAACTGGGCTGTGTTATCGACCAACACATCGATATGAGGCAACGGGAAATCATCTTTAGGGTTCGCCCTATTCAAATCCCGATAATCGACGCACATGCGTACCTTATCGTCCTTCTTCGGTACAGGCACTATGTTGGCGACCCACGGAGGGTAAGTGGTGACCGCTAAGAAGTCAGCATCAAGCTGTTTCTGCACTTCTTCTTTGATCTTAACGGCCATGTCTGGTCTCGTCCTCCTAAGCTTCTGCTTAACGGGAGGGCAATCTTCTCGCAGCGGCAAGTGGTGGACCACGATATCCGTGTCAAGTCCGGGCATATCTTCGTATGACTAAGCAAAGACGTCACTATACTCTCGAAGCATCTCGACCAATCTCTGCTTGACATCACTCTGCAATGCAGCCCCTATCCTGACATTTCTGACGAGCTCTTCAGAACCCAGGTTCACGATTTCAATCTCCTCTTCATGAGGCAGAATAACTTTCTCCTCTTGTTTCAACAAGCGGGCCAACTCTTCAGGAAGGTCTTCGTCTTCGTCAATCTCTTCTTCGGCTTGATAGATCGGGCAATCAAAGTCGAAGTGAGCCGTAGAAGGTCCAGAGTCGATGTCATCTGTTATGTGGATCCTGCAATAACAAGGGTTAAGTTTTTAAAACAAGGATGTGCAGGTTAGCACAAACCCCATTGCCATTTTACTGTTTTTCAAAACAAATATAAAATAGGAATAACAGAGATCACAATATTTGAATACGAAGAAAACGCCTTTGATTTATTAACAAAATGCATATACATAATCCAACAAGGCCCTGACAATAAAACCGCTATGCCCCGGGTAGGACATAGGGTTGTACAATGATTGGAAAAAGTAAATCATTACTCTTCACTTGTCATCTGGATGATATCCTCGATGGTCCAATTGTTGAGGCCCTCGCCCGACTTGCTTGGCTGAATCCAAGAGTCGAGGTCACAATCGTTATCCCCGCTGTCTTCAGACACCGCGTGAATGCTTTCGAAGATCACTCCGCCACTGGTAAATTGGATCGGCCCTTTACCTCGTGACGCGCTGCTAGAAGAAGAAGAAGAAGCTTCAGCTCCAGGAGAATACCCCAACCCAAACTTATCCTCCTTGTTGGGTATCTCTAAAACTCGCCCCCAACCTGGGGTAGATCCGGCTTGGACAACGACCCGAGCCTCCTTGAAGGAGGAGAGATTCATCTTTGGCTTTTCAGCGACCACAGGAGCCACGTCTTTCACCTTGACAGCCTCGAACGCTTGGCATAGAGTCTCATGGATTTCGCCATCCATTTCAACATACTTAAAGGATGACAAATGGCTCACCATTATGTCCTCCTCGCCGCACACGGTTACGATGCTTCCTCCGACAGCATATTTGAGCTTCTGGTGCAACGTGGAGGTTACGGCACCAGCAGCATAGATCCACGGACGGCCCAAGAGACAACTGTAGGCAGGCATGATGTCCATAATATAAAAGACCGCGTTGAACGTTTCCGGACCGACTTGGATCGGCAGGGTCACCTCCCCGAAAATGTGGCGTTTAGTCCCGTCGAACGCCTTCACAACCAGATCACTGGGTGTGCAGATCACTCCACGAGTATCCAACTTCATTAACGCCTTCTTCGGAAGAACATTAAGTGATGAACCCGTGTCCACCAGCACGTGCGACATGATTGTGCCCCTACACTCTATCGAGATGTGCAGGGCGCTATTGTGATTCCTCCCTTTTGGCGTCAGCTCTAAGTCTGTGAACCCTAGCCCATTTCCAGCATTTACGTGGGCTACCACCTCATCTAGCTGATTCACCGATATTTCTTGCGGTACGTAGGCGGCGTTCAACACCTTCAGCAGCGCATTGCGGTGTGCTTCAGAACACAGCAACAAGTTGAGAATGGAAATCTTTGAGGGCGTCTGATGGAGATGATCTACAATCTTGTAGTCGCTCTTTTTAATCAACCACATAAACTCCTTGGCATCCTTAACAAGCAAGTCTTTTTCTGCCCCACACGGGACCTCTTCGACGACTTTACTTTTCCCTTTATCGGCCGCATCAGCTCTGACCGCTTTATCCGTCACGACCTCTGGCGGTGCAAACACTCTTCCACTGCGAGTAATACCACTGATTCCCGTAAGATTCTCCAGAGTCGATCCATACGGCTCTAGCTCCAACCTCTGCCCGTTGCAATAGACTTCAGCCCCATAATGCCACGGAACGGCGTTAGTGCTCTCGAAAGGTATTGGCCCAGCTTTGGTAATAGTAATTGTGGGTGGTCTGGGCGCAGAAATGGTTATCGGCCGGCGAGGGATGGTGACGGTGGCGACTTCATCGGCCTGCTTCAGCACTACCTCTCCTGATCCACTTTCAGCCCTCCGGCTAAACTGCAGAATCCCCTCAGTCATCAGACTTTGAATTCCTTCAACCAACTGCTCACATCCATCAGAATGTGTGGCACAGTCCATGCATAGTTCTCCGCACCCTAGAAAGAACCCTCTTTTCAGCAGCTTAGCTTTAACGAAGCTAAGCGGCGTCTTCAGATCTCTGACATCAGTCAACAGATCTGCACTCTCTTCTTCGATAATGGCGTTCACTCCGCCTCCCCTATGATTCGACATAGGATTCTTCGTGACATTGGGCAGATTATCGGAGAAGTTAATGATCTTGGCATCCACCAAGTCCTGCACCTTATGCTTGAAGGCTTTGTAGTTCTCGATTGTGTGGCCTGGTGCCCCTGAGTGGAAATCGCAAGTGGCATTTGCGTCGTACCCTGGTGGAGGTGCCCCTGTCAAGGGAGCCATCGTCCTCTTCTGGACCAACTGTAGCTGAAGCAAAGTCTGCAAGAGTTGCGCGTACGACATGGGCGGTGCCTCAAAGTGACGGTTTGCTAAAGATGCCCGATTCTGGTACTTTCTATATCCCTGTTGATTCGGTTGCTGCTGCTGCTGCTGCGGAGCTGCCGAGATATTTATACTGGCTACCTGCTGCTGAGGGCCTTTGCCCTTCCTTCGAGCGTTGGTCACAGCGCTCGCTTCTCCTTCTTGCCTTTTGCCAGCATAAGGTTTCTTTTCGCCTCCTCCAGCTGAGGATGACTCACCTTGAATTTTCCCGATCTTGATCCCATTCTCGACATGTTCACCCATGATAATGAGATCCGAGAACTTCCCAGACATACCGCTGACTAAATTTTCATAGTAAACCCCTGGGAGGGTGGCTACAAACATCTGCACGAGCTCTCGTTCAACCATCGGCGGTTGAACCCTGGCTGCCAACTCACGCCACCGCTGGGCGTACTCCTTAAACCCTTCATTGTTCCTCTGCGACAGGTTCTGCAGCTGAACTCGGTTCGGGGCCAAGTCCCTATTGTATTGGTAGTGGTGCACAAATGCTTCAGCAAGATCCTTCCATGTGCGCACACTAGTGGGCTCCAGACCCATGTACCACTCGAGGGATGGTCCGGAAAGACTGTCTTGGAAGAAGTGCATCAGCAACTTCTCGTCTTCGGAATGAGCAGACATCTTCCTGTAGTACGATCTCAGGTGGACACGAGGGCAAGTGGTGCCCTTATATTTCTCAAATTCAGGTACCCTGAACTTAGGAGGTACCTTGAAATCAGCAATTAATCCCAGCTTGGACATATCAACGCCCAAAGTATTCTGATTCTCAATATCTCTCATTTTATCTTCAAATGCTTTGAATCTAAGCCGCGTTTCAGCATTCAGCTCCCCTTCAGCACCCTTCTGAGAGAACACATCATCCTGATGATCCTCAAGCCATGGCTGAGGCACAAACAGATTCCCGACGCCTGCATTGCCGTTGCTCGGCCCGACATTGACATTAGCTCCCAGACCCCCATTACCGACGCCCGTCGTATTGAGTCCGATGTTGGCCATCACATCGCCATGAGCACTGCCGTTGCCCCCGGCCACGGGGACACCGTTCTGCGGAGTTTCAACTGGTGGAGGAGTAGGCACGGTCCCACCGTGGAGCACGCCGTTGCTATCAACCCTGGAGATCAAAGGCTGAACCAAAGTTCTGAGCTGATCCTGGCCATTGGCGACCACTTGCATGAGCTCCATGAAGCGATCCATCCTTTCGCGGAGCTCCTGAACATCAGTTTGCACTTGATCCATGATTCTGGTCTGGTTAGCTCTAGTCGGATAACGGTGAATCGGTCTCTGATCAATCCTGGAACCACCGGAAACAACCTGGGATGCCCTGCGATAACTTGAAAAAACCTGGTAAACACAGAAGGGTTAGGAAAAATAACAAAATGCTCGTCATGCAAATGCATGCGTGTGTCTGTGTGTTGGGGAGGTCTCCCCCGATCCTAGTGCCTGAGTGCCAGTGCTGATAATAATAAGAAGAAGCAGTCCGAGTCCAATCATGGAAACAACAATCTCATATATAAAGAAAGCCCATCAAGGCAGTACATAGCATCAGCGAGTACAAGATGAATCAACAGCGTGACCTCAGCCAACAAGCCTGGTGATGGTCAGCATACAACAATGATCAAAACAAAAGGAATACAAATAGTCAAGTACGGCCACAGGCGCGATACTCTTCTAACAACTCCTTCGTCTCTGGATGATCTGGCAGAGTGAGCAACCCTTCGACGAGTAATTCCCTCCGCACAATGGTATACTGAAGTCCTTCGACCGAATCTTCCCATGCTCCTTCGTCGAAGCAATCTTCTAACTTTCGCTTCTTGGACTCAAACGTCAGCTTGCGCTCCTTCAGGTTAGCGAGAGCTTTGTTGAGCTGGCCTTCGGCGGCGTATCTGCGAGCGGTTTCTTCATCAAACCTCTTCTCACTGTCCTTCACCTGGTCTTCCAGCTTGGAGATCTGTAGCATCAGCTTATCCTCCCGCTCTTTCCTGGTGGCTAGGGAAGCCTTCCAGTGCTGGTTGAACTTGGATATCCTCCGATATGCCTCGTCCAAGTGCTGCTTCTTCGTAGCCAGTACGTCGTTGACAACTTTGAAGTCTCGACCCATGCATTCACGCTCGGCTATCTGCTTAGTCAGGTCTGTACCCAGCTGGTTCACCAACTCTGTCTGCCTTTTGAAAGAATGAACGGCTTCGTTCCTCTCGCTTCGGAGCTGAGCTAATTCCTTCTCCAGTTCTTCGTTTGCCCGCTTCAATTCATCCCGCTCAGCTAACACCTGATTATGCTGCTGAATGGGCACAGTAGTAGGCTCTTCAATCATTGGAGGGCTTTCTGGCTTGGCATGAGGAAACGACATCCCTATAGCATCGGCCCTGGCTCTGATCCAAGTTACATACGAAGGGTAGGCTTGATTATTGCTTTTTCCCAGCAATGGCTTTCCTCGCTTACTGATACCATTCCACGCGCGCTGAAGCTTGGACAACAGATCCCCCTCCAGAAGACCAGTGAGGTACAGAGATTCCTGTACCTCTTCATCCTTCGGTGGAGTTCTCAAAGCATATGCGAACTGTCGAACCAGCAACGATGGATTGTAGTTTATACAGCCCTTCCTACCTATCAAAGGCACATTTGGAAACCCGCTGCAACTGAAGATCACCTCAGTACCCAACCTATCTCTGTCGAACCAGTCAATATCCTCTGCAGATAAACTCATAAGACGCTCGGACCACTCAGTTGTGGTTGCAGACAAGACAAAAGGACCCCTCTTGGGCAGATGACTATCAAGCCATTTGTAAAGCAAGGGTACACAGCATGAGACGTTCTTCCCCCTCCTGTTCTCGTTTTTGTAGTGGATAGAATGGTACACATCTCCTATCAAGGTAGGGACTGGATTCCCTGAAGCAAAGATGTGAAACGCATCGAAGTCTACAAAATCGGGCATATTGGGGAACAAAATGATGACGTATATGCACAAAGCGAGGATGGCATTGAACGCGACCCAACATCCGTCTTTGGCGCACTGCTGAGCCTTTCCCACTAGAAACTGCAAGGAGAACCCAGGAATCTTATTCCAACTAGTCAATACTAACTCGGAGGCGTCCAGATGAAGTGAAGGAGCTAAACCAGCCAGATCAGGCTCAACATCCATATGAACAAAAGGCATCTGCCTCTTGATAGGCACCTCTAGCAAATCAGCATACTCTTCCAGCGTAGGTGTGAGAACGAAGTCCTGAAAAGTGAAACATCTCAGCGGAGGGTCGTAGAACTGCAGCAGAGCGTGCAACCCATTCAACTCGAACACAGAAGGTTTATGAACCAAACTGAGCAACCTGCCGTAAGATTTTCTGAACTCATCCCTCACAGAATCATCTGCTAAAGCTATCAAACCAGTCAACTTAACCACATCAGGGACGGGGAACTTGTAAGCCACGGTCTTCCTCAGAGAACCCATAACAATACAATAGGAGGCAAGAAATCTTGGATCGGGGAAAACGATACCTGCAACACAGACACACGTTAATGAAATGTAAATGAATATGCAAACTAATTCAAAATGCAATCATGCAATAAGAGATCAGGGCAACTGGTGCTGTGGAGATTCTGTATCAACAACCACTGATGAGAAGAAAACCCCGGTGTAGGACCACCAATCTGATCTGCCAAGAACCACCATCTGATAGGGCCATATACATAGGATCATAATTCTGCTCTGTCAGGAACAAATGTCTGATGATAAGGACCTCTGATGTAGGACCAAGAAATCTGCTCTGTCAAGAACAAACATACAGCTGCTGATGAGATCTTCAGACCCCAATCAAAAATCTGCTCTATCAAGAACAAACAACATCTGCTGATGAGATTTTCAGACCCCACTCAAAAATCTGCTCTATCAAGAACAAACAACTGATGATGAAAACTCTGCTCTATCTAGAACAAATACACATCTGATGATAAGATCCTCTGATCAAAACCTGCTCTATCAAGAACAAACACACATCTGATGATAAAATCCTCTGATCAAAACCTGCTCTATCAAGAACAAATACACATCTGATGATAAGATCCTCTGATCCAACAAAACTGATTCGCTGTCAAGAAAACCAGGTGGTCTGAAGGTCAAAGTTCCCTGCAATGAACCCAACCCTGCTCACAGGTATGGACCTAAACTGACTCAAGTTCGGCATCCTATGCGTTCATCAGCGTCACAGACATTCAAGAGAGGTGATACGATACCCAGAAGGTGTGGCATCACCAGCTCATGAAGCGGCCTCACTCGGCTGAATCACAAATGATCGGTCCCCAGAGTCGACAATCCACCAAACCAGCAACCGTCTCAACCCAAAGGGTTGAAATAGAAGCCAACCGGGAGAACCTCGTCTGAGCGTGGATTTCATGAGACACTAGTGCCTGCAAAGCAAGCACGCGCCCACTAATTTCCACTATAAGTCTATGGTGCACTCAAGCCTGGGTCTGGCTTCTCACTTATCAGAATGCCCCTCCCACAACAGCACAGATAATCATATTATATTGGAAATAAAATGCGGGAAATAAAGTGCGAGAAGTAAAATGCGATAAATAAATGCAACCCCACAAGTAAACATACAAGCGTTAGGATTGACTCGCGTAGGGAACCGTTGGTTTCCCCAGGAGAGTCGCCAGCTGTCGCTTCCGCGAAAATAAGGTGCCGGCACAACAGAAGAGTCGCCAACTTTCGTTATTTATCCCTCAGAGCGGGAAAGGAAACGATCGGAAAAACCTGACGAAAAGGTATAAGACAAGGTCATCGCGACCATTGTCTGGGTTCGGGAGTCGGTTACGCAAGGGGAAGGTATTAGCACCCCTCACGTCCGTCGTACTCGACGGGATCCACGCTTGTTGTGATTACTTGGACAGGTTGGTTTTATTATATCTACCTATCAAGGCTGGCTTAAACAGAAAAGAAAAATGACTCGGCAAAGCGTCGCACTTTATGTCTACGTATTCTCATCAGAGAACGAGAAATCAGAGTCAACGTAGTTCGACCTACGACGGGTTATGGGGGAGGGTAGCTCGCCAATACATCAGTATTGTGCCTACGTACTCTCAACAGGTATGAGAGATCATAGCTTACGTAGTTCGGGACACTACGGTTTATTTCCTGTCTTTTACGAAAGAAGTGTTTTTTATTGTGCTTGCAATCTCAATCGCACTAGAGACTATGACCTGAGAGTGAATGCGTCGCATGTCACCCAAAGGGTACCATACTAAACATCCAGACTGTGGAAAAGAAACTCTCCCACAATCCTTTCTTAGATAGCTTAAGGCTCGTAACGTACGAAAGAAATCATTCATGATTACTGTATCTTAAATTGTTTTGAGATGAGAAGAGAACAGGCCCAACTAGGAGGGAGACTATCAAGTCCTACTGTTGTCATGCCAAGGATTCATCCTATGGTTGAGGTTTGAATAGGGAACTCCTAGAAGTTGTCATGCATAGGTTTCAACCTAAAGTTCTATCATCAATTCCTTATCAAAGGAAATGAGAGTCCTAAGGGATCATGTCAATGATACACCAAAACAGACAAAGCATCAGCTTAAACGGTAAAATGCATGCAATGCAAGTGAGGGAGGAAATGTGTGTGGGGCTTCAGCCTCCACAAGCTCATCTCAACCTCAAGCCAGAATGGATAACAGTAATCATACTGAAATATAAACAACATGATATCAAGCAAAATACAGTAAACTGCAATCATACAGATGAAATGAAATAAAATGCCATCAGGCAAACAGACCACATGGGCAAGGGAGCTGGGCTCTACCAAATACCCGCAAGCAAAGCCACACAGTAACAATACAAGCAGAGAGAGCAACTCAACCTCTAGTGCAATCATGCTCCTAGATTCTACTTAGTCTAGATATGGACTTTTCTAATGCATCAAGCAAGTCAAACAAAACATGTCAATACAGAAAAGAAAACAGAAAAGAAAGCAGATCAACTCCCCTCTCAACCTCAAGCTTCAGCTCTTCCAACAGCAACTCAGTCTTCAGACTTCCATCACTCTTGACAAATATCAATTTGCTTTTCCAGGTTTCAACCCTTCAACATAAGTTTCAACTTGTTCTCTCTTCTCTAAGCTTCAGCTCCTCAGAGTAATCTTTGATCACTTAGAAGTGTCAACTTCATCCTTCAGTCTTTACTTCATCTTCAGGGGTCTTCAACTATCAACTTGCCCTTGTTGCTCTTCAAGCTTCAGCTGGAATGGCAATATCCAAGGAGTTAGTCTCTTCCATACTCTTCAATGAAATCTTCATCTTCAAACTCAAGCTCAACATCTCTCAAGATACTCCAACCAGAGGAAATCACTTAACTGGCTAAGCTGGGATGTCAAACTGCCTATTGACCACCAAAGGTGACCTATAAGGGTTCAACATCAAAGGACTGGTTCCCTCAAAAGTTCTACTTCCTAGGTACCATCACTTATCCCTCCAAAGGAGAGAGGTGTATACCATGGAAGGACTTTGAATCATAGGGAGGAATGGAGGTGAAAGATACCATCCATGTTTAAGAAAGAAGTTAACTAGGTCTAAACTCTTCCTAATCCCTAACCCTAAAACAATCAACAAAACAAAAATACCAAGCTCCCAAGCTCCTCAATGCTCCTACTAAGCTCCTCAATGCTCCTCAAAGAAATACCAAGCTCTCCAAGCCCACAAAACAAAACAAACAAAATACAAGCCCACAAGGGCAACACAAACAAAATACAAGCCCACAAGGGCAACACAAACAATCACCAACTACAAAAATCACTTAAAAATAGTATACTACTATATTAAAACCTAATATAATTTCTAAGGGATCCTACATACCTACCCTTAATACCCTTATATGCCCCAAGGTCTATCTTGACCTAGAAACCCAAAATTCTAGTGTTATGGTGGACCTATGTTAAGGATTGACCTAATTCTACACAACCTAAAATCATCTAAGCAAAACTAACCTAAAATTCATCACAAAATTATGGAATAAATCCAGGGGGGAGCTAAAGTCCTAACCTAACTATCCTAAAAAGAATGGCCTAAAAATACTAAGGGAACTAGCTAAACAAAATTCTACAAATTCATGTATCAACATAAAAGAATTAAAAAGCTATTAAAATAGAAAATACACAAAAAATACTAAAAATGCATGAAATGAGAATATTTTTATTTGACAATTTTCTAGACATTATCATGAAGTGGGAGAAAAAATACCCATGCAAAAATCATTAATTTCCTATTTATTATGATTTTTCAAAGATTAATGGAAAATGGAAGAAAATGAAATTAAAATATGAAACTTGGGTGCAGATAGCAAGCATGTCCAGTTCAATTCATCAGTGGGCTAAAAATGGGGGTGCAGTTAGTATAAGCGCTAGGCCCAAAACTAATCAGAAAATCAATTAAGAAATGAATGGAAAATGGAAAATACACGGTGTATAAAGCAACAAAATTCAGTTAAAAAACCAATGGGCCATGAAGGTGGGGTGTCGTTAGCAATCCAGCCCAAATCCCCTTTTAATGAAACGATGCGTTTCATGCTGGTCAGAGTTTCCCTCTTCAACTTGAATTAAATCCTGGCCCTCAGATCTTAGTCTCAGTCAATGGTCAGCTCACAATCCAATGGCCACGCGTGTGTCTTCTACCTCCAGCTAGGGTTCCAAGAGAAGCCATGGAAATGCAGAGCTTCAAGCTCCTTCTTCCTCAAACACGAACCTCATCAATTCTTCATGGAAAATCAAAATTCAAAACCCTATCTTGTCCAGAATTTTATGCTGAATCTAACCATGATCTTAAAATCAATTGAAGTGCTCTAAATCACTGAACCCGATCCAAGATCAAAGATAGGCTCAATCATCAACTTCAACCATTCTTGCAATTAACTCCCTCAGATTAATCACCAACTCACACTGACTGATTCTTGATATCTAATTCATCCTATAACTCACCATAGCTCGAGTTCTTGGTCCAAATAAAAATGGTGACACCAACTGAAACTTCACCAATCCTTCTCAAACTTCTCAAAATCCATCTCCTATTGGTCTCTAACAGTTCTAACCTAACCAATCTACCTAATTATGCATAAATTATGGTGTAGAGTGAATTTTGCAAACATGGTATTTCTTGATCAACAGATGGTGAAAACCTTCACTTCAAGCCTTGAAATTCTTCAGAAAGCTTCCTTGGATGATGATCTTGCTACTGTTTGCAAAAGATTTGATGGAGGAAGCTTCAATCTCAGAATCCGATTCTGACTTGCAACCTTGAAAATTCAATTGCCAACTTCTCAAATCACCATGGTTTTGCTCTCAAATTGATCTGCACAGCTTCACTATGATCAATGGAGTGTGTTAAGATGGAAAGAATGAATGGAAATGGTTCAGAATAGGGAATTCATTTTCAACTTGCAATGGAAGCAAGTGAAATGGCCAACTCTCTCTTCTCTCAAATCTTACACCAACCTTGCATCTGAGCAAGTTCTATATGTTATATAGAATGGTTTAGAATCATCTAGAACCATCTAGAACCTTCCCATGAGAAATTGGAAATCTCATGTCATGATATTATGAATTCCCTTCTCCTCATGTGCTATCTCATGCCATAGTCCTTGTAACCACCAATTCTGACTTGAAATTATCCTTATATGAGATATATGATGTGTTGAGATGCATAACTAACTTGTACATTGAGTTTCTTTGAGTTTTGCCTTGGTGCCTTATTATGCAAGCAAGCCATTTCCAAAGCAGTCCCATGATCTAGGCCTCAAATCAAAATTGTGGCTGAACCATTGTTTTTAGAATGTCTTTTAGAGTCAAAATGACCTATTATATGACATGGTTTGGATGTGTAACTTGGGATTTCCAATTTCCAATTTCAACTTATTTAACTTATGCCTCCATTTTAGGCCATTTTTATCACTTTTTGATACAAGCCTTTTCAACATCTCATGACTTCCCTACTAGCCTTAAAACATCATTCTAAGAAAGTTTGATGTTGAATATTTTTCCATTTGAAGCTTGGCAATAGGAGATATGGCCTTATGCTTGAAATGACCTATAATATCTAAATGACCAAATTGCCCTTGACTTGTCAAAGCCATAAGTTGAGTTCTACAAATCCTATCAAGGACTTCTAGTACTCTCTAGAAAGCTAAGAAGATTAGGAACAACATTCATGTTGACCAAGAATTCATAGGAATCATCCTACTAGGGCAAAAGTTGGATGCAAGTTGGGTGACTTCCAAGGACCCAGATTCACATACCTCAGATGACCTGTAACTTGTCAAAGTCATAACTTGAGCTCTACAAATCCTATCAAGGACTTCTAGTACTCAAATTAAAGCTAAGAACAAACTCTACAACATTCATGTTGTGGGGAAGATGAGATGACAATCACATCTTGAGCTACACTGCCTTGAAGATAGGGATCAAACTAGGGGATTTTACACTGTCAAGCCTTAGAAACCCTAGCTTGAAACTTCTCAAACTCCTCAATCATGATGAGTTGGTCTAGGAATCATCCTTATAGTGTCTAAATGCATCAATCCATGATCACATGGCTCTTGGATTAGGTCTCAACCCTCTCCAAATCATCAGTTGACCTAGGGTTGACCCAGTCAAACCCTAATTCCACCACTCATGGCTGAGTCTTCTGAATTCTTGTACAATGACATCTCTAGGCTTCATGATGGCTCTCAAGACATCTCATAAGCTCTCTCAAAGCTTCAAGTCCTTCCTCATAGCCTCAGAATCATCTGAGGAGCTCCCCCAACTCTCAAGTTATGAGACACACAACCTTGGTTTCAACCAATCTCTCTGAGGATCTCTAGAGTTTTCTGACAAAGATATCAACCTTTGAACATTTGAACAACTTTCTTGGCTAGCTTCATAGTCTCATACAACTCTTGCTAGGTAACCATACCTCTTGATCTACTGCACACACATCAATGAGAAGCAGATGATCATGCTAGTGAACACAAGCTTGGTAAATAAATGTTGGTCAAATTTTGGGGTGCAACAGAGCTGAAAGTCACTTTCGGGGAAGAGGAAACGGCCAGTGAGATCAGCATCCGTTTCTTAGTCATCGAGTGCCCGTCCCTCTACAACTGTATCCTGGGCAGAACAACGATAGCAGAACTCACCGCGGTACCTTCCACCGTCCACCTGAAGATGAAGTACTACACGAAGCGAGGGGCCGTGGTGACCCTTAACGGGGACATCGAGGCCGCCCGGAGGTGCTTCGTGGCTGCGCTAAAAGGTTTGGACACCATCGCTCCGGCAACTAAGAAGGCGACCCCAACCGTGGCGCCGAAGAGCAAACCAAAGGAGCTGGTCGGATCCGTGGACCTTGACAACCGCTTCACCGAGGAGCACGATCACGAAATAAGGACCAGCGAAGCCAACTAGTCCAACGGGCAGCCCACCCACCCGGCACACCCCATCCCGGACGGCGAATTCGAGATCGTCACACTCGGGGAGGACAAGAGCAAAACCGTGAAGATCGACGCCGGACTCCCAGACTTAGCAAAAAGACAACTACAGGCCTGTCTCTGCGAGAACGCCGACCTCTTCGCCTGGAGCGCCGCAGAAATGCCCGGACTTGACCCCGAGGTCGCCTGCCATCAGCTGTCCATCAGCCCGACCGCGAAGGCCGTAGTTCAACGTAGGCGTAGACAGTCCCCCGAAAAGTCGGCAGCGGCTGAAAAAGCTGTAAAAGACCTCCTAGAGGCAAATTTTATTTCGGAGGCCCGATATTCAACTTGGCTGTCCAATGTTGTACTCGTTAAAAAGAATAATGGAAAATGGCGCATGTGTGTTGACTATACCGATCTCAACCGGGCATGTCCCAAGGACGCCTACCCTCTCCCCAACATCGACAAACTCGTCGACAACTCCGCGGGCTTCAGGCTCCTGTGCTTCATGGACTCATACTCGGGGTACAATCAAATCCCGATGGCCGAGCACGACAAACAAAGCACGACCTTTATGACGGCGTCGGGCAACTATTACTACAACGTAATGCCCTTCGGCCTAAAGAACGCCGGTGCCATGTACCAACGGATGATGAACAAAGTCTTCCAGGGTGAAATAGGTGACATGCTCGAAGTATACATGGACGACATGATCGTCAAGTCCTGCACGGAAGCCGACCACACAGCCCATCTCAGGAAGGTCTTCGACACCGCGAGGACATGGCGAATGCGCTTCAACCCGGAGAAATGCACCTTCGATGTCCGCGCAGGAAAATTCCTCGGCTACTACCTGACCGAGCGTGGGTCGAGGAAAACCCGGACAAATGCCACGCCTTTTCGGAAATCACCACACCCACCACGAAGAAGTTCATCCAATCCCTCAACGGCGTGCTCACCTCACTTTCCCGGTTCATCGCCAAGTCCGCACAACACGCCTTCCCTTTCTTCAAACTACTTAGGAAGGAGACCACGTTCGAATGGACAGAGGAATGTGAGCAAGCCCTCCACCACCTCAAACGCGTCCTGTCCGAACCACCGGTGCTGACACGTCCCGTGATGGGAGAAACCCTATATCTATATCTAGCCGTAGCTAACGAGGCCGTCAGCGTCGTTCTCATCAGAGAAACCGAAGAGGGGCAAAAACCAATCTACTTCACGAGCAAAGCCCTCCACGGTCCCGAAGTCCGATACCAGCTGATCGAAAAAGTCGCCCTAGCCCTCATCACCGCAGCGCGACGACTCCGACATTACTTCCTAGCACACACCATCGTGCTCCGCACCGATCAGCCCATCCGCCAGCTCCTCGGCCGGCCCGACATGGCCGGACGCATGCTGAAATGGTCGTTAGAACTATCTGAGTTCGACATCGTCTATGAAGGCCAGAAAGCCATCAAAGCTCAAGCCCTGGCCGACTTCGTTGCCGAGATGACTTCCTCACCCGACCCCATCACAGGGAGCCACATATGGACCATTTTTGTGGACGGCTCCTCCAACTCCACGGGAAGCGGAGCAGGAAACAAAGAGGGCACCCTCATAGAGGTCTCCCTCACGTTGGCTTTCCCAACGACTAACAACCAAGCCGAGTACGAAGCGTTCCTGGCCGGACTTCGCCTGGCATCAGACCTCGGGGCCAGAGAAATCAGAATTTACACAAATTCCCAGCTGGTCGCCTCGCAAGTACGAGGCGAATATCAAGCGAAAAACGACAACCTTGCTGAATACTTAGCACTTATCACCGAAAAACTGCAAAGTTTCGACTCCGCAAAGATTCAGCACGTCCCGCGCGAGCAGAGCACCCGCGCCGATATCCTCTCAAAATTGGCGAGCACCAAAAAGTGAAGAGGCCACAAGTTGGTCATCCAAGAAGTCTTATCGTAACCGAGCACCAAAGCGACCACCGCCCCGCTCGACATCAACGCTATAGGAGATACCGAATGTTGGATGACACCACTACACACCTACCTCAGCACCGGCCGCCTACCAACCGACTCTAAAGAGGCAAGCGCGACCAAGCGACGAGCCTGCTCGTACGTCCTCCTCGAAGGAAAACTATATCGCCGAGGCTTCGCGATCCCACTCCTCAAATGCATCGACAACTCCCAGACCGCAACCGTCCTAGAGGAAATCCATGAGGGCATCAACGCGCAGCACCTCGGAGGATGATCTCTGGCGAGAAAGGCTCTACGAGCAGGCTACTACTGGCCCTCGATGCAAACGGACGCGAAGGAACACGTCAAACGATGTGACAAATGCCAAAGACACGGGGACATGCACCTCGCTCTACCAACCGAACTCAAATCTCTCTCATCCCCGTGGCCATTCGCCTGGTGGGGGTTGGACATCCTCAACCCCTTCACCCTAGGATCCTATCAGAATAAGTATCTCATCGTGGGCGTAGATTACTTCACCAAATGGATCGAGGCTGAAGCCCTGGCCAAAATCACGGCCCACAACATACTCCGATTTTACAAACGAAACATCCTCGCAAGATTCAGGGTCCCGTTCACCATCGTTACCGACAACGGCACGCAGTTCACGGATAAAAACTTTCGCGACTTCGTCACCAAGCTCGGAACCAAACACCATTTCACCTCGGTCGAGCATCCCCAGACAAACGGCCATGCGGAATCCGCGAACAAGGTCATACTCAGGGGACTAAAACGACGACTCGGCGATGCAAAGCGGGCATGGGTCGAGAAGCTCCACAACGTCCTCTGGGCATACTGAACTACGCCCCACTCAACCACGGGGGAAACCCCATTCCGCCTCACGTATGGAACCGAAGCAGTGATCCCGGTCGAGATACGCGAGCCATCCAGACGAACTGAAGCTCCCCTCGACACCGACGACAACGACGGCGCCTTACGAGAGGAGCTCGATCTCGTCGAGGAGATTCGCTCAGGAGCAGCCCTCCGGGAAGCCCGGCTGAAACAGCATGTGGCACTTCGCCACGACAACAAAGTCCTGAAACGCGACTTCCAAATCGGCGACTTAGTTCTGCGCAGAAACCAGAAAGACTCACACGAGGGCAAACTAGCTGCGAATTGGGAAGGTCCCTACCGTGTCCGCGACAAGACGGAACACGGGGCCTACTACCTCGAAAACCTGCACGGGGAACAACTAGCTCGACCATGGAACGCCGAGAAACTTAAGTGGTACTACAGTTAAACACTGCCCGCGACGACCCATCGTCACGACCACTGGGGGGCGACATGGTACCACCGCACCTCCTCGCGTCTCCTAAACGACCAGACCAAAAGCAAGCCCTGCCTTTTGTGTGCGCGGGCAGAAGGCCTTGCTCGGTAGGAAACACCTCGATCGAGATTTCCCGCCGACGTACCAACACCGGCAGGACACCATCTCGCGATGGGACGTCCACGCCACGGGGAGAACTACCCCCGAACCGGTCAGGCAACAAAGCCGACCAGTCGGCCAATTCCCCACACCGCCGGAAACAATAGTCGTCGAGCTACCACCCCGGATAGACCCAAAGGCATACTAAACATGCATTTCAAACATACATATATTTCAAGCATACAAGTACATGCAGAAATAAAACGGGCATAAAACAACATGTAGAAACGAGGCGCACACTTAGACAATTTTCAAAATATATAAATCAAAAGCGGGCACCAGCCCAGTAGTTAACATTACATAAACAAGGGCGCGCAGGCCCGGCAAAGAAAACAACGAAATACAAAATATGGCGCACAAGCCGAACTACACGGGCACGCAGACCCGGGACTAGTTTAAGCTCCCTCCTCTCCATCAGCTTCCACAAGGACGACGGTGCCAGCCTCCTCGGTGCTGGGGTCGACCACCCGACCGTCGACTATCTCATGGAAAGGGCCGATCTCATCCTCGACGAAGGCGACACCAGAGTTCACCACCCTGAGCTGAGCAACGGCGCTGTTGAAACCCGCAGCAAAACCATCCAGGCAATCCCCTTCCAGCACGCGTATCCTGGCAAGCAGATCCGCCCGGGTAACCAGCAACCGGTCGTCGTCAGTCTCATCATCACCAGGAAAGAGATCGCCCTCGAGCTCCACCACACGAGCTTTCGACGCCCGCAACTCCTCCTCAGCAGCCTTCAGTTTATCCTCAACGATGCCGCGTCTCTTGCGCTCGAGGTCAACCTCCCCGCGAACTTTCTCCAGCTCTCCGGTCAGCTGAGTCACCTTCCCTCGGCTTGCCTCTAAATCCTCGGCCGCCTTATTCAGACGGGACTGCGCGAAAGCGAGATCCCCTTGCAGCTTCGACAATTCGACGGTCGAACAACTCTCTTCGCTCAGAACCATCGCCGTAGTGAAAGTCCGCATCAACGCGGCCAAGTCCTCGGTCAGAACCTGCCTCCTTGCAGCACGGTCAGCGCCCATAATCGCCTTCACCTCCCCCGCAGGAATGCTGGGCGACCTAGCCCCATGGAAGTAGCCGGGGTGCTGGTGACAAGGAGCGATGGTATAACCCTCCTCGGAAGACTCCACCGATAAGTCGACCACAAGCGTATCCTCCTGAACTCTCGCTCTCTTCGGGGCCCCTTAGGAAGTAGGCGACTGGCTACCGGTCGGGGACGCCGACGACCCCCTCCATCTTGCTCCGCAGAAGACTGTCCAGCCAACTGGGCCACCCGCGTCTTCGGAGGAACAACAACCCTTGACGTGCGCAACTTCTTCACTCGCTCCTCGACAGAAGCCATATTCCCTGCACGACAAAAGAAAAACCGGTCAGTAAAAAGCCAAGGGTATCAGGTCAAAAAAGGACGAGGCATCCACCACCTAGGTAGCGCAGGGAATCCTCCTCCGAGGCGCACTCGAGAAGGGCCTTTGTGTTGATCAGCCGCGCCGTCTCGCGAATGTTTCCGTAGCTATCGAGAATATACCGGCCGTCAGGGGTGACCAGCTTCGACGGCGGAAAATTGCGCACGAAGGAAACTATCTTCAGATAGCTAGCCATGTCCTCGTCATTAAGCATCCCCGCCTGCACGATGTACCGACCTATTCCCCGAGAATAATGTTCCAGGGACCACTCCACGTGCACCCGGGGCAACATGACGGCCTCACGACGATCATCCACTATCCTCTCCCCTTCCGAATATAAAGAGCAGACCCCTTCGTGCGTCATCGGGCTGAACACGAAAAAGCAACCCTTGAAATCTCAGACATAATCCATATACGTTCTGAAAAGTCTGTCCGGCTGCTTGAAGGACACCCAGCCATGTCGGCCACTCACCGACTGCCGTTGCAGATGGAAAATACGAAAGAACAGCGGCAGCGTGACGCCGACCTGGAGATATTGGCACACGAGCTCGAAGGCCCGAATAAAGGCCAGGGCGTTAGGGTGCAGCTGCGACGGGGCCAACCTCAGCCAGTCGAAAAGACCTAAATGGAAGTCCGAAAAAGGCAACCTGAGCCTAGCCTCTTTGAAGTAAAACTCGTACATCGGAAAGCGCATCTGCCCGTATTTCGAGCAGATCCGATGACCTGGCCAGGGGCGATAGACTTGCCAGTTTTGGGGATCCCCCTCTTCCCGGTCTTCCACGGTGGCGTAGGCCCCTGTCGGATCAGAGGCAAAGCAGGAAGGCATGGTGAGAGGCTCCTCGGCCACCCAGTCTCTGATCGGAACAACACGCTCGTCGAAATAGGGGACGTCTGGCTCATTATCCTCGACCATTATGCCCAAGATGAGCGTAGTCATTAAACACCTGAAAAGCAGAAGGCAACGGTAAATTTGATGACAGAGATCAAATTCACCCTTCCACTGCAAGTCAAGTGAAAGGGCGACGAGGACTCCCCGAGCATCATCCCCGGCGGACCTGCCCTAACCTACCACCTCCCCAGTTGTCAGTATGACCCTAACTGCAAACCCTCCTCGGGGGCGTCCGTCGGAATAGACGACGCTCCCCAGGACGTTCGTCAGAATAAGGAATCTTTCCCCGGGGCATTCATCGGAAAAAGCTTCCCTCCCCGGGGCACTCATCGGAACTATCGTCTCTCCCCGGGACATTCATAACAAAAACCCTAAAAAAAACCCTAGAACGGCGGAGATCGTCACCTCTCCTCGGGGCAGTCAAACGGCCCCGACCGCGATCACAAAACAAACGAAAAAACAGAGGAAAAGTGAAAGGAAACTTACTATGATGGGATCTACGACGGAGAACGCGACGGTGGTGACAGCGGAGATGTCAAACGGCGACGAGGCAGCAGGCAGAAGACTTAAGAACAAGAGGGCGAAAAATGAGAAATGAGCAGGGGCCCGCGTACTTATACCCCTGCACGGGACTCGAAGCGTCGCTAGACACTGGAGCACCCTAGGGTAGCCGCCCTAGCGTCCACCCAGCATACGACACGTGGCGGAAGCAGGCAGACGCGCCCCTTCGCCTCTCCTCGCCAACACCCATCTTCAAGCCCGGTCTGTCGACGACGAACACGCGTGCTCGCGTTGAAGGATCTTTCCACTGGCCAATCCACTTCCCCGGAACAACGTCATCAAGTCCTTGCTCCCTTCCTCGGAGCAACGACTTGGGGGGCTCTTGTTCTGGCCTGGGCCCCGGGCTGACCACGCGGGCCCAGCCCAATAATATCCCACAAGGCCCTATCATGTCCGGGCTCGAGGTCCCCGCCAAATCATAAGGGCCTCCCTGCATGGAAGGCCTACCACATCGGGCTGAAGGCTCCCCGTTCGGAGGACCTTACCCCTCCGTGGGCAGGACCTTACCCTCCGCGGGCAGGACAACGTGCCATACACACGTTCTCCACGTGCCCCCCTCCGCGGGGACACGTCACCACACATCTGCCCACCTCCGAAAGAGCAGGTCAAACCCACTTTCCGGAGATCTCGGGACAGTTGGACTAGGGCGAAGACCACGTCCTGGTCTTCACTACGCCACGTAAGCCCTACCAGTCACCTGGGTTGGGCCTGGCAATCCAACCCAACGCAAGTGACTGTTGGCCCAGCGTTGGGGTCTCTCTATAAATACCCTCTTCCTCAAGAGGGTCAGGTAATTCACTGCTTACCCCATTTATGTACTTTGCTCTCACTCTGCCCAATTCCTTACTTTGACATCAGAGTGTCTTGTAGGTACACCCCCCTTTTTTCCTCCTCATCACCGGTGAACAGATAGCAGCCCAACAGCGTGTGGCCAGCCCGTGATCCCCTTCTGATCAGGTCAGATCAATAACCATGGTAAAATATTCTTTCGTTGATACACACAACGGGATTGTTAAAATTCTTCAGTTACACGTTTTTGTATTGAGTAGGGGAAAAACACAATTTTGTATTGTCCAATAATTTCTACTCATATAGGAGGTTTGCATTGTCCATTTTGAATGTTCTATTGTTGCCCTGATGGAAAGGATGAGAACAAGTGTATTTTTTGCATGGTGTCTCATCTTAAGACGTTACACCTATGTAGCGACGAATGCAAAAGTGCAATATAGAAAGCCATTCAGAATGATTGGGATTTGTTTATGGCATTAAAATAGTCTTTGTGCGGTTGAGCAATTGTTATGTGGAAAGTGTATGAGTATTCATGTCATGAGTTGGGAATATTACCATTCTGATGGTCTAGTTCGTGTTACTCATGGGACATGGGAAGTCAGAAGTTATGTGAGGGTATTGTAAAACAATTTACAATATAACCTCGACGAGGGGCTTGGTTTGGATGCAAGGTTGTCAGGGAAATTCTTCATAACATATACTTTCACTGTGAAAAGTATATTTCTTTTGGTGTCGTTTTACTTTCTCTCAGGCATTGAAAGACACTTTTTATAAGGCGGTTGTTGAGTCAGGATCTATATGTGCTTGAGTTCGGCTGTTACTTCTTTCTTGTTGCACTTTTCAGGTAGTCAAGTCTCACAATAGGCAGGATCATAGGTCTGGAAATCGAAAGTCCTCCCAACAACGACATATTTTGGAGTGCTTCGCTACTTGGAGAGATGCATGTGGTCTTGCCAAGTTAGTTGATAGTGTGTTCGGAAGTACTGAGCAGGATAATTTGGGTCATAAAGGAGTTTATATTTAGGAGAAAGTTAAAAAGATGAGCTCTAATGTCAAGCAATGCCTCTGCAACATTGCAGATGATCACTTCACAACAACTATGAAAGTGTCAGGGTCATCTAGAGTGGGCCCTTATAATGGATACAATGAAGGTTTTAAAGGCTAATCACCCATGCATACCACCTCCCTTCATGCCAACTAGCTTGTTCTCCGAAGCTCCTATAGTTACTAAAGTTAATACTATCTTTAGGTGTACTAAATCATTTCTCAAAGGAAAATCACGTGGTAGAGATAGTTTGTGAGCACAACATATATTAGACGCACTGTGTGGAGAAGTTTCTGCTATGATAAGAGACATTTTATGCGAAATCGCTCTTGTTGTTAACTTATGACTGTGAGGAAGATATTCGATAAGTTTGACAAACTTTGCTGCCTTTGCACCCTTGACGTCCTTATTAAAGTATGACAGTGGGATATGAACAATTTCTTTATGTTATATTTGGAGACCATTTTTATCCAAGGCTATGAAAGGGGTTAGTAAAAATGTGGCAAGATATCTCAATGAATTTCACTTTGGGGTCAGGGTATTGGGTATTGCTAAGGTCATTTTGCATAATGCCAATAAGGTGTTAAGAGAGTGACATGAAGATAGTTCTTTGGATATGTCTACATTAGATTTCTCAAATGCTTTCAATATGGTATATCAATCAGCCATTTCCACGAGGTGAGGATGAGAAGCATATCCATTTTTTTGTGGGTTGAGTTCCTTTATGGTCAGACAATGAGTTTGTACCTTGGCAGCGCAACAAGGCGAATCATTAAGGTCGTTTCCTTTTGTTCATGTGTTATACCCATTCATTCATTTTATTATAGATAATTGTAAGTTTCTTCTTTATGCATGGAATCTTGACGAGAGGACCATCATAGGGAATTCAAAGGAGGTGGCTAAAGCCTTTGACATTATTCGGGAAATGGGTCCAAAATTAGGTTTTGAATTGAATATTCATAAGACTGAGATCTTTTGACCTTTATATGATGGTAATAAACTTCAGGGGAGTTCTTCCCTTTGGACATTGTGAGGCCGATGTTGGGGATGTTAGTCGAGATGAAGGCTTTATCGAGGGTTTGTACATGAAGAGAGTTGTCAAAACTATTGAGTTAATGCATCTTCTGCCACAACTAAGGATCGTTTGGGTCAACTTCTTGTACTTTGATTTTGCATGGGTATAACCAAACTACTTTTTAGTCTAAGAACGTGTCGACCTAATTATATGGAGGAAACAACTATTTGGTTTAATAAAGAGATGTGAAGGGCGATTGAAGACATCATGGTTGGTAGAGGTCCTTTCCTTATGAACCTTTAATAGATGATGACTTCTTTACCCATTAGAGTTAGAGGATTGGATTTGCACTCGGCATTAGAGGTTGACTCTTATGCTTTTGTGGCTTCTAGGACTCAATCTTGTGAGTTACTGGATCATATATTGCGAGACAATGAGAAATATGGTATGAAATCTGTTTTCAATAAAGCTTTGGATGATCTTAGTATGCGGTTCTACATTTTAACCTTAACAGTTTTACTAGAAAGGACACAATCACTCCTGAATCATAAAATGTTTTGGCAAGTGCTTGTCGTCAATACCAGGGTTCAATTATATTATCAGTGAAGAAAAAAAGATATAATGCTAGTAATAGTTCCAGTCCGCATTGGAGAATGGTTGGTAGTGGCGTTGAGATGTGTATTTGCAACAAAAAAAACTACGCCATCTAAGAAACAGACATTGGGCGAAGACATGAAACCCGTTTTGGTGGTTCCAAACGTGAACTAAAAATCATGATTTCATGGTAAGAGAGAAACAATTACGGTGATTGTTGATAATGAGATTAGTGAAGATCAAAAAGAGATTAGTGCACCTAAGTCTCCATGGAAAAGTCCTAATGTTGATGGAAATGGTGTTGATGTTCCTGTTATGGTGATTGGAACTAAATTTTGACCAACTTTTTGATGCTTAAACTCAAAAACCTAAGAATCAAATAAAGACTGTTTCTGCTAAGGTGGTGGATGTTGCAGTTTCACTGCCGATGTTGGTGAGGCTTCCCAAGAGCTTTTTCGGGTTAGAAGTCAAATGTTTTTGGAAACGTAAATCCATTGAATAAGATGCCATCAATGTGCTGTCAAAAGCATATTCTAGGCGCAACAATCAGACAAATGATGCAAATCACTTTCCTAGGACAGCGATGCCTTATCCTCAACAGTTTATTCATCCGTTTTTCATCCTATGTCACCCCCGCTCCCTATGGTTGTCCCTGCATATGCTAGTTCAGAACCTTATAAGAATGTTGACAACCCTGTGATGAGACCTGTACCCCTTGGTGATTGGACAAACATTCTTTTCCCACACATGGGTAAGGTTTATAAGGGTGGATAACTGTGAGAATACAAAGAGGAAATTCAACTCACCCTATGTAATGCATGAGGGACTCAACTTAAACTCTTTTCAGAGAGACTCAACTTAAAGTCTCGCTAGACAAACTCAACAAAAAGTATCTCCCGAGGAACTTAACTTAAAGTCTCGCTAGAGGGACTAAACTTTAAGTCTCTCAAGAGGGATTCAACTTAAAGTCTTTCTAGATGGACTCAATTTAAAGTCTCTCATGAAGGACTCAAATTAAAGTCTCGCC
The DNA here is from genome assembly GCA_963859935.3 of Lathyrus sativus. Taxonomy (NCBI): domain Eukaryota; kingdom Viridiplantae; phylum Streptophyta; class Magnoliopsida; order Fabales; family Fabaceae; genus Lathyrus; species Lathyrus sativus. Next base: position 739,685,541 of record OZ012735.1, on the reverse strand, counting down.
AGAGGGAATCAACTTAAGTCTCGTTTGAGGGACTCAATTTAATGTCTCGCTTGAGGAACTCAACTTAAAGTCTCATTAAGGGACTAAACTTAAAATTTCGCCTCAGGTACTCAACTTAAAGTCTTGGTAGAGGGACTCAACTTAAAGTCTTGGTAGAGGGACTCAACTTAAAGTCTCACCCATGCTATGACTGAGGGACTCACCTCTAGTCCTTAAAACCCACCTGGGGTAGATCCATACAAAGGAATCTTAAGGCTGTGAGCGTTGTAATTATTAAATCAGTCCTTTTCAAACCTTTGTGCTTGAGGGACTCTGTACAAGTATAATTTTATTAGGCATTGAAAACGATAAGACCTCCCAAAATAGGGTCACGAGACCTTCTTACACGGGACAATAACTCGCTTGAAAAAAAAGCATTAGGCTGCGTAGAGCATGGGCCACGAGGTCTCCCAATTTTGTTTGGGCCGCACGAATTGACTCATTTAATGACCATATGTGGCTGATGAGGTGTCCAACCACTAACCTACTGTAGAAGTGAGTCAAAGAGAAAAATCACCCCATTATTTAAGGAAGCATAAACCTCCCACTACTACCATGTTTCTGGTCATGGAATTGAAAATCACCTCATGTCTTTCTAATCGAAGCTCAAGAGATCATCTATAAATAAGTATTCCAATTCATAATTAAAAAGAGACGTCGAAAAACATGCTTACTGGGTCTCTCACAACCCTAAACAAATAAACTCTCACCTTCATTAAAATTTCATGTCTATTTTATCTAATATAGGTGTAATCCTATCATTTTCTTAAAAGAAGATGCTGATATTATTAAGGAAATCACCCTTAATAAGAAAAACATCCTTTTCTTTGATTTTTTTTAGCTGTATTACATTTTAGATTCCTTTTTCTTTTCAAATTTGCTACTTAAAGTAGACTGGATCACATGCTTTTGCACTTCTTTTGATTTATTGAAAGACAAAACATTATTTGCTTTTCATTGTAGCAATTGATTAGACATGTAATAGATTAAAATTGATTTAGATCAATTTGAACTAAATAAACAGTACAACAATAAAATCAAACACCACCACATCAATTAAGCTAAAATTATATGAGAGTTTTCAAATAAATTAATCAACTAATGATTGTTTATATATAATATTTATATTTTTCAATTCAACGAATTATTTTCTTTTAAAGACAAAATAGTGATAAATCTTACCTACATAACAAACAATATTCATAGTTGTAGACTTGTAGTGAAGTAAACTTGAAGCCAACAGAAGCATATTGAATTATTATTTTTTTTAAATTAAATTTTCTATTACACTACATTAATTATTTTTTATAGGTTAAATTGATTAATACTTTTAAAGTAAAGAAATAAAGTTGATATTTAGTAAATTCCAAAAATTAAATTAAACTATCATTACAATTTAAGTGACTAAAATCCAAAGAATAATATTGCAAGTTGGGTGTAGTAATAAGTTGCTATCACCCATTTATTAGAAAGAAAAAAAAAATCTTTATACTAAAATAGGTACTAGTATAAAATAGGTCTCAAGTACATTTATACTTTTCAAGCAATTTTACCTTTTCAACTTTTTCAAATATTGCAAGTTGCGTGTAAAACAAGTTATTGTTTTCAAAACTTTAACCTTTTGCTTTTAAAGGAGAATGTCTCCAAAACTAGAGCCAATTCCTATTTCAAGTCTTCTTGTTTTCAAACTATTTTCTCTCTTCTTCCTACAGTGACATCTTGCGTTAAGACTCAGTTTGCAGGTGTCCAAGAACATGGAAGCACCAATTTTTGTATACTTTCAGCTAGAAAGATTTTACCAGAATCACCACAGGTATGCAATAATCTATTCAGAATACTGATTTTTATTTTATTTTTGTTAAATTGCTGCTTTTGCTTTTCAACTTTCTCTTAAAATTGGTTATTATAGTTATGCATATAATTTATCATAATTTAGACTTTTTGTAACTGTATGTAATGTGTATGCATGAGAATTGAGAAGGAAAAGGTGTGTTTGAATTTTCTCTGCACCTCTTATCCTATTTTCATCTTCTATTTATACTGTATTTTATAACTTCAATGTATTTGACTGATTATTTTCATCCATAATGTGTGGGACTCACACATACAGCATAAATTTGATGGTGAACAAGAGTGCCATCTCTTGGAAGAGTGATAGAGAGCATAAATTTGGAAAAGATGTTTTCCCAAAAAAAAATTCAGAACAGAGGAAGAGTGGTTCTCTCCTTTTATGGCTTCCGATTGTTTATATGGTGAGTGAGTGAATCTAAGCAATATTTTCTTTGAATTGTTTTTTATTTCTTCATGTTATATTTATATTTTGTGTGGTTAATGAAAGTTTGATTCTCCATTAACTTAATCTATAAATCTAATAAGTAGTTGAGTTTTTTTTTTATTATTATTTTTTATGAGAGACATCTAAGCTCACCTTACATTAGAAAATTCTTTATACATATTTTCGTTAATAGATCTAAATATAATATCATTAACATATATTTAAACTAATAAAATATGTGATTTTCTATATTTTATAAATAAAGTAGTGTCGATAGCACCACAAAATAAGAAGAGGTGAGTGTGGATAGGTGTACTTACCGATAATGAATCTGAGTATGAAAAAATTAGAAAAAGAGTAGAAAACATCTTGCCGGGGACAGACTCCTAGCTTGTGGTCTCGCAAATCAAAGAAGAACCTCCTACATTCTCTGCGTGGTACATGAAGGAATAACACGACAATAATTAGATGCTCGAGCGGTGGCTAATAAATTTCTAAGAGTTGAGTACTATTAGTCGACCATGGTTTAAAATGATAAGGATTGTGTGAGAAGATGTTACCAATGCTAGTGACATGAAGACATCCATAATGCCTCTCGTCTGAACTGCACATGTTAACATCTCCCTAGCCTTTCACATAACGGGGGATGGATATTCTGGGTCCCTTCCCTTTAGCGCCAGGACAACTAAAGTTCTTAATTGTGGTGGTAGATTACTTCACCAAGTGTGTTGAAACAGAACCATTAGAGAAGATTACAACAACCAACTTATCGAAAATTTTCAAGAGGAACGTCCTAGCCAGGTATGAAGTCCCTCAGGCCATCATAGCAGACAACATGATGCATTTCACAAAATGAACTTCAAGAATCTCTTAGAAGACTTGAAGGTTAAGCAGTGTTTCACGTCAGTGGAACACCCCCAGACCAACGTGCAAGCTGAAGATTATGTTAGAAATCATTTAAGAGGTTGATCGGTTGGAAGAGACAAGGACCAATACCACCACTCTTATGAGTGTCTTCGTCAAACAAGCAACAACAACTAAATACAACAAGCGAGTTCAACCCCAAGAATTCAAACCAGAAGATCTTGTGTTAAAGCAAGCCGACGTTGGAGGAAAGAATACCAGAGACAGAAAACTCAAATCCAACTAGGAGGGGTCATACAGGATTAAGACTAGCACGAAAAATGGGGCCTACTTTCTAAAAAACTTGACCGGCGAATCCATTTCTAGGACGTGGAATGCTGCAAAGCTCAAATGATATTACAACCAAGTATTTCAAAGTATGCCCATAGATTATAATTACTCACACTCGTATGTAACAATTTGAAATGAGTAATATAATTTTCCTTGTTGGAATTATGTTGATTTTCATTAAAAGAAAACAGAAAGCGAAACTAATTGTGGCACCAAGTCATATCTGGCACAACTCTTATCGATATCTAGCCACTACATAGCATAGGAAGTGAAGCTCAGGATAAATCGAATCCAAACTAGGCTCAAACTTTAGGGAATACAAGTGAACCCGATTCTTGGCCAGGCACGGTCCTCAGTGGCGTTAAAGCTTACACCAGTTCCCAACAAAGGGAAAAGTAAGGATTAACGAAACCACAAAGGCAAACAAAGAAATGAAATGAAATTTTCGACAAACAAAGTGATAAAAAAGTTGCTATTGGATAATCAATAAGTAACGAGTAAAATACTGAAGGTGATGCAACAAACCATGCGCAGAAGGAATGCACAAATTACTAAGTAATTATATTGTTCTAATAAAAGTATAGATGCCTTAGCAACATTGAAGACTACAAATCATTCTGCCTCTTCTTCAGGTTCCCTATTCTCTTCTACCTCTTCACGGTCACTGAAGATCTCTCAATCAACGACCTTCTTTTGCAAGTCCATCTTCTCTGGTGGAATTTCAACTTCTAGAAAAAGAACTTCAATTTGATCGCAGGCTCTTTGGAAGGCATCCATGACCCCCTTGATACCATAATCAACGACATCATCGTACTCCTTTTTCAACTCTTTAACTCGCTCTCTGTGAGATTCTCTATCCTTTTCTAAGGCCTCCTTCGTTGCAGTAACTTGGTAAAAGAAAACTACTCTTTAGTAGACTTTGCATTCTCTAGAACATTCTCTTTGTCACCTAATGCCCCTTGCAGGTTGATGATTCTAGCAGCCGAGTCAGACAGAGTGCCATGGACTTCCACCTTCTTTTTAAGATTGACCATTTTCTCTGCCTCCTTTTTCCACTTCTCTGTCTCCTTTTAGAAGTCTTCCACCTCATTTCGGGATTCCTCTAACTCTTCTTAAAGCTTATGTATCTTTTTTTAAAGAGCAGTCTGCTCAGTCTACTCACAGACAACAACTTCGCATTTGATCTTCCATTGTTCCTTCTCTTTGGAAGGGTTTTTTTAGAGCAAATATTTCTTTCCAGCTAAGTCGTCAAGGATATTAATGAAGTACCACATAACATGTGGTAGACGGTCTTAGCCATCAACTTCAATTTTCCAGAGTCATAAAGGCTTTGGACGTAGGTAGCACCCTACTCAATGAAACATGTTTGTGCCTCTTTTAAGTAAAAGAGTCGTGAGAATTCTCACACACAAAACTACAATATCTCGTAGTCGAAGTGACGCAGATTTGAGGTCAATCGAAACATGTTGAATTAATATATTTTTGGTAATTAAATTTTTTTCGTTACGCTTAATTATATTTTATGGATATATATTAAGGTGTACATCCTGGAATTCCCTAGGTTGAGTAATAAGGTCGGGCATGAAGAAATAATGTGCTGAGTATGCCAAAGGCAGCAAGACGAGCAAGTCGGACCCAATCTCTTGAGAATGCTTGTAGGTGACAAGAACGACCACACACAACGGTTTCAACATAGCTCCATGATTACATGGGAGTTGCAGAAACTGACGAGGAGGACATTACATGATGATAAAAGAGGACGGTAGACGTTACTGGGGCACCATAAAAACATGGAATTCGAAGAGACTCTTATTAAAGGGCCATTGAAGTAATGATAGGTATAAAAAAGGATTTCCATCAAGGTAGAAAGAACAAACAACAAAGACCCCCTATAAACAAGACGATTACGATCCCACCTAACTCGTTTAAGGGGGATTAATCAAATAGAATTTATCAGGAACATTTGGCGCCTACCTTGGGGCCTTGATAAAACTTTTCCAGGACTCACAAAAAAAATACATTTCATCATAGAAATACGATGTCTGGATCATCTCCTAGCAGGAGCTAACCTCACACCCCACCATACATGATACTAATAGAAGTCAGCTATCCAAACTGGAGTCGAATAAATATTGACGATAATCTTAATTTAGGAGGGATTAGACAACTCGGCCTACTTCATAGAAGAAATCAGAAGAATGACTCATGTGAGAGAATGTGCAGCGAAATAAAGAATGGCCAAGTTCAACACTAAAGTTCGTACGAGAAGTTTTCGAGAAAGTGATTTGGTCTTGAAGAAAGTTCCCGAAACAAATTGTATAAACTAGAGAATTTGAAAGGAGTAGAATTTTCAAGAGTTTGAAATGTTTCCAACTTAAAATTTGTAATGCTATTAATAAATAAAAACCGGGGTAACAATCTTTTAGTAACTTTTTCAAATATTGCAAGTTGTTAACACTTTATTGTTTTCAAATCTTCGACCACAGCATCAACTCCTGCATCGTCTGACTCCACACCTACAAGAAGAAACATCAACTGTAATGCCTCTTCATCTCTCTAATCCTCCTAATTTTTTTCTCCCTTTTTAGCTTTATTTTCAGTGACCCATTTTCCTTTTATATTCACATTTTTTATTTTTAATAACATTACTTGTAATCTAAACTCACATGGATGGATCTCTTTGATATTTTCTAGACTCAAATTTATGCAGCAAGAACTTCTTACATGGAGACCTATTCTTACGCCTCGAGCGGTATATCTTTTTAAATTCATGTGATTAAATTTAAATTGTTATTTACTTAGTTGTATAATTTACATTTAACTCTAGTGTCTCTTTGCAGATTATTTTACGATTTTTGCTTATTATGGAAGCACCAATTTTTGTATACTATCAGCTAGAAAGATTTTACCAGAATCACCACAGGTATGCAATAACCTATTCACAATCCTGATTTTTATTTTATTTTTGTTAAATTGCTGCTTTTGCTTTTCAACTTTCTCTTAAAATTGGTTATAACAGTTATGCATATATATAATTTATCTTAAAATCTTGGTAAGATGAAAACAGTAACTTAGACTTTTCAAATTTTAAATCTTGGTAAGATGCAGTACTGACTTAAGAAGCAAGTAAACTGAGAGAGAAGGACTGTCTTAGAACAAAACATTAGTATTACAACATTATGTTATTATCTTTTTCATCTTTTATTAATCATATTATTCAAATATTCAATTTATTATAAATTTAAATCATGACTAACAATTTTGGTGTACAAAATTCAAGTGAATGATTTCAAATGACTAACAAACTCTATATAAACAAACGAGCTCTTAATCTTTACAATTTTGAAACGTACAAGTTATTTTATGTTTATTTCAAAAAACAATTTTAAATATGTTGTATTTTTCTGGTTTTGTAGGCAACTTGGAGATCCATCACAGATTTGTCATGGAATAGGAACCAAGCTCGAAGTTATAAATAAGCAACTTTAAAATATGACATCTTATGTGTTAAGGAGAGAATATCATATAGAGGCAAGTCAATCAGTTAAATATAGAGAAAAACTTTAAAAAATTATTAAAAAAGTTATTAAGTAAGATCTTAAAATTAATGAATTAGATAAAAATATGGTCTTGGATAGAAATTATGATAGTAGTTAATCTATGTAACTGACTCTTGATAAAGCTTTGTTATTGTCAAAGATAAGTAGTAGCTTAGTAGAAATTATGATAGTAGTTAATCTATGTAACTGACTCTTGATAAAGCTTTGTTATTGTCAAAGATAAGTAGTAGCTTAGTAGAGTTCTTATTTGTTGGTATTTGAATAATTAATATAAGATAGTTTTAGAAAATTATTTAGAAAGAATGTCATAAGAACCATGTGGATATAAGAAATTGTTATATTGGAATATGGACGGTAGTTTGAAGTTTTACCGGAGGAAATGACATTGATTTTTTTAGTTGATCAATTACAAAGTACTAATTATCTATTTATAGTTTCAAGTCACTAACCGTTTAACTCTGGTGAATGTTTTTAAATTACTTTAGTTCTAGATGTTTTATGATAGATTAATATTATAATAGTTCTAAGTTCTTCTAGCAGTTTCATACATATTATATCTAAGAATTCTAGAAATTTGTAGCAATTTCAACACTCTTCCTTGCAAATTTTTGTGACTTCAAGTGTGTCATAACTATTCAAATCTCAGTCTCGACAATGCCTTCATGATTATGTATGCAATTTGATCTTCTATCTTGCAATAATCGAGTTTGATCTCTTTAGTTGCTTTATCTTCTTTGATAAAGTGATATTTGATTGCTATGTGTTTTGTTCCGTTGTGATGCACTGAATTTTTCACCATTACAATTGATGATTTGTTGTCGCAGTTGACTATAGTGGGTTTATCTTATTTTTTCACATGTCTTTAAGTATCCTGCGATGCCATATAGCTTGATTCGTTGCTTCAGCAACTGCCACATGCTATGCTTCTACTGTTGATTGTGCAACTGTAGCTTGCGTCTTCGACGTCTGAGAGAAACTTTCTGATCCAAGTGAAAAAACATATCCAGATGTGCTCTTCATGTCATCTATCAAACCTGTCTAATCAGTGCCGATGTAGTCAAGTAATCTTGAGTCGGTTTTAGTAGTGTATTATATACCGAACTCTTTTGTTTCTTGTAGATACCTTAAAATTCTTTTTCATGCTACAAAGTAAGTGTATTTGACTAGGGATTTGCATGAATCTTGATAGAAGACTTGTAGCATACATTATTTCTGGCTATGTAGCTCTCAAATATATGAGGCTTCCAATTAGACTTTTATATATGGATGCGTCAGCTTCCGGTGCTCCATCATTCTTCTGTAGTTTCTCATTTGTTACGAGTGGAATACCAACATGTTTACATTTGTACATCTTGAATTTCATAAGTAAACCTTATGCGTATTTATTTTGTGAGATGAATACCCTATCATTTCTCTAACTTACCTCTATATCGAATAAATAATATATATATATATATATATATATATATATATATATATATATATATATATATATATATATATATATATATATATATATATATATATATATATATATATATATATATATATATATATATATATATATATATATATATATATATAGTGTACTGACCTTAAGATTTGATGTATAGTGTAGGTTCACTCTTGCTCTTCCTGAAATACTGTTCGATTTTGTTATACTATGTTCGAGGTGCTTGCTTCAGACCATAAAGTGTTTTTCTTAGTCTTATTTTCTTTCTTTGCCTTCAAACACAATCCTTGTGGCTACTTGTTGCGGTGAGAATTGGATATCAAGTTATTGAATGAACTTGAATCGCAAATTTTTGAATTCACAACCGGTCTTTGATTTATCCGAATAAAAGGTTAAAGAAAGAAAAACCTAAATTTGCATCATAAACACAATGCGGGGAGATCTAGGATTCGAGGGTTGGTTATACCTAGGGAAGGTGTTAACTGTTGGTGCAAAGATAGAATAAATGATGAAATAGGAAATATTCTATTAAAGAGAATGACGGCTACAAAACATGATATAGGTTACAATGATTGTCACCCTATTTATATGCTAAAACTAGGGTTACTAGAATAAGATAAATACTAAAATACCCTCTAACAAACTTAGGGGCTAAGAAAATAGTACAACTAAATAAATATGAATTATTAATAATATTCTAATACCATCCCTTAATTCATATTCCATCAAAACTTGTGACACCAATTCCATCCCTTAATCTGAGAAATTGATCAGTTTTGATAGCTTTCGTCAGAACATCTGCCAACTGCTTCTGAGTGCTGCAGTGTACAACTTCTAACACTCCACTCTGAACTTGATGTCTCAGAAAATGATACTTGGTCTCAATATGCTTGCTTCTCCCATGCAGCACTGGGTTTCTGGCAAGGTTGATTGCAGACTTGTTGTCAATCATCAACTTCAGAGGTTTGTCTACCTTAATCTTCAGATCCTGCAACAGATTCAGAATCCACACAGCTTGGCATGCAGTAACAGCACCTGCAATGTATTCAGCTTCACAGGTTGACAACGCCACAACAGGTTGCTTCTTGGAACACCAAGAAATGGGACCTCCCAGAAATTTGAACAAGTACCCAGATGTACTTCTTCTGTCAACTCTGTCTCCACACCAATCAGAGTCTGAATAACTCAGAAGTTCTGACTCATTATTTCCTCCAGAGGGAAATAACACTCCATACTTCAGAGTTCCTTTGATATACCTCAGAATCCTGACAGCAGCTTGGTAATGGGACCACTTAGGTTTACTCATGAACCTACTAACCATCCCAACTGAGTAGCAAATATCAGGTCTGGTATTGCACAGATACCTCAGAGAACCAACCAACTGTTTGAAGGTTGTAGCATCCACATCCTTTCCTTCAGAGTCTGAATCCAGTTTCTGATTTGTATCAGAAGGTGTGACAGCCATCTTACAATTCTTCAGATCAAATCTCTTCAGAAGTTCTAATTCATACTTGAGCTGATGCAAAATGATACCTTTCTCAGAATATCTGAACTCCATCCCTAGAAAGTATGTCATTTTGCCTAGATCAGTCATTTCAAATTCATTCATTAGAACCTTCTTGAACTTGGCTATCTCCTGTTCAGAACTTCCAGTCAATAGTATATCATCAACATATAAACATACCAGAGTCATATTGCCTTCAGAAGTATGCTGAACATAGACACCGTACTCCATCTCACATTTCTGAAAGCCTTGCTTCTTGAAAAATGAATCAATCTTCTGATTCCAAGCTCTGGGCGCTTGTTTCAATCCATATAGAGCTTTGTATAATCTGTACACCATCCCTTCCTGATTCTTTTTCACAAATCCAGGAGGTTGTGACACGTAAACTTCTTCTTCTAATGGACCATTCAGAAATGCAGATTTTACATCTAAATGCATCAGAGGCCAATTCCTGTTAGCAGCTATTGCAATCACCATTCTGATTGTTTCATGTCTTGCTACAGGTGCAAACACTTCAGAATAATCCAGCCCAGGTTTCTGTAGAAATCCTCTGGCTACCAACCTTGCTTTATGTTTGCCAATTGAGCCATCTGGCTTTAACTTCTGCTTGAAAACCCATCTGACGCTGATGGCTTTCTTGTCTTTTGGAAGTTCTGTCAGTTTCCAAGTCTTGTTTCTCTCTATAGCATCAAGTTCTTCTTTCATGGCCTTCAGCCAGAGCTTCTGCTTAAGAGCCTCCTCTGTACTTATAGGTTCAGAGTCTACTAACATGGCACACTGAATAACTTCTCCTTCAGAGTCTACTTCAGTGTCTTGCAGCATGTCAAATTCTGCAAATCTTCTGGGAACGCTTCTGATTCTTTGTGGTCTCTGAACTTGTTCAGAGTCTTGAGCTTCAGAGTTTCTAGCTTCAGATGATTGACCTTCAGAGCTTTGACCATCTTCAGAGTCTGGCATATTTCCAGAGTCTGAATTGCCACCAAGATCTGGATTGTCATCAGAGTCTGAATCACCAGAGTCTGGGTCATCAGAGTCTGGGTCATCAGAGTCGCCTTCATCTTCTGAGTCTTCTTCAGAGTTTGAATCAGTATCAGAGTCATCAATTCTTATCTCTGACCTTTCTTCAGAGGTTCTAACATCAGAATCTGATTGAGACTTATCCCAATTCCAAACTTCTGATTCCTTCACAATCACATCTCTGCTGAATTCAATTTTATTGGTTTCTGGACATTCAGAGTCTGCAGTTCTTACATTCACCTTGAATGTTCTATTCCTTCCCTGTTCTGACTCCATAATCAACTTCTGATTACAGTCATACAGCTTCAGAAGATTGTCCTTCATGGTAACTGAGAAACCTTTCTCAATTAATTGTCCCACACTCATCAGATTGCTTCTGATGCCAGGTACATACCACACGTTCTGAATCAATGCTGTTTTCCCATTGTTCAGAGTCACTCTGACATTTCCCATACCTTCTGCATTAAGATATTTGTCATCAGCACATCTGATCTTTGTCCTCTTTTCAGAGTCAAAGTCAACCAACCATTTCTTGTTTCCAGTAAGATGATTTGAACAGCTAGTGTCCATATACCACCAATCTGTCAGATCATCAGATTCAGAGGCCATCAATAGCACAGATTCGTCATCAGAACTTCTGGATATATTTGCTTCTTCTGATTTCTTCTCCTTGTTTGACCAACAATCTCTAGCAAAGTGGCCAAACTTCTTACAACAGTAACATTGTATTTTTCTTTTGTCATACTTCTCTTTTCCCTTCTGAGCATTCTTTTGTCTATCAGAGGTTGAGCTTTCTGACTTCTGACCACCATCAGATCTTCTCCTAGCTTCTGACTGCTTCTGATACCTCCTATCAGAAGTAGCTTTCAGAGCCTGCTATTCTACTTCCTTTTCAGAGTTTCTCTCAGTCAGACGCAACTCTTGCGCTTCTAGACTGCTCTGCAGCTCTTCAATTCTCATTGTGCTCAGATCTTTGGAATGTTCTATTGCTACCACAATGTAATCAAATTGAGGAGTAAGGGATCTCAACACTTTCTCCATGATTGTTTCTTCAGAAAGAGTTTCTCCACATGCCTTCATCTCATTAGTGATCAGAATCACTCTGGAGATGTATTCAGAAACTTTCTCATTATTCTTCATGTTGAGATTCTCATATTGCTTTCTCAAGGACTGAAGCTTCACCTTCTTCACTGATGCGTCACCACCATAACATCTCACCAGAGTGTCCCATGCAGCCTTTGCTGTTGTAGAGTCTGCAATCTTCTCAAACACGTTTACATCCACACATTGATGAATGAAGAACAATGCTTTCTGATCCTTCTTCCTTACTTCCTTCTGCGCGTTTTTCTGTTCATCAGTTGCATCTGCTGCTACTGGAACATAACCATCAGTGACAAGATCCAGAACATCTTGAGCACCAAACAGCACACGCATCTGGATCATCCAACGATTCCAGTTTTTACCGTCAAATACTGGAAGTTTGGTGTTCATGTTGCCGTTTCCGTTCATCTTCTTCTTTGCACAATACACTCAGAGTTTTCTCACACAGTGTTTCCCAACCCACAGAATTAAAAAATTCTGATCAGATTTTGTTCAAGATTCAACAAGAATCTGAGAAACAAAATCAAACACACAAGACCTCACGTTCACTCGTGTTTCCCGTGTTTCCCAATGAATCTGAACCGGAGCTCTAGATACCAATTGTTGGTGCAAAGATAGAATAAATGATGAAATAGGAAATATTCTATTAAAGAGAATGACGGCTACAAAACATGATATAGGTTACAATGATTGTCACCCTATTTATATGCTAAAACTAGGGTTACTAGAATAAGATAAATACTAAAATACCCTCTAACAAACTTAGGGGCTAAGAAAATAGTACAACTAAATAAATATGAATTATTAATAATATTCTAATATTAACATCCTAAGCATATGTAGTACTCTACATGAACCTCTTGTTTATATTGTGTTATTTGTTATCTGTCTGCTACTCGCCAAGACATCGCATCTTGTGCCTACGTATCCTGACGGGAATGGAATCAGAGTATTCGTAGTTCCCCTCAAAGAGAGTGAGGAACTTCATAATTGTGGTTAAGGTTCTAGGGGGAAGTAAGTGTTCATAGTGAGACGCTTACGTGGAGTGCGGCGACTCCAAGTCTAAGTTGAGTTGAGAGATAGGTAAGTAAGTATCCTCGGCGGGAACTTACATGGAGTACGACGACTCCGATCCTAAGGTTAGGATGAAAGGAATAAAAGAGAATGTACATGGCAGGACGTTATGTGTGGAGTGTGGCGACTCCGATCCTAAGGCTAGGATAAGGGTAAGGATCTAAAAAAATGTGTGACATGGCAGCCAACGAGGAGGAGATACCACTTCCTTTGGAAAGGAACTGGAAACCAGTGTAGTTAAGAGCATAAAAATGAATAAATATTAGCATAGGGCTGGAATCAAATCAAGTGTAATCACAAACGCAATGGATAGGCATCACAACAAACGTTGTCAATTAATCGAAATCAAGATACCAAAAAAAGAAATAAAATAAAATAATAATAAAAAAAGAGAAAGATATTACAAGAGAATAACATCAAAAATCAGGGGTTAATCACAGGTAAATGTACTAAGAACTAAACTCAACTGAAATATCAGGAATTAACAAGAATGGAAAAAGATAGCAAATTGCTAAGATTAAACTAATCAACTGAAACAATTAACCCTAAAACTGTAACTAATTAATTAACAAGAAAGCTAACAAAATAAATAAGTTCTAAATAAGAACTAGTAATTAATCAAAAACCAATAATTAAATAAATGAAATTGTAGTTTGGGAACTAAATAATCTAAGCTCTAAATGTAAATTTGATAATTAATCCTAAATAAAAACTAACTAAAACTGATTAAATAAAAACCAAATTAGTTATAATCTAATAATTAAACAAACTACAGTCTGAATAATTAGGGAAAGTTGCCGGGGGGAAATTATGGGCTGTGAAATACCCGTCATCATCAGACTTGGTCAAGAAACGTTGTCTTTTGTTTTTGGATCGCCCAGGTTTCTTCCGCGGCCTACCCAATACATGGTTAAAAAGCTAACAAAAAAATATTCAATATAAACAAAATGCCACTAGTCAATCAGCAAGCACAAAACTCACAACGCACTTACTTGAGACGAGATCCTCAGAACAAGGCGTTAGGTTACGCTTCGGCTTTCCTCACGGAGACATCGAACCATCGAGGTGTGTGTAACAGTTCTCCTTCTTGCGCAGTGACATCCGTTCTACCTCAGACTCCATTTGCTTCAAAGAATCAGGTTTGTGATTCATTCTGTACCTCGCAAGTTTCTAATCGATCTTCTTCATCTCATTCTCGCTTTTTTTGTTCGATATGGGTTTTTTTGACAGTTATGGCATTTTGAAATGTGTTAATGTCTCTGTGACTGCAATGGTGTTGTAGCTAATGTGATGGCTTTCGACGACTTGCGGCGACCATCGTAATCAGAAGTGAAATCTGTACTTCGCGGCGATGTCGGAGGCGAAACTTTTCTTCCGATTCGGTATTGGTATTTCGTCTCCACTTGTTCTTGTTCTGTGAATCCCTTTTCCTACTCTCTCCCTTTGTTGTTGTTTCAAATGCCTTTTTATATAGCATGTGTAGATTAAATTGTGGTTTTTAAAATGAATGAGTGAGACCAAAGTGTTAAATTCTGTTTTCCATTTTGTCTCAAACCTGTTTTGACATGTTCGGATTTCCTTCCTTTTTGGCGTCAACATGTTAGGTGTATTTTAGGATAGGCATTGAAAAAATTATGAACATGATAAAATCTTGTTTGGTATTATTTGAATGAAGCCTTTCATTTGATATTGTTTGAAGAAAAAAACGAGCTTGCTTGATTATGCCTTGGATTATGAATTTGAGTTTGAAATGTCATCTTCATTTTCTTTTGCAGTTGTTCTCCGACCTTTGCCAAATCCTCTGCGCTAAAACTTTGGTATAACTTTGTTTGATTTGGTTTCACTCGCAAGTCTGATTAAGGACTTATTGGTAGCAAGCACGCATGTTTTGCATAACCGATCGGTGGCATGAAGTTGTCAGCTTTATCAAGATGCTGCGGAATGTTTCAATGTCGCTGTGTAGCTTTGGAGCAAACTCTACAACCAATACATCAACAGGTGTAACAATAGTGTTCCAAAACTCAACAATTCACCACATTTTCCATTTATGACTAAAAAAAGAATCACATATAGTAATATGTAGTGTTATGCAGTATGTAATCCATTCTTGAGCGCATGAAATGTTGTTCTGGCAAGATAATAGGAAAGATTCCTTTAGCATCAGTGGAAAAAATGGCAGTTTCTGTCTAACGGTGTGAAATGTGAATCTTTGTAAATTTCCAAAACTTGAATTTCTATAGGAAAGATTTTGAAATTGATTTGTAAATAAACTCTTGAACATTTTGAAATTTTCTCAACATGAACTTTCCATTTGCACCTTGATATGAAAGTTAAAAAAGAAAAATACAATTTGGGCCTTGGATCAATTCGGCCCCTCAGTTTGCTTCTTGTTGCCTTGTCATGGAGAATGAAATTGAACTTAGAATGACTAACTTGTAAATCTTGAATTTTATTGAAAATTGAATGTACTCTGAATTTTTGATATGGCTTGAATTTGTGAGTTTGATTATGAAAAAATGTAGTAACTTGCAATTGTTTGTGATGCGAATGTGAACCTTGCAAGGGAACATTTTGGGTCTTTGAATTTTGGAATAAAAATTGATGTTCTTCCTTAATTACATGAGAATGCTATTGTGCCAAATAATGGATCATGAATTGGTACTTTTCATTTGAATCACTCCTTGAATGAATAACTTGAATTCGAACTTGAAATTTGTAACAATAATGAACTACTTCGAACTTTTGTAAAGAACATGAACTTTACCTTGATAATTTCTTGCCAATACTCGATTCAGATCCTTATCCAAACTCTTTCTTTTTAAGGTCAAAAGAAACATGAACCATGGACCAACATCATGAAAAAAAATCTTGCTCGATTCTTACTGCCCGTTCAATTAAAGTCTTATGAACTCGGTACGCAAACCATGCCTTCAGGAATCCTTTGAAAATGAGTATACAGCTTGTAATGTATCTCACCACCAAAATTACAACTAATTATCAGATGATCATCCTCGTAAACAAAAGATAGAAAGCCCTAATCCTGCTTGGAGAAACCTCTGAGGAATTTTGGAGAGAATTGACCTTGTACTGAGTAAGAGACCATAAGAATGAAGGAATATCCTTTCTTCATCTCCACTGAGATTTAACACAACTTACAGAGGATTAGGAGCACACACAAATCTTCCATTATCTTCGAATCTTTTTGCAGCAACCCTAACTCTATAACTGAAAAGAAAAAAAAAACATCTAATAACTCGGTTAGCTATGTATGGATAATTGACTTAAGATGATGTGCAAAAGATCAAGAAATCTCGGGGTAAAGTTTGGGGTATATCAGTTGACCCTATTTAAATATCTTCACCGGATGACATGAGTGATGAAAGTCTTCGTGAAGTCATGGTGAAAGGTATTTAAATATAGATAACCGAAAATTTTGTCCTTAGATGCAATAATTTTCTATTGCGGTTAGAATAGGATATCAAACTATTAATTAGTTTGAATCACAATCTTAGATTCACAACCGATCTTTGATTTATCCGAAGGAAAAGGTCAAAAGAAAGAAAACATATTTTTTGCATCGTAAACAATGCGGGGAGAGCTCTAGGCAAGGGGTTGGTTAAGCTTAGGGAAGATATTAGCACTCTAAACTTCTGTAGTACTCTACAGAAACCTTTTGTTTAAATTTACTATTTTGCTTTATTATTTGCTTGAGGGTATATGCTAATGGTTAAGAGTGACAGAAAGACCTAAGGGTTAGTCCTAAGTTTACTCGACAAGATTCGCATCTTGTGCCTACGTATCCTGGATAGGGGATGGAATCAGAGTAATCGTAGTTCTCCTCAAAAGCAATTCTGGTAAAACTATAAAGGACTTTAGGCCAATTTCCTATTGTACCACTGTGTACAAGATTATCTCTAAAATCTTGACTGGTAGAATGAATAAGGTTATGTCTAGCATCATTAATCAAAGCCAGGTTGCTTTTGTTCCAGAGCATAACAGCCATGATCACATAATCTATCTTATGAGCTAATTAGAGACTATATTAGGAAGGGTGGAACCCCTAGGTGCATGCTCCAAGTAGACATTCAAAAAGCCTATGACACAATGGATTGGTTTACTTTGGAATGTATTCTAAAAGAGATTGGTTTAATGCATATAGTAATTATTAATAAAAGATTGAATTTTAAGATAGTAATGGTTGTACATATACGATATATTGTCATATCATATTAAAGAGTATATTATCTTATCACATTAAAGAAAAATAATATAAAATATTTATAAAATTAAATTAATTTTTTTCATAAAAATATTAAATAAATTTTTTTCATAAAAATATTAAAATGAGGTAGATAAGCTTGATAGTATTAAATATGAACGCATCTAAGTTAAATTAATTGATTTTGAATTTTTTTTACTCACACATTTTAACGTTAACCCAAACTAAACTCCTTTCATTTACTGCCAAAAAAAACTCGTTTCATTTGTATAATACCATGCAATTTTTTTGTCTTCATACAATTAATAGTTGTATGTACTTGCACTTAGACATTTACAAAAATAATGGACTGTTGGTATTAAAGCAATATCTTATGTCAACTATTAATACAAAAAATAATATATATACTGATGTGTTTTTAAAAAGATTAATGATACGCATTTGATTATGGCCCACATAATAAACAATTATTTCTTTTAAATATTATGTTATAGACTATTTGATTAAGTTTTTTGTTTCACAAACATATATATATATATATATATATATATATATATATATATATATATATATATATATATATATATATATATATATATATATATATATATATATATATATATATATATATATATATATATATATATATATAAAGTATTATTTATTCAAATACTAAAAAAATATCTATTTTTTATAAATTAATTCATATATATATATATATATATATATATATATATATATATATATATATATATATATATATATATATGTGTGTGTGTATATATATATACATATATATATATATATATATATATATATATATATATATATATATATATATATATATATATATATATATATATATATATATATATATATATATATATATATATATGTGTGTGTGTGTATATATATATATATATGTGTATATAGATATGTATATAGATATGTATATACATATGTGTATATACATATATATATATATATATATATATATATATATATATATATATATATATATATATATATATATATATATATATATATATATATATATATATATATATATATATATATATATATATATATATATATATATATATATATATATATATATATATATATATATATATAAAGTATTATTTATTCAAATATTAGAAAAATATCTATTTTTTATAAATTAATTCATATATATATATATTAATTTATAAAAAATTAACGAGTGAATCTTAATTTTTTTTTAAATGGGAACAATTTTTTTATTAATTTAAATATGTTTATAAATAATATTTACATACGATAAAAAATATATATTGTTGATCCAAATATTTTTATATATGAAAAATATATATTTATGATTTAAATATAAATAAATATATATATCTTTATTTTAAAAATAATAAATTTCTTTGGCTAAGTAGTTTTATTTTTATTACATTTTAGAAACAAATGTGTGTATCACACGAGTACCCATACGAATGCATGGATATCTAGATTAGAATTCATGCGAACCTACGAATTATTATATTTTTTTTCAAATTAAAGAAAATAAAAATAAATATATTTAAAATAATATATGACGGTTGATCTAAGTATTTGTATATATGAAACAACTATATTTATTCTCCAAATTAGCGTTCAGACGGGCACGAGCATAGAAAAATAAACATGTGTATATTTTGTATGAAGTTTTTATCATACTTAAAAATAATGTTTTAACATATTTAATTGAATTCGACAAAAATTAAAATTTTATCAATCAAAATTAAACTACAAAAATAAAAATATAATTTACGTCGAATTTAAATTTTGATCTCGAAATTAACCGAATCTGATGGATGTCTAACAAATATAATTAATTAAGCATTTATTTTTTTATTTTGTTCAAAATTTTGCGGATAAGTTTAAATTAACTGAATCTGATGGATGTCTAACAAAGTTTTTTATTTTTATTTTTAATAATATTTTTATATTATTCCAAATTATTTTATATTTTAGTTAACTCATGATATTATCATTGAAACTTTTTTCATTGATCAAAAGTAAATTTTCATCTTTTTATTAATTAGTACAATTATGTATACTATGAGTGTTAAAGAATATCATTTATTTAGTTCATTTTAGCACGCACACTTGTGATATAAAATATGCATATAATAGTTATTAGATAAATTTATATACTATGAGAGTGCATTAATATGCTAGTAAATTATAGAGTAGTAAAATATAGTATATAATTATGATAAAATACGCTATTACTATGAGTGTGCATTAATACCAAATATGCGTGTGCACTAATTTATATTACAAATATGCATATAATACTCTTAACCTTAACTACTATTAAAATGCGATATTAATGCACACTAATATTAGATAAAAAAAAAACACTCTATTAATCCGATTCATTTTAGCATATAACCGTAACAATCTAATATTATGAGTGTAGCTTCAATGAAAATCTTTTTAAATTATGTATAAAAGTTCATTTTAGTAGAATAATTATAATTTATTAATTTTGTACAACTCTTGGATAAAATTGTTACAGTTATTTAGCATATATACTAGCTCTCAATTGTTATAGTTTTTTTTAGTATGTTATAGTTATTTCTAAATACTCTTAGAGTATCTTTAGTGGAAGTATCTTAAGTGGATAAATTAAGATATTTTTTGTGGACCCAAAGTGATTTGTAGGATTTAAAAAATTTATAGTTGATTTGAGTTATTTTTACTATAATGATAGTTGCTTATAAAAAAACTAAAACTTGATCCTATATTTTATATTTTTTTAATTGTAATTATTTTTTAATTGAAGATACCATTAATTTAATTACAAGACTTTAATAATATAAATAATAATATTATATATTTCAAAATAAATAGCATATGCTAGCTATATAATTGCCGAAACTAAAAGTTAGTGAATTAAATATCATGTCATAGTCATTCCAATGCAAATTCTTTATAATCATAGTTAACTATAAAAAATTTAACTATTAAAAACCTACATTAAAGATGCTCTAGTATGTTACAGTTATTTAGAAATAACATTCTCTCTTAAAATTGTTACAGTTATTTCTTACTCTAAAATTGTTACAGTTACAGATGAATTTATTTAGTATGTTACAGTTATTTCTAAATACTCTCTTAAATGAATTTTTTCAAAGCTACAGTTATTTAGTGTATATGTTAGCTCTCAATTTCTAAATAACAATTTTATTTTTTTTCCTAACACTTGGATAAATAATATACAACCAACTGTTTATTTAACTGAAGATTAAAAAAACTGTTGATGAATAGTTCACATAATTTAAAAACCAATGGTTAGCCGTTACAAAAGCATCATAACCGACAAATACATCAATTATTCTAAAAAAATTAATTGCAATAGAAAATAGAAAAAAAAATTTGATAACCGAAGTCACTTAAATTATAACTCCTGCATCTCGTTGATATAAATATAAATGAACTTTTCTCTAACAATTTAATGTTTACCTAGCAATTATAAGAGGTTGGTGTATAAATAATTTATAAGAGGTTATATAGTGTATTTGGGTTTACATAACTTAAGGCGTGATAACCAAACTAATTATAAAACAAAAGAAAAACCTCTGTTTCTCTTAATCCATAAACACACTCTCTTAATTTTTATATTAACTTTTCTTCAGCATTTCTATTGGATTTCCTTTTTTTTTAATGTTTATATTGGAATATGCACCCCTCCAATTCACAATACTCTAACAAAATAAATAAATAAAGATCAACCTAAACATGTTTAATAAATTCATTCAATTATATTTTAAAACAATACCTGGCAAAAAATGAATTCTCTTGATAATGAAGTAATGTACCACTCCTTTCACTGCAATAATGAAGTTACTTAAACCTTCGCAAAGTAAGAGAGAAAGAGAAATAATTAATTTGAAAGTAACTTGGCAAAGTGAATGTGAAATATTTGTGAGTGGCTCGGAGAGATTGGTTTTGCAAGTGAGAGTAGGTAGTATGAACGTAAATAATATAGAAAGGACGGTTGGATTGAAATTGGTGGGAAGTTATTTTTGTACAGTTATCATGTAGTGTTATTAAATAAATGGTTTTGTGAGAATTTTAAACAATATGTAAGGGACAAATATGGAACAAAAATGAAAGTAATAGAATTGAATGAAATGCATTCTATCATGTTTCACTCTATTTCATCCTCTTTTTTCTAATCCAAACTATGAAATATAATATTATTTCATTTCATTCTGCTCCATTCCATCACATTCCGTCAATTCAAACATAACCGCAAGGAAGATGAATATAGTTAATTATCATTTGGGTATAATTTTGTTGCTAAAAATAAATACAATTTAATAATAAATATATAAGAATTATAAATCAGACAAACAAATTTAAAGATGAAACTGTATGGTTTGTAGTAGAGCATTTGTTGTATAAAAAATGAGGCACCAATTTTTATTTATTATTGATTGAAACTGGCAAAATAGGATGTCAAATGGCATAGAAAATGTAGTTACCATATGAAAGATAAATGAGGGTCTTGATCTAGACTTATTCTTAACACAATTTATTAACACAGGCAAAGTAAAAAAAATAATATCAGAATGAGTTTGTTGAGAGCCTTGATCTATACTACTTAATACATTCATTCCATTGTATTTCAAACAAAGGTACCTGTGAAGATTGAATTCTCTTGATAAATTATAGATGAAATAATAGATCAATTATTTGCGCTCCAATAATGGAGCTATGCACGGTTTGACAAATAAAGAGAGAGAGAGGGATATGATTAATTTGCAAATAGCTTGACAAATTGAGAGAAATAGTTTGTAAATGGCTTGGAGAGAGACTTACTTTGTATAGAGGAGTTAGTATGAACGTTAATAATAGGAGGGACTATTTGAAATATTGGGAAGTTATTTTTTACAATTATTATTTAGTATTATTAAATAAATCATGTGAGAAATTAAGCATTAAGGTAAACGGTAAATATGGAATAAAAATATGAAATTAAGCATTAATGAAGGGTAATTTTGGAACAAAAATAGGTCACACCAAAAAGTTGTATCCCCTTTATATATAGTTATAGATATAAATAAGAATATATTTTTCTTTTAAAACTAATAAAATTTCTTATTAAATAATTGCATTTCTTTTTTTTTTCATTCTTATTACATTTTAGAAACAAATGTGCGTAACATATCATTATTCGTGCGAACGCACATATCCAGACCAGAATTTGTGTGAACCCATGGGTTATTACATTTATTATACAATTAAAAATATGAAAGTCAATATATTTAAAATAATGTATGAATCCAAACACGAGAGAAATGTGTTGTTTTTTAATTATATATGTTATTAACATTTTTATTTTAAAATTATTTTTAATTTAAAATACAATATTTTTTAAGATAATATATGAAAATGTGAGCTATATATTATTGATGTAATTATTTCACTAATATACGTTATTAAGGGCTAATGTTATTTTTAAGTTAATCATAAACCTTAATATATTTTTTTAATGGAACAAGTGTTTTTTATCCAAATATTTTTATAAATAATGTCAAAACAAAAATAATATTACATACAAGAAGATATATCACTCATCCAAATATTTTTATATATGAAAATTTTATATTTATGATCCATATATAAATCAAAATATATCTTTCTTTTAAAAATAATAAACTCTTTTGTTAAAAAAAATTGTTTTTCTTTTTTACATTCTTATTATATTTTAAAAATAAATGTGTGTAACACATCAGTACCCGTGCAAACGCACGGGTAACCCACTATTAATATTAAAAAAAAACATAGATGTTAAATATGTAATTCATTATTTTAGAAAGATTAGATTTGATTTAGAGAGATCAGATTTGATTTAGAAAGAATAAATTAGATATTTTTGGGCTTTTATAGTTTGAGCTTTGCCTTGGGGTGCAAGATAACCTAAATCTATAAATAGGGAGAAACCCTTATTTTGTAAATATCTCATCTCATCTCATCATATTTTGTAATTCACAGTTTGCAGTTGCAAGTGAAATAACAGAATTTCCACAGTTTGTGGGCAAAGAGTTCTCTGTAGAAAATTGTTCATCTTCTTCTTCTCAAATGTTTACTTTCTTTCTTTCTAAACTTTTCTTTTATTGTCATTACGTGAGTTGAAATAATCTTGAGATCAAGATTAATTGAGTGAAGTTCTCCATAGGTTGTGGTTAAATTTTCAACATATGGTATCTAGAGTTCCGGTTACAATTCAAGGAAGGAAAATCGTGATGGCGATGAATCATCCAAACGGTCACTTTCCAGCAAACCTTCCAATTCTCAATAAATATAATTATGAGAATTGGTGCAAACAGATTAAGTTGGTTTTCTGTTATCAAGATCTTTGGGATCTTGTGAAGGAAGGAGTAGCACTGCTTGCAGAAAGCGCGACGGTTCAAGGAAAGGCTGCATTCAAAGAATTGAAGAAGAAAGATTATAAAACTCTCTTTATAATCCATCAATGTGTAGATCCAAATAATTTTGAAAAGGTAAGTGATGTAGAATCGGCGAAGTAAGCGTGGGAGATTCTTGAAAAGTCATTTGGAAGCGCAGAAAATGTGAAATAAGTGAGGTTACAAACTCACAAGAAAGCCTATGAATTGCTTCAGATGGAAGAAAGTGAAAGTATAGTAGATTTCTTCAATAGATTTATAAAGCTGGTGAATCAAATCAAGGTATGTGGAGAAGTGTTGACATCAAGATCAGTTGTTGCAAAGATCTTGATGTTGTAGGCTTCAAAGTTCGACCACGTGGTAGTAGCCATTGAAGATTTGAAAGACTTGTCAACATTGATGAAGGAATAGCTTCAAGGGACGCTTGAGTCTCATGAACAAAGGATGGCTGAGAGAGCTGCAGGAAAGTCAAAGAGATATATGGCTTTGCAAGCGTAGTTAGAAAAGGAAAGGAAAGGCAAAGGAAGCTGGAATGACAACAAAGGTAGAGGAGGCTACAACAATTCGACTGTTCGAAATCAGCAGGAAGGAAACTGGTCAAATCAAAGAAAACCCTAGAATCAAGGCAACCAAAGAGGTGGTGTTGCAGGTAGAGGAAGAGGTGGTGGATAAAAGCCCGACAAAAGTCACATTCAGTGTTTTAATTGTCAGAAGTATGATCACTATTTTAGTGAATATCGAGAAAGGAAGAAGAATCAAGAAACTAATGCAAAGATGGCGAAGCATGAAGAAGAAGAGATGTTGTTAATGGTCACAACAAGAGACAAAGAGAGATTCTAGGATCAGTGGTACTTGGACTCAGGATGCTCATCACACATGACTGGAAGGAAAGATTGGTTTATCAATATGAAGCCTTCGTCGAAGAATATTGTGAAATTTGCAAATGATAATACTCTAGCAGCTGAAGGTATTGGCAATGGTTTGATTATGAGAAAAGATGGAAAAATGTCAACAATTTCCAATGTGTTGTAGATACCAAGCATGAAGAGTAATTTACTCAGTATAGGAGAGCTAGTCGAAAAGAACTACAAGGTTTCGATCAAAGACAAGATGATGAGAGTTTTTGACGCAGGTGGTAGGTTGATCTTGAAGACTCCAATGTCTCAGAATAGGACCTACAAGATTGAACTCAATGTGATGGATCACAACTGCCTAGCAGCTGCAGCTAGCAGAGATGAGTGGTTATGGCATTTTCGAATAGGTCATCTCAACTTCAATGATATCAGAGAGTTAAATAGAAGAAATATGACTTCAGAATTACCTGAAATCGACATTCCAAGTATGCAGGAAGGAAGTCGAAGGCAATTCTAGAAGTCATATACTCTTATGTATATGGTCCAATCCAGGTGGATTTGACTGCAGGAAACAGATACTTTGTCACGTTCATAGATGATTACATTTGAAAGCTATGGACTTACCTCATCAAGAAGAAAAGTGATGTGATCAAGGTATTTTCTAGATTCAAATCTATGGTCGAAAGATAGAGTGGTCGAAAGCTGAAAATTTTGAGGACTGATGGTGGTGGAGAGTATGTGTTGAAAGAGTTCAATGCATTATGTGAAAAATAAGGGATTGTGCATGAGGTGGTACCTCCCTACACTCCGTGGGTCGTAGGTTGATCTTTTCGGTAATGGTTCATTTAGACGACTTGGTTCCTCGGCCGTTTCCGTACAAATTTTTAAAACCATATTTTTAAGCGCCGACTCTTGTAATAAACTTGTGATATATTCAACCCCCTTTTATATCATTTCCATCATCTAACAATTGGTATCATGAGCACCGGTTCATCTAGTACTTCGCATATAACTTTTTAGAAAATGGCTAACGAACCAAAAAGGGCTTACAATAGAGCACCAATTTTTACAAGTGAGAACTATAGTTACTGGAAAGATTATATGTGTGTTCATATCAATTCCATTGATAGAAATGTATGGAACATTATTCAAAATGTTCCTATGAAAATAACCATGATCGATGCGAATAATGTTGTTGTGCCTAAGCCGGAAGCACAATGGAACAAAGAAGATGAGAAAAAGTATAGTTACGATTGGAATGCTAGAAATATTCTAATATCTTCTTTGGGAGTTGATGAATATTATAGAGTTTCCCATTGTGTTACTGCTAAAGCTATGTGGGACGCATTGCAAGTTTCCCATGAGGGAACTAATGATGTCAAACTAGCTTGAATCAATACTTTGACACAAGAGTTTATTCTCTTTCACGTGAAGCAAGGTGAAACCATTGCTGAAATGCAAAAGAGATTTTATCATGTAATCAATCGCTTACATACACTTGGAAGACCTGTTTCCAATGAAGTTTCTACTAATAAAATTTTAAGATGTCTTAGTAGGGAATGGAAACCAAAGGTCATGGTGATCAAGGAAGCCAATGATCTCACTGTTGGACATCACAACTCTATTTGGTAAGCTTGATGAACATGAGCAAATGCTCATAAGTCTTGACAAACATGCAAAAAAGGAAAAGAAAGAGAAGGTGAAAGACACGGATAAGAAGTATATTGCTCTTAAGGCTTCTAGCTCAAAGTCCTCAACACAAGAGCAAAGTGAAAGTGAGTCTAATGATGATGAGGAAGATACGAGTGAAGATATGGGACTGTTTGTTAAAAGATATAATAGTTATGTACGGAATAATGGTATTCAACACTTGGACAAGAATCTCATCAATTTCGGACGACAATCAAAGTCCTCTAAAAATGAATGCAACAAAAGTGGCAAAGCGAAATGGTCATGCTACAATTATGAAAAGACCGGTCATTATAAGCCGGATTATCCATTGATAAAGAAAGACAAAGGAAAGAATAGGAACTATCAACAAAAGAAACAGGGCAAACCCAGGATGGCTTACATTGCTTGGAAAAGTGAGAGTGAGTCCTCTAATGAAGATAACTCAAGCGATGAAGACGAATTCGTCAACCTTTGTCTCAAAGAGGTAAGACAATCTAAATATGATCACGCTAATAAAATGTCTCATTTGGAATTGCAAAAGGCTTTTGATACTTTACACCATGAGGCTAAATAAGCTTTTAAATGCTTAGCTTCAAATAAGAAAATTTTAACACATTTGGAGAAAAATATTTTTGATTCCAAAAAAGAATTAGAAGCTCTTAAGAACTCTATGGTGGAAGCAACAAAAGCTGAAATTAAAGAGGACAAAAGTACTAGTTTAAATTGGGGTTGTGAAACTTGTCATATTTGGAAAAAGGAGGTTAGGTCTCTTAAAGCCAAATTAGACAAGGCTCTAAAACCTAAAGTCATATTTGATATTGATCGATCACATTTTAGAGAAAGTATGAGTAATCCATTTTAAAAGTATATGTGTGTGATTAGAGATAAAGATAGCAAATATAACTCCTATTTTAATCATACTTGTTTGTATTGTTGCAAGAAGGGTCATACCATTGCCAAATGCCGGTTTAGGAGATTCTTGGTTCCTAAAGGTATTTTCCAATGGTTACCCAAATGCAAAAAAAGGTTCACTTACACTCAAGGACCCAATAAAAATTGGGTACCTATTTCCCTTGTTTGAATTGTGTAGGTTCAATGTCTTAAGCCTACAGAGAGAAGATGGTTTCTCGATAGTGGATGCTCAAGACACATGAAGGGAGACATTTCCTTATTCATCTACTTTGTGGCGAAGCAGAAAGGATTCGTGACCTAAGGTGATAATAGCAAGGGAGCTATACTCGGCAAAGGTTGTGTAGGTAATCCCTCTTCTACCACTATCTCATATGTGTTATTAGTTGAATATCTTAAACATAATCTAAATAGCATTATTAAATCATGTGACAAAGGATATAAAGTTTCATTTTCAAAACATTGTCGCATGATTGAACATAATGATAATAAAGATAATGTGTTCAAAGGTTTGAGGGTTAATAATGCCTATATATGCTTGACTTTAGTGAAGTATCGTTGAGTAGTACTAAATGCCTTGTCACTATGAGTAAATATTCATGGTTATGGAATAGGCTTTAGTGCATGTCAACTTTGATTTGCTAAATAAAGTAGTCTCTAAAGATCTAGTAGTCGGCCTACCCAAAATCAAAATTTCAAAAGATCACTTATGTGATGCTTGCCAAATGGGGAAGCAAACAAGGATCTCGTTTAAAATCTAAAAACATTGTTTCTACAATGAGACCCCCTGAACTCCTCCATGTGGATCTTTTTGGACCATATGGGATCAAGATCCTAGGTGATAACTACTATGGTTTTGTGATAATGGATGACTACTCAAAGTTTTGTCAGACTATTTTCTTAGCAAGCAAGAGTGATACGTTTTCTGCTTTTGAGAAGTTTGCCAAGCTCTCTCAAAACAAATTGAATACATTGTTACAATTCGAAGCGATCATGGAGGTGAATTTGAAAACCACCTTTTTGAAGAATTTTGTGATAAGCATGGAATTGATCGTAATTTTTCAGCTCCACGTACTCCTCAATAAAATGGAGTAGTGGAACGTAAAAATCACGTTTTGGAAGAACTATGATCAATGAGTGTAGCCTTCCTAAATACTTTTGGGCAGATGCTATTAGTACGGCGTGATATGTTTCAAATAGGGTGCTTATCTGTCATATTCTCAACAAAATCCCATACGAGCTTTTAAAAGGAAGGAATCCCAACTTATCACATCTTTATGTTTTTTGTTATAAGTGTTTTGTATTAAATAATGGTAAGGAGAATCTTGGTAAATTTGATTCAAAGGCCTACGAAGGTATCTTTCTTGGATACTCTCAAACTAGTAAGGCATATAAGATATTTAATAAAAGGTTGCTTACGGTTGAAGAGTCCGTTCATGTTACTTTTGATGAATCTTATCCTAAAAATGTCGAAAAAGGTATTTCTTTTCATGGTGCATGTGTATCTTCAGAAGACATATTCAAGGACAATGAGAAAGGGATTGATCAACCTAAAATAGTGAAAGTTAAGGAGGAAAAAGATCACCATCCTGAGGAGATTGAGGAGGATCATCCAATTAACAATGATGACCTTCCTCTAGCTTGAAAGTATTATAAAGATCATCCTATTGACAACATACTTAGTGACATTTCAAAAGGAGTAACTATGTGATCCAAGCTAAGTAACTTTTGTTATCACTTTGCTTTCGTCTCTCAGGTTGAGCCTAAAAACTCTAAAGAAGCCTTACTCGATGAACATTGTTTTTTATCAATGCAAGATGAATTAAATCAATTTAAAAGGAATGAGGTTTGAGACCTTGTCCCCCCTCCGCGAGGCCATAGAGTAGTTGGCACCAAATGGGTGTTCAGGAACAAACTTGACGAAAATGGAGTCATAACAAGAAATAAAGCACGCTTAGTGGCGCAAGGGTATAACGAAGAGGAAGGCATAGACTATGAGGAAACTTATGCTCATGTTTCCCGACTCGAGGCTATAAGACTTTTGCTTGCTTACGCATGTGCTAAAAATGTCAAATCATTTCAAATGGATGTAAAAAGTGCTTTTCTAAACGGATACATTAATGAAGAGGTATATATAGCTCAACCTCTTGGCTTTGAATCTCATGAGTATCATGATCATGTCTATAAGGTTAAACGTGTTTTTTACGGTCTCAAGCAAGCCTCTAGGGCTTGGTATGAGCATCTTAGCAAATTTTTACTAGACCAAGAGTACTCAAGAGGGAAGGTTGATGCAACTCTCCTCATTAAACGTCAAGGAAAACACTCCATTTTGGTACAAGTATATGTAGATGATATAATATTTGGATCTACTAACATAAATATCGTCAAGGAATTCTCTAAGTTGATGCAAGGAGAGTTTGAGATGAGCATGATGGGGGAGCTAAACTACTTCCTCGGGTTCTAAATCAAGCAACTAGAAGAAGGAACATTCGTGAGCCAGACGAAGTATTGCTATGAACTACTCAAGTGCTTCAACATGGCTAACTCTAAATCAATTGATACTTCAATGCCTACATGTGTTAACTTAAATCTAGATGAGAATGGTAAGGATGTGAATGTAAAAAAAATGTCGAGGTATGATAGGTTCTCTACTTTATCTTACCGTTTCTTGACAGGATATCATATTTAGTGTATGTATGTGTGCTAGGTATCAATCATGTACCAAGGAATCGCATTTAAAAGCTGTCAAACGCATACTTAGATACCTATGTGGTACTTCAAAGTATGGATTGTGGTATTCCAAGGGAAGTGATTGTTCTTTGGTTGGCTATTCCGATTCTGACTTTGCTGGATGCAAATCGGATAAGAAAAACACGAGTGGAACTTGTCATTTTTTCTCAAATTCCTTAGTGAGTTGGCATAGAAAAAAGCAAGTTTCAGTTGCTTTATCAACAGCCAAGGTGGAATACGTTGCGGCCGGTAGTTATTGTGCTCAAGTCTTGTGGCTCAAGCAACAATTACTCGACTTCAATGTTGAACTTGAATGTATTCCTGTTTTGTATGATAATACAAGCGCCATTAACTTAGCCAAAAACCTCGTACTACATTCACGCACGAAAAATATTGAAATTCGCCATCATTTCCTTAGGGATCATGTAGAGAAAGGTGGTGTTGTGTTTGAGCATGTAGATTCCAAGAATCACTTGCTGATATTTTCACAAAACCTCATGTGACAGAGTATTTTTTACTAACAATATTGAGAAGATCAAGCTATATATGAGGGTATTCATCATCGATCATCATTGGAGGTAATATCGTTCCTCTATAATTAACTATTCTTGATCACATATATATGTAAGAAATTTTTCCATGATGTATGATATATTGATGTTTATTCTATGGTTTGGATCTATCTTTTATTCATTTTTAAGTTTGAAATATGTGTGAGCATTGTTATTTATGAATGGTCGATGCATACATGACTTGAAATATGCATTTTTACATGTTTGTACTGCATGAGTCGACCAAAATAGGACATAGGTTGACTCATGGTCTCTCCATTTTTATGTGTTTTGAATCGGGTTTGCATAGGTCAACCCATAGGTCAACTCAAACTGTGCGCATTCAAATTTGTACAATTTTACACAGTATGCCTTGATGTGTGATACTTTAGGTCGACGCGTTGCTGAAAAATCCTTGAAAATTGAAGCGCCTCTTCATGTTTTCTTGGGAATTTTTAACCCATTAATTATTTTTGAATCATTCAAAGCATTCAATCATCATCATTTGCATCTAAACAACTTTCTCTTCTACTTCTCCTCTCCTAGAACTCTCTACAAAACCCTCATAACTAATTCTCAAAATGTTCATCAAAATCAAAAACCTCAACATTCATATGGTTTCACTTGGGTTTTCTCTTCATCATCTATTCAAATTTGAAGTATTGTTCATCTTTTCCAAAATTTGATTTCCATGGCTACCAGAAGAGTAACGGGAAAAAGAACAACAAGAGCTTCAACCTCTCAAGTTGGCACTTCACAACCTAGGGCAAATATTCTAGTAAATGCTTTCTCTCTATTCTCTATTGAACTTGTTGAATCGTATGAGAAGAATTTTAGCAAGCGGTCTATTGTAAAATAATTTGTGTATTATCAAAAAATTGTTGAACACATGCACATTCAGGAAGTTATGGAACTACTTGATTTTCAAAAGTTTAATCAGTTTTTAGAATGTGATACAAAGTACAATGAAGATTTGGTCTGATTGTTTTATACAAGTATTCAGGATAAGTTTGATGGTTATCAGTATAGCTGTAAGGTAGGTGGAAGAAGGGTCTCCGTGAATGATAGAGTGTGGAAAGATTTATTTGATATGTGTTCGTTATTGTCTCCTCGTCCTAAGATCGTTAATACTAAAACAACTTAAGGCTATGAGTTTAAGATTGCTTTGAACTCAATGCTGAAGAAACCTTATGTTGATCACATTGTGGCTAGTGACTTATTTCCCAAAATAGTTACTAAGGGTTGATTGAAGCCAATTGATAGAATTTTACAGTGGGTCGTCTCTCACATCCTTCATCCTAAGAAGGGAGGCTAATATAGGGTTGACCTAGGTGAGGTACACTTGGTTTATATTTTGAAAAATAAAATAAGGATTCATTGGCCTCATTATATTGCTAGCAGGATTTTCGCTTTGAGGGAGTCTGGTAGAGGTACTGCTTTGTGTTATGCCTCTTTTATTCAAATTGCGCTTAATCGAGCTGAGTTTATTTTAAAAGGTGCTCCATATGTTTCTTTGAAAATAGATCTGGAATTCTGTCAAAACACCCTAAACATCATGGGTTATCTACGGGATCGTGAAGCAAAACGTTACAGATTCATAGTGAAGGCCTCTAGTTCAAGGGTTGAATATTCGGACGAAGATGAAGACAAAGAGAAAGAGGAAGAAGCTAAAGAGATGGAAGATGACCATCGTGATGTTGAACAAGATAATAGTGAGTGGTTGGGTCACTCACTCGCTCAAGATCCCTATGCAAATCAAGGATAGGGTGAGTGGCAACACATAGGTTGTACATATTTAGGCTCATCCTACATGCCTCCAACAAATGACTGGTATCAGCAAGGTCATACTACATGCCTCCTTCTTCACCACAACCTCAACAAAATAATGATGAATTTTTTAAAATGTTAAGAAACATGAAGCTCCAACAGCAAGGTTTTGTTACTGCTCAAGAGGAGCGGTATGCCGCTCTCACCAATCAACTTCAAGCTCAAAGTGAGAACTTTGACTTGTTTGCCTCCACTGTGATACAAAGGTTTGATAATCTGGTTGAATCCACTAATGGTCAGAATCGTGCTCTGACAAAAAGAAGCACTTCATTTCATAAAGATTGATCAAATTTTCTTTCGAAAGATTGATTAGATTTTCTAGTTCAAGGGTTGAAGATTCAGATGAAGATGAAGACAAAGAGAAAAAGGAAAAAGCTAACGAGATGGAAGATGGCCATTGTGATGCTGAACAAGATAATAGTAAGTGGTTGGGTCACTCACCCGCTCAAGATCCCTGTGCAAATCAGGGATAGGGTGAGTGGCAACACACAGGTTGGACATATCTAGGCTCATCCTACATGCCTCCAACAAATGACTGGTATCACTAAGAGTCTTACTACATGCCTCCTTCTCCACCACAACCTCAACAAAATAATGATGAAGTTTTGAAATGTTAAGGAACATGCAGCTCCAACAACAAGGTTTTGTTACTGCTCAAGAGGAGCGGTACACCGCTCTCACCAATCAACTTCAAGCTCAAAGTGAGAACTTTGACTTGTTTGCCCTCCACTGTGATACAAAGGTTTGATAATCTGGCTGAATCCACTGATGGTCAGAATCGTGCTCTGACAAAAAGTAGCACTTCATTTCATAAAGATTGATCAGATTTTATTTCGAAAGAATGCATAAAATCAGGGGGAGGATGACTCTCAAAGTACTCAGCAAGCTGAAAATTTTGCAACTGTTTTGCCATCATCAAAACGGGGGAGTATGTGAGGGCAATTCCTCGGTCCTTATTTTAATGATGTCAAAATGTGTCTAGCTCGTACCTTGTAATTTGGACAGTATCATCGAGTCTTAGCTTGTATCCATAACTTATTAATGCAAAAAATATTTCAAAATCATATGTCAATACATATAGAAGCATCTCATATATTTTTTGTGTGTCCTTAATCATGTTACGAGTCTTAGGTATGCATAAATATAGCTTAGGGAAACCAAACTATGAGCAAAAAGTCAATTTTGCAAGTGTAGAGTGTTTGAGTCGACTCAAAGCCATGCTTAGGTCGATTCATATAAGTTGATTTCAATATTTTTCTCTCAGGAGTGCTCTCGTCGACCTTCCGGTCGACTCATACTGTTTGTGTTTGTCCATTTTTTAAAAGTTTGCATCGATGCATAGACCATGTTCCGGTCGACGTACAACTTTAATTTTTGCATAGTTTTGCTCTCGGGTGTGCTTAGGTCGACCCCCCTGCAATCTTAGGTCAACCGCTCGCTAAAATCATGTCATTTTTCTGATATGTCTTGTGTCAACAAGAAAAGTGAAACATATACACCAACTTGTTCTCATCATTTTCATCCTCATTCTTGCATTTTCTCAACAACTACACATAACAATTTTTGTTGATCTCTTGCATCATTGAGGTGATAACATCCAAACGTAGGATTGTGTTTCTCGTTTTGTGTTGAGGTTTTGGTATGTTTTTCTTGAATAAAACTGTTAGGGTTTTGTCCTCCAAGATCTTAAGGATTTGGGGGTTTTTGCACAAGTCTTGTCTTCACAAATTCAGCCGAGCGAAGGGGATTAAAGAACGGAGGGTTCTTTCAATCAGGTAGCGTTAACCGGAGGATTGTGCAAGGAAGATTTGGTTTCGAATGGTGTGTGATCAAAATCAGCCGAGTGAAAGGTTTGAAGACCTGTGGGGTTGTTCAGACAAGTAGCGGTAACCAGAGGTTTGTTTAACATGTTTGAGGCAGTTGATTCATCTTGAATCAAGGGGGATAAGACATAGTATCAACATCAACAACTAGGTTTTAGTGTGTGGTATCTATTGATTCTCTTGTATAAACTTTTGTAACAAGATAATACATATCTCAATTCTAGTTTTAGAATTGGGGGCAGACGTACTCAAAGCAAGGAAGAAAGGGGAACTGCCTAAACAAATCTGGTATTGTTCTCTCTTTCTCTATCTTTTTACATTGAATTGTTAACGTTTGTGTAATATCAATTGATCGATAAAGTTTTGTTGTAGTGTAGTGCTGAAAATCGGATTTGAAAACTCATTCCAATCACTTGGATTGTAATTGCAAAAATTCTACACTCACACTAAATAAGAAACAACACTTGGGTTTTTTTGCACACCAAGTGCTCGAAGAATTGATCGCACACAAACTGTTTGCTTTATTGTCAAATTAACTTTAC
The DNA here is from genome assembly GCA_963859935.3 of Lathyrus sativus. NCBI lineage: Eukaryota > Viridiplantae > Streptophyta > Magnoliopsida > Fabales > Fabaceae > Lathyrus > Lathyrus sativus. The sequence continues at coordinate 739,650,752 of OZ012735.1, read as the reverse complement.
ATTTTACATGTCATTTGAAATTGGACATTCTGAAGCGTTGTTATTCGTATTGATTAATTGTCAAGCTATTGATTCAGTGTCTCATTAGAATCTTTGTTCCATTTGGCTTATTGCATATCCTATCTTTCCAGTAACGGTTCGTTTAGACGACTTGGTCCCTCATCCGCTTCGGCACAAATTTTTAAAACCATATTTTTAAGCGTCGACTCTTGTAATAAATTTGTGATCTATTCAACCCCCTTCTAGATTATGGTCATCGTCTAACACATAACACGTTCATGGATAGTGAATTGGTTGGATATGGGGTTTTATGTTGGTTTAAGGGAGGTTTGAAAGAGAAGAAGAGTGGCAGCAGAATAAGGTTTATGGAGATGAAAAGAAGATGCTACAGGGTGTTGTCGTGCAGATTTGAAGGTGTGAGGCAATGAATATGTTTGTTACAAGGTTTTGCTGGGAGGTAGCTTTAACGGTTCGTGATTTCTTGAGGCTAGTATGGATGTGGAATCTTGAGAGGTTAAGGTGTGATAATGGCGACGGTAAGTTGTTTAGTCATAATAGAAAACGGTGGTTTTATGCATTTAAGGGTGGAGATTGATGAGATGTTTGGTTTTTATATGAAATTTTGATGGTGATCAAAAAAAAAGAGAAAAGGTTATAGTGAAGTTAGGTTGAAGACGGAGGAAATTGAGGTTTATGGAAAATTCGTTCCAGCACCTTTTATAGGTGGGTAGTTGATTGATTTTCGCAGATGGTGATGTGAGTGTGAGGGTGGAAAGTTGAGATGAGGGAGTTTGTTTTTTCTGCCGAATAGTTGTGTGATATCCTCCGTTCTTTTTATGAGAGAATGAGAATATTTATTTAAAGTGAGAGTTTATCCAAGAGAGGTGGAGAAGTATGAGAGATTATGAGATTGAAATCATATTTAAGAGATGGAATTTATTGGTGGCTATAAAAAGTGAGTGGGTCTTCAAATTTTTGTCTTTTGTGGTAAAATGGAGAGAAAGGAAATAGAGTGAGTGGGACGTGTGAGATTGTTACATGGGAAGAGAGTATTGGGAGTGGATATACATATAGTGGCTATTGATATGGGAAGAATATTTTTTCATACGTGAAGAAAAATATGTGTGCAAGCTGGAAATTGGTTGCGTAAAAGAGTATCCGATGCAAATTATATTATTAACTTCTTTTTTATTATTTTCAAAATATTTAGAAATTAATTTTAATAAGAAAATTAATCAAAACAAAATAAAACAAAATATCTTTGAAAACTTAATTAACTATGCTAATTATTATGATTGAAAAATAAAAATAAAATGACCGACTACGGACAAAAGTCGGGCGCGAAAGTTCCCAAAAAAATCAAAATGAGTGTATCAAAATGATCAGTGCAGAATAAACGACTCAAAAAAATACAACGTTTGGTCATATTTGAAAATAAATCAGGACCGGTAAAAAGGCTCAGACCAACCAAAATGTGACTGAAAAGTCATTGAAAAATAAGACGAGCGCGTGAGATTAAACTTATGTGAATGGTAGATCAATGCTACTGACGTCTGCAAGCTTAAACTCGAAACTTTATAACCACTGATTTTTTGTATACTTGAAAAACAATTTAACCGGTCTGTCTATATATCTAAGAATTTATTCTGACTGACACTTTAGACATTATTCATGATGAAGGGTATGGTATTCTATATAGGCGATGCAAACTGAAAAATAAAGTCAAACAAATGAAAATCTTAAAATGCTATGACAAATTTGGAATATGACACATAGCAGGTAACAACATACCATCCACATACATTACTATAACACAATATATACACCACATATCATACAACACCATCACGTAAAATTTAAATCTTTTCTAGGTATTAAGACTATTTTTAAATTAAAGTACATTGTCTTAGCTTTCTAACGCTTCGAACGGCACCTCAAACAGACACCTAAAACTCAAGTTATGAATTATTTTGGTTTGACACAGCAAGTGTAACCCGTTACACCAAAACAGGTAATTGGTTACAAAATGACCAAAAATAGTAAGCTGACTTTCCCAAGGTAACTGGTTACACCAAAATTGGTAACCAATCACCCCCCACCCCACCCAAAAAAAAACGCTCAGATCACACTTTTTATTGATAGTGTAACTGGTTACACCAAAACCTGTAACCAGTTACACCCTTAAAAAACTATTTTTCCTCCAATCTGAGTTACGAGAATCAACTCTGAAATATCCCAAAAACTCCAACTTTTCATGGAAAGTTAAATACTCAAGTTTCACACTCTAATTTTCAACAACATACAACATCTGAATCATTCGCTCATCCATAATTCATCCAAGCACACACCATAATAGCAACATCACACGTATCAAATAATTCACAATATAGAACAGAAATTGCAACACAAAGAGACTAAAACACTCACCCACATGTTATCATACAATCCCATTACAAGAGGAAATCTCACCCTTAACTTAGATTATCTCTAGAATTTGCTTCTCCTCTCACTATGGAAGGATGCTCCCTTGATTCCTTAGTGCCCTAGCCTTTTTCTCCTTTCTCTCAAATTTTTCACGTTCTGACAGTTCTCCCCTATTCCCCTCTTTTCTTATTTAATTCTATTATTTCTAATTAAAATCTTATTCCAACTAAATAAAATAAATATTATTTCTACTAAATATTTAGTTTGGTGATTCTAAATCAAATATTTATTTCATTATGTCACTATAACCATGATAATTAAATAATTATTTAATTATTATTATCACTATTATTTATATAAATAGTCTTAATTCAAATAATAGTAACATATGTTACTTCTCCCACCACCCCTATATCTCTACATTTTTACTCACACTCCCCCCCTCTCCCCCCGACACCTTAAATTCTAATCTCTAAGACTACCACCCTACACCTAAGGGTTACTCTAACACGTCAAATCATCAACCAACACATACAATCACACAATTATTTATGAAAATTAATTAAATAAATTGGGGTATTACAACTCTTCTCCACTTAAAATATTTTTGTCGTTGAAATTTTACATGATACGAACAACTTCAGATACGACTCTCGCATCCCACTCTCCAGCTACCACGTCATGTTCCCTCTGGCAGTGTCTTCCCAAACTACCTTCACAAAATCAATCTTTTTTCCTCGTAACTATTTCAATTCACGGTCTTTGATCCACATATGTAAAGCTTCAACTGTAAGATTATCCTTCACTTGCACATCATCCATGAAAATCACATGAGACGAATCTGAAACATACTTTCAAAGTTGTGAGACATGAAATACATCATGCAAGTTTGAAATATTAGGTGGCAACACCACTCTATAAGCAACCACTCCAATCCTTTCAGATATCTGATACGGACCGATAAACCGAGGAGTAAGCTTTATCAATTTCAAAGTACGTCTGACACCAGTCACCGGAGTGACTCTCAAGAAAACATGGTCTCCTTCTTGAAACTAAATATCCTTCCTTCTCTTATCATGGTAACTCTTTTGCCTACTCTGCGAAACTTTCATCTTTTCTTTAATTAACTTCAGCTTTTCAATAGTCTGCTGGAAAATCTCAGGCCCAAGCACTACATTCTCACCAGATTCCTGCCAACACAAAGGTGTCCTACACCTCCGACCATACACTGCCTCGAAAGGTCCCATTCTAATGCTAGAATGGAAATTATTGTTATAAGTGAATTCTATCAATGACAGATAACTATCCCAATCACCCCCTTGCTCAAGGACACAAGCTTTCAACAAATCCTCCAAGAACTGAATAGTTCTCTCCGTTTAACCATCTCTCTATGGATGATAGACAGAAATCAACCTCAGCTTAGAACCCAAAGCCTCCTGTAAACCCTCCCAAAATCTGGATGTAAACCTTAGGTCTCTATCGGAAACAATACTCGATGGGACTCCATGCAGGTTTACAATTACACTGGTGTATATCTCTGCCAACTTCTACAAGGGAAAACTGATGTTAATCGGAATAAAATGCGCTGATTTCATCAGTCTATCAACTACCACCCAAGTCGCATCATGCCCTCTATGAGTATTCGGCAATCCTGTCACAAAGTCCATCAAAATGTTATCCCATTTCTACTCTGGAATGTTTAATGGTTACATCAACCCTACAGGCTTCTGATGATCAACCTTTGACTTCTGGAAAGTCAAGAACGCATACACGAACTGCGCCACATCCCGCTTCATACCATGCTACCAAAATATCTTTTTCAGATCTTGATACATCTTCATAGCTCCTAGGTGGATACTCAAGCTACTTCTATGACTTTCTTCCAAAATCATCTTCTTCAACTCATGATTATTAGGAATACAGATCCTACCTCAGAATTTCAACACCCTCTGCTCATCCACTTTGAAATCACTCCCTTCAGTATGATTACTCCCAACTATCAAATCCACCAACTTCACATTCAACTTTTGACTTTCTTTAATATTAATAAGAAAATCATTGTTTACCTTCAACATACTCAACATCACGCTCTGTGGTGTTAGCTCACTGACCAAACTCAAGTCTTTGAATTGTTTAATAAGTTCCAACTTTTTAACCATCAAAGTAGACATATGCAAAGACTTTCGACTTAAAGCATCAACCACAACATTAGCCTTACCAGGGTGATAATTCAAGTCAAAGTCATTATCCTTCATAAACTCTAACCATATTTGTTGCCTCATATTTAATTATTTCTGATCAAACATGTATTTTAAACTTTTGTGATCACTGAATACCTCGAATCTAGAACCATAAAGATAATGCCTCCAAATCTTTAACACAAACATTACTGCAACCAACTCTAAATCATGAGTAGGATAGTTTCTCTCATGAACCCTCAGTTGCCGTGAAGCATAAGCCACCACCTTGTCATCTTGCATCATCACACCCCCTAAATCCATCTTAGACGCATCACAATACATTACAAATAATTCATTAGGATCTAGAAAAATTAGAAATTAAGCTGTAGTCAATCTCCTCTTCAACTCTGTGAAACTTCCTTCATAATGAATGTCCCACACAAACATTTTACCTTTACAAGTCAGTTGGGTTAGTGGAAGTGCTAACATAAAAAAAAAACCTTTAATAACCTTACGGTAGTAACCGGCCAAGCCTAAAAATCTTCTGATGTCAGTAACCAACTTAGGAGCCTCCCATTGTAGTACTGCATCTACTTTGGATGGATCCACAGTGATACCATCACCTGAAATAATGTGCCCAAGAAAACTAACCTCTTGCAACCAGAACTCACACTTTGACAACTTTGCATATAACTTCTTCTCTTTCAACACTTGCAACATAATTCGCAAATGCTTTGCATGTTCTTCATTCAACTTGGAATAGATCAAAATATCATCAATGAAAACTACCATGAACTGATCCAGATAAGCATGAAATATATGATTCATATATTCCATAAACACACCAGGTGCATTGGAAACATCGAACGACATCACCAAATATTCATAGTGCCCATACCGCATTCTAAACGTCGTCTTCTGAATGTCTTCATCCTTCACCCGACTCTAATGGTAACTCGACCTTAAGTCAATTTTGCTGAAAACCCGCGCGCATACTAATTCATCCATCAAATTATCTATTCTCGAAATTGGATACATGTTCTTTATCGTTACTTTATTCAATTTTTGGTAATCCACACACAACCTCATACTATCATATTTATTCTTTACTAACAACACTAGATCTCCCCAATGTGACATACTTGGTCTCACAAAGTTCTTTTCCTGCAAATCCTCTAACTACTTTTCAATTCTGCTAATTTCAACGCTGACATCCTGTATGGTGCCATAGAAACGGGTCTGGTACCATAGAAAAGATCAATAGAGAACTCTACCTCTCTCTCTCTCTGGCCGCACATCCGAAATATCATTCGGAAACACATCTGGAAAATCACGCACTACCGGCAATTCTTCAATTGCAGCTTAACTTTTAACAGATAAAGATGCGAACAAAGTAAGCACCTGAGCTTCATCTTACAAAAGCTCTTCCAACTGCCTAGCAGATAGGAAACCAGCTTCCTTTTCCTCAATATGAGCAAGAAACCGTACTGATTTGTTATAACAATTTATACGAACATGATTGAACTCCAACCAGTTCATCCCCAAGATAACATCAAGACCCCTCAACGGCAAGCAAATAAGATCAACACCAAAATCTCTATCAAAAATTGTCATAGGACAGTTAAAGCAAACCAAAGAAGTAGTCATTGATCCCTTAGCAGAAGTATCGATAACCATCTCTCTATTCATAGAGGACACTACAAGGCCTAACCTTTTCACACAATTAACAGCAATAAACGAGTGAGTAGCACCAGTATCAATAATAGTAATAAAAGAAGTACTATTAATATAACATATACCTCTAATCAACCTGTCGTCACTGAAAGTATGAGTCCCCGACAGAGCAAACCCATTCCCTCCGGATTGAGCTTGCTTCGGCTTCTGGAAATGGGTCATAATGTGTTCTGGTTCACCACAGTTGTAGCAAGTCACCATATCATCTTTGCAATGAGATACCAAGTGTCATGTCTTCCCACACTAGAAACACTTCTTCACATCAACCTTGAACTCATTGGCACGATGACCCAGCACACCACACCTAAAACATTTAAGAGTAGTAGGAGCACCTCCTTTACTTGGCCTTTTATCATCAGCAACCTTTTGCTTACCCTTCTCAGCTAGAGCACTATAAGGATTCCCACGGTTCAGATCTTGTTTCCCTCTCTTCTTGCTCATACTTTTATAGTAATTTGATCGAGCCTTACTATCATCCTTATAGATCCTACAGCTATTCACCAACTTTGGAAACCTTCAGATTTATTGATACCCAATCACCTGCTTGATCTCAGGATGCAAACCATTCTCAAACTTAACACATTTTGAGAACTCAGCAGTTGCCTCACTGTAATGAGGATAGAACTTTGCAAGTTCCACGAACCTGTCAGCATACTCGTTAACAAATAAATTCCCTTGTTTTAGCTCTAAGAATTCAATCTCCTTCTTTCTACGAACGTCTTCGGAAAAATACTTCCTCAGGAACTCTCTGCTGAACATCGCCCAAGTGATAACTTCACCTACAGTTTCCAACACCTGATGGGTGTTGACCTACCAATCATCAGCCTCCTCAGCCAGCATATGCGTACCAAACCATAACTTATGCGCTTCTGAACAGTCCATCACATGGAATATTTCATCAATTTCTTTGAGCCAAGTCTGCACTCCATTAGGATCATCCATACCCTTAAAAGTATGTGGATTGTTCCTCTGAAACTTCCCTAGATGTTGTAACTCATCGTCCGTCCCCCCCACCCTAGCATTAGGCTGATTCTGCACAGCCTGCAAATCAGCAGTAATTGCGGCATCATTTCTTCCAGCCATTTCTTATTTCACAACAGTAACAATAACAATGGTTAGAAGACTACCTTAACAGTATTCAACAGTCACACTTCACCGACTCGACAACTTGGCCGGACAGACTGACCTGCTCTAGTACCACTATGTAACACCCTAATTTTCCCCGTGTAATTTATTAATAAAAATCAGAATAATTTAAAACAATCACGCAATTAGGATGCTACCTCCAACTACAACTAGCTCATGCAATAGGAATGTAACACGTATGAAATTTAAAATTAATAAGAATTATAAAAAAAGTCTGAACTTCAACATTTTATTAGCAGTGGAAAAACATTAAACAACTTATTAGTTTAATTATTCAAAACATAATCGTAACATAACGCAATTATAAAGAAATATCAAACATAGGAGATACACATAATAATCTCCACCAACATAAAATAAAGAAAACAAGTGTTCTTTCCCCCAGTGTTACATATCAGAGCAGACTCCGACTCGACAAAAACATAAAGGAGAGTAATATTTTCCACTCACTTCCACACCTCTACTGCGGATTATCTGCATGATATCCATGTAAAAGCAACATTCAAACAGAAGGGGTGAGAAATCACAATTGTATAATAAAATTGCACAATAGTATGTAAGCACACAATTATCACATACATAATCATAAATTCCACAACTCACACTCCACATAATACAAATATAATAATAAAACATGTATGCAATGCAATGAGACTTTACTTCATGACTCGATGCATGTGGTACCAAATGTGAAATCTCATGTGCACTCGCTCCCGATCCCCACCATAGGATCAGAGCACACCAGAAATCGTTATCATCACCATGGGTAACATTTCACATATTTCCACCTAGAACCAGCTACTCGCATCCAATCCCCATCATAGAATTGAGGCTCACCAAAAGCGGACCACCTTCCAAACACCATGATGTGTGATTCATAAATGACATGCAACAACAAAATGTACAATGATATTCACCTTAACCAATGTATCACACCAAAACTTATCACCAAACACCAAACATATACTATAAGCATTCAACATTAGTATTATAGTAACATAGTCGGTAACAACATATCATCCACACACATTACTACAACACAACATATACACCACATATCATACAACACCATCACGCAACGTTTAAATTATTTCCAGGTACTGAAACTATTTTTAAATTAAAGTACACTTGTGAGCTTTCCAACTCTTTGAGCGACACCTCAAACGGACACCCGAAACTCAAGTTATGAATTATTTAAGTTTGACACAGCAGTTGTAACCGGTTATAATATGACCAAAAATAGTGAGCAGAATTTCCCAGTGTAACTGGTTAAACTAGGTAACCGGTTACAACCCCCCCCTAAAAAAAACGCCCAGATCACTTTTTTTATTAATAGTTTAATCAGTTACACCAAAACCTATAACCGATCACACCTTTAAAAAAAAACAATTTTTATGCAATCTGAGTTACGAAAATCAGTTCCGAAATATCCCAAAAACTCCAATTTTTTATGGAAAGTCATATACTCCTGTTTCACACTCTAATTTCCAACAACATACAGCATCCCAATTATTCACTCATCCATAATTCATCCAAACACATATCATAATAGCAACATCGCACATATCAGATAATTCACAACATAGAGAAGAAATTGCAACACAAAGAGACTAAAATACTCACCCACGTGTTATCATACAATCCCTATACAAAAGGAAGTCTCACCCTTACCTTAGATTATCTCTAGAATTTGTTTCTCCTCTAATTATGGAAGGATGCTCTCTTGATTCCTCTGTGCCCTAACCTCTTTCTCCTTTCTCTCAAATTTTGTATGTTCTGACAGTTCTCCCATATTTCTCTCTTTTCTTATTTAATTCTATTATTTCTAATTAAAATCTTATTCCAACTAAATAAAATATGTATTATTTCTACTAATTATTTATTTTAGTAATCCTAAATCAAATATTTATTTCATTATGTCATTATAACCATAATAATTAAAATAATTATTTAATTATTATTTATATAAATAGTCCTAATTCAAATAATAGCAAAAATCAATACTTCTTCCACCACTCCTATATCTCTATATTTTTACTCACACCCCTAACACCTTAAATTATAATCTTTAAGACTATCATCCTACACCCAAAGGTTCCTCTAACACATCAAATCATCAACCAACACATACAATCACACAATTATTTACGAAAATTAATTAAATAAATTGGGACGTTACATGTTACAGGTCTAGCTTTAAAATTTAAAATTGATAATCTTAAAGGTTGAGACAATTAACACTTGATATTTCTCTATCTACTACTAGTTCTACTTTCTCAAGTGATAGAGGGACCAAGTGATAGAAGGGTCGTTTTTAAGAAAAATCTTCATGTTACTATAAGAAATAGATCATTTAAAGTTGTATGTCATTATTGTGGTGATAAAGGTCACATTATGCCCCTTTTATCATATTAGGATTGTCCAAGATTCTAATGGTAAAATGACATGGATATCTAAATGTTCCTCAACTAACCTCAAGGACTCACTAGTTGGGTACATAAATTTCCTATTTGATTGTCTGTAGGAAAGTCCTGTCTCCGCGAAAAGGTTATGGTTCCTAGATAGTGGTGTTCATCGATAAGAAAGAAAGCGGTCACGTATAGGGACAACACAAGAGTAAAATTTTAGGAGAAGGTGTTGTGGGAATTCTTCCACAATCACCATAAAATGTGTGCTTTTATTTAAAGGATTTAAACACAATCTACTTTGTGTTATTCAATTTTGCGACAAAGAATACTTTATGATTTTTGATACTCTAAGTTGCTTGATTGAGCATAAGGCAAGTAAAGATCTTGTGTTTAAGAGTTCTAGGATTAATAACATATATATGCTTGGCTTGGATTATGTGCCAATTCATGGAGCTAAATGCTTAATCATCAAGAGTGAAGATTCTTGGTTATGGCATAAGCGCTTAAGCCACATGCATTTTGATTTAATCAATAAAACAACATCAAAGAATTTGGTGTTTGGTCTTCCAAAAATTAAATTTTCAAAAGACAAACTATGTGATTATTACCGAATGAAAATGCAAACAAGAGATTCGTTTAAACAAAAAAAAGTTGTTTCGACATCAAAACCTCTTGTGTTTCTCCATCTAGATTTGTTTGGGCCTTCAAGGACAAGAAGTTTAAAAAGTAATTATGGCATGTTTGTAATTGTGAATGACTACTTTAGATTTACTTGAACGTTATTTCTAACCCATATGGATGAAACTTTTATGGCTTTTGTTAGCTTTTTTAAGGTTGTCCAAAATATGTTTAACTTGAAAATGATCACACTCTGTAGTGTTCATGGTGATGAGTATATAAACCACCAATTTCAAAAATTTTGTAACGAAAACGGAATTACTCATAACTTTTCATGTCTAAGAACTCCACAATAAAATGTTGTTGTTGACCGTAAAAACCAAGTTTTAGAAGAATTGACTCAGACAATGATAAGTGAAATGAGCTTTCCTGAGTACTTTTGAACAAATGTCGTTAATACCACATGCCATGTCTTAAATAGGATGGTTATTCGATCAGTCCTACATAATATGCACTCTATGAGTTACTTAAAGGTAGAAAGTCAAATATTTCTTACTTTCGTATTTTTGATTGCAAATGTTTCATTTTAAATAACGAAAAAGAACAATCTTAGTAAATTTGATACTACGTCTAATGAAGGAATGTTTTTAGAGTACTCATCTTCGAGTAAAGCATATAAAGTTTAAAATCATAGAATATCATCGGTTGAAAAAAATCCAATACAGAAAAGTGTTTTTAAAAAATCGGTAAGTTTTTCCACACACCGAATATATTAAAAAACTAATATTGTTTTTCCACACACCGAATATATTAAAAAACTAATATTGTTGGGTTTTTTATGTATACTATTACATTTTTTGAACATTTCATTTGTTACGTTTTGTACCGGACATTTCATTTATTCTTCCAAATTTTTGTCCAAACTTTTTGACAAAATTTTGAGTGTAATATGAATATTATGGAAAACTGAGAAAGAGTCCGATGAAATTTTGGAAGTGGCAGGATAAAATCTCACTAAATAATGATATTGGACTGGTATGTTTGCAAGGAAAGATATTTCATCTTTATCTCAAAATGGATAAGATAGTTTTTATTTCATCTTTATCACAAAATGGATAAGATAATGTTGTGAAATAGGTTAATCAACCTGGTTTGTTTGCAGGTGTTTCTTATAAAATAGTAAAGGTAGGGAATCCTTTCCCCTAAACCACTACTTGACAAATCATAATATCATGCCATCTAAACTATCTGTCCCCACTGAATCAGTGGTATCAATCAATATTCCAATTCATCTATGCAATAATTGCTTAAAAGTAACAAAACTAGATAAGGATATGATTCAAAGAGCTTGAGTCAATCCAAGTTATAGTTATCCATTAAGAATGCCCTTGCGTGTTAGTTTTAACATGGCTTCTTCAGAAGCCGTGTCAAAGATGCAATTACAAGAGATAATCATATGCAAAAGCAATATTGACTAGTGGAGGTTCATAAAAGAGAATAACTTATACACATGCATCATATATTTAAATAAGCACATTGTTTTCAAGAGTACAGACTGACACAATACATTGAGGAATATAGAAAGATGTCTCTTTTTATCTCTCTACAACTTTGTACCCTTAATCCCAAACCTAACTAAACTCTAAACCACATATTAACATTCAAATTACAAGCCACCAAAAAAATGAGCAAAACTGAAGATCTATTTGCTTTACCCTTTCAGCTTTTGCTCCCACCTTGTTTAGTACATCAATTAACAGACAGCTTTCCTACCTGTGCAGAAAATCAACCAAAATGCTCCAAACTTCTAAAACTTGTGGGCAAATTACTTTATGATACAAAATCTACATCCTTCTGTTAGCAACTTTACATCTTCTCATATAATACTAACTTGCATCCAAACTCATAGGAAGACCATCCTTTGAAGGAAATCCGAATGAATCACTTGGCTTAACTGCCTGAATATTGCTATAGTAGGAAGGGAAAGTCTCTTGTACGACCTAAATCAAAGTTATGTATGAACACGGTTAGCATATTATGCTATGTAGAAAAGCACTATGAAACACCAACAAGGACAGACTAAAAAATACAACACTGACAAGTTATAATTTTTTAAAATAGAGGTGATTTTGAATGCAGTGTCGTATCAGACACCGGGTTCAGCTGGAAACAAATCCAACAGAAAAAATAAAGTGCAACCAGAATACCAGTTCCAAATATCAATTACCAGAGAAGAACAATGTTTTCCAATCACTTATCAATGCAACAACAATATACAATGTTACCTGATCAACTGCTTCAGAACCATCTGGGTGGAAGACAATAGGTCGGCAGCGCTTATCTTCATTCATCAAACTTGAATTTTGAAAATGGTTTACAAGAGCATTCTTTCCTTGGATTCGAGCATATGCCAAAGAAGCAACTTTTTCACTATTGAACTTCTCCCACCTCTTCCCATTGAATGTCTGCAAAACCGGACATATCATTGAATCTGTCATTTAGGCAAATACTAACCTTTTCTAGCCATCATCTACTTGATAAATGACAGGACATCATCAACTACTATATTAACTTTAGTAAGATAATGAAAAGGGGAGAATGACCAAATCAATACCATTTTCATTCAGCAAAATGATCAAAATATGCAAGAAACAATGTTAAGCCAAAAATATTCCTATACAAACCTCGTAGAATGGAATAATGAGTGAAGGTGACAACATGTTGATAAATGCGTAACCCACATTGCATTTATTCTGCGATTGAAAGTGGAAAAAAATATATCAGTTTCACAAACTATAAGAGCTCAGGGATCAAACAGCAACTAAACAAGAAAAATAAAGAGTACATTAAATTAAAATAGCACAACATATACCTTAAAGTCAATTGGCAGGTAGAGAAAATCATAGGTACCCTTCTGACTTTCATCAATGGCAGCTAACAACATTTTTGAGGTGTATCTGCAGGTAAATGAAGAATTAATAAATCATATAGGTATCCAGTGGAAAGAGCATGGTTAATAATAAACAAGCATAGCTAAAAGTTAAATTGTTATACTTATTTGGAATATTCTTTATCATCAATGTAGTCCTTGTATCTTCACCACGTCTGATCTTATCCAAGTCAAGCTGAAATAGCTTCTTGCTGTCAACTTGGCTTCCATTGTTATCGATCCATCTGCTGCTAACACGGTCAGTAAAACTCTCCATGGCAGTAGGTAGCAATCCTGGATATAGACCATTACCCAAAAATACAGGGCTAAGTATAGGAGAAGATTTCATTCTGAAGTTTGATGAACCATTATCAGGCATATTTTTTGGAATAGAAACACCGGAATTAAGCATGTAATTTCCATCAGTGTGCCCAAGACTCATGCCATTAAAGCCAACATTATTCATCAATGAAGTTTCAGATGACTTGGGGAAAAAACCGAAGTGCCTCTGAAAAGGCAAACCTGACGGGGCAGAACCAACGTGATGATGGTGATGTTGCTGGGACGAATTGACAAAGGAATTGCTCCGACTTGAGTATGGGAAAGCATGACTCATTCCATTTGATGTACTAAGTTGATGTCCCACTGAAGGTTTTGGCCAAGCTGAAGGTTTGGTTTGCGCTGAGGATAAGTTTGGACTTCCCCATAGAAACTGTGGGGCAGTCAAGGTTTCCACTGAAGACCCATTTGATGTTGATGTACCAAACGAGGACAAGGTCCCGCGATATTGACTAAATTTTGGCTCTGGAAGTGAATGTGAGTTGAAAGTAGATCCAGAGGATGAACTCATATTGGTAAATATGTGGTCTCCATGACTACTCCTTCCTATTTCCTTACCAATGGTTGCGACCTTAACTGTGTTTGACGTCTGTGGTTGCAAAATTGAAGCTAATCCAGATAAATGACTGCCGGTTGTTGGGCACATGATACTAGAACTGGGAGAATGATTGATAGTTGGCAATGAACTCTGCTCAACAGGGCTATTGAACTGTAACCAATTACCTGTTATGAAAGTTTCATTAAATTAATTTCAATCCCATCGAAGAGAAAAAAATGCAATATTTAATGAACTTGGTAACTAAAGTATATACTACTTCATGACGCCAATGGCACAGAATATTTAGTATCTCAAAGAACCAACCTGGTGGAGAGTTGGCTAGAGGTGAACCCACTTGATATCGAAAACTTCGAGATTCATCTTGGTCAAGCTCTTGATTAAGTTGGAGCATCAAACTAAAAGGTGTAATATATTATAAATTAAATGTTAATACATCAGTTTTGGATACCAGAATACAAAGGTGGAAGATACATGGAAGTTAACACAACCTAGTGATAAGAATTCCCTAGCCTTTAATTTGATCGAGTTTCTCTATTATTACACAGCACATTCATTTTATTAACACATTTGGTAAAACTCAGTTTCCAGGAATGCAAGACCAACAATAATGAATTTCAAATATTTTCAAGAATAGGTCAAAGATGCCTCTTCAAATGCTTTTTTAAGGAACCACAATGTACAATAATCAGCCAGCAAAATAGATCATTTGATTATTATTACTGCAAAAGTAAAAAAGCAATCAAACACCAAAGCAAAAGTAAAATTATTAGTGCACATACTTGCGACGAGCTCCTCCAGGCCGACTTGGTTCAAGCTTTATGCGTTTACCAGCTATATCACTCCTATTTAATAATTTAAGTGCTGTTTCCGCAGCTCTGACATCATAAAATTCAATAAACTTATGATGCCTCTTATGAGGAGTTTCCCTTATCTGCAGAGATATCCAACTATTCATCTTAATTTCAAGCTTAAACAATAAAACACAAATACTGTGTGTTTCCCTGAGAGAGACTCAAATGCAAAAGTTTTTAAAAAGGATAAAATTATCACCTCTTTGACCTCTCCGTAAGCCCCAAATATTTGGCGGAGGTCTTCATTTGAAACCGATGGATCCAAATTGAAAGCTACCAAGGTTCCTTGATTGATATCCTTGTCTGATGGGTTATCCTGCAAAGTCAAAGGGAAAAAGAAAAAAAAACATGCAAGATAATATTAATGTCAGGGTGTTCAGCTACTAAAAGGATAAATGACAAGAATTGTTTAGGTAACAAACCTTGGGTATTGAAAAGTGAATGTCAAGTTTCCTACGCCGTAAAGGTTTGTTTTGTAATGCACGCATAGCTGTTCGAGCAGCACGGATGTCATAATATGATATCATCACAAATCCCCTGTGTTTACATGCAGTATATAGGGTTCTAATATCACCATATTGCTGAAAATAAAAAAAAATAGTACAACACAATTAATAATTCACTATTTCCACATGAATTCCTTCTCAATGAAGATATACTATTCAATCAGAGGCAACATGAAATTATGGCAACCATAGTTTGTAATTGTACTAGTATCGTGAAGATATCAAAGCAAAACTTATAGTGGCGTCTGGATTGAGCTCACCCTAAATTAAACTCACCTCAAAAAGAGTTCGCAGCTCATTATCCTCCACATTACTGTTAATATTTCGAACAAACAATGTTCGAGAAGGATGCTCTCCGTATGGATGTTCTCCAGCAACAGCGCCGCTTCCGACCCCATTAGGAAGAGAATAAGGGGGCAAACCATTGCCGGAAGAGCTATCAGAGAAGCTTAACTTAGATACTCCCGCACTTAGACTTTCCTGTGTATCAGTTTCAAGTTCCAAACCTCCACCACTCCCAAAAATATCATAATCTTCCAAGTCCTCAAGAGAACCGGGTAAACCACTTAGGTCAAAGTCATCCAATATGCCGGCCAAAAGCTCATCATCGTCACCCGGAAGCATGGTTCCAATTGCATGATTATTACCATTCTCAAGGGAACCATTGAGCTCTGCCTCTTGATGAAGCTTTTTAAAGTCAGTTGATATGTCATCAACAGATTGAAAACCGTTTTCAGTTTCATTTAAGTTCACTACAATCAAGTTAGCAAAACAGGTTCATGAGATTTCATAAAACATGGAGTATACAAAGAATAGAGCTGGTAGGAAAAAATTATCACATACATTTTTCATGTGGAAGAACAGGTAATGAGCTAGAAAAGAGACTGGCATCAGAAGAAGCATGGTATGCATCA
The DNA here is from genome assembly GCA_963859935.3 of Lathyrus sativus. Classification (NCBI taxonomy): domain Eukaryota; kingdom Viridiplantae; phylum Streptophyta; class Magnoliopsida; order Fabales; family Fabaceae; genus Lathyrus; species Lathyrus sativus. The sequence continues at coordinate 739,634,144 of OZ012735.1, read as the reverse complement.
GATCCAGATAAAACTTCCAACGGACCATGTTCTGATTTTCCAGGTGCATTAATAGGTGGAATCTTGGAAGGACCTATTTTGTAACAAAATATTATATTTGATTAAAAATGATAAGTATATATATAATAATATGTTGATAACCAAGACAAAAAAGCAAGAGAATTTGTAGATTTACCAAAGAATGAAGGATTAAAAGACTGCTTCATTGCATCACCTCTCTGCCACACTCAAAATAAAAGAAAAAGAGTTCTTTAGTATTATATTATGGACAGATAAACCTTAAATCCTAGCAAAAGATGTGCCAACCATCATAAAACATGGAAAACTGCATTTAAGCCTGAACCAGGAATAATAACATCTGAACATAATAGACATAAGTTTCTGCATGTACGTCTAGCAAAACTCTGGGGGACTAACATCGTAATACAAGATAGAATATCCAATGCCCAATCATTCAACATTCTCAGTTTCCTAATACATAAGCTTTTGAGCTTTGGCTGCAAATTGTTATTTGGATATAGAACAAATTCAGATATACATGAGCAATGTTATCAGTCTCGGATTCTGAATAAATGGTGTTGCAGGAAATGGTCAATCATGCTTACATTCAATCATTTGATTGTCATCAATTAGGTATAAAACTTGAAATCCATGGGCCACCACAAAACATCAGAAAAAACAAAACAAGACAAGATTCATGACAGACAGTTCTGGCATCTGCCTGATGCCGTGAAGAGAACTATGTGAAAATCAACTGAATTAGACTAGAGCAAAACCTCATGCAAAAATCTGTTCTTCACAAAGGGTCAACACTTTTTTTAACAGATTAAATTCACTGATCATAGATGCCGTGGAGAGAAAATATGTGAAAATCAATTTGATTAAGACTAGAGCAAAACCTCATGCAAAAATTTGTTCTTCACAAAGGGTTAACACTTTCATTAACAGATTCAATTCACTGATCATAGACATTTAGTAGCCTTCTATAGGTAGATAATCACACCATGTCTCTATAGATTCAAGCCATAAGTTCCACTCTCCCATATATATATGATCCAGAGAGAAAAAAGAGACCTTTTCCACAATATACTCAGCAACCTAACATGATGCTACTTCAATATAATCCATGCATGAAAGTAACATCAGCAAAAGAAACCAAATTGAAACGCCCCAAAAATAATTAAGTTACCATTGAATAAAGCAAGTGATCATAACTTCAACAAAAAAAACATTTTGTGACGATCAAATAGCACAAAAAAAGCCCAACCCTAAACCATAAACTCAAACCCTATGTTATGTCAGACTTTAGGGTAACCAACAACAACTAAAATCCCTAACCGCTGAAATTAAATCAAACAACAGAAATAAACTGCTAAAAAACTCAAAAACTGCAGTGAAAATTTAAAAAAAAAACAAAGAAAAATCACGAAATACCTGAAAGGGGGTTAGAAACCCTAAAGGAGGAGGGGTTAAGATGGTGGTTTGGTAGGAAAAAGGAAGAAAAAGTGTTGTTGTATGAAGAAAAGAGTGAAGAAGAGTGTGAAGAGAGAAGAAAATGGAGAATCTTTTAGAGAAAGGGAGAGAAACAGAGCAATAGCGTCGATGATTGGTTGTGACCCAGAAGAAAGAGGGTTAAAAAAGGAGAATGATTGAGAAATGGATTTCAATGGTTTTGGAATTTCACAATGTGGAGGATTTAACTCTATTTAAAAGTTTTTTGGGGTCCAAAATCTATATTACAATACTTTGTGTTTTTATTATTAATTTAAACAAATCCTCTCAAAATAACACGTAAGATAAATGCAAATATTAGTAATATGTAATGTAATAATGCATTGAAGATAGTGATGTGTCTGTATCATCCCTAAGAATCGCACATGACTTTTATTTGTAGAAAGAACGATTAATGGTTACCGTAAACAAGGTACATAATTAAATAAACTTTTTTTACATTTACTTTAAGATTACTAAGTATTATGTTTCAATATTATAAAATCGGATTAATGTGAAATGGATAAGGATTGTCTCCCAAATAAACCGGAATTAAAAAAAAATTTATCATTAAACTTTTCTTTATCATCTCTTATCTTATTTATAAATAAAAAATTGTATTTTAATTGGTATATTCTGTTTGGATATAAACAATGAATTTAAAAAATAATTTTTGTTATGAATAAATCATAAAAATTAATATTTTTTTTGTATTCAATTTAGTAAAACGAAAAATTTTGATTACAATGAATATAAAATGTCATTAGAGCTAATATGAAAGAAAATCTATTTAGTGCAGTCAAATTATTGTCTATCATTTGGTCTTAACCAGATGGGTTAAAAAAACAGATTTAAATTTTATTATTTAATTTTAAATATATTAATTCATAATCACAATTTTTAGATTTAATGAATGTAGTAAATTTTTAACTGAAATCGGTCACAATTCAATTTGAAATGAGGCAAATATTGAAATAAAAGTTGTATTTATTTGTTTAAAAATTTTCAAGGTTGAATTAGACAAATTTTTTATTCCCACAAAATTAAAGAGAAATTCATATCACTTTAGGAGCTATGTTCCATTTGAATCTAAAAGGGAAGATCATTGACTCCGGAACAGTTGGTAACGGTTCCCTTCTCTCTATTATTAATGTTTTATTAGTTAAAAGATTAATGCATAACTTATTGTCCATAAGTCAATTAAGTGACAATGGTTATGATATAATATTTAATCTAAAGTCATGTAAAGTTGTCAATCAGAAGGAAGACTCGGTTCTTTTCAATGGAAAAAGGATGAACAAATTTTACAAAATTAGACTTTTTGTTCTGAAAAATCAAAATGTAAAATGTTTTATGTCTGTAAATGAAGAGCAATGAACGTAAAGTATATGATTGGGTCATGTTAGCATGAGGATGATTTCTCAGCTAAATAAGCTTGATTTAATGAGAGGCCTTCCTAATCTAAAGTTTCCTTCATATGCTATTTGTGAAGTGTGTTAGAAAGACTTGTTTTCATAAACTTCTTTCAAAGAAAAAAAATATTGTTTCCACCTTCAAACCATTGGAACTTCTGCACGTTGACCATATCGGACCAGTGAGAACTGTTTCTGTCAATGGTAAAAAAACGTATGGACTGGTCATTGTAGATGACTACAGTAGATGGACATGGGTTAAGTTTCTAAGACACAAGGATGAGTCACATTATGTGTTTGTTACCATCTGTTCACAAGTGCAAAACAAGAAAGACTTTAGAATTGTTAAAGTCAGAGGTGATCATGGTGGAGAATTTAAAAACAAAGATTTTGAGAAACTCTTTGATGAGAATGTCATTTCCCATGATTTCTCTTGCATTAGAACTCCACATCATAATGGAATTGTATAGAGGAAAAATAAGACTCTGCAAGAGATGGCAAGAACCATGATCAATGAGACTAATATGGCTAAGCACTTCTAGGCAGAGGCAGTCAACACAACGTGTTACATTCAAAATAGTATCTCTATAAGACCATTTACGGGTAAGACTCCCTATGAATTATGGAAGAACAGAAAACCTAACATTTTATATTTTCATCCTTTTGGTTGTGATTGTTTTATGTTGAACACTAAAGACAATCTGAACAAGTTTGATTCTAAGGCACAAAAGTGTATTATGTTACGATACTTTAAACGCTTAAAAGGCTATAAAGTATACAACACATAAACACGAATTATTGAGGAATCAATTTATGTTAGATTTAATGATAAGCTTGACCCTGAAAAGTTAAAGCTCGTTGAAAAGTTTACAGATATGAAGATCACCTATTCAGACTTTGAAGGTAAAACTTTAGAAGAAAAAGATGTTGAGGAAAAATATTCCATGACTATTCAATCGGAAGTTATTGAAGTTCAGACTCCTTTAAGGTAGCACAAACAAATATCATCACACTCTGAAGAATTAATCATGGGAGATAAGATTGAACCTGTCAAAACTATATCCTCATTTAAACCTTCTAAAGATACGCTTCTTAGTTTGATGTCCATTATAGAACCTACATTTGCTTGATGAAGCGCTTTTGAACACTAAGTGGATTCTGGATATGCAAGAAGAACTGAACTAATTCTCCAAAAATGATGTATGGACTCTTGTGCGTAGATCCAAAGGAACTCATGTCATTGGAACAAATTGGGTATTCAAAAACAAGCCAAACGAACAAGAAAAGGTAGTAAGAAACAAGGCCATATTGGTTAAACAAGGTTATAGTTAGTAAGAAGGAATTGACTATACTGAAACTTTTGCACCAGTTGCCAGGTTAGAGTATATTTGTCTCTTAATTTCTTTTGTTGTTAATCATAACATCATCTTGTATCAGATGGATGTTAAGAGTGCGTTTCTGAATTGTTACATAATTGAAGAAGTGTATGTACACCAATCTTCTGGTTTTAGTAATCATAAAAATCCAGATTTCATCTTCAAACTCAAGAGAAAAAGGTATACAGAGATATGATTGAGTCTCTCTTATACTTAACTGCTTTTAGACCTAACATTTTATTTAATGTTAATTTATGTGATCGCTTCCAACCAGATCCTAGAGAATCTCACTTAACATATGTTAAAAGGATCTTCAGGTATCTGAAAGATACTATTAACCTTGGCATGTGTTATAGAAATTCAAAAGAATAACAAGCTAGTAGGTTACTATGATGTTGATTTTGCTGAAGATAAACTTGAAAGAAAAAACACTTATGGAAGTTGTCAGTTTCTGGGAGACAATTTGATTTCATGTTCCAACAAGAGGCAATCAACCATAGCACTATCAACTGTTAAAGTTAAATATATCGCAGCTTCTGGATGCAGCACTCAAATGCTCTGGATGAAAAGTCAGCTAGAACATTTTTAGATATATGAGAGCAACATTCATATTCTTTGTGATAATACTTATGTTATTTGTTTATCTAAGAATCCCATTTTACATTCTAGAGCTAAACATGTTGAGATTAAACATTACTTTATACGTGATTATGTTCAGAAGGGAATTTAAAATTTAAAATTTATTAATACAGACCATCAATGGGCTGATATCTTTACAAAACTCATTACTGAAGATAGATTCATTTTCATTTTGGAAAATTTTAACATGGAATTATGTTCATAATGAAAAAGATGATTATCTCAAAATATTTATTTTCTCATAATGATTTAATGAGACTCTGAGATATTTTTGACTTTGAACATTTGAGTCTTCTAAAGTGAGAAGGTTTCATTAGTTCAGAAGTATATAGTAAAAGCTTGTTTGGTTAAACATTTTATCTTCTGGATACTGAACAATTTATGTATTAATTAGTTGTCAATCAGTCTTGATAAGTGGAACAATTTTAAAGACAACTGTTTTAGAAAACTAATACACTTGTGTATGACTGAGTGACACGTTGGGTGAATAAATTTCTTAGGATTATGTAAAATCTTCACGCTTTACCCCTTGTCATATTTTGTGCACTATTCAAGATTTTATTCATGATTGTAAAACCCTTATATAAATCCACTTTGCTCACTTCACACACTTTCTCTACATTCACTTCTTACATTTTCTCTCTTTCAAACTTAAAAGCTTTATGAAACCGTAAACTATTCTTATGAAGGTATATAAAAACACAAGAAATGGGGTTTGAGTTGGGTTTTTACCAAATGTAAACTTTTAGAAATTTCAACATAAAGGTTAACACGAGAATAATAGTAAGAAGACACAAATATTTTTATCCTAGTTCATTGTTAACAAAGTTACTCCAGTTCACCCGCCAAGGTGATTTTGCCTTCAAAAAGAACTTAATCCACTAATCTAGAAAGATTACAACAAGTTCGTATAAGTGTTTAGAAATACACCTTAGCCCTCTCAAGTCTACAGACTAACACTTAGTCACTTGAGGAAAAATGATATCAAATAAGATACAACAAAGGTGCTTCTATAAAGCAAATGAAACAAATTTAAGAACAAAGTATTACACAAATGCGAGCAACAACTCTTTATGTTTTGATAGAATTTCTAGACTGAGCGTATTTCACTTGTGATATTGTTCGTTACTTTTCTTGTTGTTAAGAAATGAGGTAGAGACTTCTTTTTATAGTTGAACGTTTAAACGTTGAAGGGTACAAACGTAAATCTTGATGTTAGTTGTTGCAACGGTAATAATAAGACTGTGAGAGATAATAATGGTAAAGTCTCACCATATTCCATATAGCAGTACTGATGTGAAATCGGTTTATACCAAAATGGGAATGAACTTTTGTATGGATTCTTTCATCACACGTTTTTGTCTTGACCTTATCTTCTGATCAACTTTATCTGATAAAAGTGATGATGAGTCCAGAAGATGAACGACTGAGTGGTATCAGAGTCTTCAAAGTCTTTAAAAGTAATGTCTTCAAAATATTCAGAAATTGTTCAATAGAACCTTGTCTTTAGAATCTTCAGAGCTAGATATCTGAGTTGGAAGCGAAACTTCTTAGAAGCACATAACTTTATTTTTCTTCAAAGACATTCAACATTCATCAAAATTGCTGATGTTTTTTCAAAGATGAACAAAGTAATTTCTTGAGGCGTGCCAGAAGGATTATGGTGAAACTTCTTTAGAATCAATTTGAAGTTAATAATTGTACACTTCATTAAATTCATCAGAGTACATAATTGCTACATATAAAATATATGCATTGTTATCATCAAAACTAGAGATCATATGTAGAACCAATATCTTATTCTAACAATCATCATCAACATCGGTACAATCTCAAGAACAAGCTCAACAACAACTGGTTTCAACTACTCAAAAGGTTTTTCATGGTTTTTCATCATCGTCACAACAACAACAAACTCCCCATCTCCTACAAACCAGTTATTCAAAATCTACTTTGGGATCTGACCAAGAAGTTTTCTTTAAAGAACCTTATAATACTCTTGAACTCATATTAACTACTGTAAACAAATTGGAAGTTCTTTGTGAACACATGGTTAATTTTGACAATAAAAGATAAAGGATTTGACTTTTTGAATGATGTTAAACTTCAAGGCTGGGAGAAGTATTTTGACCCTCTCCAAGGTCCAGTTTTCTTTCATCTGGTTAAATAATTTTGGACTCATGTTAGGACTTCAATTTTCCAAGTTACTTACTTTGTTCTGGGAAGGAAGATAGTCATCACAGAAAAATGATTGCCAAACTTATTGGACACGATGGGTCTGGAAATAGATGTTATGAGATGGTGGAGAAAAAGTTTGATCTGATTGAGATTTTAAAACTGATTTTCACTTTTGGAGTTCACTCCAACAAGATCAAGGATTTTCTACCTCATTGTCGCGGTGAGAATTGGATGTCAAATTATTAATTAATTTGAATCTTAACTCGTTGGTTCACCATCGGTCTTTAATTTGTCCAAAGGAAGGGGAAAAGATCGAATTACCCAAGATACAACGCAAATGCAAAGCTAGAGAGTTTAGGTTCGAGGGTTGGTTAAACTTAGGGAAGGTGCTAACATCCTAAGTTTCTGTAGTGCTCTATAAGAACCTCTTGTTTTATTGTGTTTATTGCTAATGGTTATCTGCTTAAGGATAAAAGACCTAGTGGTTTATTTCTAAGTATAATCGCTAAGACGTTACATCTTGTGCCTACATATCCTGACGGGAATGGAATCAGAGTATTTGTAGTTCCCCTAAAGGGTTGAGGAAATTCTTGACTATGGCCAAGGTTCCAAAGGGATAAGGTTTTGTTGATTAATTGATTCTAGGAGAAAAGACGAGTTGTCATCTTAAGGGAGAACACTCGACTTAACCACCACAACTTATAGGAGATGGTCTTTGCATCGCCTTGAGAGAAGGGCTCAAACACTCGGATTTCATCGACGAGTATGTCACTATCTCCCTCAAGCGGAAAAGATCTTATATCTCGATTGTATTGTTATGGGGCAGGAGAATTATATCTCGACGGTCAAGATGACTCACGTCTAATTCTCTTGTATGGAGAATAGTTTGAATGAGTTTAAACTAGTTTATCTATGTTGTAAAAGATAAAAGAAAAAGGTTCTCCTTATGGGGTAGGATCTAAGTCTAAGCTGATCGACTTGAAAATTCAAGGATCGAGCGAGGAATATGATGCAAATGAGGTGCAATATGCACGACTTGTTAAGTCATGCGTAGGTTCTTCCTTTGGATATTTACAATGCGATAAAAATAAATAAACGGTAAAGTAAAGATAAATAAATAAATGCATAATCTACAAGCCAAGCGCGGGAATTGCGAATATTCGAATTGAATCGAAGCTAGACGGATAGAGATGAAGTGTCGCATTGATTGAGTTTTATATGAGGTTGATTTTAGGAAAAGTTAAATTAAATTATGTGAATTGATTTGTAAGAAAATGCTACATAATTTTAATTATAAGTCGATTAGTTTTTAATAAAAATAAATTTTGATAGAAATAATTTTAAGTGATCTTGTTTTATTGAAAAAAAGTTTTCTTATTATATTAAATATAGTTTTTTTTTAGTTATTATCATTAAATAAATATAAGTTATTATGTAAAAAAGGTTTTCTTACTAAATATATGTAAATCCTATTTAACAAATAAAATAGAATAGTACTTATTTTAAATTATAAAAAAAATCCTTTTGTCATTTAGAATAAGAATTATAATTTTAAATAAATAAAAAGAGCTTATTAAATTGATGAAGTAAGTTATTAAAAAGTGAATAATTAATTAGTTAATTAAAAAAGATTAGTTTGATTAATAAGAAAAACTGATTATTTAAAAAAGATTAAATTAAGGTTAAATAATTAATTAAGTTAAGTTAAAGAAAATGTTAATTAATTGCAGGTTAAAAGGTTTGTTAGGGATTAGCGGGAGATAATGAAGGGTTAGGGGGGCGGACAGATCCAATGGTGCACAGGCCGTGAGGGCTTATCGTGAGGGGCAGTACAGACTGTTTGATAGTGATCAGAGAGAGATGATTGGTAAGGATCGGGAGGTGCATGATAAGTGTTGTGTGCATGTGCATAAAATTATTACACGATATAAAATAAAAACAAGATACAGAAACCCTAAAAACATAATCCCTCTTTCTCTCTTCTCTCAAAGCTCTGCCGACGCTCTCTCTTCCTCTCCATCCTTGATTTTCCTCTTTCTCTCGACATTTTTGCCTCCTCTTCTCTGCATGTTACGATTTCACTTTCTTCTTCCCTCCGAAACCTGAAAAAAAAACATAGACAAAACCAAAAGAAAGAGTTAATGGTGGCCGTTTACGATCTTGGTTGTCCGGCGATGAAGAACTCTCGTTTTAAGTCGGTCCTGTCGGTTGATTCATGAACGCGTGGGCTTCACGGTCGGGATGACGGTTTCATTTGGACGTGATTTTCACGATTGGCGTTTTTTACGGCGATGATGGCTTGGAAACAGATTTACGGTGAACTTGTGGGTTTGTTTCTGTTTTGCGATGATGGTTAGAAAGTCTGAGCTTTTTTGCGATGATGATGTTTCTTAATATGAGCTTTAGCTATGATGGTGGTTTTTTATGATTTGAGACCTTTTCCATGCCTCTTCTTCTTCTTATATACGCGGATTTGGAAACATGCAATAACGTTTTCTTTAAGGGATTTTCTTTTTTGTTTGATGTTGTCCGAAATTGTTTTGGAAGGATTTACGAATCTTAAATCTTTCCTCTTTCGTTCTTGATGTGTTGTTGTTTTCGAAATGGTTTTGGAGAGATTTTTATTTTGATGGACCTCTAATCTTTTCCATCTTGATTCTCGGTTTATTTGTCGTTACTGTTTTTGACGATTTTGGATCCGCTGTTATGTTGAAACGGATTTGGAAAGAAAAACTATGACTCAATATTGTCCCATGTTGCTCGTTCATGGATGTGGGATTCGTCTTATTTGAAAATTTCATTACTTGATGTTATTTTTAATGATAATGATTGTCCAGATATCCTTTGAAATTGAAGTTGGGTTTCTGTTGGTTTTTCGTTTATGCCACTGTGGACTGTTGTTGGATTTGTCCCTCTTGTCAATATTTCCATTTGGATTTTCATTGACTTTTGATGGTGACGGATTTAGAAACATGGACTTGGCTTAAAGGCTTGATCATGCCGTTTTACTTCTTTTTTGCTGCGAAACAACACTTTGAAATTAAGAACAGATACTGCCTTGATGTTGCTGAACCGTGAAAGCCTATTATCCCTTCTCTTTTAGAAGCTGGTAGCGACTCTGATTGTTGCCCTTCTGTCCCGGCCTGATAATGACACCTTTCTAAGGGTTGAAGAAGAACAAAATAAAATCCTCTTCTCCTAAAAAAACTTGTGCTAATCGTTCTATTTCATTGTGCAAGTTTAGAAGGTGACAAAGATGGAGGACATTCTCGAAGACACCTTAGGCTTTAGAATAGTTTTAGGAAATAGTTTTAGGACTTTGATGTAACCAAACAAGTCTAAAAATAATGACTTGTAGCTTGTAATCCACGTCGTGTAATAATAAAATGCAAACCACCTTTGATTATCGAATAAAATGCTTTGTGTTCAAAACACCTCGAATACGAATTTGATACCAAATGCGCATCGTCGAACCAAGAGAACTTAAGCACTCAACATCCAAAATTTCACTTCACGTCTTAAGAGATTTAATAAAATAAAACGAAACCGTCCGTCCAAATATGGAGAAATTCAATAATACGCCTAAAGCATCATAATTCCACTGTGATCTTGATTTGTGAATCAAGACGGTTCGCAGATGATAATCGAAACACTTCAAACAAATAGAACTCAATCTTTTGCCGTACAGACCAAAATATCTTTGCAATGTCCTGGAAGCTCACGAAATCCAAAGTATAACCGATCCCACTCTTTTTGGAAATAGTGCTATGTGACCTTGTGGAAATCTTGAGAAAGACAATGTGCCCAGAGATCATCGAAGGCGCTTAAATTTGAGAGAAACAGTATCATTAACTTGATATTCCTACACAAACTTGTTAGTCGCAATAAACATAAATATGAAATTATAAATCCAAATGACGCAAGAAACACACAAAGGAGGTGGGATCTTAAAGTCAAAAATTAGGGTGTGACACTCATATGAGAATCTGATCCAGAATTCTTCCGAGGTGTATTCATCATAAAAAGACAACGAACTTTGCATATTACATCAATGGTGACCTGCAATATGCTCTCTACTATATTGCTACTAAGAAAAAGGTGAACCTTCATTCACTTATCTTTCAATATCTAAGGGATATGGTGAAGGAAACCATAGATGGAAGAAAGAAAAAGAGGAATCAGATTCCCCTTGGAAGGATGATATAAGATATTTTAATAGAGAGTAAGTTGATAGACTCTCTAAAAAAAGCTCATATCACCAAAGAGCTGGAACCTCAGGTTGGAAGGGTGTTCAATTATAGAAGTTTAAAGAATATGACCCTTATATCTGAACTGACAAGCAACCCTGCTAAAGTCTCTAAAGAAACTATCTCCAATAGAACGATCCCTTTAGGAGACTTTCCAATCTTTTTAAAGCCAGATCCTCTGAATTTTCTGATAGATTACTTTGCTAGCTGTCAAGCAGATGCTCTAGACAAAGCTTTTGAAATTCCTTTTAAGAAGAGGAAGTGTTCTAAAAAGCAAGTTGATGGAAGGCCTAAGAAGGTTTAAACTTCTATTTCTTATAGGAGGACTCTGGACACTTGTGCTAAAGAACCCAAAGCTAACGTGGCTACTCCTCCTGCTGGAACTGTCTCAAGTAAGTCTGTTCCTTTTGAAATTCAACTTCAATATGTTGTTAATAAATCATCCTTTACATCTATCACTATTACTCCACCTGCCCCCAATCCAAACACTTTTGGTTTTATAACTAATCCTCGTCTGACATCCTCCATAACTAGTGAACCATTTGTTTCTGCTCCGCAAACCATTAATCCAAATGATGTCATTCCACGTCTCACACCATCATTTTCTGAACCCCTTACATCCATTATTATACCTGTTGCGTTGAAAATCGGACATCAAGCTATTGAATTAACTTGAATCTTGATTCTTTTACAACCGAACTTTAATTTATCCAAAGGAAAGGTCTAAAGAAATAAAAACCCCTTTTTGTGATGTAACAACAACGCTAAGAGATTCGGGGATCGGGGGTTGGTTATACCTAGGGAAGGTGTCAGCACCCTAAGCATCTGTAGTACTCTACAGGAACCTTTTGTTTGTCTGCGTGCTAAGTTTGTTAAATGTTTGTTATGGATTTGTTAAGGATTGGGAAAAAAGGTGTAGGTTAAAACCTAAAGATATATACACTAAGTTTGCTCGTAAAGACATCGCGTCCTCTGCCTACGTATCCTAACTAGGATAGAATCAGAGCAATCGTAGTTCACCTCACTAAGTTTGAAGAACACTTGATTGTGATCAAGGTTCAGAGGGGAATAAACATCACAATGTTTGTGTGGAGTTTTAACAAAACTCCCTAATCTACGTTGAATACTCAAGAGAGGAAGTAAGAATTCATCACAATGATTCTTACATAGAGTTGACAAACTTTATCCTAGGGTTCTAGTTGAAGAACACTCCTAGTACAGGTAGGTTTCTTAGACTTAAAGCAAAGTCTAATGGCTTCTAAACTAAGGTTTAAGGATGACTTAACAAAGTCAAGAGAATGGTTATGAACTATCCATGACACAAGGGTCAATGGAGAGACTTTTCCTTTGGAAGGAGGGGAGGGAGGCAACTTGGACGAGAACTAACGAGTTCCATCACTTGGGGAAAAGAAACTTCTTTAATAAAGTAATAAACATGATGAAGATAAAAGCATGGTGACAACCATATAAGGCAAACATATTAAAGGTATCAAATGTAACTACAAAATATGCATTGATGACGATCAAAGCAAATAATCAAGCAAGAAATGTGACAACAGATCAAGCTTAAAATAATTTCTGAGAGGAAACAAAATAAATCATGGTAACAACCCAAATAAAATAATCCTATCATGTTGACTAACACAAAATGAATGATAGATAAGCAGATGAACAAGCATAAACAAGCATGGCGAGAAAGAAATTCATCAAGACGTGCGATAACGATCTCAAAACGTAAACAACTTGCAAGTGATAAAGGGGTATTAAAAATACAAACAACATGGAATTTTAAAATACTACATAAAATAGACATAAAAATAAACACTGTGCAAAAAGAATGGGTGCAAAATGATAAAAGATGAGGGAGATATGATTTTTGGAAGATTGGATGAAAAATAGTGAAAAATAACAAAAGGGTTGCCCTCCTCAGGGGTCGAACCCAAGTTCACATGGTCATAGCGCTTTTGGTGACAGGTTGGTTACCACTGGGGTGGCTATACATCCGTTTGTAAATGCCACCCCATTAAAATATATGGGTAACATTCAAGCAGGCTCGACACAAAAACATGAACAAAACTTGGATTTGCATTTTGGCCATAACTTCCTCAATTCTTGATGGATTTTCACAAACTTTTAGCCTAAATTGAGTATTTTTTAATGAGGAACAAGATGGCATGGTTGGTTTTCTTATATTCCCTCCCCATTTTAAAACCCGATAGCACTTGCATTTTTGAAGTCTGGAATGCATTTTGATGTGTAACTCCTAATCCAATCAGTTTTAAATCAATGTACTCATGCACACACACCACAATAATGATAATGAATGAGTTTAAGCCAGAAGAACAATTCAAGATAGCTTGGCATAGCATATGGTATGCAAATTGCAAAAATGTCATTTGATGCAATCATGAAAAAGTGCAGTTCAGATTCTAGGCACAATTTAATCAAGTTAAGCATACATACACATCATATACATGGTATTGAGTGGTTTCAAACACATTTTGTAGTTAAAAAAAGACTGTCATGAAAAATGGTTCACCAATTGCAAGCTGTTATGAATATAAGGCATGATGAGTTGAAGCTTCAGTTCCAAACATTTTCTGATCAAATTAATCATACACATAGCACATATACATGATATTGAATGAATTTGAACACAAGATGAGGCTTAAAACAGGCTGGTGTAAAGAAAAGTGTTCAAAGTGCAATCTTGTGTTTGTGATGTGCATGAAGATACCCAACTCTGGTTTTGTGCACATACAAGTCACATAGATTCTATCTACACTATACATATATGTTAAAAAGTGAAGACCAAGCAAAGGGAAGATTCAAAACAGACTGTGGCAAGATACGTCTTTCAAAATGCACTTTGGTGTTTTGGTTATGCATGAGAAAACTCAATTCATGTTCTAGGCATATTTTGATCAAACCAATCATGCATACAGTTCACATATGTATTATTAAATGGATTCAAACATAAAAAAGAGCTCAAAAAGGTCTGTGATGAAAAATGGCATTCTAAATGCAAGTTTTGACAAGTACAAAGCATCATGATGTTCAATTTTGATTCTAGGCACATATTGATCAACTAAGTCATGCACACAGGTCATATATGTGGAGATAAGGGTATTCATGCTCATGAATCAATTACAATGTGAACAGAATAGGTTTGGATATGTCTCATGGCATATTGTCTTGAAAAATGCATTTAGAAGTGGGATGTCAAAACAGGTGGGAATAGGTTATGCCAATCATGCATACATGTTGCAAACATATAAATGAGTGGTTTTGAACTCAAATCTAAACACTTCCTGGCCTGAAATCAAAAACTGGCATATTCATGGCAATAATGTGCAAGATAAAGCATTTTGTGAATGAAAAGACAAACCAAATGCAAACAGCTCCAACCAAACATACACACTTACCATAATCATGATTTTAGAGGTGATCCAACTCAACAAAACGGTTACATCTTTGTCATGACAGGATTTGACACAATACATACACATGACATATTTCAATACATAACATGCTCAAAATACCAAAACATGAAATTATGGTGCAAAGCAAGAATGAAGTGTCTACATACCTCTAGTATACTGTGTTGAGCAGGTTAGATCAATAAGAAACCCATAGAAAACTTCAAATGCACCTAGCCTTGGAGATTTCTTCTTCTTGAAGCAAGAATGCAAATTTCAAGACAGTTGGAGAAATAAACTCCACCAATGGTCCTTAATGCTTTAGACAGTTGAAAAATGATATATGTGAGGTGTTTGAGTGATTAGAACATCAAGCAAATGCCTAGAACAAGTTTTGACTAATTTTGTGGCTTTTGGTCAAAGTAACTTGATATGGAAGTTGACTTTTTGAATGGTGAGGTTTTTGAGTGTTCTAAGGTCTTGGACACCTTCTATATCATATTTAGAGATTGTGTGGATGACTGTTGGGGAGTTTGAGTGTAGAGAAATGATTTTGGCAGCAATTGTACCAAGACAGATTTAGGTGGTTTTTGGTGAAAATGTGATTTTTGTGATTTTGAAGCAAAGTGTGCAAGAGCAAAGGCTTGGGCTTTCTCTGGTTTTTTTTAGAGTAGATATTGTGTGTCAAATGAAGTGGTGCGGGCCTCTATTTATAGGCAAACGAATAGAGGGGGCAGATTTGGAGATTTCCTTCATAGGAAGGAAAGGTTTGCTTTTTGGATCAAACCTCCACAAGGGGGTTTTCTTGGCAGATAGGTAAGCTCAATAGTCAAGCAAAATGATGAGTTTGAAAGGGATAAATGCAGGCTAGAATGCATAGGCTGATGGCTGGTTCAGATTTTTCTTTCCACCTCATGCTTGCCATTTTCACTTTAAGTGCAAGTTGTAAAGCCACTTGCAAGCCCACTTGCAATCTTGGCTAATTCCACTTCCTCTGCATTTTCATTGTATTTCCATGCTACAAAGTCACTACATATCAGATAAAACATGTTTCAAAAGCTGAGATTGGCCCAATTGATCAAAGGAATGATTTTTGAAAGTTTGTCAATGTGGGGCTTAAGTGTGAAAACACCAACTTGCCATAACCATAACTCTCAGCTCACAAATCCTTTTGAGATGTTCTAGTACATTTTATAAAGCCCTCGAATAGCTCTAAAACATTCATGTTTTCATGGATTTCAAATTCTCAAAGGAACTTGGTCAAAAGACCTCTCAAAGTTGCTAAAAATGAGCTTGAAAGTGAAAATTTTCTGTCTTTTTCCCTTCTCAAAATGAATTTGGTCATAACTCCAAATCTATGCATTTTCTGATCATGGACCACTTAGGGAATTTTGTAGGATTTGTCAAGAGCTTTCCAATGAGATTTGAACCACTTCATTTGGATGTATGGTTAAGGAGTTATGATCTTGCCCCTTTTGAAACCCTAATTCCCGACTTTTGCGATTACTCCTCAACCCTTGATCCAATTGTCATTAAATTTTATGGGTAGATGAAATATGTCATTAGGAACATTTTTTATTCACATCTTGAGGTCAGATTCCTTATTGTTGAAGAGTTGACTTTTCGGTCAACCGAACGATCGATCGGTGGCTACCAAGTCGACTGTTGATGCTCTGGACCTCCTGAGGCTTTGAAACTTCTTAAATGGACTTTACCAAGCCATATGATCATTATGTACCACAATCCCATCATTATAACACCTTTTAAATCAAAAGTCAACCATAGTTGACTTTTCCTTGCTTGAAAAACCCTAATCGGGTATCCTGGATTTCACTGCTTTTGATTCCTGGGCGACAACCTCAAATTGGATTCATGCTTGATCCAATGGGATATTCTTGATGATATGGAGACCCAAACTCAAAGAAAAACCAGTTCAAAACATTGACCGGTTAACCCTCGAAACCTCGATTTCGGCTGTTTAAAACCCTGATTCTCCTGTAACTTGACAAAGACCACTTGGAAAGGGTTAAGGTTAGATAAATATATGCATATGACCCTACAATGATGACGAAGATCTAAAGGGTCAAAATTTGGGGTATGACAATACCTAAACCTAAACCAAAACTTCCATTCTCTCTTCAATCCCTAATTAATCAACAAGAAAATTCTCGTTCACCAATTCAATATGAAAACCCACAACCAGAAAACACCACTCACTCTGAACCTCATGACTCTCACCCTGACGCTCCTAGTGTAGAGTCAGATTACAATGATTTTGATTTTGAGTGAGATGTTGAGATCCTTTTTGTCCCTGACAGAACACCTTATATATACTATGACCAACCCTGTTTTCAAACTAACATCTGTCTCATACCTTTGGATGAATTATTAATGCAGTTTGAAAATGAGGTGTTGTCATACTGAATCTTCTCACTGAATTTTGCACCTCTAATGCAAACCTATTTGAAGTTCATAGTTTGTATAACAACTTTAAAAGATGGATTGACTTTAGTTCTTGGGAGTTGGAATTCCTTTTCTTGAAGGATTCTTGGAGGAACTTCCATGGCAAATTCTCTGGTATTGTTGAGCCTTTGCTTCAGAAGGTTCCTCAAACTTTTCTTCTCCCTCCACTTGTAAGGGAAGTTCATCTTCCTTCTTCAGACACAAATTTGACATCTGCTTCTAGAACCAAGGATATTATGGAAGCTGAAGATTTAGGCTCTGAACCTTTTTTGGTGCTGAAGACTCTGCAAGAGTTGAAGACATAAAATTAGGTTGTTAGATCTTACCTGGACAAGAAAATGAAATGTTCAAGGAACATGCTGAAAAAGGGATGTTTCAAGCCACTATGTCAAGACTATCACCCCCTTCTTAGAAACCTATTTTTAAAACTTGTTGTGTTTCTATTTTTTATCATTTTTACACTTTGCTTTTGTACCTTTGCATTTTGAATGAAATGCGATTTCAGTGTCTATTTTACTTTGTCTATCTTTATTTATCTTTTTTATTAATGACAAATGGAGACAAAAGTGATATGACTTTGATATATCTATTCCCTTTATGACACCCATACATTTGTCTTTAATTATCTTATTTATGACTCTAATTAACTGTTTTGGGAACTTTGAATAAGTTCATCATGTTTCAAGTCAACCAAGTTTTTCATAAGTTAAGTATTTTCTCAAAAGACATTAATCAAGATGATTTAAGTATGAGTTAACCAGAAGTATATAACCAGGCGTATATAAGCTCTAATGATAACCAAGCATATATGAGTTCTGACATATGAATCTCTAATACAAGACTCATAACCAGAACTTCTGATACTCAAAGCTAAGTTAATTCTAAAATACTTCTGTAACAAGGTTTCTACTTCTGTAACTTGGCTTATACATTCTGGGAAGTTATTTACTTCATGCTGATTGAGATATTTTATATGTTAATATTATTTTAAAGTCTTAAATTCAGGGGGAGCTTGCAAACCTAACTCTGAAATTCTAAGCTGAAAAATAATTTTAATAGTATAATATTCAGGGGGAGCTTACAAATCTCACTATGATGTCTTTATATGATTTAACCAAGTAAAAGTTATTCATTAAAATACATGGTTTTGTTATCATAAAAAATGGTAGATTGTAAGAATAAGATTTAGTTTTGTATCAGGACTTTGGTTTTCATGATAACAATACATTATTTCTTAGAGAAATTTTTTGTATCCTAATGGTTTTATCTAGTATGTAGCTTTTGCTAACAGGTTATGATTTGGAGGATTTGGCGTGTGACGTCATCATATACTATACTCAACACACTTTGACTCTGAAGAGATACAAAAGTGAAATTTACAAGATTATGTCAAGTTTTGGAACACTCTTAAACAACGATTTAGATGAATGTTTGTGCTAAAACTTATGATTGTGACTTGGATAAAAGAGCCTCTGAAGGTTTATCAAGCTCTCAAGATTCTGCACTATCGAGCTCTGAAGACCAAGTTCTGAAAACTTTGAAGACAAGGTTCAGAAGACTCTGAAGACAAAGTTATAAAGACTTACTACTCAGTTTTGATCCTTCTAAGCATGCTTCAACAACATATATTCAGAAGCTTCTAAAAATTAGAAGATAATATCAAAAGATTTTACGTGAGAAAAATAGTACACAGTACAAGATCAAATATTCCTTCCACTGTGTTGATTTTGTGGAATAAGGATTGTACTATTGTACCATTTTGTCTCCTACTTTTGCAAATCTTTATGCGAGGTGCAAACTCAATTGTGGAGATTTCCATTCTACCCTCCAACGAATCTTTTCATTGCCTATATAAAGGAGACTTAGAAGAATGAATGAAGTTGCTCAGTTTATGCTGGTTTACGCTAATTCACGCTACATCACAACGCTTTTGCTGAACTAAATATTCTTGTAAATATAGAAAATAAAACACACTTTCGTACCTCAAAAAAAGAACAGTCCTTCGTGAAGCATAATCGCACGCTCGCGGGATGGACTAATAGAGTCACCACCGAACTTTATTTATTTCCAAATGGGGACATATAAAATATTAATAAAACCCCTAAACGAAAGGAAAATACATGGTCATCACAACCAATAGTCTAAGATCGGGAGTCAGTCACTCAATTGGAAGGTATTAGCACCCCTCATGCCGGTTGTACTCAATGGGAACCATTAGGTTAGGTGTGCATGTTAATGTTTGCTTTTAAATGTTTAGGCTTCTCAAGTTATTTGGAAGGAAAGAGGATAAAGACTAGATGGTTTATTTTCTTAGGGTGCTCATTAAGATCATCGCAATCTCGTGCCTATGTATCCTCATAGTGCAATGAGGAAGTCAGAAAAATCGTAGCTCGGGCTACTATGATTTGAAGAACACTTGATTATGGTCAAAGTTCTAAGGGGATATAAGTATCCATAGCCACGACACTTACATAGAGTTTACAAACTCTATACCTAAATATAAGTTGCAATATCAAATGACTCTAATAAGGTCAATGAGGGGAAGTAAGTACTTATAACAATAGTACTTACATAAGGTTAACAAAACCTAACCTAAAGCAAGGTTGAAGAGGGGAAATGACTCTAACAAGGTCAAAGGAATGACTCTAACAAGGTCAAAGGAAAGAGCCACTTGATGTTGGATCAAGGGGATTGCAAAAAGGTTTAGTCGGTCCTATTCCCTAAGGGTGCTCCTAGTACAAAACCACAAAGAAAAAGTGCAAGTGTGTGCATTAGGTTGACGACGATGCTAACAAGAAATCTACTTACAAGGGTGGAAAATAGCTCGACATTGAATCAAGAATTATTTTGAAAATGGTTTAGGATATGCTAGTCTCTAAGGGTGCTCCTAGTAAACAAAATCATAATCAAATAAAAGCAAGTAAATGTGTACATAAAAAAGGGAGTTGGGTACATGTAAAGTACATAGAATTGCAAGAATTAAATGGGGTCATTGTCAGGTAGCCCAAGAGGAAGTTGTATGTGTGCAACTGTCCTAAGCTAAAGTAATAGAGAAAAGAGATAACCAAATTTGCAGCTCCTTTGTCAGGGTTTATTTGCAGTGTCTCAAATTCATGATGCCAAAGATAGTAACCACATTCCACCACTTGAAAGTCTTTTAGGGTTTCAATAATTTTATCATGTTTGTGTGTGTTTTCTTGAATGACAAAATGATATGGGCAATGGCAGTATGGACAATAATATATGAATAATGAAATATGGACAGAAAGATGAAACAATAATGAACAAAAATCAAAATTAGTGGTAAGTTGTTAATGATCGGATGAATCGGGTCAGCTTTAGCGCTAAGCCATCGTAGCATAACCTATGAGGAAGATCATGCTATGGGAAGCCGATCAATAATAATGTTTCTGCTAAAAACTTGGTGGAGAAATGATATGTAGATCATTCTCAAGGAATCATGCCACACACAAAAAACGGTCTCATCTTTAATCAAGAGTTTCAGATGATTAATCAAGGGTAACTTATCAATGTCTCAAAGCGTCAAGAATAATCCAAGTGATCATTCATTAACAAATTTGAAAAATTAAAAGTTCAATCAACCTTGTAACCATTCCTTTATGATAATCAAGATTTCATCAACTAAAGATCACATGAGAATCAAAGTTAAATAAAGAAAAATCCAAAAAAAATCAAATGGAAATAAATAAAGGATCCAGGGAAACACCAAAATGGTCACAACAATCGAAATCCAAGAGCAAGCAAAAGTATAGAATAATATAAATGAATAAAAAAAGAACAGAAAATCGAAGAATCAACATAATGATAAAAAGAAATTCCAAAATGATTATGAAAATCAAAGTATAAACAAAAAGGGGAAAAACCATAGAAGATTATCAAAATTCAAAATTCAAAAATCAAAAGTTATAAGATAGTAATGGGTGAAAATAAAATCAACAACAAAAATCAAGATAAATATTAAAAATAAAGAAATTTTTTGAACAAGGAAACAAAATAGGGGTGAAATGTTGAATTGTGGATGTGTGAAAAAGGTTAATCCAAATAGGTCCAAGCCCGTGATTTTTTTATTTAAAAAAGAGGGTTTAAACAAGGAGTAAACCAGACAAATCAGCAAAACTCAAGAAAAGAAATACCACATTGCCTTACTTCTCAAACCTCTATCACGCTCCCAACAGTCTCTCGCGGCGGCTCTCCCTTCTCATTCTTGATCTCGTCTCAAATCGCGGTTCTCATGGCTTCATTCTCACCTTGTTTAGTTTCTGGGTTTGCTCAAGTTTGTGTTTTGTCTTGCTTTCGTTTCCCTCGTCTTGATTTCGTGGCCCTCTCTCTCTAGTTTGTAATTTCCTTATGTTTCAGATTTTTGTTTGAGGTTTTGAGGTCTGTGAGGATTGAACGGTCGGAAATGGAAGGTTTGCCTGTGTTTAACGGTGGCGGTTGTAAAGTGATGGGGTGTTCTAGTGGAGAAGATGGTTTGGTAGAGTTTGATAGATATTGAAAGGTTGTTCTTGATTAAAAAAAAGCTAGTTGTGAGAATTTTTTTGAAATGGAGGTTATGTCTTATTCAAAGGTGATGAAGATTGGATGGGTATGAAGACTGGAAGGTGATTGTGAATCAGAAACATGTTAGAGAAGTTGAGTTTTTATAAGGGAGGGAGGCTTCAGAATGTTTTCGCCAAGTCGTCCACAGAGGAATCAAAACCCCTTAAATCATGTTGAACCATTTGTAACTGTTGTGTGATACCTCTTTTTCTCCCTTTACATTATGTTTTTTTGCAAGCTGGAATTTTCGTAGTAATTGTGTAGCAGTTTTTTGTCGTTTGGTTGTATGAAGGTCGTACGATTGTTGTAGGTCTCGCAGTCGGGTATTGTGCATTGTTGTGTATTGTTGCTGTTATATAGATTTCATGAGCTTGTTTTGTCTTATGTGATGTTTTGAACCTTGTACCATGTCCTTTTTTACAGGTCGTGTTATTTTGTTATGTAGTAGTTGATGTGAAGGTTGAAAGGCTCGACTGGCAGCTGAGGATTATAATGTGTATTGCCTTTTTATGTCATTTTGCACAGGTCCTTGTGATGCTGAAGATGGTGTGACTTGTTGTGTGGTACCTTGGCTGAAGGTGTGTTGTATTGTGAAAGATCATGTTGTAAAATATGGGCACGAAGGGTGGAACCACATGAAGGGCTCACGTAGCCATTTTCCTCATGAAGCCTTTTCCATTTCTTTTGTTATCAATTCCCTTTTAACTATGAAACTTATGGAAATTTGATTTACCTTTGGAGTAAACTTGCAATTGGCACTTGAAATTGACTAAATACTTGAACTTAAAAATGAAAGTGAAACATGGTTTGGATGGAAGTAAAATTGACACTTGAAATTGACTAAAACGCTTGAACTTAAATATGAATTTGAAACATGGTTTGAATGGAAGTAAAATTGACACTTGAAATGAAATTTAATTTGACATCAAAATACTTGGACGATAGACTTAATGCTTGATTTGGATTGAGACTGGAATTGAATTTGATCCTTGGATAGGATTAAAGTGCATGAAACTTGACACTTGAAACTTAAAAAAATGAAATTTGAGATGGAATTAAATATGATGACTTGAATGTACTGAAAAAGAAAAGAAACTAGTCTGTAAGTTTTGAAATGCAATGAAGTTGAAATTCGGTGGTTTTGAATTGATCATGAAATTGGAATGGAAAATGGACTTATAACTCGAAAAGGAATTTGAATTGAGGATTTGAATTTGAAACTTTGAATGGGTAATTGAAATTTGATAGCTAATTGAAACTTGAATTTGAAACCTGCCTTGAAGTTGAATTGGAATTGACAATTGAATGGTTTTGAATATTAAAACTTGAATATGAAACTTGAAATGGATGGAAATGAAAATGTAGTTGATTAAAATGGAGACTTGACTTGAAAATTAAACTTGAATTAGAATTGCCAACTGAATTGAATCAGAAAGAAACTTAAATGGAAATTGCAAAGGTTTTAGAAATTTGTCTTTGGATGGTTTTGAACTGAACAAGAGGCTTGAATTTTCCTATGAAAAGAACATGAACCACAAAATCAGGACTTGAAATACTGACCAAATATTTCGGCTTTTGATGACTTTGCAACTTGACTTCATTAGATAAACCTTGATCTCGCACACAAAACCCTAGTCCTGATCACTTGATGATTTTCAGACATAAATCACTTGAATTTTACACTTACTTGCTCTCATAAAGATCCATAACAAAAGTGTCTTGTGATATGAACTGTGCTTCCAACTGCACCAAACCCTAATTGAAAACCAATTGGCCCTGATGATTATCCACTCTGAAACAATTGTCTTTGCCATAGCCTGATAACTTGATACTAAATTAAACCACTTTTTTGACCAAGATTAGGTCAAACCTCCATTGAATTTCAAACCACACCGTACATACACTTGACCTGATAATTTTGCCTTAACCTTGATTCGGTCCTGCAGGACCCGAGCATAGGCAACAAGCAAAAGACACATATTTATGCATGCATAATGGTTATATGACATGAATAATGGATATGATGTACAAATGATGAAAATGATGTGATATGTATGGTTCAAAGATTCAGGGTCAAAATTGGGGTGTAACAGTTGCCCTTATTTAAGTATCTTCAACTAGAGAGTATGAAGAAGACTATTCTTCATATGATTGTAGTGGGAGATAGTTAAATACTAAGAAGACCTAAATTTTGATCTTGAATGCATATGACATGTTATGACATGCTATAGTATGTGATGTATGTATGCAGGACTCTATCTATTGGTTTGAGAATGTGAAATGGACTCTATGGGGATTGTCGGGATGCATGTCAATGAATTTTGTTGGGGCTTGAATAACGTAAAGTAAAACGACTCACTAGGGAAACTTGAGGAAAATGGCTAGTTCTAGCTTCTCACGGAACTAGCCAAAAGTTATTGATAATGTATGTAATGAAAAGTAAGCTCCACGGAGCAAAAAAATGAAAATTTAAGTTGTAAACGAACGACCTTGGATTCATACAAGATAGTTGAGATGACTTTGGCTACCAATAACAATTGGATTTTAAGATAGACACCAATGACAACTGGACTTTGAAGAATAATTTCAGTAACAAACAAACTCGGAAAAAAGTGCCAGTTACAATTGGACTTTGAAAAATAATGTCGGTAACAACCAGACTTTAGTTACCAATAACAATTGGATTTTAATCGTAAGCATAGGTTACAAGTAGCTTTTATTAGGTCGATGCCAGTTACAGCTGGACTTTAAACTGACACCAGTAATAATTGGACTTTCAATACTAATGACAATTGGATTTTGAAACAAAAGATGCCAATAACGATTGGACTTGAAAAAATAAAGCTGATGACAAAAACAATTGGATTTTAAACTGGGATGTCAGTAACAACTGGATTTTAAAAAACAAAGTACCAATAACAACTGGACTTTACACTGAGATGCTAGTAACAACTAGATTTTAAAAAACAGAGTACCAGTAACAACTGGACTTTAAATTGATATTCCAGTAGCAACTGGACTTTGGCTACCAATAACAATTGGATTTTACGCAAAGAGTACCAGTAACAATCGAGACTTTCCATAATATCAATAACAACTTATTTTGACGATAAAGCCAGTGACAACTGGACTTTAAACAATACCATGACAATTAGATCCTAAAGATACCAATAAGAATTGGATTTCAAGATAGAGTGCCAGTGACAACTGGACTTTAAAACGGATACCAGTAATAATTGGATTTAAAATGAATGCCAGTGACAACTGATCTTTACAAGGGATGCCAGTAACAATTGGATTAAAAACTAAATGTCAGTGACAAATGGGATTTTAAAAAGTGCTAGTGACAACTGGACTTAAGACACAAAATTTCAATCGAAATACAAAAAGTGAGTGCCAATAACAATCAGGGTTGGAAAAAATAATAGTAACAACTAAATTTTCAAGATAATGCTAGTGACAACTAGACTTTAGAGACAAAAAATGATAATTGGATCTTTGAAATAATATCAGTGACAACTAGATTTTAAACTGGGTACCAGTAATAACTGGACTTTTGAAATAATACTAGTAACAACTGGATTTTAAATACCAATGACAATTGGATTTTAAGCAACGAGTGCCAATAACAATTGGACTTTAAAATAGTGTCGGTAACAACCTGACTTGAAAAAGGATGCCACTGACAACTGGACTTTAAATACCAATAACAATTGGATTTTTTTGGATGATACCAGTGGCAACTAGGTTTTAGGATACCAATAACAATTAGATTTT
Organism: Lathyrus sativus; assembly: GCA_963859935.3. NCBI lineage: Eukaryota > Viridiplantae > Streptophyta > Magnoliopsida > Fabales > Fabaceae > Lathyrus > Lathyrus sativus. Next base: position 739,608,582 of record OZ012735.1, on the reverse strand, counting down.
GCAATGGGTGGCAATAATAATTGGACTTAAAAATAATGTCGATAACAACCTGACTTGAAAAAGGATGCCAGTGACAACTGGAATTTGAATACCAATAACAATTAGATTTTTGAATGATACCAGTGACAGTTGGGTTTTAGGATACCAATAACAATTGGATTTTGACAATGCCGCCAGTGATAACTGGATTTTAGATACCAATGACAATTGGATTACAAAGGAAATGTCAGTGACAACTAAACTTTGAAAGATGCCACTAACAATTTGATTTTTAAAAGGGATGCTGGTACGACCGAACTTGGAATATAAATATCAACTAGATTTAAAACTAAGTGCCATTAACAATTGGGTTCAGAAAAGGTTATCAGTGACAACTGGACTTCAAAAGGTATTGGTTATGACCGAACTTTGGGTCAAGAGATAACAATCAACAACGAGACCTATGTCAATGCAAATGAACTTGAAGCACTCTTCAAGGCTATGCATGATTTGATTTTGCATGATATATGAATGACCATGATAGGAAAATGCTAACTCTGTGCAGACTGGGAGATAAAAGGCTTTTTATTGCGGAGGTGTTGATTCCTCAACACTGATACTCAACTCAAGTATGTGATAAAAGTATTCCAAAATAGAATTCTATCAAGTTTGACAGTTACCACTAGCCAAGGAGATCATTTTGGATGATTGAATTTCCAGCATGATTCTGATGCTAGCCTCGAACGTAGCAGTCCCTGACATATGGTAGAATTTACTTGAACATCTTGAACATCTTGAAGGTATGTAAAGGATTTGCCCTTCTGTGGCTCATCGTGCCCCAGTATGCTGGATCAGAACTAATGAGCTTTTTTTAGATAGCTTGCCCTTGTCTGAGCCTTAAATCAATTCTTCTTGGTTACTTGATCGGGAAAATAGCAAGTGTACTATTTTTACCGATTGTAGTAATAAGGGAAAAGTCCCAAGTATCTATCTCGAGGACTGCGTAGTAATTAACGGGATTTTTAGTATTCAAAGGAACAAAAGGTCTAGGGGTTTGTTTGGTAGCAAAGTAATACAACAAGTAAATAAAGACTTATAAATCAATCTAAGAACCGTGTTAGGGGAGTGGACACGATGCGAGTAAAGACCATGTAGGATTATCCTGCGATAATAGTTATTAACCTTAATTCATCAGTTGGCCAATTTAGTTTTTCTTAATTCCTTAATAAAAACCCTTTGACGAGTTTCATGTACACTAATTCCTCAGTGTCCATGAAAAGCATCAAGCAATAGTTCCGACCATAAAATACGTGATACGGGATATCCTCATTCCTAAGCAATATCGACCGTGAGACTATTTTGCAAAAGTGTTAGGTTGACTTTCCAGACTAAAACCTAAGCATAATTCGAATTCTACTTTCCAATATGAATACGCATTAAGATTGTTGCAAAATTAAAAAAAAAAAAAAAAAAAAAAAAAAAATATATATATATATATATATATATATATATATATATATATATATATATATATATATATATATATATATATATATATATATATATATATATATATATATATATATATATATATATATATATATATATATATATATATATATATATATATATATATATATATATATATATATATATATATATATATATATATATATATATATATATATATATATATATATATATATATATATATATATATATATATATATATATATATATATATATATATATATATATATATATATATATATATATATATATATATATATATATATATATATATATATATATATATATATGGTGAATAACATAATTCTCATAGAATAATCAAACAAAGGTCATTACATCGCAACTTAGGACCACCCCCTAACACTGGGGGTTTAGCTGCTCATGTTCTTCGTAAACATAAATGCAATTAGAAATGAAAAGGAAAAGATCATTACAATTCAAGTTGGATCCTTTGGATCATCAATTGCTTCCGCTTTTGATCGATCCTTTGTTCTCCAGAAAAACTCTCTCCTCAGTTGTCAATCCTAATATCAATTTAAAAAATGTCTCCTCCTTTCTAAAAAGTGGCTCTTATATCTAAATTCAAATTACATCACGAAATGTCTCAAATGCCCTTCGAAATAGGTCTGACAGCATAAAAATCAGAAAAATAACAATTTCACTCTCAGTGGCCATGACACGGGCCGTGTTGTGCAACACGGGTGGCCGTGTCAGGCTGCTGACTCCTCAGGGCGCGTTTTCTTCTATAGGGGCTGCAACACGGGCCGTGTTGTGTGACACGGGCACCCGTGTTGTACGTCTGTTCTCCATTTTCCTCTGCTTCTCCTGCCCGTATCTGCCAACCGTGTCCTCCCTGACACGGGTCGTGTTATGCAACACGGGTACCCGTGTTGTGGCTATGACTTCCCTTTTCCGACTTTCCTTTGCCTCCGAAAGCGGTGCGACTGTCATGCTATCCATTCCTGCCAAAAACACACTAAAAGAAACCGAATCAAACGCACCAGCGGCAAAAGTAATACAAACTTCAAAATAAGACTTGAATACAAACAACTACGAGTAACTCAGATAACAACAACTAAAGCTTCGAAAACAGATAAAAACGGTGCGAAATTAACAAAAAATAGCGTTTGAAAACACAAGTGAAATCCACCGATCAAACTCCCCCGAACTTGAACTTTTGCTTGTCCTCAAGCAAAAAGCTCGCCAAACCGAACTTAATATCTTTTTCATAACGGAACCGTCCATAGAAATGTGAGTTACAGTGATGATACGCATACTTGAACTTCTCATTCCAAGTCCCACTAGGATTAATCTCGGATTTTCCCTCAAAATAGGTAACATACAAACACTAGACTGCGGTGTCGTACCTCGAAAAATACGATCCTCGCGATGGCCGCGGAAAATACTGTTCGAAACAGAGTCGCCACCGAACTTTATTCATTCCAAGGATGGAATAGGAAAATATCGATAAAACCTTTAAGGGGGTAAGAACATGGTCATCGTAACCAATATTCTAGGTTCGGGAGATGATTACATGAGGGGAAGGTATTAGCACCCCTCATGTCCGTTGTACTCAACGGGAACCTCTTGATCGATTTGAGAGTAAAGTTATCTATGCTTATTTGTTTTCTTCTAAAGATTTCTCCTAAAGGGGGAATGGGTGGTTTTGAGATAGGGTGCTCGCCAGGGATTGAGGCCCTTGTGCCTACGTATCTTCACTTGTAAGAAGTGGAAAATCAGAGCATTCGTAGTTCGTGGACTACGGGAAAAAGAGGGGATTATGCTCGCCAAGATCATCGCAATCTTGTGCCTACGTATCTTACATTCAGAAGTGAATGAAGAATCAGAGCAGCCATAGTTCGGCTGACTACGGTAAAAGGTTTGTGGTATGTGAACGGGTGTTTAAGTCGCATTCTAACTACTAAACGCTGGCTTGTCTGCTCGCTAGGGGAGGCTGAAGCACTAGTTTGTTATGCACGGAAGAAGGGACTAAACAATGTTCTTGACAAAAGGTGTTTTGGTTGGAAATCGCACGAGGGCGAGGAATTTGTGTTTATCGCATTGGATGTTTTAGTTTTAGAAAAGGAGGATAGATTTTAATAGGTTTAAGGTTTCGATTGCACGGGGGCAAGAAAGAGGATTTTAGCTAGGTAATTTGATGGAGAATAACGAGACGTCGGCCTCGCAATCAATTAATCGGGATATTATTGGAATGCTGGATCCCAATAAAACGTTTTCATTCGAATAATTACGAAATATGTTTGAGAAAGTTTCAATCGCACGGGGGCGAGAGAAGAGGGTTGGGTTGAATATTTTAAGGGAGAATGACGACTACTCGATAAACGAGACGTCGGTCTCGTAACCAATTAGTCGGGATATCGTTGGAATGCTAGATCCTAACGACATCTTTTTTATTCCATTAATTATGAAATATGTTTGTTGGATAGTGAATACTTGTCAAAGTAATTTTGGAAGTATTTTAGGAAAGAAAGTTTGAACGACACACCATTCAAGGCGTACGCCTCATTAGTAGTCACTCTCAAATTCGAGGAATGCGCGACTCCAAGAACTCGATTCTTTCGTGATTTGATTTAGAAAATAATTTGAATAGTTTTAAGGTTTCGATCGCACGAGGCGAGAAAAAGGGATTTGGTTAGGCAATTTGATGGAGAATGACGACTATTCGATAAACGAGACGTCAACCTCGCAATCAATTAATCGGGATGTTATTGGAATGCTAGATTCCAACGACACCTTTTTCATTCGACTAATTTCGAAATTAGTGTTTAAGGAAGTTTCAATCGCACGAGGGCGAGAAAAGAGAATTGGATTGAATATTTTAAGGGAGAATGACGACTACTCGGTAAACGAGACGTCAGCCTCGCAACCGATTAGTCGGGATATTATTGGAATGCTAGATCCCAACAACACCTTTTTCATTCAAGTAATTATGAAATTGTATTTGAATGGACAATGGCGATATTTGTCCAAATAGTTAGGGCACGTGTTTTATAAACGAAAGGTCGAGCGAACCACAACCTAAAGCGTACGCCCCAAGAGTGGTTACTTGAGAATTCAAGGAGTGCGAGCCTCCAAGAACTCAGTTCTTTCGCAATTTGGTTAAGAAAATAATTTGAATTTTATGTATGGTTTAGAAGCGTACTAAGGGTTTATACTCGATCGCACGAAGGTGGGGAACGAGATTAGACGGGCTGGAAATCTGGGATGAATGACGACTACTCGATAAACGAGACGTCGACCTTGTAACCAATTAGTCGGGATATCGTTGGAATGCTAAATCCCGACGACAATATTTTTCATCCCATTAATTATGAAATATTGTTTGTTGGACAGTGAAAGTACCTGTCCAAATAATTAAAGGAGGTATTTTAGAAACGAAAATTCGAAAGACACACCATTCAAGGCGTACGCCTCAACAGTAGTCACTCTCGAATTCGAGGAATGCGCGACTCCAAGAACTCGATTATTTCGTGATTTAAATAGGAAAATAAATTAGGAATATTAGCATACTCTGACTAGGCGCGCTATGTATTCTAGAAAATAAGATCGAAAGGGTCACAACTCGAGGTGTGCACCTTGAGAGCAATCTTTCGAAAACTCAAGGAAGGCGAGATCCAAGAATTCAGTTGTTTTTGAAATTTGTTTAAGAAGATAGTTTAATTTAATTAAAAAATAATTTTAATTTTCATATATAAAATAAATTAATCAATTGCAAAAAGTTTTGAAAAAAAGCTAATCATAATTAACTTGTTTTGAAAAAAAAGTTTATTATCTTAGAAAAAGTTAACTTAACTAATAAAGTATAATTTTCTAAGAGTTTAATATTTAAAATATTTATTTAATAATAATTTTGAAATATATTTTTAAAAGAATAATTTGAATTATCTTATAAAAATATATAAAAGTAATTAAAAATATCTTTAACAAATTTCAATTAATTAAAAAAAGGAGATTCCAAAACCGAAAGACGGAATAACCACAGCTTAAGGCGTGCGCCTCAAGAGCGGTTGTCCAAGGATTCAAGGGATGCTAGACCCCAAGAACCCACTACTTTCGTAACGCGGCGAGATATTCAATTAATGTGTAAGAATATTTGGTGGCATAACGACATGAATTTGTCGAAGCCATGGATTGAAATTCGATTATGCAATAAAAATAAATAGACACAATCCAAAAATATTTACAATGTTAATAAAATCATTACAACCATGGGAAGTGCAAAAAGGAAGGACTTAATAGGCTTATATATATATATATATATATATATATATATATATATATATATATATATATATATATATATATATATATATATATATATATATATATATATATATATATATATATATATATATATATATATATATATATATATATATATATATATATATATATATATATATATATATATATATATATATATATATATATATATATATATATATATATATATATATATATATATATATATATATATATATATATATATATATATATATATATATATATATATATATATATATATATATATATATATATATATATATATATATATATATATATATATATATATATATATATATATATATATATATATATATATATATATATATATATATATATATATATATATATATATATATATATATATATATATATATATATATATATATATATATATATATATATATATATATATATATATATATATATATATATATATATATATATATATATATATATATATATATATATATATATATATATATATATATATATATATATATATATATATATATATATATATATATATATATATATATATATATATATATATATATATATATATATATATATATATATATATATATATATATATATATAACCAAACCCAAGTTTATTATGTGTCATTAGACACAAAAGGAGTTTGTATCCCAAAATCTACAATGTATCAAAACGTGAAATGTAATATAATGTCAGCTGTAGTATCCGACAAACACAAACACAAACAATACCCATGCAATGCTATCACCATCATGTGACGTAATAATGCAATGATTAGCCAAACCAAATATAAAAAATGCTGCAGCAATATTTAACCTTGTATTAGTAACCAATGGTAATATATCCACACTATAAGAATAACCACTAACAACACAACTTGAATATTTATCCATTAGCTTAAGTTAACTAATTAAGTAACTTAAAATGATAGGAAAACAAAATAGAAATTAGATACAAAAAGTTAGTAAAAGAAGATAATAATAACAATAATAATAATAAATGACGAAGATTAACGGGTAACAAAACCAAGCAGAAGGTCCTACTACCTCTCTCTCATGTTCTCATGTACCATCAATCTTAAAATTTTTTAAAGGAAAATCTCCATGACCACATCTCATAGAACTTGATAATGGTATACAAAGTAAAAAAAAATGAACACATCTTTTATATTCTCTCCAAACTTTAAAAAAAAAAAATTTATACACAACAAAAAGAGTTCCTAAGATTCCTCTCTTACACTAGCAAAATTAATTGCAAAATTCAATGAAAATTATATGAAAAAAAAAAACACACTTAAAACTCTTCATGGAAATCTTACTGTTCATCCTCATCAAAATGCCACTATTAATCATCTTCACCAAAACGAAAATACTGCTAAACAAATCAAACATTTGAAAACATCACGACAACAACTCTTTCCTTCTAACACTAGTATGTGAATTCAACAACAACGCATACAAGAATAATGTGTAAAATAACAATTTGTTCGAACAGAAATGTTACCGACAGTTGAAGCATTTTCAAACGGAGGTTGTATGTCAAGTTCGTAGCCGGATCCTTGCGTAAACAGCACACCTGTTCGAGTTGTAGTTGCTTCATAAGAAGCTTTAGCCGAAGTAAAGTCGTGTTTGTTGGCAAGGATGGAGTATGAATGTTATGGGTGGAGACTGTATGGTTGTGTTCGTCAGAGTTGTATTGGTTGTTGTTTATGGTGTTGGAAGCTCGTTGATGGTGGTCGTAAGTGGTGTACTGCGAGAGAGGGTTGGTTGTTATTTGTCTACTCGAATCGTGGCGGCAGTTATTATCACACAACAGTTACCGTGGCGAAAGGTTTTGTTACAATGGAAATAAGCTTCGAAGGAGGCGAGAGTTTTTTAGGAAGATGATGGTTTTAAGGATTTATGGTGGTGACCATTTATTTGGTGTGGTTTTTCACATGAACTATAATCCCAAAATTGAGAAGGAGAAGAGATATGTGTGATTGATGGCTTTTTCGAATGAAAAGAATACAGAAACACAATCTCTCTCAGTCTGCCGCCTGGGGTTTTTTCTATGTGTCCCCTCTTTCTCTATCAAAGCAGTATATATAGTAGGGATAGTAGGGTTTTAATATTTTCAAAAAATTCCATAAATACCCTTCTGAAAACTTGACCAACAAGAATAGACTAAAATAAAAAATAAAATAAAGGACAAGTACATTTTGTAAAAAATTTTTAAAATAGAAACACGTGGATAAAATCTAAATAAAATTAAATATTTAAATAATTCTAAACTTAAAAAAACTATTCTATAAAAAAAAGAAAAAAAAATTTTAAAATAAAATAAAATAAAATAAAAAACTAAAATTAAAATAAAATGATTAAAAAAAATAAAAAGTCGGGCAAATGAAAATTTGAAAAAGGTAGGACAAATTTGGGGTATGACAGATGCCCCTATCTAATTGCCTTGAACCTGAGAGAATGAACAACTGCATGGCATTCATTTTAGGGTGGAAGTCAATTAGATACAAAAAGACCCTGAAATTTGTCCGACAAGCAAAGTGTAGAGACAGGATGCAAAATAGATGAACGAGATAACCTGACATTTTCTGGGTGGTCGAAGCAGTCCTTTATCCAATAAGGTTCTTCACGGTACCAGAGTGGTATCTCGAGCAAAACTTGAGACTCTTCGGGTGGTCGAAGCAGTACCTTATCCATTAAGGCTCTTCGATGATACCAAAGCAGTATCTCGAACAAAACTTGAGATTCTTCGGGTGATCAAAGCAGTACCTTATCCATTAAGGTTCTTCGAGGATACCAAAGCAGTATCTCTAAAAATTTGAGATTCTTCGGATGGTTGAAGCAGTACCTTATCTGTTAAGGCTCTTCGATGATACCAAAGCAGTATCTCGAGTGAAACTTTGCTGAGGAACAGTTGAGCTAAAATTCCTATTTAAAGGAACAGCGTTGTCCAATCTCTGCAGGGGAGAAATCTTCAATGAACTCTCTAAGATAACCTCTGCTTGGGGAGCCACCAGAGCAATAGTTGCTGAAGATTATCATCATCAACTGCATGGTTGAAGAATGACTTGCTGGGGAATAGAATTCCATGAGCACGTGCGGGGCATCAACTTTGTTTAGAGAAATATTGCCGACTTTGATAGAGGACCGGTCAGGATACTTGTGAACTGATCCTGGATCCTGTTATGCTATGTCGCTGGGGACATAAATGTCATGCTCTGTATGATGCGCGAATATGCAAATGATGCGACTGCTAGGGAAATAAGATGCATATGTAAATGATATGCAATGTATATGAGAATGCAACCAGGTAACTGGATTTGGTAAGACTTTGTTTTTGGCTTAAGATTAGATGGAACAAGGTGAAAAGATTTACGGGGTATACTGGCTTATCAACTCGGGGGTTGAGAAAAACAAATATACTATCGACTCGAGGGTCGAGGATAAATCAGAACAACAAGTCAGCTCGGGGGTTGAAGAAAGATAAATATCAACGCGGGGGTTGAAGAAAGGTAAATATCGACTCGGGGGTCGAAGGTAAAGGAAAATATCGACTCGGGGGTCGAGAAAAACAAAATATCAACGCGGGGGTTGAGAACATAAAGAACAACATCGACTCGGGGGTCGAAAAGAACAAAATATCAACGCGGGGGTTGAAAGAAGAAAAGGAAAATATCGACTCGGGGGTCGAGAAAATAAAGACATATCAACTCGGGGGTTGAAAGAGGAAATGATCGTGCTATGTATGCGTATGATACATGTCAATTATATGATGCATATGTGAATGCAAGTAGGAGATTGGTTTTATTAAGGTGTCGACAATGGTGGACTTTGGTAGTTGCCAATAAAGGATTGGACTTTAAGAGATGCTAAGCGGGGTGGACTTTATTTGGTGAAAGTATTTGACTTCCCGACAATCGGTATCTAATGATGCTATGGTCAGAAGACAGATATGGATGCTTATGGATGCCCCAAGTTAGATCCTTTGCAGAAGTTGTGCACTCGTTCTTGTAAGAACCTAGCTTCTAGCTGATATGCCTTGATGGCTTGCAAATGTTGAGCGCAGCGACATAACCAAAGCATGTTAAATATGCGAGCGTAGCGACTTAACTAATGCATGTTGATCATGCTTTTGCTCTGCCCCAAGGCTTTTGACGCTTGTTGTGAACTCAACAGTTATTGATGTCTGGTATGGTCTGCTTAAACAACTTTGGAAGTAAGGAGGGAAACTGCCCCTGTTTAACTAAACTGCCTCAGTCCGCCAGGTATTTGAAGATTTTTCCTTAAAGATTTATACCATGACATGGTCTGCGATGATTGCCCCAGTGTCTGGATTTTGCAACAATATGCCCCTGTTTGAAACTCGGAAGAACTTGCCCCAGTCTGCAGAATTATGAGAAATTCTTGATTCAGGTCAACACCAATGAGTGATCGAGTTCCTCTTTGACTATTATTTTGTTGGAATTTCCATAATGCCAAGTACGGACTTGCAGTTAAAAGTGTTTATTCAAAAAATGGTAATTTTAATGCGACATTTATGCAAAATTTGAAAGGATCATTTATTAGAATGATGTGACAGTGTATGACGAGTGGACTATTAGTCCAAACGCAGTGCTAATTTATCTGGTGCGAAAGATATAGCAAGAATAATGACACCAATATAGAAGATTAGCAAATATGTAGGAGTCAGTTTACGCAACCTTGTTGTAGTTATGCTTTCAGAATAAAACTCCGCCTCAATTAGGTTTTTTGAGGGTTGTATCACGGTCTGGTTCACGATTATGAAAACAAAGGATATTAGGCTCAAAGTATTATTTGTACCCACCCCTTCTTCGTAATGATCTCCATACCTACGTTCAGTTAATTTAGCACCTGTTTAACGGTGTAAACTTGATGGTTTAAAGTTTTCCTGAAATGGTAGCCACCTTATTTTGATGGATGTTAGTAACCCCTTGATTTGGGTGGCCAGTGAATCTTATTTTGCTTTTGTCGAGGGTTTGAGGACCTCTTTTTGGTTTTTTGATCCCTAACTTTTGCATGGACTGACTTTGCTTGTCAGATCCATCGGGATTGCCTTGATTTTTGCCTAAGTCCCCTTTTGAGGTGTTTGACTTAGCAGGCTTTTGAATTTTTTTTGAAGGATTATGACTGCCATGTCATTGGTCATTGATGAACAACCGTCATGCTTTTTGGATATTCTCATGATTTGAGTGCACACTCAGGTTAACTGAACACTACCCATGCCCCAAGTTAAATGTAAGGGTTTATAGATCCGAAGGAAACTCCTACTTCTAGGCTTGAAGTGGTTGACTAGGGACTAACTCCTTATCTCTCCAGTGTTTGGGGGTTCAAAACAATGCCTGTACATCATTAGCGAGATTTTATCCAAAAGCATACTATCAGCAATTATGGGTATTTTGTTTTCGTCATCCTCCCTCAAATCTTTGCTAAACAGCAATGCGATAAAGGAAGTGGAGTGAATTTTTTTTGTGATTTTTTGCAATAAGTGAGAAAATGTGAGTGAATACGAATGGATTTGATCAAAAACATGCATAATCATCGCATTAACAATACCATTAATAAGAAACAATGTCTAAAAGCAAGTAGCATTATAACAGAAAAGAAACTACAAATGCGAAAAAACAATATGGAAATTGCCAGTATTGAGGAACTGGGCTTTTCTCTCTTGCATCACAGTTGAGCTACCTTTCTTGCTCATCGAGACCAGTATGATAACCTTCTTCATATCTACTCTCTGCAGCTTCTTCCATGCCATGGACTGATGAACTCACTTGACCAGATGACGGTTTGATGTTGATATGAAGTCCTTGAGGTGTGAACGAGATTAGCTTGGACTCGATCAGATCTTGAACCTTATTCTTGAACTGTTTGCAATCTTCGGTCGAATGCCCCATGGCATCAGCATGGAAGCCGCATCGCGCATTGGTGTCAAAGCCTGGTGGATATGGTGGGATCACAAGATCTAAGCTCTTTGGCACTATCAGTCCACTACTAATCAAACATGGTAGCACGTGATTGTATGGCATTGGTAATGGATCAAAGTGTCTCTTTGGTCTTTGATTATAGTAATGTCGTGGTTGAGGACGTCTATTGACAGGAGAATATTGACCATGTGAAGAGATTGGAGTCACACAGGTAGACCCATAAGATTGCTGGCTTTGAACAGTCGAGATGAGTGGGTACTGAAGATAAGGCACCGAGGATGGAGCATGGGGAGTGTCCCTGATCGTGTTTATCTCATCCTTTTCTTCCTCTTGGGAGCCGACAACTGATTCATTTTCACCAGCCGGGATGTTCGAGATGTCATGAATCTTTCCACTCTTGAGATAGCTCTCGATACGTTCTCCTACTGAAACCAAGTTAGAGAAGTTTGATGTCCCATTGCCCATCATATTTTCCAAATAAGGTTCTTGTAAAGACTCTATGAACATGTCAACCAATTCCCTGTCCAAGAGCGGTGGTTGGACGTGAGTAGCTACCTCTCTCAATCTCTGAGCATACACTCTAAAAGACTCGTTTTCCTCTTGAGATAGGCCTTGCAACTGTATGCGGTTGGGAGCCACATCAAGATTGTATTGGTATTGTTTCACAAAGGCGTTGGCTAAGTCCGACCACGACTGGATATGGCCACTCTCTAGCTGCATGTACCAACTTAAAGATGCCCCACTCAAACTGTCTTGGAAACAGTGAATCATAAGTTTGTCATTGCGAGCATAGAACGTCATCTTTCTGCAAAACATTACCAAATGTTGCTTTAGACAACTATCTCCTTTGTACTTTTCAAAATTTGGCATCTTGAACTTTGTAGGTATCACAAGTCCGGGTACCAAACACATATTCAAAGCATTCAGATCAGCAGTATCACGCTCCATCATGGCTTCAACTTTCTCTTCCAACACACGACATTTTTCAGCAAACTCAACATCCTAAGGTCGTTCAACATTCCTCACCAAGCTTTCCACTTGGGAATTCGGTGTAGTGAATGCGAAGCTATGATATTCAATAGCATCATGAGACGAGGTATGTTCATCCTGAATAGTGTGACGCTCTTGTATAACCTGGTCTTCAACAGGAATCCGCATAGGCTGAGGTATGACGTTCTTAGTGACTATAGGCCGTTGAGGGTTGTTCTCTCTCCTTGCCAAGGCTAACATAGCCTCCACAAGCTGGTCCAACTGGTTCTTCATCAAGTCAACATCTGCTCTTGATGCAAACTGGTTCTGCTCTTATGAACTCATGATTCTTCCAAAAGCTGCTTCAAGTCCGATACGGGTGTCGGGAAATCAACTGCGGATTATGGACAAAGGATGGATGAGCTTTTTGGTTTTGGAAGACGCTATGCAATGCAAATGAAATGCAGATGCAATAATATGCGAATGCAATATAGGCACAAACAAGATCCAGGATAACATAAGCAGGTCGAAGCTCCCTAACCGGTAGACTATACAAGGCAAGTCCTAGATTCTGTACCCACATACCCACTCACGGGAAGCTTCTATGTTGATGGATAAGGTTCCCAAGATCACGGACACCAATCGTATCAACATTACGCAACAGGCTAGCTGTATTATAACGAGAGTACGATAGGGTCTCTCTTGAGCGGAGTCCTCATGCTAGGCACACGAGGAGCGGGTCCTCGGAGACTAACATTACACGACTACCAATATAGAAACTGGTTCTAAGAGTGGTTCCCAGAGTCATGGACCCTTCATGAATCAAATCGTATAACAGGCTAGCTGCATTACGATAGGATCTACGAAAAGGTCTATTCTGGAAGAGCTTTCACGCTAGGCACACAAGGAGCGAGTCCTTGGGGACTAACACTAATCACTACCAATTCTAAACTATGTTTTCTCTCTTCTTTTTCCAAAGCTCGAGTGTAGAGCTTTACTTGCAATGCTATCCCCGAATCCAGCAGGCAGATGCAGGCAGATATAATAAACAGCATACGATAGAAAGAGAAAATAAGTAATAAACAATAGGAGAAAATAAACATAAAGAAAACAGTTAAGCAAAAGGTTAGTACTTCTCAAATCGAGTCAAGTTAGGCTTGACTCTCTCTTGCATAGGGCAATGACTGTCCCCAGCAGAGTCGCCATCTGTCGTACCTCGAAAAATACGATCCTCGCGATGGCCGCGGAAAATACTGTTCGAAACAGAGTCGCCACCGAACTTTATTCATTCTAAGAATGGAATAGGAAAATATTGATAAAACCTTTAAGGGGATAAGAACATGGTCATCGCAACCAATATTCTAGGTTCGGAAGTCGATTACATGAGGGGAAGGTATTAGCACCCCTCATGTCCGTTGTACTCAACGGGAACCTCTTGATCGATTCGAGAGTAAAGTTATCTATGCTTATTTGTTTTCTTCTAAAAATTTCTCCTAAAGGGGGAATGGGTGGTTTTGAGATAGGGTGCTCGCCAAGGATTGGGGCCCTTGTGCCTACGTATCTTCACTTGTAAGAAGTGGAAAATCAGAGCATTCGTAGTTCGTGGACTACGGGAAAAAGAGGGGATTGTACTCGCCAAGATCATCGCAATCTTATGCCTACGTATCTTACATTCAGAAGTGAATGAAGAATCAGAGCAGCCGTAGTTCGTCTGACTACGGTAAAAGGTTTGTGGTATGTGAACGAGTGTTTAAGTCGCATTCTAACTGCTAAACGCTGGCTTGTCTGCTCGCTAGGGGAGGCTGAAGCACTAGTTTGTTATGCGCGGAAGAAGGGACTAAACAATGTTCTTGACAAAAGGTGTTTTGGTTGGAAATCGCACGAGGGCGAGGAATTTGTGTTTATCGCATTGGATGTTTTAGTTTTAGAAAAGGAGGATAGATTTTAATAGGTTTAAGGTTTCAATTGCATGGGGGCAAGAAAGAGGATTTTAGCTAGGTAATTTGGTGGAGAATGACGACTATTTGATTAACGAGACGTCGGCCTCGCAATCAATTAATCGGGATATTATTGGAATGCTGGATCCCAATAACACGTTTTCATTCGAATAATTACGAAATATGTTTGAGAAAGTTTCAATCGCACGGGGGCGAGAGAAGAGGGTTGGGTTGAATATTTTAAGGGAGAATGACGACTACTCGATAAACGAGATGTCGGTCTCGTAACCAATTAGTCGGGATATCGTTGGAATGCTAGATCCTAACGACATCTTTTTCATTCAATTAATTATGAAATATGTTTGTTGGATAGTGAATACTTGTCAAATTAATTTTGGAAGTATTTTAGGAAAGAAAGTTTGAACGACACACCATTCAAGGCGTACGCCTCAATAGTAGTCACTCTCAAATTCGAGGAATGCGCGACTCCAAGAACT
This sequence comes from Lathyrus sativus, assembly GCA_963859935.3. NCBI lineage: Eukaryota > Viridiplantae > Streptophyta > Magnoliopsida > Fabales > Fabaceae > Lathyrus > Lathyrus sativus. Next base: position 739,593,421 of record OZ012735.1, on the reverse strand, counting down.
CGATTCTTTTGTGATTTGATTTAGAAAATAATTTGAATAGTTTTAAGGTTTCGAGCGCACGGGGCGAGAAAGAGGGATTTGGTTAGGCAATTTGATGGAGAATGACGACTATTCGATAAACGAGACGTCAACCTCGCAATCAATTAATCGGGATGTTATTGGAATGCTAGATTCCAACGACACCTTTTTCATTCGACTAATTTCGAAATTAGTGTTTAAGGAAGTTTCAATCGCACGAGGGCGAGAAAAGAGAATTGGATTGAATATTTTAAGGGAGAATGACGACTACTCGGTAAACGAGACGTCAGCCTCGCAACCGATTAGTCGGGATATTATTGGAATGCTAGATCCCAACAATACCTTTTTCATTCAAGTAATTATGAAATTGTATTTGAATGGACAATGGTGATATTTGTCCAAATAGTTAGGGCACATGTTTTATAAACGAAAGGTCGAGCGAACCACAACCTAAAGCGTACGCTCCAAGAGTGGTTACTTGAGAATTCAAGGAGTGCGAGCCTCCAAGAACTCAGTTCTTTCGCAATTTGATTAAGAAAATAATTTGAATATTACGTATGGTTTAGAAGCGTACTAAGGGTTTATACTCGATCGCACGAAGGTGGGGAACGAGATTAGACGGGTTGGAAATCTGGGATGAATGACGACTACTCGATAAACGAGACTTCGGCCTTATAACCAATTAGTCGGGATATCGTTGGAATGCTAGATCCCGACGACAATCTTTTTCATCCCATTAATTATGAAATATTGTTTGTTGGACAGTGAAAGTACCTGTCCAAATAATTAAAGGAGGTATTTTAGAAACGAAAATTCGAACGACACACCATTCAAGGCGTACGCCTCAACAGTAGTCACTCTCGAATTCGAGGAATGCGCGACTCCAAGAACTCGATTATTTCGTGATTTAATTAGGAAAATAAATTAGGAATATTAGCGTACTCGGACTAGGCGCGCTATGTATTCTAGAAAATAAGATCGAAAGGGTCACAATTCGAGGTGTGCACCTTGAGAGCAATCTTTCGAAAACTCAAGGAAGGCGAGATCCAAGAATTCAGTTGTTTTTGAAATTTGTTTAAGAAGATAGTTTAATTTAATTAAAAAATAATTTTAATTTTCATATATAAAATAAATTAATCAATTGCAAAAAGTTTTGAAAAAAAGCTAATCATAATTAACTTGTTTTGAAAAAAAAGTTTATTATCTTAGAAAAAGTTAACTTAACTAATAAAGTATAATTTTCTAAGAGTTTAATATTTAAAATATTTATTTAATAATAATTTTAAAATATATTTTTAAAAGAATAATTTGAATTATCTTATAAAAATATATAAAAGTAATTAAAAATATCTTTAACAAATTTCAATTAATTAAAAAAAGGAGATTCCAAAACCGAAAGACGGAATAACCACAGCTCAAGGCGTGCGCCTCAAGAGCGGTTGTCCAAGGATTCAAGGGATGCTAGACCCCAAGAACCCACTACTTTCGTAACGCGGCGAGATATTCAATTAATGTGTAAGAATACTTGGTGGCATAACGACATGAATTTGTCGAAGCCATGGATTGAAATTCGATTATGCAATAAAAATAAATAGACACAATCCAAAAATATTTACAATGTTAATAAAATCATTACAACCATGGGAAGTGCAAAAAGGAAGGGCTTAATAGGCTTTTATATATATATATATATATATATATATATATATATATATATATATATATATATATATATATATATATATATATATATATATATATATATATATATATATATATATATATATATATATATATATATATATATATATATATATATATATATATATATATATATATATATATATATATATATATATATATATATATATATATATATATATATATATATATATATATATATATATATATATATATATATATATATATATATATATATATATATATATATAAAACCAAGCCCAAGTTTATTATGTGTCATTAGACACAAAAGGAGTTTGTATCCCAAAATCTACAATGTATCAAAACGTGAAATGTAATATAATGTCAGCGGTAGTATCCGACAAACACAAACACCAACAATACCCATGCAATGCTATCACCATCATGTGACGTAATAATGCAATGATTAGCCAAACCAAATATAAAAAATGCTGCAGCAATATTTAACCTTGTATTAGTAACCAATGGTAATATATCCACACTATAAGAATAACCACTAACAACACAACTTGAATATTTATCCATTAGCTTAAGTTAACTAATTAAGTAACTTAAAATGATAGGAAAACAAAATAGAAATTAGATACAAAAAGTTAGTAAAAGAAGATAATAATAACAATAATAATAATAAATGACAAAGATTAACGGGTAACAAAATCAAGCAGAAGGTCCTACTACCTCTCTCTCATGTTCTCATGTACCATCAATCTTAAATTTTTTTAAAGGAAAATCTCCATGACCACATCTCATAGAACTTGATAATGGTATACAAAGTAAAAAAAAATGAATACATCTTTTATATTCTCTCCAAACTTTAAAAAAAAAAAATTTATACACAACAAAAAGAGTTCCTAAGATTCATCTCTTACACTAGCAAAATTAATTGCAAAATTCAATGAAAATTATATGAAAAAAAAATACACTTAAAACTCTTCATGGAAATCTTACTGTTCATCCTCATCAAAATGCCACTATTAATCATCTTCACCAAAACGAAAATACTGCTAAACAAATCAAACATTTGAAAACATCACGACAACAACTCTTTCCTTCTAACACTAGTATGTGAATTCAACAACAATGCATACAAGAATAATGTGTAAAATAACAATTTGTTCGAACAGAAATGTTACCGACAGTTGAAGCATTTTCAAACGGAGGTTGTATGTCAAGTTCGTAGCCGGATCCTTGCGTAAACAGCACACCTGTTCGAGTTGTAGTTGCTTCATAAGAAGCTTTAGCCGAAGTAAAGTCGTGTTTGTTGGCAAGGATGGAGTATGAATGTTATGGGTGGAGACTGTATGGTTGTGTTCGTCAGAGTTGTATTGGTTGTTGTTTATGGTGTTGGAAGCTCGTTGATGGTGGTCGTAAGTGGTGTACTGCGAGAGAGGGTTGGTTGTTATTTGTCTACTCGAATCGTGGCGGCAGTTATTATCACACAACAGTTACCGTGGCGAAAGGTTTTGTTACAATGGAAATAAGCTTCGAAGGAGGCGAGAGTTTTTTAGGAAGATGATGGTTTTAAGGATTTATGGTGGTGACCATTTATTTGGTGTGGTTTTTCACATGAACTATAATCCCAAAATTGAGAAGGAGAAGAGATATGTGTGATTGATGGCTTTTTCGAATGAAAAGAATACAGAAACACAATCTCTCTCAGTCTGCCGCCTGGGGTTTTTTCTATGTGTCCCCTCTTTCTCTATCAAAGCAGTATATATAGTAGGGATAGTAGGGTTTTAATATTTTCAAAAAATTCCATAAATACCCTTCTGAAAACTTGACCAACAAGAATAGACTAAAATAAAAAATAAAATAAAGGACAAGTACATTTTGTAAAATTTTTTTAAAATAGAAACACGTGGATAAAATCTAAATAAAATTAAATATTTAAATAATTCTAAACTTAAAAAAACTATTCTATAAAAAAAAGAAAAAAAAATTTTAAAATAAAATAAAATAAAATAAAAAACTAAAATTAAAATAAAATGATTAAAAAAAATAAAAAGTCGGGCGAATGAAAATTTGAAAAAGGTAGGACAAATTTGGGGTATGACATGCGGTAAACCACAGACCTCAGTCTCCCTATTGGTAACCTCTCAGACTATGCTTTGTACTTAAGTCTTCTTTTTCGATTTTCCTCCCTTTCATTCGGACAATCACTATAACGGCTTTTATGATTTTCCTCGTGTGCACAAGATTCATCAACAACATTTTTCTTTTTCTGGCACTGTTATTATTTTTGAATGGCTTTCAGGTTCGACCGCCGTTGGGCTGAATAACCGGGTGAGGGTTACCAAACTTAGAAGGATTAGTCGTCTAATTGCCCCTTTTTGTTTGTTTGTTTTTCTCTGTGCCTTAGCTCAATATTTTTCGTTAACCTTGCACACACGATTCTTATTGATGAAACTCGATTGTCAAAATATACTACTCAGGGGTACTTCTCAGATCAAAGCACTATGGTACAAATCTACACGTCGAACTCGTTCCTATTGGGGAAACCCAGGGTGTTTGCTTTTTACCTATCTCTCAAGATTGTTCCGATTTCATCCTCACGGTTCTTTTCTGAGTATTCTATATACTTTCTCATCACCTTACTCACCGACATCTCCACCAAACAGTTCCCCAAACCAACAATGTTATTAATTTTATTAGCTCAATGTCAGGGGGTTTTCACTGTGGAATTGCTATCATGCTTTCAAACTAACACTTAAAGTTAAATAACCAAATAAAGAAAACAGAAACGAAAACACACAAATAACATAAAAACACAAATAAAATACCCCCACACTAGGATTCAACAGTGTCCCCACTGTTGGAACACCAGTAGCAGGGGACTCACAGAGTTCATGGTTGCGGAGGTTGGTCGCGCAACATCATATGCTGCATCCATTCGTGCATTTCACCGATCAACCTGCCTTGTCGGATTTATTCGTTTCCTTGTCTTGTCTGCTCATCGCCTTACCTTGTCTGCTCACTTCGGAGATGACACATCTCGCTCTCCATCCAATCCCATTCTTTTTTAGATAAGCTCCAAGAGCCGGAGCCGGACTCCTGATGGGGTGAGACTCGAGTAGGCGGTATAGGCGCTTCTTCTACCTGATCTCCTTCATCCTCAAAGAATTATGTACCTGTACCATCATAAAATTGGTCTTCTTCATCCTGCATTGTGCTCTCAAATAGCCAGTTATTCACATTTTGAATACTAATAAAGTCAGGGGCAGGTAAAGCGAGGAGATGACTGTTTCGGCTTACCAAGGAGTAGTAACTATCAAAGACTCGAATCATACCTTGGGCAGTTAGGGTGGCTAGATCTATCTTTGTCTTACCTGCAATAGTGGGTTCCTCCCTCAGGAGAGGACCGTGGCCAAAGTGATTGACGATTTGAGTGATCATACCGCCTACACTGATTTCGCCAGAAGGTGCATTCGCAACCCTCTTCAGATGGTCAGCTGCAAAGGCAGCCACATTGACGAGTTCTTGATTTGCCATGCCATACATGAAGTACAACTCCCTCTGAGTTGCCATTCCTGTGTTGTCACCCCTGCCGAATAGTGTATAGACCAACCCTTTTTGAGCGTACCTGAAACACGGGTTATGGATACACGAGGCTTTTGCCGCCTTAGCGAATAATCAGTTCTGCCTGTGATAGCCCTCCAAAAGTCCCCTGCACTAAAATTTCTGGGAGGGGCTCCAGGTCCAAAATTGGGGAGCTTCAGAATATCTCCCAATTCGGCTATTGTCAGGCTATGGTCAGTATCAAATAGCCGAAACCTAAGTGTACCATAGTATTCCTCCTCCACACCTGTCCACCTGTGCTTCAACTGAAATTCTAAAGTACTCAAGAATTCAACAGTTATGCGCTCATAAGTCGGCGCTTCCAATTGCATAAATTCTAGCATACCCAGAGTGTGAAACATCCTATGGACTTCTACTCTCAACCCTATATTATCAAGCATAGTGTTACAGATATACCTTGTTGGAGTGAGCTTACGCTTGATGGTGTTAAAGTATTTCTTCTGATGATCCGGGTCTTCAAAGAGTATGCCGTGAGGAATCGCTGTTGCACCCTAAAATTTGACCAACCGATTCTCCTATCTGACTCGTGGTTTAAATTCATATTCGCAAATCAGACGTATGATTTTCGTGCAAACAGAGGATATCAGGGTTACAACTTGATTTTCGTCTATCAGATATGGCAGATCCAGTCCAGATCACCAGGGTTTTATTTTCGGGAAATTGTGCGCTCCTTGGTGATTTTTAGCTTGCATAGTGATTTTGGGGATATTCTGACGCCCGGGGTTCTCTGTTCGATGCGATCTGGTCTCGTGCGCTCTTTTATGGTGGTCATTTGCATTCATCTGCATTTTTAGGATTTTAATAGACTTTTGTGAATTTTAGATAGGCTTTATAGGTTTTTCTGGAATTTAAATAGAGTTTTTGTATTTTTTTCAATAGTTTAAATCATTTTTAGAATTTTATATAGATTTTAAAATAGGTTTAATTGTTTTTTTATCATTTTTAGAACATGCTAGATTTTAAATATAGTTTTAATTGTTTTTTAGATAATATAGAAAATAATGTAGTTTTTCTTTTATTAATAATAGATTGTAATAGATATTAAATAATGGTAGACATTTGTAGAATTTTAATAGAAATTAGTAGAAATTTAGAGTCAATTAGATCTTAATCATTTTTAGATTTAATTAGGATAATATAGAGTTAATTAGGTTCTTAATCATTTTTAGATTTAATTAGGTTAATATAGAGTTAATTAGGTTTTTAATCATTTTTTTTAGATTTAAATAGGATTTTATTAGTAGTGGAATTTAATTAGAGGTTTATTAGAGTTTTATTAGTTAGGAATTAATTGAGTTTAATAGTGAAATAGTTTAGTTAATTAATTGGACTGATTTGTTTCAGTTTTTTTTGAGGTCTAATAGCATTTTCGTTTTGGGCCCAGTTCAGAAGCCCAATTCGTCCAGAATTTCGTCCAAGACAGTCCAATTCATTGCCAGCCGTTTTCCAGCGTTTTCCAGTGTATTCTAGAAGCTCCCAGAGCTTCTCAGGCTTTAAGTACCCCTTGCCACGTGTTGGTCCAAGGCTGGCCACACGCGTTGCATGCTGAGGACCCACCACACACTCAGAAAATCCCCTCCTCACGCCACGTCCCCTCCCAGCTGGCCCCCACTCTCTCTCTCTCTGCATGTCCTCACGCGTGTCACCACCTAGCCGCTCCCCTGCGCCATCTGTCGTCACCACAGCCATCGCCTGAGCCTCACCAGAAGGTACACCGGCGGCCATGCAGACGCCCTGAGCCACCGTCCAACCGTCTCCAGCCACCGTCTCCTTCGCCGGAAACCAGAAATCTCCAGAAATCCGTTTTTCCCTCCGATCGTCTCCGATCCCCTCCGTTCGCCTTCGTCCATTGCCTCGCCGGAGAACAAGTTCCCGTCGCCGGAAACTTCAAAGGATTCTCCAGATCTTTCGTCAAGGTTTTTCCAGAAACCACTCAAGACCTTCATCCTTCTTCAACGAGAAACCCAGAAACCACTCAAGACCTTCATCCTTCTTCAACGAGAAACCCAGAAACCCCTCAAAGCTTCATCGTAGCGTCTTCGTTCATCATCACCATTAAGAACTCCATCAATCCTTCCAGATTTCCCCAGAACCACGTTGATCTTCATGGACATTCATCATCTGCGTTTCCTGGTCAAGAACATCTAAGCGTTCATCGTCTTCCCAGCGAGATCGCTTCTCCATCAGCTTCCCCCTCAGATTCTTCAGGCTTATGCAAGATCTATCACGATCTTCAAACGTCTCCCTTCAACGAAACTCAAGAACGCCTTCAGCCTGTTCTTGCTTCATCCAGGTACGTTTTCCCTTTGATTCTTGGTTGAGCATAGTTTCTGACTGCTAGGATGTTTGGATTGGCTTGTTTCATATAGATTTTAATTTTGAGATTGAGTTGGAATTTCGTTAAGGTTTGGATTAGGTTTAATGTCAGATTTTTGTGAGGAGATTGAGTAAGGTTTGGGGTTTTCTGGGAATGGATTGAGAGAGGAAGATGAGTTGCAGAGCGAAGGTTGAAGACGGCTAGGGTTTTGGTTGGGAGTGGTGAACAGTGTTTAGGGTATGAAGAGAGGGATTCGGTTTTGTTACTTAGGGTTCAGATTAGGGTTTGGGCTGGGGTGCAAAGCCCAAACACGTGTGTTACTGATGCACCCCCGTTTACTCATTCAACCCCCCCCCCCCCCCACGCGTGAGAGAGGAGATAGGCAGATTGGACTTGGGCCTTAGGCCCTAATGCTATCCACACCCCCTGGGCGTAAGCCCAATGAAATTCAACCATGAAAATTCACTGATGGCACCCCCCAGCGAGTTTCTATTTTCTTTTATTTTTTATGACTTTCTGACTCATTGGGCCCTGCGCCCATTTGCTGTTAGCACCCCCCATCTTCAGGGCCCAATGTAGTAATAACTGAAATTCATTGCTGTTAGCACCCCCCTCCATGTTATTTCAATTTTGTTTTTTCATTTTCTTTTATTTCTTTGCATATTATAAAATTCATAATAAAATGTAAATAATTGATTTTTTAATTCTTCTTTTTTCTACCACTTTATAATAATGCCTAGAAAATTGTATAAAAATAAAAATGCCATTTTCTTTTTGTTTACTATTTTTTGTATATTTTCCATTTAATTGATTTTTTTAATATTCTTTAGTGCATACATATCATTAGAAAATTCATGAAAAATAGTAGATTTAGTCAAATAATTCCTTTCTTTTTTCTGTAGACTCGTAATTCAATGTAGAATTTTATAGTGCAAAAATATTAGCTTAATCATGCATTTTCAGTTTAATTGCATTTTTTGTATTGTTTTGCTATTAAATAATTGGTCTATGGATATGTCTGTGTTGCTGATTTTAGTTCTTTCATCTGGTATTGAATTTTGTTCTGATTTTTTAGTATGTTGTCATAGAGCCATGTAGGTTTCCCATAGATTTTTGTTAGATTTTTGCAGGATGTTCTGATATGTTTTAGTCTGAGCTTGAGGATAGGAGAAGTCTTGATGACTTCTGACTTTGAAGTTCAACTGTGGTTGAACTTCAGAGATAGTCTCTTGTGGTTTGTTGGCCTGTGGGTTCTTCTCAAGGATAGGAGCTGGTTGCAGTCTTGTTGGAGCTTGCAAGGGTGCAGTGGATTGAGGCTTAGTCTAGAAGCTTGTTATCTGTTTGTGAGGTTCGAGATCCTGAAGTTTGAAGGGAGTTTATGGTACTTTCCTGAGGAAGGCACTATGAATGACTTTCATTCTTTCCCCTCACCTCTTTCGTAAGTATCCAATGATGTCGGAGCCGACGTGTGAGTTTAAGTTCTCCTGAGGAGGAATGTAAACTGATCACATGTTGTTGAGCCACATGGGATACGATTCCTAAGTGGAAGCCCCCTAGTACTTTCCTGAGGAAGGTCCTATGGGTCTATTCACTTAGTTCCATTAGTTTATCTAGGATTTCTTAAGTATCCAGTGATGTTGGAGCCAACTTGTGAGTTTAATTTCTCCTGAGGAGGAATGTAAACTGATCACAGTTGTTGAGCCACGTAGGATACGATTCCTAAGTGTCAGCCTCCTAGTACTTTCCTGAGGAAGGTCCTATGGGTCTGGTCACTTAGTTCCCCTAGTGCATATAGGCTTTCTTGAATATCCAATGATGCCGGAGCCTTCATGTGAGTTTAGTTTCTCCCGAGGAGGAATGTAAACTGATCACAGTTGTCGAGCCGCATAGGATATGACTCCTGAGTAGTAACCTCCTGGTACTTTCCCGAGGAAGGCACTATGAGTTTGTCTGCTTAGCTCCCTTTCTTTGGTAAGCTTGTTCTGAAGCTTGGAGACTGGGATTGATTCCTCTTGCTTAGGGTTTTGATTAGTTTTTGCTTAGATCTTTGCTTAAGGTGTTGCATAGAGTTTTGTTTAGAGATAGATTAGGAGCTTGTTTCAGATTTGTTAGGGGCCTTGCCCAGGAGTAGTTTCTTGTTTTGTAGATAGAGGCTTGTCAGGTTAGCTAGCCTTCTCTTTGTATTGTTTGACTTGTGTGATGTTATGTTGCATTAGACTTAGGTGTTCATCTAGATAGTTCTGAGTTAGGTGCATCTTAGAAGTAGACTTTGTGTGCATGAGAAGTTGAGGTGGCCCTCCTTCTGCTTGTTTGTTATTGAGTGGCTTTGCTTGTTGGTATTTGGTAGAGCTGAGCTCCCTTGCCTCTGTGGTTTGCGGCCTTTGTGCCTTGTTCGTTTAGTTGTTGCATTCATGCATATTTTCAGTATTCCTTTACTTTGTAGTTAATTCTTGTTTTGTCGTCTAGTCCTGTTGCCATGATCCCTTAGGAGCTCTGACTTCTCCGCTGCGGAGTTGTTATGATAGACATTAGGATGGTCAACCAGGTGTGATAGCAGTAGGTAGATTCCCCTTTCTCAGCTATAGTTTTAGGGTTTCCCTTTCCTTTCTGTAGGAGCTTTTGAGTAGCTTGACCCGTAGTTAGCTGAACTACAGCTGCTCTAATTCTTCGTACCAGACGAAGATATGTAGGCATAGGATGCGATATCCTAGCGAGCACACTAACGACTAACCTTTGTTCTCTCGCGGCTGTGCGATCGAGACTTTCCCGCTAACGACTAATTGTTATCCCTTTCTATTGCCCGAGTGCATTTGAGACCCGATCGTAGTTGTAGGTCCCCGAGCCTTTAGAATCAGTTTGTTTTCTCACCGCTGTGTGAGAGCGCCAGTTTACCCGTAGTTAGTTGAACTACGTTTGCTCTGATCTTTCATACCAGATGAAAGTACGTAGGCACAGGGCGCGATGTCCTGGCGAGCAACCTTTCCCCCGTTTAGTCGCAGGTAGTCGAACTACGTTGACTCTGACTTTCCCATTGCACGAGGGAATACGTAGGCCCAGAACACCGTATGTTCTGTCGAGTCCTGTGCTTTTATTTTCTTTTTAGACCGACCATTAGCGTAGATAGATAACACACCCTTTTCCTTATAAACACCAAGCGTGGATCCCATCGAGTACGATGGACGTGAGGGGTGCTAATACCTTCCCCTTGCGTAACCGACTCCCGAATCCAGGTTTTGGTTGCGATGACCATACCTTTTCCCGTCTTTGCGAGGTTTACTTCGAGCGTTTCCTTTCCCGCTCTGAGGGATAAATAACGCACGGTGGCGACTCTCCTGTCAAGCCGGCGCCGATTTTCGCAGTAGCGACAACTGGCGACTCTGCTGGGGATTATAGCATCTAGGGACTCTTCCCATCCCTTATGCTGGGACCGTTTCCCATCCCCTACGCGAGTCAATCCTAGCGCTTGGATGTTTATTTGTTGGGTGTTGTGCATATGTGTTTTACCTTTCTGCACTTTACTTTTCTGTACCTTTACCTTTTCGCATTTATTTTCCAGCATTATATTATTATGATTATTGCTGTGGGCAAAGGGAGGTTACTGTGAGTGAAAAGCCGAACCTGGGCTTGAGTACACACCTAGATATAGTTGCGGAGAAGTAGTAGGCGAACCTGTCTGCTGAGCAGGCACAGTTCCCTACGAAAATCTGCGCTCAGACGAGATTCTTGCAGAGGTGCTCCTTTCCGGTCCTGAGGATCTGAGGGGAGTCCAGACGTGAGGATTGTCGACTCTGGGGACCGATCATTTGGAAGTCAGCTAAGTGAGGCCTCTTCATGACTTGATGATGCCACTCCTTCTGGGAATCGTATCGTCACTCATGAAAGTCTGTGACGCTGATGACCGCATAGGATGCCGTACCTTTGTCCGTGGATTAGGTTTATCATACCTGTGAGGGGGATCGGGTTATTGCAGGAAAACTGGCCTTCAGAAACCATAATTCAGTAGTTATCAGATGGTGTTCTTGATTCATCTCCAGGTGTGTTGTCAGGATCAGATGGGTTTCTTATCTGAGGGTGACTCTATTATCAGATGGTTTTCTCGCTAGATACAGATGTTCAGATGGTTTTCTTACCAGGGGATTGATATTTTGAGTATCAGATGATAGTTATTGTCATGAGGTTCTGATGACTGTGGTGGTTTTCTGTTCTTGATCACAGAGATATTCCTCTTCAGGCTACAGTATAGCCCCTGTGTTCGCAGATTGCATTATTTATCATATTGCATCATCGCATTACCATCTGCATTCAACTAACGTGTGTGTATTGCAGGTACATATTTTCCCTTCCAGTTCTGGTGTTTGTTCCTAGCAAGACATGGAAAACCTGAAGAGAGTATTGCCCTATAAGTTTCTGTCGCCGAATATCAGTCTATTGTTAGAGTTGATTGCTATTGCTAAGAAGAGGGTAATGGGTGACTTCAGAAAGAGATATGGGAGGATTCTGACCTACGTTTATCAGCCATCTGCCTACGAGACCAGCGGCATCTATACTCTGTTACAGTTCTATGATGCGGAACTCAGGTGTTTTGTATTTCCCGACTTTGTTTTGGCTCCTACCCTGGAGGAGTATTCTGCACTTCTGGATATACCGATCCGTGAGCAGATGCCTTTCTATCGTACGGACGCTGAGCCTAAGCTGGCTGAGCTTTCTGCCATCCTGTGCTTGAAAGAGTCTGAGCTGTCTGGGAAGATGATCAGAAGAGGAGACGTATGGGGATTTCCATTGGATGTCTTAGTGGAGAAGGCTCGAGAGTATGCCCAGAAGGGTAGCTGGGGTGTTTTTGACGTCATCCTTGCTGTATGTGTGTATGGCATCGTGTTGTTCCCGAACATTCCTGATTTTGTTGACTCAGATGCCTTCTATATTTTGGCTGCGAAGAACCCAGTCCCTACTTTACTGGGAGATATCCACCACTCTACCCACTACCAGAATGAAAAGCGGCGAGGAAGGAATGTGTCTTGTTGTGTACCTCTCCTATGCAGGTGGTTCACCAATCATATGCCTAAGTCAGGCCCTTTTGTCACCTCTATTGATTCTCTAGGATGGCCCGAGCGTTTGATGGGATTGACTGCTGAGAATGTGGTATGGGTTAACAAAGAGGTATTCGGAGTTGAGGTCATACTCAAATGCGAAGGATTCCCGAATGTTCCTTTAATAGGAAGGAAAGGTTGTGTCAATTACAACCCTTCCTTATTGATCAGGCAATTTGGGTATGTGCCTCAAGGAGCGCCGAAACCCGAGGAGATACAGGAATCTCTGTATCTCACCGGGGCAATAGGGAAAGAGATGCTGACCAAACTTGAGAAGGCATGGAAGAACTTGCACAAGAGAGGGAAGCTTTCAGGTAACAGAGGGGATACTCGAGTTCCTGGCCCGTATATGGAATGGATTCGTGGGCGAGCTGTGAAATTCCTTATGCCGTATCCAGCGGTTCAGCCATTGCATCCTTCTCCGGTGGAGGAGCCTACCACTGTGGACACGCAGGTCTACAAGCAGCTGATGGCCGAGAAAGAGGAGCTAGCAAGGGCTAAAGAGGCTTTAGAGCAGGAGAATGCCCAGCTTCGACACGAAAAGATTGAAGCAGGATATGTTTCTAAGCAACAGGCTGAAACTCTGAAACATCTGAAGACTACGCTATTGGAATTAACTGAAACCAAGAAGCGTCTGGAGTTAGATGTAGACTCAGTTAGTAGTGTGTTGGCCACTAAGAAGCAAGAGCTGGAAAGGGCCTACACAAAGCTAGCCAAGTTCAGAGAACACTGGGATCTCACTATGACCAAGCGCAAAGAGCGGGAAGAAGAGCTGAAGACGCAGGTAGCTCAGTTAGAAGAACAGGTCAAAGTGAAGACTGGAGAGCTTGAAGAGGAAGCCTGCCGCCGATACGAGGCCGAGCGCAAGCTGACAGATGCCATGAAGAATTTGGAAGATTTCCAGCATAGAGCAGATGCCAAGAGACCCAAACCTGGGGGCGGTGCCAATGATAAGGCTTGGGAAGACTTTGTCAGAGACATTCAGGGGACGGTCAGGAAGAGGGATCGGCTGATAGAAGGATTGATTCATCAACCAGATCATGCAGGGATAAAGAAGATGGTCGAGGACTTCCGCAACCGTACCAGTACTTGATTTTTCTCTTGTATTCTGTATGTTGAGATCACCACCAGGCATGTTGGCTGGGATCCTCTTTGTCATATCAGCTGTATGAAGCATAGTGGTGTAACCTCTTGACAAGACAGTTATTCTAATAAATATATGAGGGTTTTTCTAAATATTGTCTTTATGGTTTATCTCGTCTTGCTACCACTGACACTGGAATTGGAGGGGAAATATCTCCAATGCACACATGCACGTTAGCATTTTTTGTATTTCTGTTTGCATAAATCATATTGCATAGCATTACTCTAGCAGGTCAGAGCACTTATCCAGCCTTTGTTTTCACCAGAAAGTGATTCTCGGGGAATTGTTTGAGGCAAGAGTGGAGACGACCGAGGGGCTGAAGCAGATTGGAGCAGAATCGAGCAGTGTAGTCCGTTACAGGTAATTGGTAGCTATGTCTGAAGGCAATTTCCAGGCTCCTAGCACCTTGGCAGGGTTTACTATGGCATCCAACCATCAGTATGATTCTATGGGAGGCTTCCCGCAAGCAAACAATCTTACTGCAGACCAAGTTGTACAGCCTACTGTCCAGAACCGAGATCAGCATGAGCAGTTTGTTGCCCGAAATGAACATTATCCTCCTGTTAACAATCAATGTGTTGCTTTCCCTGTGATGAATTACCGGAGAGATAATCCAATGGTCGGGATGGCAGATCCAAGAGTTCTTGAAGATGGTAGAAGACTCCGAGCATTGGAAGAAGGTATAAAAGCCTTAGAAGCGAAAGATGTTGTTAACCTGGATGCTGTGGCCATGTGTTTGGTTCCTGACCTGGTGTTGCCTTACAAGTTCAAAGTGCCGGAATTTGAAAAATACATGGGAGATAGTTGTCCGAAGCTGCATTTGATGATGTTCTGTCGAAGGATGACTTCGTTTGTGCGAAATGACCAGCTAATGATCCATTGCTTCCAGTATAGCCTGACTGGGGCATCCTTAAGATGGTATGTGCAGTTAGAGAGTAATCAGATTCGATCATGGGTGGATTTAGCCAGAGCTTTTATGAAGCAATACGATTACAACCTGGATTTGACTCCTAGTCTCGTAGATCTGCAAGAATTGTCTCAGGCGGAGAATGAATCGTTCAGAGGGTATTTGCGAAGATGGAAAGAATTGGCTGCTGGTGTTCAACCACCGCTTCCGGAAAGAGAACTGGTTGACATCTTCTTGGGTACTCTGAAAGGCCATTATTTTGAAAAATTGTTCAGTTGCACAAACTTTGTGGGCCTGATGAGACTGGGAGAGATTGTTTAGAGAGGACTCAGGAGTGGAAAGTTTCGAGATGTTCCTTACGTCCCAGTTGATAAGATTGAGTCAGTTGTCAGTTCTCAAGAAGAGTGGGAAGGAGATGACGCCACCTCAGAATCTCTAGCGTCTCAGGATCAGTTTTCAGACACTTCAAGTCAACGATCATCCTATCGCCGATCACGTCAGCATGCTCCACGAAGACCAAGGAAGCCTGAAAGGCAGTTTACTCAGCTACCGGTGTCGTACAGTCAGTTGTTGCCAGATCTGGTCCGAAGCGGATTGATAGTGCCGAAAGAGACTAAGCCGGTGATTCCACCGTATCCTCCAGGTTTTGATGCCAGCGCCCGCTGTGAGTACCATGTTGGGGCACAGGGGCATTCAACAAATGATTGTAAGGTGCTTAGAAGCCAGATTCAGGATCTGTTAGACTCTAACCGGATTTGCATCACGCCTCAGGGTTTTGTTCAGATTAATGATTTTCCATCATCCAGTTGCGTGGGTTCGTCAGTTAATGTCATGGAAGACTCCACAGGAAGTGTGTGCTCTGAAGATTGTCAATCAGAGAGTTCAGTTGTGTGGGAGAAGTTTCTAGAGGTTTTTGCGCCGGGTGTCGCATCTGTTTTCTCTGCTTAATCCGTTTAGCTTCTGTACACTAGTGTCTGCCGACCACCACCAGGATTGTTGGCTGGGGTCATTGTATTCATACTCATTTGTGCTTACGTGCTGCTTTTGTTGGTTGTATGTGTGTGGGAGATGTTCGTCTGTATGCTTATAGCTTGAGTTTCTCTTTGTCTTGTTATGAATATGTGTTTGCTTTCCGCATCGCATTATCGTTTAAACAGGTACATCAGAACCGTGGGTCTCATTTCCTCATCATCCAGTTTGTTGCAGGAATTCCTTCAGAGGTATGGAACAGAATCAGTTCGAATTGATTGAAGTCCGAAGCCAGCTGGGGCAGATGATGAGAGACATGCAGGAGATGCGTCTGGAGCAGAAGATTCTCAAAGAGGAGAACAGTCAGCTGAAGACCCAAATGAGCTTGATCATGGAAGTAGTCAAGAATGTGCTTAGGAAAGAGGACGATCAGCTATTTGAAGCCACAATGAAGAAGCTCGCGCCACCCGTGCATGTGGAACCTGAGCAGCAGCAACAGAAGATACATCCGGCTCAACGGAGGATCCAGGAAGGGAAGCCAAAGAGAATGTTTGAGGCACCGCCTATGACATATGCTGAGCTCTTGCAGACTTTATTGAGGTTTAATCTGGTTGAGAAAAGAACGTTGGAACCACCAACGAGAGTGTTTCCTCAGGGGTACGATGCCAGCAAACAATGTGAGTTTCATTCCGGGGCATTCGGACACGACATCGAGGGTTGCCATGCTTTTAAGCACAATGTTCAAGACCTGATTGACTCGCACGATATTGAATTCACGCCGAGCGGCGTAGCTGTGCGTATTGCTCCTGTCTCAGTCGATGCTAAGATGACAGATGTTTCTAAAGCTGCAGTGGGTCAGAAGCGTATCCTGGACTCCATGGTGTCAGAATCTCCAGGCCCACAATTGTTGCCTATTCCTGGGGCAGATCTAAGAAAGAAAATGGCTAAGCATAAGGAGGGCGTTAATCAATACATTGAAGGTCAAGGAACCGATGTTGCATTTGATACGAAGGGTGTCTAAGAGTCAACCCGATACCAGCAGCAGCAGCCTCAGCAGCAGAACCAGCAGGGGTATAAAAGATATCAGAATCGGGCTCCTCTGGCAAGCCGTCATTTTGATACTCCACCTATGCCATATGCACAGCTTCTGCAAACGTTGCTTCAGCTCCAATTGGTTCATAAGAGGACGATGACTCCCTTAACAGGGGCACCACCACCGGGGTATGATGCCAATGCTACTTGTGAGTTCCATACCGGGGCACCAGGCCATACGGTTGAGAATTGTAAAGCTTTTAAGCACAAAGTGCAGGATCTACTTGATAGTGCAGCAATCAGCTTCGGGCAGAGAGGTCCCCAAATCATCTGAATGAAGGAGGAAGGGCTCTATAATTTGGTTGAGTCGTTGAAAGCAGATCAGGACATCATCAGGATGCCTCTAATAATTGACTGTGAAGATAGCTGATTCAGCAGCAGGACAGATGCGAAAGCCCGACTCTCGGAAGCTAGCATTTTTCTTTGTTTTAGCTTGTCATTTCTTTACATTTGTAGTTGCTTTCCTGTTTGAACTTGTAATCTTGTTTGTAAAACTTGTTGTTTTCATTTCAATTGATGATAATGAAATAAATATGCATGTTTTGATTAAATCCATTCGTGTTCACTAACTGTTTTTTACAAACGTCCAACGCTTGGTTAAGAAGAATTTGGGGAGGATGACGAAAGTGAACGACATGCAACTACCGATATTGTATGCTTTTGAAATAAAACCTGTTGATGATGTACAGGCATTGTTTCAAATCCCTAAACACCGGAGATATAAGGAAGATAATCCCTTGTCAACCCCTTCGAGCCTTGTAGTAGGAGTTCTTTCTGAAAACGAAAAACCCTCAATCTTAACCTGGGGCAGGGTAGGTGTTAGCTAATTTGACCGAGCGTCCAAATTGCAAAAGGAGTGTCCGTTCGGGGATCAATCACGTCCCTAGAGGTCGTGCCTAAAAGACCACAATGGTTCAATCAAGAGTGGGACAGCCACATCATTTCCCAAAGAGTCAGACAACCAGTGTCACACGACTTGTCCAAGAAAAAAGAGTGAAAAAAGAACCAAAAGCCCGCTAAGTCAAGAAAACTTCAAAACAAATGACTTAGGCAAAAATGAGGGCATCCCGCTGGACTTAAAAAATCAATCAAAAGAAACTCAAAAGGAGTCAGTCCAGGCAAAAGTTAGGGATATGAAAAGAAAAAGATGAAAAGGATCAAAAGAAAAATCCTCGATGGAAATACGAGTCGTGTGACCTCAAGTGTCAAAAGACGAAAGGTGAGTGGCTGTCACTCCAAAATCCGAAAGTTTCTCGAATTATCACTCCTATCTTTCAGCCTCTGAGAGGTGAGCGCTAAGGTCGAATTAGCTGAACGTAGGATGGGAGAACATCAAGGAGAATGGGTGGGTTAAAATAAACTTTGAGCCTCTATCCTTTCCTTCAAAACCGTGAACCTGACCACGTTACAACCTCCAAAAGTCCTAATTGAAGCAGGTTGTTTCGAAAGCATACTCCGGTAAAGGTCGCGTCGATTCTGACTCTTAAAAGGGTTCCTCTTACCATGTTGATACTAATGTTGATAAATGTTTTGTGCATTATATGCCATAAACTGTTTTTCCTTTTCCCAGTTGTAACCCGGTGAACTGACTTTAAACAATGTTGCGGATAGCAAGAGTCGCCACCGACTTTTATTTTATCCATAAGGAAAGGTTATAAAAGAACAGGAAAGACCTTAGAGAATATTTTGGGTCCGGGGGGTAGGTTATGAAAAGGGAAGGTATTAGCATCCTTTTCATCCATGGTTATCCATGGGCTCTTAGGTACTTAAGCTCACTTTTGAATTGTTTTGAAATTGTAGTGTGTGAATAGAAAATTTTCAGAATAGTTAATAAATAATCCATGTAAGGATGTGTTAAGAACTTGTTTGAAAACTTGTTGAAAATTTGTTTAAGTGCGAAACAGTTTTGAAGTGAGCAAGCACCTAGGAGTAACCTACCCTAATGTTTAAAGGTCTTTCTTATTCTTCATTCTTTCCTTTAGTAAGACTATCCCTACTATAATGGAGTAGGTAGTCCTTACTTTGGATGTTAAGGGGTATGTGAGGGACAATTTGACTTTGAAGGCCATTGTGGGATGTAATAAGCACATATAAGGGACTATCATCATTTTTCGAAAGGGACTCGATTCGTAAAGGCAACCATAAGGGACTTTGATGATTTTTCTATTTGAGGGACTTGCTTTATACACCCCACTTAACCATTATTCGTAGGCAACTTGAGGGATATCCTTAGGAAGTGAGACGGCGATTAAAATCGACTTACGTGTGTGACGTGTTTATTTTAATTATCTTTATTTAAAAGTGATCTAAATTTATTTTAATATTACATACATGTTGTTACACTCCCTAATTACTAACCATAATAATAATTAAATAATTAAACAACTTTACATCCAAGAAACAATTACAAAATAATAAGCAAAATAATTAAATAAAATATAAATAAGCAATAATAATAAAGGGGGTTAATTCTAAGTTTACTCGGCAAGACATCGCATCTTGTGCCTACGTATCCTTACGGGAGTGGAATCAGAGTAATCGTAGTTCCCCTCAATAGGGAGGTTAGAAACTTCTTGACTGTGGTCAAGGTCTCAAGGGGAATAAACGCATCTTAAGGACACGCTTACGTGGAGTGTAGAAACTCCAAATCTCTACGTTGAAATGTTAAGTTGTAATTAGGGTTAAATTAGGGATTCCACGGCGGAAAACCCTAAAATGAGCGCGGCGGCTCTTTGACCTAATGCTAAGGGTAAAATTGTAATTTTGCCTGCGGCGAGGCATTTGTGAAAATTAGGGTTTGTAGTTTGTAGTTTTGAGGATTTGAAATTGAATGTGTGAAGTTTTACGGACTATTGGCGCGGCGGCCAAACAGTTAGACCTAACCTTCGGATGTGTGCAATGTGACAGAAATAATAGTAAACGCGTGAGATAATTGAATCATGCAAACAGAGAGATAATGTCATAATTTAAACCATGCAAGCAGAAATTTAAAGGCAGAATTTAAAGAGCGATTGTTAAGTTCGCGAGGTTACATGAGAGGAGCAGATACAATATGATAATGAAATTTGAATTGAACAATAATAAAATAAAATAAATAACGGTTCTAGATATTATTTTAAAAAAAAGATTTTAGTTATTATTTTAAATTTATCTAAAAAAAAGTTTTTCTTAAAAATAATAGGTTTTCATATTAATTTGGAAAAGATGTTAATGTTATTTATTTTAAAAAACAGATTTTTAGATTATAACAAATTTTAATAAATTAATGATAACAATAATAATAATAATGGTAATAATAATGATAATAATGATAATAATAATAAATAATGATAATAATAATAATAATAATAATAATAATAATAATAATAATAATAATAATAATAATAATAAAGCAATAATGAATTTTAAATGTGCCAAATAACCCAACAATGTTGCTAACGCAGAAATGCGCTCATCGCAACCAGATCTAAATCGGACGAAACAAAATTTATCGCAAAGAAAAAGAAATTAAGCAAAAAATAGTATTATTGCTCACACAAAAATGCGATCATCGCAACCAGATCGAACTAACACAAATGTCACGCGTCATGCACACAAATGTGCAAACATCGTATCGACATAATTCGATCAAAAATCTTATATATATAAACTCTAACAATTTAAAAATTATATATATATAAACGTAACAGTAATAGATAAAGAAAAAGAAATAACGGTAATAGATGAAGAAAAAGAAATAACGGTAAAAGATGAAGAAAAAGAAACAACAGTAATAGATGAAGGAAAAGAAATAACGGTAAACGATGAAGAAAAAGAAACAATAGTAATGGATGAAGAAGAAAACTAAATAACGGCAAACGGCACTCACTCCTCTTAGGTTTTTTTCATTCTCCCCTTTTTTCCAACAAGGCAACACATGTATATATAGGGAACAAATTAGGGTTAACACCAAATTGTCAATAATGTCCCTAAAACCCATTTTAAAGCCCAAACTAAATAATTAGTTAAGAAAAAATAAAATTTAAATAATTTAAAATAATTAAAATAAACTTAAAATAAAAACTAATAATCCTATTGATTCCTAAAATAAAAAATATTATAAAAAGAACAAAATTTTTTTCAATATTTTTTATTTTATGATTTTCTGGATATTTTTATGAATAATTTAGAAAAAAGTGAAAAAAATAATATTTTAAAAAATGATCTAATTAAAATACGAAAATAATAATTAAATAATAATAAAAAACTATTTTTGTTATTTTTTTAATGAAAGATAGAAAAATTTAGAGTAAAAATAATAAAAAACAAAAAAAATGACAAAGGTGAGATTCGAACTCTCAACCTCTCACACTCATAACTCCTTACACATGTCCTCCTGTCAATTGTGCCATTTTTACTTTTTAGAAAAAAAATGCATGCCATATGATATTTACCTGCAAAAAGTCAAACGACTACACAAATTTGTTAGTAATTGATTAAATGCAATGAAATGCGACGACAAATCTTAGGGCAAAATTTGGGGTATTACAGTTATTATGATAATATTTCTCACCCAACCTCTCTTTGATGTTGGCAAAAAAAAAAATCATGAAGTTTGACTTTGGTTTGACCACAGTTGACCTCAGTTTGACCTTTTAACTGCATTGACTGCTTTTGACTTATCTGATCATCTGACTGAGCAAACTTTTGAGAAAAGTCTTGAAACTTGACATGGGGGTTCTTATACACATATAAGATGTTATGAAGCTCACTTGAAGTCTTGGAAGTCCATTTAGCCTGATTAAAGTCAAAACCCTAGTTTTGGATGCACTGCTTAGGAGGTGCATTGTCTGAGGGAATTGTCAACTCTTCTGACCAATTATGAATTTTGTGAACCTTGTGAACCTTCTTGGAACACAAAGTCTTGTATTGTGAGGGCAAATTTTAGGGTGCAACAGCTGCCCCTGTTCAATTTTCTGAAACCTGAGGGGTTAGATTGGTATATTTGCCAGTCGTAACCTGGAAGGTTGAAGGGGATTGAACACAAAAGCCCAAAAATTTGCACTCACCAGTGCATGGAGTGATATTGATGGTTGGTTGAACATGATTGAGTGGGCTTAAAGATGCCACTAGGGGAAAGTTCTTCAGTAGTATAATGAGAACTGTCAGGAGTCTGGAGTAATACTGATGTAACAGCATGTCTTCATGAGGATAGAGCAATCAATAATGATAACCCTAAAGCAGTCTTGAAGTGATAAATCTGACCTCAGGAGGATAGAGCAATCAATAGCTCTAAAGCAGTCTTGAAGTAATAATGGCTTCAGGAGGATAGAGCAATCAATAGCTCTAAAGCAGTCTTGAAGTAATAGAATGGCTTCAGTAGGATAGAGCAATCAACAGCTCTAAAGCAGTCTTGAAATAATAATGTGATATGTCTTCAGGAGGATAGAGCAATCAATAGCTCTAAAGCAGTCTTGAAGTAATGATTTCAGGAGGATAGAGCAATGGATAGCTCTAAAGCAGTCTTGAAATAATAATGTAATTTCAGGAGGATAGAGCAATGGATAACTCTAAAGCAGTCTTGAAATAATTAGATGGCTTCAGGAGGATAGAGCAATGAATAGCTCTAAAGCAGTCTTGAAGTAGTAATATGACCTTATGAGGATAGAGCAATGAATAGCTCTAAAGCAGTCTTGAAGTAATAGGATGATTTCAGGAGGATAGAGCAATCAGTATCTCTAAAGCAGTCTTGAAGTCATGAGAGGCTATCAGGAGGATAAAATAACCCTGAGGTTACAATAAAGCAGTCCCAAAGTAATAAGAAGCTCATCAGGAGGATAAAGTAACCCTGAGGTTACAATAAAGCAGTCCCAAAGATCATAAGATTGTTTGTTGGATGATTAACCTGAAAACAAGGTAGCATTCTGTATAACAACATTAGTTTATGCTTTATGTATGCATGTATGACATGATGCACTTAGGTAATGTACTATAGACATATATGTTATGGTATGATGTAAATGATGTATGTATGCTATGACACTGCTGGAAGTGTCTGGATATCCTTGTATAACAACTGCTGGCCAAGGAAAATAAATCCCGATTCGTTGTTGAAGAATATATAACCCTCCGTCTGCTGGGGATAACAAGGTATAGATAACCTCCCGTTGTTGGGGATAACAAGGTATAGATAACCTCCCGTTGTTGGGGATAGTAGGGTATAGATAACCTTCGTTTTCGTTTGATAGTAGGATAAGTATAACATCCCGTCTTCGTTCATCGTGCCCTTATTGGAAAGTAATTTCCCGTATATCCGTATGAGGATAAAAGAGATGGATATAAATTCCAGGGGAGATTAGACTTTGTGAAAATGGCTTAGTCCTACTGATGGTTTGTAACTGTCTTGTAAAGATGAACCTGCGAAGCTTCGTTGAAATCCTGCCCTCGTTCGTCCTTAGTAAATACTATTACTGCATTTTCATGCATTTCTGGTAAACATCAATCATATTAAAAGCATACATGCATTTCTGGTAAACATCAATCATATTCAAAGGCATACATACATTCAAACACAACCAATGGACGTTTCGCTTATGTAAATAGGGTAAAAGTAAATCTGGATTCAAAAGATGGAGTTTATTTATATCAAAAGTGACCCATACACGGGTAAGTTTGTACAAGGAGACATAAACCCTAGTAAGAGAATTTTGTCATGAAGTTTTACCAAAAGAATCAGCTATGTGGGAAATAATCCTATTGAGTTTCAATTCTACTATTGCCACTCAAGTATCTCATCTTCTTGCTGTTGAGACGGAAACGATTGGATTGAGCTTTATCTGTTTGAGCTTGAGTAAGTAGTACAACTGGTTGCAGTTTCATGAGTGATCCAAACGAGACATAGTCATACGCTTTAATCCCTAACTTTTGCCTGGATTGCCCTTTCAGGTTTTCAATCCACCGGGATACCCTTTTTTGCCCAAGCCGCCTTTTCAGGTTTTCGACTTGCCGGGTGTACATCTTTTTATATATATATCCCTAATTTTTGCCCAAACCCTTTTGGTTTGCCGGGATGCCCTTATTTTTGCCTAGGCCTGTCAACCTAGCGGGTCTCTTTTTATGCGTAGTATTTTTTAACTATGTCTGCGTTTACAGGTTGTGGGAAGTCTTCACCATCCATTGTAGTCAGTATCATGGCACCTCCTGAGAACACTGTCTTGACTACAAATGGTCCCTCATATGTTGGAGTCCACTTGCCCCTAGGATCACCCTGTGGTAATATGATACGCTTGATTACCAAGTCACCAGCCTGATATACCTTTGGCTTAACCTTCTTGTTAAAAGCTTTGATCATCCGTTTCTGGTACATCTGGCCATGACAAACTGCTGCTAACCTTTTCTCATCAATCAAATTTATCTGGTCAAGTCGGGTCTGAATCCACTCATCTTCATCCAAGCCTGCATCCTTCATAATTCTCAAGGAGGGGATCTGAACTTCAATAGGCAGAACTGCTTCCATACCATAGACTAAGGAGAATGGGGTTGCCCCTGTTGAAGTACGTATTGTAGTACGATAACCATGCAGAGCAAATGGTAACATCTCGTGCCAATCCTTGTAAGTAACAGTCATCTTCTGTACAATCTTCTTAATGTTCTTATTAGCAGCTTCAACTGCCCCATTCATCTTTGGACGATACGGAGAAGAGTTGTGATGCTTAATCTTGAACTGCGTACAGAGATCAGTAATCATAGTGTTGTTCAGATTAGAGCCATTGTCAGTGATAATCCTTTCAGGGATACCATACCTACATATGAGATTATTCTTAATGAACCGAGCCACAACATTCTTAGTCACAGATGCAAATGAAGCTGCCTCTACCCACTTCGTGAAGTAATCAATAGCAACCAGGACGAAACGATGCCCATTAGAAGCAGTAGGCTTGATCTCACCAATCATATCAATGCCCCACATGGCAAAGGGCCAAGGAGCAGTCAACACATTCAATGGAGATGGAGGTACATGTACTTTATCAGCATAGATTTGGCATTTGTGACATGTTCTGGAGTGTTGATAGCAATCAGCTTCCATGGTAGACCAATAGTAACCTGCTCTCAAAATCTTCTTTGCCATGGTATGACCACTAGAATGAGTGCCAAAGGTCCCATCATGCATCTCTTCCATAATTTCTGTAGCTTCCTTCTTATCCACACAACGAAGCATAGTTGAATCATGATTACGCTTATACAGAATGCCATTACTCAGAAAGAACTTAACAGAAAACCTTCTCAGGAACTTCCTATCTTTGACAGATGCCCCTTCAGGGAACTCCTGAGCTTCAAGATAGTTTTTCACTTCATAGAACCAAGGCTTCTCCTCTGCCCCTTCAGTGTCAATCTCATTGCAGTATGCAGGCTTCTCAAATCTATCAATGGTAATCTTGGGAGCTTCATCATCCCAGCTGATCTCAAACATAGATGCCATGGTGGCCAATGCGTCTGCCAACTGATTCTCTCTTCGTGGAATATGTCCAAAAGTAATCACTTTGAAATGTGGGATCAAAGACAACACATGTTCTTTGTAAGGAATGAGATTATCATGCTTTGTATCCCAATCTCCTTTAATCTAACTTACTACCAGAGCTGAATCTCCATACACCTCAAGGAACTGAATCTTCATATCAATAGCAACTTGCATACCCATGATACATGCCTCATACTCAGCCATGTTATTGGTACAATAGAAACAAAGTCTGGCAGTAATCGGGGTATGACAACCTTCAGGGGAGCTAATCACAACACCAACACCATTACCATGTGCATTGGAGGCACCATCAAAAACCATAGTCCATCGGGATCCTTGTTCAGGTCCGTCATATTGTCCAGGTTCTTTGGTAACAGACATAATGTCTTCATCAGGGAACTCAAAATTCATTGACTGGTAATCATCTACTGCTTGATGAGCCAAATGATCAGCAACAACACTCCCCTTAATGGCCTTCTGAGTAGTATACTGTATATCATATTCCGTCAAGATCATTTGCCATCTTGCAATTCTTCCGGAGAGAGCAGGTTTCTCAAATATGTACTTGATTGGATCCATCTTCGAAATCAACAAGGTAGTATGGGTCAACATATACTGTCTTAGTCGGCGAGCAGCCCATGCCAAAGCGCAGCAAGTTTTCTCGAGCAGTGAGTATCTTGTTTCACAGTCGGTAAACTTTTTGCTAAGGTAGTATATTGCCTGCTCTTTTCGACCAGACTCGTCATGTTGCCCCAATACACACCCCATTGAGTTGTCTAATACTGTTAAATACATAATCAAGGGTCTTCCATCAACTGGTGGCATTAAAATTGGAGGTTCTAGCAAATATCTCTTGATTTCATCAAAGGCAGTCTGGCACTCATCATTCCATTCCATCACCTGATCTTTCTTCAACAACTTGAAGATTGGCTCACAGATGGTAGTTAATTGGGAAATAAATCTTGCAATGTAGTTCAATCGTCCCAAGAAACTTCTAACCTCCTTCTCAGTACGGGGAGCTGGCATCTCTCGTATAGCTTTCACTTTTGCAGGATCCACTTCAATACCTTTTCCACTGACGATGAAACCCAGGAGCTTTCCAGATCTAACTCCAAAAGTACACTTGTTTGGATTTAATCTCAACCTGTATTTCTTCCACCTCTCAAACAACTTGTGCAGATGATCAAGATGTTGTTCTTCATTCTGAGACATGGCTATCATATCATCCACATATACCTCTATCTCATGATGAATCATATCATGAAACAAAGCCACCATGGCACGCTGATATGTTGCCCCTGCATTCTTCAAACCAAATGGCATTACCTTATAGCAAAAGGTGCCCCACTGTGTCACAAATGTAGTCTTCTCCATATCTTCAGGTGCCATCTTGATTTGATTGTAACCAGAGAAACCATCCATAAAAGAGAATACCTTATGCTGAGCAGTGTTGTCTACCAGAATATCAATATGAGGAAGTGGAAAGTCATCTTTAGGGCTAGCCTTGTTCAGATCTCTGTAGTCTACACACATACGTACCTTACCATCTTTCTTAGGAACTGATACCACATTTGCAACCCACTGAGGATAAGAAGTTACGGCCAAGAACCCTGCATTGAACTGTTTCATTACCTCTGCTTTGATCTTTTCTGACATTTCAGGACGCATACGACGAACCTTCTGCTTCTTTGGACGACAATCTTCTTTCACTGGCAAACGGTGAACCACAATGTCTGTATCCAACCCTGGCATATCTTCATAAGACCAAGCAAAGATCTCCACATAGTCACGTAGCATCTGAATCAACCTGCTCTTGACACTGTCCTCTAAATCAGCCCCTATCTTGACCTCTTTTCTGTTTTCTTCAGTTCCCAGATTCACAACTTCGACTGGCTCTTCATGTGGCTGTATAGCTTTCTCTTCTTGTTGTAACAACCTAGCAAGCTCTACAGGTATTTCACAATCGTCCTCGTTTCCGTCTTCAGTTTGATAGATCGGATTCTCGAAATTGTAATTGGCAATAGTAGAACTGTTATCAACTGGATCCAGAGTGGGTGAGGATCTGCATTTTAGTGACGTGGGTGTGTGTAAGAACACATAGCTGATAAAGCAAAAATAAAAGAAAAAGAAAGACAAGGAACACAATATTTACGAAAACGAAACGTCCACTGATTTTATTGAATGCAGTATGCAAATGAAATGACAACCCGCAACAAGCACACCATTGTGCCCCGGGTAAGACACATGGCTTGAAAGTTTTAATTGTTCCAGAAATTATAAATTTAAAAACATAACACAGTAATAGTATTTACTCCTGACTAAGGGAGATAGGGATAACATCTTCAGCTGTCCAATTATTGAGTCCAGCACCCACAGTAGGAAAAATCCATGCCTCCAGGTTGTAGTCTTCATCTTGATCTCCCACAGCGTTGATAACCCCTTGATTAGTGATACGAACAGCTCGAGCACGAAGAACAGCCTTCTGGGACTCTGCAGTGAAACCCAAACCAAACTTGTCAGACTTGTATGGAATATCAGGAAGCTGACCCCAAATAGTACAACCACCTTCTTCCACCACAGCTTTTGCATCATTGAGGGAGGCCATTGCCATTGTTGGAGGGTTTCTGATGACCACAGGAACCTTCTTCACAGCAGGAGGAGTCACACAATCCTTAACAGCCCAGGGAACCACTTCAAATGACTGACATGGAGTTTCAATGTATTCACCTTCTACTTCCAGATACTTGAAAGTGTTTACATGGCTGACAAAGTATTCTTCCTCTCCAAAGACAGTAACAACTTTTCCATTCACCGGATATCTCAACTTTTGATGTAATGTGGAGGTCACAGCACCTGCCCCATGGATCCAGGGACGACCAAGCAGACATGAGTACGAAGGACGAATATCCATCACATAGAATGTAGCAGTAAACACCTGAGAGCCAACCTTGATTGGAAGATCAATTTCCCCATGCACTACTCTTCTAGAACCATCAAAAGCCTTTACCACAATATTACTGGGCTTCAATACCGTATCTTCAGGACTCAGCTTGTTCAGGACTTCCTTAGGCAACACATTCAGAGAGGAACCATTGTCTATCAGCACATGAGACAGGGTGGTGCCCCTGCATTCAATTGAAATATGCAAGGCCCTGTTATGATCCCTCTTGGCAGGGGTCAAGTCAGCATCAGAAAATCCTAACCCGTTGTCATAGGTCAGGTGAGCAACACAATTCTCAAACTGGTCCACAGAAATTGTACTGGGTACATGAGCCATCTTTAGAAACTTGATCAATGACTTGGCATGAGCCTCAGAACATAATAACAGGGAGAGCATAGAAATCTTTGAGGGAGTATGCCCCAGCTGATCAACAATATCATAATCACTCTTGCGAATGATTTTCAATACTTCTTCCATCTGCTTAGAGAGGTCATCAGCAGCTGGCACATCAGTAGATACAGGCTCAATAACAGGACCCTTGCCCCGAGCATCAGTGGTGGAAGTAACAACAGGAGTAACTGCACTCTTAGAAGCAACTGGAGGGGAGAAGACTCTTCCACTACGAGTGATCTTGCTAGATCCAGCAATATTATCAATGTCAACAGGCATATCAGGTAAAGGCTCCTGCTTGACACCATGGATGTAAACATCAGACCCATAGTGCCAAGGCACAGCTTTGTCAGATGTATAAGGAATAGGACCAGGAGTGGTAATGATCAGAGGAGCTACTCTGGCTTCAGCGACAACTTTCACAGGACCTTCAGCAGTAATCTTGATTGGGCCCTGATGAGTGATTTTAATGGGACCCTTTGAAGTGATTCTTAGTGGTACTTTGTCAACCATGTCAACCTCTTCAATCTTCTTACCCTGAGTCAGATGATCCACCATACTTTCTACAGATGCTGGTCTTCTTTCAAACACTATAGTATATTTATCCATGAGACGTTGAATCCCATCTCTCAAAATGAAGCAACTATCCGGCTTATAGGTACAATATAGACAATCTTCATGGCAACCTGGAAGGATCCCAGCTTGTACTAACCTCTTTTTGATAACAGACAATGGTGTGCTCAACTCCATAACTGAATAGACATGCAGATCTTCATCAATATCTTCATCAATGGCGTTGACAGTCTTCTCGTGATTTGGCATTGGAGCTGTAATCACATTTGGAGTACCTGGTGGATCAAACTCAATTTCTCCAGCATCAATCATATCCTGAATTTTGTTCTTCAAGACCCAGCAGTTATTAGTATCATGTCCTGGACAGTTTGAATGATATGCACATCGTGCATTGGGATTGTACTTGGGAGAGGTAACATTGGGATTCTGAGGGGCCTCCCTCAGGGTAATAAGTTCAGCTTTCAACAAGTGTTGCAATGCCTGAGCCATTGACATGTTGATCTTCGTGAACTGTCTTCTAGCCCTCTGTTGGTTGCCTTGAGGCTGCTCTGTTGTTGCAGGAGTTGGATTTGAAATATGAACTGCACTAACGGACTGATGCCTTCTGTTACGATCAGGCTGACCATACACAGCATTAGATTCTTTCTTCCCAGTGGGAGGTTTCTTCGCAGCACCTGATGAAGAAGTGCCCACTTGGATCTTACCACTCTTGATACCATTCTCTACTCGCTCTCCTGTCATGATCAACTCAGTGAAGCCAGATGATGAGCTTCCAATGAGATGACTGTAAAACGGACCATTCAGCGTACACATGAATATATCAACCAACTCCCTATCAGTCAAAGGGGGTTGAACTCTTCCAGCTAAGTCTCTCCACTTCTGAGCATACTCCTTAAAGCTTTCTTTGGCACCCATAGACATGCTTTGAAGCTGCATGCGAGTGGGGGCTAAGTCAGCATTGTATTGATACTGCTTGTAGAAAGCTTCAGCAAGGTCATTCCAATCTCTGATGTTGACACTCTCCAACTGATAATACCACTCTAGCTGAGCTCCAGATAAACTCTCTTGAAAGAAATGGATCCACAACTTTTTATCAGCAGTGTGGGGTTGCATTCTTCTGACATAAGACCTCAGATGCAATTTGGGACAAGAGACCCCATCATAGACAACAAATGTAGGAACTTTGAACCCAATGGGTATGACCACCCCAGATATCAAGCTCAAATCCTCAAAATCCAGCCCAGATGATTTCTGTAATTCCATAGCATCCATTCTATCCACCAGCATCTTGAATTTGTCTTCGTTAGGCTCATGGTAGTAGTTAGCCTCAGAATCAGAGTCCCCCATAGTGTTGTGGAGACTGCCTCTCTCCTGCTCAGATTCTTCAGATTCATAGTCTTCAACATGTTCCTTGGTCTTGACAGGACCTTTGAACCTTATTCCCATGTTGAGCAGCCCAGCAGACCTTCTAGCCTTCTTAGTCTTCTTGGCCAGCAGTGTCTTCAATTCATCCTGCCCCTTGGATAGGTTCAGGATCAGCTCTTGGAACTGTGCATTCTGTGCCTGGAGATCCTTAACTGATTGTTCAAGAGCCATTGCTGAAATAAACAGCGAGGAGATGAGAAACCTGTGCACAATTATAAACCTGTGATGCAATGATATGGGAATGCATATGCAATGTTTTCAAGGACCGCAGGATTTAAATTTGCTTAAACAAACAAGAAAGTAACTTTTTATTAGTAATAACTTGTTTTGCCTTTTAGGCTTACAAAAAATGAAAACGAAATAAGTACAAAAGATGGGGTTTTAAGTCTCCCATGGACGTTTCCTCTTTGTGTTGAGGTATGAGTTGAGGTTTCGTTCCTCATGAAGTAGCTTTGTTAGCTCTAGGATCCTTGCTTGGCTTGCTTTGTAATGAGCCTCGAAAGTATCCCTTTGCTCTTTCAGTTGGATCCATGATCTCTGCAAGTCTTCCATATCAGTAGGCATGTCTGGGTGAAGGATGGTATAAGCTGTGTCTCCTTCAGCAACAGGTTCCATGGTAACTGGTAGGATGGCAGAATATGGCATCATGAGTGTCTGAGCACGAAATCGTACCCATCTGAGATAAGCCTCCATAGGAATGGTGTACTTAGGCTCCAGTGTCTTACTGTCAATCCTGTTTACCTTTCCCCAAGCTCGTATGAATCTCTGGCGGTAACCCTGAAGATCGTTGTCGTAGTCAAACACAATGCCCTGAATCAACATGTCATGTGGACCATCGCTCCGGGCGTAACCAAACTGTCGTAAAGCTAGAGATGGGTTGTAGGTGATGCCTCCTCTTATGCCTAGAAGTGGCACATTAGGAAACTCCCCACAACGGTCAATGATGGTGACATTCTCCATAGATCTGGGGCACCAATGGATGTCTGAGTGAGAAAGTGACATGATCCTCTTGGACCATCTGAACCCTTGCTCATTCTTCATTACTGAGCGAGGAAGGTGAGAAATAAACCACCTAGAAAGTAAAGGTATGCAGCACATCAAAGTTCCTCTTGCCCTTGTAGTACGGGCGTGAAGAGAATGTAGGATGTCTCCAAGTAAGGTAGGCACTGGATTGTGACTCAGGAATATGTTGATGGCATGAACGTCTATGAACTGATCAGGATTGGGGAACAACACTAAGCCATAAATCAATAAGGCTAAGATCTCCTCAAAAGCATCGTAGCTCATAGCCTTCAAGAACATTTGAGCTTTATCCACTAATACCTTAGCAAGAATACCTTTAACTCCACTTCTCGTCTCTAGAACAATGTCAGACTTCTTCAGATGTAGAGCTGCAACAATAACTTCTGGTTTAAGCTCCTTCTCTAAGCCTGTGAATGGCTTCTGATCAAGAACAGGTATACCCAGAAGTTTAGAGAACTCCTCCATGGTTGGAACCAGCTGATAATCAGGAAATGTAAAGCAATGGTGCTTAGGGTCAAAGAACTGAAACAGCACACTCATCATGTCTTCACTGAACTGGGAATGATCAGGTACTAGGGAAACCAACTCCTTGAGCTTAGCAGGTATCCCTACAAAGTTGATCCGGATGGTGTTTCTACGAGCAGAAGCCATGACCTGCAACAAAGAACAAAGATAAATCCTTTGGTCCTTGAAATGGTTAGGGAAAATGATATGCTTATGATGCATGATGATGTCATGATGTCATGCTCAATCACAAACATGTGGCACACACAAACAAGTCACACCATAGCCCTAGGTTTAAAGGCTTGCATGAGGTTCAAAGGCAAGTACCCTCCCCTGAAGTTAGATGGTTCATCCTGTCCTACAAAAGTAACCAGGTTCTAAGGGATCTCAATATCATTGATCCTTCACAAGGGTGGTTGTTCAGAAGGCAACTTACTTGCCAACCAAAACCCTCCAAGTTTAAGATCTCAATGAGCGTAGTATCGAGTGTTAACCAACTTCAGTCTGCACCAAAGCCGGTTACCTCACTACTTTCTAAAGGCCAAGATGAGTTAACTAGGGTTCTAAAAGTCAGTTAGTGCATTGACAACATATGGCAGCCTCAATATTATCCTCAACTTGACTTAAGGAATATAAGCACCAACCAAGAAGTCGCACTAACTATGGCCACCAGATCAACCGTATCGATATACGTCGTACAGTTTCCTTGGTCTATTGCCATTTACCTAAGGTACACTAGGTCCGGGTTAGGACCTTTCACACATGAGAGCACCCCAACAAGTAATATAAAACAAACAAGGCAAACAATTTAAAGTGATCTTTAATTCCTAAGGGTACCCCTCTTAAATAGATCCCCAGCAGAGTCGCCAGTTCTGTAACCCGGTGAACTGACTTTAAACAATGTTGCGGATAGCAAGAGTCGCCACCGACTTTTATTTTATCCATAAGGAAAGGTTATAAAAGAACAGGAAAGACCTTAGAGAATATTTTGGGTCCGGGGGGTAGGTTATGAAAAGGGAAGGTATTAGCATCCTTTTCATCCATGGTTATCCATGGGCTCTTAGGTACTTAAGCTCACTTTTGAATTGTTTTGAAATTGTAGTGTGTGAATAGAAAATTTTCAGAATAGTTAATAAATAATCCATGTAAGGATGTGTTAAGAACTTGTTTGAAAACTTGTTGAAAATTTGTTTAAGTGCGAAACAGTTTTGAAGTGAGCAAGCACCTAGGAGTAACCTACCCTAATGTTTAAAGGTCTTTCTTATTCTTCATTCTTTCCTTTAGTAAGACTATCCCTACTATAATGGAGTAGGTAGTCCTTACTTTGGATGTTAAGGGGTATGTGAGGGACAATTTGACTTTGAAGGCCATTGTGGGATGTAATAAGCACATATAAGGGACTATCATCATTTTTCGAAAGGGACTCGATTCGTAAAGGCAACCATAAGGGACTTTGATGATTTTTCTATTTGAGGGACTTGCTTTATACACCCCACTTAACCATTATTCGTAGGCAACTTGAGGGATATCCTTAGGAAGTGAGACGGCGATTAAAATCGACTTACGTGTGTGACGTGTTTATTTTAATTATCTTTATTTAAAAGTGATCTAAATTTATTTTAATATTACATACATGTTGTTACACTCCCTAATTACTAACCATAATAATAATTAAATAATTAAACAACTTTACATCCAAGAAACAATTACAAAATAATAAGCAAAATAATTAAATAAAATATAAATAAGCAATAATAATAAAGGGGGTTAATTCTAAGTTTACTCGGCAAGACATCGCATCTTGTGCCTACGTATCCTTACGGGAGTGGAATCAGAGTAATCGTAGTTCCCCTCAATAGGGAGGTTAGAAACTTCTTGACTGTGGTCAAGGTCTCAAGGGGAATAAACGCATCTTAAGGACACGCTTACGTGGAGTGTAGAAACTCCAAATCTCTACGTTGAAATGTTAAGTTGTAATTAGGGTTAAATTAGGGATTCCACGGCGGGAAACCCTAAAATGAGCGCGGCGGCTCTTTGACCTAATGCTAAGGGTAAAATTGTAATTTTGCCTGCGGCGAGGCATTTGTGAAAATTAGGGTTTGTAGTTTGTAGTTTTGAGGATTTGAAATTGAATGTGTGAAGTTTTACGGACTATTGGCGCGGCGGCCAAACAGTTAGACCTAACCTTCGGATGTGTGCAATGTGACAGAAATAATAGTAAACGCGTGAGATAATTGAATCATGCAAACAGAGAGATAATGTCATAATTTAAACCATGCAAGCAGAAATTTAAAGGCAGAATTTAAAGAGCGATTGTTAAGTTCGCGAGGTTACATGAGAGGAGCAGATACAATATGATAATGAAATTTGAATTGAACAATAATAAAATAAAATAAATAACGGTTCTAGATATTATTTTAAAAAAAAGATTTTAGTTATTATTTTAAATTTATCTAAAAAAAAGTTTTTCTTAAAAATAATAGGTTTTCATATTAATTTGGAAAAGATGTTAATGTTATTTATTTTAAAAAACAGATTTTTAGATTATAACAAATTTTAATAAATTAATGATAACAATAATAATAATAATGGTAATAATAATGATAATAATGATAATAATAATAAATAATGATAATAATAATAATAATAATAATAATAATAATAATAATAATAATAATAATAATAATAATAATAATAATAAAGCAATAATGAATTTTAAATGTGCCAAATAACCCAACAATGTTGCTAACGCAGAAATGCGCTCATCGCAACCAGATCTAAATCGGACGAAACAAAATTTATCGCAAAGAAAAAGAAATTAAGCAAAAAATAGTATTATTGCTCACACAAAAATGCGATCATCGCAACCAGATCGAACTAACACAAATGTCACGCGTCATGCACACAAATGTGCAAACATCGTATCGACATAATTCGATCAAAAATCTTATATATATAAACTCTAACAATTTAAAAATTATATATATATAAACGTAACAGTAATAGATAAAGAAAAAGAAATAACGGTAATAGATGAAGAAAAAGAAATAACGGTAAAAGATGAAGAAAAAGAAACAACAGTAATAGATGAAGGAAAAGAAATAACGGTAAACGATGAAGAAAAAGAAACAATAGTAATGGATGAAGAAGAAAACTAAATAACGGCAAACGGCACTCACTCCCCTTAGGTTTTTTTCATTCTCCCCTTTTTTCCAACAAGACAACACATGTATATATAGGGAACAAATTAGGGTTAACACCAAATTGTCAATAATGTCCCTAAAGCCCATTTTAAAGCCCAAACTAAATAATTAGTTAAGAAAAAATAAAATTTAAATAATTTAAAATAATTAAAATAAACTTAAAATAAAAACTAATAATCCTATTGATTCCTAAAATAAAAAATATTATAAAAAGAACAAAATTTTTTTCAATATTTTTTATTTTATGATTTTTTGGATATTTTTATGAATAATTTAGAAAAAAGTGAAAAAAATAATATTTTAAAAAATGATTTAATTAAAATACGAAAATAATAATTAAATAATAATAAAAAACTATTTTTGTTATTTTTTTAATGAAAGATAGAAAAATTTAGAGTAAAAATAATAAAAAACAAAAAAAATGACAAAGGTGAGATTCGAACTCTCAACCTCTCACACTCATAACTCCTTACACATGTCCTCCTGCCAATTGTGCCATTTTTACTTTTTAGAAAAAAAATGCATGCCATATGATATTTACCTGCAAAAAGTCAAACGACTACACAAATTTGTTAGTAATTGATTAAATGCAATGAAATGCGACGACAAATCTTAGGGCAAAATTTGGGGTATTACAGTTATTATGATAATATTTCTCACCCAACCTCTCTTTGATGTTGGCAAAAAAAAAATCATGAAGTTTGACTTTGGTTTGACCACAGTTGACCTCAGTTTGACCTTTTAACTGCATTGACTGCTTTTGACTTATCTGATCATCTGACTGAGCAAACTTTTGAGAAAAGTCTTGAAACTTGACATGGGGGTTCTTATACACATATAAGATGTTATGAAGCTCACTTGAAGTCTTGGAAGCCCATTTAGCCTGATTAAAGTCAAAACCCTAGTTTTGGATGCACTGCTTAGGAGGTGCATTGTCTGAGGGAATTGTCAACTCTTCTGACCAATTATGAATTTTGTGAACCTTGTGAACCTTCTTGGAACACAAAGTCTTGTATTGTGAGGGCAAATTTTGGGGTGCAACACCAGTGAACAGATTGGATGTCAAAGCTGTCATATGTGTTGCATTAATACATCTGTTATGCATAACAACTTGTTTTACTTGCGAGTAAGCGCTTGACAGCAGAAAAGCTTCCTGCAGTGGAAAGTATGGTCAAGATAGAATGCAGAACGCCCGAATGTTCCGAGAGCAGGGGCAGGCTATTACCGTGATCCCCAGTCAGGTCAGCCTTTCAAAGTCAGTTAGCCTGGGGCAATTAGGTTGAGATTCGGTGAATATCTTGTAGTCAAGGGCACTACTCGGAATCGGGTAATCAGGGGCAGGCCATCTTAAGCACGCAGAAGTTATTTGAGGAGCATTCGATGTGAAGTATCTTTCCGAAGTTCAGAACGTTGGGGCATGTCATATCAGACCGTCAGGGCTCAGATTTGCAGATTTCCTTTCAAGGACTATCCCCACAGAGATCCCGCAGGCTGGGGCATATCATGAGCGAAAGGTTGGCTCTTCTCCGTATCAGCAGGGCCATTCAGAGTTATTCGAGCAGATTTAGCCAATCTTTCGGAAGCGAAACGAATGCAGGAAGTCGTGTCACTATCCCTTGACTCTTCACTAAAAGGCTGTGTATTCAGGCAGAGTGTTTTCCAGCGTCAGTTGTACCTGACCCATCGCGGATAGCCTAAGAGTTCAGATCCGTGTTAGCGGTCACTGTGAGGCCCATCCGTGTCGGCGCATCAGTTTCCATATCCGAGCTTCATCAGTACGCCGGAAGACTCCCTCCATTTTCTCCAGCAAAGTCCAATTTGTCATTGGCATGGGTCAGCTATCCCCAGAGGAGTCCAATCATACTCGGCACATCTGCTATTTCACAGCGGAGTTATATTCCCCAGCAGGGTATTACTTCGTCGACGGTATTCGGTTAAGCTCCCAACATCCCCAGCAGAGTTGATTTCACTCTCCCAACATTTATTTTGCTGGGATAATTCAGTGACATCCGGTTTATCCCCATCGGAGTTGGCTTCGTCTTCAGCATTTATGTGGCTGAAGTGGTTTTCTGTACCCAGCTTTCTCCGGCAGCTCGAGCCTGCATTAGCCTATTGCATGCATCATCATATTGGCATCATACCTGCATGACATTTTCAAAATGCGTAGCATTTCCATCCTGAATGGAGCATTACACTGTAGAAAGATTCAAACATACGCATATGCATACAAAGCATAAGTCAGATTTTCTATCAGCCTCATATGGCGCGTGAGTTACTCTGTGATCAGTTCAGGGGCATTTACCCAACAACAGTATTCAGACGATTCAGCGGATTATTTGTATCTCAGATCATACAATAGTCGTGCTTTGATCAATCAGTCATTTGGTATCGGCAGGTTTTTCTTCCCGTCAATTCATATTGACGATGTGTTCCTCCAATAAGTGGATTTCTCCGTCTATCATTAGACGTCTTGAGTTCGAATGTGGTTTTCTTTCCGTCTATCCGTAGACGATGTGAAGTTTTGGGTGATTTTCAGTGGGGTTCAAGACGGAGTTTCTCTATCAAATGGCTTTTCTTTCCGTCTATCAGTAGACGATGTGAAGTTTTGGTTGATTGTTCAGCGGGTCTCTTATTGCCAGATCATCCGTATGAGGTGTTTCCCCAGCGAGTCTTCTCCGGCTATCTTTGATTGTTGAGGGGTTTCAAAATGATATTTCGGATAATGATTTTCTTTCTGTTTATTGGATGAGATGACGTTTCAAGAGGTACTTTTCTGACTGTCAATCCTTATTGATGTCGAGGCTCTTCGAAGAATGTTCAGTTTTCGTGATCGTTGATTCTTATTGACGACATGGTTCCTTAAAAGGTGGTTTTCTTCCCGTCAGTCCATACTGACGATGTGGCCCCTTCAAGGATATTGATCTTTCTATCAATTCCCGTAGACAAGGATTCTGAAATTCGAGGGATGATGTTGAATTGCGTAATGGTGTCTTTCCGTCTATCATTAGACGACGTGAGTATGGAGATTAAGGCTTTCTTCCCGTCTACTCTTAGACGATGTGAATTGTTTTTGTTTCATCAATCAGGATGATCCCGTCTATCTTTAGACGATGTGAGTATGGAGATTAAGAATTTCTTTCTGTCTACCCTTAGACGATGTGAATTGATTTGTTCATCAATCAGGATGATCCCGTCTACCCTTAGACGATGTGAATTGATTTGTTCATCAATCAGGATGATCCCGTCTACCCTTAGACGATGTGAATTGATTTGTTCATCAATCAGGATGATCCCGTCTACCCTTAGACGATGTGAATTGATTTGTTCATCAATCAGGATGATCCCGTCTACCCTTAGACGATGTGAATTGATTTGTTCATCAATCAGGATGATCCCGTCTACCCTTAGACGATGTGAATTGATTTGTTCATCAATCAGGATGATCCCGTCTACCCTTAGACGATGTGAATTGATTTGTTCATCAATCAGGATGATCCCGTCTACCCTTAGACGATGTGAATTGATTTGTTCATCAATCAGGATGATCCCGTCTACCCTTAGACGACGAGAATATTGATTTGTTTCATCGATCAGGATGATTCCGTCTATCCTTAGACGACGTGAGTTTGGAGATTATTTCTTCCCGTCTGTCAGTAGACAATGTGAATTTGGAGATTATGGTGTCTTCCCGTCCATCGTTGAACGATGTGAGTATATTTCTCTTCCTGTCTATCAGTAGGCAATGTGAAAGAATCAGGTGTTTCGTTGCAACCCTCGGGTTTGTTATACGGGGTATCACAGGTGATTGGCGTTAAAATCAGGAGTTCTTTATCAGATGATTGATCAGTTTGTTGCCGTAATGACTGGACTCGGTTTTCTGGACTTTATTCCCCAAGCAGTTGACAGTATATGCTCGCGGTTGGCAAATTTTCAGGTTTTATTTGTATTCAACCGTCTCGTACCCCTAAATGTTTGAAGGCTGAGCGCTCTTCAAACCCTTCAGGTCCAAGTCGCTTGAATAGGGGCAGCTGTTGCACCCTAAAATTTGACCAACCGATTCTCCTATCTGACTCGTGGTTTAAATTCATATTCGCAAATCAGACGTATGATTTTCGTGCAAACAGAGGATATCAGGGTTACAACTTGATTTTCGTCTATCAGATATGGCAGATCCAGTCCAGATCACCAGGGTTTTATTTTCGGGAAATTGTGCGCTCCTTGGTGA
This sequence comes from Lathyrus sativus, assembly GCA_963859935.3. NCBI lineage: Eukaryota > Viridiplantae > Streptophyta > Magnoliopsida > Fabales > Fabaceae > Lathyrus > Lathyrus sativus. The sequence continues at coordinate 739,553,808 of OZ012735.1, read as the reverse complement.
TTTTTAGCTTGCATAGTGATTTTGGGGATATTCTGACGCCCGGGGTTCTCTGTTCGATGCGATCTGGTCTCGTGCGCTCTTTTATGGTGGTCATTTGCATTCATCTGCATTTTTAGGATTTTAATAGACTTTTGTGAATTTTAGATAGGCTTTATAGGTTTTTCTGGAATTTAAATAGAGTTTTTGTATTTTTTTCAATAGTTTAAATCATTTTTAGAATTTTATATAGATTTTAAAATAGGTTTAATTGTTTTTTTATCATTTTTAGAACATGCTAGATTTTAAATATAGTTTTAATTGTTTTTTAGATAATATAGAAAATAATGTAGTTTTTCTTTTATTAATAATAGATTGTAATAGATATTAAATAATGGTAGACATTTGTAGAATTTTAATAGAAATTAGTAGAAATTTAGAGTCAATTAGATCTTAATCATTTTTAGATTTAATTAGGATAATATAGAGTTAATTAGGTTCTTAATCATTTTTAGATTTAATTAGGTTAATATAGAGTTAATTAGGTTTTTAATCATTTTTTTTAGATTTAAATAGGATTTTATTAGTAGTGGAATTTAATTAGAGGTTTATTAGAGTTTTATTAGTTAGGAATTAATTGAGTTTAATAGTGAAATAGTTTAGTTAATTAATTGGACTGATTTGTTTCAGTTTTTTTTAAGGTCTAATAGCATTTTCGTTTTGGGCCCAGTTCAGAAGCCCAATTCGTCCAGAATTTCGTCCAAGACAGTCCAATTCATTGCCAGCCGTTTTCCAGCATTTTCCAGTGTATTCTAGAAGCTCCCAGAGCTTCTCAGGCTTTAAGTACCCCTTGCCACGTGTTGGTCCAAGGCTGGCCACACGCGTTGCATGCTGAGGACCCACCACACACTCAGAAAATCCCCTCCTCACGCCACGTCCCCTCCCAGCTGGCCCCCACTCTCTCTCTCTCTGCATGTCCTCACGCGTGTCACCACCTAGCCGCTCCCCTGCGCCATCTGTCGTCACCACAGCCATCGCCTGAGCCTCACCAGAAGGTACACCGACGGCCATGCAGACGCCCTGAGCCACCGTCCAACCGTCTCCGGCCACCGTCTCCTTCGCCGGAAACCAGAAATCTCCAGAAATCCGTTTTTCCCTCCGATCGTCTCCGATCCCCTCCGTTCGCCTTCGTCCATTGCCTCGCCGGAGAACAAGTTCCCGTCGCCGGAAACTTCAAAGGATTCTCCAGATCTTTCGTCAAGGTTTTTCCAGAAACCACTCAAGACCTTCATCCTTCTTCAACGAGAAACCCAGAAACCACTCAAGACCTTCATCCTTCTTCAACGAGAAACCCAGAAACCCCTCAAAGCTTCATCGTAGCGTCTTCGTTCATCATCACCATTAAGAACTCCATCAATCCTTCCAGATTTCCCCAGAACCACGTTGATCTTCATGGACATTCATCATCTGCGTTTCCTGGTCAAGAACATCTAAGCGTTCATCGTCTTCCCAGCGAGATCGCTTCTCCATCAGCTTCCCCCTCAGATTCTTCAGGCTTATGCAAGATCTATCACGATCTTCAAACGTCTCCCTTCAACGAAACTCAAGAACGCCTTCAGCCTGTTCTTGCTTCATCCAGGTACGTTTTCCCTTTGATTCTTGGTTGAGCATAGTTTCTGACTGCTAGGATGTTTGGATTGGCTTGTTTCATCTAGATTTTAATTTTGAGATTGAGTTGGAATTTCGTTAAGGTTTGGATTAGGTTTAATGTCAGATTTTTGTGAGGAGATTGAGTAAGGTTTGGGGTTTTCTGGGAATGGATTGAGAGAGGAAGATGAGTTGCAGAGCGAAGGTTGAAGACGGCTAGGGTTTTGGTTGGGAGTGGTGAACAGTGTTTAGGGTATGAAGAGAGGGATTCGGTTTTGTTACTTAGGGTTCAGATTAGGGTTTGGGCTGGGGTGCAAAGCCCAAACACGTGTGTTACTGATGCACCCCCGTTTACTCATTCAACCCCCCCCCCCCCCCCCCCCCCACGCGTGAGAGAGGAGATAGGCAGATTGGACTTGGGCCTTAGGCCCTAATGCTATCCACACCCCCTGGGCGTAAGCCCAATGAAATTCAACCATGAAAATTCACTGATGGCACCCCCCAGCGAGTTTCTATTTTCTTTTATTTTTTATGACTTTCTGACTCATTGGGCCCTGCGCCCATTTGCTGTTAGCACCCCCCATCTTCAGGGCCCAATGTAGTAATAACTGAAATTCATTGCTGTTAGCACCCCCCTCCATGTTATTTCAATTTTGTTTTTTCATTTTCTTTTATTTCTTTGCATATTATAAAATTCATAATAAAATGTAAATAATTGATTTTTTAATTCTTCTTTTTTCTACCACTTTATAATAATGCCTAGAAAATTGTATAAAAATAAAAATGCCATTTTCTTTTTGTTTACTATTTTTTGTATATTTTCCATTTAATTGATTTTTTTAATATTCTTTAGTGCATACATATCATTAGAAAATTCATGAAAAATAGTAGATTTAGTCAAATAATTCCGTTCTTTTTTCTGTAGACTCGTAATTCAATGTAGAATTTTATAGTGCAAAAATATTAGCTTAATCATGCATTTTCAGTTTAATTGCATTTTTTGTATTGTTTTGCTATTAAATAATTGGTCTATGGATATGTCTGTGTTGCTGATTTTAGTTCTTTCATCTGGTATTGAATTTTGTTCTGATTTTTTAGTATGTTGTCATAGAGCCATGTAGGTTTCCCATAGATTTTTGTTAGATTTTTGCAGGATGTTCTGATATGTTTTAGTCTGAGCTTGAGGATAGGAGAAGTCTTGATGACTTCTGACTTTGAAGTTCAACTGTGGTTGAACTTCAGAGATAGTCTCTTGTGGTTTGTTGGCCTGTGGGTTCTTCTCAAGGATAGGAGCTGGTTGCAGTCTTGTTGGAGCTTGCAAGGGTGCAGTGGATTGAGGCTTAGTCTAGGAGCTTGTTATCTGTTTGTGAGGTTCGAGATCCTGAAGTTTGAAGGGAGTTTATGGTACTTTCCTGAGGAAGGCACTATGAATGACTTTCATTCTTTCCCCTCACCTCTTTCGTAAGTATCCAATGATGTCGGAGCCGACGTGTGAGTTTAAGTTCTCCTGAGGAGGAATGTAAACTGATCACATGTTGTTGAGCCACATGGGATACGATTCCTAAGTGGAAGCCCCCTAGTACTTTCCTGAGGAAGGTCCTATGGGTCTATTCACTTAGTTCCATTAGTTTATCTAGGATTTCTTAAGTATCCAGTGATGTTGGAGCCAACTTGTGAGTTTAATTTCTCCTGAGGAGGAATGTAAACTGATCACAGTTGTTGAGCCACGTAGGATACGATTCCTAAGTGTCAGCCTCCTAGTACTTTCCTGAGGAAGGTCCTATGGGTCTGGTCACTTAGTTCCCCTAGTGCATATAGGCTTTCTTGAATATCCAATGATGCCGGAGCCTTCATGTGAGTTTAGTTTCTCCCGAGGAGGAATGTAAACTGATCACAGTTGTCGAGCCGCATAGGATATGACTCTTGAGTAGTAACCTCCTGGTACTTTCCCGAGGAAGGCACTATGAGTTTGTCTGCTTAGCTCCCTTTCTTTGGTAAGCTTGTTCTGAAGCTTGGAGACTGGGATTGATTCCTCTTGCTTAGGGTTTTGATTAGTTTTTGCTTAGATCTTTGCTTAAGGTGTTGCATAGAGTTTTGTTTAGAGATAGATTAGGAGCTTGTTTCAGATTTGTTAGGGGCCTTGCCCAGGAGTAGTTTCTTGTTTTGTAGATAGAGGCTTGTCAGGTTAGCTAGCCTTCTCTTTGTATTGTTTGACTTGTGTGATGTTATGTTGCATTAGACTTAGGTGTTCATCTAGATAGTTCTGAGTTAGGTGCATCTTAGAAGTAGACTTTGTGTGCATGAGAAGTTGAGGTGGCCCTCCTTCTGCTTGTTTGTTATTGAGTGGCTTTGCTTGTTGGTATTTGGTAGAGCTGAGCTCCCTTGCCTCTGTGGTTTGCGGCCTTTGTGCCTTGTTCGTTTAGTTGTTGCATTCATGCATATTTTCAGTATTCCTTTACTTTGTAGTTAATTCTTGTTTTGTCGTCTAGTCCTGTTGCCATGATCCCTTAGGAGCTCTGACTTCTCCGCTGCGGAGTTGTTATGATAGACATTAGGATGGTCAACCAGGTGTGATAGCAGTAGGTAGATTCCCCTTTCTCAGCTATAGTTTTAGGGTTTCCCTTTCCTTTCTGTAGGAGCTTTTGAGTAGCTTGACCCGTAGTTAGCTGAACTACAACTGCTCTGATTCTTCTTACCAGACGAAGATATGTAGGCATAGGATGCGATATCCTAGCGAGCACACTAACGACTAACCTTTGTTCTCTCGCGGCTGTGCGATCGAGACTTTCCCGCTAACGACTAATTGTTATCCCTTTCTATTGCCCGAGTGCATTTGAGACCCGATCGTAGTTGTAGGTCCCCGAGCCTTTAGAATCAGTTTGTTTTCTCACCGCTGTGTGAGAGCGCCAGTTTACCCGTAGTTAGTTGAACTACGTTTGCTCTGATCTTTCATACCAGATGAAAGTACGTAGGCACAGGGCGCGATGTCCTGGCGAGCAACCTTTCCCCCGTTTAGTCGCAGGTAGTCGAACTACGTTGACTCTGACTTTCCCATTGCACGAGGGAATACGTAGGCCCAGAACACCGTATGTTCTGTCGAGTCCTGTCCTTTTATTTTCTTTTTAGACCGACCATTAGCGTAGATAGATAACACACCCTTTTCCTTATAAACACCAAGCGTGGATCCCATCGAGTACGATGGACGTGAGGGGTGCTAATACCTTCCCCTTGCGTAACCGACTCCCGAATCCAGGTTTTGGTTGCGATGACCATACCTTTTCCCGTCTTTGCGAGGTTTACTTTGAGCGTTTCCTTTCCCGCTCTGAGGGATAAATAACGCACGGTGGCGACTCTCCTGTCAAGCCGGCGCCGATTTTCGCAGTAGCGACAATCGCCATTCGGTGTGCTCTCTTTCTGGGGCGCGAAATTTCTGCCACTGCTTTTCCTGTGTCTCTACGAGGAGGCATTGTTAATCCTGCAAAACACAAACAACACAGACAGTTCGAAAAAATTCGAAATCACTGTTAGTGAAAAACGCAACCGTAGAAATGAGCACAAGGATGAGGAGAACGTTTTTTGTGAAGGGGGGAAGTGCTTCCGATGAGTGGGTGTGGTGGATATTGAAGCTTTTATGGAGAGAAGGCAATGGAGGTTAAGGGTTTTGTGAGGGAGAAGAAGAGGGGAGATGAAGTGATAGGGAAAAATGATAAGAAATGGGTGGTTACTAAAGATAAGTGGGGAGTAAAGAGGTGGGCCCCACAGGGTAAAACTTGATTAGTTACTGCGCGCCTTGCAACACGGGCCGTGTTGCACAACACGGGCACCCGTGTTGCACCTCTGACTCCACCTCTTTCAGCCCTGATATGCTACAGCCTGACACGGCCCGTGTTGTGTAACACGGCCACCCGTGTCAGGGTGCTGTTTTTTCAAATTTTTTCCTCTCCTCTGGTCTCCGACAAACTTCTTTCACCGATGACCCGTGAGTTAACCAAAACCTGTTGAAACAAAAAACAAAATGAAAACGTGAGTGTAAAATACGTGGGTTGCCTCCCACGAAGCGCTTCGTTTTACGTCGCCTGGCTCGACGATCCTTCATCGTATCATGTGAGATGAACGACATCGTTTCGATCTTTCTGCTGTCCCTCGTAGTAAGGTTTCAAACGCTGACCATTTACTTTAAAAATGTCTCCATTTGCTGGATTTTTCAGCTCGACTGCTCCGTGCAGAAACGCCTTATGTACTATAAATGGTCCTGACCATTTTGATTTAAGCTTTCCCGGAAAGAGTTTCAGCCGGGAGTTGTACAACAATACTAATTGTCCTTCCCAAAATTCTTTCTTCTGAATTCGTCGATCATGCCATTTCTTTGCTTGATCTTTGTAAATTTTGGCATTCTCATATGCCCGGTTCCGGAATTCCTCTAGCTCATGGAGTTGGAGAGTTCTAGACTCTCCTGCTTTGGTGAGGTCTAGGTTAAGGACTTTTGATGCCCATAATGCCTTGTGTTCTAACTCTAGAGGCAGATGGCAAGCTTTACCATAGACCAGTTGGTAAGGGGACATACCAATGGGTGTTTTGTATGCAGTGCGATACGCCCAAAGAGCGTCGTCCAGCTTTACTGCCCAGTCCTTACGGGAGGCACGCACTGTTTTCTCTAATATCTGTTTGAGTTGTCTATTTGACACATCGGCTTGCCCGTTGGTTTGAGGATGGTAAGGGGTAGCTATTTTGTGCTTCACATTATACTTAAGGAGTAACTTTTCCATAAGATGATTCAGGAAGTAAGTTCCTTCATCACTTATAAGGGCCCTTGGTACTCCAAACCGAGAAAATATGTTCTCCTTCAGAAACCTGACCAATACCTTAACATCATTAGTTGGTAGTGCCACTGCTTCTACCCACTTCGAAACATAGTCAACTGCCACCAGTATATAGTGTTTTCCAAATGATGGTGGGAATGGTCCCATAAAGTCAATCCCCCAAACATAAAACAACTCTACTTCTAACATGGAATTTTGCGGCATCTGGTTTCTTTTCGAGATATTTCCAGTCCGTTGGCATCTGTCGCATTCCTTAACGACGTCCTGGGCATCCTCGAACAAAGACGGCCAATACAACTCCGATTGGAGGACTTTGGCCGCGGTGCGGTCACCACTGAAATGCCCTCCATAATCTGAATTATGACATGCTTCGAGCACCTTCCTTTGCTCGTCTTCAGGAACGCATCTTCTGATCAGTCCATCCACCCCTCTCTTGTAAAGAAACGGGTCATCCCATAAGTAAAACCTGCAGTCATGAACAAACTTTTTCTGTTTGTTAGAATCAAAGTCGTCATGTATTAGACCCCCGACCAAATAGTTGGCGTAATCCGCAAACCAAGGGACACCATGAATAACTAGGATGTGTTCATCAGCAAACTCATCCTTTATCAGACGCTTTTCCTTGTTTTCTTCAATCGGTGACATTCGCGAGAGGGGATCAGCTATAGTATTTTCACATCCTCTCTTATCACGAATCTCCACATAGAATTCTTGGAGAAGTAGAATCCATCTCAGCAGCCCGGGCTTTGACTCCTGCTTAGCAAAAAGATATTTTAACGCAGCATGGTCAGTATAAACAATCACTTTAGAACCCAACAGATATTGCCTAAATTTGTCAAAGGCATACACCACCGCTAGCAACTCCTTCTCTGCAGTTGCGTAATTCATCTGTGCAGGGTTCAAAACGTGACTCGCATAGTAAATAACATGCAAAAGCTTCTCTCTCCGCTGCCCCAACACAGCCCCCACCGCGATGTCACTGGCGTCACACATGATCTCAAACGGCAGCGACCAATCGGGGGCTATCACAATTGGTGCTGACACTAACTTATTTTTCAGGTTTTCGAATGCGTCAGCACACTCCTTATTGAACACAAACGCTGTGTCCTTGACTAACAAGGACGTCAACGGTTTAGCTATCTTGGAGAAATCTCTTATGAACCTGCGGTAGAAGCCCGCGTGACCCAAGAAACTTCGAATACCTTTATCGTTCACGGGTGGTGGTAACTTAGATATTACTTCCACTTTTGCTTGATCGACTTCGATCCCTTTGTGTGAGATTTTGTGACCAAGGACAATGCCCTCTCTTACCATGAAATGACATTTTTCCCAATTTAGGATCAAGTTACTTTCCTGACATCTCTGCAAAACAAGTGAAAGGTTAGTTAAACAATTATCAAATGATGACCCAAAAGCCGAAAAATCATCCATGAAGACTTCCATATGTTTCTCAAGCATATCCGCAAAAATAGAAGTCATGCATCTTTGAAATGTTGTTGGGGAATTACATAACCCGAATGGCATCCTCCTATAAGCAAAAACTCCGTACGGGCATGTGAAAGCCGTCTTCTCTTGATCCTCCGGCGCAACCGTGATTTGGTTGTACCCGGAGTATCCATCTAGAAAACAATAGTAATCGTGCCCAGCCAATCTTTCTAGCATATGATCAATAAAGGGAAATGGAAAGTGATCTTTTCTGGTGGCCAAATTAAGTCTCCTATAATCAATGCATACCCTCCAACCAGTGACTGTACGCGTAGGAATCAACTCATTCTTGTCATTAGTCACCACAGTTGTACCTCCTTTCTTGGGCACCACGTGAACAGGGCTCACCCATGAACTGTCCGATATAGGATAGATAAGTCCAACATCCAACAATTTCACCACTTCCTTTCTTACGACTTCCTTCATAACGGGGTTTAGTCTTCTCTGGGGCTGCACAACCGGTTTGTGGTCCTTCTCCATAAGGATTTTGTGCATGCAAACTGTATGACTTATACCCTTGAGGTCTTCGATCTTCCAGCCAATAGCACTCTTAAATTTTTTAAGAACCCCAATCAATTGTTTCTCTTGGACACTTTTCAAACTAGAGCTGATAATGGCAGGGCACTTTTCCTCGGTGTCTAGAAAAACATATTTGAGATTTTCCGGCAGTTGTTTCAATTCCGAACCTTTAGGTTTTTCGTCATTACCTTCCAGCGCTATAGGTTGCCTTAAGTCCTCCCATCGGTGTGGTCGGGATCCCCTTTGGAATGGTCGAGTTTCTAACATTTCAACTACTTCCCTATCATTCTCATCCACTTCTTTATCTTCCCTAAAAATTGACATGCTTAACACTCTCTCAAGGGGCAGTTGGGTCACACTCTCCAAATGTTCGCTCTCTACAACTTGTTCTAGCACTTGTATGTTGCTACTTGTGCCAAGATCCTGTTTATGCTTCATGGTATTACTAACATCAATTTTTAACTCCTCGTCATATACCTTCAAGGTCAGGGTGCCGCCTTCCATATCTATCATGACTCTCCCGGTTTCCAAGAATGGTCGGCCCAAAATTAACGGCATTTCTTTATCTTCCGGCATCTCTAGTATCACAAAATCAACCGGAAACACAAATTTATCTACCTTAACCAGAACATCTTGAACCACTCCATACGGCCGCTTAACCGAATGATCAGCAAATTAGAGAGTCATCCGAGTGTCTTGAACCGCACCAATATCCACCTTTTTGTAGATGGACAAGGGCATGAGGCTAATACTTGCTCCCAAATCAATTAAAGCTCTGTTGAATGACCTATCGCCAACAGTGCATGGGATAGTAACAGCTCCACTGTCTTTATTCTTCACCGGAATCTTCAGACCTTGCAAAATAGCACTACAAGTTTCCGTTAGAATAACAGGTTCGGACTCACTAGTCCGCTTCTTAGAAATGATTTCCTTCATGAATTTGGCATAGGTGGGCATTTGTTCTAGTGCCTCCAACAACGAAATGTTCAGCTCTAACTTTTTAAACAGTTCAAGGAATTTCTCGAAATTCTTCTCTTGCTGTCCTTTCTTTTTATTTCTTGAGGGGTATGGCAGCTTGATCACCGGTTTCGGTTCTACCTCTTTTTCTTTAGTCACCGGTACCGGTGTCACCACTTCTTCCTCAACCACTTAATTTTCTTTAATTTCCAGCTCAACTTCAATCATCTGATCATTTAGTTCCGTTTCCTCTTCTTCTACTTCCTTGGATTTTCCACTTCTTGTTACTACCGCCTTAATTTGGTGGTGATCCTTCGGATTTGGTACTGTGGCACTTGGAAGTGTACCCGGCGCTTGCGAACTCGCTAGCTATTGAGCAATTTGACTCATTTGTACTTCAAGATTTTAATGGATGCTCCAGCATTCCTGAAGTTGCTCCTTGTCTCTTCTTGAAATTGAGAACTTTGGGCGGCCATTTTCTCAATGGCTACTTCCCAATCAACTTTTCTAGGCGCTTGTTGTTGATATTGAGGTTGGTACGGTGGCTGCTGGTACTGTTGTTGCTGAGGTTGATACGGTTGTTGGCCTTGAACCGGTTTTTGTACATTTCCTTGTTGATCTTTCCATGAAAAATTGGGGTGATTTTTCCAACCAGGATTATATGTGTTGGCATAGGGATTGTTCTGCCTCAACATATTAATCTGTTCCACCTGCTCTTGAGTTGCTACACAATGCACGGTAAAGTGTGGTCCACCACATATTTCACAAGGTGCTGCTTGAACTGGTTCAACCTGTGCCACTGTCTGAGTTTCAATATTCATTTTCTTTAACCTTCTCTCTACCTCAGCGGTAATCTGATCCTCCATTTTAACAACCTGGTCTGCCAGCTTCAATTCAATCTTACCTTCCGGTTGGTTTACAGTGCGATCATACAACTCAAGGTGCTCGTTAGCGGCAATTGCTTCTATGATCCTTTTGATACCCGTGGCCGTTGAGAAGTTGGTTGAGCCACCGACAGTAGTGTCTATGAGCTGTTTCGTTTTGAGTCGTAATCCATTCACAAAGTTTTGCATCTGCTCAGTGGCATCCATGTTATGAGTAGGACATGCTGTAAGACACCTCTTAAACCGCTTATATGTATCCCCTAAAGATTCTCCCTCTTTTTGCTTGAAGTTGACAATGTCATATCTTTTTCGGATAAACACTGAAGCAGGGAAATACTCATTCAGGAACGCAGTTTCCATCTCTTGCCATGTTGTGATACTCCCAGCTGGAAGCGAGTAAAACCATTCTTCCGCATCATCAGTGAGTGTGAACGGGAACATAACCAATCTCTTGGCCTCTTTGGAATGTCCTTCTATCTTCAACAAGGTGGTGGTCGTAAGGAATCTCTGAAGATGTTTATTTGCATCTTCGTTGATTCTTCCGGCGAACGACTTGCTCTCCAACTGACGGATGGTGGAAGGGTGTAGCTGAAAATGCGCAACATTCACCGGTTGATTCACAATGGTCATCCGGTTTGGTTGAGCATTGGCCCCTCCATAGTCTCCTAGAAGTCTTTCAGGCTGAGGTGGATTTCCAGCCATTTGAACAATTTCAGGTGTTGTCTCTCTCTCTCTCTCTCTCTCTCTCTCTCTCTCTCTCTCTCTCTTCGGAGTCGCTCTGCACAAATATAATTTCCTCTATTTCTTCCAGTCTTTTAACTTTATCTATTCTCCGTCTTTTGTGTAACGCTCGTTCTAGTTCTGTATCAAAAGAATATTTAGCTGAGGCCTGACCTCACATACACAATTAGACAAACGTTAGATAATACAAGCAGAGAAAAAATGCAACGAATAATAAAATTTTAGTCGCAGAGCAACAAAATTTCTTTTGGATTCTAAAAACAATGTTAATTTGGCAGTCCCCGGCAACGGCGCCAAAAACTTGATCGGGAAAATAGCAAGTGTACTATTTTTATCGATTGTAGTAATAAGGGAAAAGTCCCAAGTATCGATCTCGAGGACTGCGTAGTAATTAACGGGATTTTTAGTATTCAAAGGAACAAAAGGTCTAGGGGTTTGTTTGGTAGCAGAGTAATACAACAAGTAAATAAAGACTTATAAATCAATCTAAGAACCGTGTTAGAGGAGTGGACATGATGCGAGTAAAGACCATGTAGGATTATCCTGAAATAATAGTTATTAACCTTAATTCATCAGTTGGCCAATTTAGTTTTCCTTAATTCCTTAATAAAAACCCTTTGATGAGTTTCATGTACACTAATTCCTCAGTGTCCATGAAAAGCATCAAGCAATAGTTCCGACCATAAAATACGTGATACGGGATATCCTCATTCCTAAGCAATATCGACCGTGAGACTATTTTGCAAAAGTGTTAGGTTGACTTTTCAGACTAAAACCTAAGCATAATTCGAATTCTACTTTCCAATATGAATACGCATTAAGATTGTTGCAAAATAAAATATATATATGGTGAATAACATAATTCTCATAGAATAATCAAACAAAGGTCATTACATCGCAACTTAGGACCACCCCCTAACACTGGGGGTTTAGTTGCTCATGTTCTTCGTAAACATACATGCAATTAGAAATGAAAAGGAGAAGATCATTACAATTCGAGTTGGATCCCTTGGATCATCAATTGCTTCCGCTTTTGATCGATCCTTTGTTCTCCAGAAAAACTCTCTCCTCAGTTGTCAATCCTAATATCAATTCAAAAAATGTCTCCTCCTTTCTAAAAAGTGGCTCTTATATCTAAATTCAAATTACATCGCGAAATGTCTCAAATGCCCTTCGAAATAGGTCTGACAACATAAAAATCATAAAAATAACAATTTCACTCTCAGTGGCCATGACACGGGCCGTGTTGTGCAACACGGGTGGCCGTGTCAGGCTGCTGACTCCTCAGGGCGCGTTTTCTTCTATAGGGGCTGCAACACGGGCCGTGTTGTGTGACACGGGTACCCGTGTTGTACGTCTGTTCTCCATTTTCCTCTGCTTCTCCTGCCCGTGTCTGCCAACCGTGTCCTCCCTGACACGGGCCGTGTTGTGCAACACGGGTACCCGTGTTGTGGCTCTGACTTCCCTTTTCCGACTTTTCTTTGCCTCCGAAAGCGGTGCGACTGTCATGCTATCCATTCCTGCCAAAAACACACTAAAAGAAACCGAATCAAACGCACCAGCGACAAAAGTAATACAAACTTCAAAATAAGACTTGAATACAAACAACTACGAGTAACTCAGATAACAACAACTAAAGCTTCGAAAACAGATAAAAATGGTGCAAAATTAACAACAAACAGCGTTTGAAAACACAAGTGAAATCCACCGATCATTACTCGACTTTTGGAGTGATTGACTTTGATGTTCTCTTGAGGTGGCTTTCTCCAGAATGAGCGTTGAAGCGACTTAGCTTGTGTTGATTGAGCGCTGGAGGTATTTTCCTTAAATCAATAGAACCTCTAGGTGGTAGAGTTTTGAAATGACTTGCTCTAATCAATCAATTCTTGAATGACGAGTTTGAATTGACCGATATTCAAGGTGATTTGCCCATGACTGAACTTATTTCACATGATCAAATTCCTCAACTAAAGATATTTTGTTGGGATTCCTTTGATGCTAAATTCTGACTTGCAATTAAAAAAGTTTATTCAAAATGGTAATTTTAATGCAATGCAAAAATGCAAAATTTTAAACCAGTCATTATTGAAAATAGGGTAAAATAAGGTGAACGGGTCAATGACCCAAACACAAGACTGATATAGTCATTCACTGATGAAAGATGGCATGATCAATACAAAGCATCAACAAAGATCGTTAGGAGTCAGGTTAACACAACCTTGATGTAATACACTTTCAAAATATACCCTGCCTCAATTAGGTCTTTTAAGGTTTCTAACGTGGCCTGGTTAAAGTTTATTTGAAACAAAGGATATAAGGCTCAAATTTGATTTGTACCCACCCCTTATTCGTGATGAACTTCAGTCCTACGTTCAGTTAATTCAATACCTATATCTTAATTTTGATGGTGTAAGAGTGAGGATTTAAGGTTTGCTCGAAATGGCATTCACCTTATATGTTTGTCATGATGTCAGTGACCCTTTGGTTTTGTTATTTTTATTTAACGCAGTGTTCACCTCTTTTTGATTTTCATTTGATCCCTAACTTTTGCATGGACTGATTTTGCGTTTCAAGTCCATCGAAATAGCCTAGATTTTTTCTTAAGTCACCTCTTGAGATGTTCGACTTAGCAGGCTTTTTTAATTTTTGATTTTAATGAAAGATTGTGACTTCCAAGTCATTAATCATTGAGGAACTACCAACCTGACCTTTGATTTTGAATGATTCTTTCGATACTTCAAGGTGTGTGCAAAGATATCTTGTGGTTGATCCTCATACGGGATGTTTCATCTCGTAGCCAAATTAACTGAACACTATCCATGCCCCAGGTTAAGCGTAAGGGTTTAAAAATCCGAAGGAAACTCCTACTTCTAGGCTCGAAGTGGTTAACTAGGGACTAACTCCTTATCTCTCCAGTGTTTGGGGATTTGGAACAATGCCTTACATCATTGACAGAGTTTTAATTGAAAGCATACAAATAATTATGGATATTTGTTTTTCATCATCCTCCTTCTAATCTTTGCTAAAACAACAAGTTTGATCAAGATAAGCGAAAAAGGAGAAATATTTTTCTTCTTTTTGACATAAAATAAAAATGAGTGAATATGAATGGGTTGATTCAAAAGATGCATAACACTTCATTAAAATTATCAATAAAAGAAATACAATCATGCTTAAAAGAAAATAAACATCCAACATGCAAAGAAATACAAATGGAATGCTGAAACAGTCAAATGATTCCCAACTTTAGGGAATTGAACTTCATGGTCTGATCCTCAGACTTTAAGGAAAACTTTTGAAACTTGATTCATGCTTCACGCTCCGTGCACCGGAAGAACAAAATGCAGGGTATTATCAGGGAAGGACAAAATCTTTTGGTCACTTCTGAGTGTGATGCATGATATATGTTTTAAATTGTTATGGAGATGCATCTCTGATTCAGTTAACATTTAAAGGTGCGTCTGGAGATGCATCTCCAGAATTTGAAGACATTTAAGTATTTTCATGTGGTGTCCAAATAATATATAGAGTGCATTAAAAAAATCCTTAAATTCACTATTCTATTATAAGTGGTATCATAATTCCTCTAACGTTAATGAAGCCACTAGTAATCAATGAAGATTGGTCTAATATTTGGACTTTCTAAGCTATCTTGAAGAGATCTGAATTATTATCAGGATTGAAAGTTAACATCAGGAAGAGTTATTTATTTGGTATTAGAGTTGGTGATTATTATATGAAAGCGGCAGGACAATTTTTAGCTTGCAAAATTGGTAAGGTGTCGTTTAAATTTCTTGGGCTAAGAGTCAGGGATAATCATAGAAGGATATAGTTTTAGAAGTCGGTCATTGATTATTTCAAAAAGAGGTTGGCTTTGAAACAATCAATAAAATTTTTTAAACTCGGTAAAGGGAGATCATTGTCCATAGGTGGGAGACTTACATTGATAAACTCGGTTTTGACAAATCTACCGATCCATCATTTGTCTTTTTTCAAGGCTCCAAGAATTTTTTTAAATGAATTAATCTCGATCCAGAGAAACTTCATGTGGAATGGCTCAAATGAAAGGAAATTATTGGTGTGGGTTAGTTGGGAGGTTGTGTGCAAAAGTAAGGAGGAGGGAGGGCTTGGTCTAAAAGATCTTAGATTTTTTAACTTGGCATTATTGGCTAAATGGTTGTGGCGGTTCATTACGAATAAAGACACTATTTTGTGTGGTATTCTGCACTCTAAATACGGAGAGTTTGCGAGGAAAAGTCTATCTAATCTTTGTAATCTAAGGTTTCCATGTGCATCGTTATGGTGGAAATATATTTTCAGAATTAGTATGGATGACGTTGGGGGTAAACTTAGAGAGCTGGTTACGATAAGATTGGGCAATGGCGTTGCTATACTTTTCTAGCATGCTTGATGGTTAGGAAACTTCATTGTGAAAGATCAATTTCCTAACCTTTTTTCATTTGTTGCAGTGCTGGACAACATTGTCGGTGAGATGAGGCTATGGAACCTTAATGTTTGGTCATGGCAGGTTAACTTGTCTCAGCAAGAATTGCCATCTGCTTCTGCAGCAGAATTATTGGAACTGTCTATCATTTTACAGGATATTACCCCCATCCAAAAACATTGAGGACATGTTTCTTTGGTCGCCGAGATAGAATTCCAGCTTCATGGTTCTTCCTGCTATGGTGTTATGCCAAAACAGCAGATGGAGAATTTTTAGAGGAATCATCTAAGGAGGCTTTGGAGGAGTCTTTTGTTTTTTTTGTTTTTGTTTCTGATCAATTGAGGAGGTTAGTCATCTTTTTCTATTATGTTCTAAAATTGTGTTTGTTTGGGAAAAAAATATGTGAATGGTTGGAGGCTGGGAGGAGTCATGAATCTTCTCTTCCAAATCATTTATTGGTGTGGATTGAAAACTTAAGTGGGAGATGTTCTAAAAAGATGGTTGTAGCATTTGGGTGGTGGTGTGTTGGTGTATATGGGAAACTGGAAATTAAGTTATTTTTAACAACGATATTTGTCAAAGGATACTGTTATTTGTAATTTTTATGATTGGTTGAAGCATTCAATGGATTTCTTGAAATTTTTGTTGTTGGCGAGTTTGTTAGAATTTTGTATTGTGGGTTCCGGTAGTTTGGGTACCCCTAGTACCCGATTATATTGAATATACTTTGGCTTATAAAATATGTATATATACTGAGGAGAAAAAGATAACTATTATATATTTGTATAATTGTTCTACTTCGATGGGAACCTAATGAAGAATATCCAACAAATTACTCCTTCCATCTTACAATGAGTGGTCCAGTTGATCATTTTATACATATTAAAAAAAAGAATAAATGAAACCGATAAAACAATATTTTTATTAAAATACCTATAATCAAGTATTGAGAGTGATGAAAATAATATTAATAAAGTGATGGAATTGAAATGGGTTAAATATGTTTATAGTCCTCATAAATATTTCAATTTCGTTTTTTAGTCTCTCAAAATATTTCTTTTAAATAATGGTCCTCCTAAATTTTTAAAGGAAAAATACCCTTTTTGGTCCCTTAACTATACCCTTAGGTTCAGATAGGTCCCTTAATTATTTTTTGTGTCAGATAGGTCCCTTAACTCTTTAAAACATATCATGTTAGTCCTTTTCGTCTAATTAGCAAAGGAAAAATTCAAAATTTGGTTGCTAAATTCGTCGCTAATTAGACAAAATGGACAAATAGACACGTTTTAAAGAGTTAAGAGACCAATCTGACAAAAATAATAATTAAGAGACCAATCTGAACCCAAGGGTATAGTTAAGAGACCAAAAAAAGTATTTTGTCAATTTTTAATCCACAATTTTGGTCCCTCCTGCAAATTATCGACGATTTTCACAGCTTAGTGATAGAATTAACGACGTTTTTAGCGATAGTTTTTAACTTATCGATTGAATTAGAGACAATTTTAGCAACGCTTTTAGTATTATGGACCAAAAGTGTGACGACATTTTTTAGAAGGACCATTCTTTGAAAGAAATATTTTAAGAGATTAAAAACTAAATTTGAGTTATTTAGGAGGAGCACAAACATATTTAACCTAATTGAAAAATATATATTAGAAATTGAATTTAATCATAGACATTTTTTATTTCAAATGAATCAAGCAATTGTAGGACCGAGGTAGTAAAAGAAGGTAGGCTCTTTAATACCATGTTGATTTGTTAGAAATTCCTTCAGGCACATATATAAATCTTCACTTTTTGCAACGTTAGTTTGACCTTTCTTTCCTCGCCTTCGTTCTTGCCATTTCTCTTCTAATACATTCTCCTTGCAATTTATTTACAACAACATAGGATTTACTGCTGTGAGCTCTGTTTGTGTGAAGTTATTTATGTTGAATTGATGAATTTGTGGTTGGGGAGGAGTTTTGAAGGTTGTTGAATGTTGAAGACTTGATGCTTTGATGAGGATGTGAAGTTGCAAAATGTGTGTATGAAGAGGAGTGAGTTGAAGAAGATGAAATAAAGAGGTGGGGGGGGGGGGGATCGAGAGAGACTTAGAGAGAGTGAAGATGGAGTATTTATAGCAAAGAGTTGAAGTTGTTATGATTTGTGAATTGACGATTTTCTGTTATGAATTTTTCTTCCCTGCTATGGTTTTCTTCTGTTATGAAATTCTTTTTGCAGCTATGTAACTTTTATGCTGATGTGGATTTATGGAATTTTCTATGTCATGAACTATCTTCTTTCACTTTTTTGGGAAAATTAGTTTTGAATTTGGTTTAATTTGAATGTTTGGATATGGTTTTAGATTTTGGTCATTGAAGCACATTTTGGACTTTGGGTTTTGAATATGGATATCAAAAATTGGTTTGGATTTAGAATTAGAACTTGAAAATGGATCTAAAATTGGATAATTGGTTTGAAATGGATATTGGATCACATATGTATTTGGTTTGGTTATTTGAATGGACAAATGGATCTTATTTGGATATTGATTTTGACAAAAATGGACGTGGATTGAAAATGGACATAAAATGTGGATTAAAATTGGTTTGGATATTGAGTATGTGACTTGAAATTGGATACGAGTTAAAATATGGATGTTTGGAGGATGAAATGGATAAAAATGGATATGGATGCGGGAAAAGGATTTTAATAATGGATATACAACATTGGACATAGGCTTTGAATATGGACTTGAAGATGGTTTTGGAATTTGAATAAACACATGACCTTGCACTCCGTGATCTTGAATTTGAACATCCCATGAACTTGTGTATTCCAAAGCCTATTTGTAAGTAACAGACAAATCCAATCCAATCCATGCTATAGCCTAAAATGATTAAAGACATAAACCAGAGATTAGAATTCCATAGATGGGCATCTCAAAACAGGTGCCAATAATCCCTTATGCTTGATTCCTAGCCTTCTTGTACCAATGTCTTAAATGTTTTGATATAAACTCTCTTTGAAGGCTATATGATCAGGGAAATAAACCCTAATCAAATGATAGTGACCACTAGAATATGATACCCTTGATGATTTCAGTGGCCAAATTTTTTGGATCTATATGATGAGCATAAGCACAAGGGACAAACCCTAATCACTGATCATTGCATTTTCCATTAAACCAAATCTGCAAAAGAGTGAAACCCTAATGTATTATGCAAACCCTAATTCTCCAAGACCTCTAATCCAAATAATAAGCATATGCTAATGAATATGTGATGTGTTTAAAATACCTAATGGGAGGTATGCATATGAGGAAAATAAGATGCATAAGACATAAGATTTGACTGAAGGGTAGGACAAATTTGGGGTATGACAACTGCCCCTATTTAATCGTCTTAAACCTGGAAGTGCGATTGGCGTTAGCCTCTCAGACGTTCAAGGTAAAAGAAGATTAAATATCATGACCTAAAATTTGTCCTGAAAAGAAGGTGTAAGCATTAGTGATATATCCTCGGTATATATATATTTTTATTTTTTTGGTGAAAAGGTTTATGATGAGCAAGTGTGGTTTAATAGCGACAACTTGTAATGGGGTAACGATGCCAATAAAAGGGTCCTGGTAGGGATGATAGTTATAGATATAATGATTGTAAATATGGTTGATAATATGGTGACTAAAGGGTGGGTAAGATTAATGAAAGGTGAGATCAATGACAACGCAGTGACATATCATGTATGATCTATCAGGGTGTGAGATGATGAGCCCTTTTTGTAGGTCCACCTGTTAGGGATTGATTAAAATATCTGCTGGGGAGTGGGGTCGGCATGGCCGAGTGTGAAAAAATATTAACACAGTCGAGTGTCGAAAAAGATATGATTAACACGGACGAGTAAGGGGTCAACACAGAAAAGTGTCAAAAAAGGTGAGATTAACACGGACTACTGTTTGAGATTAATACGGACAAGTATTGAAAAAAGAAATTAACACGGACGATTTTTTAAGATCAATGCGGATAAGTATTGAAAAAGTATCTTAACGCGAATGAGTGTCGGAAATCAATACGAATGAGTATTGAAAGAAAAAAGAGATGTCAACATGAACGAGTGTCGGAAATCAATACAGATGAGTATCGAAAAGAGAGATTAACACAAACGAGTGTTTAAGATTAATATGGACGAGCATTAAAAAAGATATATCAACACGGACGAGTGTCAGAAATCAATACGAACGAGTATTAAAAAAAGATATTAACACAGACGAGTGTTTGAGATCAATACGGACGAGCATTGAAAAAAAGAGATATCAACACGGATGAGTGTCGGAAATCAATATGGATGAGTATTAAAAAAAGATATGGTCAACATGGACAAGTGTTGGGAATCAATACAGACAAGTATCAAAAGGAGAGTACTGACACAAATGAGTATCGAAAAAAGATAGGGTCAACACAGACGAGTGTTAGAAGTCATAACAGACGGGTATTGAAAAAAGACATGGTCAACACGGACGAGTGATGGAAACCAATACTAACGAGTATCGGAAAAAGGCATGGCCAACATGAACGAGCATTGGAAATCCGTATAGACAAGTATTGAAAAAAATATATGATCAAAACGGACGAGTGTTGAAAATCAATACAGACGAGTATCAAAAAGAGATATGGTCAACACGAACGAGTATTGGAAACCAATACAGGAAACTATCAAAAAAATGTATGGGCAACACAGGCGAGGGTCGGAAATCAATACAGACGAGTATTGAAAAAAAGATATGCTTAACACGGACGAGTTTTAGAAATCAATACAGACGAGTATCAAAAAGAGAGTATCGACACGGGCGAGTATCGAAAAAGGATAGGGTTAACACGGAAGAGTGTTGAAAATCAATACAGATGAGTATTGAAAAGGTTTTTTTAAGGAAAAACACCGACGAGTGTTAGAGAAATATGGTTAACACATATGAGTGTTACAAATGGCCAACACGAACGAGTGTTTGGAAAATATATCATGGGAACCAGTGTTTGGAAGAAAAATAGGATCTTTGGTACAAGGTACATAGTCTGGCTTATGCTTTGTATGCATGTTTGAATTTTATGTGGTGTAATGATCCATTTTAACTGGATATGTTACACATTTAAGGATGCAATGTAATGAATATTACTATATATGGAGAACCAATGACTAGGCTCTAGTGGGAGAAGGAAACAGACTCATTGGGGGAGTCATTTGCTTGTTGTCTTGAGATGCTAATATGAATTAGTATTTGAAAGCTTGTAGTCCCAATGGTTATTGGATTTATGAATTGCTGACAAAGCGGGTCTTCAGATGTGCCACTGAAGATTGAGTCATAATTTTGCTGGGAGAAGTGACTTGGTACGGCTTTCCCTACACCCGTCTTGAACTTTGCGGTTGCTGATACATGACAGACTCTGCTTGATGTAGCCTTGAAGATTATGGAGAAGAGATACTCCTCTATAACTAATTTTTCCCAAGTCTTTGGGATCTCTGAAAGAGTTTCCCTTGAGGGAAGTCTAGAACATTTGTACCGCGATGGCTTTAGATGGTTTGCCCCAACATTTTAAACTTTAGGGAGGTGCTTCTGATTAACCGTCTCTTGAAGAGAGTGACTTGTGCATTTGGGGTGCCCTGCCCCTGTACGAGCCTTGAAGTGATTTAGCCTCTAGTTGGATGATCTTTGTGGAAATTCCCCTGACAAACTGATATTGGAGAGATTTGTTGGATCTTAACGTGATTGCCCCAGATTGATAAAATCTTGAAGTGGTCTGCCCATTTAGCTCAACAGAGTCTTCAGGAATTTTGCCAATTGGTGTGATCATTTAAACTGACATGTTTAAGCTTAACGGAGTCCTTAGGTGCTTTGCATCTTATCTTGATCAATCTTTTCATTGTGGAAACTCTTTTGATGTCAAATGCTTACTCACAAGTAAAATGTTCGTTTTCATAATGATAATTGTAATGCAATACATATGACAGTTTTTAAACCCAAGTTTGTTCATTGGAATGATGTTATGGCATATAGTGAATGAATCACTAATTAGAATGTCACCCCGATACCAACATAAATGATAAGCATATCGTTTTTAGAAGTCATGTTGGATGCGGTTTTACCAAAGTATGCTTTCGAAATAACCCTACTTCAATTAGGTCTTTTGAGGGTTGTAAGATGGCCTAGTTCATTATTTGAGAAAAAATAATTTATGTCTCAAAGTTTATTTTAACCCACCCCTTCTCCTTGATGTTCTCTAGTCTTACATTCAGCTAATTCGACACAAACACTTACCTTTCTAATGGTATAAGTGATAGTTAAGGAACCCACAAGGTTTTTAGAGTGACAATCACTCGCTTTTTACCTTTTGTTTCTAGTTATACGAATTTATTCTTATTGAGGATTTTTGCTTTTGATCCTTTGTTTTTTTCCTGATTTTTGCCTGGACTGATTTTCTTTTGAGTTTGTAGTCCAGCCGGATGCCCTAATTTTTTCCTAAGCCACTTGTTTTCAAATTTTTGACTTAGTGGGTCGTCTCTTTTTTCACTTTTTGATTTCTTTTTTTTTTTGTTTGGAACAAATTGTATGACACTTCTTCTTTTGGCTTGTAAGGGTTCTGACTGTCTCTTTCCTTGGGTTGGTGAGGGACAACCATTGTGGTTTGTAAGGGATAAGATGTGGTTAATCCTCGAATAGGACACCCCGTTTTTCTTTTTTGAAAATTGGATGCATGATAAAATTAAGTGAAGACTACTCTACCCTAGGTTAAGATTGAGGGTTTTTGGTTTTATAAAGAAACTCCTACTTCTAGGTTCAACAGGGTTGACGGGGGATTATCTTCCGTATATCTTTGGTGTTTGGGGATTTGAAGCAATGTCTATACATCATCAACAGGGCTTTATCCAAAAGCATACAACCGGAAGTTTTGCGTCTTTCGATTTCATCATTCTCTTTTGGATTTTGCTTAAACAAGCATTTCGTATCGATGAAAAAGCATGAGTGAACATGAATGGATTTATTCAAAATATGCATATTTATTTCATTATCATTATCAACTTAAAATAGACATGTTTTACAAATGAATTTGCACTTAATAGAAAAAATATTACGCATGAAAATGATTAAATGATAGAATAATTAATGGTGTGATTAGCCTTATTATCCACCCACAGATTGAGGTTGCTATTCTTTTGAAGAAGTTGGTGTATGATAATCTCCAAATAGTTTCCTCTTCGTATCTACCCTTGATTATAGTTATAATGGTCATGGACCTCCATATGTGCTTGCACACGGAGGCATGGGATTGTTGACCAAGTTTGGATCAATCGATGTGAAGGTGAAGGCTTTAGCCTCAATTAAGCCTTGGACCTTATTCTTTAAGGCTCTGCAGTTCTCAATTTTTTGGCCAGGTGCCCCTAAATGGAACTCACATCTGGTGTTTGCATTATAACCTGGAGGAAGAGGATCTAGAGGAGGTCTCAGCTCTCTTAGTTGAATCAATGAGAGATTAAGCAATTGAGGGAGTAATTGACCATATGGCATAGGAACTGGACCAATCGTTCTTTCTGGTTTCCTTTGTCTGTGTTGTCTCATCTAACCTTGTGGTCTCTGATTTTGTTGTTGGTAGTTCCGTGGAAGAGGCGCATACTGTTACAGCTGAACATATTCTTGTGGTTGAGCATACTGTTGTTGAGGTGTGAATGGATTCTGAACGGCCCATGGTTGTAGAGTTGCCACAATAGCATATTCCTGAGGAGCATATTGATTCAAAATAGTAATGGGTATTGGGTAGTATGGAAGCTGCACTTGAGGATAGGCAGGGGCCTTAACTTTATCAATAGTAGAGTTTCTTGTCTCATCCTCCTTCTTAAGGCCGAAGTGAGGTTTCTTGTTACTTCCAGTGTTATTGGTAGTTCTAGGGGAATCGTAGATTTTTCTAACTTTGATGCATGTTTCGACACGCTCCTCAATAATGACCATGTTAGAGAAAGAAGTGGAAGTTCTACCAAGCACATGTTGAAGGTATGGGCCTTGCAGAGTACCCATAAACAAATCCACCAATTCGCAATCCAAAAGAGGAGGTTGGACCATTACCTCCAGTTCGCGCCACCTTTGGGCGTATTCTTTAAAGGATTCGTCAGATTTCTGAACCATATTCTGGATTTGTGCACGGATAGGATCCATGCAGTGTTGTAATGATAATTCTATAAAAAGCATCAACCAGTTCTCCCCAAGTACTCACATGCATTCTTTCTAACTGCATGTACCACTCCAAAGGTTCCTCAGTGAGGCTATCCTAGAAGAAGTGCATGAGTAGGGGCTTGTTATCAGCATGTGCAGCCATCTTACGATAGTATGAACGAGATGGGTCTCTAGGCAGGTGTTTCCTTTGTATTTTTCAAAGTATGGAGCCTTGAACTTTGGGGGAATGACTATTCCTGGCACCAAGCACATAATAGCAACACTGAATCTGAATGTTTTGGAACCCGCCATAGCCTTGATCCATTCTTCTAGGGCATGATACATTTTTTGCGATTTCAGCAATACCAGCCATGAGGATACCCTGTGGTCCGTCATGGTCGATGAAATTTACATGGTCATCCTCCTCCTTGTTGGCAGTAATCACAAGAGTATGCTAAGGCGGAGGGTTGTCATTAGCAGCATTAGAAGGAGTAGCTTTGACAAGTGATCAGTTTATTTTAATGCACATTCTCTTATGTTTGTACTTAGGAATTTCCTTAGTTTGTTTTGTTTATTTTACTGTTTTATTATATTTTTAGAACTAAGTCTTTATTTGCCTTTAATCTATTTTCGCAGCCTATTTTCAGCATTAACAATTATTTGATATTTGTCCATTGTTAGGATCATAACTGGAGTTACGAGAATCAAACTTACACGTTTTAATAGCCGCTTGAAAGCTGAGACAAAGAGCTACAACTTTTATGTTTTACTCAAAAGCTGATTCGGAGTGTAGAAGGCTTGAACAATTTGTTGAAGTTAGGACCTGAATTCTGTCTTTAGGGATATTTAGTTTTGGGCCGAGTTTTTTTTAATGTTTTTCGACCCAGTTGGGTTAGAACCGGATTTTGTGATGCTTCCCTATATCTAGTAGTAGTTGTGCTACCGTTCATTATCTTCTTTTCACGATTTTACCTTATTTTTTACAATTGTAATGAAGAACTAATTCCCACGGGCAAATCCTGCTGTGTACGGTTCCATCACTTTGAGGTTATTCTAATACCAATTTAAATTCGATTCCTTTCAATCCTTTTCTACAAAGTCATTTGCTTAATTTCATTGCAATTGTTTTCTTAATTCGATTGTTGTTCATAGGATATAATTAATTAAATTTGATTGTATGCATGTTCCTAAATTTAATTGCGTGTTATCGTTTGTTTAATTAGTTAACTCGTCATATTCTTAACCGTTTGCTTAATTCGGTAAACAGGAACATAATTCATTTGATTTTGATAAGCGCTTGTCTAATTTATCTCATAATTGAATATGATTGAAGCCTCTTAGGGATTGGTGTTATGATAGCCGATGATAAGTCAGAATCTGAATCAGTAGGATTAGCCGTTTTAGCTTAGTTGATAATCACTTATTCTCTTGTTTTATAAATCGAACTTAAAACCCCCCATAAATCGTTACTGTGTTGGTTAATAAATTTACAAGAATCACTGTGAGAACGATACTCGAGTTGTCGTTACCGTTACTACTGTTTTAATAAATACTCATTTTGATCTGTGTGCGACAGCGGATTAGCAAGCTTGATGACGTTCACTCTGAGCTCTTCTTGCCCTTGGATGGTGGCGTGGAGTGTTTCGAGGAGTTAGTTAACTTTGCCCCCTATATTCTCCATATATACGTGAAAGGCAATTTTGTTTTGCCCTAGCTGATCCATGAGTCTTGGTTGGTTGTCTTTGGTACGATATGGATGTAAAGAAGCCAGCTTGGATAATCCAGATATTTTCTCTGCAAAGAGGGTCCCCCAATAAGCTCTGCTTTGAAAAAAATGGATGTATGGTTATTATGAATGACTACATGAGTGCTTGAAAATGCAGTCTAAGTGCAAATGTCTGCAATGTTATGAATGCATGAATGGAACAGGTTTGTAACATTCTGATAAATGGTCACAGATGTAAGAGGTCACACATCGATATCTCTCCCCACGAGTGGTTTATCTATTGGTTCACAGAGGGATACTTCAAAGGTTTTCAAACAAGGTCCCCTGCATCATCCATCTCGAAATTTTACCATCATAACGATGATTCGTGAAAATATAATTCCTTCAAGAGGATGTGTTTGGAGTTATGTCTTAGTAACCTTTGGGATAGGGTTCAAAAGGTCCTCAAAATCACAGACTCACAGGTTAGAAACAATAATGTCGTTACGACTACTCGTATGACATTAGCGTCTCCAAAGGGGCCTCATCTGAATGGGGAACTCATATCAACTCAACGAGTCCAAAGTCTCGCAAGTCAATAAGCAACCACCTTCTAGGTTATTGTATGCTCAAAAGCTCGGGTAGAAAGTTTTTCCTAACAACCCATAACCAACAGATATATGAAGCATAAATAAGGAATCAAGAAAGAAAAAAAGCCTGATAAATAAAAACATCCACACATACGACAAACAAAACTAGGTTTGGCTTGTATAGGGAAAGAGTCCCCAACAGAGACGCCAGCCGTCACTACGCGAAAATATTACAGAGTCGCCATCAAACTTTATTTATCCCAAAGGGAAGGGGAAACATCTAGAAAACCCCAAGAGGAAGAAAATGGTCTCGCAACCAAGATTCGGGTTCAGAAGCCGGTTATGCAAGGGGAAGGTATTAACACCCCTCACATACATTGTACTCAATGGGAACCATTCGTTTGTCATATGTGTAAGGATGTTGCTAAGGGTTCATGATTTCTATGAATGCTTTATTATAGGGAAAAAAGGTTTTAAATTAGCGTGCTCGTGGAGGATTGGGGTCCTCGTGCCTACGTACCCTCATGGTGCAATGAGGAAGTCAAAGCCTTGTAATTTGTAGAACTAGGGGAAAAATGAAGGAAGGTTGCTCGCCAAGATCTTGCAATATTGTGGCTACGTATCCTCTCGTGTAATGAGGAAGCCAGAGCTTTGTAGTTTGTGGAACTAAATGATTGTGGGTTTGTTGATTTTAGTATGCGATGTTAACATTCTAATTCTAGCCATAGGTTTTGCGGCTCACAGATAAGGAGACTGCCACTTTAGATTGTGTTGTACTAGAATGGAAATAATATGCCCTTTTATGAAAAGGTTATGATTTGTGTCCTCAAGGAAAGATGTCACATTTGATTGGTAATAGTGATTTTAGGGGAGAGATAAATCCTCTTATAGGAACCCCAACGAGTAGTACCTAATTCTTTATCTCAAAAGATTTGTTTGGAATTTTTGTGTGGCGAGTATAGTCATGTATTTGTATTGAAAGACGAGTATCAAGACCACACACTCTAAAGTGAGCATCCTAATACTCGAAGAAGAAGAGGTCTTTACTCAATCTTCTCTTTTTAGTCCAATACGAGAAGGACATTGCTCGTTTTATTTAGGAAGTGTTTTACTTTGGAAGATAAATGTTTAAACCATGAACTCTAAAGGTAATGTCAAACATTCAGGATAGGACAAGGCCTTTGCCTAACCACTCCATAAGCATTCCAATTTTGATTAGAAAAGAGTTTGTAAATGCACTTGGTACAAAGACCAATGTTTTAGTTTTATGAAGAAATAAGATGATAATAAAGGAAGTGGAATGAATTTGAAAGGGTGGTGGATTGAGTTAGGGTAGGTTGGCGGTGATGTGCAAGGAAATCGACTTATGGTGTGAAGATATACAAGGCTTGCTTGTGGTGTAATGGAGTAGATTGGATGTAAGTAGATGAGACGTGTAGGAAACTCTAAGGTGGGGTGGAAGAAAGCATTTCAATTAATTAGTTTGAAAAGGGCTTGAAGTTGGATCAAGTTTTTATTTTTCTCTTTGTTTTTAAAATCGTTTTCTTGAGCGCTTTGTTTTATCTTTTATTAACATACATGCATGAAAGTATAATGCGCTAAATAATGTAAAATCCTAAGTTATCACACTTTAATGGGAATGAGGGACATTTTTTCCACAATGGGGGGGGGGTGGTGGAATATGAAAAGGAATAAAGGAATAAAAGTAAATTATATTCTAAGGTATGATCCAAAGCCTCAAAATGGTACTACACAACAAAGGATAAATAGTTAGTAATAGGAAAAGTAGATGCAATATGATTTAATCAAATGGTGAATAGAAACTAAGCACAAAATCAATCAATCAATATCAAATAAAAAGCACAAGTAAAAACCCTAAAAAGTTCAAACAAACAAGGTGAATTATGATTAGGTCAAAATGTTAATATGGATTATGTTAAGTCTATTGTCCAAATAGTCTAAATAATCCTCCAAAGAAAAGGTCTCCTATGGTTCATAGTCCAAAACTCCAAAGAAAAGGTGTAAACAATTAGTCCATGGTCCAAAACTCCAAAGCAAGGGTTTAAACAATTAGTCCATAGTCAAAAACTCCAAAGCAAATGTCAAATGGTTAGTCCATGGTCCAAAATTCCAGAACAAAGGTCAAATGGTTAGTCCATGGTCCTTAAAGCCTTATTAGTTATTTTAGGTTCATGATGTTCATTTTATTCAACATGATCAAGGCAAAAGAAAAGAAACAAGGCCTCAATCAAAATTAATCAAGAATTTTATTACAATTTAACAACAAACTGAATCAAGATTTATCCAATAACCAACGAGCAAATTTACTCAAAGTATTATTCAATAAAATCAACAAAAAATCAATCAAGATATTACTAAAAATTCAATCACAATTCTAATTAAAATCAAGCAAAATTCTAATTACGATTCAATCAAAATTAACATCACAATTTCAATCACAATTCGACTAAAATTAACATCACAATTTCAATTAAAATAACTAACAAAAGTGCAACCAAAATTCTAATTACATTCTAAAAAAAACAATCAAAATCTAATTAAAAAGGATATTCAGGGGAGGTGCAGGAAGTAATAAAGGATCTGCAAATATGATTTCAGACGCAGGGTCTTGCAACTCAGACCCAATGGCCTTAGCCAAGTGAACAGAGGGAGGGGAAAAGGTAGTAAAATAGGGTGTGATAGCATTTCAATAGGCCATAAAGCGCAAACCACTCAAAACCACGATACGTGAAGGAAAGCGGAAGACGCGAATCCAAGGCTAAGACAATTATCTCATAAATCACTTTCCTTTCTCGCTTTCTCAATCTCGCCGCCGTCAACATTCTTCGTCACACCGTGGCCTCACAATGGCGGGCGAGGAGATATCATTGATACATCTACATCGCGCTCACCTCCTCCCTCATATGCTTTCAACAGCTCATTCGCATATCGCTTCACACAGATTTAAATTGCAAACAGAAACGAAATCTAATACCAAACTTTACCGTAGAACATGAATGGAAACGATGAAGAAGACGAAGCATATAAAGATCTTTACCTTCATTCGAAATTCCTTCAGGTACGTATCCGAATCTTCACTTTTTGCAGCGTTAGTTCGAACTTTCTATCCTCACCTTCATTCTTGCAATATCTCCTCTGATACTGTTGCACCCCAAAATTTGCCCTCACAATACAAGACTTTGTGTTCCAAGAAGGTTCACAAGGTTCACAAAATTCACAATTGGTCAGAAGAGTTGACAATTCCCTCAGACAATGCACCTCCTAAGCAGTGCATCCAAAACTAGGGTTTTGACTTTAATCAGGCTAAATGGACTTCCAAGACTTCAAGTGAGCTTCATAACATCTTATATGTGTATAAGAACCCCCATGTCAAGTTTCAAGACTTTTCTCAAAAGTTTGCTCAGTCAGATGATCAGATAAGTCAAAAGCAGTCAATGCAGTTAAAAGGTCAAACTGAGGTCAACTGTGGTCAAACCAAAGTCAAACTTCATGATTTTTTTTGCCAACATCAAAGAGAGGTTGGGTGAGAAATATTATCATAATAACTGTAATACCCCAAATTTTGCCCTAAGATTTGTCGTCGCATTTCATTGCATTTAATCAATTACTAACAAATTTGTGTAGTCGTTTGACTTTTTGCAGGTAAATATCATATGGCATGCATTTTTTTTCTAAAAAGTAAAAATGGCACAATTGGCAGGAGGACATGTGTAAGGAGTTATGAGTGTGAGAGGTTGAGAGTTCGAATCTCACCTTTGTCACTTTTTTTGTTTTTTATTATTTTTACTCTAAATTTTTCTATCTTTCATTAAAAAAATAACAAAAATAGTTTTTTTATTATTATTTAATTATTATTTTCGTATTTTAATTAAATCATTTTTTAAAATATTATTTTTTTTCACTTTTTTCTAAATTATTCATAAAAATATCCAAAAAATCATAAAATAAAAAATATTGAAAAAAATTTTGTTCTTTTTATAATATTTTTTATTTTAGGAATCAATAGGATTATTAGTTTTTATTTTAAGTTTATTTTAATTATTTTAAATGATTTAAATTTTATTTTTTCTTAACTAATTATTTAGTTTGGGCTTTAAAATGGGCTTTAGGGACATTATTGACAATTTGGTGTTAACCCTAATTTGTTCCCTATATATACATGTGTTGCCTTGTTGGAAAAGAGGAGAGAATGAAAAAAACCTAAGAGGAGTGAGTGCCGTTTGCCGTTATTTAGTTTTCTTCTTCATCCATTACTATTGTTTCTTTTTCTTCATCGTTTACCGTTATTTCTTTTCCTTCATCTATTACTGTTGTTTCTTTTTCTTCATCTTTTACCGTTATTTCTTTTTCTTCATCTATTATCGTTATTTCTTTTTCTTTATCTATTACTGTTACGTTTATATATATATAATTTTTAAATTGTTAGAGTTTATATATATAAGATTTTTGATCGAATTATGTCGATACGATGTTTGCACATTTGTGTGCATGACGCGTGACATTTGTGTTAGTTCGATCTGGTTGCGATGATCGCATTTTTGTGTGAGCAATAATACTATTTTTTGCTTAATTTCTTTTTCTTTGCGATAAATTTTGTTTCGTCCGATTTAGATCTGGTTGCGATGAGCGCATTTCTGCGTTAGCAACATTGTTGGGTTATTTGGCACATTTAAAATTCATTATTGCTTTATTATTATTATTATTATTATTATTATTATTATTATTATTATTATTATTATTATTATTATTATTATCATTATTTATTATTATTATCATTATTATCATTATTATTACCATTATTATTATTATTGTTATCATTAATTTATTAAAATTTGTTATAATATAAAAATCTGTTTTTTAAAATAAATAACATTAACATCTTTTCCAAATTAATATGAAAACCTATTATTTTTAAGAAAAACTTTTTTTTAGATAAATTTAAAATAATAACTAAAATCTTTTTTTTTAAATAATAACTAGAACCGTTATTTATTTTATTTTATTATTGTTCAATTCAAATTTCATTATCATATTGTATCTGCTCCTCTCATGTAACCTCGCGAACTTAACAATCGCTCTTTAAATTCTGCCTTTAAATTTCTGCTTGCATGGTTTAAATTATGACATTATCTCTCTGTTTGCATGATTCAATTATCTCACGCGTTTACTATTATTTCTGTCACATTGCACACATCCGAAGGTTAGGTCTAACTGTTTGGCCGCCGCGCCAATAGTCCGTAAAACTTCACACATTCAATTTCAAATCCTCAAAACTACAAACTACAAACCCTAATTTTCACAAATGCCTCGCCGCAGGCAAAATTACAATTTTACCCTTAGCATTAGGTCAAAGAGCCGCCGCGCTCATTTTAGGGTTTCCCGCCGTGGAATCCCTAATTTAACCCTAATTACAACTTAACATTTCAACGTAGAGATTTGGAGTTTCTACACTCCACGTAAGCGTGTCCTTAAGATGCGTTTATTCCCCTTGAGACCTTGACCACAGTCAAGAAGTTTCTAACCTCCCTATTGAGGGGAACTACGATTACTCTGATTCCACTCCCGTAAGGATACGTAGGCACAAGATGCGATGTCTTGCTGAGTAAACTTAGAATTAACCCCCTTTATTATTTATTATTGCTTATTTATATTTTATTTATCTTTGCTATTTAATTATTTTGCTTATTATTTTGTAATTGTTTCTTGGATGTAAAGTTGTTTAATTATTTAATTATTATTATGGTTAGTAATTAGGGAGTGTAACAACATGTATGTAATATTAAAATAAATTTAGATCACTTTTAAATAAAGATAATTAAAATAAACACGTCACACACGTAAGTCGATTTTAATCGCCGTCTCACTTCCTAAGGATATCCCTCAAGTTGCCTACGAATAATGGTTAAGTGGGGTGTATAAAGCAAGTCCCTCAAAAAAAAATCATCAAAGTCCCTTATGGTTGCCTTTACGAATCAAGTCCCTTTCGAAAAATGATGATGGTCCCTTATATGTGCTTATTACATCCCACAATGGCCTTCAAAGTCAAATTGTCCCTCACATACCCCTTAACATCCAAAGTAAGGACTACCTACTCCATTATAGTAGGGATAGTCTTACTAAAGGAAAGAATGAAGAATAAGAAAGACCTTTAAACATTAGGGTAGGTTACTCCTAGGTGCTTGCTCACTTCAAAATTGTTTCGCACTTAAACAAATTTTCAACAAGTTTTCAAACAAGTTCTTAACACATCCTTACATGGATTATTTATTAACTATTCTGAAAATTTTCTATTCACACACTACAATTTCAAAACAATTCAAAAGTGAGCTTAAGTACCTAAGAGCCCATGGATAACCATGGATGAAAAGGATGCTAATACCTTCCCTTTTCATAACCTACCCCCCGGACCCAAAATATTCTCTAAGGTCTTTCCTGTTCTTTTATAACCTTTCCTTATGGATAAAATAAAAGTCGGTGGCGACTCTTGCTATCCGCAACATTGTTTAAAGTCAGTTCACCGGGTTACAGAACTGGCGACTCTGCTGGGGATTTATTTAAGAGGGGTACCCTTAGGAATTAAGATCACTTTAAATTGTTTGCCTTGTTTGCTTTATTATTATATTGTTGGGGTGCTCTTATGTGTGAAAGGTCCTAACCCGGATCTAGTGTACCTTAGGTAAATGGCAATAGACCAAGGAAACTGTACGACGTATATCGATACGGTTGATCTGGTGGCCATAGTTAGTGCGACTTCTTGGTTGGTGCTTATATTCCTTAAGTCAAGTTGAGGATAATATTGAGGCTGCCATATGTTGTCAATGCACTAACTGACTTTTAGGACCCTAGTTAACTCATCTTGGCCTTTAGAAAGTAGTGAGGTAACCGGCTTTGGTGCAGATTGAAGTTGGTTGACACTCGATACTACGCTCATTGAGATCTTAAACTTGGAGGGTTTTGGTTGGCAAGTAAGTTGCCTTCTGAACAACCACCCTTGTGAAGGATCAATGATATTGAGATCCCTTAGAACCTGGTTACTTTTGTAGGACAGGATGAACCATCTAACTTCAGGGGAGGGTACTTGCCTTTGAACCTCATGCAAGCCTTTAAACCTAGGGCTATGGTGTGACTTGTTTGTGTGTGCCACATGTTTGTGATTGAGCATGACATCATGACATCATCATGCATCATAAGCATATCATTTTCCCTAACCATTTCAAGGACCAAAGGATTTATCTTTGTTCTTTGTTGCAGGTCATGGCTTCTGCTCGTAGAAACACCATCAGGATCAACTTTGTAGGGATACCTGCTAAGCTCAAGGAGTTGGTTTCCCTAGTGCCTGATCATTCCCAGTTCAACAAGAGACATGGTCACTTATTGGATCTAGTTACTTCAGGGTTCAGTGAAGACATGATGAGTGTGCTGTTTCAGTTCTTTGACCCTAAGCACCATTGCTTTACATTTCCTGATTATCAGCTGGTTCCAACCATGGAGGAGTTCTCTAAACTTCTGGGTATACCTGTTCTTGATCAGAAGCCATTCACAGGCTTAGAGAAGGAGCTTAAAACAGAAGTTATTGCTGCAGCTCTACATCTGAAGAAGTCTGACGTTGTTCTAGAGACGAGAAGTGGAGTTAAAGGTATTCTTGCCAAGGTATTAGTGGATAAAGCTCAAATGTTCTTGAAGGCTATGAGCTACGATGCTGTTGAGGAGATCTTAGCCTTATTGATTTATGGCTTAGTGTTGTTCCCCAATCCTGATCAGTTCATAGACGTTCATGCCATCAACATATTCCTGAGTCACAATCCAGTGCCTACCTTACTTGGAGACATCCTACATTCTCTTCACACCCGTACTACAAGGGCAAGAGGAACTTTGATGTGCTGCATACCTTTACTTTCTAGGTGGTTTATTTCTCACCTTCCTCGCTCAGTAATGAAGAATGAGCAAGGGTTCAGATGGTCCAAGAGGATCATGTCACTTTCTCACTCAGACATCCATTGGTGCTCCAGATATATGGAGAATGTCACCATCATTGACCGTTGTGGGGAGTTTCCTAATGTGCCACTTCTAGGCATAAGAGGAGGCATCACCTACAACCCATCTCTAGCTTTACGACAGTTTGGTTACGCCCGGAGCGATGGTCCACATGACATGTTGATTCAGGGCATTGTGTTTGATTACGACAACGATCTTCAGGGTTACCGTCAGAGATTCATCCGAGCTTGGGGAAAGGTAAACAAGATTGACAGCAAGACACTGGAGCCTAAGTACACTATTCCTATGGAGGCTTATCTCAGATGGGTACGATCTCGTGCTCAGACACTCATGATGCCATATCCTGCCATCCTACCAGTTACCATGGAACCTGTTGCTGAAGGAGACACAGCTTATACCATCCTTCACCCAGACATGCCTACTGATATGGAAGACTTGCAGAGATCATGGATCCAACTGAAAGAGCAAAGGGATACTTTCGAGGCTCATTACAAAGCAAGCCAAGCAAGGATCCTAGAGCTAACAAAGCTACTTCATGAGGAACGAAACCTCAACTCATACCTCAACACAAAGAGGAAACGTCCATGGGAGACTTAAAACCCCATCTTTTGTACTTATTTCGTTTTCATTTTTTGTAAAGCCTAAAAGGCAAAACAAGTTATTACTAATAAAAAGTTACTTTCTTGTTTGTTTAAGCAAATTTAAATCCTGCGGTCCTTGAAAACATTGCATATGCATTCCCATATCATTGCATCACAGGTTTATAATTGTGCACGGGTTTCTCATATTCTCGCCGTTTATTTCAGCAATGGCTCTTGAACAATCAGTTAAGGATCTCCAGGCACAGAATGCACAGTTCCAAGAGCTGATCCTGAACCTATCCAAGGGGCAGGATGAATTGAAGAAACTGCTGGCCAAGAAGACTAAGAAGGCTAGAAGGTCTGCTGGGTTGCTCAACATGGGAAGAAGGTTCAAAGGTCCTGTCAGGACCAAGGGACAGGTTGAAGACTATGAATCTGAAGAATCTGAGCAGGAGAGAGGCAGTCTCCACAACACTATGGGGGACTCTGATTCTGAGGCTAACTACTACCATGAGCCTAACGAAGACAAATTCAAGATGCTGGTGGATAGAATGGATGCTATGGAATTACAGAAATCATCTGGGCTGGATTTTGAGGATTTGAGCTTGATATCTGGGGTGGTCATACCCATTGGATTCAAAGTTCCTACATTTGTTGTCTATGATGGGGTCTCTTGTCCCAAATTGCATCTGAGGTCTTATGTCAGAAGAATTCAACCCCACACTGCTGATAAAAAGTTGTGGATCCATTTCTTTCAAGAGAGTTTATCTGGAGCTCAGCTAGAGTGGTATCATCAGTTGGAGAGTGTCAACATCAGAGATTGGAATGACCTTGCTGAAGCTTTCTACAAGCAGTATCAATACAATGCTGACTTAGCCCCCACTCGCATGCAGCTTCAAAGCATGTCTATGGGTGCCAAAGAAAGCTTTAAGGAGTATGCTCAGAAGTGGAGAGACTTAGCTGGAAGAGTTCAACCCCCTTTGACTGATAGGGAGTTGGTTGATATGTTCATGTGTACGCTGAATGGTCCGTTTTACAGTCATCTCATTGGAAGCTCATCATCTGGCTTCACTGAGTTGATCATGACAGGAGAGCGAGTAGAGAATGGTATCAAGAGTGGTAAGATCCAAGTGGGCACTTCTTCATCAGGTGCTGCAAAGAAACCTCCCACTGGGAAGAAAGAATCTAATGCTGTGTATGGTCAGCCTGATCGTAACAGAAGGCATCAGTCTGTTAGTGCAGTTCATATTTCAAATCCAACTCCTGCAACAACAGAGCAGCCTCAAGGCAACCAACAGAGGGCTAGAAGACAGTTCACGAAGATCAACATGTCAATGGCTCAGGCATTGCAACACTTGTTGAAAGCTGAACTTATTACCCTGAGGGAGGCCCCTCAGAATCCCAATGTTACCTCTCCCAAGTACAATCCCAATGCACGATGTGCATATCATTCAAACTGTCCAGGACATGATACTAATAACTGCTGGGTCTTGAAGAACAAAATTCAGGATATGATTGATGCTGGAGAAATTGAGTTTGATCCACCAGGTACTCCAAACGTGATTACAGCTCCAATGCCAAATCACGAGAAGACTGTCAACGCCATTGATGAAGATATTGATGAAGATCTGCATGTCTATTCAGTTATGGAGTTGAGCACACCATTGTCTGTTATCAAAAAGAGGTTAGTACAAGCTGGGATCTTTCCAGGTTGTCATGAAGATTGTCTATATTGTACCTATAAGCCGGATAGTTGCTTCATTTTGAGAGATGGGATTCAACGTCTCATGGATAAATATACTATAGTGTTTGAAAGAAGACCAGCATCTGTAGAAAGTATGGTGGATCATCTGACTCAGGGTAAGAAGATTGAAGAGGTTGACATGGTTGACAAAGTACCACTAAGAATCACTTCAAAGGGTCCCATTAAAATCACTCATCAGGGCCCAATCAAGATTATTGCTGAAGGTCCTGTGAAAGTTGTTGCTGAAGCCAGAGTAGCTCCTCTGATCATTACCACTCCTGGTCCTATTCCTTATACATCTGACAAAGTTGTGCCTTGGCACTATGGGTCTGATGTTTACATCCATGGTGTCAAGCAGGAGCCTTTACCTGATATGCCTGTTGACATTGATAATATTGCTGGATCTAGCAAGATCACTCGTAGTGGAAGAGTCTTCTCTCCTCCAGTTGCTTCTAAGAGTGCAGTTACTCCTGCTGTTACTTCCACCACTGATGCTCGGGGCAAGGGTCCTGTTATTGAGCCTGTATCTACTGATGTGCCAGCTGCTGATGACCTCTCTAAGCAGATGGAAGAAGTATTGAAAATCATTCGCAAGAGTGATTATGATATTGTTGATCAGCTGGGGCATACTCCCTCAAAGATTTCTATGCTCTCCCTGTTATTATGTTCTGAGGCTCATGCCAAGTCATTGATCAAGTTTCTAAAGATGGCTCATGTACCCAGTGCAATTTTTGTGGACCAGTTTGAGAATTGTGTCGCTCACCTGACCTATGACAACGGGTTAGGATTTTCTGATGCTGACTTGACCCCTGCCAAGAGGGATCATAACAGGGCCTTGCATATTTCAATTGAATGCAGGGGCACTACCCTGTCTCATGTGCTGATAGACAATGGTTCCTCTCTGAATGTGTTGCCTAAGGAAGTCCTGAACAAGCTGAGTCCTAAAGATACGGTATTGAAGCCCAGTAATATTGTGGTAAAGGCTTTTGATGGTTCTAGAAGAGTAGTGCATGGGGAAATTGATCTTCCAATCAAGGTTGGCTCTCAGGTGTTTACCGCTACATTCTATGTGATGGATATTCGTCCTTCGTACTCATGTCTGCTTGGTCGTCCCTGGATCCATGGGGCAGGTGCTGTGACCTCCACATTACATCAAAAGTTGAGATATCCGGTGAATGGAAAAGTTGTTACTGTCTTTGGAGAGGAAGAATACTTTGTCAGCCATGTAAACACTTTCAAGTATCTGGAAGTAGAAGGTGAATACATTGAAACTCCATGTCAGTCATTTGAAGTGGTTCCCTGGGCTGTTAAGGATTGTGTGACTCCTCCTGCTGTGAAGAAGGTTCCTGTGGTCATCAGAAACCCTCCAACAATGGCAATGGCCTCCCTCAATGATGCAAAAGCTGTGGTGGAAGAAGAGTCCCAGAAGGCTGTTCGTCGTGCTCGTGCTGTTCGTATCACCAATCAAGGGGTTATCAATGCTGTGGGAGATCAAGATGAAGACTACAACTTGGAGGCATGGATTTTTCCTACTGTGGGTGCTGGACTCAATAATTGGAAAGCTGAAGATGTTATCCCTATCTCCTTTAGTCAGGAGTAAATACTATTACTGTGTTATGTTTTTAAATTTGTAATTTCTGGAACAATTAAAACTTTCAAGCCATGTGCCTTACCCAGGGCACAATGGTGTGCTTGTTACGGGTTGTCATTTCATTTGCATACTTCATTCAATAAAATCAGTGGACGTTTCGTTTTCGTAAATATTGTGTTCCTTGTCTTTCTTTTTCTTTTATTTTTGCTTTATCAGCTATGTGTTCTTACACACACCCACGTCACTAAAATGCAGATCCTCATCCACTCTGGATCCAGTTGATAACAGTTCTACTATTGCCAATTACAATTTCGAGAATCCGATCTATCAAACTGAAGACGGAAACGAGGACGATTGTGAAATACCTGTAGAGCTTGCTAGGTTGTTACAACAAGAAGAGAAAGCTATACAGCCACATGAAGAGCCAGTCGAAGTTGTGAATCTGGGAACTGAAGAAAACAGAAAAGAGGTCAAGATAGGGGCTGATTTAGAGGACAGTGTCAAGAGCAGGTTGATTCAGATGCTACGTGACTATGTGGAGATCTTTGCTTGGTCTTATGAAGATATGCCAGGGTTGGATACAGACATTGTGGTTCACCGTTTGCCAGTGAAAGAAGATTGTCGTCCAAAGAAGCAGAAGGTTCGTCATATGCGTCCTGAAATGTCAGAAAAGATCAAAGCAGAGGTAATGAAACAATTCAATGCAGGGTTCTTGGCCGTAACTTCTTATCCTCAGTGGGTTGCAAATGTGGTACCAGTTCCTAAGAAAGATGGTAAGGTACGTATGTGTGTAGACTACAGAGATCTGAACAAGGCTAGCCCTAAAGATGACTTTCCACTTCCTCATATTGATATTCTGGTAGACAACACTGCTCAGCATAAGGTATTCTCTTTTATGGATGGTTTCTATGGTTACAATCAAATCAAGATGGCACCTGAAGATATGGAGAAGACTACATTTGTGACACAGTGGGGCACCTTTTGCTATAAGGTAATGCCATTTGGTTTGAAGAATGCAGGGGCAACATAATAGCGTGCTATGGTGGCTTTGTTTCATGATATGATTCATCATGAGATAGAGGTATATGTGGATGATATGATAGCCAGGTCTCAGAATGAAGAACAACATCTTGATCATCTGCACAAGTTGTTTGAGAGGTTGAAGAAATACAGGTTGAGATTAAATCCAAACAAGTGTACTTTTGGAGTTAGATCTGGAAAGCTCTTGGGTTTCATTGTCAGTGGAAAAGGTATTGAAGTGGATCCTGCAAAAGTGAAAGCTATACGAGAGATGCCAGCTCCCCGTACTGAGAAGGAGGTTAGAGGTTTCTTGGGACGATTGAACTACATTGCAAGATTTATTTCCCAATTAACTACCATCTGTGAGCCAATCTTCAAGTTGTTGAGGAAAGATCAGGTGATGGAATGGAATGATGAGTGCCAGACTGCCTTTGATGAAATCAAGAGATATTTGCTAGAACCTCCAATTTTAATGCCACCAGTTGATGAAAGACCCTTGATTATGTATTTAACAGTATTAGACAACTCAATGGGGTGTGTATTGGGGCAACATGACGAGTCTGGTCGAAAAGAGCAGGCGATATACTACCTTAGCAAAAAGTTTACCGACTGTGAAAACAAGATACTCACTGCTCGAGAAAACTTGCTGCGCTTTGGCATGGGCTGCTCGCCGACTAAGACAGTATATGTTGACCCATACTACCTTGTTGATTTCGAAGATGGATCCAATCAAGTACATATTTGAGAAACCTGCTCTCTCCGGAAGAATTGCAAGATGGCAAATGATCTTGACGGAATATGATATACAGTATACCACTCAGAAGGCCATTAAGGGGAGTGTTGTTGCTGATCATTTGGCTCATCAAGCAGTAGATGATTACCAGTCAATGAATTTTGAGTTCCCTGATGAAGACATTATGTCTGTTACCAAAGAACCTGGACAATATGACGGACCTGAACAAGGATCCCGATGGACTATGGTTTTTGATGGTGCCTCCAATGCACATGGTAATGGTGTTGGTGTTGTGATTAGTTCCCCTGAAGGTTGTCATACCCCGATTACTGCCAGACTTTGTTTCTATTGTACCAATAACATGGCTGAGTATGAGGCATGTATCATGGGTATGCAAGTTGCTATTGATATGAAGATTCAGTTCCTTGAGGTGTATGGAGATTCAGCTCTGGTAGTAAGTCAGATTAAAGGAGATTGGGATACAAAGCATGATAATCTCATTCCTTACAGAGAACATGTGTTGTCTTTGATCCCACATTTCAAAGAGATTACTTTTGGACATATTCCACGAAGAGAGAATCAGTTGGCAGACGCATTGGCCACCATGGCATCTATGTTTGAGATCAGCTGGGATGATGAAGCTCCCAAGATTACCATTGATAGATTTGAGAAGCCTGCATACTGCAATGAGATTGACACTGAAGGGGCAGAGGAGAAGCCTTGGTTCTATGAAGTGAAAAACTATCTTGAAGCTCAGGAGTTCCCTGAAGGGGCATCTGTCAAAGATAGGAAGTTCCTGAGAAGGTTTTCTGCTAAGTTCTTTCTGAGTAATGGCATTCTGTATAAGCGTAATCATGATTCAACTATGCTTCGTTGTGTGGATAAGAAGGAAGCTACAGAAATTATGGAAGAGATGCATGATGGGACCTTTGGCACTCATTCTAGTGGTCATACCATGGCAAAGAAGATTTTGAGAGCAGGTTACTATTGGTCTACCATGGAAGCTGATTGCTATCAACACTCCAGAACATGTCACAAATGTCAAATCTATGCTGATAAAGTACATGTACCTCCATCTCCATTGAATGTGTTGACTGCTCCTTGGCCCTTTGCCATGTGGGGCATTGATATGATTGGTGAGATCAAGCCTACTGCTTCTAATGGGCATCGTTTCATCCTGGTTGCTATTGATTACTTCACGAAGTGGGTAGAGGCAGCTTCATTTGCATCTGTGACTAAGAATGTTGTGGCTCGGTTCATTAAGAATAATCTCATATGTAGGTATGGTATCCCTGAAAGGATTATCACTGACAATGGCTCTAATCTGAACAACACTATGATTACTGATCTCTGTACGCAGTTCAAGATTAAGCATCACAACTCTTCTCCGTATCGTCCAAAGATGAATGGGGCAGTTGAAGCTGCTAATAAGAACATTAAGAAGATTGTACAGAAGATGACTGTTACTTACAAGGATTGGCACGAGATGTTACCATTTGCTCTGCATGGTTATCGTACTACAATACGTACTTCAACAGGGGCAACCCCATTCTCCTTAGTCTATGGTATGGAAGCAGTTCTGCCTATTGAAGTTCAGATCCCCTCCTTGAGAATTATGAAGGATGCAGGCTTGGATGAAGATGAGTGGATTCAGACTCGACTTGACCAGATAAATTTGATTGATGAGAAAAGGTTAGCAGCAGTTTGTCATGGCCAGATGTACCAGAAACGGATGATCAAAGCTTTTAACAAGAAGGTTAAGCCAAAGGTATATCAGGCTGGTGACTTGGTAATCAAGCGTATCATATTACCACAGGGTGATCCTAGGGGCAAGTGGACTCCAACATATGAGGGACCATTTGTAGTCAAGACAGTGTTCTCAGGAGGTGCCATGATACTGACTACAATGGATGGTGAAGACTTCCCACAACCTGTAAACGCAGACATAGTTAAAAAATACTACGCATAAAAAGAGACCCGCTAGGTTGACAGGCCTAGGTAAAAATAAGGGCATCCCGGCAAGCCAAAAGGGTTTGGGCAAAAATTAGGGATATATATATAAAAAGATGTACACCCGGCAAGTCGAAAACCTGAAAAGGCGGCTTGGGCAAAAAAGGGTATCCCGGTGGATTGAAAACCTGAAAGGGCAATCCAGGCAAAAGTTAGGGATTAAAGCGTATGACTATGTCTCGTTTGGATCACTCATGAAACTGCAACCAGTTGTACTACTTACTCAAGCTCAAACAGATAAAGCTCAATCCAATCGTTTCCGTCTCAACAGCAAGAAGATGAGATACTTGAGTGGCAATAGTAGAATTGAAACTCAATAGGATTATTTCCCACATAGCTGATTCTTTTTGTAAAACTTCATGACAAAATTCTCTTACTAGGGTTTATGTCTCCTTGTACAAACTTACCCGTGTATGGGTCACTTTTGATATAAATAAATTCCATCTTTTGAATCCAGATTTACTTTTACCCTATTTACATAAGCGAAACGTCCATTGGTTGTGTTTGAATGTATGTATGCCTTTGAATATGATTGATGTTTACCAGAAATGCATGTATGCTTTTAATATGATTGATGTTTACCAGAAATGCATGAAAATGCAGTAATAGTATTTACTAAGAACGAACGAGGGAAGGATTTCAACGAAGCTTCGCCGGTTCATCTTTACAAGGCAGTTACAAACCATCAGTAGGACTAATCCATTTTCACAAAGTCTAATCTCCCCTGGAATTTATATCCATCTCTTTTATCCTCATACGGATATACGGGAAATTACTTTCCAATAAGGGCACGATGAACGAAGACGGGATGTTATACTTATCCTACTATCAAACGAAAACGAAGGTTATCTATACCCTACTATCCCCAACAACGGGAGGTTATCTATACCTTGTTATCCCCAGCAGACGGAGGGTTATATATTCTTCAACAACGAATCGGGATTTATTTTCCTTGGCCAGCAGTTGTTATACAAGGATATCCAGACACTTCCAGCAGTGTCATAGCATACATACATCATTTACATCATACCATAACATATATGTCTATAGTACATTACCTAAGTGCATCATGTCATACAT
Organism: Lathyrus sativus; assembly: GCA_963859935.3. Lineage (NCBI taxonomy): Eukaryota > Viridiplantae > Streptophyta > Magnoliopsida > Fabales > Fabaceae > Lathyrus > Lathyrus sativus. The sequence continues at coordinate 739,511,086 of OZ012735.1, read as the reverse complement.
GCATACATAAAGCATAAACTAATGTTGTTATACAGAATGCTACCTTGTTTTCAGGTTAATTATCCAACAAACAATCTTATGATCTTTGGGACTGCTTTATTGTAACCTCAAGGTTACTTTATCCTCCTGATGAGCTTCTTATTACTTTGGGACTGCTTTATTGTAACCTCAGGGTTATTTTATCCTCCTGATAGCCTCTCATGACTTCAAGACTGCTTTAGAGCTACTGATTGCTCTATCCTCCTGAAATCATCCTATTACTTCAAGACTGCTTTAGAGCTATTCATTGCTCTATCCTCATGAGGTCATATTACTACTTCAAGACTGCTTTAGAGCTATTCATTGCTCTATCCTCCTGAAGCCATCTAATTATTTCAAGACTGCTTTAGAGTTATCCATTGCTCTATCCTCCTGAAATTACATTATTATTTCAAGACTGCTTTAGAGCTATCCATTGCTCTATCCTCCTGAAATCATTACTTCAAGACTGCTTTAGAGCTATTGATTGCTCTATCCTCCTGAAGACATATCACATTATTATTTCAAGACTGCTTTAGAGCTGTTGATTGCTCTATCCTACTGAAGCCATTCTATTACTTCAAGACTGCTTTAGAGCTATTGATTGCTCTATCCTCCTGAAGCCATTATTACTTCAAGACTGCTTTAGAGCTATTGATTGCTCTATCCTCCTGAGGTCAGATTTATCACTTCAAGACTGCTTTAGGGTTATCATTATTGATTGCTCTATCCTCATGAAGACATGCTGTTACATCAGTATTACTCCAGACTCCTGACAGTTCTCATTATACTACTGAAGAACTTTCCCCTAGTGGCATCTTTAAGCCCACTTAATCATGTTCAACCAACCATCAATATCACTCCATGCACTGGTGAGTGCAAATTTTTGGGCTTTTGTGTTCAATCCCCTTCAACCTTCCAGGTTACGACTGGCAAATATACCAATCTAACCCCTCAGGTTTCAGAAAATTGAACAGGGGCAGCTGTTGCACCCCAAAATTTGCCCTCACAATACAAGACTTTGTGTTCCAAGAAGGTTCACAAGGTTCACAAAATTCACAATTGGTCAGAAGAGTTGACAATTCCCTCAGACAATGCACCTCCTAAGCAGTGCATCCAAAACTAGGGTTTTGACTTTAATCAGGCTAAATGGACTTCCAAGACTTCAAGTGAGCTTCATAACATCTTATATGTGTATAAGAACCCCCATGTCAAGTTTCAAGACTTTTCTCAAAAGTTTGCTCAGTCAGATGATCAGATAAGTCAAAAGCAGTCAATGCAGTTAAAAGGTCAAACTGAGGTCAACTGTGGTCAAACCAAAGTCAAACTTCATGATTTTTTTTTGCCAACATCAAAGAGAGGTTGGGTGAGAAATATTATCATAATAACTGTAATACCCCAAATTTTGCCCTAAGATTTGTCGTCGCATTTCATTGCATTTAATCAATTACTAACAAATTTGTGTAGTCGTTTGACTTTTTGCAGGTAAATATCATATGGCATGCATTTTTTTTCTAAAAAGTAAAAATGGCACAATTGGCAGGAGGACATGTGTAAGGAGTTATGAGTGTGAGAGGTTGAGAGTTCGAATCTCACCTTTGTCACTTTTTTTGTTTTTTATTATTTTTACTCTAAATTTTTCTATCTTTCATTAAAAAAATAACAAAAATAGTTTTTTATTATTATTTAATTATTATTTTCGTATTTTAATTAAATCATTTTTTAAAATATTATTTTTTTTCACTTTTTTCTAAATTATTCATAAAAATATCCAAAAAATCATAAAATAAAAAATATTGAAAAAAATTTTGTTCTTTTTATAATATTTTTTATTTTAGGAATCAATAGGATTATTAGTTTTTATTTTAAGTTTATTTTAATTATTTTAAATTATTTAAATTTTATTTTTTCTTAACTAATTATTTAGTTTGGGCTTTAAAATGGGCTTTAGGGACATTATTGACAATTTGGTGTTAACCCTAATTTGTTCCCTATATATACATGTGTTGCCTTGTTGGAAAAGAGGAGAGAATGAAAAAAACCTAAGAGGAGTGAGTGCCGTTTGCCGTTATTTAGTTTTCTTCTTCATCCATTACTATTGTTTCTTTTTCTTCATCGTTTACCGTTATTTCTTTTCCTTCATCTATTACTGTTGTTTCTTTTTCTTCATCTTTTACCGTTATTTCTTTTTCTTCATCTATTATCGTTATTTCTTTTTCTTTATCTATTACTGTTACGTTTATATATATATAATTTTTAAATTGTTAGAGTTTATATATATAAGATTTTTGATCGAATTATGTCGATACGATGTTTGCACATTTGTGTGCATGACGCGTGACATTTGTGTTAGTTCGATCTGGTTGCGATGATCGCATTTTTGTGTGAGCAATAATACTATTTTTTGCTTAATTTCTTTTTCTTTGCGATAAATTTTGTTTCGTCCGATTTAGATCTGGTTGCGATGAGCGCATTTCTGCGTTAGCAACATTGTTGGGTTATTTGGCACATTTAAAATTCATTATTGCTTTATTATTATTATTATTATTATTATTATTATTATTATTATTATTATTATTATTATTATTATTATTATTATCATTATTTATTATTATTATCATTATTATCATTATTATTACCATTATTATTATTATTGTTATCATTAATTTATTAAAATTTGTTATAATATAAAAATCTGTTTTTTAAAATAAATAACATTAACATCTTTTCCAAATTAATATGAAAACCTATTATTTTTAAGAAAAACTTTTTTTTAGATAAATTTAAAATAATAACTAAAATCTTTTTTTTAAAATAATAACTAGAACCGTTATTTATTTTATTTTATTATTGTTCAATTCAAATTTCATTATCATATTGTATCTGCTCCTCTCATGTAACCTCGCGAACTTAACAATCGCTCTTTAAATTCTGCCTTTAAATTTCTGCTTGCATGGTTTAAATTATGACATTATCTCTCTGTTTGCATGATTCAATTATCTCACGCGTTTACTATTATTTCTGTCACATTGCACACATCCGAAGGTTAGGTCTAACTGTTTGGCCGCCGCGCCAATAGTCCGTAAAACTTCACACATTCAATTTCAAATCCTCAAAACTACAAACTACAAACCCTAATTTTCACAAATGCCTCGCCGCAGGCAAAATTACAATTTTACCCTTAGCATTAGGTCAAAGAGCCACCGCGCTCATTTTAGGGTTTCCCGCCGTGGAATCCCTAATTTAACCCTAATTACAACTTAACATTTCAACGTAGAGATTTGGAGTTTCTACACTCCACGTAAGCGTGTCCTTAAGATGCGTTTATTCCCCTTGAGACCTTGACCACAGTCAAGAAGTTTCTAACCTCCCTATTGAGGGGAACTACGATTACTCTGATTCCACTCCCGTAAGGATACGTAGGCACAAGATGCGATGTCTTGCTGAGTAAACTTAGAATTAACCCCCTTTATTATTTATTATTGCTTATTTATATTTTATTTATCTTTGCTATTTAATTATTTTGCTTATTATTTTGTAATTGTTTCTTGGATGTAAAGTTGTTTAATTATTTAATTATTATTATGGTTAGTAATTAGGGAGTGTAACAACATGTATGTAATATTAAAATAAATTTAGATCACTTTTAAATAAAGATAATTAAAATAAACACGTCACACACGTAAGTCGATTTTAATCGCCGTCTCACTTCCTAAGGATATCCCTCAAGTTGCCTACGAATAATGGTTAAGTGGGGTGTATAAAGCAAGTCCCTCAAAAAAAAAAAATCATCAAAGTCCCTTATGGTTGCCTTTACGAATCAAGTCCCTTTCGAAAAATGATGATGGTCCCTTATATGTGCTTATTACATCCCACAATGGCCTTCAAAGTCAAATTGTCCCTCACATACCCCTTAACATCCAAAGTAAGGACTACCTACTCCATTATAGTAGGGATAGTCTTACTAAAGGAAAGAATGAAGAATAAGAAAGACCTTTAAACATTAGGGTAGGTTACTCCTAGGTGCTTGCTCACTTCAAAATTGTTTCGCACTTAAACAAATTTTCAACAAGTTTTCAAACAAGTTCTTAACACATCCTTACATGGATTATTTATTAACTATTCTGAAAATTTTCTATTCACACACTACAATTTCAAAACAATTCAAAAGTGAGCTTAAGTACCTAAGAGCCCATGGATAACCATGGATGAAAAGGATGCTAATACCTTCCCTTTTCATAACCTACCCCCCGGACCCAAAATATTCTCTAAGGTCTTTCCTGTTCTTTTATAACCTTTCCTTATGGATAAAATAAAAGTCGGTGGCGACTCTTGCTATCCGCAACATTGTTTAAAGTCAGTTCACCGGGTTACAGATACGTTCTCACTGCGATTTATGTACAACAACATAGGGTTTACTGTTGCGAGCTCTGTTTATGTGAAGTTGTTGCTGTTGAATTGATGAATTTGCGGTTGAGGAAGAGTTTTGAAGGTTGTTGAATATTCAAGACTTGATGCTTTGATGAGGATGTGAAGTTGCAGAATATGCATATGATGAAGAGTGAGTTTAAGAATATGAAATGAAGAGAGGGAGGAAAAATCAAGAGAGCCTCAGAGAGAGTGAAGATGGAGTATTTATATCAGAGAGTTGAAGTTGTTATGATTTGTGAATTGAAGATTTTTATGTTATGAATTTTTCTTCCCTGCTATGGTTTTCTTCTGTGATGAAATTCTTTTTGCAGCTATGTAATTTTTCTGCTGGTATGGATTTATGGAATTTTCTATGTCATGAACTTCCTTCTTTCACTTTTGTTGGCATAATTAGTTTTGAATTTTTTTAATTTGGATGTATGGATATGGTTTTGGATTTTGGTCATTGAAACATAGTTTGGACTTTGGGTTTTGATTATGGATATGAAAAATTGGTTTGGATTTATATAGTTTGGATTTAGAATTGGAACTTGAAAATGGATCTAAAATTGGATAATTGGTTTGAAATGGATATTGGATCACCTATGGATTTGGTTTGGTTATTTGAATGGACAAATGGATCTTATTTGGATATTGGTTTTGACAAAATGAATGTGGATTGAAAATGGACATAAAATGTGAATTAAAATTGGTTTGGATATTGAGTATGTGATTTGAAATTGGATAGGGGTTAAAATCCTCTTTGAAGGTTATATGATCAGGGAAATAAACCCTAATCAAATGATAGTGACCAACAGAAGATGATACTTTTGATGATTGCAGTGGTCAAACTTTGAGGGTCTATCTGATGAACATAAGCACAAGGGTCAAACCTCAATCACTGATTTTTGGATTTTTCATTGAACTAAACTTGCAAAAGAGTGAAACCCTAATGCACTATACAAAACCTGATTCTCCAAGACCTCTTATCTAAGTAGTTGTGAATCAGATGTCTTTAAATAAAGTATAAACCGGTTTCTTAATGATCACGAAACACACAAGGGTTAGGGTTAACAAAGAAGGCAAGGTAAAACAACAAGGAACAATAAGGGTTGGTTATTAAACTGCTATTCTTTTCTTACTCTTAGAGTAAGATTACAAGTATACAAGAATAACAAAATAACCTCTCTCTCTTGAAATTAGGATTTTATCTTCCTATTTTTCCTTATTCAAGATTGAGAAACTAACATCCTATTTATAAGAAAAATAACACACTAACCTAATGAGCTTTTTAAAAATTACTCATTATAAGCTAACTTAGGGTACAAGCTAACTTAAACACTTGGGATTACAAGTAAGGCCCAATCCAATATGCTAACAACCTAGCAATATTGACTAATGCATGTTAGAACAAACTTCGACTGCAACACACATTATCTTCGACAGCAGCATGCGAACAGACTTCGACCTCATGCTTAATTCCTGTCGAACCAGAAGCTACCCTTCGACCATACCAGAGTTTGATCCAACCTCTCAAAAATCTCCAACCTTGGATCTAACTCTATAACATCAAGGAACTAGCTTTCTTTATGCAGCTTTATCAACTGCATATAGTGGAAAAACTTGCAACTAGACAACGTCTTGGTGATCATATCAGCAGCATTATGATCTGTCGAAATCTTCAGCACTTGGACTTCTCCATGCTTGATTACCCCTCTGATGAAATGCAACCTCACATCAATGTGCTTGGTTCTCTCGTGATAGGCTGAATTGTTCGACAGATATATTGCACTTTAACTATCACATTTAATAATGATAACTCGACCTTGAAGTTTTAGCTCCTTTGCAAAACCTTCAAGCCACAATACTTCCTTCACAGCTTCAGTTAGGGCAATATATTCCGCTTCAGTGGTTGATAAGGCAATGACCTTCTAAAGTGTTGCTTTCCAACTGATTACTGTCTCAAGCATAGTGAACACATATCCAGAAATGGATTTTCTGGAATCCATACAACCTGCATAATCAGAGTCGACATATCCTTCGATTGCTGCTTTACTATATTCACCCAAGGCTCCACCATAAATTAGGACTCTATTTAGAGACCCATTTATGTACCTTAAAATCCACTTCAATGCTTGCCAGTGAGCCTTTCCAGGATTCGCCATGTACCTGCTTACAAGACTTACTGCATATGTTATGCCGGGTCTAGTACATACCATAACATACATCAAAGAACCCATTATATTAGCATATGGAATGCTATTCATATAAGTTATTTCAACATCAGTGTTGAGACACTGATCGATACTCAACTTGAATTGAGGGTTTGTCCGAGTCACAATAGGCTTTGAATTCGACATGCCATACTTTTCGAGAATCTTCCATAGGTATGCCTCTTGAGATAAGCATAATCTCGACTACTTTCTATCTCTTTATATGTCAATCCCAAGAGTTCTAGACGCAGCTCCCAGATCCTTCATGTTGGACTCCTTATTGAGTTCAACCTTCACCCTCATGACCTCTTCGAAATTGTTGCATGCTATTAGAATATCATCCACATAAAGCAACAAAATAACAAATGAATTACCCGACCGAAATCTGAAGTAAACACAGTGGTCAAAATGACTTTTGATGAAACTTATGTGTGCCATGAACTTGTCGAATATCCTATTCCACTATCGAGGAGATTTTTTCAGTCCATATAAGGATCTATTCAGCTTGCACACATAATTGTCCTTCCCTTTTTTGACATACCCTTTAGGTTGTCTCATCAGGATTATATCATCTAAGTCACCATACAAGAACGCAGTCTTCACATCCATCTGTTCCAGTTCAAGATCGAATTGTGCCACTGTGGCAAGAAACAATCGAATGGATCCGTGCTTCACAACAGGAGAGAACACATCATTGAAGTCGATACCTTCTTTTTGAGTGAACCCCATAGCAACCAATCTTGCCTTGTATCTCTTTGATTCCACTCCTTCGATTCCTTCCTTAACTTTGAAAATCCATTTACAGCTGACTAACCTGGCTCCAGCAGGTTTCTTGATTAGTTCACAGGTGTTGCTATCATGAAGAGATTTCATCTCATCGTTCATGGCCTTTAGCCATTCAGTCTTCTTTCGACTCCTCATAACTTCCTTAAAGTCTCTAGGTTCTTCGTCTAGAACCTCACTTTCAGAGATTAAGGCATAAGCTATAAGATCTACATACCTAAGTTTCTGAGGTGGCTTGATGACTCTCTTCGACCTGTCTCTTGCTAGCAGGTAGTCATTATCAGTCTCCTCATCTTCGACAACATCTTCTGCATCTTCTTCAACTTCATCTAGGGTACACAATTCAGCATCAACATGCTTCACCTCAACAGGAATCTCTCCCTGTTCCAACTCTTCGTCAGCATCATCAATTTTCTTGAAAGCCATCTCTGCTTCATTGAAAACTATATCTCGACTGGTAACACACCTCCTGTGATCTGACTCTAGGCACCATAGCCTATAAACTCTGACTCTTTTAGAGTATCCCATAAACATGCATTTCAAAGCTTTAGGTTCGACCTTGTCTTGCCTAATATGAGCATAGGCCACACAACCAAATACTCTCAGTTTGTCGAGACTAAGTGTGTAACGCCCCGATTCTGATTCCCCATTTTTGTTGAGTCTTTTATTTTATTTGGGTGATTATTATTTTATTTGTGGAATTGGTGTGTTAATATGTTATGTTTGCATATTGTGCTATTTTATCGTTTTTGAGAGTTTTCGGGGAAATTAGGTTGGAGAGTATTTTAGATATTTCTTAATTAATGATAAGTTAGAAATTTTGTGAGAAAATGAATTATTAGATATTTTGAGAGAAAAAGAAATAGAAAAGAATTGGAAATAGAAAGATATAAGAGAGAAAGATGAGAGAAAAGAGAAAGAAAGGAGAGAAAGGGAGAGAAAGAAAGAGGAAGAAGAGAAAAGAGAAGAAAAAGAGGAAAAGCTTGGAATTCTTCAAAACAACTTTTAGGAATCGATTTAATCGGGTAAGGGTGTGAAATCTTATCATCTTATCAATGTATATCATTATGTATGTTTTTGCTGGGTTGTTTTGATTGTTTTTCCCCATTTTCCATTTTAGGTCGAAATTGGTAAAATCGATAGAAACTGATGTTTTTACGGTTAGAATTCGAAATAAATTGAATAGTTTAGTCGAGGAATGTTAGGCCGAGACTATTGAAACTTGTTTGATTGAAATCGGGTGATTTTGTGACTTTCTGACATTTTTGGATAATGGAGGGTTTGAGTAGCGACATATTCGCTAGGCAAATCACTGGCGAGTGAGGTAGCGAGGTGTTCGCTAGGCGAGCACGCAACGAGCTACCAGCGAACAATCCCAGGCTTGGACAGAACCAAAAAGACCCAAACTCGCTTGAGCGAGTGGAGCAGCGAAGGGTTCGCCATTCTGCTCGCCTAGCGAGCACGCTAGCAAGCATGACAGTACACCATTTTATGTTTTCTTTTTCCATCCAACGTCGATTCTTCGACTCAGATATTGATCAACCTTATCTCGAATGTGTAGCTTGTATGCTGTTATATGATATGCTGTGGGTAGCCGTATGGCGTGAATCCTAGATTGTGGAATTTATTGTGAATTGTGGCCTTTTGGCAAATGTATGCATTGCTTAAATTAAATATAAATGCATGATGATTATGATAGAGTTCATTACCGTTTGGTGTAATTGAATGTGAATGTATATGGATTGTATGTGATAGAATGAGATGAATGCATGAAAATATATTGTGAATATGTATGCATTTCAAAAGTGTCTTGAGTCATTTTGCATGTGAAGCATAATGATGTGCATTTTTGTGTTGTGGGATTCTAATGAGAATCTGTTGTAACATCGTGTGCCTATGTGAGGTGTGAGAGATGGTTACAAATGATTGTGTGCCTATGTGAGGTGTGAGCAATCGAATTGTGTTCCTATGTGAGGTGTGGGCAATCTATAAACACTGTGTGCCTACGTGAGGTGTGAGCAATGGGTGAACATCGTGTGCCTATGTGAGGTGTGAGCGATGGTTCCAATAAGTTCCTGAGTGAACTTGTGATGATTGAGTCGGTACCGCATTGCATTTGCATAGAGTCGTGAGTCGGTCTCTATGATTTGCATTTATCATCTTTATAATTGTGCATTGGTGAATAAACATAAATGTGTATGTTTATGTGGAATGATGAGAATTGTGAAAGTATGCATGATGAATATGCTTGGTGTTATATATATATATATATATATATATATATATATATATATATATATATATATATATATATATATATATATATATATATATATATATATATATATATATATATATATATATATATATATATATATATATATATATATATATATATATATATATATATATATATATATATATATATATATTGTGACGAATTGTGGTGAGAATGCAGAATATGTGTATTTATATGCTAAGATATATAATTATATGCATTGTTATTATGATAATATTTCTCACCCTTCTGCTGTATTATGATGCTCTATGAGGCATTGCAGAGTAGGTTTGCTGGAGGTCTTTTTGTGAAGCGTGTCTTTATTCTTTTGGTCGGTCGGCTCTGATATGTAGCACCGGGTAGCTAGGATGTTTATGATTCTTTTGTGATACATTTGTATATGTATCTTGTTGTTGGGTGTTTTTATAAACATGACTTATGTTGTTGAATCATACCGGATGATATATATATATATATATATATATATATATATATATATATATATATATATATATATATATATATATATATATATATATATATATATATATATATATATATATATATATATATATATATATATATATATATATATATATATATATATATATATATATATATATATATATATATATATATATATATATATATATATATATATATATATATATATATATATATATATATATATATATATATATATATATATATGTTTAATGTTATCAATGTTTAGATTTTTCCGCTTTTATTCTAAATATTGAGATGTGGGTGTAAGGACTAAGTTCCTCTGTTGCATAGTTACCCCACTGTTGCATATCTTTTGTTGAGCAGGTGTTGTATGCTTTAATTTCAAACGTAATGTGACGCGCCTCTTTTATACTATGTTTATAATTATACTCTGATGACAATTTTAATATGTGGCTAATTGATTATGTGATTAATTGGGGGTATAGAAAGGGGGTGTTGCAAAGTGGATATCCCGACCAAACTTCTTCAGATGTCTTCATTCCCAAGGCAGTCGAAGGACATCTATTTATCAGGTAAGCTGCCGCCGAAATAGCTTTCGCCCAAATTAGCTTCTTCAACCCAGCACTAACCAACATGCATTTAACCTTTTCAAGGATTGTTCGATTGAATCTCTCAACTAAGCCATTTTGTTGAGGAGTACCTGCTACAGTCTTATTCCTTGCAATCCCATACTCAACACATTAACTGTCGAACGCTTCATTGCAGAATTCAAGGCCATTGTCGGTTCTCAACCTCTTAACCTTTGTGCCAGTTTGAGTTTCTACCATAATCTTCCAACTTTTGAAATTCTCAAAAGTTTCATCCTTCGTCTTTTGAATGAATACCCATAGCTTTCTGGAATAGTCATCAATGATGGATAGAAAATACCTTGCACCTGAGTGTGAATGATTCCTTGCAGGCCCCCAAAGATCAACATGAATGTAATCCAGTGATCCATGTGTTCTTTGCTTGCGTTTGTTAAACTTCGCCTACAGGATTTAGCAAATACACAAGATTCACAAAACTCCAACTTTTCGACTTTGTCACCTCCTAGCAGGTTCTGCTTCCCCAATTCGACCAGGTCTCTTCCGCTGACATGGCCCAATCTCATGTGCCATAATTTTGTCTTCGACACAGGTTTCGTGGATGCAACATTTCTCAAACCACTTACAACCTCAGCCTCAAGGGTATACAAGCCTTGTTTCTTCACGCCTGTCAAGACTTCCTTCGACCCTTTCATGACTCTTAGGATACTTTTCTCTCTTTGAAAAACATATCCCTTTCTGTCTAATTCACCAAGAGAAATCAAATTTCTCTTCAAGTCAGACACATATCCCTTTCCCAGCAGCACAGATCCACCATTTTGATCACATAGCTCCTCGAACAATTCTTTGTTTGGAGTCATGTGGCAAGTGCAACCTGAATCCATAATCCACTCTTTTCTCGAGTCGCCACTTGAAACCACAAGAACATCAGATGAGTCAAAGTCATCTTGAACAATAGATGTGTTGCCATTACCTCCATGATCTTTTAGGCGTTCAGGGCACACCTATCTTATGTGACCCTCCTTCTTACAGTGATAACATCGAATACCAGATGTTTCGCCACTATAAGACTTTTGTTGACTTTTACCTTTCTTCTTGTCGAACTTACCATCCTTTTGCAAGAATTTTCCCTTAACGACCAAACCTTCGCCCACTGTCGAAGTTTTATGCACCTTTCATTCGTTCAACTCCTTAGAATACAAGGCTGATTGAACTTCTTCAAAGGTCAGAGACTCCCTTCCATACAAGAGAGTTTCTTTGAAATGAGTATGTGTTATGGGCAAAGCACACAACAAAAACAGTGTTTGATCTTCATCATCGATCTTCACATCAATATTTTCAAGATCAAGAATCAGCTTGTTGAACATATCCAACTGCTCACCTAACACTTTGTCTTCACTCATCTTGAATGAATACAAAGCTTGCTTCAGGTAGAGTCGATTCATCAAAGATTTGGTCATATACAAACTTTCAAGTTTCACCCATAATCCCGATGTTGTAGTCTCCTTTGATACCTGTCGAAGAACCTTATCACCAAGGCAAAAAAATATTGCGATGTGGGCTTTCTCGACCATGCCCGTATCTTCTTTTGCCGTTAACGCAACGTCCATGGCTGCCTCACCCTTCAATGCTTCCAAACAACCCTGCTGAACCAATAGGGCTTTCATCTTCAAGCGCCACATACCGAAGTCGTTCACTCTGGTGAACTTTTCAATATCATACTTTGTTGAAGACACCTTCTCCACGCTCACTGCACCAATTTGTTGTGAATCAGATGTCTTTAAACAAAGTATAAAATAATTTCTTAATGATCAAGAAACACACAAGGGTTAGGGTTAACAAAGAAGGCAAGGTAAAACAACAAGGAACAATAAGGACTGGTTATTAAACTACTATTCTTTTCTTACTCTTAGAATAAGATTATAAGTATACAAGAATAACAAAATAACCTCTCTCTCTTGAAATTAAGATTTTATCTTCATATTTTTTCTTATCCAAGATTGAGAAACTAGCATCCTATTTATAAGAAAAATATCACACTAACCTAATGAACTTTTTAACAATTATCCATTACAAGCTAACTTAAACACTTAGGCTTACAAGTAAGACCCAATCCAATATGCTAACAATCTAGCAATATTAACTAATGCATGTTAGAACAAACTTCGACTACAACACGCATTATCTTCGACAGCAGCATGCGAACAGACTTCGACCTCATGCTTAATTTCTGTCGAATCAGAAGCTACCCTTCGACCATACTAGAGTTCGATCCAACATCTCACATAAGTAACAAGCATATGCTAATGAATGCATGACGTATTTAAATGCCCTAATGAGAGGTATGTGTATGAGAACAATGAGATGTATAAGCCATAAGATTTGACTAAAGAATAAGACAAATTTGAAGTATGACAGCATTCTTTTCTAATTCTATATTTTAATTTTATGATTTTTTTATATATACTTTATGAACTAAATACAATAAATATACCTGACTATGATTTGTGCTCTTTTGAGTTTTAGACACGCTTAATAAAAAATAATAAAACTAGATAAATTTTAATTATTTTCTTCTTAATTCATTTAATAAAAACATTTATTTTTTGTAAGGTTACAAAAAGAAAAGTATTAAAAAAACATCAATGGTGTCTTTTTTTTTTTTTTAAATAAATAAATTGAGACAACTAAAAAGATTAGATTAGAAGCAGAGGGAGTGCATCATTAGAACATTTTTTATAGGAAAAATCTTGATGTTTGTGATTGTTGTTAATGTTTTTGCTTCTCTGATTTGCTGTCCATCTCATTCCATATATTTTTTACATTTATAACTTATCTATGTAACTAGTATGATATCTAAATACTATTATGCTGCATTTGAATTTCCATGTTTCCATAAATATTATTGTAACTCTTTTCATGTATCTCTTTATCTGAAATAGATAATCTAATCATTTATTCTGTATATATGAAATACTGTAAAAGAACTGTCTATAATAACCTATAAATCTGCTAAAACTAAGATGATACATTGATGCAATGTAGTGTTGTGTATAGTACTGCTTTTATTTGCAAGAATTCTTATGACAAATATGGAACTTTGATTCTTCTTCCTTGAAATCTTGCAAAATCTGCTGGAAGACTGTATGAATTCCAATCAACTGTTGGGATAATAATCCTCATCCCGTGTCTGACACGTGTCAGTGTCTCAGATTCTTCTAGATGTGATTTTGCAGATGAAGTGTAGCAAAGAGACTTGTAGTAAGTAGGAGCAGTATGGAAAAAGAAGTAGATGTGGCTATGTTGGGGCTTCCTCCCGGCGGTGAACCATAGACTGATGATGATCCTCCATCTGGATCAGGCATTGTCATGCCTGGTGAAGATGGAGTCATAAGAGTTGGTGTAGGTGGAGTCATAGTTGTGGGAGAAGGTGGAGTCATTGTTGTTGGTGGAGTTGGTGGATTTGGTGGACTCATGCTGCAATGCAAGAACAATACATATTAGAGGTTCATGTTTTAAGCATAATTAATAAAGTGAATACAGAGCCGTCTTTAAGATGTACATGATAAATTACAATACAAAATCTCATAATAAATCTGTCATGATTAAACCATAAGTAAATAAGATCTTTATTTATTTTGTCAAGGTTGAACTATATATAACGAATATACAGAATCTCTAAAAATTTAAGACGGCTCTGATTGAATATGATCATATAAGTGCTAGAAATTCTCACCTTGTTGTTTTGGAGGATGAATAATGGCAATTTCCATGACCTGAAACAATATACAAAACAACATGTTACTAGACTTTGTTTGGATATATAAACAACTCAATTGATGATGAGTTGGTGCTAAAGTTTCAATGTTGATTATGAATATCTTACTTGGATCTTTAGTTGTAAGTGATGCTACTCCACCAAATACACAGCTTGTAGGTGCAGGATTCTTTTGGAAGTAATCATTGAATGCATAAGAAGCATGATCTACAAGTGTATTTGGGTCAAAACAAGTTCCTCCTTGTTGAATTTGCGAACAATCAGCACCATAACCACAAGCATAATCAAGAGCTACTTTTAGAGTAGTCTCTGCAGCCGATGGGCTTGCAACACACCATTGACCACCGCCGCTGCCACCAGACGATCCAGATGGGCCTGTCGGAGTAGTAGTTGGTGTTGTAGGAGTTACGGTTGGGCTTGTTGGGTTTGAGTACGGATTTGTAGAAGCCGGTGGATTTGAATACGGAGTTGTAGAGGCAGGCGGGTTTGAATATGGATTTGTTGGGCTTGTGTCCGGAGTTGTTGGGCTTTGTCCACCCGTGCTTGTGTCCGGTGGTTGAGGAGATGTCGGGTTAACGGTAGGATAAGGATTTCCTGATCCCGGTGTTGTAGGATTTACAATCGGAATCGAATCCAATTGAGTATTACTAAAATTATACGATGAATCTTCTCTCAATGTTATGGAATTACGACATAAACCTGTCAAAGAAAAAAAAGGTATTTTAACTCTTAAATCGAATGTATCAAAATTGAACCATAAATCAATGACTTACATCTATCTAACTCATTTAAAACGTATCAGAGAAATATATATCGAAAGGACCAAATTCCACAAAAGTAAAAATGAAATCACACCTGAATAGAAGGAAAGAGACAGCAAAAATAACACAATGTGCCAACTTCTAGCTTCTTCCATATCTGCAGGTTTAGTTTACTTCAATGCTTTGTTTCTGATATTTGTTGAAGTTTATGAGCAATGTTTGAGAGGCAAAGATTTGTTACTTGCAATGCAATGTTGTTGTGAAGGAGAATTTTTTTTCTTTTTTCACATGCAACTTTCTTTTTTATATATATAATAATATAGAGGCTTATAGAATAATAGCTTTCTTGGATCAAAGCGAGAAGGAAGAATATTAAGAAAACTTGAGAAAGGAGACATTGCATCGTTGGAATTAACAAGCAAGAGAAGGTTCAAAAACAAAGGAAAAGTTGCATGATGGTAAACGGCAAAAGGATCATCTTACTATTAAGGGATGTTTTTTATATGGAGTAGAATATAGTACATAAAATAAATATTTTATAATTTTTTTTAAGTAATCATATCAAAATATATTTTATAAATGTTCCACTTCATAAGGATTGTATTGGACTCAACATAAATTTGAAGATTCAGTGAAAATTTTCCTTCATAATCTCTTCAATTATAATTATCCCCCACTAAAAACATTCGAATTTTTCAAAATATCTTTTATTTTGAAAATAGAGTTTAAAAAAATTCTCACTACCGGTAATGACAAAAAATTGAAAGTAAGTAGGTGTAAATTTTGAATGCTTCATTTTTCTAAACATTCAGTTTGTACAAATTATATTTATTATTTTTGCAAGTCGGCCAAAGGTCCAGTAAAACGGATTCGATCATAAAGGCCTTAATTTGGTGCATCATAAAAAAGATTAGCGAACAGGTGAAATCTTGTGAGACAGTCAGACACCAAATTTGAGTTACTAATGTATCAATCACCATTAAAGTTAATCAGATGGCTCCATATAACACATGCCATATCAAACGATGATAGTTTTTAACTGTTTATGATATAAAAGTTATGCCACGAGCCATAATAGGTATTATCATTCTCACTTTTGCAAGTTACTACATTAGTATTTTACCGATTCTGGCGTTAGAGTGTTAATTTTGTAGGTCCATCCCAATCCATTGCACCAGTGATTCTTACCATCATACCAAAAAGGTTTTCTCTCTTCATCTGACTAATCTCTCTCTCTCTCCATGACTGAAATAGTAAAGCCATATGTGGGAACTCAATTCTGATTCTCAAAAATTTCCATTAGAATCTCAATGCCTCTTAACCGCCGTAACAATCAAACTGATCTTTCTTCTGTTCAAATCGCTAATCAACTATGGTGGCATCTAAGACTGCTAAGATTACCACCCAACGAACGCCAACACCATCGTTGAAGTGGCGATTAATGCTTATGATCACACAAGTGAAGCCCCGCCTCCTACGGTAGGAGCAGGAGGAACCGATCCAATCCTCGTGAGTTCTCCCACTGTTTTGAATCTTTAAGCTTTGACTCCTCTGCCTACCGACCAAAGCATATTTCAGATCATGTCGATCTTCCAACCTCATCAACCATTAATCCAAGGTCAAACTTCCAAACAAACGCAACTGCAATTCGTTAGATCAGAGATGCTCTTAAGCCTCCAATAACTCTGAGTCAATCTAGCTATGCAAGGGGCGAACGAATTGCCCACCAACGTCTACAACTTGGTGCAACAACAATGACATATCTCTTAGATGAAAGAGTCTTCAAAATAGATAAGAACCTACAATGTGCTCTGCCCCAATATTGTTCACCACATGAAGCGGCATCACACACTAATCACAAAACCTCACCTCACTCGATCCTAGTTTATATAATATCCATGCATCGAGGCAGGGGTGGAAATTATAATCCCCCAAAGAACTTCATCCTTGAAGATATGTGTTATGTCACCCTCAAGGAGGGGAAATGTAAGACATTGAAATGAAAAATCTTGATCAAAGAAGAAACCCACTCTCTAGGTGCATCATTAACAACCATATCCTCAAATTCCTTAAAAAACAACTAAAACTGAATAGTTATGACGAGACCAGAGATCTATATGAACATATTTAACACTTGAATACTATGCTTGATTATCATCACACTATGAGCGCGGTGAAATGAAAATATCTTGACTCTTAAAGGAGTAGCTCTGACATGGTTCAAAACTGTGCCTTATGGATGTATTGACTCTTGGAATAGAATTTTGGATTCCTTCATGGTTCAATGTAAAAATAGAAATTGCATTTGAAGACTATCATTATCCTTAGTGGAATCCAACATGATAAAAAGGAAAACCTACAAAAATACATTGGCTGATTTACCAAGGTTTTCGTCAAAGTAGGTGGATCAGGTAATAGACCAAAATGTTAGATATTCGAAAAATGATTAAGAGCGGACTCTATGTTTTACAAGAAGTTAGGACTAGAAGGTGCTCGAGGTATGAGTGACCTCTTCATCAGGGCTCAACAGTACATTAACAATAAATAAAATCTTCAAGCAGAAGAGGTGGAAAGAGGCTGAGGATCAGTGAACTAGAAATAACACAAGAGATTAACGTGAAAACTCTAAAACTAGAGGAAAAAACCACGAACATTGTCAAATAACAACAAAAGAATAGCACAATGTGAAAATTGTTACAACACATAGACTATCCTTAACCACCCAAGGCCCCACTACACCCGCAATCTCCAAAAATATATATTTAACTACTCCTCACAACACTAAAAAACAAGAGTATAAGAGAAAATATAAATAGTCAAATACAAGCTTAAAGGGCTATTGACTGATATGTCTTGTAACGAATAACTTGAATCCTATATATAGCATTGAACTCCCTCTCCCATCACAAAATTAAGCGATTTGGGACTTTGAAGAACTTAAATACTATATATAGCCTAAGACTCCCTCTTTCTTCACAAAAGTAAGTGATGTGAAAATTCTTCAACATGTATATTTTCAACTAATCCCAACAATTTCCACATTGATTGAAAATACTACATTAACTTTTATTGTCTTCACTGACAATCATAATCCACCATAAAAAGTATGTTCACATAAAGCTACACTATTTCGAGAAATTTGACATTGTCTTCACTGACAATCATACTCCATCATAAAGAGTATAGTCAACTGAAGCTACATCACTCCAAGAATTTTCACACTGTCTTCATCGAAAATCATATTTTAAAAAACTATCATACTCCACCAAATAAGAGTATACTTCACTTAAAGCTAAACCACTTCAATAATTTTCACATGTCGAAAACTAGGATAAAACTTTATGGTGTAACATCCAGGTTGGTAGGAAATTATTCAACCATCGACATAATCTCACAACACACTTTGAATCAATACTCATGTGTTAATCCGCTAGCAATATCTTGTCCTTTTCCATGACAACAGAAATGTCATGAGGATACACTTCTCAATTTTCAAGGAATATCATCACCTCCCACATCGAAGGAGACATTACTAGCATTTGACTCAGAGACGTTTCCCCATCAGGACACTTATACTTTATATGTATAATATTTCCACATTTCTAACATCTCACACCCGTTTCATTATTTTTCTTCACATAAGGCCTTCCTTTAACAACCAACACCAAGTTTGGTGAAGTATTATCCCCACCCTTCAACTTTCTTTCTTCAAAAATAATTTTACTAGCAACTTCTTCAAAACTCAAAGTTTCCTTCCCATATACCAAAATTGGTTTAATATGCTCGTAGGAAGATGGAAGATACCATATGAGTCTCAAAATTTTATCTTCATCATCAATCTTGATTCTAATAGTTCCTAATTCAAAAACAATACCATTTAGTTCCCAACCAACACAGAGTATAAAGTTTCTTTTTTGATGTGAAAGATCAGACAAAACTATAACTAGAGAGCATACTAAAAAAATTTATATGTCGTCAAACCAAGGATCTTGATACAACTTGTTGGGAAAAAACAAAGCATAGAGAAAAAGAGGAACATAATAATAACATAAGTGATTAACGTAGAAACTCCAAAATCAGAGAAAAAACCATGACCGTTGTCAAATGAAAACCAAAGAATAACATTATGGGAAAATTGTTATAACACATAGACTACCCTCAACCACCACAAGGCCCCAATACACCCTCACTCTCCTAAGAAAATATTTAACTACTCCTCATAACTCTCTAACACAAGAGTATAAGATAAAATATTAAAAGTTAAACACAAGCTTAAAGTGATTTTGACTAGTATGTCTTGTAACTAAGAACTTGAATCTTATACATAACATTGAACTCCCTCTTCCTTCACAAACTAAGCGATCTAATACTTCAAAGAACTTGAATGCTATATATAACCTTGGACTCCCCCTTCCTTCATAAAACTATGCAATGTGAAACTTCTTCAAAGCGTATATTTTAATCTAACCCCAACACAAATATCAGTATTCTAGATTTTTCAAGTGGAAATCAATTCTTATCATTTTCTAAATCAAAATATCACTTTTAGATTTTAATTTTGAAAAAGTGTTAAGAACAAAAATAACAATATTGATATACCAAAAACAAGATTTCATATAACCTCCTAACCAAGAAAGCCATATTGACTACATCATAATCTCGAACACGACTAAACCAATCTATTAGTGATGATGATAGCTTTACATGATATGAAAAAAAGATGGAATAACATTCAAGTTTGAATCTTCAAAGATGAAATCCTCCTCCTTGCTATGTGATATGCATTTTTCCTTGTAGTTTATTAACTTTGTAAAAATGATACTAAATGTTATGATATTTGACCTCTATTTATAGATTATGAAAAAGTGACATTTCTTTAGATAAATTATCTGATCGTCTCGCGAGCTGATATTTTTCATCCTTAAATAGTCGGTTGCTCATCAACATGTGTTTCATAACCATCCTTATTTCTAAGTGATTTACCTTGCTCACCTTAGGTGTTAAGCTTCCTTATACTTTCAGTATTTTCTAACTCATCCATGTGGGTATGTTTGAGTAGGCATGGCAACTGAGCATGGTCGACTTTTACCTTCCTCTTACCCAAACCTAAATTCATAGTAATTCTATGTTTCCCGCCCCAATCCTTATTGAGGATGAAGAATTAAACACCAAACTCGTCTCAAACGAGTTCGAGTATCTTCACCTCACTCTTATCCGTATAGTGTAATCGATTTTATTTAACACAAATAATTTTTTCCTCAACATCAAATTACATTACAAATAAAAAAGTAAAACAATCTCAAAACTTTCTAAACATGCATTTCAAATATTAAAGTAAAAACCAAAATATCAAAAAATTAACCACACAAATAATAATATATATTATCAAAACTAGATAATAAAGCACAAACTCATATAAAGAGGGTAAGTTCGGGGTGGATACTAGTCTCTCCATTACCCGATCGGTCCCCATATTTTGTCATCATGGAAAATCTAAATCCATTCAAAGCGGATTTTCTCCATAAAATTCGGGATGGATTCGAATGGCTATCCGTGAATATGAGTTCTGTTTTCGTCCATATGTCTAAGCAATTTTGATTCGCTGGACAATTTATTTTTGTCGCTTCAAAATCTTATATTCCTTCACATTTAGTTCACTTTCAGCTCATCCATATAGGTCACTAAACTCCATTATTCATGGGACAAACGATCTTGTTTGCCTCACGATTAGGGACAAACTCTCTTCCTACTCCTCTGTCGTCGGCTCTTCCATCATACACCCTCTATTCTCCTTTATAAATAAATTTTAACTTTTTAGATTCATTGAATAATTGATGTATCTAATCTATATAATGTCCAAATACATCATTTATTAAATGAAGTTAAAAAGTCAAAATTTTCTTATAAAAGAAAATGGAGGGAGTAACTCACAATCACAATATCTTTTATTTGTTTTGTTAAAAATGGAATGTATGGATATTATGTTTTGATCTAATTATGTTTTGGTGAATAAGAATAAAATTAATGTGCTGAAATTTTATTATTAAATTAAGAGCAAATTGTGTGGATATTATGTGACAATAACTTTTTATATCTTTAAAAAAAGAAAAATATTTTTTTCAAAAAGTAATTTTTATGAAAAAATATTATCCATGGATATCTGTAAATATCCGCGGATACCATAAAACCTGCGGATTACCCGCTTAACAGATACCCGCATGAATATGAGACAAATATGGATATCATATTTATTCAATAGGGTGAATATAGATATCGTAGTATTTGTTCCCATAAATATTCATTTACATCCCTACTCACAATCTTTCTCTTTATCAAAATCTTTAATCTTTATGACTTAGTTTGCTAAGCCTTTATTTAGTTAGTGTTCTGAACTGGGCCGGAACCTGCCTAGCAGTCGGGCAGGCCCAACCCAATACTACGTTGGAGAGGCCTAATAAGACTCAATCCTCCCTTGTCAGGCACGAGCCACATATGTCGGGCAGACTCACGCGTTTCCTCCACGTGCTCCCCCTATATGGGGACACGTCATCAGGCAACTATCCACCTCCGAAAGAGTTGGTCAGCTCACCTTCCGAAGATCACGGGGCAGTTGATCTAGGGAGAAGACCATATATTGGTATTCACTATGCCACATAAGCCCTGACAGTTACTTCGGTTGGGCCTAGTAGTATGGCCTAATACAAGTAATCGTTGGCCCTATGCTGGGGTCTCTTTATAAGTACCCTCTTTCACTAGAGGGTCGGGTATTCTATTCTCTACACCTACTTCTTTGTATTTTCTCTCCCACTCTGATCCTTTACTCACTTAAGCATTGGAGTGCCTTGTAGGTACACCCCCTCATTCTCCTAACCTCTGGTAAAAGCTATAATTCAACGACGCGTGGCAGGCGATCGATCCTTTCTGATCAGGTCAGATCAGTGGCGTTGTCTGTGGGAAACTCAGCTTCCTCGTTCTTTCTCCTGGCCGAGCACAGAAGCTCAAGAACCAAAGCGAAATCAATCTTCAACTTTCATTCCAATCATGGTCAGCCCACGCAATAACAATGCCCCAGGATCTGCCTTTACTCCTTGCCCAACAGGGACGGCCACGACCCCAACACGGTCGTCCACAACGAGGAAGGTGACCACAGGGACGGACACACGGCCTCCCCCTTTTCAGAAGACGCGAGCTTCAACGTCGTCCAACGCTTAGACATCCCAACTGTCTGTCAGCTCATTCTAGCACCCGCGGGGGCCGACCCCACCGTCACGACCCTGTTTATGGCGATCAATCAAACCAACCTGGTGATATTCTGGCAAAACAAATAGATAAGGATGCTCGAGAGAGAACAACCATCATGCTCTCCCCCGCGGAGACACCATCACCCAGTTTCTCCCAGCCCGTCTTCTCCCCCACGGAGACACCATCGACAATACTCCGTCAACCTGTCTCCCCCACAGAGACACCTTCACCAGGATTCCTTCATCCCCTCGCCTCCTCCACGGTCGACACAGTACGTGGAGGACTCCAGGAGCCCATCGCCCCAACCGGCGGGGCGTCGTCCCCGCCTGGAGCGACCCCAGGCGACGCTTTCTCTCAAGAGGGACAAGTCCCCTCCTCTAGAAGAGCGACACTCCGTAGCTTCAAAGAAGAACGAAGCAGCTACAACCTCTTCCAGACCGAGGACCTAGCCGAAAAGCCCACGCCAGCGACGAAATCGCCTGGACTCAGCCTCCCCCTCGCCGTCGCTCGTCCGGAGCGAAGAAGACACCCGACGCTCACCACTATGCAGAGCCATCAGGGAAGCACCGTTGCTCGTCGGGATGGAGAAACCCCCAATCTTGGCAACCTACGATGGGACGACCGACCCGGACGAACACATCGAAAGCATAGACGCAATACTGGACTACAGAAACATCCGGGGAGCTATCAAGTGCAGAATGTTCCCCACCACCTTGAGGAAAGGGGTCATGGCGTGGTACAAGCGCCTTGCGCTAGACTCCATCTCCCCATGGGGCGAACTTAAGCGCCAGTTCTCCAGGAACTTCATAGTGTTCTGACGCCATCCAAAGACAGTGGTGGTCCTGGAGGCCTTTTTTCACGAGAAGAACGAACCTCTTAGAGACTATATTGAGAGGTTCAATCGGGAGGCTGTCCATGTGTCCACGACGAATGACTTGAAGAAGTTCCTGATCTAGATGGGCATAAGGCCGCAATCCGACTTCGCAAAAGTCGTCGGCCTTGCCCGCCCCCTTACTCTGAACACCCCCCATCCACATAGCTCAATCACGCATCGAGTATGAAGAGATAGAGGTTGCAAACACCGCCCGGGCCGGACGCAACCACGAGGTCCCCAGAAGCGCGAGGCATGAAGACACCTCGTCTGCTCCTTCTCGACGAGACGAGAAAAAAAGGCGCGAAGATCTCCCCCGGGGACAAAGGGGCCCAGCAGGCTGGTTTAATGAGTACACGCTACTCACAGCTCCCCGCGAGTGTATCCTGGCCGAGTGTATCAATTTAGAGTTTCAAAGGGGAGGTGTCCGGTTTCCAAACCCAACAGCCCCAAAGGCCAACGCGGACAAGTCCAAATACTACCGGTTCCACCGGAGCCACAGACACGTGACAAAAAATTGCATTCACCTCAAGGATGCCATCGAGATTTTAATCAAAGAGGGGCATCTGAAACAGTACACCTGGAGAAAAGAAGCCCCCCGGCCTGAGACCTGTGAGGTGAAGAAGGTCAAAGAGGCATCAATTCCCTCTGACGAAGCAGAACTGCAAGTGGCCCTATGCGTCTCTCGACCAGAGAACTTCTCTTTCAGCGAGCCCTCCAGACCACTGACCGCCCTCAGCCCGTGGGAGGACTTCTTAGCCATACTGGTAATATCGGGTGGGGGACCCAGTCAGCTGTCGGCAGGGTCCGTCAAGAGAAAATTCGAGGAGCTCATTGACAAGAGCTCAAAGATGAATGCTACCCTCGACCGATTCAAAGGGCATTCGAACCCGATCACCTTTTATATCGAGGAGCTTCCCGGAGGGGCACCCAATGCCAGCGCTCCCCTCCTGATCAGAGCGTAGATGGAAAATTTTGACGTCCGCCGAATCCTGGTCAACCAAGGAAGTTCAATGGACATTATGTACGCCCATCTATTCACCATCCTGCAGCTGGACGAAAGCTACCTGACCTCGTACGTAGGCTCCGACGACACGACCACCAAGCCTTGGGGATATGTGGAGCTACTCGTCACCTTCGGGACGGAGGAGACGTCCAGATTGGTGAAAGTCCTCTTTTTGTTGATCGAGTGTCCTTCGTTGTATCAGTGCATCCTAGGACGACCAACCCTAGCCGAGCTGACCACAATACCATCGACAATCCACCCGAAGATGAAGTATTACACCACCAGAGGGCGGGTCGTCACCCTCCACGGAGACATTGAGGCAACTAGAAGATGCTTCGAGGCAGTACTCAAGGGACTCAGCTCTATCAACATCACCCTAAAACTGGCCAACCGTCCAGCTCGAACTGAGGATCCAAAGCCTCTCCTGCACGTCAACTCCGTCGACCTCGATAGTCGTTTATCCGGAAAAAAGGGACAAGGCAAAGACCCCAAAGACGCACCACTAGAGGATAACGGGAAGCTCCCCCATCCAACACGCCCCATCCCAAACGAAGACTTCGAGCTCATCATGGTAGGAGACAACCCCGAAAGAGGCGTGAAAATTGACAAGGGCTTGCTCGACCTAGCGAGGAAACAGCTTAAAGCCTGCCTCCGGGAGAACGCATACCTCTTTGCATGGAGCGCTGCCGAGATGTATGAGCTCCAGCCCGACGTAGCATGCCACCACCTCTCCATAGATCCAGCCGCTAGGGCCATAGTTCAACATAGGCGTAGGCAATCTCCCGAGAAAACGGAGGTTGTTGAAAAAGCTGTAGAAGACCTCCTAGAGGTAAATATTATTTCGGAAGCCCGGTACACAACCTGGTTGTCCAACATTGTACTTGTTTAAAAAACTAATAGAAAATGGAGAATGTGCGTTGATTACACTGATCTCAACCGGGCGTGTCCCAAGGATGCTTACCGGTTGCCTAACATCGACAAACTCGTCGACAATTCTCCAAGTTTCAAACTCTTGTCGTTCATGAACGTGTACTCGGGATACAATCAGATTCCCATGGCAAAGTCAGACAAGCTGCATACGACCTTCATGATTGAGTCGAGAAACTACTACTACAATGTAATGCCTTTTAGCCTGAAGAACACCGGGGCGACCTATCAAAGGATGATGAACAAAGTCTTCCAAGGGGAAATCAGCGACATGCTCGAAGTCTACATGGACGACACGATCATGAAGTCACGAGACGAGGTCAACCATACCGCTCACCTTCGAAAAGTCTTCGAAATAGCGAGGGAGTGTAGGATAAGGTTCAACCCCGACATGTGCACCTTCAGTGTATGAGCAGGAAAGTTCCTAGGCTTCTACCTAACGGAATGAGGAATAGAAGCCAACCTGGACATGTACCGAGCCTTCTCTGAGTTCACCACGCCGAGCATAAAGAGATTCATTCAGTCACTAAATAGGATGCTCGCGTCTCTATCGCGATTCGCCGCCAAGTCTGCGCAACACGCTCTCCCCTTCTTTAAACTACTGCGCAAGGAGGCCGTTTTTGAATGGACCGAGGAATGTGAACAGACTCTCCGCCATCTCAAACAGGTCCTCCTAGAACCACCGGTTCTATCAAGACTAGAGGTTGGGGAAACCTTATACTTATACCTCGTCGTCGCCACGGAGGCCGTTAGTGCGGCATTGATCCGTGAAACGCCGGAGGGACAAAAGCCAATATACTTCACGAGCAAGGCTCTCCAAGGTCCTAAGCTCAGGTACCAGCAGATCGAGAAGGTCGTGTTGGCCCTCATAAACGAGGCCAGAAGGTTGCGACATTATTTCCTGGCCCACACAATCGTGGTCAGATCTAACCAGCCCGTCAAATAATTACTCGGGAGGCCAGACATGTCGGGACGAATTCTCAGATGGCCGCTTGAACTATCTGAGTTCGACATCTAATACGAAAGCAAGAAGACCCTCAAAGCCCAAGTCCTAGCCGAATTTGTCGCTGAAATGATGTTTGTGGACTCCTCGACACCCGGGGCGCACAAATGGACCATCCTCCTCGATGGTGCCTCCAGCTCGATGGAAAGTGGAGCACGCATCATCTTGGAAAATGAATAAGGTACCCTGATAGAAGTTTCCCTAGCCTTAGCATTCCCAACATCGAACAATCAGGCCGAGCACAAAGCGTTTCTCGCGGGCCTACTTTTGGATGAAGACCTCGGGGCCAAAGAGGTGAAAGGGGAGTATTGAGCTAAGAACGAAAACCTTGCCGAGTATCTGTCCTTGGTGAAAGAAAAGATGAAGAGCTTCGATTTTGCGGAGGTAACACATGTCCCACGCGAACACAACACCCGAGCAGATGTCTTGTCCGAACTAGCCAGCACGAAGAGGAAGGGTGGAAACAAATCTGTGATCCAGGAAATCCTCCCTTCCCCCAGCTTCAAGAGGGACGCAACACCCTCCGAAGTAAACACCATCGGCGACAGCGACTGCTAGATAACCCTCGTGTATATGTACCTGCACACGGGGACACTTCCCGACAACTCAAAGGAAGCAACCGTCATTAGGTGTCGGGCATGTTCTTACGCCTTGGTCGAATACAAACTATACAGGCAAGGATTCTCCATTCCCCTCCTCAAGTGCATCGATGAATCCCAGGTGGCGGGCATACTCCAAGAGATCACGAGGGTATCAACGCCCAAAACCTAGGTGGGAGAGCACTCACTCGCAAAGCATTACGACCAGGGTACTATTGGCCCACCATGCAACAGGACGCGAAAGAGCACATCAAGAAATGCGACAGATGCTAACGGCACGGGGACATGCACCTCTCCCTACCTAGCGAGTTGAAAATGCTCTCATCGCCGTGGTCGTTCGCTTGGTGGGGAATGGACATCCTCGGATCCTTCACCATCGGATCCTATCAAAACAAATACTTGATAGTCGGCGTGGACTACTTCACCAAGTGGATAGAATTCGAAGCTCTGGCCAAAATCACGGCCCAAAACATACTACGATTCTACAAGTGAAACATACTTGCCTGGTTCAGCGTGCCCCAGGCCATCGTCACCGACAACGGGACACAATTCACCGGCAAGAACTTCTATAACTTCATCACCAAACTAGGCACGAAACAACACTTCACATCGATCAAACACCCGCAGACGAACGGGCAGGCGAAAGTAGCGAACAGGGTAATTTTGTGTAGGCTGAAACGTAGGTTGGGGGACGCCAAGGAAGGATGGGTCAAGGAGCTTCACATCATCCTCTGGGCCTACAGGACCACCCTGCACTCCACTACCAGGGAGACCCCATTCCAACTGACCTACGGGACAGAAGCAGTGATCCCCGTCTGTAACACGGTGGGAGAACTGACTTTAAACAATGTTGCGGATAGCAAGAGTCGCCACCGACTTTTATTTTATCCATAAGGAAAGGTTATAAAAGAACAGGAAAGACCTTAGAGAATATTTTGGGTCCGGGGGGTAGGTTATGAAAAGGGAAGGTGTTAGCACCCTTTTCATCCATGGTTATCCATGGGCTCTTAGGTACTTAAGCTCACTTTTGAATTGTTTTGAAAGTGTAGTGTGTGAATAGCAAAAAATTTCAGAATAGTTTAATAATAATCCGTGTATGGATGTGAAAAAAAACTTGTTTGAAAATTTTGTTGGAGATTTGTTTAAGTGTGAAAAAGTTTTGAAGCGAGCAAGTATCTAGGAGTAGCCTACCCTAATGTTTTAAGGTCTTTCTTATTCTTTATCCTTTCCTTAGTAAGACTATCCCTACTATAATGGAGTAGGTAGTCCTTACTTTGGATGTTAAGGGACATGTGAGGGACAATTGGATTTTTGAAGGCCATTGTGGGGTGTAATAAGCAAACTGGAGGGACTATCATCATTTTTCGAAAGGGACTCGATTCGTAAAGGCAACCATAAGGGACTTGGATGATTTTCTTTTTGAGGGACTTGCTTTATACACCCCACTTAACCAATATTCATAGGCAACTTGAGGGATATCCTTAGGAAGTGAGACGGCGATTAAAATCGACTTACGTGTGTGACGTGTTTATTTTAATTATCTTTATTTAAAAGTGATCTAAATTTATTTTAATATTACATACATGTTGTTACACTCCCTAATTACTAACCATAATAATAATTAAATAATTAAACAACTTTACATCCAAGAAACAATTACAAAATAATAAGCAAAATAATTAAATAGCAAAGATAAATAAAATATAAATAAGCAATAATAAATAATAAAGGAGGTTAATTCTAAGTTTACTCGGCAAGACATCGCATCTTGTGCCTACGTATCCTTACGGGAGTGGAATCAGAGTAATCGTAGTTCCCCTCAATAGGGAGGTTAGAAACTTCTTGACTGTGGTCAAGGTCTCAAGGGGAATAAACGCATCTTAAGGACACGCTTACGTGGAGTGTAGAAACTCCAAATCTCTACGTTGAAATGTTAAGTTGTAATTAGGGTTAAATTAGGGATTCCACGGCGGGAAACCCTAAAAATGAGCGCGGCGGCTCTTTGACCTAATGCTAGGGGTAAAATTGTAATTTTGCCTGCGGCGAGGCATTTGTGAAAATTAGGGTTTGTAAAAGCGGAAAGGTAAACGCGATTGTTGATTCGCGAGGTTACAAATGAGGAGCAGATACAAATACAATACTTCTTGAATTAAAAAATAAAATAAAATAAATAACGGTAAACGTTATAAGCTGCAAAACGAACAAACAAGGTTAGCAGAGACAGACAGTAGTCAGAAGCATTGTGAGACAAAGTTTAAGTGAGTATCAGGGTTTTATTTATTATTTATTATTTAAGTGAGTAAAAGAGTAAAAGAAATCTAGTATTATTATAAAAAGAAATTTTGTTTGTTATTTAAAAAAAAAAAATTTAAATGAGTAAAAGAGTTTTAAGTTAATAAAAATAAGTTAAGTTAATGACAAAAAAGTTTTGAGTAAATCAAGTTTTGCTATTAATAAAACTTAATAATAATAATAATTATAATCAAATAAAACAAAACAAAAATAAAAAAAAGATGGGTTGGGCCGGTAATCACACCCGGACCCAACCCGGTCCATTCAATACTCAGCCACAAGAATGTTATGTTGCTAGGGTTTGAAACCCCAATTTCTGAATTCCGAACGGCGCCCTTGTTCTTCGTAATTCCTCTTCGTCTTTCATGCCCTTCGTCTTTCTCCTGTGGCCGTTGATCGTTCCTGAAACAACAATAAACAATATCAAAAAAAAACCACAACACCGATTATCACTCACTCTTTGAGGGTTTCGCTGAGATGCGAAGCTGAGGCTTGGGGCGTTGATCGCTCGTCGTTCGCGATGAATGGCGCTGGTGGTCTTCCCGTTTGGGTAGTTTATGCTTGATGGCGACGTTTGATCGAGGTTGATGGATCGTGATGCTTCAATAGGCGATGATGAGACTTTGGTTTCTCTGAGCCCGTTCAACGACGAACCTGAAGTCTCGTCGACGGTTATGGGTCTGTGGCCGATGATGTTTTCTGCTGAGGCCAGAGTTGGTTGATGATTCACGGTGAGAACGTTCTGATTTCTTGTGATCTTTTTCGGCCCCCTCTCTTTAGGGTTTTTACTATCCCCTTTTTATAATGCTCTTTTTCTTCAGAATGGGCTTGGATAATATTGGGTTTACGTTATCATTGATGATGGAGATTTGATTTTCGCTGATAGGAATCTGTACATGATTGAATCCTGTTTCCCCTTTTAGGATTTGATTGGTATCTGATTTTGATTCACATAACTCCTTGAGGGATTCATTTTGATATGTTTTGATTCTTTCCAGATTGAGTTCTAATGGGATACGATTTGGTTTCTGATGCGGTTCTGTTTTCATTCAACCTGATCATTAACACTTACTTTTCTTTTCCTTCTTTCAGGATGGACATTTTGCCTTGGTCTTGGCCGCCGAGAAGATTACGCGGTAATGATGACGCTGAGTCTGAACCATTTGGAACAGGATGCTATAATCCTAGTTTTTCGCTTATGTTGCTGCTTCTGATTGAATTGGTGGTGATGATTGGCTATCATGTTGAGCTGAGCCGTGTATTTGTTTGTTTGTTCGTTTCATGAACTGAGTATGATTTTATAACTTGTTTTGGTGACTTATTTGCTGGGGCGATGATGTTCAGACTGAGCCCTTCATGCTTTGGATATTTGAGGGCATGAATTATCCTGGTGAACTGATATGCTTCTTATGGTATGGATTTATTCTCTTTCTGATGCCATTTGACTCTATCTTCTTTGACTCATTCTGTTGTGCTCTTTGCTTGTTTGAACTTGGTTCAGAGTTATGGTTTCTGATATGGTTTATTCTTATGACTTACATCATGTTTTTTTTGTGACCTGCAATTCGAACTGGTTTGATTTCGTTGTTCCTGTGGTGGCTGAGCTTCGCCTGTTGGATTGGATTTGTCATAACTGATACAACTTGACTTTGTTAAACATCCCTTCTTTTTTATGAACTGCTTATGCTTTGGTTTTCTTGTTGAACCGAGCTTGTGACTCGTTTGTGCAATGTGCTTTGCACATCTGGGATCCCAACTGAACTAACACATCACCGTGATTATGGGAACTTATCTGCTTATTCTTACAACCTCACTTGTAGGTGTGATTTGATGACTCCATAGTCTTTCTGATATTTTGATTGTCGACTTTGGCCCATCATGATTTTATTCGAAACAACTTTTACTGTCTCGTTCTGTAATCCAGTTTTCTTTGTGCAGTTAGCTCATTTGTTTTATGAATGCGAGCTGAATTCGGTTCTTGCTGTTTCCTGAACTGAACTGTTTTAAACTCTGTTATGAAATTGGGGTTGCTGATGTTGATATGGATTTTGATTCTAATATTATCTGTTGAATTTTTGCAGACAAGTCCTCTCTCTGATCTGGGACATCCGTATGGTTTGGATTTTCTACATTCAGTTGTGGATTATCCATGGATCTAATTAGCAATCTGTTGGCATCCGGATTTACTTGATAGATTCCAATTACGTACTGGTTTCGAAGCAATCCTTCGGCAAAATCCATTTCGACCCGAAACTTCTTTTTACTCTTCATCTCTCGGTTGCCCCTTAGATAAGAACAGATGTTACCTGATCTGACGCCAACGGCGCGGATCGGTAACGGGGGTAGGACGCGGCTTCGGTCGTGCCACTCCCGACACTCGATGATGACAATTGTTCTGAGAGTGTCAAACAACCTCTAACACTTTTGCTGTTCTGTTCTGTTTTCTTTTTGTTGTGCAGGTTGATCAGAAGTTGTATGCAGAACTCAAAGGAATGGCATGAATGCCTTAGAATTTTTAGGATAAAATGTACTTTGTAAATTAGGAATCTTTATGAATAAAATTCAAGCCTGTTCAAATTCACTTCTTAGTTGTAAATTATAAATATTCATGAATGAAATTCAAAAATATTTAAATTCACTTCTTTATTTGTAAATTACAAATATTTATGAATTAACTCAACAAATATTCCAATTCACCTCTCTTTTGTATTGAACAATATTATGAGCAAGATCCCACACATTTTCATCCCAATTGATTATTCCTTCCATGATCTCGTCGCAACCTGATTAGATCTGAATAGATTCAAACGAACTCCCACTTATTTTATATCCAACACTGCACTTTATCAACGAACGGAAAACTGCTCAGAATATCTTAAAACAAACCATAAGCAACGAACGACCCAAATTCAAATATGTT
This sequence comes from Lathyrus sativus, assembly GCA_963859935.3. Classification (NCBI taxonomy): domain Eukaryota; kingdom Viridiplantae; phylum Streptophyta; class Magnoliopsida; order Fabales; family Fabaceae; genus Lathyrus; species Lathyrus sativus. The sequence goes on along the minus strand of OZ012735.1, from coordinate 739,478,933 downwards.
TCTGACAACTTTTTCAACAATATTCAAACCGAGTCGACGCCTTTGATGATAATCAAATCATATGATAAAAAAAACTGTTTCAGGTATGGTGATTTGAATGCCTCAAGACCATAACGCATCAAATGCCTCAGAATTTTAATAACAGCCCGGCTTCAAGGAATTGGTAGAATTTGTGTAAAATGACCAAAATACCCCTGGGACCAAATCTGCAACACAAAACCCTTGAAGTCTTGGAAGTCCATTTAGCCTGATTAAAGTCAAAACCCTAGTTTTGGATGCACTGCTTAGGAGGTGCATTGTCTGAGGGAATTGTCAACTCTTCTGACCAATTGTGAATTTTGTGAACCTTGTGGACCTTCTTGGAACACCAAGTCTTGTATTGTGAGGGCAAATTTTGGGGTGCAACAGCTGCCCCTGTTCAATTTTCTGAAACCTGAGGGGTTAGATTGGTATATTTGCCAGTCGTAACCTGGAAGGTTGAAGGGGATTGAACACAAAAGCCCAAAAATTTGCACTCACCAGTGCATGGAGTGATATTGATGGTTGGTTGAACATGATTGAGTGGGCTTAAAGATGCCACTAGGGGAAAGTTCTTCAGTAGTATAATGAGAACTGTCAGGAGTCTGGAGTAATACTGATGTAACAGCATGTCTTCATGAGGATAGAGCAATCAATAATGATAACCCTAAAGCAGTCTTGAAGTGATAAATCTGACCTCAGGAGGATAGAGGAATGGATAGCTCTAAAGCAGTCTTGAAATAATAATGTAATTTCAGGAGGATAGAGCAATGGATAACTCTAAAGCAGTCTTGAAATAATAATGTGATATGTCTTCAGGAGGATAGAGCAATCAATAGCTCTAAAGCAGTCTTGAAGTAATGATTTCAGGAGGATAGAGCAATGGATAGCTCTAAAGCAGTCTTGAAATAATAATGTAATTTCAGGAGGATAGAGCAATGGATAACTCTAAAGCAGTCTTGAAATAATTAGATGGCTTCAGGAGGATAGAGCAATGAATAGCTCTAAAGCAGTCTTGAAATAATAATGTGATATGTCTTCAGGAGGATAGAGCAATCAATAGCTCTAAAGCAGTCTTGGAGTAACGATTTCAGGAGGATAAAGCAATCGATAGCTCTAAAGCAGTCTTGAAGTAATGATTTCAGGAGGATAGAGCAATGGATAGCTCTAAAGCAGTCTTGAAATAATAATGTAATTTCAGGAGGATAGAGCAATGGATAACTCTAAAGCAGTCTTGAAATAATAATGTGATATGTCTTCAGGAGGATAGAGCAATCAATAGCTCTAAAGCAGTCTTGAAGTAATGATTTCAGGAGGATAGAGCAATGGATAGCTCTAAAGCAGTCTTGAAATAATAATGTAATTTCAGGAGGATAGAGCAATGGATAACTCTAAAGCAGTCTTGAAATAATTAGATGGCTTCAGGAGGATAGAGCAATGAATAGCTTTAAAGCAGTCTTGAAGTAATGATTTCAGGAGGATAGAGCAATGGATAGCTCTAAAGCAGTCTTGAAATAATAATGTAATTTCAGGAGGATAGAGCAATGGATAACTCTAAAGCAGTCTTGAAATAATAATGTGATATGCCTTCAGGAGGATAGAGCAATCAATAGCTCTAAAGCAGTCTTGAAGTAACGATTTCAGGAGGATAGAGCAATGGATATCTCTAAAGCAGTCTTGAAATAATAATGTAGTTTCAGGAGGATAGAGCAATCAATAGCTCTAAAGCAGTCTTGAAATAATAATGTGATATGTCTTCAGGAGGATAGGGCAATCAATAGCTCTAAAGCAGTCTTGAAGTAATGATTTCAGGAGGATAGAGCAATGGATAGCTCTAAAGCAGTCTTGAAATAATAATGTAATTTCAGGAGGATAGAGCAATGGATAACTCTAAAGCAGTCTTGAAATAATGATTTCAGGAGGATAGAGCAATGGATAGCTCTAAAGCAGTCTTGAAATAATAATGTGATATGTCTTCAGGAGGATAGAGCAATCGATAGCTCTAAAGCAGTCTTGAAGTAATAACGTGATATGTCTTCAGGAGGATAGAGCAATCAATAGCTCTAAAGCAGTCTTGAAGTAATGATTTCAGGAGGATAGAGCAATGGATAGCTCTAAAGCAGTCTTGAAATAATAATGTAATTTCAGGAGGATAGAGCAATGGATAACTCTAAAGCAGTCTTGAAATAATGATTTCAGGAGGATAGAGCAACGGATAGCTCTAAAGCAGTCTTGAAATAATAATGTAATTATGTCTTCAGGAGGATAGAGCAATCAATAGCTCTAAAGCAGTCTTGAAGTAATGATTTCAGGAGGATAGAGCAATGGATAGCTCTAAAGCAGTCTTGAAATAATTAGATGGCTTCAGGAGGATAGAGCAATGAATAGCTCTAAAGCAGTCTTGAAATAATAATGTGATATGTCTTCAGGAGGATAGAGCAATCAATAGCTCTAAAGCAGTCTTGAAGTAATGATTTCAGGAGGATAGAGCAATGGATAGCTCTAAAGCGGTCTTGAAATAATTAGATGGCTTCAGGAGGATAGAGCAATGAATAGCTCTAAAGCAGTCTTGAAGTAGTAATATGACCTCATGAGGATAGAGCAATGAATAGCTCTAAAGCAGTCTTGAAGTAATAGGATGATTTCAGGAGGATAGAGCAATCAGTAGCTCTAAAGCAGTCTTGAAGTCATGAGAGGCTATCAGGAGGATAAAATAACCCTGAGGTTACAATAAAGCAGTCCAAAGTAATAAGAAGCTCATCAGGAGGATAAAGTAACCCTGAGGTTACAATAAAGCAGTCCTAAAGATCATAAGCTTGTTTGTTGGATAATTAACCTGAAAACAAGGTAGCATTCTGTATAACAACATTAGTTTATGCTTTATATATGCATGTATGACATGATGCACTTAGGTATGTTATGGTATGATGTAAATGATGTATGTATGCTATGACACTGCTGGAAATGTCTGGATATCCTTGTATAACAACTGCTGGCCAAGGAAAATAAATCCCGATTCGTTGTTGAAGAATATATAACCCTCCGTCTGCTGGGGATAACAAGGTATAGATAACCTCCCGTTGTTGGGGATAACAAGGTATAGATAACCTCCCGTTGTTGGGGATAGTAGGGTATAGATAACCTTCGTTTTCGTTTGATAGTAGGATAAGTATAACATCCCGTCTTCGTTCATCGTGCCCTTATTGGAAAGTAATTTCCCGTATATCCGTATGAGGATAAAAGAGATGGATATAAATTCTAGGGGAGATTAGACTTTGTGAAAATGGCTTAGTCCTACTGATGGTTCGTAACTGTCTTGTAAAGATGAACTGGCGAAACTTCGTTGAAATCCTGCCCTCGTTCGTCCTTAGTAAATACTATTACTGCATTTTCATGCATTTCTGGTAAACATCAATCATATTAAAAGCATACCTGCATTTCTGGTAAACATCAATCATATTCAAAGGCATACATACATTCAAACACAACCAATGGACGTTTCGCTTATGTAAATAGGGTAAAAGTAAATCTGGATTCAAAAGATGGAGTTTATTTATATCAAAAGTGACCCATACACGGGTAAGTTTGTACAAGGAGACATAAACCCTAGTAAGAGAATTTTGTCATGAAGTTTTACAAAAAGAATCAGCTATGTGGGAAATAATCCTATTGAGTTTCAATTCTACTATTGCCACTCAAGTATCTCATCTTCTTGCTGTTGAGACGGAAACGATTGGATTGAGCTTTATCTGTTTGAGCTTGAGTAAGTAGTACAACTGGTTGCAGTTTCATGAGTGATCCAAACGAGACATAGTCATACGCTTTAATCCCTAACTTTTGCCTGGATTACCCTTTCAGGTTTTCAATCCACCGGGATACCCTTTTTTGCCCAAGCCGCCTTTTCAGGTTTTCGACTTGCCGGGTGTACATATTTTTATATATATATATCCCTAATTTTTGCCCAAACCCTTTTGGTTTGCCGGGATGCCCTTATTTTTGCCTAGGCCTGTCAACCTAGCGGGTCTCTTTTTATGCGTAGTATTTTTTAACTATGTCTGCATTTACAGGTTGTGGGAAGTCTTCACCATCCATTGTAGTCAGTATCATGGCACCTCCTGAGAACACTGTCTTGACTACAAATGGTCCCTCATATGTTGGAGTCCACTTGCCCCTAGGGTCACCCTGTGGTAATATGATACGCTTGATCACCAAGTCACCAGCCTGATATACCTTTGGCTTAACCTTCTTGTTAAAAGCTTTGATCATCCGTTTCCGGTACATCTGGCCATGACAAACTGCTGCTAACCTTTTCTTATCAATCAAATTTATCTGGTCAAGTCGAGTCCGAATCCGCTCATCTTCATCCAAGCCTGCATCCTTCATAATTCTCAAGGAGGGGATCTGAACTTCAATAGGCAGAACTGCTTCCATACCATAGACTAAGGAGAATGGGGTTGCCCCTGTTGAAGTACGTATTGTAGTACGATAACCATGCAGAGCAAATGGTAACCTCTCGTGCCAATCCTTGTAAGTAACAGTCATCTTCTGTACAATCTTCTTAATGTTCTTATTAGCAGCTTCAACTGCCCCATTCATCTTTGGACGATACGGAGAAGAGTTGTGATGCTTAATCTTGAACTGCATCTTCGAAATCAACAAGGTAGTATGGGTCAACATATACTGTCTTAGTCGGCGAGCAGCCCATGCCAAAGCGCAGCAAGTTTTCTCGAGCAGTGAGTATCTTGTTTCACAGTCGGTAAACTTTTTGCTAAGGCAGTATATTGCCTGCTCTTTTCGACCAGACTCGTCATGTTGCCCCAATACACACCCCATTGAGTTGTCTAATACTGTTAAATACATAATCAAGGGTCTTCCATCAACTGGTGGCATTAAAATTGGAGGTTCTAGCAAATATCTCTTGATTTCATCAAAGGCAGTCTGGCACTCATCATTCCATTCCATCACCTGATCTTTCTTCAACAACTTGAAGATTGGCTCACAGATGGTAGTTAATTGGGAAATAAATCTTGCAATGTAGTTCAATCGTCCCAAGAAACCTCTAACCTCCTTCTCAGTACGGGGAGCTGGCATCTCTCGTATAGCTTTCACTTTTGCAGGATCCACTTCAATACCTTTTCCACTGACAATGAAACCCAGGAGCTTTCCAGATCTAACTCCAAAAGTACACTTGTTTGGATTTAATCTCAACCTGTATTTCTTCAACCTCTCAAACAACTTGTGCAGATGATCAAGATGTTGTTCTTCATTCCGAGACCTGGCTATCATATCATCCACATATACCTCTATCTCATGATGAATCATATCATGAAACAAAGCCACCATGGCACGCTGATATGTTGCCCCTGCATTCTTCAAACCAAATGGCATTACCTTATAGCAAAAGGTGCCCCACTGTGTCACAAATGTAGTCTTCTCCATATCTTCAGGTGCCATCTTGATTTGATTGTAACCAGAGAAACCATCCATAAAAGAGAATACCTTATGCTGAGCAGTGTTGTCTACCAGAATATCGATATGAGGAAGTGGAAAGTCGTCTTTAGGGCTAGCCTTGTTCAGATCTCTGTAGTCTACACACATACGTACCTTACCATCTTTCTTAGGAACTGGTACCACATTTGCAACCCACTGAGGATAAGAAGTTACGACCAAGAACCCTGCATTGAACTGTTTCATTACCTCTGCTTTGATCTTTTCTGACATTTCAGGACGCATACGACGAACCTTCTGCTTCTTTGGACGACAATCTTCTTTCACTGGCAAACGGTGAACCACAATGTCCGTATCCAACCCTGGCATATCTTCATAAGACCAAGCAAAGATCTCCACATAGCCACGTAGCATCTGAACCAACCTGCTCTTGACACTGTCCTCTAAATCAGCCCCTATCTTGACCTCTTTTCTGTTTTCTTCAGTTCCCAGATTCACAACTTCGACTGGCTCTTCATGTGGCTGTATAGCTTTCTCTTCTTGTTGTAACAACCTAGCAAGCTCTACAGGTATTTCACAATCGTCCTCGTCTCCGTCTTCAGTTTGATAGATCGGATTCTCGAAATTGTAATTGGCAATAGTAGAACTGTTATCAACTGGATCCAGAGTGGGTGAGGATCTGCATTTTAGTGACGTGGGTGTGTGTAAGAACACATAGCTGATAAAGCAAAAATAAAAGAAAAAGAAAGACAAGGAACACAATATTTACGAAAACGAAACGTCCACTGATTTTATTGAATGCAGTATGCAAATGAAATGACAACCCGCAACAAGCACACCATTGTGCCCCGGGTAAGACACATGGCTTGAAAGTTTTAATTGTTCCAGAAATTATAAATTTAAAAACATAACACAGTAATAGTATTTACTCCTGACTAAGGGAGATAGGGATAACATCTTCAGCTGTCCAATTATTGAGTCCAGCACCCACAGTAGGAAAAATCCATGCCTCCAGGTTGTAGTCTTCATCTTGATCTCCCACAGCGTTGATAACCCCTTGATTAGTGATACGAACAGCTCGAGCACGAAGAACAGCCTTCTGGGACTCTGCAGTGAAACCCAAACCAAACTTGTCAGACTTGTATGGAATATCAGGAAGCTGACCCCAAATAGTACAACCACCTTCTTCCACCACAGCTTTTGCATCATTGAGGGAGGCCATTGCCATTGTTGGAGGGTTTCTGATGACCACAGGAACCTTCTTCACAGCAGGAGGAGTCACACAATCCTTAACAGCCCAGGGAACCACTTCAAATGACTGACATGGAGTTTCAATGTATTCACCTTCTACTTCCAGATACTTGAAAGTGTTTACATGGCTGACAAAGTATTCTTCCTCTCCAAAGACAGTAACAACTTTTCCATTCACCGGATATCTCAACTTTTGATGTAATGTGGAGGTCACAGCACCTGCCCCATGGATCCAGGGACGACCAAGCAGACATGAGTACGAAGGACGAATATCCATCACATAGAATGTAGCAGTAAACACCTGAGAGCCAACCTTGATTGGAAGATCAATTTCCCCATGCACTACTCTTCTAGAACCATCAAAAGCCTTTACCACAATATTACTGGGCTTCAATACCGTATCTTCAGGACTCAGCTTGTTCAGGACTTCCTTAGGCAACACATTCAGAGAGGAACCATTGTCTATCAGCACATGAGACAGGGTAGTGCCCCTGCATTCAATTGAAATATGCAAGGCCCTGTTATGATCCCTCTTGGCAGGGGTCAAGTCAGCATCAGAAAATCCTAACTCGTTGTCATAGGTCAGGTGCGCAACACAATTCTCAAACTGGTCCACAGAAATTGCACTGGGTACATGAGCCATCTTTAGAAACTTGATCAATGACTTGGCATGAGCCTCAGAACATAATAACAGGGAGAGCATAGAAATCTTTGAGGGAGTATGCCCCAGCTGATCAACAATATCATAATCACTCTTGCGAATGATTTTCAATACTTCTTCCATCTGCTTAGAGAGGTCATCAGCAGCTGGCACATCAGTAGATACAGGCTCAATAACAGGACCCTTGCCCCGAGCATCAGTGGTGGAAGTAACAGCAGGAGTAACTGCACTCTTAGAAGCAACTGGAGGAGAGAAGACTCTTCCACTACGAGTGATCTTGCTAGATCCAGCAATATTATCAATGTCAACAGGCATATCAGGTAAAGGCTCCTGTTTGACACCATGGATGTAAACATCAGACCCATAGTGCCAAGGCACAGCTTTGTCAGATGTATAAGGAATAGGACCAGGAGTGGTAATGATCAGAGGAGCTACTCTGGCTTCAGCAACAACTTTCACAGGACCTTCAGCAGTAATCTTGATTGGGCCCTGATGAGTGATTTTAATGGGACCCTTTGAAGTGATTCTTAGTGGTACTTTGTCAACCATGTCAACCTCTTCAATCTTCTTACCCTGAGTCTGATGATCCACCATACTTTCTACAGATGCTGGTCTTCTTTCAAACACTATAGTATATTTATCCATGAGACGTTGAATCCCATCTCTCAACATGAAGCAACTATCCGGCTTATAGGTACAATATAGACAATCTTCATGACAACCTGGAAAGATCCCAGCTTGTACTAACCTCTTTTTGATAACAGACAATGGTGTGCTCAACTCCATAACTGAATAGACATGCAGATCTTCATCAATATCTTCATCAATGGCGTTGACAGTCTTCTCGTGATTTGGCATTGGAGCTGTAATCACATTTGGAGTACCTGGTGGATCAAACTCAATTTCTCCAGCATCAATCATATCCTGAATTTTGTTCTTCAAGACCCAGCAGTTATTAGTATCATGTCCTGGACAGTTTGAATGATATGCACATCGTGCATTGGGATTGTACTTGGGAGAGGTAACATTGGGATTCTGAGGAGCCTCCCTCAGGGTAATAAGTTCAGCCTTCAACAAGTGTTGCAATGCCTGAGCCATTGACATGTTGATCTTCGTGAACTGTCTTCTAGCCCTCTGTTGGTTGCCTTGAGGCTGCTCTGTTGTTGCAGGAGTTGGATTTGAAATATGAACTGCACTAACAGACTGATGCCTTCTGTTACGATCAGGCTGACCATACACAGCATTAGATTCTCTCTTCCCAGTGGGAGGCTTCTTTGCAGCACCTGATGAAGAAGTGCCCACTTGGATCTTACCACTCTTGATACCATTCTCTACTCGCTCTCCTGTCATGATCAACTCAGTGAAGCCAGATGATGAGCTTCCAATGAGATGACTGTAAAACGGACCATTCAGCGTACACATGAACATATCAACCAACTCCCTATCAGTCAAAGGGGGTTGAACTCTTCCGGCTAAGTCTCTCCACTTCTGAGCATACTCCTTAAAGCTTTCTTTGGCACCCATAGACATGCTTTGAAGCTGCATGCGAGTGGGGGCTAAGTCAGCATTGTATTGATACTGCTTGTAGAAAGCTTCAGCAAGGTCATTCCAATCTCTGATGTTGACACTCTCCAACTGATAATACCACTCTAGCTGAGCTCCAGATAAACTCTCTTGAAAGAAATGAATCCACAACTTTTTATCAGCAGTGTGGGGTTGAATTCTTCTGACATAAGACCTCAGATGCAATTTGGGACAAGAGACCCCATCATAGACAACAAATGTAGGAACTTTGAATCCAATGGGTATGACCACCCCAGATATCAAGCTCAAATCCTCAAAATCCAGCCCAGATGATTTCTGTAATTCCATAGCATCCATTCTATCCACCAGCATCTTGAATTTGTCTTCGTTAGGCTCATGGTAGTAGTTAGCCTCAGAATCAGAGTCCCCCATAGTGTTGTGGAGACTGCCTCTCTCCTGCTCAGATTCTTCAGATTCATAGTCTTCAACCTGTCCCTTGGTCCTGACAGGACCTTTGAACCTTCTTCCCATGTTGAGCAACCCAGCAGACCTTCTAGCCTTCTTAGTCTTCTTGGCCAGCAGTGTCTTCAATTCATCCTGCCCCTTGGATAGGTTCAGGATCAGCTCTTGGAACTGTGCATTCTGTGCCTGGAGATCCTTAACTGATTGTTCAAGAGCCATTGCTGAAATAAACGGCGAGAATATGAGAAACCCGTGCACAATTATAAACCTGTGATGCAATGATATGGGAATGCATATGCAATGTTTTCAAGGACCGCAGGATTTAAATTTGCTTAAACAAACAAGAAAGTAACTTTTTATTAGTAATAACTTGTTTTGCCTTTTAGGCTTTACAAAAAATGAAAACGAAATAAGTACAAAAGATGGGGTTTTAAGTCTCCCATGGACGTTTCCTCTTTGTGTTGAGGTATGAGTTGAGGTTTCGTTCCTCATGAAGTAGCTTTGTTAGCTCTAGGATCCTTGCTTGGCTTGCTTTGTAATGAGCCTCGAAAGTATCCCTTTGCTCTTTCAGTTGGATCCATGATCTCTGCAAGTCTTCCATATCAGTAGGCATGTCTGGGTGAAGGATGGTATAAGCTGTGTCTCCTTCAGCAACAGGTTCCATGGTAACTGGTAGGATGGCAGGATATGGCATCGTGAGTGTCTGAGCACGAAATCGTACCCATCTGAGATAAGCCTCCATAGGAATGGTGTACTTAGGCTCCAGTGTCTTGCTGTCAATCCTGTTTACCTTTCCCCAAGCTCGTATGAATCTCTGACGGTAACCCTGAAGATCGTTGTCGTAATCAAACACAATGCCCTGAATCAACATGTCATGTGGACCATCGCTCCGGGCGTAACCAAACTGTCGTAAAGCTAGAGATGGGTTGTAGGTGATGCCTCCTCTTATGCCTAGAAGTGGTACATTAGGAAACTCCCCACAACGGTCAATGATGGTGACATTCTCTATAGATCTGGAGCACCAATGGATGTCTGAGTGAGAAAGTGACATGATCCTCTTGGACCATCTGAACCCTTGCTCATTCTTCATTACTGAGCGAGGAAGGTGAGAAATAAACCACCTAGAAAGTAAAGGTATGCAGCACATCAAAGTTCCTCTTGTCCTTGTAGTACGGGTGTGAAGAGAATGTAGGATGTCTCCAAGTAAGGTAGGCACTGGATTGTGACTCAGGAATATGTTGATGGCATGAACGTCTATGAACTGATCAGGATTGGGGGAACAACATTAAGCCATAAATCAATAAGGCTAAGATCTCCTCAAAAGCATCGTAGCTCATAGCCTTCAAGAACATTTGAGCTTTATCCACTAATACCTTGGCAAGAATACCTTTAACTCCACTTCTCGTCTCTAGAACAATGTCAGACTTCTTCAGATGTAGAGCTGCAGCAATAACTTCTGGTTTAAGCTCCTTCTCTAAGCCTGTGAATGGCTTCTGATCAAGAACAGGTATACCCAGAAGTTTAGAGAACTCCTCCATGGTTGGAACCAGCTGATAATCAGGAAATGTAAAGCAATGATGCTTAGGGTCAAAGAACTGAAACAGCACACTCATCATGTCTTCACTGAACCCTGAAGTAACTAGATCCAATAAGTGACCATGTCTCTTGTTGAACTGGGAATGATCAGGCACTAGGGAAACCAACTCCTTGAGCTTAGCAGGTATCCCTACAAAGTTGATCCTGATGGTGTTTCTACGAGCAGAAGCCATGACCTGCAACAAAGAACAAAAATAAATCCCTTGGTCCTTGAAATGGTTAGGGAAAATGATATGCTCATGATGCATGATGATGTCATGATGTTATGTTCAATCACAAACATGTGGCACACACAAACAAGTCACACAATTGCCCTAGGTTTAAAGGCTTGCATGAGGTTTAAAGGTAAGTACCCTCCCCTGAAGTTAGATGGTTCATCCTGTCCTACAAAAGTAACCGGGTTCTAAGGGATCTCAATATCATTGATCCTTCACAAGGGTGGTTGATCAGAAGGCAACTTACTTGCCAACCAAAACCCTCCAAGTTTAAGATCTCAATGAGCGTAGTATCGAGTGTCAACCAACTTCAGTCTGCACCAAAGCCGGTTACCTCACTACTTTCTAAAGGACAAGATGAGTTAACTAGGGTTCTAAAAGTCAGTTAGTGCATTGACAACATATGGCAGCCTCAATATTATCCTCAACTTGACTTAAGGAATATAAGCACCAACCAAGAAGTCGCACTAACTATGGCCACCAGATCAACCGTATCGATATACGTCGTACAGTTTCCTTGGTCTATTGCCATTTACCTAAGGTACACTAGATCCGGGTTAGGATCTTTCACACATAAGAGCACCCCAACAATATAATAATAAAGCAAACAAGGCAAACAATTTAAAGTGATCTTAATTCCTAAGGGTACCCCTCTTAAATAGATCCCCAGCAGAGTCGCCAGTTCTGTAACACGGTGGGAGAACTGACTTTAAACAATGTTGCGGATAGCAAGAGTCGCCACCGACTTTTATTTTATCCATAAGGAAAGGTTATAAAAGAACAGGAAAGACCTTAGAGAATATTTTGGGTCCGGGGGGTAGGTTATGAAAAGGGAAGGTGTTAGCACCCTTTTCATCCATGGTTATCCATGGGCTCTTAGGTACTTAAGCTCACTTTTGAATTGTTTTGAAAGTGTAGTGTGTGAATAGCAAAAAATTTCAGAATAGTTTAATAATAATCCGTGTATGGATGTGAAAAAAAACTTGTTTGAAAATTTTGTTGGAGATTTGTTTAAGTGTGAAAAAGTTTTGAAGCGAGCAAGTATCTAGGAGTAGCCTACCCTAATGTTTTAAGGTCTTTCTTATTCTTTATCCTTTCCTTAGTAAGACTATCCCTACTATAATGGAGTAGGTAGTCCTTACTTTGGATGTTAAGGGACATGTGAGGGACAATTGGATTTTTGAAGGCCATTGTGGGGTGTAATAAGCAAACTGGAGGGACTATCATCATTTTTCGAAAGGGACTCGATTCGTAAAGGCAACCATAAGGGACTTGGATGATTTTCTTTTTGAGGGACTTGCTTTAAACACCCCACTTAACCAATATTCATAGGCAACTTGAGGGATATCCTTAGGAAGTGAGACGTCGATTAAAATCGACTTACGTGTGTGACGTGTTTATTTTAATTATCTTTATTTAAAAGTGATCTAAATTTATTTTAATATTACATACATGTTGTTACACTCCCTAATTACTAACCATAATAATAATTAAATAATTAAACAACTTTACATCCAAGAAACAATTACAAAATAATAAGCAAAATAATTAAATAGCAAAGATAAATAAAATATAAATAAGCAATAATAAATAATAAAGGAGGTTAATTCTAAGTTTACTCGGCAAGACATCGCATCTTGTGCCTACGTATCCTTACGGGAGTGGAATCAGAGTAATCGTAGTTCCCCTCAATAGGGAGGTTAGAAACTTCTTGACTGTGGTCAAGGTCTCAAGGGGAATAAACGCATCTTAAGGACACGCTTACATGGAGTGTAGAAACTCCAAATCTCTACGTTGAAATGTTAAGTTGTAATTAGGGTTAAATTAGGGATTCCACGGCGGGAAACCCTAAAAATGAGCGCGGCGGCTCTTTGACCTAATGCTAGGGGTAAAATTGTAATTTTGCCTGCGGCGAGGCATTTGTGAAAATTAGGGTTTGTAAAAGCGGAAAGGTAAACGCGATTGTTGATTCGCGAGGTTACAAATGAGGAGCAGATACAAATACAATACTTCTTGAATTAAAAAATAAAATAAAATAAATAACGGTAAACGTTATAAGCTGCAAAACGAACAAACAAGGTTAGCAGAGACAGACAGTAGTCAGAAGCATTGTGAGACAAAGTTTAAGTGAGTATCAGGGTTTTATTTATTATTTATTATTTAAGTGAGTAAAAGAGTAAAAGAAATCTAGTATTATTATAAAAAGAAATTTTGTTTGTTATTTAAAAAAAAAAAATTTAAATGAGTAAAAGAGTTTTAAGTTAATAAAAATAAGTTAAGTTAATGACAAAAAAGTTTTGAGTAAATCAAGTTTTGCTATTAATAAAACTTAATAATAATAATAATTATAATCAAATAAAACAAAACAAAAATAAAAAAAAGATGGGTTGGGCCGGTAATCACACCCGGACCCAACCCGGTCCATTCAATACTCAGCCACAAGAATGTTATGTTGCTAGGGTTTGAAACCCCAATTTCTGAATTCCGAACGGCGCCCTTGTTCTTCGTAATTCCTCTTCGTCTTTCATGCCCTTCGTCTTTCTCCTGTGGCCGTTGATCGTTCCTGAAACAACAATAAACAATATCAAAAAAAACCACAACACCGATTATCACTCACTCTTTGAGGGTTTCGCTGAGATGCGAAGCTGAGGCTTGGGGCGTTGATCGCTCGTCGTTCGCGATGAATGGCGCTGGTGGTCTTCCCGTTTGGGTAGTTTATGCTTGATGGCGACGTTTGATCGAGGTTGATGGATCGTGATGCTTCAATAGGCGATGATGAGACTTTGGTTTCTCTGAGCCCGTTCAACGACGAACCTGAAGTCTCGTCGACGGTTATGGGTCTGTGGCCGATGATGTTTTCTGCTGAGGCCAGAGTTGGTTGATGATTCACGGTGAGAACGTTCTGATTTCTTGTGATCTTTTTCGGCCCCCTCTCTTTAGGGTTTTTACTATCCCCTTTTTATAATGCTCTTTTTCTTCAGAATGGGCTTGGATAATATTGGGTTTACGTTATCATTGATGATGGAGATTTGATTTTCGCTGATAGGAATCTGTACATGATTGAATCCTGTTTCCCCTTTTAGGATTTGATTGGTATCTGATTTTGATTCACATAACTCCTTGAGGGATTCATTTTGATATGTTTTGATTCTTTCCAGATTGAGTTCTAATGGGATACGATTTGGTTTCTGATGCGGTTCTGTTTTCATTCAACTTGATCATTAACACTTACTTTTCTTTTCCTTCTTTCAGGATGGACATTTTGCCTTGGTCTTGGCCGCCGAGAAGATTACGCGGTAATGATGACGCTGAGTCTGAACCATTTGGAACATGATGCTATAATCCTAGTTTTTCGCTTATGTTGCTGCTTCTGATTGAATTGGTGGTGATGATTGGCTATCATGTTGAGCTGAGCCGTGTATTTGTTTGTTTGTTCGTTTCATGAACTGAGTATGATTTTATAACTTGTTTTGGTGACTTATTTGCTGGGGCGATGATGTTCATACTGAGCCCTTCATGCTTTGGATATTTGAGGGCATGAATTATCCTGGTGAACTGATATGCTTCTTATGGTATGGATTTATTCTCTTTCTGATGCCATTTGACTCTATCTTCTTTGACTCATTCTGTTGTGCTCTTTGCTTGTTTGAACTTGGTTCAGAGTTATGGTTTCTGATATGGTTTATTCTTATGACTTACATCATGTTTTTTTTTGTGACCTGCAATTCGAACTGGTTTGATTTCGTTGTTCCTGTGGTGGCTGAGCTTCGCCTGTTGGATTGGATTTGTCATAACTGATACAGCTTGACTTTGTTAAACATCCCTTCTTTTTTATGAACTGCTTATGCTTTGGTTTTCTTGTTGAACCGAGCTTGTGACTCGTTTGTGCAATGTGCTTTGCACATCTGGGATCCCAACTGAACTAACACATCACCGTGATTATGGGAACTTATCTGCTTATTCTTACAACCTCACTTGCAGGTGTGATTTGATGACTCCATAGTCTTTCTGATATTTTGATTGTCGACTTTGGCCCATCATGATTTTATTCGAAACAACTTTTACTGTCTCGTTCTGTAATCCAGTTTTCTTTGTGCAGTTAGCTCATTTGTTTTATGAATGCGAGCTGAATTCGGTTCTTGCTGTTTCCTGAACTGAACTGTTTTAAACTCTGTTATGAAATTGGGGTTGCTGATGTTGATATGGATTTTGATTCTAATATTATCTGTTGAATTTTTGCAGACAAGTCCTCTCTCTGATCTGGGACATCCGTATGGTTTGGATTTTCTACATTCAGTTGTGGATTATCCATGGATCTAATTAGCAATCTGTTGGCATCCGGATTTACTTGATAGATTCCAATTACGTACTGGTTTCGAAGCAATCCTTCGGCAAAATCCATTTCGACCCGAAACTTCTTTTTACTCTTCATCTCTCGGTTGCCCCTTAGATAAGAACAGATGTTACCTGATCTGACGCCAACGGCGCGGATCGGTAACGGGGGTAGGACGCGGCTTCGGTCGTGCCACTCCCGACACTCGATGATGACAATTGTTCTGAGAGTGTCAAACAACCTCTAACACTTTTGCTGTTCTGTTCTGTTTTCTTTTTGTTGTGCAGGTTGATCAGAAGTTGTATGCAGAACTCAAAGGAATGGCATGAATGCCTTAGAATTTTTAGGATAAAATGTACTTTGTAAATTAGGAATCTTTATGAATAAAATTCAAGCCTGTTCAAATTCACTTCTTAGTTGTAAATTATAAATATTCATGAATGAAATTCAAAAATATTTAAATTCACTTCTTTATTTGTAAATTACAAATATTTATGAATTAACTCAACAAATATTCCAATTCACCTCTCTTTTGTATTGAACAATATTATGAGCAAGATCCCACACATTTTCATCCCAATTGATTATTCCTTCCATGATCTCGTCGCAACCTGATTAGATCTGAATAGATTCAAACGAACTCCCACTTATTTTATATCCAACACTGCACTTTATCAACGAACGGAAAACTGCTCAGAATATCTTAAAACAAACCATAAGCAACGAACGACCCAAATTCAAATATGTTTCTGACAACTTTTTCAACAATATTCAAACCGAGTCGACGCCTTTGATGATAATCAAATCATATGATAAAAAAAACTGTTTCAGGTATGGTGATTTGAATGCCTCAAGACCATAACGCATCAAATGCCTCAGAATTTTAATAACAGCCCGGCTTCAAGGAATTGGTAGAATTTGTGTAAAATGACCAAAATACCCCTGGGACCAAATCTGCAACACAAAACCCTTGAAGTCTTGGAAGTCCATTTAGCCTGATTAAAGTCAAAACCCTAGTTTTGGATGCACTGCTTAGGAGGTGCATTGTCTGAGGGAATTGTCAACTCTTCTGACCAATTGTGAATTTTGTGAACCTTGTGGACCTTCTTGGAACACCAAGTCTTGTATTGTGAGGGCAAATTTTGGGGTGCAACACCGTCGAGATAAGGGAGCCCTCTAGGAGAACCGAATCCCCCCTGCCCAAGGAGGCAAATGATGAGGCACTTAGAGAAGAACTCGACCTGGTCGAGGAGACCAGGACGGGAGCATACCTTCGAGAAGCCTCCCTGAAGCAAAGGATAGCTTTATGCCATGACATTAAAGTCATCAAGTGTGAATTCCAAATGGGAAGCCTGGTCCTACGAAGAAACCAAAAGGACTCACGCGAAGGAAAGCTCGCCGCAAACTGGAAAGGCCCCTACCGCGCCCGGGATAAGACGGGCAACGGGGCCTACTACCTCGAAAACCTAGAAGGAGACAAACTTGCTCAACCATGGGATTTCGAAAAACATAAATAGCATTACAGTTAAACACTGCCCGCGGCCTGCCGACTCGCGACACAAGGGTGTGACACGGTACCACCGTGACTCCTAATGTTAAAAACAAAAAGACAAGAGTCACCCCTTTATGTGTGCGGGCATGACCCTTGCTCTAGTGGGGACCCCTCGATTGAGCTCCACCGGTGTCATACCAGTGGGGCAAAACACCCAGCTTGCGATGGGAAGTTCATGCCTGGGGAAGGGCCTTTGCCAAGGCCCTTAAACCCTAGTCGTTCGGGTACCATCTCCAACCACCCGACTCCTTCTCCACACAGTCGGTGACATTGTATGCTGAGCAAGTAAACACATTCAGACATAGAAGAAAAAAACATATAAGCATGCGCAGTAGTAAATAACAAGTCATTCAAGAAAAAGCAGACAAAACCCATTGTACATAGTTACATAATAGGGAACGTAGGCCCGACAATACATCTCATAACAAAAATAGGCACGCAGGCCAGAAAAATTAACACGAGCACGCAAGCTCGGAAATACTGAAACAAACCATAAGATATGTCCTACCCCTCCCGCTCTTCCTCCTTGATCGCCAAGCTATCATCGTCATCCTTGGCCCCAGTTGTTACCACTCGTTCGTTGATGACCCGGTGATAGGGTCCTATCCCTTTAGTGATAAAGGCAACCTCGGGGTTCACTATCTTGAGCTGCTCCACAGCATTCTCATAGACAACTTCGACAGCCCCTAAGCATTCCTGCTCGAGCTCCCAAATCCTTGCTGCCAGTTCATCCCGAGAAGTCAAGAGCTTCTCTTCGTCAGTCTCCTCCTCAACAGGTTGAAGGGCAGCCTCCAGATCCACGATCCACGCCTATAGTTTCATCTTGTCCTCCCCGGCGGCCTTCAATTGCTCTGCCACCTCGCTGTTCCGCTTGCGCTGGGCGGTGTTGTCTTCCCTAGATAAATCCAGCTCGACAGCCAACTTGGTCAGCTTCGACTCAGCAGTCGCAAGGTTGCCCTGCAGTTTGACAAGATCAGCAGAAGAGGTAATCTCGTCGCTCAGAGTTAGGGCCATGGAGAAGACCCTCATCATCGCAGCCAAGTCCTCGGTTAGTTTCTATCTCCTTGCCTCCCGGCTGGAGCCAAGAATTGCCTTCAACTCCACGGCCAACACAATAGGAGACCTGGCCCCATGGAAGAAACCAGGGTGCAGATGGCAAGGGGGAATTAGGAACCCCTTCTCTGCGCCGCCCTCAGTAAGGTCGACGATAGTCTTTGGTCCATGGATCATCACCCTCTTCGGAGTCCCTTGCAACAAGGGAGATTGGCTCCCCTGCAATGATGACGAGGAGCCTCCATCTCCTTGCTCGGCAGTAGGCAACTGCTATACTTGAGCGACCCTCCCTTTGCCACTCTTCACCCCACCTCTGGTGGCCGCCAGTCGTTTCACGCGCTCCTGCATGGTCGACATACTTCCTACGAAACAAAAAATCAAGGGATTAGAGAAGCACAAGAATAACATAGAGCCCAGAACAGGTCTGGCAGAAGATGACCCATTACCTAATAGACGCAAGGCCTCCTCGTCAGACGCACATTCAAGCAAGGCCTTCATATTGATAAGCCCCAACTGCTGGAGAATATTCCTGTTCCTGTCGAGGATGAAGTTGTCGTCGGGTGTCACACACTTTTCCGGGGTGAAACTAGCTACGAAGGCCACCAGCCTTTGGTTGCCCACCTGATCCTCCGCGTCCAAGGTACGTGCCCATACGATATACTGGTTCGTGCTCTGTCTGAAGTGTTCCTCCGTCCAGTCCAACGGAACCCTCGGTACCATGACTTCTTCCCGTTACCCGTTCACCTCCCGGGCCTCCCGACGGTATAAAAAGGCGTAGGCCTCGTGAGACACGGGACTAAGCACGAAAAATTGGTCCTTAAAGGTTCAGACATTATACATGTACGCCCTGAATAACCTCCTCGTCTGTTTCAAGGACACCTAGCCCTGTCGGTCATCAACTGTTTGTCGTTGTAGATGAAAGAGCCGAAAGAAAAGAGTGAGTGTAGTCCCAATTTCAAGATGCCGGCAGACGAGCTCATATGCCCAGATAAAAGCAATCACGTTGGGGTGCAACTGAGAAGGCACCAGCCTCAACCAGTCGAAGACCTCCATTTGAAAGTCAGAGAAAGGCAGCCAGAGTCCCGCTTCGTAAAATCAAAATTCATACATGAGAAATCACATTTTGTCGTAGCTCGAACAAATCCGATGGTGGGCCTACGGTCTATACACTTGCCAACTCACAGAGGAACCCTTACGACGATCCTCGACTGTGGCAAACGCATTATAATCATCCTCGACAAAACAGGAAGGCGTACTCAATGGCTCCTCCCCGACCCAATCTTCAACTGCCCGATTCTGTACCTCGACGGGCGGGGCCACCGGAGACTTCGGTTCTTGGTCGACTTCTATAACTTCTGGTATCCACACAACCATGTTTACCTAAAAAGCAGAGGAAAATGGTGAATTTGACGTTTCAAGATCAAATTCACCCTCCTACCGCAGCTCAAGTGAAAGGGCGAGGGGGATGGTATTTACGACCTAGGCTTCTCCAACCTCGACATCCACCTCTTAGCTCTATTTACTATCATAGGTCCCTGGGGTACTCATCCATCCCTACCATCTATATCCCTAGGGCATTCATCTGGCCCTAGCATACGTCTCTGGGACATTCATCTAGATCTATCATTTGTCCTCGGGGTGTTCATCTAGATCTATTATTTTTCCCTGGGGTGTTCATCCAACCCTATCACCTGACACCGGGGAATATATCCAGATATACTATGCATCCCCGGGAGCTTCATCCTAGGCCCGCCCTTGGTCAAAGGAATCCCGCCGTAATCACCAGAAAACCTACATCCTCTTTGGGAGACTCATCGTGCCTGCCACAGGAGTTTCTAGAAAATAAAAAGACAGAAGAAAAGGAAGACAGACTTACTTGATATAGTAGTTTAAGTGGAGTTACAACGGACTTCGTGGTGGACGGTATGGCGACAGCGATTTCACAACAACATAGATGGTGGAGGAGCAAGAGAGAGTCTGTTAGTTAGAATTAGGAGCGAAAAATGACGAAGGGGCAGACCACTGGCTATTTATAAGCCTTGCACGAAACTCGAAGCACCCATAGACACTAAAGTACCCCTATAACTAGCCTCCCTAGGATGGGTAATGGGCACCAGACACGTGGCAACCGTGACTGACCGCGTCCCTTCGTTCTCCCTCGAGCTCAGAAAGCTAGCGCCTTGGTCATCTTTCGCCTCCCCGACATGATATTCCGGCGAGCACGGCTCTCGACCCCATCTTCCGAGCATAGGACCGCCTTCCCTATATGTCATCAACCTGGCTTATTCTTAAGTCATCACTCCTCCGCCTCAGAACAACGACTTGGGAGGCTCCTGTTCTGGACTGGGCCGAGACCTGCCCATCAGTCGGGCGGGCCCAACCCAACACTATGTTGGGGAAGCCCAATAAGGCCCAATCATCCCTTGTCAGGCACGAGCCACATATTTTGAGAAGACAACTCCTTCCACGGAAAGACTCACGCGTTTCCCCCCACGTTCTCCACGTGCTCTCCCGCGTGGGGACACGTCATTAGGCAACTACTCACCCCCGAAAGAGTTGGTCAGTCCACCTTCCGAAGATCACGGGGCAGTTGATCTAGGATGAAGACCACGTGCTGGTCTTCACTACGCCACTTAAGCCCTGACAGTTACTTGGGTTGGACCTGACAGTTTAGCCCAATGGAAGTAACCGTTGGCCTTGCGCTATGATCTCTCTCTCTAAATACCCTATTTCACTAGAGGGTCATGTATTCTATTCTCTACACCTACTTATCTGTATTTGCTCTCCCACTCTGATCCTTTACTCACTTAAGTATCGGAGTGCCTTGCAGGTACACCCCCTCCTTCTCCCTACCTCCGGTGAAAGCTACAATTCAACGACGGGTGGCAGACGATCAATCCTTTCTGATCAGGTCAGACCAGTTAGCATGACAATACTAATACAAGTTTAAACATTTCTACTTCTTATATATATACACACGCACACTAGCAAGATACCCGTTCGTCTGCACGGGTAAAAAATTTTAATACGATATATATTTTATTTAGATATATATGTAAATTTGAAATGAGTTATTTGATTATAAAATAAACAATTGGTAATTAAAATAAAATAGGTTTTTGGCTGATAGTAGCCTGTGAAAAAAATATAACTTTTGACATTTGAAAATGAGAATTTTGTGTTTCAAATAAAAATATTTGTTAATTAAAATAAAATAGGTATTTTGCTGATAGTGGCCCGTGAGAAAAATAAAAATTTTGACATTTGAAAATAATCATTTTATGTCTCAAATTAAGATAATTGTTAAATAAAATAAAATATGTATTTTGCTAATAGTGGCCCGTGAAATGAAAAAATAAAAATTTTGACATTTGAAAATAAGAATTTTGTGTCTCAAATAAAAATATAGAGGGTGTTTGTTTCAAGTACTTTGAGGGCTTTATTTTTTTATGAGAAACACACATTTGTAAGAGACACATCACATACTCACCCAAAACCTTAAGATGATAGGTGTGTGGATTCTCTCTCTTATAAATACTAAAGTATCCAATTTTTAAGCAATGTGACACTTCCCACAGATACCATTGTTTGAACATTGATTTGGGGGTTTATCATGAAGGAGCATTTTTATTCTTTGAGATTTTTCTTCACATACACTTGTACCACTATTGACACTCTTCAACATGACACTTTATCCACGACCATATGGAGAACTTTCGATACAAGCGAGTCAATCTGTTCACTCGAACCAAAGGCTCATGATATCACTGTTAGGGTGTCATAGTTATTCAAATGAGCAAAAGATATGATCAAAGATGCACCCTATGTACTTGGAATGAAGTGCAATGTTCTAAGTGTTGGACAACTGGTCGAAAAAAGTTTCTCAGTGGTTGTGAAAGATGGACCCTTGGAACTATTTGACACTCAGAATAATTTGGTCTTAAAATTTCCTTTTGTCGAAGAATAGGCCATTTAAAACCATGATCAGTTCAACTGAGGTACAATGCCTCAAAACAATTGTCTACCACACGAATAGTTGGTTGTGGCATTTAAGATTTGGCCATCTAAATTTTGGGTCTCGTAATCAACTGATTACTCAAGATATGTTAACTAGTATACCAAGTCTTGAGATGCTTAACAAACTCTATGAAAGTTGCTTAGTAAGGAAGCAATCCATAAAATCTTTTGTCTCGGCTATGCAAGTGAAGTCCTCTTGCATATTAGAAGTAGTACATTTAGATGTATGTGGCACGTTTGAGGATCATAACAGTTATTTTGTCTCATTTCTCGATGAGTATAATAAAAAGTTTTGGACCTATGTGATCAAGTGAAAGGGCTTAGATTTTGAAATCTTTAAGAGATTCAAGATGCTTGTCGAAAATTAGAGTAAAAAGAAGATTAAGGTTTTCTGAGCAAATGGAGGTGGTGAGTACACATCCAAGATATTTGAGGAGTTCTGTGAAAAAATGGTATTAGTCATAAGGTAATTACTCCTTACACGTCTTAACATTATGCAATAAAATAAATAAGAAACATGGCCATATGGGATATGGTGAGATGCATGCATGTTGAAGCATAAAAACTTGCCAAAATCCTTATGAGGGTGAAGTTTTCGTCACTGCTGTTTATATTTTAAATAGGTTCCCTACCAAGAATCTAAAGAATAAGGTTCCTGAAGAAGTATGGAGTGGAAAACGACCATCAGTGAGCCATCTAAAGGTGTTTGGCTTTATTTGCTACAAGCATGTTGTCGCTACTGCGAAAATCGGCGCCGGCTGAACAGAAGAGTCGCCACCGTGCGTTATTTATCCCAAAGGAGGGAAAGGAAACGCTCGAAGTAAACCTAACGCAAAGACGGGAAAGGAATGGTCATCACAACCAAATCCTGGATTCGGGAGTCGGTTACGCAAGGGGAAGGTATTAGCACCCCTCACGTCTGTAACACCCCCTTCTATACCCCAAATAAATGCATATAAAACAATTAAACACATACAAGTTATCAGAGTAAAAAAAAGTTTTATAATAAGGTATAAAAGAAGAATGCCACAATTTCACCAATAAAACACTTTCACAATTTGCTCCATAAAATATGTAACATTTTCAATTTAAGCGGAAGATAAAATCATTTGTTCGTTTTCAAAATATTAATCCACGTACACATAAGCTATCTAAATTAATATATCATATCAGTTAGATTTACAGAACCACATAAGCTGATACATCGCAATGTATCACAAAAGAATGACTATACTAGTCTAACTACCCGGTGTTACATATCAGAGCAGTAGACTCAAAAGAATGAAGACTATTCTTCACAAAAGGACTCCAGCATCCTAATCTGCAATGCCTCATAGAGCATTATAAAACAGCAGAAGGGTGAGAAATATAACCATAATAATCAAGGCATAAGATTATATATATATATAGGTAGTCATATAACACATATTCACATTTCTCACCATACTTCATTCTCATAATCATAATTATATCGCGTTCACATATATCAACATTATGAATGTTCACAAGCACATCCCTTCATGCTTAATTTCACAATCATTCACAAGCACAATTATACAACAACAATATTATGCAATGTGACTCAACATGTCCAATGCAACTCAATGCTATGCGGTACCGACATTAGTTATCTTTTTTCGGTTTTCACTCTAAACCGGGTCCACCCTTCTAGACCGATAACTTGTTATCATTTTTCGGTTTTTACTTTAATCCGGGTCCACCCTTCTAGACCGATAACAACCAAGCCCGTCCCCTAGGCTTCAAACCCACCCTTCTAGGTTTGGGACAAGCCACTAGTTTCCACGAAACTAACAGACATTGCCTCTTGACTGAATGATGCATGTACAATCAACCAATCACAATAAATGCACTTAAGACCGTTCCCGCGTCTTAATCCCATGCATTCGAATAATTCACCCCTTCGAGAATTTCATCATGATTGCACATACAACATATATCAAACATTTATCAATGTATTCATTTCACACATCATCATATTCAACCACAATGCACACATATCACATATGTTCCCATGCATTCACACAACAATCAAACATTCACAACTCATCAATTAATACACACATAACCATCATTATGTTCTCATGTATTTTGACCGATTACAATTAATCATTCATCTCACAACTCTAGGATTCACGCCCGAAGGCTACCCACAACACATGTTATCATGATAGTTCACATACTCATTCATAACATAGAAGTATAAACATATGCGAATCAACCAAACAATCACCATTTGGATAACACAGCAAAGAAAATATACTGTCACATTCGCCTTCATTCGCCTGGCGAACCCTCGCAGCGAACCTTCGCCTGGCCTTCGCCTGGCGAACTCTCTCAGCGAGCACTCGCTAGGCTTCGCCTGGCGAGACTTCCCAGCGAGCCCAAGTCAGTAGCTGCTGACTTCATTCGCCACCATTCGCCAGCACCTTCGCTGGGCGAACCTTCGCTATCCAACTTCGCCTGGCGAACCCACCAGCGAAGTCCACTGGGACTTAAATATAATTATTCGCCAACATTCGCTAGGCTTCGCCTGGCGAAGCTTCGCCTTCGCTCGCCTGGCGAGAGCCAGCGAACCTGCGCAGAACAGAACCCTATTCTGTCTTCTCCTTCACCAATCCATCATCAACCTTCTCTTACACATCCAAAACAGTATAAACAGCATCAATACATGTTACCCGACCATTCTACGGCATTATTACTCATTTTCAACCGATTAAATCCTCAATCTACCGATTATCCAACATTTTGCCCTAAATGGAAAGTGATGGAAACTCCACCAAAACCCTAACCCAACATACATAACATCATACAATGATCAAATAGAAACATTTCTCACCCTTACCTCGATTAATCGGAGCTTTGATGTTGGTTCTTGATGATTTCCACTTTTCTTCTTCTTCTCTTCTCTTTCTCTCCTTTCTTCTTCTTTCCTTTTTCTTTCCAAATGTTTTTCTATCTTTCTTTTCTTTTCTTTCTCTCTTATATATTCCTTTATTTTCCTTCCTTCCAATTTCCTTCTCAATTATCTATTAATTCCAATTAATAAAAATTAATTCCAACATTAATAAAAATCCCACTAAATCAATTAATTACTATAATTAATTATTTAATGAAATTTGGGCTGTTACAACCCTCCCCCACTTAGGAATTTTCGTCCTCGAAAATGTTACCTGATTCAAACAGTTCTGGATAAGACTCTTTCATCCGACTCTCAAGCTCCCAAGTAACATTT
This sequence comes from Lathyrus sativus, assembly GCA_963859935.3. Classification (NCBI taxonomy): domain Eukaryota; kingdom Viridiplantae; phylum Streptophyta; class Magnoliopsida; order Fabales; family Fabaceae; genus Lathyrus; species Lathyrus sativus. The sequence continues at coordinate 739,453,550 of OZ012735.1, read as the reverse complement.
CCACCAGCCGATCCTCCCCACGCGACCTTCACTAAAGCGATCTCTTTACCTCGAAGCTGCTTCAATTTCCGATCCTCTATCCGCACAGGTGATGTCTCAACAGTCAGGTTATCTCTCACCTGCACATCATCTACTTGGACTACATGAGACGGATCCGCAATGTATTTCCTCAACTGAGATACATGGAATACGTCATGAAGATTAGCAAGCGACGGTGGTAAAGCCACACGATAGGCCACTTCTCCTATCCTTTGCAAAATCTGATAAGGACCAATGAAACGCGGCGACAACTTGCGCGACTTCAGTGCCCTACCAACACCTGTCATCGGAGTGACTCGAAGAAACACATGATCTCCCTCTTGAAATTCAAGTGCCTTCCTCCTCTTGTCATAATAACTCTTCTGACGACTTTGAGCAACTCTCATCTTCTCTTGAATCATCTTGATCTTATCAGTAGTCTGTTGAACTAACTCGGGTCCAACAACAGAACTTTCTCCGGACTCGAACCAACACAATGGTGTCCTACACCTCTTACCATACAACGCCTCAAATGGTGCCATACCAATACTCGAATGGAAACTGTTGTTGTAGGTAAACTCAATCAAAGGCAAGTAGCTGTCCCAAGCTCCTCCTTTTTCCAATACACAAGCTCTCAAAAGATCTTCAAGCGACTGAATCGTCCTCGGCAAACCCGATACAAAATCCATGGAGATACTATCCCATTTCCACTCAGGAATAAACAACGGCTTCATCAAACCCGATGGCTTCTGATGCTCAACCTTTGACTTCTGGCAAGTCAAACAAGAATACACAAATTCCGCAATATCCTTCTTCATACTAGGCCACCAAAATACTTTCCTCAAATCCTGATACATCTTAGTAGCACCCGGATGAATACTCAATCCGCTACGATGTCCTTCCTCAAGGATACTCTTCTTAAGCTCAACCACATCTGGAACACAAACTCGATCCCGACATCTCATAATACCATTCTCATCAATCCGAAAATCACCACCTTGGCCTTGGTTGATTAAAGTCAACCGATCAACTAAGCTCAAATCTGATTTCTGTCCTTCTCGAATTTCATCCAAAATACCACTTGTCAGCTTTAACATACCCAACTTAAATCCAAAAGAAGTTCTCTCACATACCAAACTCAAATCTCGAAATTGCTCAACCAATTCTAACTCTTTCACCATCAATGCCGACATATGCAATGATTTCCGACTCAATGCATCCGCTACTACATTCGCTTTACCCGGATGGTAATTCAAGCCAAAATCAAAATCCTTCAAAAGTTCAAGCCATCTTCTTTGTCTCGCATTCAATTCCTTTTGATCAAAAAGATACCTCAAACTCTTGTGGTCACTAAACACTTCAAATCTTGCGCCAAATAAATAATGCCTCCAAAGTTTCAACACGAACACGACGGCGGCCAACTCTAAGTCATGCGTCGGATAATTCTTCTCATGCACTTTGAGTTGCCTCGAAGCATAAGCTACAACTTGGTTATTCTGCATCAACACACCTCCTAAACCCATCAAAGAAGCATCACAATACACAACGAATGGTTCTTCTGGATTTGGCAGGATCAAAACAGGAGATGTCGTCAACCTTCGCTTAAGTTCTTGAAAACTCGCTTCACACTTGGCGTCCCAGACAAAGGCTTGACCTTTCCTAGTCAACTGCGTCAACGGCAACGATAACTTGGCAAATCCTTCAATAAACTTCCGATAATAACCGGCTAAACCAAGAAAACTTCTGATATCAAAAACTGACTTCGGAGTCTCCCATTGCGACACCGCCTCAACCTTCGACGGATCGACCGCAATACCATTACTCGAGATCACATGACCAAGGAAACTAACCTTCTCCAACCAAAACTCACACTTAGAAAGCTTCGCGAACAACTGCTTCTCCCTCAGCACAGATAACACAATCTTCAGATGCTCGGCATGCTCCCCTTCGCTCTTCGAATAAACCAAGATGTCGTCGATAAACACCACCACAAAATTATCCAAATAAGGATGAAAAATCCTATTCATGTACTCCATAAATACACCTGGTGCATTAGTCACACCAAATGGCATCACGGAATACTCATAGTGTCCATACCTCGTCCGAAAGGCCGTCTTCTGAATATCCTCATCTTTTACACGGATCTGATGATACCCAGATCTCAAATCAATCTTGCTGAACACACTTGCACCAATCAACTGATCCATCAGATCATCAATCCTCGGAAGTGGATACTTATTCTTAATAGTCGCCTTGTTCAACTGTCTGTAATCCACACAGAGCCTCATAGAACCCTCTTTCTTCTTAACCAACAACACCGGGGCACCCCACGGTGACACGCTCAGACGAATAAACCTCTTTTCAAGCAAATCCTCAAGTTGACTCTTCAACTCTTTTAACTCCGAGGCCGACATACGATATGGAGCCATCGATATCGGACTAGTTCCAGGAATCAAATCTATCGAAAACTCCACTTCTCGCTCCGGCGGTAAATCCTTTATCTCTTCAGGGAATACTTCCGGAAAATCTCTAACAATGGGCAAAGCATCGATATCTTCACTTTCACTAGTCCTCAAAGTTGCCATAAGCATAAATACCTTAGCCCCATCTTGCACCGATTCTTTCACTTGTTTCCTCGTCATAAACAATTCCCTTTCAACATCCGAGTCGGGAAAAATAACCGTTTTGTCAAAACAGTTAATATACACACGATTGAATTTTAACCAATTCATTCCAAGAATGACATCAAGTTGATCCAAATGAAGACACACTAAATCTATCCCAAAATCTCTACCGAAAATACTCAACGGGCAATTCAAGCAAACATACGGTGTAGTTACCGAACCCATAGCAGGAGTATCAATAACCATACCGCCACCAATCACAGACAACTCAAGATTTAACCTTCTAACACAATCCAAAGAAATAAAAGAATGCGTAGCCCCGGTATCAATTATAGCGATCAAAGGCATACCATTAATAAAACACGTACCTCTGATCAATCGATCGTCGCTAGCAGTCTCAGATCCAGATAGAGCGAACACTTTCCCGCTTCCTTGATTCTTCTTCGGCTTATCGCACTTGGTACTAATGTGCCCTTGCTCACCACAATTGTAGCAAGTCACGCCCGCACCACTTCTGCATTCCAGAGCCTTGTGGCCTGGCTTGCCACACTTAAAACACGTCTTCTCAACACTTTTGCATTCAGGAGCACGATGTCCCTCTTCACCGCACCTATAACATCTCACCGGAGTAGAAACTCCCCCACTTGGCCTCTTGCCATAACCCATTCTCTGCTTCCCTTTGTCCGCAGGAGTCACATAAGGTTTTCCTCTGAATTGACCTTTTCCTTTCTTATCACTTAGGCTCTTGTAGTGGCTAGACCTAGCCCTACTGTCTTCATCATAAATTCTGCTCTTGTTAACCAACTCAGAAAACCGCCTGATTTCCTGATATCCAATAGCTTGTCTAATCTCGGGTCTCAAACCATTCACAAACTTGAGGCACTTAGACCTCTCAGCATTACCAGTATTATAGTGAGGACAAAATTTGATCAACTCCTCAAATTTCGCCGCATACTCAGCAACCGTCGAATTACCTTGCTTCAACTCAAGAAATTCGATCTCTTTCTTCCCCCGCACATCCTCTGGAAAATACTTCTCCAGAAAAGTTTCTCTAAACAAATCCCACGTAATCACAATATCATCTTCCTCAAATCTTTGGCGAGTATTACCCCACCAATCTTCAGCTTCTTCTTCGAGCATATGAGTCCCAAACTGCACCTTCTGTGCATCCGAGCAATTCATAACTCGAAAAATCTTTTCCACAGCTTTCAACCAAATTTGTGCCTTGTCCGGTTCATGAGTTCCCTTGAAGACCGGAGGGTTATTCTTTTGGAATTTCCCCAAAGCACGGAATCCATCATCAGCATGATTCCTCACATTCACATTGGCCGGAGGATTCTGCCCAATTGCCCCCGCCAATCTCGTCAATGCCTCCGCAATCGCTTCGTCGTTCCTTCCTGCAACCATCTTACTAATTCCAACCACAGAACCACGTAAGAACAACCAATATTGATAATGCAACACACGCATATCAATAACACACAGGAAGAAAACACTCTAACAACTAGGCCGGACGGACCGACCTGCTCTGATACCACTGTTGTAACACCCCCTTCTATACCCCAAATAAATGCATATAAAACAATTAAACACATACAAGTTATCAGAGTAAAAAAAAGTTTTATAATAAGGTATAAAAGAAGAATGCCACAATTTCACCAATAAAACACTTTCACAATTTGCTCCATAAAATATGTAACATTTTCAATTTAAGCGGAAGATAAAATCATTTGTTCGTTTTCAAAATATTAATCCACGTACACATAAGCTATCTAAATTAATATATCATATCAGTTAGATTTACAGAACCACATAAGCTGATACATCGCAATGTATCACAAAAGAATGACTATACTAGTCTAACTACCCGGTGTTACATATCAGAGCAGTAGACTCAAAAGAATGAAGACTATTCTTCACAAAAGGACTCCAGCATCCTAATCTGCAATGCCTCATAGAGCATTATAAAACAGCAGAAGGGTGAGAAATATAACCATAATAATCAAGGCATAAGATTATATATATATAGGTAGTCATATAACACATATTCACATTTCTCACCATACTTCATTCTCATAATCATAATTATATCGCGTTCACATATATCAACATTATGAATGTTCACAAGCACATCCCTTTATGCTTAATTTCACAATCATTCACAAGCACAATTATACAACAACAATATTATGCAATGTGACTCAACATGTCCAATGCAACTCAATGCTATGCGGTACCGACATTAGTTATCTTTTTTCGGTTTTCACTCTAAACCGGGTCCACCCTTCTAGACCGATAACTTGTTATCATTTTTCGGTTTTTACTTTAATCCGGGTCCACCCTTCTAGACCGATAACAACCAAGCCCGTCCCCTAGGCTTCAAACCCACCCTTCTAGGTTTGGGACAAGCCACTAGTTTCCACGAAACTAACAGACATTGCCTCTTGACTGAATGATGCATGTACAATCAACCAATCACAATAAATGCACTTAAGACCGTTCCCGCGTCTTAATCCCATGCATTCGAATAATTCACCCCTTCGAGAATTTCATCATGATTGCACATACAACATATATCAAACATTTATCAATGTATTCATTTCACACATCATCATATTCAACCACAATGCACACATATCACATATGTTCCCATGCATTCACACAACAATCAAACATTCACAACTCATCAATTAATACACACATAACCATCATTATGTTCTCATGTATTTTGACCGATTACAATTAATCATTCATCTCACAACTCTAGGATTCACGCCCGAAGGCTACCCACAACACATGTTATCATGATAGTTCACATACTCATTCATAACATAGAAGTATAAACATATGCGAATCAACCAAACAATCACCATTTGGATAACACAGCAAAGAAAATATACTGTCACATTCGCCTTCATTCGCCTGGCGAACCCTCGCAGCGAACCTTCGCCTGGCCTTCGCCTGGCGAACTCTCTCAGCGAGCACTCGCTAGGCTTCGCCTGGCGAGACTTCCCAGCGAGCCCAAGTCAGTAGCTGCTGACTTCATTCGCCACCATTCGCCAGCACCTTCGCTGGGCGAACCTTCGCTATCCAACTTCGCCTGGCGAACCCACCAGCGAAGTCCACTGGGACTTAAATATAATTATTCGCCAACATTCGCTAGGCTTCGCCTGGCGAAGCTTCGCCTTCGCTCGCCTGGCGAGAGCCAGCGAACCTGCGCAGAACAGAACCCTATTCTGTCTTCTCCTTCACCAATCCATCATCAACCTTCTCTTACACATCCAAAACAGTATAAACAGCATCAATACATGTTACCCGACCATTCTACGGCATTATTACTCATTTTCAACCGATTAAATCCTCAATCTACCGATTATCCAACATTTTGCCCTAAATGGAAAGTGATGGAAACTCCACCAAAACCCTAACCCAACATACATAACATCATACAATGATCAAATAGAAACATTTCTCACCCTTACCTCGATTAATCGGAGCTTTGATGTTGGTTCTTGATGATTTCCACTTTTCTTCTTCTTCTCTTCTCTTTCTCTCCTTTCTTCTTCTTTCCTTTTTCTTTCCAAATGTTTTTCTATCTTTCTTTTCTTTTCTTTCTCTCTTATATATTCCTTTATTTTCCTTCCTTCCAATTTCCTTCTCAATTATCTATTAATTCCAATTAATAAAAATTAATTCCAACATTAATAAAAATCCCACTAAATCAATTAATTACTATAATTAATTATTTAATGAAATTTGGGCTGTTACAACGTCCGTCGTACTCGACGGGATCCACGCTTGTTTTCTAGTACGAATTGTTATTCTATCTATTCTACAGGTCTGGGGTTAAAAGAAAATAAAATGACTCGGCAAAGTATCGCACTTTATGCCTACGTATTCCCGTCTGGAACGAGAAATCAGAGTCAACATAGTTCGCCTACCTACTGGAAAGGAGGGGAAGGTTGCTCGCTAGGATATCGCATCCTATGCCTACGTACTTTCATACAGCATGAAAGATCAGAGCAAACGTAGTTCGGGCCACGTACGACACAAGTCTGTCTTAATTGTTTTTATCTCCTTCTGAAAAAGGTTTTTCCTGATTAAGCGTCCAAGCGGATAAAAAATGACGTTTTTTGATTGGTTTACAGTCTTTTACGCAAGAACTGTCTTTTATGGTGTTTGAAATGTTTATTGTGTTTTTCTGATTGTTTTGAGAAAGAAGAGACAGAACTCTAGAACCTATGGTTGAAAAGGGAATCAAAATCTACCCTAATGTTGTCATGCATGGATGAGAGCCTAATGTCTGTCATATTTCTCTCTTGCGCAGAGAGAAACAGAGATCCTAAGGGATAAACGGAAAAGCAACAGCATATATACAGTAAAGCAGTAAGATGCATGAATGCAGCAGTACAAGCGAGGCAAGGGAGTCCCACTCAACCTCAAACCTAGAAAACAACAGGCAAAGTGAAACAACTTCACTTCAACCTCAAGGGGAAAATTAACAAACGATACAGTCAAGAAACTCAAACAATACATCACCAGCTCTACACAGCACCAGCAGCTCTAAACAGCAAAACCTGACAGCACAAGCTCCTTCTTCTATCAGTCTTCAAGGCAAGGGACTTTATCTTCAATCTTCAAAGTTTCTTCAAAGCGAGCTCTCCTAGATGAGTAATAGTTCACAAGATGATTTGGGATGTTAAACAGTCAGTTGACCACCAAAGGTGGCATACAGACTGTTAACAAAATGCAGACTGTTTCTCTCAAAAATTCTATCTCCTAGATACTGTCACTAAGCCTTCCAAAGGAAGGAGGTGAGTATCAAAGAGAGACTTTAAATCATAGAGAAGAATGGAGGCAAAAGAAACCTTCCATGTTTATGAATCAACTTTCTATTCTAAAGCTCTATCTAGCTCCTATGTCCTATGATCTTCAATCAATCTTCAAGCAAGCCTAGCATCTTCATCAACTCTGAACTTGGCCTTCAATTCTTTGATTTGTCTTCAATATGCTCCATCAACAAGATCTTCAAAGCTAACCCACACCCCAAGCAAGCCCAATAAGCCCATACAAACAAAATAAACCCCAAAAGGGCACACCAAACAAGCACACAATTGCAAAATATACTAAAAATATTAATATAGTAGGGAAAATTCTAATATTATTTCTAGGGGATCTACTAAAGCTACCCTTAATACCCTATATGCCCCAAGTCCTAATTCAATCTAAAAAGCCTAAAAGAAATTGTTTTAATGCACCTAAGTTATGTATAAACCCTAATTTCAACTAGTCTAATAGTATCTAATCAAACTACCTAAAATAAAATCCTAAAAATTGTGGTATAAAAACCAAGGGTACCTAACATGTATATCTAATTGTCCTAAAAAGATTGACCTAAAAAAATTATGGGAACTACCTAAACTAAAATCTACAAAATCATGTATCAACTTAAAAGAATTAAAAAGCAATAAAAGAAGAAAATATGCAAAAAATATTAAAATGCATGATATTCAAAATGTTTTCATTTTATATTTTTCTGGACAAAAATATGAAAAGGGAGAAAAAACTCCCATTAAAAAATATTGATTTTTCATTTTATTATGAATTTTCAAAAGTATGAGAAAAAAATGGAGAAAATAAAATGATTAATATGAACATGGGTGCAGATAGCAACAATAACCAATGCAATATATGCGTGGGCCCAAGCTGGGGGTGCACATAGCATGCGCGCCTGGGCCCAATGTTTAACCATAAAATCAAATAAAATGAAAAGAAAAACATTAAAAGCGCGGTGCGAATAGAAACAGATTATAGTTCATTATTGGAATGGGCCTGATAGGGGGGTGTGGATATCAAAGATTCACTAAGCCCAGGATTTGGCTTTAATGAAACGCAGCGTTTCGCTGCTTTCAGTCTTCCCTCTCAAAACTCAATTAAATCTCAGCCATTGGATTATCTCCTTAGTCAACCAGTCCGCGTGCATCTAACGGTCCCCACTTTGTCTTCAACCTCACGCCCTAGGGTTTCTGAAACACCACCATGAACGCAGCTTTCATGCAACAACTTCCACCTCTTCGTTCTCCTTCGTTTCTCCACCAATTTCCAAGATGTAAAAACCTAAATTGCTCAGGATTCCACACTGAACACGATCATGGCATTGGTTTGCATTGAAACGATCTTCATACTCAAACCCGAAGGTGAAACCAAGCTAACCTCAAAATCTGACCAATATTCAACTTCAACCAAACTCCTATTTCTTGGTATCAAAATGCTTATCATGTTACACTAATCAAAATCGGCCAATAATCTTGCATTAACACTCAATATGTCACTAGTTCTTACTCCATCAAGAAATGACATCCATAGTTGAAACTTCCCCAATTGATCCTAAACTCATCATACATGATCACCTAATTGTCTCTAACAAGTCTACACTAATAAATTACCCTAGCCATGCCTAGATAAGGGTGTAGAAATGATTTTGCAAACCTGGTTCTTGGATATGGTAGATGATGTAGATCTTCAATTCAAGGCTTGAAACTCTTCAAGAACAATCCTTGGATGATGAAAACTCTTTTGTATGCAAAAGATTCGAGGTAGCAAGCTTGTACTTCAAGATCCAATGGTAATTGCTTCTTTGCAAATTCAATGTGAGCACCTTCAAATCTTCATCAATGGAGCTTCAACTCAGTATGAACACACTCAGAAATATCTATGGAGAAAGTTTGTGGAGAAAAAAAGGATTGCAATGAAGAAGAATTAAGGGATTGAATGTAACTTGCAATAGAAGCTTTTTGGTTTCACTCTCTCTTCTCTACACCAATTAACACCAACCTTACATCTGAGCAAGTTGCAATGGTTATATAGAATGGTTTAGAACAGTCTAGAACCATCTAGGATCTTCCCATGAGAATTTGATCTTTTCATGTCATGGTATTTTGAATTTTCATTTCTCACCACATGGTATCTCATGCCAAATGCCTTGCAACCTTGGTTTCTGATTTGAAATTCTCCTTACATGAGATTTAAGACAAGTTACAATGCATATCTTCCTTGTGTATTGAGTTTTTCCTTGTTTTGGTTTGGTACCCTAATATGCAAGTAATCAAATTCCAAATCATCCCTATGATCCAAGCCTCAAATCAAAATTGTGGCTGAACCATTGTTCTTAGAATGTCATTTGGAGTCAAAATGACCTATTACATGACATGGTTTGGACTTATAACTTGGGATTTATGATTTTCAAATTCACTTGAATTAACTTATGCCTCCTTTTTAGGCCATTTTTATCACTTTTTGATATGAGCCTTTTCAACATCTCATGACCTCCCTAATAGCCTTAAAACATCATTCTAAGCAAGTTTGATGTTGAAGATTTTTCCATTTGAAGCTTGGAAGTAGGAGATATGGCCTTATGCTTGAAATGACTTATAACCTCCAAATGACCAAAATGCCCTTGACTTGTCAAGATCATAAGTAGAGCTCCACAAATCAGATTGAGGCATACCATACCTTTCTAGAAAGCTAAGATCATGGGGAACAACTTTCATGTTGGCCAAAAATCCATTTGAAAACCCCTAAAGGGTAAAAAGTTGCTTAGAAGTGAAGTAACTTTCACACACAAATTTCAGATGCCTCTGATGACCTGTAACTTGCAAGAACCATAACTTGAGTTCTACAAATCTCCTTGATGCCTTCCACCACTAAAATTAAAGGTATTGAGATACTCTACAAGTTTCATGTTGGCCAAGGATACATTTGAGACTTTCATTTTGAATTACTTTGCTTGGAAGTTTGACCTAAATCAGGGAATTTTACTCAGAAACCCTAATTTAGAAACTTCTCTTCTTCTTGATTTCTTTTGATTTCTCCTTGGAAAAACACCACATCCATATCCACATATCAAATGATGAACCCCACATCCTTCAAATAGGCCTTGATGCCCTTCAACCAAGCATTTGACCTAGGGTTGACCCAGATGACACCCTAGTTGACTGTACTTCAACTCTGGCTCTTGTAACCACACCAATGACTTGTCTTACTTTCAAAAGGACCCTATAGGTCTTCCATTACCTCAATTCATAACCCATAACTTCTCTGATGATCTTCACATACCCTCAAGATAGGAGAGAAACCCACTGCTTGGCCTTTAAACTTCCCAAAGCTTCAATTTCTTTCTTGGTGATTTGAATAGGCTTGAATCTTGATAAGAGCCTCTTGAATACATTCCTTGAGATGAAAAATAGCACTTGATACCTTGTCAGATGACTTGTTATGTTATGCTATGCAAATGATTAGACTATGTACATGACTTTTTATGCAAATGACAATGCAATTGAAACATAAACCAAGTGAAGTAGGTTGAGCAAATTTTAGGGTGCAACAGCTGCCCCTATTCAAACGACTTGGACCCGACTGGGTGAAGAGCGAACGACCTTCAAACATTCGAGGTACAAGACGGTTGAATACTAAGAACCCGGAAATTTGCCAACCGCAGAAATAAGCTGCACAACTGTTAGGGGGACAAAATCCATCACTTGAACTTGATTGTTACGGTAACAACTGATCAACCACCTGATACCGATCTGATTTCAACACTAACCATGTGTGCAACATCAAACTTGTCAATATATGAATAACCTGGACGACTTCACTGGGGAAGTACTTCTGTCAATAAAACATGACCCTGTCAACGATACAGGAAAATAACCCCGCCATCACTACGGGAAATCACTCCGCCACCACTACGGGAAAATAACACCGCCATCACTACGGGTAATAACTTCGCCATCACTACGGGTAATACCTTTGTCACCACTACAGGAAAATAACACTGCCATCGCTACGGGTAATAACTCTGCCATCGCTACAGGTAATACCTCTGTTACCACTACAGGAAAATAACACCGCCATCGCTACGGGTAATAACTCTGCCATCGCTACAGGAACATAACACCGCCATCGCTACGGGTAATACCTCTGTCACCACTACAGGAAAATAACACCGCCATCGCTATGGGTAATAAGTCTGCCATCGCTACAGGAACATAACACCGCCATCGCTACGGGTAATACCTCTATCACCACTACAGGAAAATAACACCGCCATCGCTACGGGTAATAACTCTGCCATCGCTACAGGAACATAACACCGCCATCACTACGGGTAATACCTCTGTCACCACTACAGGAAAATAACACCGCCATCGCTATGGGTAATAACTCTGCCATCGCTACAGGAACATAACACCGCCATCGCTACGGGTAATAACTATGCCATCGCTACAGGAACATAACACCGCCATCGCTACGGGTAATACCTCTGTCACCACTACAGGAAAATAACACCGCCATCGCTACGGGTAATAACTCTGCCATCGCTACAGGAACATAACACCGCCATCACTACGGGTAATACCTCTGTCACCACTACAGGAAAATAACACCGCCATCGCTACGGGTAATAACTCTGCCATCGCTACAGGAACATAACACCGCCATCGCTACGGGTAATAACTCTACCATTGCTACAGGAACATAACACCGCCATCGCTACGGGTAATACCTCTGTCACCACTACAGGAAAATAACACCGTCATCGCTACGGGTAATAACTCTGCCATCGCTACAGGAACATAACACCGCCATCGCTACGGGTAATACCTCTGTCACCACTACAGGAAAATAACACCGCCATCGCTACGGGTAATAACTCTGCCATCGCTACAGGAACATAACACCGCCATCGCTACGGGTAATACCTCTGTCACCACTACAGGAAAATAACACCGCCATCGCTACGGGTGATAACTCTGCCATCGCTACAGGAACATAACACCGCCATCGCTAAGGGTAATACCTCTGTCACCACTACAGGAAAATAACACCGCCATCAATACGGGTAATAACTCTGCCATCGCTACAGGAACATAACACCGCCATCGCTACGGGTAACACCTCTGATACAGCTTCTCTGCCTATCTTTGCAGCAGCTAGCTCCATCAATCACATGGGTAACACAATATGAGTCTAGTCTTCCAATTTTCAGTGCTGACATGGCAGCAAATCTGAGAAGGAATCTACTGGGGATTTTCTAAATCCACACTGCCAGACACCTACTTTAACATAGGCGGCAACTTCCAAAAATCGATTCACGAAATCTTTTGATAACGACCTAACAGCAACCTTGAAGAAATACTCCGCTGGAGGGGTAAGAGAAACTTAAACAAGCAACTCTGTAGGGAATAATGCCAAAACTGACATTATCATTACATGTCTCATGCCGAGATCTTGAATGTTTGGTAATTACTTTGAGCAAGAGCTCCCTCCACCTGCAAGGGAAACAACACTAGAAAACAAAAGGTTAACCAACCTGGTTTATGTTTCAGAATGCATATGTTTGACAACGGCGTAATGCTCCATTCGACATGGAAATGCTACGCGTTTTTTTTATTTGGTAGATGCAAATATGACACTATATGCCGATGCAAATGCAGGCTCGAACTGCTGGGATAGCTCTAACAAGCTTGCTTCCTCAATCTTGGCCGTCGAGGACAAATATCACCCTGCTGGGGAGTGAACGGGTATCACAAAGTGTTCCGGCAAAATAAATGCCAGGACACACAACCAACTCTGTCAGGAAGAGTTTTAACCTTCGAGTTCCACTGGGAGGAAAGAAAACACTTGCTGAAAAGAGAGAACTCCGCTAGGGACGAAACGACTCTCTTGGGGAAAATAAACTGATTCCGTTGGGGAGAATAAATGACCCTACTGGGAAGGGAATCTCTGTTGGGGAGAGTAGACTGTCTGGGTACAGCTCACAAGTTTGGAAATATTAGTCTTCTGAGGCTAAACCACTCTGCTCGGGATAGGGAATCCTTCTGGGGGACACCACACTGTCTGAATACAGCCTTCGATCTTGGAATCGTCAATTCTGCTGAGGGTAAATGCCCTTGCTGAAGAATGTCCTTTGGATAAGCTGCGACTAGCTGGGGAATTTGATCCTTCTTTGGTAAGGAACATTGTCATCTCAGCTTCAGGGAATGAAGCGCGATCTGCATGGGGATTCACTTCACGTAACGATCAAGCCTTTCCGTTACGAGCTTCTGGTTAGTACTGCAATCTTCTGATCGTCCACTTCGTATGGTCAAGAACCCTGCAACACCACAAACGAGACAAGACAAGTGTATGCAACCAAATCTATTCAGGTTAGCGTTAGTGGCATCATTTTCAGTCAATTCAAAGTTTTAGCAATTATTGGCAAGGGCCAGCGATGTTATACACTTGCTAGTTTTATTAAACATTGGCATTTTTCATGTACAAAATAGTAAAGAACAAGCATCAAATACTGAATATAACATGTTTTATTGATTGGGCCCCTGAATGGGCAGAGTTTTGTACACGGGATGTAACTCCTGAAAAGAGGAAGCTACGCACAACGAATATACAAGTATGCACAAGAAGCATAGATACAATGACAAATTAAATTTGCACACATGTCGGCAACGTGATGCATACGAACATCATGAGTTGATCCTCCTATGACTCGCCTGACTCTAGTGCTTTCCCGGTATTCACACTTCCAAAGAGATTGTATCTGATAATCGACCCCTCAGGTATATTCCCCGCACCAATGTGCACCGCAGTATCAAATTCGGACCGCAGTCATTTGCTTTTCAAATCCCTAAATTTTGCGTGAACCGCCCTTTGCGGGTTTTCAGTTCACCGGGATACCCTTTTTTGCCGAAGCCGTCCAGTGTAGGTTTTCAACTTCGCGGGTGTACATTTTTTAGTTTTATCCCTAATTTTTGCCCGAACCTTTCATTCTGTTTTCGATTCGCCAGGATGCCCCATTTTTGCCTGGACTCTCTTTTTCCTGTCCAGCGGGTCAATTTCAAGCAAAGTATTTTTTAACTGCGTCCGAATTCACAGGCGACGTAAAGTCCTCACCGTCCATGGTGGACAACAACAAAGCTCCTCCTGAAAAGACTTTTCTGACAACGTATGACCCTTCGTAGTTGGGGGTCCACTTGCCCCTGTGATCTGCCTGTGGCGGGAGAATCCTCTTTAGCACAAGGTCGCCCGTCTGAAAGCTCCGAGGGTGTATCTTTTTATCATACGTTTTCTTCATTCGGCTCTGGTACAACCGACCATATGCTAGAGAAGCTAACCTCTTCTCATCCATTAAACTCAGTTAGTTCAACCTGTCTTTCACTCATTCTGCCTCGTCTAGTTGGACATCTCGTAACACCCTCAGGGAAGGAATCTCAACTTCCAGTGGTAACACTGCTTCCATTCCATATACCAACGAGAATGGGGTTGCCCTGGTTGATGTGCGTACCGTCGTACGGTAACCGTGCAAAGCAAAGGGTAGCATCTCATGCCAGTCCTTATAGGTCACCACCATCTTCTGAACAATCTTCTTTATGTTCTTATTGGCCGCTTCAACAGTGCCATTCATCTTGGGTCGATAAGGAGAAGAGTTGTGATGCTCGATCTTAAAACTCTGACACAACTCCTTCATCATTTTGTTATTTAAGTTCGAACCGTTGTCGGTAATTATCCTCTCAGGGATTCCATATCTGCAAATGATATCTCGCTTGATAAACCTGGCTACCACCTGCTTGGTCACATTTGCATAGGATGCCGCTTCCACCCATTTGGTAAAATAATCGATTGCTACCAAAATGAACCGGTGTCCGTTAGATGCCATCGACTCGATCTTTCCAATCATGTCGATTCCCCACATTGAGAATGGCCACGGTGACGACATCACGTTCAGAGGACTCGGAGGCCCATGGATCTTATCTGCATAGATCTGGCACTTATGACACCTCTTCGCAAACTTGAAACAATCGGTTTCCATAGTTAGCCAGTAATAACCTGCCCGCAGCAGCTTCCTCGTCATAGCATGCCCACCAGCATGCGTACCAAATGTACCCTCATGTATTTCCTCCATGAGCAACTTCGCCTCTTTCTCGTCTACACAACGTAGTAGCACCAAGTCGTGATTTCTCTTGTATAGGACACCGTCCGGATTCAGATAAAAATTACCCGCCAATCTCCTGAGAGTCTTCTGATCGTGACTGGATGCCCCAGCCGGATACTCTTTGTTTTTCAGGAAATTATGGATATCAAAATACCAGGGTTTATCATCAGATGCTTCGTCAATGGCAAATACGAAGGCGGGTCTGTCAAGCCGAGAGATAACAATTCTGGGAGCCTCATTCCAGAAGTTGACTTTATACATGGAAGACAATGTGGCCAGGGCGTCAGCCATCTGATTCTCTGCTCGCGGTACATGATGCAACTCGACCTTGTCAAAGAAGGGCAACAATCTCCTTGCGTAATTCATGTATGGTACCAAATTAGGCTGACGTGTCTCCCATTCTCCTTTTATTTGATTCACCACCAGAGCTGAGTCTCCATATACATCCAGATTTTTGATTCGCAAATCAATGGCTTCTTCAAGCCCCATGATGCAAGCTTCGTATTCGGCTTCGTTATTGGTAACTGGAAAGGTCAATCGAGCGGTAAATGGGATGTGTGACCCATGTGGAGTAGTGATGATTGCCCCTATTCCGCTACCATAGGAGTTTACAGCTCCGTCAAAGATCAACTTCCATTTGGAACCCAATTCTGGTCCTTCGTCTGGCAACGGTTCTTCACAATCTTTCATCTTTAGGTACATGATATCCTCGTCAGGAAAATCAAACCTCATCGATTGGTATTCCTCAATAGGCTTCTCTGCCAAGTACTCAGATAATACACTCCCCTTTATAGCCTTCTGTGAGACATACTGGATGTCGTATTCGGTCAAAACCATCTGCCAACGGGCAATTCTCCCCGATAATGCCTGCTTTTCAAATATGTATTTGATAGGATCCATCTTCGAGATGAGCATGGTTGTATGGTTCAGCATGTATTGCCTCAAACGCTTGGCGGCCCAGGCTAGCGTGCAACAAGTTTTTTCGAGCATTGAGTATCGAGATTCACATTCAGTAAACTTCTTACTCAAGTAGTATATTGCATGCTCTTTTCTTCCTGTCTCGTCGTGTTGACCGAGAACACAACCCATACTTCCCTCAAGAACTGTCAAATACATAATTAAGGGTCTCCCTGCCACTGGAGGTATCAAAATAGGAGGCTCCTGCAAATACTATTTTATTTTTATCGAACGCCTTTTGACAATTTTCATTCCATGTTATAGCCTGGTCTTTTTTCAACATCTTGAATAACGGCTCACACGTAGCTGTTAGGTGAGATATGAACCGAGCGATGTAGTTCAGCCTCCCTAAAAACCCGCGCACCTCTTTCTCTGTTTTAGGCGTCGGCATCTCTTGTATTGCTTTTATTTTTGCAGGATCAACCTCTATTCCTTTTTCGCTCACAATAAACCCCAACAGTTTACCCGACCTCACCCCGAAGGTGCACTTGTTAGGGTTAAGTCTCAGCCTGAACTTCCTAAGCCTCTTGAATAGCTTCAGCAGATTCACCAAATGTTCTTCCTCCGTCTGGGATTTGGCAATCATATCATCGACATAAACCTCGATCTCCTTATGCATCATGTCATGAAAAAGAGTCGTCATTGCACGCTGATACGTTGCCCCAGCATTCTTTAATCCGAAGGGCATCACTTTGTAGCAAAATGTTCCCCAAGGCGTGATGAAGGTAGTCTTCTCCATGTCTTCTGGCGCCATTTTAATCTGATTGTAGCCCGAGAAGCCATCCATGAAGGAGAATACGGAGAATTGAGCAGTGTTGTCAACCAGCACATCGATGTGAGGAAGCGGGAAATCATCTTTCGGACTCGCTTTGTTCAAATCACGGTAATCTACGCACATTCTCACTTTACCGTCTTTCTTTGGCACTGGTACAATATTAGCAACCCATGAGGGATATTTTGTAACAGCTAGGAAACCAGCATCCCACTGCTTTTGGACCTCCTCCTTAATTTTCACTGCCATATCAGGCCTAGTTCTGTGCAGCTTCTGCTTAACCGGCGGGTATTCTTCTTTTAGCGGCAGACGGTGCACAACCATATCCGTATCCAGCCCAGGCATGTCTTCGTACGACCAAGCGAACACATCATTATACTCTCTGAGCATTTCAACCAGTCTTCGCTTGACGTCGCTCTGCAGCGCGGCTCCTATACGAATGTTCCTTTCAACCCCTTCCGACCCCAGGTTAACAATTTCAATGACCTCCTCATGAGGCAGAATAATTTGTTCTTCTTGCTTTACCAACTAAGACAACTCTTCTGGAACGTCGCCATCTTCAACAATCTCTTCTTCGGCCTGAAATACCGGGTGCTCAAAGTCGAAATGAGTCATAGGCGGTTCAATGATGTCATCTGAAAATATTATCCTGCAAAAGGAATGGTTAAATGCTTCAAAATGTGTATAAAGCGAATGACCACGTTGCCATTTTATTGTAAAACACAAAAACAGGAAAAACAGAGATCACAATATTTGTACATGAAAAAACGCCTTTTATTTAATGATTAAACAATGCAATGTACATAATAGAGCGGCCCTAAGCAAAATCGCGATGCCCTGGGTAAGACACCGGATTGTTCAACAATTAAGAAAACAAAGTATTACTGTTTGGTAGTCACAGGAACAGTCTCCTGAATAGACCAATTGCATAATCCTTGTCCTGGCACGCTCGGCTGAATCCAGGCGCCCATGTCGCAGTCACTGTCTCCTTCTTCGGAATCTGAAACAGCGTTGATGGCCTCGTGATACACTCCACTAGCCGTGATTGTTATTGGTCCTTTGAAACGAGGTGTCCCAGCAACAGGCGTTGATGACGATGGTTGATATCCCAGCCCAAATCTGTCCATCTTTACAGGAATATCCAGAACCTTGCCCCAGCCTTTTGTATCACCAGTCTTCACTAGAGCCTGAGCCTCCTTGTATGACGAGACAGCCACCTCTGACGCTTTACTCGGCCCTAGAACTTGGTCTTTGATGCGGAACCCTTCAAAGTCTTGACAGGGTGTTTCATGAATCTCGCCGTCGACTTCTACGTACTTGAATGATGACAGATGGCTGACCAATATATCTTCTTCTCCACAGACTGTGACCACACTGTCCCCTACCATGTATTTCAACTTTTGGTGCAAGGTAGATGTGACTGCCCCAGCACCATGGATCCATGGTCGTCCGAGAAGACAGCTGTATGCTGGCTGGATGTCCATAATGTAAAATTCAGTTTCGAAAATCTCCGGCCCCACCTGCAGAGGTAACGTTATAGATCCAAAGACTGACCTTCGTGTACCATCAAATGCCCTGACCACCAAGTCACTAGGCGTACAAATGATTTCCCTGATGTCCAATTTCATCATTGCTTTCTTTGGCGGCACGTTCAAGGAAGATCCGGTATCTACCAGTACGTGGGACATGACTGAGCCCCTACACTCAACTGAGACGTGCAACGCCATGTTATGCTCTCTCCCCCTCGGGGTCAAATCAAAATCCGTAAATCCCAAGCTATGTCCGGCGTTCACGTGCGCCAATACCCCCTCCAACTGATTCACGGAAACATCTTGGGGGTACAAATGACGTGTCCAGAATTTTCAACAAGGCATTCCTATGAGCTTCGGAACACAATAACAGTGACAATATGGATATCTTTGATGGCGTCTGTTGAAGGTGCTCAACAATCTTATAGTCACTCTTACGAATAAGGCGCATAAACTCTTCTACATCTTTCAGTGACGTTTCTTTTTTGTTCCTCTGCACAGGGACATCCTCATTCATTTTTCCTTTTCCTTTCGCCAATCGTTCAGCCTCTACCTCAGGCGATATAAAAATTCTCCCACTTCTCGTCATCCCTCCGGTCCCGACGACGTTGTCTACAACCTCAACTGGCTGTTTACTAATATCAATTTTCACCCCATCACAGTATGCTTCCAACCCATAAGTCCAGGGTACTGCCTTAGTGTTCTCATAAGGGGTTGGTTCTGCCTTGGTGATAGTAATCGGCGGTCGCCTGGCTGGCGCCGTTATAGTTATTGTTTTTCGGGGGATTGTCACGGTAGCTACATCACTTTGCTCATCCGCTAATAACTCTGCAGGTTCCTTAACTGCCGTTCTGTCGAATTGCAACGTGCCTTCATCTATCAAGGTCTGAATACCCTTCTTCAATTCAGCACAACCCCCAGCTTGGGTCCAACACTCTAGGCAAAACTCATCGCAGCCCGGATACACACCTCCTTTCAATAATCTGCTCTTTATCTCACACAACGGTGTTTTTAGTTCATCAACATTCATGATCAAGTTCAAACCCTCCTCAGTTAAAATAACATTTGCCCCATGGTTGGGCATGGGCTGTTGTACTATGTTCGGACCTGCTTGTCCGAAATTGATGGCCTTGCTATCCAACAGATCTTACACCACATGCTTGAACGCGTGGCAATTCTCTATGTCATGGCCAGGAGCCCCGGAGTGGAACTCACAGTGCTTGTTCGCATCAAAACCGAACGGAGGAGTGCCCGTCATTGGCGCCATAGTCCTCTTTTCCACCAAGTTCAAACCCAGTAATGTCTGTAGCAATTCTGCATACGTCGAAGGAGGCGTTTCAAACACCCTCCTTGGTTTGCCCCTCAGAATTCTGCGTTGGGCAGGATGTAACCTTTGTTGTGGCTGCTGTTGCTGTGGTGGTATCTGCTGTAGTGGTATTGGTTGTTGATGAAATGGAATTGTGACACTTGCCACCTGTTGCGGATGATTATACTGATTCCGCCCTCTACCCCGGCCTCGACCTCGACCCCCGAATACTGCACTTGCGTCACCTTGACGGCGACCACCGAAAGCTCTTATGTTACTGCCAGCTGAAGTAGATTCCTCAGCTTGGAATCTCCCCATTTTAATATTGCTTTCAATTTTCTCACCCATCAAGATTAGGTCCGAGAAACTGCCCAAGGAAGTGTGAAACAGCTTATCATAAAACACACCAGTAAATGTTCCTATGAACATATCATTCATTTCTTTGTCATCCAAAGGAGGATGAACTCGTGCAGCCATGTCGCGCCACCTCTGCGCATATTCTTTGAAGCTCTCGTCTTTCTTCTGGGACAACCCCTGTAATTGGACCCGGTTGGGTGCCAAGTCACTATTGTACTTATAATGAGCCACAAACGCTTCAGCCGGCTGCTTCCAAGTTTTTGTCTGAGTAGGCTCCAATCCCATGTATCATTCAAGGGAAGGACCAGACAAGCTGTCTTGAAAGAAATGCATCAGCATCCTCTCATCGTTTGAATAAGCCGACATCCTTCTATAGTATGACCGCACATGCACCTTTGGACAGGTATCTCCCTTATATTTGTCAAATGTGGGGGCTTTAAATTTTAGCGGTACCCTCAGGCCAGGCACCAGACCCATTGTGGTCATATCTAAACCGACAGCACTTTGATTCACAACACCTTTCATCTGCTCCTCGAGCATCTTGATTCTCTGAGAGTCATCTACAGAACCTTCAAAACCTCCACCAGAGAAAGCATCTTCTTGCTGATCTTCTATCCAATTACCGTTCCTGTTTCCGTATCCATCATACCCGTTGTTACGGCCAAATCTAGTCTGATTCATCACGGGGCCCCGCCCCCTGTTACCATACCCTAGAGCGCCTCCGGCAGGTCCAAAAGACATCATTCCAGCACCATTTCCATTACCGAATCCGCCGTAACCCTGATTGGTATTACCAAATCCATCCTGTCCTAAGCCCTGAGCGTTGAAGCCGTACTTCCCATCTTGATTAGCATGATCAAACCCCTGGTCGTTATAGCCAAATCTGTTGTTACCGAAGCCATTACCTCTAATATTATCACCACCCAGATTGGCATCTCCGAACCCAACGTTGTTGACGACAGTCTCGTTACCGATTCCTGCATTACCGTTCCCGGCGCCAGCGCCGTTGTTCGCATTCACAACAGGTATGCTCGCCACAGGTGGAGCTACCGGTGTAGGAGTACCATCCCCGTGAATGGTGTCAACTCGCACAGAATTATGGTCTTCGTTTCCGTGCCCAGCATTTCTCATCAGCAAAGGCTGCACCAAAGCCTGCAAGTCTTCATGGCCTTTCACAATGGTCTCCATTGTCTGCATGAATAGCGCCAGCTTCTCACGCATGTCCTGCATTTCATTCTGCATCTGATCCATAACTCTTCTGCAGTTGGTACGAGTAGAGTATCGGTGCGGGCGTTGACTTTCAATCTTGAAAAGACCTGTACGATGCAGGAAATGAGATACAGTTCAATAATCACCTGTAATGCAATATGAATGTGAATGCAAATGCGACATGTGTCTGTGCATTAGGGAATATTACTCCCCAATTCTAGTGCGAATGTGTCAGTGTGGTGACAGTGACAGCAATACGAAGTTCGGAGCCGAATCATAGAAAACACCTCATACATTGCAGAGAAACCCATCAAGTCAGGAATACAATATCAATGAGCGTACAATAAGAAGGCATGACCTCAACCAACAATCCTGGTGATGGCCAGCACAATGCAAATAAAGCATACACATTAATACATGAAACAGTCAAGTGCGACCATACGCCTGGTACTCCTCTAATAACCTCTTAGTCTCTGGATGACTTGGTCGGGTAAGCAAACCCTCAACAAGTAGATCTCTTCGCTTGAGAACACGTCGTAAATCACCAGCAGATTCCTCCCGTGCCCCATCTCCGAAGCGATCCTCTAGCTTCCATTTCTGAGACACAGCCTCTTTCTTGCACTCGATGGCCTTGTTCAATGAGTTCTGAAGACTATATCTTGCCATCACCTCCTCTTCATACTTTTTATTGCTAGCCTTCAACTGATCTTCGAGTTCAGAAATTTGCTACTTCAATTTGTCTTCCCTCTTTTTGTTGTTGGTTAGCGTAGCATTCCACGTTTTGTTGCAAGAAGAGATTTCCCGGTGGGGCGGCATCGAGTGCCTTCTTCTTGGACTCTAACATATCATGAGAGCTTCTGAATTCTTTCCCCAGGCGTTCACGCTTCTTTTTCTCTTCGGTCAGTTCAGCACCTAGCCTGTTTACTAACTTAGTCTGCTGTTGGAAAGAATGCACAGCCTTGTTCTTCTCACTACGCATCTGAGCCAGTTCCTTTTCTAACTCTTCATTGATCTTTATCAAGTCCTCCTTTTCTTTCACGACCCGCTCATAGACCTTAACAGCTACAGTAGTGGGTTCCTCCACTGGAATAGGAACAGGACGTGAGACTGCTGGAAAAGGCATATGCACCTATCTTACCCTCTCCTGGATCCACACCTTGTATGACATATAGGCCTGACAATCATTCTTGCCTAGCAATGGTTTCCCTCTCCTGCAGATATGATTCCAAGTGTGCTGAAGCTTGGCCAATAATTCCCCACTCAAGTCACCGGTGAAATACAGAGATTCCTATATTTCTTCTTCCTTTGGCGGGCTTTTCAAGGCATAACCGAATTGCCTGATCAATAATGATGGATTGTAATTAATGCACCCTTTCCTCCCAATCAGAGGAACATTAGGATATCCGGCGCAACTGTAGATAATCTCAGATCCCAATAAAGCTCTGTCAAACCAGTCAACATCTTCTGAAGAAAGTCCCACCAGATGCTCAGACCAATCCACCGTATCTGCAGACTCAGCAAAGGCACCCTTCTTTGGTAGATGACTCTCAAACCACATATACAACAAGGGTACACAACAAGAGACATTTTTTCCTCTCCTATTCTCATTTTTGTAATGCAACGAATGGTAGAAATCCCCGATCAATATGGGTACAGGGTTTCCAGTAGCAAACAAATGAAATGCGTCAAAGTCCACAAAATTCGGGAAGTTGGGAAACAACACTATCCCATAGATGCACAGAGCCAAAACAACATTAAAGACTATCCAGCATCCACTCTTGGCGTATTCCTGGGCTTTACCAATCAGAAACTAGAGGGAGAAGCCTGAAACCCCGCGCCAAGAAGTCACCAATAGCTCAGAAGCGTCCATGTGTAAAGCCACTGCTAAGTCCTCTAACTTGAGCTTAGCGTCAAAGTGAATGAAAGGAACCTTATTCTGTACTGGCAGCTCAATAAACTCTGCGTACTCTTCCAAGGTGGGCCCCAAAAGAAAGTCCTTAAAAGTGAAGCATCAAAATGCAGGGTCATAAAATTGCATCAAAGTATACAGCCCATTCAGCCCCACATCAGTTGGTTTGTAAACCAATCTCAACAGTCTTCCGTAACTCATCCTGAAGCTTCTCCGGACATCCTCATCAGCAAGGGAAATCAAACCAAGCAGGGGAGTAACATCAGGGGTAGGTAACTTGTATGCAACTGTCCTTCTCAAACCAGCCATGACCAATAATCAGAAGTCCGGACACTAGAACCGGGGAATATGCAAATGCACCTACAGCACAGACACACGTTAATGAAATGCAATGATAATGGTTATGCAAACAATGCAATGCAAATAAAATGCAACAAAAGACCAAGTGCCCCAACTGAGAAGCCCAAACCACATCATGAGTCTCAATCAGATCATCCAGAATTCCTCAACGCTGGTCTTAGACAAACCCAATACAAAGCTCCAACCCTGGTCTCTGCTAGACCCAATAACATAACTCCAAGTGGGTCTCTGATAGACCCTTCAACTGTCCATAAATATCCTGAATCTCAAATTAAGAAACAAACCGGTATCTGGAGGCCTAGTTACCTGCATAGCCCCAAACCCCCTCACAGGTTGGTGTCCTAGCAACTGACGATGGTACGACATCCTATGCGGTCGTCGACGTCACAGACTTTCAGGGTTGATGATACGATTCCCAGAAGGAGTGGCATCATCAAATCCTGAAGAGGCCTCACTTAGCCAACTTCCAATTGATCGGTCCCCAGAGTCGACAATCCAACTAACCAGTAACCCATGCCACCCAAAGGGTGGGACAAGAAGCCAACCAGAAGAACCTCGTCTGAGTGTGAATTTTGCGGGACACTAGGACATGCAAAGCATGTGCGCGCCCGCTACTTTCCACTCTAATTCTAGGTGCACTCAAGCCCAGGTCCGGCTTATCTCTCAATCATAGAACCCCTAACACCCAATAAACAACAATAATCAATAATATAGTGCTGAAGGTAAATGACATAAATGTAAATCCATACAAAGCCCACGACGGGAAAATAAGCGTTAGGATTGACTCGCTTAGGGGACGTTGGATCCCCAGCAGAGTCGCCAGCTGTCGCTACTGCGAAAATCGGCGCCGGCTGAACAGAAGAGTCGCCACCGTGCGTTATTTATCCCAAAGGAGGGAAAGGAAACGTTCGAAGTAAACCTAACGCAAAGACGGGAAACGAATGGTCATCGCAACCAAATCCTGGATTCGGGAGTCGGTTACGCAAGGGGAAGGTATTAGCACCCCTCACGTCCGTCGTACTCGACGGGATCCACGCTTGTTTTCTAGTACGGATTGTTATTCTATCTATTCTATAGGTCTGGGGTTAAAAGAAAATAAAATGACTCGGCAAAGTATCGCACTTTATGCCTACGTATTCCCGTCTGGAACGAGAAATCAGAGTCAACGTAGTTCGCCTACCTACTGGAAAGGAGGGGAAGGTTGCTCGCTAGGATATCGCATCCTATGCCTACGTACTTTCATACAGCATGAAAGATCAGAGCAAACGTAGTTCGGGCCACGTACGACACAAGTCTGTCTTGATTGTTTTTATCTCCTTCTGAAAAAGGTTTTTCCTGATTAAGCGTCCAAGCGGATAAAAAATGACGTTTTTTGATTGGTTTACAGTCTTTTACGCAAGAACTGTCTTTTATGGTGTTTGAAATGTTTATTGTGTTTTTCTGATTGTTTTGAGAAAGAAGAGACAGAACTCTAGAACCTATGGTTGAAAAGGGAATCAAAATCTACCCTAATGTTATCATGCATGGATGAGAGCCTAATGTCTGTCATATTTCTCTCTTGCGCAGAGAGAAACAGAGATCCTAAGGGATAAACGGAAAAGCAACAGCATATATACAGTAAAGCAGTAAGATGCATGAATGCAGCAGTACAAGCGAGGCAAGGGAGTCCCACTCAACCTCAAACCTAGAAAACAACAGGCAAAGTGAAACAACTTCACTTCAACCTCAAGGGTAAAATTAACAAACGATACAGTCAAGAAACTCAAACAATACATCACCAGTTCTACACAGCACCGGCAGCTCTAAACAGCAAAACCTGACAGCACAAGCTCCTTCTTCTATCAGTCTTCAAGGCAAGGGACTTCATCTTCAATCTTCAAAGTTTCTTCAAAGCGAGCTCTCCTAGATGAGTAATAGTTCACAAGATGATTTGGGATGTTAAACAGTCAGTTGACCACCAAAGGTGGCATACAGACTGTTAACAAAATACAGACTGTTTCTCTCAAAAATTCTATCTCCTAGATACTGTCACTAAGCCTTCCAAAGGAAGGAGGTGAGTATCAAAGAGAGACTTTGAATCATAGAGAAGAATGGAGGCAAAAGAAACCTTCCATGTTTATGAATCAACTTTCTATTCTAAAGCTCTATCTAGCTCCTATGTCCTATGATCTTCAATCAATCTTCAAGCAAGCCTAGCATCTTCATCAACTTTGAACTTGGCCTTCAATTCTTTGCTTTGTCTTCAATATGCTCCATCAACAAGATCTTCAAAGCTAACCCACACCCCAAGCAAGCCCAATAAGCCCATACAAACAAAATAAACCCCAAAAGGGCACACCAAACAAGCACACAATTGCAAAATATACTAAAAATATTAATATAGTAGGGAAAATTCTAATATTATTTCTAGGGGATCTACTAAACCTACCCTTAATACCCTATATGCCCCAAGTCGTAATTCAATCTAAAAAGCCTAAAAGAAATTGTTTTAATGCACCTAAGTTATGTATAAACCCTAATTTCAACTAGTCTAATAGTATCTAATCAAACTACCTAAAATAAAATCCTAAAAATTGTGGTATAAAAACCAGGGGTACCTAACATGTATATCTAATTGTCCTAAAAAGATTGACCTAAAAAAATTAGGGGAACTACCTAAACTAAAATCTACAAAATCATGTATCAACTTAAAAGAATTAAAAAACAATAAAAGAAGAAAATATGCAAAAAAATATTAAAATGCATGATATGCAAAATGTTTTCATTTTATATTTTTCTGGACAAAAATATGAAAAGGGAGAAAAAACTCCCATTAAAAAATATTGATTTTTCATTTTATTATGAATTTTCAAAAGTATGAGAAAAAAATGGAGAAAATAAAATGATTAATATGAACATGGGTGCAGATAGCAACAATAACCAATGCAATATATGCGTGGGCCCAAGCTGGGGGTGCACATAGCATGCGCGCCTGGGCCCAATGTTTAACCAGAAAATCAAATAAAATGAAAAGAAAAACATTAAAAGTGCGGTGCGAATAGAAACAGATTATAGTTCATTATTGGAATGGGCCTGATAGGGGGGTGTGGATATCAAAGATTCACTAAGCCCAGGATTTGGCTTTAATGAAACGCAGCGTTTCGCTGCTTTTAGTCTTCCCTCTCAAAACTCAATTAAATCTCAGCCATTGGATTATCTCCTTAGTCAACCAGTCCGCGTGCATCTAACGGTCCCCACTTCGTCTTCAACCTCACGCCCTAGGGTTTCTGAAACACCACCATGAACGCAGCTTTCATGCAACAACTTCCACCTCTTCGTTCTCCTTCGTTTCTCCACCAATTTCCAAGATGTAAAAACCTAAATTGCTCAGGATTCCACGCTGAACACGATCATGGCATTGGTTTGCATTGAAACGATCTCCATACTCAAACCCGAAGGTGAAACCAAGCTAACCTCAAAATCTGACCAATATTCAACTTCAACCAAACTCCTATTTCTTGGTATCAAAATGCTTATCATGTTACACTAATCAAAATCGGCCAATAATCTTGCATTAACACTCAATATGTCACTAGTTCTTACTCCATCAAGAAATGACATCCATAGTTGAAACTTCCCCAATTGATCCTAAACTCATCATACATGATCACCTAATTGTCTCTAACAAGTCTACACTAATAAATTACCCTAGCCATGCCTAGATAAGGGTGTAGAAATGATTTTGCAAACCTGGTTCTTGGATATGGTAGATGATGTAGATCTTCAATTCAAGGCTTGAAACTCTTCAAGAACAATCCTTGGATGATGAAAACTCTTCTGTATGCAAAAGATTCGAGGTAGCAAGCTTGTACTTCAAGATCCAATGGTAATTGCTTCTTTGCAAATTCAATGTGAGCACCTTCAAATCTTCATCAATGGAGCTTCAACTCAGTATGAACACACTCAGAAATATCTATGGAGAAGGTTTGTGGAGAAAAAAAGGATTGCAATGAAGAAGAATCAAGGGATTGAATGTAACTTGCAATGGAAGCTTTTTGGTTTCACTCTCTCTTCTCTACACCAATTAACACCAACCTTGCATCTGAGCAAGTTGCAATGGTTATATAGAATGGTTTAGAACAGGTCGTGTTGTAGAATCCCCTATTTCTCTATTGTTGATGTTTGATGCCATGTATGAATGATCTAATCACTATAACCCCACATCGAATTAAAAAAAACCATTATAGCCGACCCCTCACGAAATAACTCACTAACCACTACTCCGAGCTTTCTATCCCTAGTCTGCCAGCGTAAGCAGGGTTAGGCGATGTATATAACGTTAATTCTCTATGCCATTACTCAAGGTCTCATATCCCTATTCGTTTAGCGTAAGTAAAACAGTTGCCCTAAGTCCAAAACATAGACTAATGATCAGTAATCCCTATGTGTACAATATCATTTTAATAAAGTATCTTAAATAAAAAGCATTAAGATTAAGAAACTACTAAGTAAAATTATAGATCAATAGGTTCATACAATGGTCAAATCAACATAGAATCCAACAATATAGAAATAGGTTCATCATAACACAACCTAACCTAGAAGAATTTATCTACTCATTATTCGAAAAATAATACCACAACTGATAGATGAAATAAACATAAGAAGTCCTTTGAAGAGAAGCCCTGCAATGGCTTCAAATGCTCTCAAAATCATCACTTGTGCTCTCAAACTCGTGCTTCAGTCTTCAAATTTTGTAATCCTTGTCAAACTGTTGAAAATCCCCTTAAAAAGCATTCAGAACGAGTCAGAATGCGTTAGAAAAAGCCCAGAAAAGTGTCCATTATGCGCATTATGTAAGCATTGTGTGCGATGCAACTCTTTCATCTATATCACGCACGTGATAGTGCACATGATTATTTCAGTAGTTGCATAAAAACTTACCCTTTTTCACCAGGATTTTCACTAAGCCTCATTCTTCCATACTTTCTTATTTTTCACTCGTTCTTGGGTCTTACTTCTTCCTTTTGGCTCTTCTTACGCTTATTTTTCACCAAATCTTTGCCTAATTAGATGCAATGACAGATTGCCATTAGGAAACAAATGTCCGCTTAGAGAAATAGTAAACTACTAATAAATAAAAGTTGAAAAATATATTAGAAATTATACATATAAAAAACAATAATCGATATCATTTTTCATTAAAAATCGGCATTTCTTATATATTATTCCCACCATCTTTTTTATTATAACTCATTTCAGAAAAAGAATTAGTACCACAATATAAGTCACTTTACATTACCAATGAATAATTAATGATATTTTTTCTACTATACCCTTAAAAAATTATTGTTCTCTCTCCTTTCAATTACGTAAATTTATTTTTCCCATATTATTAATGGAGAACAATTTTGTAAAAATATTCATAATTTTTCATTTTCATACAAAAATTATTAATTTTATTAATACATGTGAAAAGTCTAAAAGAACTTATAATAAAAAATAGATGTAGTATTAAAAAAATTAAATAATAAAGGTATAGACTGAAATATTATGAACCCTATAAATAAATAAAGGCAGTAGAAATTAAAAAAGAAAATTTATAAAATCGAATTAAAGAGTTTGTTTAGTTTTGTTTATTAGTTTTTCATTTCATTTATATTGGAACACTTATTTTATTTTATAAATAGCTCATATTGATTTTAAAAATCACTACAAGTATAATTGAAGAGACAACATTTAACCTATTCTTTATCATTATGGATAAAATTTAGGAAATTAGTGTTTAAGTAAAAAAAAAAAACCTATTACATGACATGGTTTGGACTTATAACTTGGGATTTATGATTTTCAAATTCACTTGAATTAACTTATGCCTCCTTTTTAGGCCATTTTTATCACTTTTTGATATGAGCCTTTTCAACATCTCATGACCTCCCTAATAGCCTTAAAAAATCATTCTAAGCAAGTTTGATGTTGAATATTTTTCCATTTGAAGCTTGGAAGTAGGAGATATGGCCTTATGCTTGAAATGACTTATAACCTCCAAATGACCAAAATGCCCTTGGCTTGTCAAGATCATAAGTAGAGCTCCACAAATCAGATTGAGGCATACCATACCTTTCTAGAAAGCTAAGATCATGGGTAACAACTTTCATGTTGGCCAAAAATCCATTTGAAAACTCCTAAAGGGGCAAAAGTTGCTTGGAAGTCAAGTAATTTCACAGACAAATTTCAGATGCCTCTGATGACCTGTAACTTGCAAGAACCATAACTTGAGTTATACAAATCTCCTTGATGCCTTCCACCACTAAAATTAAAGGTCTTGAGATACTCTATAAGTTTCATGTTGGCCAAGGATCCATTTGAGACTTGCATTTTGAATTACTTTGCTTGGAAGTTTGACCTAAATCAGGGAATTTTACTCAGAAACCCTAATTTAGAAACTTCTCTTCTTCTTGATTTCTTTTGATTTCTCCTTGACACAACACCACATCCATATCCACATATCAAATGATGAACCCCACATCCTTCAAATAGGCCTTGATGCCCTTCAACCAAGCATTTGACCTAGGGTTGACCCAAGGTTGACCTAGATGACACCCTAGTTGACTGTACTTCAACTCTGGCTCTTGTAACCACACCAATGACTTGTCTTACTTTCAAAAGGACCCTCTAGGTCTTCCATGCCCTCAATTAATAACCCATAACTTCTCTGATGATCTTCACATACCCTCAAGATAGGAGAGAAACCCACTGCTTGGCCTTTAAACTTCCCAAAGCTTCAATTTCTTTCTTGGTGATTTGAATAGGCTTGAATCTTGATAAGAGGCTCTTGAATACATTCCTTGAGATGAAAAATAGCACTTGATCACTTGTCAGATGACTTGTTATGCTATGCTATGCAAATGATTAGACTATGTACATGACTTTTTATACAAATGACAATGCAATTGAAACATAAACCAAGTGAAGTAGGTTGAGCAAATTTTAGGGTGCAACACATGTTCCTGATACAATAAGAAGGAAACTTGATGATAAAAGTGAACCCATGATTCTGGTAGGATATCATAAGACTGGAGCATTCAAGCTATTCAATCCAATGAACAATAATACCGTGATAAGTCGAG
Organism: Lathyrus sativus; assembly: GCA_963859935.3. Taxonomy (NCBI): domain Eukaryota; kingdom Viridiplantae; phylum Streptophyta; class Magnoliopsida; order Fabales; family Fabaceae; genus Lathyrus; species Lathyrus sativus. The sequence continues at coordinate 739,422,412 of OZ012735.1, read as the reverse complement.
ACATTGCGATTGATGAGAATTATGCCTAAAATTGGAATGTAGGTGATGTGACTAACAACCCATTGATGGGCTATGACATTGATGAAGAAAGTAGTGAGAATAAAGAAATTTTAGTCGATAATGTTCCAGTCATTATCGAAGTCGAAACAGATAATTGAGAGAGTGTGTCTAGCACAAGCCAATGACCTTAAGAACCAAAGTTCTTTTTGCAAGGCTTCAATACTATGAAGTGGTTGGTGATGATGAAGTCATAACATATGGAGAATTAGTTCATTTTGCTTTAATTGTAGGTGTTGAACCAATCAACTATAGAGAGGCTTTAAAGAATAAACAATGGAAGTTATTATGGTCGAAGAGTTGCAAGAAATCAAAATAAATAACACATGGGAGTTATTAGAATTTCCAACATATACAAAAGCTATCGAAGTGAAGTGGGTGTTTAATTTGAAACATAATGTTGATGGGTCGAAAGTGAGACATATGGAAATATTAGTAGCTTGAGGATTTCTTCAGAGATCAGGACTTGACTACACTGAAGTATATATATACACCAGTAGCAAGATTGAAGATTGTTTGATTAGTGGTAGCCTTAGCATGTAAGCAAGGCTGGTCGACATTTCACTTAGATGTGAAATCAACATTTTTGAATGGTCCTCTAGATGAAGAGGTATATGTCAGACATGAAAGCTGCAAGAAGAATCCTGAGATACTTAAAAGGATCGAAAAGCTATAAAACTTTATTTCCACACGATATTGAAAGCAAAGAAACTGATATTACTTGTTATTCAGATGCTGATTGGTGTGGAGATAAGAAAGATCGAAGAAGCACAAATGGTTATTTCTTCCAAGTATTTGGTGCCCCAATCTCATGGTGCTCGAGAAAGCAACCTCTGGTGGCATTATATAGCAGGATCCTATGCTGCGTGTCAAGCAATTTAGATCAGATTTATGTTGGAAGAGATGGAGATCGAAGTCAAGAAACCTCAGGTGCTACATATCGACAACAACTCAACAATTTATCTTGCAAAGAATCCAATTCTGCATGGAAGGAGTAAGCACATTGAGGCTATTTTCATTTCCTAAGGGAGAAGCTAAATCAGGGTGAGTATTTGACCTTTAGGTGAGTGTTTTACCCAATGTGAATGCTTCCCCCTCATGATGAACCATCCGTGGTATCAAAGCTGATGGTTTGAGTAAAAGACCGACTCCTTGCATCGAAAGTCTTCCTGACATGGTGTTCATGTGGCGTGTTCCATTGAAGTGCCCATGACGAGATAAAGGTGTCTCCCAATAGCGGTGCACGCATATGGATGAAAAAGTTTTCGCTTAAGGGGGAGCATAATGGATTAATTCACACTTGAGAGGGATATGTTGAGAAACAAGTGTGAGTTAAGTTCCACATTTCTTAGAAAAATGGAGGTTCGACACTTTATAAGTGATATAACTCATACACCTGTCACCTTAAGGTTTTGGGTGAGTATGTGGTGTGTCTCTAACTAATATGTGGTGCTCAGAAAGGAAGACCCTAAAGTAAAAATGGTATCTTGTGTTGGCCCTCCGAATTAGCCCCATGAAATGAGTATACCGATATTTATTACAAGAATTTAAATAATTTCGCCTAGAAAAAAAGAACTTCTCGTAACTTCTCATATTCCCATAAAATTACTTCCTTGTTAAAAAATGAGAAAGTGAATTCCCATGAAATTTTACATACTTTTTAAAATTTAATTAAAACCACAAATTTTCTATAAAAAATACTTTTTCAAAAAAACCACCATAGAATAAATCTCTGATTTTTATTTTACTGGATAAGTAATTCCTGCGAATAAATTTTGAGTTTGGGAAATGATGACTTCTTTGCAAGTGTACCGATGATGTCGTAGTAATAAAAAGATAAAATCCACAAGGATTTTGTTCGAACAAGACAAGAATTATGAAATGTAATAGAAAACAGTAAATAGGGTGAGGGTTGCAAGTTTCAGTGCAAAAAGTAAATAAACAAGTCAACAATGTCACGAAAGCGGTCAGGTCGTGTTGTAGAATCCCCTATTTCTCTATTGTCGATGTTTGATGCCATGTATGAATGATCTAATCACTATAACCCCACATCGAATTAAAAAAAACCATTATAGCCGACCCCTCACGAAATAACTCACTAACCACTACTCCGAGCTTTCTATCCCTAGTCTGCCAGCGTAAGCAGGGTTAGGCGATGTATAGAACGTTAATTCTCTATGCCATTACTCAAGGTCTCCTATCCCTATTCGTTTAGCGTAAGTAAAACAGTTGCCCTAAGTCCAAAACATAGACTAATGATCAGTAATCCCTATGTGTACAATATCATTTTAATAGAGTATCTTAAATAAAAAGCATTAAGATTAAGAAACTACTAAGTAAAATTATAGATCAATAGGTTCATACAATGGTCAAATCAACATAGAATCCAACAATATAGAAATAGGTTCATCATAACACAACCTAACCTAGAAGAATTTATCTACTCATTATTCGAAAAATAATACCACAACTGATAGATGAAATAAACATAAGAAGTCCTTTGAAGAGAAGCCCCGCAATGGCTTCAAATGCTCTCAAAATCATCACTTGTGCTCTCAAACTCGTGCTTCAGTCTTCAAATTTTGTAATCCTTGTCAAACTGTTGAAAATCCCCTTAAAAAGCATTCAGAACGAGTCAGAATGCGTTAGAAAAAGCCCAGAAAAGTGTCCATTATGCGCATTATGTAAGCATTGTGTGCGATGCAACTCTTTCATCTATATCACGCACGTGATAGTGCACATGATTATTTCAGTAGTTGCATAAAAACTTACCCTTTTTCACCAGGATTTTCACTAAGCCTCATTCTTCCATACTTTCTTATTTTTCACTCGTTCTTGGGTCTTACTTCTTCCTTTTGGCTCTTCTTACGCTTATTTTTCACCAAATCTTTGCCTAATTAGATGCAATGACAGATTGCCATTAGGAAACAAATGTCCGCTTAGAGAAATAGTAAACTACTAATAAATAAAAGTTGAAAAATATATTAGAAATTATACATATAAAAAACAATAATCGATATCATTTTTCATTAAAAATCGGCATTTCTTATATATTATTCCCACCATCTTTTTTATTATAACTCATTTCAGAAAAAGAATTAGTACCACAATATAAGTCACTTTACATTACCAATGAATAATTAATGATATTTTTTCTACTATACCCTTAAAAAATTATTGTTCTCTCTCCTTTCAATTACGTAAATTTATTTTTCCCATATTATTAATGGAGAACAATTTTGTAAAAATATTCATAATTTTTCATTTTCATACAAAAATTATTAATTTTATTAATACATGTGAAAAGTCTAAAAGGACTTATAATAAAAAATAGATGTAGTATTAAAAAAATTAAATAATAAAGGTATAGACTGAAATATTATGAACCCTATAAATAAATAAAGGCAGTAGAAATTAAAAAAGAAAATTTATAAAATCGAATTAAAGAGTTTGTTTAGTTTTGTTTATTAGTTTTTCATTTCATTTATATTGGAACACTTATTTTATTTTATAAATAGCTCATATTGATTTTAAAAATCACTACAAGTATAATTGAAGAGACAACATTTAACCTATTCTTTATCATTATGGATAAAATTTAGGAAATTAGTGTTTAAGTAAAAAAAAAAAAAACCTATTACATGACATGGTTTGGACTTATAACTTGGGATTTATGATTTTCAAATTCACTTGAATTAACTTATGCCTCCTTTTTAGGCCATTTTTATCACTTTTTGATATGAGCCTTTTCAACATCTCATGACCTCCCTAATAGCCTTAAAAAATCATTCTAAGCAAGTTTGATGTTGAATATTTTTCCATTTGAAGCTTGGAAGTAGGAGATATGGCCTTATGCTTGAAATGACTTATAACCTCCAAATGACCAAAATGCCCTTGGCTTGTCAAGATCATAAGTAGAGCTCCACAAATCAGATTGAGGCATACCATACCTTTCTAGAAAGCTAAGATCATGGGTAACAACTTTCATGTTGGCCAAAAATCCATTTGAAAACTCCTAAAGGGGCAAAAGTTGCTTGGAAGTCAAGTAATTTCACAGACAAATTTCAGATGCCTCTGATGACCTGTAACTTGCAAGAACCATAACTTGAGTTCTACAAATCTCCTTGATGCCTTCCACCACTAAAATTAAAGGTCTTGAGATACTCTACAAGTTTCATGTTGGCCAAGGATCCATTTGAGACTTGAATTTTGAATTACTTTGCTTGGAAGTTTGACCTAAATCAGGGAATTTTACTCAGAAACCCTAATTTAGAAACTTCTCTTCTTCTTGATTTCTTTTGATTTCTCCTTGACACAACACCACATCCATATCCACATATCAAATGATGAACCCCACATCCTTCAAATAGGCCTTGATGCCCTTCAACCAAGCATTTGACCTAGGGTTGACCCAAGGTTGACCTAGATGACACCCTAGTTGACTGTACTTCAACTCTGGCTCTTGTAACCACACCAATGACTTGTCTTACTTTCAAAAGGACCCTCTAGGTCTTCCATGCCCTCAATTAATAACCCATAACTTCTCTGATGATCTTCACATACCCTCAAGATAGGAGAGAAACCCACTGCTTGGCCTTTAAACTTCCCAAAGCTTCAATTTCTTTCTTGGTGATTTGAATAGGCTTGAATCTTGATAAGAGGCTCTTGAATACATTCCTTGAGATGAAAAATAGCACTTGATCACTTGTCAGATGACTTGTTATGCTATGCTATGCAAATGATTAGACTATGTACATGACTTTTTATACAAATGACAATGCAATTGAAACATAAACCAAGTGAAGTAGGTTGAGCAAATTTTAGGGTGCAACACATGTTCCTGATACAATAAGAAGGAAACTTGATGATAAAAGTGAACCCATGATTCTGGTAGGATATCATAAGACTGGAGCATTCAAGCTATTCAATCCAATGAACAATAATACCGTGATAAGTCGAGACATTGCGATTGATGAGAATTATGCCTAAAATTGGAATGTAGGTGATGTGACTAACAACCCATTGATGGGCTATGACATTGATGAAGAAAGTAGTGAGAATAAAGAAATTTTAGTCGATAATGTTCCAGTCATTATCGAAGTCGAAACAGATAATTGAGAGAGTGTGTCTAGCACAAGCCAATGACCTTAAGAACCAAAGTTCTTTTTGCAAGGCTTCAATACTATGAAGTGGTTGGTGATGATGAAGTCATAACATATGGAGAATTAGTTCATTTTGCTTTAATTGTAGGTGTTGAACCAATCAACTATAGAGAGGCTTTAAAGAATAAACAATGGAAGTTATTATGGTCGAAGAGTTGCAAGAAATCAAAATAAATAACACATGGGAGTTATTAGAATTTCCAACATATACAAAAGCTATCGAAGTAAAGTGGGTGTTTAATTTGAAACATAATGTTGATGGGTCGAAAGTGAGACATATGGAAATATTAGTAGCTTGAGGATTTCTTCAGAGATCAGGACTTGACTACACTGAAGTATATATATACACCAGTAGCAAGATTGAAGATTGTTTGATTAGTGGTAGCCTTAGCATGTAAGCAAGGCTGGTCGACATTTCACTTAGATGTGAAATCAACATTTTTGAATGGTCCTCTAGATGAAGAGGTATATGTCAGACATGAAAGCTGCAAGAAGAATCCTGAGATACTTAAAAGGATCGAAAAGCTATAGAACTTTATTTCCACACGATATTGAAAGCAAAGAAACTGATATTACTTGTTATTCAGATGCTGATTGGTGTGGAGATAAGAAAGATCGAAGAAGCACAAATGGTTATTTCTTCCAAGTATTTGGTGCCCCAATCTCATGGTGCTCGAGAAAGCAACCTCTGGTGGCATTATATAGCAGGATCCTATGCTGCGTGTCAAGCAATTTAGATCAGATTTATGTTGGAAGAGATGGAGATCGAAGTCAAGAAACCTCAGGTGCTACATATCGACAACAACTCAACAATTTATCTTGCAAAGAATCCAATTCTGCATGGAAGGAGTAAGCACATTGAGGCTATTTTCATTTCCTAAGGGAGAAGCTAAATCAGGGTGAGTATTTGACCTTTAGGTGAGTGTTTTACCCAATGTGAATGCTTCCCCCTCATGATGAACCATCTGTGGTATCAAAGCTGATGGTTTGAGTAAAAGACCGACTCCTTGCATCGAAAGTCTTCCTGACATGGTGTTCATGTGGCGTGTTCCATTGAAGTGCCCATGACGAGATAAAGGTGTCTCCCAATAGCGGTGCACGCATATGGATGAAAAAGTTTTCGCTTAAGGGGGAGCATAATGGATTAATTCACACTTGAGAGGGATATGTTGAGAAACAAGTGTGAGTTAAGTTCCACATTTCTTAGAAAAATGGAGGTTCGACACTTTATAAGTGATATAACTCATACACCTGTCACCTTAAGGTTTTGGGTGAGTATGTGGTGTGTCTCTAACTAATATGTGGTGCTCAGAAAGGAAGACCCTAAAGTAAAAATGGTATCTTGTGTTGGCCCTCCGAATTAGCCCCATGAAATGAGTATACCGATATTTATTACAAGAATTTAAATAATTTCGCCTAGAAAAAAAGAACTTCTCGTAACTTCTCATATTCCCATAAAATTACTTCCTTGTTAAAAAATGAGAAAGTGAATTCCCATGAAATTTTACATACTTTTTAAAATTTAATTAAAACCACAAATTTTCTATAAAAAATACTTTTTCAAAAAAACCACCATAGAATAAATCTCTGATTTTTATTTTACTGGATAAGTAATTCCTGCGAATAAATTTTGAGTTTGGGAAATGATGACTTCTTTGCAAGTGTACCGATGATGTCGTAGTAATAAAAAGATAAAATCCACAAGGATTTTGTTCGAACAAGACAAGAATTATGAAATGTAATAGAAAACAGTAAATAGGGTGAGGGTTGCAAGTTTCAGTGCAAAAAGTAAATAAACAAGTCAACAATGTCACGAAAGCGGTCAGGTCGTGTTGTAGAATCCCCTATTTCTCTATTGTCGATGTTTGATGCCATGTATGAATGATCTAATCACTATAACCCCACATCGAATTAAAAAAAACCATTATAGCCGACCCCTCACGAAATAACTCACTAACCACTACTCCGAGCTTTCTATCCCTAGTCTGCCAGCGTAAGCAGGGTTAGGTGATGTATAGAACGTTAATTCTCTATGCCATTACTCAAGGTCTCCTATCCCTATTCGTTTAGCGTAAGTAAAACAGTTGCCCTAAGTCCAAAACGTAGACTAATGATCAGTAATCCCTATGTGTACAATATCATTTTAATAGAGTATCTTAAATAAAAAGCATTAAGATTAAGAAACTACTAAGTAAAATTATAGATCAATAGGTTCATACAATGGTCAAATCAACATAGAATCCAACAATATAGAAATAGGTTCATCATAACACAACCTAACCTAGAAGAATTTATCTACTCATTATTCGAAAAATAATACCACAACTGATAGATGAAATAAACATAAGAAGTCATTTGAAGAGAAGCCCTGCAATGGCTTCAAATGCTCTCAAAATCATCACTTGTGCTCTCAAACTCGTGCTTCAGTCTTCAAATTTTGTAATCCTTGTCAAACTGTTGAAAATCCCCTTAAAAAGCATTCAGAACGAGTCAGAATGCGTTAGAAAAAGCCCAGAAAAGTGTCCATTATGCGCATTATGTAAGCATTGTGTGCGATGCAACTCTTTCATCTATATCACGCACGTGATAGTGCACATGATTATTTCAGTAGTTGCATAAAAACTTACCCTTTTTCACCAGGATTTTCACTAAGCCTCATTCTTCCATACTTTCTTATTTTTCACTCGTTCTTGGGTCTTACTTCTTCCTTTTGGCTCTTCTTACGCTTATTTTTCACCAAATCTTTGCCTAATTAGATGCAATGACAGATTGCCATTAGGAAACAAATGTCCGCTTAGAGAAATAGTAAACTACTAATAAATAAAAGTTGAAAAATATATTAGAAATTATACATATAAAAAACAATAATCGATATCATTTTTCATTAAAAATCGGCATTTCTTATATATTATTCCCACCATCTTTTTTATTATAACTCATTTCAGAAAAAGAATTAGTACCACAATATAAGTCACTTTACATTACCAATGAATAATTAATGATATTTTTTCTACTATACCCTTAAAAAATTATTGTTCTCTCTCCTTTCAATTACGTAAATTTATTTTTCCCATATTATTAATGGAGAACAATTTTGTAAAAATATTCATAATTTTTCATTTTCATACAAAAATTATTAATTTTATTAATACATGTGAAAAGTCTAAAAGGACTTATAATAAAAAATAGATGTAGTATTAAAAAAATTAAATAATAAAGGTATAGACTGAAATATTATGAACCCTATAAATAAATAAAGGCAGTAGAAATTAAAAAAGAAAATTTATAAAATCGAATTAAAGAGTTTGTTTAGTTTTGTTCATTAGTTTTTCATTTCATTTATATTGGAACACTTATTTTATTTTATAAATAGCTCATATTGATTTTAAAAATCACTACAAGTATAATTGAAGAGACAACATTTAACCTATTCTTTATCATTATGGATAAAATTTAGGAAATTAGTGTTTATGTAAAAAAAAAAAAAAAAAACCTATTACATGACATGGTTTGGACTTATAACTTGGGATTTATGATTTTCAAATTCACTTGAATTAACTTATGCCTCCTTTTTAGGCCATTTTTATCACTTTTTGATATGAGCCTTTTCAACATCTCATGACCTCCCTAATAGCCTTAAAAAATCATTCTAAGCAAGTTTGATGTTGAATATTTTTCCATTTGAAGCTTGGAAGTAGGAGATATGGCCTTATGCTTGAAATGACTTATAACCTCCAAATGACCAAAATGCCCTTGGCTTGTCAAGATCATAAGTAGAGCTCCACAAATCAGATTGAGGCATACCATACCTTTCTAGAAAGCTAAGATCATGGGTAACAACTTTCATGTTGGCCAAAAATCCATTTGAAAACTCCTAAAGGGGCAAACGTTGCTTGGAAGTCAAGTAATTTCACAGACAAATTTCAGATGCCTCTGATGACCTGTAACTTGCAAGAACCATAACTTGAGTTCTACAAATCTCCTTGATGCCTTCCACCACTAAAATTAAAGGTCTTGAGATACTCTACAAGTTTCATGTTGGCCAAGGATCCATTTGAGACTTTCATTTTGAATTACTTTGCTTGGAAGTTTGACCTAAATCAGGGAATTTTACTCAGAAACCCTAATTTAGAAACTTCTCTTCTTCTTGATTTCTTTTGATTTCTCCTTGACACAACACCACATCCATATCCACATATCAAATGATGAACCCCACATCCTTCAAATAGGCCTTGATGCCCTTCAACCAAGCATTTGACCTAGGGTTGACCCAAGGTTGACCTAGATGACACCCTAGTTGACTGTACTTCAACTCTGGCTCTTGTAACCACACCAATGACTTGTCTTACTTTCAAAAGGACCCTCTAGGTATTCCATGCCCTCAATTAATAACCCATAACTTCTCTGATGATCTTCACATACCCTCAAGATAGGAGAGAAACCCACTGCTTGGCCTTTAAACTTCCCAAAGCTTCAATTTCTTTCTTGGTGATTTGAATAGGCTTGAATCTTGATAAGAGGCTCTTGAATACATTCCTTGAGATGAAAAATAGCACTTGATCACTTGTCAGATGACTTGTTATGCTATGCTATGCAAATGATTAGACTATGTACATGACTTTTTATACAAATGACAATGCAATTGAAACATAAACCAAGTGAAGTAGGTTGAGCAAATTTTAGGGTGCAACACATGTTCCTGATACAATAAGAAGGAAACTTGATGATAAAAGTGAACCCATGATTCTGGTAGGATATCATAAGACTGGAGCATTCAAGCTATTCAATCCAATGAACAATAATACCGTGATAAGTCGAGACATTGCGATTGATGAGAATTATGCCTAAAATTGGAATGTAGGTGATGTGACTAACAACCCATTGATGGGCTATGACATTGATGAAGAAAGTAGTGAGAATAAAGAAATTTTAGTCGATAATGTTCCAGTCATTATCGAAGTCGAAACAGATAATTGAGAGAGTGTGTCTAGCACAAGCCAATGACCTTAAGAACCAAAGTTCTTTTTGCAAGGCTTCAATACTATGAAGTGGTTGGTGATGATGAAGTCATAACATATGGAGAATTAGTTCATTTTGCTTTAATTGTAGGTGTTGAACCAATCAACTATAGAGAGGCTTTAAAGAATAAACAATGGAAGTTATTATGGTCGAAGAGTTGCAAGAAATCAAAATAAATAACACATGGGAGTTATTAGAATTTCCAACATATACAAAAGCTATCGAAGTGAAGTGGGTGTTTAATTTGAAACATAATGTTGATGGGTCGAAAGTGAGACATATGGAAATATTAGTAGCTTGAGGATTTCTTCAGAGATCAGGACTTGACTACACTGAAGTATATATATACACCAGTAGCAAGATTGAAGATTGTTTGATTAGTGGTAGCCTTAGCATGTAAGCAAGGCTGGTCGACATTTCACTTAGATGTGAAATCAACATTTTTGAATGGTCCTCTAGATGAAGAGGTATATGTCAGACATGAAAGCTGCAAGAAGAATCCTGAGATACTTAAAAGGATCGAAAAGCTATAGAACTTTATTTCCACACGATATTGAAAGCAAAGAAACTGATATTACTTGTTATTCAGATGCTGATTGGTGTGGAGATAAGAAAGATCGAAGAAGCACAAATGGTTATTTCTTCCAAGTATTTGGTGCCCCAATCTCATGGTGCTCGAGAAAGCAACCTCTGGTGGCATTATATAGCAGGATCCTATGCTGCGTGTCAAGCAATTTAGATCAGATTTATGTTGGAAGAGATGGAGATCGAAGTCAAGAAACCTCAGGTGCTACATATCGACAACAACTCAACAATTTATCTTGCAAAGAATCCAATTCTGCATGGAAGGAGTAAGCACATTGAGGCTATTTTCATTTCCTAAGGGAGAAGCTAAATCAGGGTGAGTATTTGACCTTTAGGTGAGTGTTTTACCCAATGTGAATGCTTCCCCCTCATGATGAACCATCCGTGGTATCAAAGCTGATGGTTTGAGTAAAAGACCGACTCCTTGCATCGAAAGTCTTCCTGACATGGTGTTCATGTGGCGTGTTCCATTGAAGTGCCCATGACGAGATAAAGGTGTCTCCCAATAGCGGTGCACGCATATGGATGAAAAAGTTTTCGCTTAAGGGGGAGCATAATGGATTAATTCACACTTGAGAGGGATATGTTGAGAAACAAGTGTGAGTTAAGTTCCACATTTCTTAGAAAAATGGAGGTTCGACACTTTATAAGTGATATAACTCATACACCTGTCACCTTAAGGTTTTGGGTGAGTATGTGGTGTGTCTCTAACTAATATGTGGTGCTCAGAAAGGAAGACCCTAAAGTAAAAATGGTATCTTGTGTTGGCCCTCCGAATTAGCCCCATGAAATGAGTATACCGATATTTATTACAAGAATTTAAATAATTTCGCCTAGAAAAAAAGAACTTCTCGTAACTTCTCATATTCCCATAAAATTACTTCCTTGTTAAAAAATGAGAAAGTGAATTCCCATGAAATTTTACATACTTTTTAAAATTTAATTAAAACCACAAATTTTCTATAAAAAATACTTTTTCAAAAAAACCACCATAGAATAAATCTCTGATTTTTATTTTACTGGATAAGTAATTCCTGCGAATAAATTTTGAGTTTGGGAAATGATGACTTCTTTGCAAGTGTACCGATGATGTCGTAGTAATAAAAAGATAAAATCCACAAGGATTTTGTTCGAACAAGACAAGAATTATGAAATGTAATAGAAAACAGTAAATAGGGTGAGGGTTGCAAGTTTCAGTGCAAAAAGTAAATAAACAAGTCAACAATGTCACGAAAGCGGTCAGGTCGTGTTGTAGAATCCCCTATTTCTCTATTGTCGATGTTTGATGCCATGTATGAATGATCTAATCACTATAACCCCACATCGAATTAAAAAAAACCATTATAGCCGACCCCTCACGAAATAACTCACTAACCACTACTCCGAGCTTTCTATCCCTAGTCTGCCAGCGTAAGCAGGGTTAGGCGATGTATAGAACGTTAATTCTCTATGCCATTACTCAAGGTCTCCTATCCCTATTCGTTTAGCGTAAGTAAAACAGTTGCCCTAAGTCCAAAACATAGACTAATGATCAGTAATCCCTATGTGTACAATATCATTTTAATAGAGTATCTTAAATAAAAAGCATTAAGATTAAGAAACTACTAAGTAAAATTATAGATCAATAGGTTCATACAATGGTCAAATCAACATAGAATCCAACAATATAGAAATAGGTTCATCATAACACAACCTAACCTAGAAGAATTTATCTACTCATTATTCGAAAAATAATACCACAACTGATAGATGAAATAAACATAAGAAGTCCTTTGAAGAGAAGCCCCGCAATGGCTTCAAATGCTCTCAAAATCATCACTTGTGCTCTCAAACTCGTGCTTCAGTCTTCAAATTTTGTAATCCTTGTCAAACTGTTGAAAATCCCCTTAAAAAGCATTCAGAACGAGTCAGAATGCGTTAGAAAAAGCCCAGAAAAGTGTCCATTATGCGCATTATGTAAGCATTGTGTGCGATGCAACTCTTTCATCTATATCACGCACGTGATAGTGCACATGATTATTTCAGTAGTTGCATAAAAACTTACCCTTTTTCACCAGGATTTTCACTAAGCCTCATTCTTCCATACTTTCTTATTTTTCACTCGTTCTTGGGTCTTACTTCTTCCTTTTGGCTCTTCTTACGCTTATTTTTCACCAAATCTTTGCCTAATTAGATGCAATGACAGATTGCCATTAGGAAACAAATGTCCGCTTAGAGAAATAGTAAACTACTAATAAATAAAAGTTGAAAAATATATTAGAAATTATACATATAAAAAACAATAATCGATATCATTTTTCATTAAAAATCGGCATTTCTTATATATTATTCCCACCATCTTTTTTATTATAACTCATTTCAGAAAAAGAATTAGTACCACAATATAAGTCACTTTACATTACCAATGAATAATTAATGATATTTTTTCTACTATACCCTTAAAAAATTATTGTTCTCTCTCCTTTCAATTACGTAAATTTATTTTTCCCATATTATTAATGGAGAACAATTTTGTAAAAATATTCATAATTTTTCATTTTCATACAAAAATTATTAATTTTATTAATACATGTGAAAAGTCTAAAAGGACTTATAATAAAAAATAGATGTAGTATTAAAAAAATTAAATAATAAAGGTATAGACTGAAATATTATGAACCCTATAAATAAATAAAGGCAGTAGAAATTAAAAAAGAAAATTTATAAAATCGAATTAAAGAGTTTGTTTAGTTTTGTTCATTAGTTTTTCATTTCATTTATATTGGAACACTTATTTTATTTTATAAATAGCTCATATTGATTTTAAAAATCACTACAAGTATAATTGAAGAGACAACATTTAACCTATTCTTTATCATTATGGATAAAATTTAGGAAATTAGTGTTTAAGTAAAAAAAAAAACCTATTTAATCTATCATATAAGAAGATATGTGTTGGAATAGACCAATTTCCCCTTCTGTATTGTGAGTCTTCCACGTATGCTTATTTTTGCAATGGGCAAACCCATACAACAGTTTTTAAATATTCTTTATTGCTCTCTCTCTCTCTCTCTCTCTCTCTCTCTCTCTCTCTCTCTCACTCTCTCTCAGCTTCTTTTTCTCATCTTTCATTATCCCTGTCATAACTTCTTCCACTTATACCAAATCCTTTCAATATCTCACTTTCTAAACACTCATTTCTTTATAAACCCATTTTCCTTTAAATACTCCATTTCAATGGTTCCTATAACCTAAATAATGAGAAGATAGAAAAAAGAGGTAAATAAAAAGGAGACCTTGAAATAGGAACGCAGTAGAAACTCAAGGCGGAGATGGTGGGAGAGGCGGTGGCTGAAGTGGAGGGAGGAAGTGGTGGCTATGATATCGAGTGGGTAAGGACTGACCTTGCAAACCGGTGACAAAAATGACTGGGACACTAATATTTTCTTTACACTTTTCTGGTTACCTTCATCATGTTGCTTCGATGTCGATAACTGCTTTTAAAGAGAATAACATGTATAATATAATAGGTTTGATGGATCCGTCAAGGTACATTCTATAGTAACTTAATTTCTACTTTTGATTTACCTTTTAGTGTTTAAGGTTCAGTTTATGCATTTTGAATTTGCATTTTATAGTTTGATTATGTGAATAAAAGCTATGATTTTTAATTTTCTTTTTGATCTTACCGACTAATCAGAACCTGAAGTGGGCCAGAGACAACATCTGCGATGCTGGGTGTGAGAGATGAGAAGGGAGTGTACCTGCAAGGCACTTCGATGCTAACGTGAGAATCGAGAGAAAAGAAGACAAGTACAGAGTATGTGTGTGTTAGAATGATTACGAAATACCTGACCCTCTCAAATGAGATGGTTTTTATAGTGTCCCCAACGCTTGGCCATTGGTCCTTATTTTCAGGGTGAGATAACCGTTCCCTGAAGAATAGGTAACTTCCAAAAACTAGTTGTTGGGACGGGCAGAGGTGCCCAGAACTAGCCTTTGCTACAGGCATAGGCGCAGTAACAGGCACATGAACCGTGACTGTTTCTAGATGGTGGAACCGTTCGTGACGAGCAGGAACTGCTGAGGAGGGGCGGCTGACCATAGAAGTCAACCGACCAAGCTTCTCTGATGGAGGGGCAGAAATGTAAATGCTCCCATAAATTGTCTAGACTTAGGAAATTGGGTTGTTCTGGGAGCAAAAGTGGATTGGGTCATGCCTAGCCATTGGGTCATTCCGGAACAGGAGCCCCCTAAGTCGTTGCTCCCGAGCATGGGAGCAATGACTTAAGCGCAGTTCGTAGTCCTGAGGAGGACCAGACATGGTCGTCGCCTGTTGCTGGGACAAGGTTGTTCCTTGGTTCCCGAGGAAACTTATGCCTGGGGGACCTGTAACGTAGCCTGGCGGGGAGCTCAAAGTACGGGGAGCCCAACGGTTGATGTGATCTGAAGAGTGAAGTGTCACGTGTGCCTCGAGCCATGTGTCTCATTTAACGCGTAATGATGGCTAGGGTAGGGTCATGATGATGCCCCTAGCCGTGTGTGCTTGTCCACGTGCCCATAGACCGTCTATAAATAGAGGGAGAAGCTACTTATTTTCACTTTTTGTTTCTCTTTCTTTCCTTATTTTCTGCTTCTGCAATCCGACGCCTGTTGTCGTTCAACAGCATCTGACCATCGTACGTGCACCGACTAGATTTCTTTGATCCTAAACTTCCTTCCTTAATCACGTAAGTACTTGAACTGATCTCTATTATAGGTTTATTCACTTTTTGATTTTTAGAATGCATGTGGTTAAGGAAAAACTAGGTAGCGTAGCGGCTGTTTCCGGTGACTGGTGGTGGCTGGCGGTGGTTTGGCCACTTTTCACTGTTGTCGGCGTCTCCAGAGCCTTAGAAGCTTAGGCTTTTCAGTTGATTTTGATTTCTTTGCAAAAATGGAAGCGTTCGTCACTGGTGGAAACTGTGAATTTCCGGTGTACTTATGAGTTTTCTGGTGGTTTTCCAACAAAAATTCAGGGTAGCGTACCAAGGAGGCTCTCTTCCGTGTGCGTTAGAGGGATTGTCTCGGGTGCTTCCTCGTATCGTAGTTGTGCCATTTGAGTAGGGCTTAGGTCGGGGACATTGTCCTCGGGACTTTGCACGCCTTTTTACTTGACTAGCGGTGGAAGGATGGATTTGACTTTGTCATCGAATTCACTTTTATCCTCTACTTTTCAGGTAAAGGAGATGTCGCGCGAGATTGAAGATGAAATCCTGAGAGATCTGTACAAGGAGTGATCCTTGGAGGATACTGAGACTGATGATACTTCCACACTGCAGGATGTTGGGGAAGTGCCTATTTCGAAGACAACCACAGAGGAGTGGCTTGTTGTGGAGCCTGGGGAGCATGCCTCTTACACCGGGGATGCCTTCACGTCAGTGGGGGATGAGGAAGATTGAAAGGTCCATTTACCCAGAGAGGAAGACCGCATCTGCTCGTCATACAGGGAGAAGTTCCCTATGTACGAATGTGTCTTCAAAGAGATAGGGATGAGGCTTCCCTTTTTAGATTTTCAGAGGGAAATCTTTGTGCACCTGGATCTGGAGCCTTCGCAGCTGCATCCGAACTCGATTTCCTTCATACGGGAATTTGAGCTGGTGTGCGATTACCTGGAGATTGGAGCTACCCTTCCCCTTTTCATTATTGTCTTCCATCTTCAGCGACAAGAGGAGGAAGCTATTCAATCCCTTTTCTGAGTCTATTAGGACTTTCAAGGAAAGGTTTTATATTATTGAGCATGTTTCAAAGAAATCCACTGACTCCACGTTTGTCTGGGAGGTCTCGACAGACGAGGCGGGGAAGCCTTAGTCGACGAGCATGGCATAATACTGGCACGGAGGCTGTTCAAGTTTTACTCTTCACATGCTGGGGGATGATGATCGAGCCAGCTATGCCAAGCTAGTGGCTTTCGTGGACGACTTTCTACCCGCCCAGTGTGTGACATGTGCTGGGAAGATTATTTATGAAGAAGATGGGGGCCCAAGGTGGAGGCCCGATATATCAATATGAAGGAGCTCCTCGAGTGTAGCACTCGTGCGAGGGCTTTAGAACTTCTGGTTAGCCTTTAATTTCCTCTTAGTTTGTTCAAGTTGTTATTTTCTTCGTGTATTAATGTGCTCATTATTTTGCAGGTAAAATATTTTATGCCTAAGAATGAATGGTAAAGAATGCTCAGGGGAAGCTTAAGAAGGGTGTAACGATCGAGAAGAGCCGCCTCAGCCAGCAAGCGCCTCCTCTTCAAACGGGGTCGGGGACCTCCTCGTATAACCCATCGACTGTCCAGACATCCCCCGTGCCTGTAATTTTAAGGCTCAAGCGTCAACGGACGGGTGAGATTGTGGACCTCACCAGGAGAGGGAGAAGAACAGATTTGAGCTACCCCCGTGCCTGCACAATAAGAGATTCTTCGAGGGTTCTTCTTTGGCAATTCCTCGGGCGGAGTCTCTGAAGCTCGAGGAGATAGACTGCTCGAGCAAAAGGATAATGCTTGCTCAGGATTCTTCTGCCCTGATAAGCGTTCTGGATATGGCGGTGGTTTACACCGAGGAGGGTTCCCACCATGAATTTGAGCTGAAGAAGGCCCAGGCTGCGGTTGTGGACCTAGAAGAGAAGTTGAAGAAGTCTCAGAAGGAGCAGTCCAGGGTCGTCGAGGAGGCGGTGAAAAAGTGCCAGGATAAGCTGGCCAAGACCAACGAGGAGAAATATACCCTTACTGCGAAATAGAAAGCCGTTGAGGACCTGGTCGAGCAGTTGAGGGCCGCCGTTGCTCCTGCTGAGGGTGAGAGTGAGAAAGTGAAGACATTGAAGACTCAGGCTGAGTTGGTCGCTTGCATTATCCAGGTGGAGGACGGCTCTATGGCCATCGCCGAGGAGACCTTCAACAATGTCATGGAGCAACTGAAGATCATGAACCTCGGGTTCCTCCATAATGTTGTGGGCAGCAGAATCATCATCCCTGGCTTTCTTCAAATTGGCGAGGAATATGCGCAGGCTTCCCGTGAAGAGCCTCAACAGACAGAGGAGCAACTTTTCTTTCAGCTGTACTTTCAGACTGCGCACCATGTTTTTGTATTTTCGTGTGTGTGGGGCTTGGCCCCTTTGTCTTGTAACAAGCACAATCGCGGTCCTTGAGGTCGTTTTTATGATAATATTTATTTTCGCCCATGGTGGTCGAGTATGAATGATTCATTTTCGTGCATGTTTATACTTTGCTTTATTTTCGCTAAGTGTCAAACGTTGCTCGATGCTCGTGCCCGTTGTATGGGCTACTTTAGTGAATGATTTTTATTGTTTCGGGATTTTCTCGAAAAATTATGTTCGATAGTGAGGGGATTTGGTCGAAAGGCCTGGGTAGCTTCTGGGCATCAGAGCGAAGCTCAGGCCGCGTTTGTGGCGTGAACTTCCCATCGCGAGTTAGGTGTTCTTCCTTTCATGGTACTTTGGCGGCGGTGGGCTCGATCGAGGGACCGCTGTCAGGCATGGGTTTTGCTTGTTTTTAAGCAAAAGCCTACATTTATTTACCTTGGTAATGCAGCGCTTGTACCAGGGCACACACTTATGGTTGGTATGTTGTGCTCGTCGTGCCGACGAAGCATGTCGATAGTTGAGGCCTTAGCTATAATATTTTTTTAGCTTTTTGGTGTTCCACGGTCGAGCGAGTTCTTCCCCATTGAGATGTTCTAGGTAGTATGCCCTATTCTCTGTTTTCGCTCGAACACGATAAGGTCCTTCCTAGTTTGCGGTGAGCTTGCCTTCATGGGAATCTTTGTGATTCCTTCTTTGGACGAGACTTCCTACTTGGAACTCTCGTCGTATAAATTTGGCATTGTGCCTAATCACGATTTTTTGTTTTAGTGAGGCCTCGCGGAGGGCTGCTTCTGACCGGACCTCTTCGATAAGATCGAGCTCCTTCCTTAGTGCCTCGCTATTTGTCTCCTTGTTCAGGGGGCTTCAGTCCATTTGGAGGGTATAAGAATCTCAATAGGGATCACTGCCTCAGTCCCGTACGCTAGACGAAAAGGGGTTTTCCCGGTCGAAGAGTAGGGTGTAGTACGGTAGGCCCAGAGCACGTTGTGCAGCTCCTCGACCCACTATTTCTTTTTTTTCATCTAGTCTCCATTTGAGGCCTCGTACGATTACCCTGTTCACTACCTCGGCTTGCCTGTTAGTCTGGGGATGCTCGACGGACGCGAAGTGTTGCTTTGCGCCCAGTTGTCCGTGAGTTGTGTCCCGTTATCGGTGACGATTGCTTGGGGGATTTCGAAGTGGGCAAGTATGTTCTGCTTATTGAAGCGAAGTATTTTGTGGGCCGTTATTTTAGCCAGAGCCTCCGCTTCTATCCACTTTGTAAAGTAGTCAACGCATATTATTAAGTACTTGTTCTGATTTGACCCTACGATGAATGGTCCTAGGATATCCAGGCCCCACGATGTGAAGGGCCATGGGGATGACATTGATTTGCATTCATTTGGTGGTGCCAAGTGCATATACCCGTGTCGTTGACATTTGTCACATCTCTTCACATGTTTCTTTGTGTCATACTGCATGGTTGGCCAGTAATATCCCGCTCCTAGACCCTTCTTGGCGAGGGATCTCCCCTCGAGGTGCTGGGTGTTGATCCCCTCATGGATCTCGCACAGAACGTGGACGACCATATCCTCCTGGACACATTTGAGAAGAGGGATGGAAAACCCTCGCCTGTAGAGCTTGCTTTCGACTAGGACGTAGGAGCAGGCTCTACGCCTGACTATACTGGCTTCCTTGGGGTCGGACGATAGTTCGTCCTTGGCGAGGTAATTGTAGACGGGGATCATCCAACAATTCTTGTTGTCGATGACGTGCACGCAAGGGTCATAGAAGCTTTCTCGATGCTGGGTCACGAAAGTACTTCCTGGATGACAGATTTGTTTCCCCCTTTCCTTTCGTGCTCGCCAGCTTTGACAAAACATCCGCCCGAACATTGTGTTTGCGAGGAACATGTTTTACCTCCACCAATGTGAACTTTGTCATCTTCTCCTTGACCAGGGTCAAGTATTCAGACAAATTATCATTCTTGACCTGATATTCTCCCCAAACTTGGAGGCCCATGAGTTGAGAATCGGTGCAAATGACGACTTCTTCGGCCAATAGGTCTTCGGCAAGGTGTAGACCCACGAGGAAGGCTTCGTATTCAGTCTGGTTGTTCGAAGTGGGGAAAGACAAGGTAAGCAGCACTTTGATGAGGATTTCTTCCTTGTTTTCCAAGATAATACCTGCCCCGCTCCCTGCCGAGCTGGATGCTCCGTTGATAAAGATTTCCATTTGCGAGCACCACAAGTAAGGGAATTGGGCAGGGTCATCTCTGCGACGAAGTCGGCCAGCGCCTGAGCCTTGAGGGCCTTTCTTCTCTCATACTAGATGTCGAAACCGGACAGTTCCAACAACCATTTAAGCATTATGTCGGCCATGTCTGGGTGGCCCAATAGTTGCCTTACAAGCTGGTCCATGCGTACCACAATCGTGTGGGCCAGAAAATAGTGTCTCAGCCTTCTTGCAGCGTTGATAAAGGCTAGGGCCACTTTCTCTATCTGCTAGTATCTCAACTCTGGTCCTTGCAGTGCTTTGCTCGTGAAGTGTATGGGCTTATGCCCATTGGGTGTTTCGCGAATGAGGGTAGCACTGACGGCCTCGGACGCGACGGCGAGGCAAAGATATAGGGTTTCCCCGTTATCTAGCCGGGAGAAGACCAATGGTTCTGACAGAGCTTGTTTCAAGTGGAGGAAGGCTTTGTTGCATTCCTTCGTTCATTCAAATGTCGCCTCCTTGAGGAGGAGTTTGAAAAAGGGGACTGCATGTTGAGCAGATTTTACCACGAAATGGGACAGCGAAGCGAACATCCCATTTAGGGATTGGATGGACTTCTTCGAGTTTGGCATGGAGAACTCAGAGAAGGCTCTGCACTTGTCGGGGTTAGCTTTGATTCTTTGTTCTATTATATAGAAGTTGAGGAATTTGCCTGATCGTGCCCCGAAGGTGCACTTCTCCAGTTTGAAGCGCATCCTTTACTTCCTGGCCTGCTCGAAGAATTTCTTCAAATGGCTCATGTGATTGGATTCCTCGTGGGATTTCACGATCATGTTTTCCATATCTGCTTCGAGCATATCCCTGATTTCTTCTCGAAAGACCTTGTTCATCATTCTTTGGTAGGTAGCGCCAACATTTTTCAAGCCGAATGGCATTACATTGTAGTAGTAGTTGCCTGATTCAGTCATGAAAGTTGTGTACCTTTTGTTGCTTTTTGCCATAGGTATTTGGTTAGCCTGAAGACGCGTCCATGAAAGATAACAATTTAAATCCAGTAAAATTATCAACTAATCTGTCTATGTTAGGGAGGGGATA
This sequence comes from Lathyrus sativus, assembly GCA_963859935.3. Taxonomy (NCBI): domain Eukaryota; kingdom Viridiplantae; phylum Streptophyta; class Magnoliopsida; order Fabales; family Fabaceae; genus Lathyrus; species Lathyrus sativus. Next base: position 739,401,191 of record OZ012735.1, on the reverse strand, counting down.
TACGTCTTTAGGACAGACCCTATTAAGATCGGTGTAGTCAATTGCTGGTGCGGTAAAGTGACAAGCAACAAAAGATTTGGAAGTTTTTTCCGAGAAATTTATCGTGTCCACAGAGATTAGTGTTATTGAACTGCCATTCAACAATTTAAATGTTATTGAGTTTGAGTTAAAATGGGTTTAAAGTAAATGCGTAAATTTAAAGTAAACGTATAAAAGAATTCATTCTTCAGAAAGGATAGAACTCTCGGGATTGAACTTCACATACCTGTTAAATACTTAAACTTACGACCCAGTTGTACTCAACTTACATCATTCATCAACATTATCATGTACCACTCACAACAGGGTTATTTCTAACATAAAGTTGAGATATCAACCATGTCACTCGCATTGACGATCTCTCAATACAACACGAACAACACGGAGGCATTAAGAGTTGATACCCACATGAATATTAAACCTAAATATATCTCTAGAGTCTATGCCCAATAAATATTCATCATAAACCCAGATTTGAACCATACATTTCTGCTACAACTCAAACCCAAATCAAGAAAGCAATCATCAATGCTAATTTGTAAAGAAAGCTTTATACAACACCATGAGTAATAAATATACATATAAATAAAGCATACTTACAAACATACTCCAAAAAATGGTACTTACAAAGGGAAAAAATGGAGAAGAAAGCAAATTTCTCACGGTGTCAAACACGATCAACCAAGCTCCTGACTCTGGATCATTCGATTACAAGTAACAAATGTTGTTTCCTAAGCTCTAAAACTATGAAGAAATAAATTTTGGATGCGTTGAGACCAAAAATACCCAACCCATACCTAAAAACTTGTGTTTTTAGCCCTTTTAATGTGTTTCTGCCCAGGAAAATTCATCCGACGAACAAAGGTGGCATTTGCTACTGCCTCTGGTGCATTTATCGTAACTCCGTTTGAGGCCCGGTCAGAAGCGTCAGAAAGGTTATTCAATGCTCTATATGAATATGTAAAAATATCGTTGCTTGAATACCTATAAAAATGAGAGAAAAACTATTAAACTCAATCGTATTTACACGAAAATACTAGTATAGACTAAATATACACTTTAATGTAAACTATACAACATATGCACAAAAGTTGAGGTTTTTTTGGTTGAATTAAGTCAATAAGTGCCAATTATTCACACTCAATATCACTCCAATATAGAATTTATCAAACTCTCCCCAACTTGAACTTGTTTTTCCCTAAACAAGAATTAGTCAACTCAAAGAAACAAAAGCGACAACCAAACAACTACGCAACAACAAGTTTTAACAAACAAAAACAAATGCAATGGTTCAAACGAAAACGTTAAATACAAAGCAACATACTTACCACTAAACTACAACGAAAACATAACCACAAAACAAAGGCAACGTACAAAAATCATGCCAAACATTCCAAAACAACACAAGTTCAATCATGAACCACACCTAGCAAAAATTCACCAATGGATGAAAAACACAAAAAATGAGAAATTTGACTCTCACACTACAATCTTGCAAACAAAATACTAAATTATGCATTCATCTAAAAATTCATATTGAACATACAAAGGCAAGAATCACAACGGCTTTTCAAGGTTTTAATGTGGCTAAGTTAACAAACAATGGTTAATTCCTAAAACTAATCGAAACAAAAACTTGCCTAAACCTAAGGGAGTGATCAACTCACAAAAGTTCAAACACAAAATTTCAATCAAACTTCTCTCATCCCAAGTGTTACACCAAACACACCTTACTTATTAGCACAATTATTTGATACTCTTTTTGTTTTTCTTTTTCAAAATTTTTCTCTTTATTTTTCTTTCTTTTTCTCTTTTTTCATTCTTTTTCACAACCGCATAGCAACCAACAACATAAGTGATAAAACATTATTCTCCCCAACTTGAACTCAACCAATATCGATGTATGAATACTTGAGCGGTAAATTAGCAAGTGTATTAACTTTTAACGATGTAGTAATAATTGGGGTTTTCCCAGAGTCGATCTCTCGAGGACTGCGTACAATTTTCAAGTACAAATATTAATTCAATTAAACAAAATATCCTTGGGGTTTTGTTTGGGGTTTTAAAAGAAAAAGCATAAAATTAATTTAACGAATATGAGAAAATATGCTAGGGGAAGTGTATGAATTTCTTAGTACGAACCCTGGAGTACTATCGACGAGATATGCCTCAAAACCTTAATTTTTATTGAACCTCAAAAGTATTTTTCTTAAATTCCTTAACTGAAAAACCTTTGATATTCTTCCTTGACCCTAATTCTTTAGCAGTCAAGGAAGGACATCAAACAATAGTTCTGACAAAGGTTTATTACAATCATTACAGGATATCCCTATTCCTAGGTAATATTTACTGTAATGTATTATACAAATTCAACGATCGGTTTTTCAGGCCAAATCCATAATCGTAAATTGTTCCCAATTTGTATGATCTTAAAAGTTTAAACGATTTTCATAACAAAAATATTAAGGGAAGAAACAAAATCTCAATTAGTAGTTCAACAGAGGTTCATTACAACACAATTCAGGGGCACTCCCTAGCAATGGGGGGTTTAGCTACGCATAGTATTCAACAAAAACAACATAGAAAAGAGAAACATTACTTGGAGAATAAAGTTGATCTTCAATTTCTTCCGATCATGAAAATCTCATCGTCTTCCCAATTCTCCAGAGCTTCCCAATTTCAGTTGTATTTTCTTCGTACAATCCAAAAGTCTTTTTCTCTTTCCGAAATCACATCTTAATAGTATCAGATCAATCTTTTCCACGCGCAAATTCCAAATTACCCTTCATGCAGTCACACTGGCCAGAATTCAAAAACAACAGAAATATGGTCACCCTACCCAACACGGGTCGTTTCAGCTGACACAGGCATCCGCATTGGGACACTGTCAGAAATCTTCAAAATGCAACCTACAGGCATGCTGACACGGGCTGTGTCAACTGACACGGGCGCCCATGTCATCCCCCTAGTTTCTCCTTTACTTGCTCTTCTCTTCCCATCCTGACACGGGCACCCGTGTCAGGCCTCTGATTTTGCGGAAAATCCTCCCAAACTCAGTCGACTTTGTATTTCTTCCTCTGATTACTTCCATGGACCTGAAATCACTAACACTACCAGACCAAGACATCAAAAGTGCTTTATTTAACATAAATTTAAAATGCAAAAACTTAAACGGACAAAATGCAAAAACTTAAGCAATTAAAGGAAAAAGACAAAGAAACAACTCACAGTGTTACCGATTAAATAGAATTCTTACTGAATAAATGACTGAAACCAAGTAGAACAGGTGAGCAATCACAACCCCAAACTTAACTCGTTGCTTGTCCTCAAGAAATGCATGAGATAAAACAAGGTCACCCCAAAATTCTTTTCTTACCACAATACAACCAATGTCTTTCGTCACTTGTTGTTCACCTTATTGTCAAGTATCCGGTTTCCTGATCCCAGCTGTCCGCTGCACTTCCATATCAAAGCACTTATTTACCTGCAAGCTTTTCACACTTCTCACCAATTCTCTCTGGGTTAAAGCATTTTTTTCACTCAAAATTCAACATATGCAATACTAACTTTTAAATTTGAATAAATTCTACCTTCATCACACAGACAAATTACACATATTTTTAAGGTCTTAGGGTTGTAACGGGGCTGAGGTATGATGGGATAAACAATGAAACGGGTACACAATAGTTTTTTAGGCTCAACATTCGTGATGTCGTTATTTCTTCTCTGTGCTTGCATTACTACCAAGGGGGTTCCATCATGCCATTTATTTGCGACTTATCAACGCGTAGGCAAGTGCTCTCTTTTTTTATTTCTTTTCTTATTTCTCTTTTTATTTATTTATTATGATGTACATATTTCTCTTTTTTTTTTCGCACTTGCCTTTCTTATTGTAGGCGTACTACCCCAAACTTAGAATTAGCACAAGTTCAACAACTGCAACACGTATGCCGAGCAGGGTAGGGAGTGTTTGGCTATAGGTTAACGACGGTGGTTATCATAAACAATAGGATGTGGACTCAAAAGGGGGTACCAACGGATAAACATAATGAAGGGAAGGCTAGAAAGGCTCAGGGTTCAAACAAAAAGAATGCCTTAGTGTGTGTTCTCATGCAGTGTTCTGTGAGTAGAACATACGCAAATTCAAAGCGATAAAGCCATACCTGATTCACTCTCATGATGATGTAATATTTGGCTTATTATGCACTAACCATTTTGGATATAGCTTACAGGTTCCAAAGCACTTCTCATGTAATGTTGCTTCTTATCTGGTTTAAGTCAACCTTTCACTCTCGGTTCGATGTCATCAAGCTGCGTCCGACAATTGTTTTTGGTTATATCAACTTCCGGGGTGCCTAAGTATCCAGTCTGGGTTTAAGTCTTTCATCCTCTAACTACTCCTTCATCATTCATCCGATCAAATCCCATTTATCTGTAAGACAAGGAACACACAATAAATCAAAGTAAAGGGTAACAAAATGAAACTGAAATAACATAATTATAACAAAATAAAATAAAATACAATAAAAACCCCCCACACTAGAACCAAACATTAACCTCAATGTTTTAGAACACGTATGAGAGGGGACTCACAGGGCCTTACTGAGGAGGAGGAAAACGCAACATCAACTGCTGCATCATGTTGTACATGTCGTTCATGAGTGCCCCTTGGCGAGCTTGCTCCTCCGCTTGATGGGTTTGCTTAGCTATGAGGTGTCCAATTTCTCCATGCACCCACGACCAGTTGTCGTCGGCAGTAGATGATCTTCATGCGTCAGTATAAACGTGATGCGTCCGCAAGTGCACGGAAATATCAAAGTAATATAAAAGATTGTCGAACCCACAGAGACCAATGTCAATCTACCATTATCTATTATTACGGCGTAAAGCTAAGGCTAATGGAATTAGGAAAGTTGAATGCGAATGAAATTAAATGCAAAGGAAATAAAGATAATTGGTTTAAAGAAAAAGAGGTAAAGGGATATCGGTATGCAAGGACTTAGTTATCGGGGATTCGACAGGTCACCGGTGCTTTCTACTCTTTGCAAACACTTTTAAGAAGAAAATAACGGTTTAAAGACCTTTATCTCACGATGGTTGTTGACGCTAGTCGTAACTCTAAGGCGGAACGTATGTTGTCGCTATCCCGTTCGAGGTTAAAATTACTTTTTGAAAACCATTAAGTTCTAATCCCTTTTAAAGTGTTGTCGCTGTTTTTAAAACGAATGCCTAGTTTTTACTATCTGGTCTTAGCCGCAGTTGTCGCTTGTTGGTTCGTACCTTTATGAATTTCCCACTGTCGTGGCAAAACTACTTTTAAATAAGTTCTCGCTGTCGCGACGAACGTTTATTTAGAAATTAAGATTAAAAACTACGACCAGAAAGGTTATTTGTAAAAAGGGAAGGTACCGGTTACTATCGAATCCTGTCCTACTAATTCGGTTACATACCGATAAAACTAATTTAGCTAGACATGATAATTAATGCAAACGGAAATAGACATAAACAACTGAATAATAAAGCATGCATTATGACAGAAATAAAGTAGTAATTCAATTAATAAAAACCTGTAAATTGTACTGATCTCAAATCCTTGGGTAGTCCCCCATAATGTCGGTAGGATTCTACTTTGGTAAGAAGTAAAAGGTACAGGAACAAATAAAACCATACAAATGGGAATAAAAGGAAAAGGAAACGGGAAAATAATGCAAGAACGTAAATTCAGCTTCAATTGATAATTTCGGCAGCACTTCGATACGTCGAAGCCCCCCCCCCAGAAACTCTGAATCTAAGGCCTATTTATAGGAGATAATTCATTCTTCAACTTCCAGAGATCATGGGTGAGTTATGGAGGGAGTGGGAGTAACTTCCAGTAATGGGCAGTGAGCGGAGAAAGTGTAGGAAGAAATTAAGTTGAGAGTGATCGTGGCTACTTCTGATTTGAAGGTACTGATATTTTGTCTGCGTGACGGTCGTCATGAAATGTGACGGTCGTAATAAGCATGACGATCGTAAGGGTCATGTGACGACCGTCATATCAGCAAAATCCGTATCTGCTATTTTTCATCTGTTTTCCTTCCATTTCTTCTTCTTTTCTTTCTTTAGTCCAAATTCTCCCCAATCTGCTAAACGAAGTAAATTAATCATATAACAGAACATAAATCAAGATAAATTAATAATAGTCACAAATAAATGCATGTAAATCAAGCCAAATAAACGATATGATTTTGCATTATCAAACACCCCCACACTTAAACCATTCCTTGTCCTCAAGCAATCAACCAACACGGTGAAAAAGAAATAAGCATAATTTGAAACAAGGACATGGTGAGACTCTAATCATATGTGGCTATTAGGCTAATGTTATATCTACAGGTACTAAATATCAATACCAAGGATACCATGATTACACAATTTCAAAAACTCCCTACTTATGCAAACTAACCTGAGTCATGCCATTATAACTCAACCTATAACTCATGCTCTCTTTCACCCCATTTCATTCTAATGCAATCATATTAAGCCCGTTATCCATACACATTCATGGTAAGTAAACTTGTTAGTGACTATGATCTCATTGATATTTCATTCTTCTTTGCAAATATGCTTAAGCATCAATTGAACTTAAAAGGTTTGTACCGTTGGGCTAAGTGATCGGGTGAGGAGCACCTAACTTAGAAGGAACAAGCCTTTTTCTTCATAATTTTTCTTCTTATTTTAAACTAGAGATCATACACTTATTTGCATCGGTTTCTTACTTAGTGTGGTTGGGATGGTGCTGACTGCTTAAATAAACTACTTAGGGATTACTAAAAGAACTGGAGCTTTAAGGTCTCGACGTAATGGGTCCTCAAGTTGATTTTGCATATTTAGGGGGTTAAGGGTGTCAGGATGATATCAATTTTATCAAAACTTTCCCAAGTTTTTCTAACATAGCCTAAACAACCTATATACTTTCAGAGTACCATGTCATGAATCAAAAAGTTTTTGTTGGAGGTTAGAATTTTGAAATTTTGGGGAAGTTTGAATAATAGGCGAAAACCACGCATAAAGACTCGACAGCACATGCACAGACTTTGACATATTAGAAACAACAGTAAATCAAGCTAAAAAGCGATAAAATGAAAGCGGTAGAGTTCCTCCCCCACACTTAAACCAAACATTGTCCTCAATGTTTTAATAAAAGGTGGAAAAAGGAAAGATAGAACCTGTATGAATGCTACTGCGTGCTAAATCCTCTATGGTCTTGCTCTTGATGTCCATGTCTTTGTTGATCACTTCTACTTCGGCGACGAGCATTTTGAGATGCCTTCGTTTGTGTAATTCTTGCACCAACTCATCGTATTACTTACTTTCAGAGGAAGTACTCATCATCAGTGTCACCACCAGCAGCGACACTCGTAGGAATGGCAGTGGGCACAGCTCATCGTCATGTAGAGAGTTTTCGCCTAGATATAACTAAAGCGTAACAAGCGATACATTTCTTTATTTTATGCAAATGTAAACAAACAAATTAAAATAAAAGCCTTGTGGGTTGCCTCCCACACAACGCTTTGTTTAACGTCGATAGCTCGATGGCTAAGGAGTGCAAGTACTCATGGTGGTTCTTTCGAGAATGGTTCCTCGATCGAACTTTGAATAGTCTTCGGTTTACATGGCCACTTATCAAGCCATCGCTCATATCCCTCACCTTTTCATTTTTTTCTTCTGTAGGGTGGTTCCTTGTTTTGAATGCGTGGTGGTGGTTCTGGATCTATCCTGCGTATCACCTTTTCAAAATTGGGCTTAGTTATTTCATCCACCACCTCAAAAATTAATCTTACCCTTTTAACAGTAATGATGACCCTAGTTTCACGGTCCTCGAATTTTCTTTTCCTATGAGGGACCTTAGACAAAGGTGCATTGGTGTGGGTATTTTCCAGTACCTCTACATATGTTTTAGATTGGGAGTTTACCTTAGCTTCCACAACCAATTGTGAGAAAGAATTAGTTGGGGTATAGGGAGGAGGAGCAACATTGGGTGCTTCTTTCTCTATCTCTTCGACAACCTCCCTTTCCGGTGGTGTCGGTGGATTTTTCTCAATAATTATGTTTGTCTCATGAAAATTCTCCTCAGACTCATCATCACTCTCCCTAGGATCTTCTATTTGTTCTTTATTACTAGTGGTTACAACATTCACATGGCTCTCAAGGAAGGGTCCTAGAGATGTTTGTGTAAGCAAAGAGGTTTGAGTCTCCAAAGTCTTGCTGTGAGTCGCGAGGGAATCGACTATAATGCTCATCTGCTTAAGGTCTTCATCAATTTGGAGATGTTGTTTTCTAAAATCTTCATTTTGGAGAGTTTGTGTCTCCACAAAGCGCTCCATCATAGATTCTATCCTAGAGTGAGTAAACGTCTCTTCGAATTCTTCTAGTAATAGTTCAAGGTTGGATGTATCGAAATCTTGTGTTTTCTTAAAACATTGGGAGTCGTCATCGTAGAGGGAATTTGGGTGAGAATGCGTCGTATTGAAATCTTCTAATAATATTTCGAGGTCCGATTTAAACGGATCTTGTGGTTCCTCGAAATATTGGGGGTGGTAGTTATAAGGGAAATATGGGTTATACATAATGATTTAGATAAGAGTGTCTTAGTCTATACTATGCAACAACGGAATCACAATATTGACTGTTGGTCACCGACAACGGCGCCAAAAACTTGATGCGTCCGCAAGTGCACGGAAATATCGAAGTAATATAAAAGATTGTCGAACCCACAGAGACCAATGTCAATCTACCGTTATCTATTATTACGGCGTAAAGCTAAGGATAATGGAATTAGGAAAGTTGAATGCGAATGAAATTAAATGCAAAGGAAATAAAGATAATTGGTTTAAAGAAAAAGCGGTAAAGGGATATCGGTATGCAAGGACTTAGTTATCGGGGATTCGATAGGTCACCGATGCTTTCTACTCTTTGCAAACACTTTTAAGAAGAAAATAAAGGTTTAAAGACCTTTGTCTCACGATGGTTGTTGACACTAGTTGCGACTCTAAGGTGGAACGTATGCTGTCGCTATCCCGTCCGGGGTTAAAATTACTTTTTGAAAACCATTAAGTTCTAATCCCTTTTAAAGCGCTGTCGCTGTTTTTAAAACGAATGCCTAGTTTTTACTATCTGGTCTTAGCCGCAGTTGTCGCTTGTTGGTTCGTACCTTTATGAATTTCCCACTGTCGTGGCAAAACTACTTTTAAATAAGTTCTCGCTGTCGTGACGAACATTTATTTAGAAATTAAGATTAAAAACTACGGCCAGAAAGGTTGTTTGTAAAAAGGGAAGGTACCGGTTACTATCGAATCCTGTCCTACTAATACGGTTACATGCCGATAAAACTAATTTAGCTAGACATGATAATTAATGCAAACAGAAATAGACATAAACAACTGAATAATAAAGCATGCATTATGACAGAAATAAAGTAGTAATTCAATTAATAAAAACCTATAAATTGTATTGATCTCAAATCCTTGGGTAGTCCCCCATAATGTCGGCAGGATTCTACTTTGGCAAGAAGTAAAAGATAAAGGAACAAATAAAACCATACAAATGGGAATAAAAGGAAAAGGAAACGGGAAAATAATGCAAGAACGTAAATTCAGCTTCAATTGGTAATTTCGGCAGCAATTCGATACGTCGAAGCCCCCCCCCCCTAGAAACTCTGAATCTAAGGCCTATTTATAGGAGATAATTCATTCTTCAACTTCCAGAGATCATGGGTGAGTTATGGAGGGAGTGGGAGTAACTTCCAGTAGTGGGCAGTGAGTGGAGAAAGTGTAGGAAGAAATTAAGTTGAGAGTGATCGTGGCTACTTCTGATTTGAACGTACTGATATTTTGTCTGTGTGACGGTCGTCATGAAATGTGACGGTCGTAATACGCATGACGGTCGTAAGGGTCATGTGACGACCATCATATCAGCAAAATCCGTATCTGCTGTTTTTCATCTGTTTTCCTTCCATTTCTTCTTATTTTCTTTCTTTAGTCCAAATTCTCCCCAATCTGCTAAACGAAGTAAATTAATCATATAACAGAACATAAATCAAGATAAATTAATAATAGTTACAAATAAATGCATGTAAATCAAGCCAAATAAACGATATGATTTCGCGTTATAAACACGTGCTCCTCCTGTAGTGGAAAAGACTGTTGAAATTCGGGCGCGTCTTCTTCTTCTAGTTCACCTGCAGCAAAAGGGTCCGGATGATACTCGTCCTCATCATGGAAGGTATTGTCATGAATCCAGTTATTTGGGTCAGAAATAATGACTCTATCAGAAGCCGGGAGGGCAATAACCAACCTGTTACGACTCATTACAGCATAATAATTAGGAGTAATCGAAATCATACCCTGTTGAACCAGAGCCGCCATATCGAGCCTATTTTTACCTGACACCGGTGTGTCACATAACTCAGTAGGGTCATAGCCAAAGTGATTGGCTATCTGGGTTATCATGCCCCCCACAGAGATTCCTCCTTGAGTCGCCCGTCCTACTCGCCCCAAATAATCCGCTGCAAAAGCGGCACCACTTACCATTTCTGAGTTGGCCATAGCATGCAGGAAGAACAACTCCCGTGGCGTGGCCACTCCTATACTATCTCCCCTCCCGAAAAGAGTGTATGCTAAGGCCTTTTGTGCATACCTGAAACACAGATTCTGAATACTAGATGCTTTTGCACCTTTCGAAATATACTCAGTACTACCCGTAATTGCTGTCCAGAATGCTTTCGCATCAAAAGTCTCTGGGACAACACCTGGGCCGTATAGTGGAAGTCGGAGGATACCTCTCAGCTCTTCCATACTGAGCTCATGATCAGCATTAAACAGTCTAAATTTCATCGTTCCGAAGAAATATTTCATAGTTCTGATTCATCTTTTTTCCAAATGGAATTCAATTGTACTTAGAAACTCCAACCTGATGCGTTCAAACGTTGGGGCTTCTAAATGCATGAACTCTAACATGCCGAGACTATGAAATATTCTGTCGATTTCGATGTTCAGGACTAGTTCAAACAGAGTGGTATTGCACATGTACCAGGTTGGCGTAATCTTACGTTTTACATGACATGCGTACCGCTTCTCGTGTTTGGGATGTTCAAACATTATGTCGTGTGCGTTCGGCATCCGACTTGCGTGTTTCCTAGGCCTTGCGATTTCGCTCTCCGTCTGCTTTCCTCTAATGACCCGTCTTGGAGGAATTTTCATTTTGTACCTGAAAATCAAAGAGAGAGAGAGAGAGAGAGAGAGAGAGAGAGAGAGAGAGAGAGAGAGACAGAGAGACAGAGAGACAGAAACAAAAAATAAAAGTGAGCGGTAGCAAAAATATTACTGGGGAAATATCGAGGATGATGAGGTGAATGATTTTTGTGAAGGGAGTATGGCGTTTTGGTGCGCGAAAATTGAATAGGTTGAAACTATTTGAAGTTTGGCAATGGAGGTTATGGGTTTCAAGGGAGAAGATGAAGGTTAAACGAGAGAGAAGGTGAGAAATCTGAAGGTATAAGTGGGTTTAAGTGTGTTTAATCGCGTGGGTCCCACCAGAAGGGAGAGGAAAAGTCAAAAAAAATTTCACTCAGCAAAGCTGTCACGGGCGGCCGTGTCAGCATGTTGTTTTCAGCCTCCAACCGTGTATCTCCCAGTGGGGCTGACACGTGAGGCCGTGTCAGCCCACTGTTTTACCTCCAAAAATCAATGTTGGGGTGCCTTCCTAAAACGGGTCGTGTCAGTTGACACGGGTGGCCATGTCAGGCCCATGTTTTTTCACTTTTTGCTATTTTTCCCGGCTTTTTGCAACATAGCACATGATTTTGCATCGTGTTTCTCCAAAACACCACTCTTTTGGGATGACTTCTCCATTTTTGAGAGCACTGCAAGTCGACAAAACCTATCAAAAACGAGAAAAATAAAGAAAACATTAGAATAGAACGCGTGGGTTGCCTCCCACAAAGCGCTTCGTTTAACGTCACATGGCTTGACGGTTATTCATCTTATCCTGTAAGATGAACAACATCACTTCTCCCTCTTTCTTGACCATTATAGTAGGATTTCAATCTCTGACCATTAACTTTAAAAATATCCCCATTTGCTTGATTTTTTAATTCTATCGCTCTATGGGGAAACACCTTGTGTACGATGAACGGTCCTGACCATTTAGACTTCAGTTTTCTAGGAAAAAGTTTCAACCTGGAATTGTATAATAGCACCAAATGTCCTTCCCAAAAATATTTCTTTTGAATCCTCTGATCATGCCATTTCTTTGTTTGATCTTTGTAAATCTTGGCATTCTCATACGCCCGATTCTAGAATTCTTCTAACTCATGGAGTTGGAGGATTCTAGAATCTATTACTTTGGTAAGATCCAAATTAAGGAATTTTAAGGCCCAAAATGCCTTGTGTTCCAACTCGAGAGGTAGATGACATGCTTTCAAATAAACTAGTTGGTACGGTGACATATCGATGGCCATTTTAAAAGCAGTACGGTACGCCCACATAGCATCGTCCAACTTCACTGCCCAATCCTTGAGAGAGGAACGCACTGTCTTTTTTAGGATCTGTTTGAGTTGTCGATTTGACACCTCTTCTTACCCATTGGTCTGTGGATGGTAGGGGGTAGCTATTATGTGCTTCACATTGTATTTCAGGAGCAGCCTTTCCATGAGATGATTCAGGAAGTGAGTTCCCTCATCACTTATAAGAGCCCTTGGTACTCCAAATCTAGAAAAGATGTTCTCTTTCAAGAACCTGATCACTACTTTAGCGTCATTAGTTGGTAGAGTCACTGCTTCTACCCACTTCGAGACATAGTCAACTGCTACCAAAATATAATTTTTACCAAAGGATGGTGGAAATGGGCCCATAAAGTCGATGCCCCAAACATCAAATAACTCAACTTCCATCATGGAATTTTGTGGCATCTGATTTCTCTTTGAGATATTTCCCGTCCGCTGACACTTGTCACATTATCTGAATATGTCTTGGGCATCTTAGAACAATGACGGCCAATATAACCCTGATTGAAGAACTTTCGCTGCGGCTCGGTCACCACTGAAATGCCCTCCATAATCTGAGTTATGACACGCTTCAAGAACATTCCTCTGCTCGACTTCAGGAAGACATCTCTTGATCGATCCATCTAGGCTTCTTTTGTATAAGAACGTATCATCCCACAGATAGAACCTTCAATCATGTAAAAACATTTTCTTTTTGTTAGCATCAAAATTGTCATGGATGATACTGCCTACTAGATAATTTGCATAATCTGTGAACTAGGGAACACCAATAACTGCGAGGATATGTTCGTCAGTAAACTCATCCTTTATTGGGTGATTTTCCACAGTTTCTTCAATTGGTGACATTCGAGATAGATGATCAGCAACAATGTTTTCACATCCTCTCTTGTCATTGTGGAATCAAGTTTCTCAAGATCAACTTATCTTTTGATTAAGACAAACCACTTGACAAGAAGGCAAAGATGTTCAGTCATTTTCAAGACATCATGTTAAAGCATATAATCAAGATAAATACTTGATATGAAGAATAATCTCATTGGAAGGTATAATGAAAATCTTCATCAAGTATTTAAGTCCTAGTTGCTCAAATAATCAAAAAAATCATTGCATTACATGATCACACTTTCACAAGCTTTTGTTAGCAAGATTTTTTCTAATTTTTCGCCAGAGCAATCGATTGCATGATCAAATGTTTCCTTTCTGTTGGCTACTGTTTTTTGGTGCAATTGATTGGCACAAATGTGCAATCGATTGCATACGTGAAAAATATTCTTGTTTTTGCTTAAGTGTTTTGTGCAATCGATTGGTGCTTTTCATGCAATCGATTGCTCAGTTCAAAAATTCAAATTTCAAGTGTTTTTTTTATGAGTGTGCAATTGACTGGTCCTGTGTGTGCAATCGATTGCTCACTGAACGTTTTTGAAAAATTGTTCTGAAAAATTGCACCTCTTCAACCATTCTTTTCTGAATTGTTTCCATTGAATCATGGCAATTGTTCATTATATTTTCTGAAGTTCTACATGATAGTTCAAAGGGGTGCTTGTGACATATAAATACCTAAACTTTCATTTTTCAAAAACACCTCTTTCAAAATCTTTGTTAAAATTTTCATTCTTTCCACATCTTGAGTCAAGTCATTTTTCATAAGAATTTTCTGCATATTTTTATATCATTTGAAAGAAAATTCTTGAGCAACAAAGTCTTAAATAGTTGTGGAAATTATCATTGAAAGAGAAGATCAATCATAGGATTGATAACTTTGTATACACAGATTTCAAACTTGTTGTAAATCAAAGATTGTATTTATTCCCCTTGTTATTCAGGATTGTTGAAAGTAAGTGTGTGCATTGAAGAGGATTGTTCTTCTTGCACTTAATGTTCATATTTTAAAGGTGTTAAGAGCCTTTAATATACCTATAGGTTAGATAGTAAGTTGTACACTCATTCTAACTATAGTGAAATCTATTTCGGTGTGAAAGGGGACTGGATGTACCTTCGGATTGTGGAGGGAACCAGGATACTTCTCCGTGTCATTTACTTTCTGCACTTTATTGCTTTCATAACCCCTTCATATCTCATGAAAAGTAATAACCTCATTCGATAAAAACCAGAAAATTTTAAAGAACCTAATTCACCCCCCCCCCCTCTTAGGTGCAACTCAAACTATCAATTGACATCAGAGCAGGTTTTAGGTAACCTGTTCCTAATCGATTCAAAATGGCTTCCGCAAACAACAAAGGTGTGTTTAAAGGCGGTGGTAGTAGCAATAAGCCTCCACTGTTTTGTGGTGAATACTTTGACTTCTGGAAGATTCGCATGAAGGCTCACTTAGAAGCACAAGGATATGGAATATGGGATGCTTTCCAAAATAGCCTTTTCGTTCCTTCAACGGTTGTTAATGGTGTTGGATCAACAAAGCCTAAAGGTTCATGGGATGACGATGATAAGAAAAAGGTTCTCTATGACAAAAAGGCAATTAATCTTCTACAAAGTGCACTAAGCATGGACGAATTCTTTCGCATCTCAACATGTAGATCAGCAAAGGAAATCTGGGATTCTTTAGTGGAAATTCATGAAGGAACCACTGAAGTTAAAAGATCGAGATTGAATACGTTAAGTCAGGAATACAAGTTATTCAGAATGCAGCCAGGAGAATCAATTCTTGATTTGCAGAAAAGATTTGTGCACTTGACAAATCATCTGAGAGCACTTGGTAAGACGTTAACTAACGATGAATTAAATCTTAAAATGATCAGATCTTTGTACAGAGAATGGCAACCCAAAGTGACAACAATATCTGAAAAGAAAAGTCTATCCATGATGACATCTACTACATTGTTTGGAAAACTTCAAGAATATGAGACGAAACTTGGGCGATTAGAAAAACATGAGAATCAAGGAAATAAATCTAAAAGCATCGCATTAAAGGTTGATTCCAAAGAAGTAGAAAAGGAAGACGATCCGGTTGAAGATGAAAATTCCATGCTTCTTGTAAAAAGGTTAGGAAAATATTTTGGTTCTAAGAATAATATTGAAAATTCTGACTATATCAAAAGGAAGAAGTTTCCAAAGAACAAAGAAAAGGAGGCGTCAACATCCACACAAGATGTCAAATGCTATGAATGTGGAAAGCAAGGACACATCAAACCAAATTATCCTAAACTCTCCAAGAACGATGCCTATAAAAGCAAAAAGGGTTACAAGAAAAAGAAGGCCTACGTGGCATGGGAGGATAACGAGATAAGTTCCTCATCAGACTCAGATAGTGATCAAAGCATGAGTCTGGCACTAATGGCCTCACATCACTCTAACGATGAAGACGATGAGGTTAGCAATAATTTTTCAATTTATGATAATGATGCTCAAGGGGCAGTTAATGAACTCCTGAGTGAATGCAAAATTATGTACAAAACTATTTCATCACAAAAGAATCAAATCTCAACTTTAGAATAAAAGGTTGAGACAATGGAAAATAATTTCAAAGATGAAAAACAAAAATTAATTAGTGATCAAAAACAGAATTTTGTATGCATAAAGTGTGAGTCATTTTCGTTTCAATAAAGGAAAAATTGGATTGGAGTATGTTCTTAGTCAACAAAGGTTCTCAAATGATAAGAGTTGTCTTGGTGTCTCAAAAAATTTTAAACCAAGTTCCAACAAAACCATCTTTGTTAAGGCTAGTGAACAAACTTTTAAAGAGAAAGTGATTAAGCCTAAAATGGTTCATCAATGCCCTAAGAAGAAAATATTTAGTAAAAAGAAGTCTTATCCTCCTAGATACAAAAGTAACTTTGAGCCCACTTGTTTTTATTGTGGTATTAAAGGCCATACACCTAATATCTGTTATGTAAGAAACTTCAGTGTTGCAAAAGGGCATTATGTGTGGGTCAAGAAAGACACTAACTATGAAGGACCCAAGGCATTCTGGGTACCTAATGAAACTTAAACTTGTTTTGTAGGTATGCTTGAAGACCTCTTCATATCAATGGTATCTTGATAGTGGGTGTTCAAGGCATATGATGGGTGATCTTACCAAATTTTCACATCTAACGCTTAAGGCCAAAGGATTTGTAACCTATGGTGATAACAACAAAGGAAAGATCCTTGGCGTAGGCATCATTGGTGCACCACCTTTCACAACCATAGAAGATATCCTCTATGTAGAAGGCCTAAAGCATAACCTACTTAGCATTAGCCAGCTATGTGACAAAGGTTTCAGAATCAACTTCACCAAAGATGAATGTTTGATAGAAAACAAAGTCACTCATGAGGTAATGTTAAAAGGTAATAGAATTAACAATATTTTTATGATTTCCCTTATAACATGTCTTTGAAGGTTAAGTGTTTTATGGCGAACAACAACGACTCTTGGTTATGGCACAAAAGGTTTGCTCATATTCATATGGAGCATTTGAACAAATTGATCAAAAATGACTTAGTTGTTGGTCTTCCAAAGATCAAATTCATCAAAGATAGATTGTGTGGCGCTTGCCAAAAAGGGAAACAAACCAAATCAACTATCACATCCAAGAATGTGGTGTCCACAACAAGGCCACTACAATTGCTACACATGGATCTCTTCGGGCCATCAAGAACAAAAAGTTTTTGAGGTAATATTTATGCATTAGTAATTGTTGATGACTTCTCTAGATATACGTGGACTTTCTTCTTAGTGCAGAAAAGTGAAGCTTTCAAGACATTCAAGAAGTATGCAAAACAAATTCATAATGAGAAGTCACTTTCAATTGTCTTTATTAGAAGTGACCATGGTGGAGAGTTCCAGAATGCTTTATTTGAAGAATTTTGCGAAGAAAATGGAATCTCACACAACTTTTCTGCACCAAGAACTCCACAACAAAAGGGTGTCGTAGAAAGGAAGAGTAGGTCATTGGTAGAATTTGCAAGAACTATGCTTAGCGATTCAAACCTACATAAATACTTTTGGGTAGATGCGGTGAGCACGACTTGTTTTGTAAGAAATCGTGTCAACATTAGACCTATTCTCAAGAAAACCCCCTATGAACTCTTCAAAGGGAGAAAAAACAAACATATCATTCTTTCACATCTTTGGGTGCAAATGCTTTGTCTTGAACAATGACAAAGATAACCTCGGTAAGTTTGACGAGAAATCCGATGAAGGTATTTTTCTCGACTACTCTCTCTCTAGTAAGGCATTTAGAATTTTTAACAAAAGAACTTTAAATATTGAAGAATCTATGCATGTATCTTTTGATGAATCTAACCCCTCCAAGGAAGATAATATTATCGTGAATGATGATGATAATGTAGTAGAAACCTCTCAAGATAATACTCTCAATGATGTTGCAAGTGATCAACCAAAACAATAAAAAGATGATTCACAACACAATGAAGAACATAATGATCTACCTAAAGAATGGAGGACTCATAGAGATTACCCGATCAATAAAGTCATTGGTGACATTAGTCAAGGTGTAGCAACAAGATTGAATCTCAAGGATGTCTGTCTGAACATGGCATTTGTTTCGCAAACTGAACCCGCCAAAATAGATGAAGCCTTAGGCGATGATCAATGGATAATAGCTATGCAAGAAGAACTAAACCAGTTTGAAAGAAATCAAGTTTGGAGTCTTGTCCCTAGGCCGAGTAATAAGCACATCATAAGAACAAGATGGGTCTTCAAAAACAAACTTGATAAAAATGGAATAATAGTCTGAAATAAAGCAAGATTAGTCGCACAAGGATACAACCGAGAAGAAGGAATCGATTTTGACGAAACATTCGCTCCAGTTGCAAGGTTAGAAGAAATTAGACTTTTATTGGCTTATGTGTGCTCTATGAATTTTCAGCTTTTCAGATGGACGTCAAGTGTGTATTTTTGAATGGATTCATAAATGAAGAAGTTTATGTCAAGCAACCCCCTGGGTTTGAAGATTACAAAAATCCTTCTCATGTCTTCAAATTAAAGAAAGCCCTCTATGGATTAAAACAAGCACCAAGAGCATGGTACAATCGTCTCAGCAATTTCTTATGTGACAAAGGCTTTGAAAAAGGAAAAGTTGACAAAACTTTGTTCATCAAGAAAATTAAAGAAGATACTCTTTTGGTACAAGTATATGTTGATGACATAATCTTCGGATCAACCAACACAAAGTTATGTGAAGAATTCTCATCCACTATGCAAGGAGAATTTGAAATGTCTGATGGGAAAATGAATTATTTTCTAGGACTACAAATCAAACAACTCAAAAATGGCATCTTTATTAATCAATCCAAATATTGTAAAGAATTATTAAAGAAATTTGATATGGACAAATGCAAGACTTTGTCTACACCTATGGGATCCGGTACATATATAGATCAAGATGAATCTGGTGTGTCGGTTGATATTACAAAATACAGAGGTATGATTGGCTCCTTACTATATTTGACAGTAAGTCGCCCTGACATTATGTTCAGTGTCTGTCTATGTGCTCGCTTTCAAGCAAACCCAAAGGAATCTCACTTCATGGCAGTCAAGTGGATCATGAAGTATCTCAAAGGGACAACAAATGTCGGCTTATGGTACCCTAAAGGTAGTATTTGCAATTTAATTGGATACTCTGACGCGGATTATGCAGGTTGTAAAACAGATAGAAAAAGCACAAGGGAAACATGTCACATATTGGGTAATGCGCTAGTCTCGTGGACATGTAAGAAGCAAGTGTGCGCAACACTTAGTACGGCCAAAGCAGAATACATAGCATCGGGTAGTTATTGTACTCAGATACTTTGGCTCAAGCAACAATTTCGTGACTACATACTCGATCTTGTATGCATTCCTCTATGTTGTGACAACACACATGCGATCAATATTACAAAGAATCCAGTCATGCATTCAAGAATCAAGCATATTGACATACGGCATCACTTTCTGCGAGATCATGTATTTCAAGGAGATGTCAAGATAAGCTTTGTGGATACTCACAATCAGCTTGCAGATATATTCACAAAGCCATTGGAAAGGAACCTTTCTTCAAAATTCGGAGAGAACTCGGAATTTTGAATGAAATGATGTTTAATCATGAAAGATCATCAACTATGGTACATGATATCTTTTCTATTCTCAAAATATCATAGTATAACATGTTTTCGATATTCCAAATGTTACATATTTGTTTGAAAAATGTTACGTGTTTATGTCCATATTTGCACAAGTATTTTTTTTTTGAACTTTTTTCTCACTTTTCACTGCTTGCAATCGATTGCACCCTGGTGTTAATCGATTGCTCACTGTAACTTTTTCAAAAATATTAAAATTTTTGTGCATGCAATCGATTGCACCCTAGTGCAAATCAATTGCACCCTATGATTTTTGAGTCTCTTTCGCTACTGTTTTATAGTGCAAATCGATTACACCTACTGCGAAATCAGTTCTTTCATATTTTTTAGTGGTCCATGGGTCTTTTATCCTACCAACTACCCTACCATCTATACCTTTGATCAATCAATGTTTTTTTTATCACTTAATCCTACTTTCAAAAACTTTGATCATCAATCTCTCATATTTCCAAGGTCTTTTATCATCAATGTCCTTAACCATCAATTACTCATATTCCACATTAAATACTCTTTCTTCCAAATATTCCACATTATCCCTCCATATTCTCTCTTCTCAAAATCATTATAAAACCCCACTACATCTAGACCAACTTCACCATCTCTTCCAAAACCTAAAATCTACAAATTTTATTCTTCTTCAAAATCCCTAAAGCCATAACCTTTCATCATCTCCTATGGCTTCTCATCTAAAAAGGAAAACCTTTGCTCAAAACAAAGGCAAAGCTCCAGCATCATCATCCTCGGAGACTCCACTCGTATTTCAACATCTCTCCAATGAACAACAAGAGAGATTTACAAAGCACTTTTAGAAAAAGGTTGTCTAAACCCCTAAATACGGTATTTTCTCATCTTTTCTTGAAGAATGCTTCTTCTTTCAAAATTCCTTAATTGCTTGTGACTTGGAATCTTTGATCTCTTCATCCGAGCCATATTATTCGGATTTAGTAAGACTATTTTAAAAACAATATACACATGGAAGAAGGAAAATTTTTCATGTCTGTTAGAGGCAAGAGAATCTATCTCAACTCAAAAATTGTTGGTAGAATCCTGTATATTCCAAGTATCAATGGGACACTCTATGATAAAGAAGATGAAGTTTGGACGGATTACAACAAAAGAGAATTTTACTACAGCCTCAGAAGAATGTCGGAGGCAGAATTTCATGCCAAGCGTGTGAGATCATTAGGTAGCATGGAACCCTCTCGAACCTCTTGGTCGGTAGGTATTTTCAATATTTATGATAGGCTCTTCCATTAATTTGTGGCCTGCATTATGTTTCTAAGGGTTGGAAACCATTGCATTGTAACTGACTTGGAAATGCAGATTTTGTATGCACTTAAGAAAGGCATCCATGTGAACTGGGCTTACTTAATTTTGGTTCATATGATGACTTTCAACACAAAATCAAAATTTTTGCCATATGCATGGTTTATTACCAGGATTTTGGAGCATTTTGAAGTGGATCTCGAAGGCTTTGATGTGTGTCTCATGGATTCAAATGCCAACAAAATCTCCATAAAAAATGAGGACTCGAGGATGGGCGTGAAGTATGACCCAGAAGCAAAAACTATTGTTTACATTGGTGAGGGTGTGGCTGGAAATGACGGAAATGAGCAAGCGAATGAAGAAGACAATGATGTTCCTCCTTCACCTACTCAAAATGGCCCTAGTAACCAAGAACTTATGGACTTCATGGCTCAACAATTTGGAAACCTTAACACTTCCATCAACAATCAATACAATGCCATTAATGAGTCAACCACCACTAGGATCAAAAACTTTCAAGAGGAAGTTAATCAACAGTTCTCATATATTTATTCTCACCTTTACATTCCACTCTACGATCCATCAAACTCGGTTGTTCCCCCACCACGTCAACCACCACTACATCAATCTTTTCCGAACCAACAGTCATTTGACCCCAACATGGACCTTTCCTAAGTTGTCTACATATTTTTGTGTTTATCTTTCTATCTATGTACTTTTTAATTCTGCACTATTTCTTATCTATTGTACTTTGCACTTTAAATCTATGATTAGTTACTATGATACTTGAATCATTTCTCTTGTATATATATGTTTTCTTTTATCCATCTTTCCCTTCTTTTTGATAATGTCAAAAGGGGGAGAAAGGTGTTACTCTTTCTTTGCTTGTTTTCTTTCCTTGATCTTTAAGGTACAAACGCAAGGCTACTCCAAACCTCAATACAAAATCATATTTTCTCAACTCTTCACACATTGAGGGGGAGATCTATATCTCAGGGGGAGAAACTTGTCGGAAAGAACATCGCAACAAAAGAGAATGCTTTGTCATCATCAAAAAGGGGAAGAATATGTGAGTCCTGACGTGGACAAAGTCTCACTTCCCCAGCAAGTCGAAGACGTGCAAGTCCAAACGTGGACAGGTTCTATTATTTCATCAGAGGAAGATGTGAGTCCTGACGTGGACAAGTTATTCCCCCAGCAGGTCGAAGATGCCTGAGTCCTGACGTGGACAAATCAAGACAAAACACGGGTCCTGACGTGGACGAGTTTATTCCTTACGTGGAAAGAGAGGTTTCAGTTCCTTACGTGGAAGAGTGAGTTTATTCCTTACGTGGACATATCAAGATTGAGTCCTTACATGGACATATCAGATTCATTCCTTACGTGGAAGAGATGGTGATTCCTAACGTGGAAAAAAGAGGTGTTCCTTACGTGGAAAGATGGCATTCCTAACGTGGAAAGAAAGATTGATATAGTATTCCTTACGGGGAAAGAAGATTGGAGTCCTTACGTGGACAGACGAAGATTGTATTCCTTACGTGGAAAGATTGGGGTCCTTACGTGGACAGATTCAAATCGAGATTCCTTACGTGGAAAGAGGCTTGTATTCCTGACGTGGAAAGAAAGAATGTATTCCTGACGTGGAAGGGGTTTAGTCCTGACGTGGACATATTCAAAAGAAGACGTATTCCTTACGTGGAAGAGTTTGACGAAGAAGACGGTTATTCCTTACGTGGAAAGGTGAGCCCTAACGTGGATAGTGTTATTCCTAACGTGGAACGGTTATTCCTTACGTGGAAGGGCGAGTCCTAACATGGACAATGTTATTCCTAATGTGGACAAGAGTTTATTCCTAACGTGGACGATTTATTCTTGATGGAAAAGACGAGTCATCCCCAGCACGGTCGCACGAGATCAGTGGGTTGCCGTAACAGTCAGATTCAGCTGATGAATGTCGTTCCCCACGCAGGGGCGCAGTTTATTTCTGCAGTTGGCAAATTTCCGGGTTTTCGTAGTATTCAACCGTCTCGTACCTCGAATGTCTGAAGGCTCAGGTCTCTTCACCCAATCGGGTCCAAGTCGCTTGAATAGGGGCAGCTGTTGCACCCTAAAATTTGCCCAACCTTTTCTAGCCTAGGTTTATGTTTCAATTGCATAATCATTAGCATTTGCATATAGAGTCATGTACATAGCCTAATCATTGCATAGCATAGCAAGTCATCCAACAGGGGACCAATCATTATCCTCATCTCTATGAGCCTATCAAGAGGTTATTATTCTAATTCAATCCCATTCAGGTCATCAGAAAGAATTTGGAAGCTATCAAGTCAATGGATCAAGCAGTTCATCTGTCTCCTAACTGAGGGTATTTGAGGATCAACAAAGAAATTGTGAGCTGTGAGTGGATCATGGAGAGTATGTGGACATCATGGGAGATTTAGAAAGTCATTTGGAGAAGGAGACAAATCGTTGATATGATCACAAGTATTGCAGTTGAAGACAGTCAACTAGGGTGTCATCTGGGGTCAACTCTAGGTCAATTGACTGATGGAAGGGCATTAAAGGCTATTGAAGAGATGTGGGGTTCATTATTTGGCATGTAGAAGAGGATATGTTTTTATGCTAAGAAGAAATCAAGAGAAATCAAGGAGAAGAGGAGTTTCTAAATTAGGGTTTCTGTGTAAAATCCCCTAATTTAGGTCAAATTTACAAGCAAGATAAGTCAAAATGCAAGCTTCAAATGGATCCTTGGCCAACATGGAACTTGTAGAGGATATCAATACCTTTAATTTGAGTGGTGGAAGACATCAAGGAGATTTACAGAACTCAAGTTATGGTCCTTGCAAGTTACAGGTCATCTGAGGTATCTGAAATTTTGTCTGTGAAAGTGACTTGTCTTCCAAGCAACTTTTACCCCTCAAGGAGATTTCAAATGAATGTCTGGTAAACATAAGAATTGTTCCTCATTGTCTTAGATTTCTAGAATGGTATAGTATGCCTTCATATGATTTGTGGAACTCTACTTATGGTCTTGGTAAGCAAAGGGTATTTTGGTCATCTGAGGATTACAGGTCATTTCAAGCCTATGCCCAAAACTCCTACAAGGAAGCTTCAAATGGAAAACTTTACAACACCAAACTTGTTCCAAATGACATTTTGAGTCTAGAAAAGTGTCCATGAGAGATTGGAAAGATTCATAGCACAGGTTTTCAAAATTGTTGGATTTAATGAATAAAAAAGGACTTAAAAATGAGATTTTTCATATTTTGGCCAAATGAGGCAAGATTATAGGTCATTTTGAATGGAAAGATCATTTTGAGAACATTGGCTAAAGTGGAATTTTGAGCTTGGTTCACATTTTGGGAGTTGTTCAAGGTTACTTGTAATGAAAGTTACATCATCCAAAATGTAAAGATAAGTGCAAGGGAAGTTTCTCCAAGTTTCTAGGAGGTTCTATTCTCACCTATATATTGATATGAGAAGGTTCATGCAAGGGTTGGTGATCACATTTACTCATGAACACAAGTTTCACACACTTTCTTCAATTTGCAAAATCAATCCAAACTCTCTCAAACTTTCACCAATTTGCACCATTCTTGATCTGTTCTTCATCATCATCATCCAAGGATCAGAATTCACACATTCATTTGGTAAATTGAAGGAGGATTAGTGTCATTCATCATCATCATTCAAAGTGCAAGAATCTTGGAATTGGGAGATTCAAAGCCTTGGAGCATCATTGGTTGCATACAGAACTCATCACCGAGTTCATTGATTAGTTTCCACTCACTTCAAGCCTTGGATCAAGAGGATTTGATACCTGTTTTCACCAATTACACCAGGTATGTTTCTCATTCGAATTGCATGTTTAGGTGAGAATTATTAGGTTTTGTTAGCATAGAAAGGTTAAGGTAGGATAGAGGATTGAATTTGGTGAGTTTGGAGAGCTTTCTTGGAGTTTGCCATAAGTGTACCATAACTGTTAGGGTTTGTAACTCATGATTTAATGCACGAAAATCTTGGATATATGGCTTGTTATGATCAGCATGAGGTATAGATGAGTTTAGGACAAGGATTGGTGAGAATTAGAGCAATTGATCACAGGTGAAAATGGTGGATTCCAACTGTTATACCTATCGGGTTCCGTTGTTGCTTGAGTTTTAGGAGAAGTTATGGTTATGGCTGTGTAGAGTGGAGTTTCTAGAGCAACTTTGCTCTTTGGATCGAAGGCATCCATGGAGAGGGGGGAGAGAACAAGGAGATGGAAGATGCGTGCATGGGACTGTTTCTTTCAGAAACCCTAGAGCCATTTGGGGACGATGATGGACATGCGTTGGATCTTCTGTTTGACTTTGACCTGGAGACTTAACCAACGGCCACGATTGAAGGACGAAGGCGGAGGGAATTTCAAACAATGAAACGCCCCGTTTCATTTAAGTTCGCTGATGGGCTCAGATAATTTGTTGCTATACACACCCTACAATGCAGGCCCAATACCAATATGAACGTGAAAAGATGCTATTCACACCGTTTTATCTTTTTTTGATTTTTTGTTATGTTTGCTGAGTCATTGGGCCCAGACGCGCTTGCTATGCGCGCCCCCCAGTCTGGGCCCATCCTTTATTTTCAACTGCTTTTCATTTCTGGTTGCACCCCTTTTCCATTTAATTCATATTATTTCATTCATATTTTTTTTAATTCTTTCAAAATTCATAAAAAATGGAAAAATGCATATTTTTAATTGGTTCTTTTTGCATTCTTTTCATAATGTTGTCAAGAAAATTATCATACAAAAAAATTAATAATTCATTTCATTTTTATATTTTAGGCATATTTTTCTTTTATTATGTGTAAATAATATTTTGTTTGATACATGAATTTGGTGATTTTAGTTTGCATAGTTGCTTTAATATTTTTTGTCCATTCTTTTTAGGTTGATTAATAGATAATGTTAGCTTGTATATAAAATTTAGTTCCCATTTTTTAGGACTTGATTTTAGGTGTTTAGTTTAGGTGTGAATAACATGAACAAAATTAGGGTTTAAGTGATAACATAGGAGAATTGAATCATTTCCCTTTGGAGTTAGAGATTGAATATTTTAGATATGGGACTATAGGGACTATGGGTAGTTATTAGATCCCTTAGAAATCATCAGGACTCCCCTAATGCTATTAGTATTGTCTGTATTTGTTTGACTGGTGTGGTGTGCCCTCTCTGGGGATTATTGCTTGTTTGTGGGTATTGGGATTGCTTGGGGATTGGGGGGGAGATGAAGACTTGTGATGATGAAGCCATTGGAGATCAAGAGTATGAAGGTCAACTTCCAGAGTTGAAGAGGAGATTCCTGCTAGCAGCTGTTGAGGAAGCTAGGGTTTAGGAGCTAGGTAGAGCTCTAGATTAGAAAGCTTGTTTCTCAAACATGGAATTCCTTGTCTGCATCCATCCTTTCCCTATGATTCAAAGTCTCTTTCAAATATCCACCTCCTTCCTTTGGAAGGATCAGTGAATGTATTTGAAAGATAGAACTTTTGAGGGAAAATTGTCTATATAATGTTAACAGTTGATGAACCTCCCTTGGTAGGTAATTGACTGTCTAACATTCCTTCACCTCATCTTGTTGATTGATATTCATCCTAGAGATTGAGACTTGAAGAAAAGCCATTGCAGATGGAAGATTGATGATCAAGACCTTGCTGGAAAGCTGTGTAGATGGAGATAGATGCTTGCTGAAGCTTGTAGCTGTTTGGAGATTACTTGAAGTCAGATGTTGATTCAGAGCTGCTGATGCTGTTTATTTTTGTTGTATTTCATTTCTGATGTATTGATTGGTTTTCCTGTCTGTATTGTTTGTTGTTTAACCTGTTGGGTTAAAAGTGAAGTCTGTTCACTTTTGCCTATTGTTTTCTAGGTTCGAGGTTGAGTGGGACTCCCTTGCCTCGCTTGTATTGCTGCATTCATGCATTTTACTGCTTTACTGTATATATCTGGTATTGTTTCTGTTTCCGTCTATTCCCTTAGGATCTCTGTTTCTCTCTGCGTAAGAGAGGAGCATGATAGACATTAGGTCTTAACCCATGCATGATAACATTAGGTTAGTTTGATTCCCTTTGCAACCGTAGGTTAGAGTTCTGCCTATTCTTTCTCAAAACAAACAGAAAAATACACTAAAATTTCAAACACAATAAAAGACACTTCTTCCGTAAAAGAATGTGAACTCATCAAGACGTCATTTTTGTCCGCTTGGACCGTTAATCAGAAAAACCTTTTTCAGAAGGAATAAAAGCAATCAAGACAGACTTGTGTCGTACGTGGCCCGAACTACGTTTGCTCTGATCTTTCATGCTGTATGAAAGTACGTAGGCATAGGATGCGATGTCCTAGCGAGCAACCTTCCCCTCCTTTCCCGTAGGTAGGCGAACTACGTTGACTCTGATTTCTCGTTCCAGACGGGAATACGTAGGCATAAAGTGCGATACTTTGCCGAGTCATCTTCTTTTCTTTTAACCCTTAACCCTGTAGAGTAGATAGAATAACAATCCATACCCGAAAACAAGCGTGGATCCCGTCGAGTACGACGAACGTGAGGGGTGCTAATATCTTCCCCTTGCGTAACCGACTCCCGAATCCAGGTTTTGGTTGCGACGACCATACCTTTCCCGTGTTGTGCGAGGTTTACTCTGAGCGTTTCCTTTCCCCCCGTGGGATAAATAACGCACGGTGGCGACTCTTCTGTTCAGCCGGCGCCGATTTTCGCAGTAGCGACAGCTGGCGACTCTGTTGGGGACCCAACGTCCCCTGGCTGCTAAGGACTGCGATAGTTCTTATGCATTTGGTATCCAACGTCCCTTAAGAGAGTCAATCCTAACGCTTGTTTTCCCGTCGAGGATTTTGTATGGATTTATATTTCTGACCTTTATTTTCAGCATTATATATATTGATTATTATTGCTGTATTGGGGTGTGATGGGTGGTTCTATGATTGAGAGATAAGCCGGACCTGGGCTTGAGTGCACCTAGAAGTAGAGTAGAAAGTAGTGGGCGCGTGCCGGCTTTGCTTGCATTAGTGTCTCATGAAATCTACACTCGGACGAGGTTCTTCTGGTTGGCTTCTTTTTCTACCCTTTGGGTCGAAGGGGTTGTTGGTCAGCTGAATTGTCGACTCCGGGAACCGATCATTTGGAAGTTGGATAAGTGAGGCCTCTTCAGGATTTGATGATGCCACTCCTTCTGGGAATCGTATCATCAACACTGAAAGTCTGTGACGCCGACGACCGCATAGGATGCCATACCTTTGTCAGTTACTAAGACATCCACCTGTGAGAGGGTTCGGGGTTATGCAGGTAACTAGACCTTCAGACTACCGGTTATTTCTTGATCAGAGATCCTGGGTATTTATGGAGAATTCTGAGGTCTGTCAGAGACCAGTTGGAGAGTTCTGAGGTCTGTCAGAGACCAGTTGGAGAGTTCTGAGGTCTGTCAGAGAACAGTTGGAGATATGATTTGAGGTCTACCAGAGACCAGTTGGGGTTATAGTTTGAGGTCTGTCAGAGACCATTGTTGGAGCTTTGTTTTAGGTCTATCTGAGACCAGGGTTTGAGGACTTCTATAGAGTCTATCTGAGACTTCTTGATATGGTTCAGGCTATTTAGCTACGGCAGTTGGTCCCTGTTGCATGTTACTTGCATTGCATTGTTTGCATACCCATTATCATTGCATCCCATTAACGTGTGTCTGTGCTGCAGGTGCATTTGCATATCCTCCGATTCTAGTGCCCAGACTTCTGAGTATTGATTATGGCTGGTTTGAGGAAAACAGTTGCGTATAAGCTGCCTACACCTGATATTACTTCTTTGCTCGGTCTGATATCTCTTACTGATGAGGAGTTTAGGAGGAGCTTCAGAATGAGTCATGGGAGATTACTGAGATTAGTCTGCAAGCCCACTACTGATGAGATGAACGGGTTGTACACCTTGATGCAGTTCTATGACCCCGCATTGAGATGTTTTACGTTTGCTGACTTCATTCTAGGGCCTACCATTGAGGAGTACGTGGAGTTTACTGAGCTACCAGTGCAGAACAAGGTTCCCTTTATTCACTCTGCTGCTGAGCCCAAGTTGGAGGACTTAGCTAAAGCCTTGCATATGGACGCTGCAGAACTGTTAGTGACTTCTTGGCTTGGGGTTTCAGGTTTCTCTCTTGATTTCTTGGTTGGCAAAGCTCAGGAGTATGCCAAGAGCGGTTGTTGGGTGGTTTTCAATGCTATTTTGGCTCTATGCATTTATGGGATTGTGCTGTTTCCTAACTTGCCCAATTTCGTAGACTTGGACGCTTTCCATCTATTTGCTGCCGGCAATCCAGTGCCAACGTTGATCGGAGACTTCTACCACTCCTTGCACTACAAGAATGAAAACAGAAGGGGAAAGGTTGTTTACTGCTGCGCTCCTTTGTTGAATATGTGGTTCAAGAGTCATCTTCCCATGAAGGGATCTTTTGTGGAGAGTGCAACCACCGCTAGCTGGTCAGAGCGCCTGATGAGGCTATCTTCCGAAGACGTTGAGTGGTTTGATCGAGACCTGCTAGGGGCTGAGCTTGTATTCAGTTGTTCTGGGTACCCTAATGTCCCGCTGATAGGAAGAAAAGGGTGCATCAACTACAACCCATCTCTGTTGGTCCGTCAGTTCGGATATGCGCTGAAGAACCCACCAAAGGAGGAGGAAGTACAGGAATCTCTGTACTTCACCGGAGACTTGAAGGGGGAGTTACTAGCCAAGTTGCAGCATGCCTGGACGCGCATTAACCGAAGAGGGAAGCCGTTGTTAGGGAAGAATGACTGTCAGGCTTATGCACCTTACAGAGTTTGGATCCAGGAGAGAGCAAGTCAGTTGCGGATGCCGTTTCCAGATGCACCAGCCCTTGTTCCTATTCCGGTAGCAGAGCCAACTACTGTTTCTAGGGAGTCCTACGAGCAAGTTGTGAAAGAAAAAGAAGCCTTGACGAAGATTAACGAAGGGTTAGAGCAGGAGCTAGCCCAGATACGCAGCAAGAAAAACAAGGCCGTGCATGCTTTCCAACAGCAGATTGAGCTAATGAACAGACTAGGGGCTGAGTTGATTGAGGAGAAGAGGAAGCGCGAACGTCTGGGGCAAGAGTTCAGAAGCTCCCATGACATGCTTGAATCCAAAAAGAAAGCACTTGACATCGCTCACCGAGAGATCTCTTCTTGCAATAAGACTTGGAATGCCACGCTCACCAACAATAAGAAGAGGGAGGATAAGTTGAAGCAGCAAATCTCCAACCTCGAAAAGCAGTTGAAGTCCAGCATCAAGAAGTGTGAAGAAGAAGTGATGACCCGGTATAGTCTCCAGAATGCACTAAACAAGGCCATCAAAGGCAGAGATGAAGCTGTGTCTCAGAAGCGTAAACTAGAGGATCGCTTTGGAGAAGGGGCATGGGAGGAAACTGCTGAAGACGTGCGACGTGTTCTCAAGAGAAGAAACCAACTTGTTGAAGGGCTGCTTACCAGACCAAGCCATCCGGAGACCAAGAAGTTGCTAGAAGAATACCAGACTTATGGGAGTGTTTGATCATTTCATGTAGTAACTTGTATGCTTTATTTGCATAGCGCTGACCATCACCAGGATTGTTGGTTGAGGTCATGCCTTCTTATTGTACTCTCAGTGATATTGTATTCTTGGCTTATTGGTTTCTCCGCAATATATAAGGCTTTCTGTGATTCAGCTCCGATCTTTATATTGCTAGCACTGTCACTGCACTGGCACCTTCACACTAGAATCGGGGAATGCTATTCCCTAATGCACAGACACACATTGCATTGCATTCATATTCATACTGCATTACAGGTAATCATTGGATGGTATCTTATTTCCTGCTCTGTACCAGGTACTTTCAGGATTGCAGATCAGCACCCGCACCGCTATTCCACCCGCACCAACTGTCGAAGAATCATGGATCAAATGCAGAACGAGATGCAAGATGTGCGCGAGAAGCTAGCTCTCTTTATGCAGACCATGGAAGCTATTGCAAAAGGTCAGGAGAATTTGCAAGCCATGGTGCAGCCTCTATTGGTCAGAAACGCCGGTCACGGTAACGAGGATCATCAGTCTGTGCGAGTCGATGTTGTTCATGGAGATGGCACTCCCACGCCAGTGGCTCCACCTGTAATCAATATACCTGCTGCTAATGTCAACAACGCTACCGCTGCTGGGAACGGTAACGTCGGAGTTGGGAACGAGACTGTTGTCCATAACGTTGGGCTTGGTGATGTCAACTTGGGTGATAATATGGGAGGCAATGGCTTTGGCAATGCTGGATTCGGGTTCAACGATCAGGGATTCGATAACACGGGGAAATATGGTTTCAATGCTCAAGGCTTTGGGCAAGATGGTTATGGTGTGGCCAATCAGGGTTATGGAGGTTTCGGAAATGGAAACGGCGCTGGGTTAATGGCTTTTGGGCCTGCTGGAGGTGTTCAAGGGTACGGCAACAGAGGCCGAGGCCCAGTGATGAATCAGATTAGAGCTGGCCGCAATAATGACTATGATGGGTATGGAGCTGGGAATGGTATGTGGCAAGAAGATCAGCAGGAGGACGCTTTCTCCGGCGGAGGCTTCGAAGGGCCGATGGATAACTCCCAGAAGATCAGAATGCTGGAAGAGCAGATGAGGGGGGTCCTGAACCAAAGTGCTGTGGGCTTAGACATGTCAGCAATGGGTCTGGTACCTGGCTTGAGGGTGCCAATCAAATTCAAAGCTCCTACGTTTGATAAGTATAAAGGGGACACATGTCCGAAAGTGCACGTACGGGCTTATTACAGAAAGATGTCTGCATATTCAACTGATGAGAGAATGCTAATGCATTTCTTTCAAGATAGTCTGTCAGGCCCTTCCCTAGAGTGGTACATGGGGTTGGAGCCAACTAATATAAAGACATGGAAGTAATTGGCAGAGGCATTTGTAGCTCACTACAAGTATAACAGCGACTTGGCGCCCAATCGGGTCCAATTGACAGGGCTGTCTCAGAAGAAGGGTGAGAGCTTTAAAGAGTATGCGCAAAGGTGGCGCGATATGGCTGCCAGGGTCCGTCCTCCTTTAGAAGACAAGGAAATGAACGACATGTTCATCGGCACGTTCACGGGCATGTTTTATGACAAGTTGTTTCACACATCTTTGGCTAGTTTCTCAGACTTAATTCTGATGGGAGAAAAGATTGAAAACAACATCAAGCAAGGCAGGTTCCAGGCTGAGGAATCAACTGCATCTGGAAGTAATAGGAAGGCTTTTGGCGGGCGCTGTCAGGGCGAGGCAAGCGCAGTATTTGGAGGCCGAGGCCGAGGCAGGGGTCGAAATCAATATCATCGGCCGCAGCAAGTGGCGAGTGTTACTATCCCATATCAACAACAACCGTTTCAGCAGCAACCAATGCAACAACAGCAACAGCAACAGCAGCAGCAGCCACAGCAGGGGGCACAGCAGGCTCAGCGAAGATTCCAGGGTGGTAAACCAAGAAGAGTGTTTGAGAAGCCTCCCTCAACGTATGCTGATTTGTTGCAGACATTGTTGGGTTTGAACCTGGTAGAGAAGAGAACTCTGGCACCGATAACGGGAACTCTTCCGTATGGTTATGATGCAAACAGGCACTGTGAGTTTCATTCTGGGGCTCCGGGCCATGATGTAGAGGGTTGCCATGCTTTTAAGCATGTTGTGCAGGATCTTTTGGACAATAAGGCTATCAATTTCGGAACGGCAGGGCCGAATATAGTGCAGAAGCCCATGCCTAATCATGGGGCAAACGCCATTCTGACTGAGGAAGGGTTGAATCTGATTATGAATGTCGACGATTTAAAGACGCCGCTGAGCGAGATAAAAAGCAGACTGTTGCAAGGGGGTGTTTATCCCGGATGTGACGAGTATTGCTTAGAATGCTGGACCCTAGCTGGGGGGTGTGATGATTTGAAGAAAGGCATCCAGGCTTTAATTGACGGCGGCACATTACAGTTTGACCGAGCAGCGACTGAAGAGCCTGCAGGGGCAGTAGCAGATGATCAGAGTGATGTGGCCACTGTAACGATTCCTCGAAAGACAATCACTA
This sequence comes from Lathyrus sativus, assembly GCA_963859935.3. Lineage (NCBI taxonomy): Eukaryota > Viridiplantae > Streptophyta > Magnoliopsida > Fabales > Fabaceae > Lathyrus > Lathyrus sativus. Next base: position 739,368,154 of record OZ012735.1, on the reverse strand, counting down.
TAACGGCACCGGTCCACCGACCGCCGGTCACCATAACTAAGGCCGAACCAATCCCGTACGAGAACACAAAAGCAGTCCCATGGTCATATGGGTTGGAAGTGTATTGTGACAGAATAAAGATTGATGTTAATAAACAGCCAGCCGAGACTGTAGACAACGTTGTTGGTTCAGGAGGTATGACAAGGAGTGGTAGGATCTTTATATCACCTGAAGTAGAGGCCGAAAGACTAGCGAAAGGAAAGGGGAAGATGGTTGAGAATGTCCCAGTGCAAGCAAGCGACAAAGCATCGGCATCGAAAGACGTAGAAGAGTTCATGCGCTTGATTCGAAAAAGTGATTATAAGATTGTGGAACATCTGCAACAGACGCCCTCCAAGATATCTATACTGTCGTTGCTCTTATGTTCTGAAGCTCACAAAAATGCTTTGTTGAAAGTCCTGGATACTTCCTTTGTACCCCAAGACGTCTCCGTGAATCAGCTGGAAGGAGTGTTGGCACATGTAAATGCAGGTCATAGCTTGGGCTTTACCGATTTTGATCTGACCCCGAAAGGGAGAGATCATAATATGGCGCTGCACGTATCTGTCGAGTGTAGAGGATCAGTAATGTCGCATGTATTGGTAGACACCGGATCGTCTTTGAACGTGTTGCCCAAGAAAGAGATGATGAAGCTAGATGTCAGAGGAATCCTGTGCACGCCCAGTGACCTGGTAGTCAGGGCGTTTGATGGCACGCGAAGAACAGTCTTTGGATCGATAACATTGCCTCTACAGGTGGGGCCGGAGGTGTTTGCTACTGAATTCTATATCATGGATATACAGCCCGCTTATAGCTGCCTGCTCGGAAGACCCTGGATTCATGAGGCCGGGGCAGTCACGTCTACCCTGCATCAGAAGTTGAAAAATATGATGGGGGACAGTGTAGTCACCGTATGCGGAGAAGAAGACATCCTGACCAGCCATCTGTCGTCATTTAAATATGTGGAGGTCGACGGAGAGATCCACGAAACACCCTGCCAGGCATTTGAAGGGGTGAGCATCAAGGACAAAGGTGCCGGGCCGAGCAAAGTGTCAGATATAGCCGTCTCGTCGTATAAAGAAGCTCAAGCTCTGGTGGAGGCAGGAGAAGCAAAGGGTTGGGGAAAAGTACTGGATATTCCTGTAAAGATGGATCGGTTCGGGCTAGGATACCAACCGTCGTCGTCAACACCTGCTGTGGGGGCACCCCGTTTCAGAGGGCCAATAACCATCTCTGCTAGTGGAGTATGTCATGAAACCATCAATGCTGCTTCAGAGTCTGATGAAGGAGACAGCGACTGTGATATGGATGCCTGGATTCAGCCAAGCACGCCAGGACAGGGACTGTGCAACTGGTCTATTCAGGAGCTTGTTCTTGTGACTCTTAAACAGTAATGCTTTGTTTTATTAATTGTTGAACAATCTGGTGTCTTGCCCGGGGCATCATGATTTGCTTAGGGCTGTGCTGTTATGAACATGGCGTGTTTAGCATTAAATAAAAGGCGTTTTTCATGTGCAAATATTGCGATCCCTGTTTTTCTTGTCTTGTATTTTTCAATAAAATGGCAACGTGGTTATTCGCTTTGTACACGTTTTGAAGCATTTAACCATTCTTTTTTGCAGGATAACATTTTCAGATGACATCCTTGAACTACCTATGACTCGTCCCGACTTTGAACACCCGGTATTTCAGGCCGAAGGAGAGGTTGTAGAAGATAGTGATGTTCCTGAAGAACTGTCTTGGTTGGTGAAACGAGAAGAGCGTGTCATTCTGCCTCACGAAGAGGTCATCGAAATTATCAACTTGGGGTCGGAAGGGGTTGAGAAGAATATTCGTATCGGAGCCGCGCTGTAGAGCGATATCAAGCGAAGACTGGTTGAAATGCTCCGAGAGTATAGTGATGTATTCGCTTGGTCGTATGAAGACATGCCAGGGCTCGATACAGATATGGTTGTGCACCGTCTGCCATTGAAAGAAGAATGCCCACCGGTCAAACAAAAGCTTCGCAGAGCTAGACCAGACATGGCAGTAAAGATCAAAGAGGAAGTTCAAAAACAGTGGGATGCTGGTTTCTTGGCTGTGACAAAATATCCCTCATGGGTTGCTAACATCGTACCAGTGCCAAAGAAAGATGGCAAGGTTCGAATGTGCGTGGATTATAGGGATTTGAATAAAGCAAGCCCAAAAGACGATTTTCCACTTCCTCATATCGACGTGCTAGTTGATAATACTGCTCAATACTCCGTATTCTCCTTCATGGATGGCTTTTCAGGCTATAATCAGATTAAAATGGCGCCAGAGGATATGGAGAAGACTACTTTCATAACGCCTTGGGGAACATTTTGCTACAAAGTGATGCCCTTCGGTTTGAAAAATGCTGGGGCAACATATCAGCGTGCGATGACGAATCTTTTCCATGATATGATGCATAAAGAGATCGAAGTTTATGTTGACGATATGATTGCCAAATCCCAGATGGAGGAAGAGCATCTGGTGAATCTGCTGAAGTTATTTAAAAGGCTTAGGAAGTTCAGGCTGAGACTGAACCCTAATAAATGCACCTTCGGGGTGAGATCGGGTAAGCTGCTGGGGTTTATCGTAAGTGGACGAGGAATAGAGGTCGATCCCGCTAAAATAAAGGCAATCCAAGAAATGCCGACGCCTAAAACAGAGAAAGAGGTGCGCGGGTTTTTAGGGAGGTTGAACTACATCGCTCGGTTCATATCTCATCTAACGGCCACGTGTGAACCATTATTCAAGTTATTGAAGAAAGATCAAGCTGTAACGTGGAACGAAAATTGTCAAAAGGCGTTCGATAAAATAAAGCAGTATTTGCAGGAGCCTCCTATTTTGATACCCCCAGTGGCAGGGAGACCCTTGATCATGTACTTGACGGTTCTTGAGGGAAGCATGGGTTGTATTCTCGGTCAACACGACGAGACAGGAAGAAAAGAGCATGCGATCTATTACTTGAGTAAGAAATTTACCGATTGTGAATCTCGATACTCAATGTTGGAGAAAACTTGTTGCGCGCTAGCCTGGGCCGCCAAGCGTTTGAGGCAATACATGCTGAATCATACAACCATGCTCATCTCGAAGATGGATCCTATCAAATATGTATTCGAAAAGCAGGCGTTGTCAGGGAGAATTGCCCGTTGGCAGATGGTCTTGACTGAATATGACATCCAATACGTCTCGCAAAAGGCTATAAAGGGGAGCGTGCTGTCTGAGTATCTGGCGGAGCAGCCTATTGAAGATTACCAATCGATAAGGTTTGATTTTCCTGACGAGGATATCATGTACCTAAAGATGAAAGATTGTGAAGAGCCGTTGCCAGACGAAGGACCAGAATTGGGTTTCAAGTGGAAGATGATATTTGACGGAGCTGTGAACGCTTACGGTAGCGGAATAGGGGCAATCATCACTACGCCACACGGGTCGCACATCCCGTTTACTGCCCGATTGACCTTTGCAGTTACCAATAATGAGGCCGAATACGAAGCTTGTATAATGGGGCTCGAAGAAGCCATTGATTTGCGAATCAAGAATCTGGACGTATACGGAGACTCAGCTCTGGTGGTGAATCAGATAAAAGGGGAATGGGAGACACGTCAGCCCAATTTGATACATTACATGAATTATGCAAGGAGATTGTTGCCTTTCTTTGACAAAGTTGAATTGCATCACGTACCACGGGCAGAGAATCAAATGGCTGACGCTCTCGCCACTTTGTCTTCCATGTATAAAGTCAACTTCTGGAACGAGATTCCCAGAATCATTATCTCTCGGCTTGATAGGCCTGCCTTCGTATTTGCTATTGATGAAGCATCCGATGATAAACCGTGGTATTTTGATATCCTTAATTTCCTGAAGAATAAAGAGTATCCGGCTGGGGCATCCAGTCAAGATCAGAAGACTCTCAGGAGATTAGCGGGTAATTTCTATTTGAATCCAGATGGTGTCTTGTACAGAAGAAACCACGACTTGGTGCTGTTGCGTTGCGTAGACGAAAGAGAGGCAAAGCTACTCATGGAGGAAATACACGAAGGTACCTTTGGTACGCATGCTGGTGGGCATGCTATGACGAGAAAGCTGCTGCGGGCAGGTTATTTTTGGCTGACTATGGAAACTGATTGTTTCAAGTTCGCAAGGAAGTGCCACAAATGCCAAATTTATGCTGATAAGATCCATGTGCCTCTGAGTCCTCTGAATGTGATGTCATCGCCATGGCCATTCTCAATGTGGGGAATCGATATGATTGGAAAGATCGAGCCGATAGCTTCTAACGGGCACCGGTTCATTCTAGTGGCAATCGATTATTTCACCAAGTGGGTGGAAGCGGCATCTTATGCAAATGTAACTAAGCAGGTGGTGGCCAGATTCATCAAGAGAGATATCATTTGCAGATATGGGATCCCCGAGCGGATAATCACGGACAACGGATCAAACCTGAACAACAAAATGATGAAGGAGCTCTGTCAGAATTTCAAGATCGAACATCACAACTCCTCCCCTTACCGACCCAAGATGAATGGCGCTGTCGAGGCGGCCAATAAGAATATCAAGAAGATCGTTCAGAAAATGGTGGTGACCTATAAGGATTGGCATGAGATGCTACCTTTCGCTTTGCACGGTTATCGTACGACGGTACGCACATCAACCGGGGCAACCCCGTTCTCGTTAGTATACGGAATGGAAGCGGTATTACCATTGGAAGTTGAGATCCCTTCTCTGAGGGTATTGCGAGACGTTCAGCTAGACGAGGCAGAATGGGTGAAAGACAGGTTGAATCAACTGAGTTTGATGGATGAGAAGAGGCTAGCTTCTCTAGCATACGGTCGTTTGTACCAGAGCCGAATGAAGAAAGCATATGATAAGAAGATACATCCGCGAAGCTTTCAGACGGGCGACCTTGTGCTGAAAAGGATTCTCCCGCCGCAGGCAGATCACAGGGGCAAGTGGACCCCCAACTACGAAGGGCCATACGTTGTCAGGAAAGTCTTTTCAGGAGGAGCGGTGTTGTTGTCCACCATGGACGGTGAAGACTTTGCGTCGCCTGTGAATTCGGACGCCGTTAAAAAATACTTTGCTTAAAATTGACCCGCTGGACAGAAAAAGAGAGTCCAGGCAAAAATGGGGCATCCTGGCGAACCAAAAAACAGAATGAAAGGTTCGGGCAAAAGTTAGGGATAAAATTGAAAAAATGTACACCCGCGAAGTTGAAAACCTACACTGGGCGGCTTCGGCAAAAAAGGGTATCCCGGTGAACTGAAAACCCGTAAAGGGCGGTTTACGCAAAAGTTAGGGATTTGAAAAGCAAATGACTGCGGTCCGAATTTGATATTACAGTGAGCATCAGTGCGGGAGAATATGCCTGAGGAGTCGATTATCAGATACAATCTCTTCGGAAGTATGGATACCGGGGAAGCATTAGAGTCGGATGAGTCATGGGAGGATCAGTTCGTGGTGTTCATCTACATCCCGTTGCCGACATGTGTACAAATTTAGTTTGTCAATATATTTATGCATACTTGTATATCTGCTTTGCGTAGCTTCCTCTTTTCAGGAGTTACATCCCGTGTACAAAACTCCGCCCATTCAGGGGCCCAATCAATAAAATATGTTATTCAGTACTTGATGCTGGTTCTTTACCGTTTTGTGCATGATAAAGCGCCTAAGTTTACTGAAACTAGCATGTGTATAACATCACTGGCCCTTGCCGACAATTGCTAAAACTTTGAATTAATTGAAGATGATGTCACTAACCTGAATAGATTTGGTTGCATAGGCTTGTCTTGTTTTGTTTGTGTTGTTGCAGGTTTCATAGTTGTACGAGGAAGACGATCAAAAGATTGCAGTAACGAAAAACTCGACCCCCACGCAGGTCATGCATGTTCTTCCTGAAGAAGGATAGAATTCCCCAGCTAGACGTAGCTTATCTAGAGGGCATGCTCCAGCAAAGTCATTCATCCTCAGCAGAGTTTGGCGATTCCAAGATTATAAGGTTGTATTCAGACAGTTCACTTTCCCCGCAGGGTCATTTACTCTCCCCCAGCGGAGTCAGTTGATTTTCCCCCAAGAGAATCATTCCATCCCCAGTGGAGTCCTCTTTTCAGCAAGTATTTTCACTCCTCCCGGTGGAATTCAAAGATTAAGACTCCCCCCAGCAGAGTTGGCGTGAGTCCTGACATTTATTTTGCCAGAATGCCGTGTGATATCCGTTCACTCTCCAGCAGAAGCTCGATCATACCAGGCGCATCTACTATTCTCCAGCAGAGTTATATTCCCCAGCAGGGTGTTACTTCAATGAGGTGCTTGGTTTAAGTTCCCGATTTCCCAGCTGAGTCAAATTCCCTCTTCCGACATTTATTTTGCCGGAATAATTTTGTAGCACCTGGCTATCCCCAGCGGAGTTGGCATTGTTTTCAGCATTTATTTTGCTGAAGCAGTTCCAGTATCTCAGCAGTTCGAGTCTGCATATAGTGTCATATTCACATCTACCAAATAAAAGCGTAGCATTTCCATGTCGAATAGAGCATTGCATTGTTATCAAACACATGCATTTTGAAACATAAACCAGGTTGGCTAACCGTTTGCTTCAAGTATTGTTTCTCTTGCAGGTAGAGAGAGCTTTTGCTCAGATGAATCACCAAACAGTCGAGGTCTCGACGTGAGACATTCAATGAAGTGTCAGTTTTGGCATTATTCCCCACAGAATTATCATGATGAAGTCCTCCTTGTCTCCGAACAGAGTTATTTGTGAATTTCTCGTGTTTCCCCCGCCAGAGTGGGTAGGCAAGATTCCTCCTCATTCTCAAGCAGAGTTATTTGTCGTCAAAGGGTTTCCCGAACCAGAATTTCAGAGGCCACCGCCGGTTATCAGAACAGGCGTCCGGAAGTTTGATTTCCAAATATCCCCAGTAGAGTCAGCCTCAAAGTTGTTGTAACGTCAGTGATAAGAAGTTTGCGGACCAATGGAAGGATGAGTCCTGACGAGGACAATTTTATTGACAGGTTTTCTTTGTGTTAGAGAAGAGGTGGGTCCTAACGTGGACAGATTTATTTCCTCATAGCTGATAAAGGTGTTAGTCCTGACGTGGACAGGTTCAATTACTCAGAATTACTTGAATGGGAAGTCCTGACGTGGACAAAAGTGGGTTACTCTTCGGGTTGGTGTCCTGACGTGGACAATTTATTTCCAGCAGATAGCTTTATTCGTGATGGTGAAATGTGCGTCATTACATGGACAAGTTTATAGTTCTTCGTGTCGTCAAGATGCGAGAGTCCTGACGTGGACAAATTTATCCTTCTTCGTGTTGTTAGCAAAATGTGAGTCCTGACGTGGACAAAGTCTCACTTCCCCAGCAAGTCGAAGACGTGCAAGTCCAAACGTGGACAGGTTCTATTATTTCATCAGAGGAAGATGTGAGTCCTGACGTGGACAAGTTATTCCCCCAGCAGGTCGAAGATGCCTGAGTCCTGACGTGGACAAATCAAGACAAAACACGGGTCCTGACGTGGACGAGTTTATTCCTTACGTGGAAAGAGAGGTTTCAGTTCCTTACGTGGAAGAGTGAGTTTATTCCTTACGTGGACATATCAAGATTGAGTCCTTACATGGACATATCAGATTCATTCCTTACGTGGAAGAGATGGTGATTCCTAACGTGGAAAAAAGAGGTGTTCCTTACGTGGAAAGATGGCATTCCTAACGTGGAAAGAAAGATTGATATAGTATTCCTTACGGGGAAAGAAGATTGGAGTCCTTACGTGGACAGACGAAGATTGTATTCCTTACGTGGAAAGATTGGGGTCCTTACGTGGACAGATTCAAATCGAGATTCCTTACGTGGAAAGAGGCTTGTATTCCTGACGTGGAAAGAAAGAATGTATTCCTGACGTGGAAGGGGTTTAGTCCTGACGTGGACATATTCAAAAGAAGACGTATTCCTTACGTGGAAGAGTTTGACGAAGAAGACGGTTATTCCTTACGTGGAAAGGTGAGCCCTAACGTGGATAGTGTTATTCCTAACGTGGAACGGTTATTCCTTACGTGGAAGGGCGAGTCCTAACATGGACAATGTTATTCCTAATGTGGACAAGAGTTTATTCCTAACGTGGACGATTTATTCTTGATGGAAAAGACGAGTCATCCCCAGCACGGTCGCACGAGATCAGTGGGTTGCCGTAACAGTCAGATTCAGCTGATGAATGTCGTTCCCCACGCAGGGGCGCAGTTTATTTCTGCAGTTGGCAAATTTCCGGGTTTTCGTAGTATTCAACCGTCTCGTACCTCGAATGTCTGAAGGCTCAGGTCTCTTCACCCAATCGGGTCCAAGTCGCTTGAATAGGGGCAGCTGTTGCACCCTAAAATTTGCCCAACCTTTTCTAGCCTAGGTTTATGTTTCAATTGCATAATCATTAGCATTTGCATATAGAGTCATGTACATAGCCTAATCATTGCATAGCATAGCAAGTCATCCAACAGGGGACCAATCATTATCCTCATCTCTATGAGCCTATCAAGAGGTTATTATTCTAATTCAATCCCATTCAGGTCATCAGAAAGAATTTGGAAGCTATCAAGTCAATGGATCAAGCAGTTCATCTGTCTCCTAACTGAGGGTATTTGAGGATCAACAAAGAAATTGTGAGCTGTGAGTGGATCATGGAGAGTATGTGGACATCATGGGAGATTTAGAAAGTCATTTGGAGAAGGAGACAAATCGTTGATATGATCACAAGTATTGCAGTTGAAGACAGTCAACTAGGGTGTCATCTGGGGTCAACTCTAGGTCAATTGACTGATGGAAGGGCATTAAAGGCTATTGAAGAGATGTGGGGTTCATTATTTGGCATGTAGAAGAGGATATGTTTTTATGCTAAGAAGAAATCAAGAGAAATCAAGGAGAAGAGGAGTTTCTAAATTAGGGTTTCTGTGTAAAATCCCCTAATTTAGGTCAAATTTACAAGCAAGATAAGTCAAAATGCAAGCTTCAAATGGATCCTTGGCCAACATGGAACTTGTAGAGGATATCAATACCTTTAATTTGAGTGGTGGAAGACATCAAGGAGATTTACAGAACTCAAGTTATGGTCCTTGCAAGTTACAGGTCATCTGAGGTATCTGAAATTTTGTCTGTGAAAGTGACTTGTCTTCCAAGCAACTTTTACCCCTCAAGGAGATTTCAAATGAATGTCTGGTAAACATAAGAATTGTTCCTCATTGTCTTAGATTTCTAGAATGGTATAGTATGCCTTCATATGATTTGTGGAACTCTACTTATGGTCTTGGTAAGCAAAGGGTATTTTGGTCATCTGAGGATTACAGGTCATTTCAAGCCTATGCCCAAAACTCCTACAAGGAAGCTTCAAATGGAAAACTTTACAACACCAAACTTGTTCCAAATGACATTTTGAGTCTAGAAAAGTGTCCATGAGAGATTGGAAAGATTCATAGCACAGGTTTTCAAAATTGTTGGATTTAATGAATAAAAAAGGACTTAAAAATGAGATTTTTCATATTTTGGCCAAATGAGGCAAGATTATAGGTCATTTTGAATGGAAAGATCATTTTGAGAACATTGGCTAAAGTGGAATTTTGAGCTTGGTTCACATTTTGGGAGTTGTTCAAGGTTACTTGTAATGAAAGTTACATCATCCAAAATGTAAAGATAAGTGCAAGGGAAGTTTCTCCAAGTTTCTAGGAGGTTCTATTCTCACCTATATATTGATATGAGAAGGTTCATGCAAGGGTTGGTGATCACATTTACTCATGAACACAAGTTTCACACACTTTCTTCAATTTGCAAAATCAATCCAAACTCTCTCAAACTTTCACCAATTTGCACCATTCTTGATCTGTTCTTCATCATCATCATCCAAGGATCAGAATTCACACATTCATTTGGTAAATTGAAGGAGGATTAGTGTCATTCATCATCATCATTCAAAGTGCAAGAATCTTGGAATTGGGAGATTCAAAGCCTTGGAGCATCATTGGTTGCATACAGAACTCATCACCGAGTTCATTGATTAGTTTCCACTCACTTCAAGCCTTGGATCAAGAGGATTTGATACCTGTTTTCACCAATTACACCAGGTATGTTTCTCATTCGAATTGCATGTTTAGGTGAGAATTATTAGGTTTTGTTAGCATAGAAAGGTTAAGGTAGGATAGAGGATTGAATTTGGTGAGTTTGGAGAGCTTTCTTGGAGTTTGCCATAAGTGTACCATAACTGTTAGGGTTTGTAACTCATGATTTAATGCACGAAAATCTTGGATATATGGCTTGTTATGATCAGCATGAGGTATAGATGAGTTTAGGACAAGGATTGGTGAGAATTAGAGCAATTGATCACAGGTGAAAATGGTGGATTCCAACTGTTATACCTATCGGGTTCCGTTGTTGCTTGAGTTTTAGGAGAAGTTATGGTTATGGCTGTGTAGAGTGGAGTTTCTAGAGCAACTTTGCTCTTTGGATCGAAGGCATCCATGGAGAGGGGGGAGAGAACAAGGAGATGGAAGATGCGTGCATGGGACTGTTTCTTTCAGAAACCCTAGAGCCATTTGGGGACGATGATGGACATGCGTTGGATCTTCTGTTTGACTTTGACCTGGAGACTTAACCAACGGCCACGATTGAAGGACGAAGGCGGAGGGAATTTCAAACAATGAAACGCCCCGTTTCATTTAAGTTCGCTGATGGGCTCAGATAATTTGTTGCTATACACACCCTACAATGCAGGCCCAATACCAATATGAACGTGAAAAGATGCTATTCACACCGTTTTATCTTTTTTTGATTTTTTGTTATGTTTGCTGAGTCATTGGGCCCAGACGCGCTTGCTATGCGCGCCCCCCAGTCTGGGCCCATCCTTTATTTTCAACTGCTTTTCATTTCTGGTTGCACCCCTTTTCCATTTAATTCATATTATTTCATTCATATTTTTTTTAATTCTTTCAAAATTCATAAAAAATGGAAAAATGCATATTTTTAATTGGTTCTTTTTGCATTCTTTTCATAATGTTGTCAAGAAAATTATCATACAAAAAAATTAATAATTCATTTCATTTTTATATTTTAGGCATATTTTTCTTTTATTATGTGTAAATAATATTTTGTTTGATACATGAATTTGGTGATTTTAGTTTGCATAGTTGCTTTAATATTTTTTGTCCATTCTTTTTAGGTTGATTAATAGATAATGTTAGCTTGTATATAAAATTTAGTTCCCATTTTTTAGGACTTGATTTTAGGTGTTTAGTTTAGGTGTGAATAACATGAACAAAATTAGGGTTTAAGTGATAACATAGGAGAATTGAATCATTTCCCTTTGGAGTTAGAGATTGAATATTTTAGATATGGGACTATAGGGACTATGGGTAGTTATTAGATCCCTTAGAAATCATCAGGACTCCCCTAATGCTATTAGTATTGTCTGTATTTGTTTGACTGGTGTGGTGTGCCCTCTCTGGGGATTATTGCTTGTTTGTGGGTATTGGGATTGCTTGGGGATTGGGGGGGAGATGAAGACTTGTGATGATGAAGCCATTGGAGATCAAGAGTATGAAGGTCAACTTCCAGAGTTGAAGAGGAGATTCCTGCTAGCAGCTGTTGAGGAAGCTAGGGTTTAGGAGCTAGGTAGAGCTCTAGATTAGAAAGCTTGTTTCTCAAACATGGAATTCCTTGTCTGCATCCATCCTTTCCCTATGATTCAAAGTCTCTTTCAAATATCCACCTCCTTCCTTTGGAAGGATCAGTGAATGTATTTGAAAGATAGAACTTTTGAGGGAAAATTGTCTATATAATGTTAACAGTTGATGAACCTCCCTTGGTAGGTAATTGACTGTCTAACATTCCTTCACCTCATCTTGTTGATTGATATTCATCCTAGAGATTGAGACTTGAAGAAAAGCCATTGCAGATGGAAGATTGATGATCAAGACCTTGCTGGAAAGCTGTGTAGATGGAGATAGATGCTTGCTGAAGCTTGTAGCTGTTTGGAGATTACTTGAAGTCAGATGTTGATTCAGAGCTGCTGATGCTGTTTATTTTTGTTGTATTTCATTTCTGATGTATTGATTGGTTTTCCTGTCTGTATTGTTTGTTGTTTAACCTGTTGGGTTAAAAGTGAAGTCTGTTCACTTTTGCCTATTGTTTTCTAGGTTCGAGGTTGAGTGGGACTCCCTTGCCTCGCTTGTATTGCTGCATTCATGCATTTTACTGCTTTACTGTATATATCTGGTATTGTTTCTGTTTCCGTCTATTCCCTTAGGATCTCTGTTTCTCTCTGCGTAAGAGAGGAGCATGATAGACATTAGGTCTTAACCCATGCATGATAACATTAGGTTAGTTTGATTCCCTTTGCAACCGTAGGTTAGAGTTCTGCCTATTCTTTCTCAAAACAAACAGAAAAATACACTAAAATTTCAAACACAATAAAAGACACTTCTTCCGTAAAAGAATGTGAACTCATCAAGACGTCATTTTTGTCCGCTTGGACCGTTAATCAGAAAAACCTTTTTCAGAAGGAATAAAAGCAATCAAGACAGACTTGTGTCGTACGTGGCCCGAACTACGTTTGCTCTGATCTTTCATGCTGTATGAAAGTACGTAGGCATAGGATGCGATGTCCTAGCGAGCAACCTTCCCCTCCTTTCCCGTAGGTAGGCGAACTACGTTGACTCTGATTTCTCGTTCCAGACGGGAATACGTAGGCATAAAGTGCGATACTTTGCCGAGTCATCTTCTTTTCTTTTAACCCTTAACCCTGTAGAGTAGATAGAATAACAATCCATACCCGAAAACAAGCGTGGATCCCGTCGAGTACGACGAACGTGAGGGGTGCTAATATCTTCCCCTTGCGTAACCGACTCCCGAATCCAGGTTTTGGTTGCGACGACCATACCTTTCCCGTGTTGTGCGAGGTTTACTCTGAGCGTTTCCTTTCCCCCCGTGGGATAAATAACGCACGGTGGCGACTCTTCTGTTCAGCCGGCGCCGATTTTCGCAGTAGCGACAGCTGGCGACTCTGTTGGGGACCCAACGTCCCCTGGCTGCTAAGGACTGCGATAGTTCTTATGCATTTGGTATCCAACGTCCCTTAAGAGAGTCAATCCTAACGCTTGTTTTCCCGTCGAGGATTTTGTATGGATTTATATTTCTGACCTTTATTTTCAGCATTATATATATTGATTATTATTGCTGTATTGGGGTGTGATGGGTGGTTCTATGATTGAGAGATAAGCCGGACCTGGGCTTGAGTGCACCTAGAAGTAGAGTAGAAAGTAGTGGGCGCGTGCCGGCTTTGCTTGCATTAGTGTCTCATGAAATCTACACTCGGACGAGGTTCTTCTGGTTGGCTTCTTTTTCTACCCTTTGGGTCGAAGGGGTTGTTGGTCAGCTGAATTGTCGACTCCGGGAACCGATCATTTGGAAGTTGGATAAGTGAGGCCTCTTCAGGATTTGATGATGCCACTCCTTCTGGGAATCGTATCATCAACACTGAAAGTCTGTGACGCCGACGACCGCATAGGATGCCATACCTTTGTCAGTTACTAAGACATCCACCTGTGAGAGGGTTCGGGGTTATGCAGGTAACTAGACCTTCAGACTACCGGTTATTTCTTGATCAGAGATCCTGGGTATTTATGGAGAATTCTGAGGTCTGTCAGAGACCAGTTGGAGAGTTCTGAGGTCTGTCAGAGACCAGTTGGAGAGTTCTGAGGTCTGTCAGAGAACAGTTGGAGATATGATTTGAGGTCTACCAGAGACCAGTTGGGGTTATAGTTTGAGGTCTGTCAGAGACCATTGTTGGAGCTTTGTTTTAGGTCTATCTGAGACCAGGGTTTGAGGACTTCTATAGAGTCTATCTGAGACTTCTTGATATGGTTCAGGCTATTTAGCTACGGCAGTTGGTCCCTGTTGCATGTTACTTGCATTGCATTGTTTGCATACCCATTATCATTGCATCCCATTAACGTGTGTCTGTGCTGCAGGTGCATTTGCATATCCTCCGATTCTAGTGCCCAGACTTCTGAGTATTGATTATGGCTGGTTTGAGGAAAACAGTTGCGTATAAGCTGCCTACACCTGATATTACTTCTTTGCTCGGTCTGATATCTCTTACTGATGAGGAGTTTAGGAGGAGCTTCAGAATGAGTCATGGGAGATTACTGAGATTAGTCTGCAAGCCCACTACTGATGAGATGAACGGGTTGTACACCTTGATGCAGTTCTATGACCCCGCATTGAGATGTTTTACGTTTGCTGACTTCATTCTAGGGCCTACCATTGAGGAGTACGTGGAGTTTACTGAGCTACCAGTGCAGAACAAGGTTCCCTTTATTCACTCTGCTGCTGAGCCCAAGTTGGAGGACTTAGCTAAAGCCTTGCATATGGACGCTGCAGAACTGTTAGTGACTTCTTGGCTTGGGGTTTCAGGTTTCTCTCTTGATTTCTTGGTTGGCAAAGCTCAGGAGTATGCCAAGAGCGGTTGTTGGGTGGTTTTCAATGCTATTTTGGCTCTATGCATTTATGGGATTGTGCTGTTTCCTAACTTGCCCAATTTCGTAGACTTGGACGCTTTCCATCTATTTGCTGCCGGCAATCCAGTGCCAACGTTGATCGGAGACTTCTACCACTCCTTGCACTACAAGAATGAAAACAGAAGGGGAAAGGTTGTTTACTGCTGCGCTCCTTTGTTGAATATGTGGTTCAAGAGTCATCTTCCCATGAAGGGATCTTTTGTGGAGAGTGCAACCACCGCTAGCTGGTCAGAGCGCCTGATGAGGCTATCTTCCGAAGACGTTGAGTGGTTTGATCGAGACCTGCTAGGGGCTGAGCTTGTATTCAGTTGTTCTGGGTACCCTAATGTCCCGCTGATAGGAAGAAAAGGGTGCATCAACTACAACCCATCTCTGTTGGTCCGTCAGTTCGGATATGCGCTGAAGAACCCACCAAAGGAGGAGGAAGTACAGGAATCTCTGTACTTCACCGGAGACTTGAAGGGGGAGTTACTAGCCAAGTTGCAGCATGCCTGGACGCGCATTAACCGAAGAGGGAAGCCGTTGTTAGGGAAGAATGACTGTCAGGCTTATGCACCTTACAGAGTTTGGATCCAGGAGAGAGCAAGTCAGTTGCGGATGCCGTTTCCAGATGCACCAGCCCTTGTTCCTATTCCGGTAGCAGAGCCAACTACTGTTTCTAGGGAGTCCTACGAGCAAGTTGTGAAAGAAAAAGAAGCCTTGACGAAGATTAACGAAGGGTTAGAGCAGGAGCTAGCCCAGATACGCAGCAAGAAAAACAAGGCCGTGCATGCTTTCCAACAGCAGATTGAGCTAATGAACAGACTAGGGGCTGAGTTGATTGAGGAGAAGAGGAAGCGCGAACGTCTGGGGCAAGAGTTCAGAAGCTCCCATGACATGCTTGAATCCAAAAAGAAAGCACTTGACATCGCTCACCGAGAGATCTCTTCTTGCAATAAGACTTGGAATGCCACGCTCACCAACAATAAGAAGAGGGAGGATAAGTTGAAGCAGCAAATCTCCAACCTCGAAAAGCAGTTGAAGTCCAGCATCAAGAAGTGTGAAGAAGAAGTGATGACCCGGTATAGTCTCCAGAATGCACTAAACAAGGCCATCAAAGGCAGAGATGAAGCTGTGTCTCAGAAGCGTAAACTAGAGGATCGCTTTGGAGAAGGGGCATGGGAGGAAACTGCTGAAGACGTGCGACGTGTTCTCAAGAGAAGAAACCAACTTGTTGAAGGGCTGCTTACCAGACCAAGCCATCCGGAGACCAAGAAGTTGCTAGAAGAATACCAGACTTATGGGAGTGTTTGATCATTTCATGTAGTAACTTGTATGCTTTATTTGCATAGCGCTGACCATCACCAGGATTGTTGGTTGAGGTCATGCCTTCTTATTGTACTCTCAGTGATATTGTATTCTTGGCTTATTGGTTTCTCCGCAATATATAAGGCTTTCTGTGATTCAGCTCCGATCTTTATATTGCTAGCACTGTCACTGCACTGGCACCTTCACACTAGAATCGGGGAATGCTATTCCCTAATGCACAGACACACATTGCATTGCATTCATATTCATACTGCATTACAGGTAATCATTGGATGGTATCTTATTTCCTGCTCTGTACCAGGTACTTTCAGGATTGCAGATCAGCACCCGCACCGCTATTCCACCCGCACCAACTGTCGAAGAATCATGGATCAAATGCAGAACGAGATGCAAGATGTGCGCGAGAAGCTAGCTCTCTTTATGCAGACCATGGAAGCTATTGCAAAAGGTCAGGAGAATTTGCAAGCCATGGTGCAGCCTCTATTGGTCAGAAACGCCGGTCACGGTAACGAGGATCATCAGTCTGTGCGAGTCGATGTTGTTCATGGAGATGGCACTCCCACGCCAGTGGCTCCACCTGTAATCAATATACCTGCTGCTAATGTCAACAACGCTACCGCTGCTGGGAACGGTAACGTCGGAGTTGGGAACGAGACTGTTGTCCATAACGTTGGGCTTGGTGATGTCAACTTGGGTGATAATATGGGAGGCAATGGCTTTGGCAATGCTGGATTCGGGTTCAACGATCAGGGATTCGATAACACGGGGAAATATGGTTTCAATGCTCAAGGCTTTGGGCAAGATGGTTATGGTGTGGCCAATCAGGGTTATGGAGGTTTCGGAAATGGAAACGGCGCTGGGTTAATGGCTTTTGGGCCTGCTGGAGGTGTTCAAGGGTACGGCAACAGAGGCCGAGGCCCAGTGATGAATCAGATTAGAGCTGGCCGCAATAATGACTATGATGGGTATGGAGCTGGGAATGGTATGTGGCAAGAAGATCAGCAGGAGGACGCTTTCTCCGGCGGAGGCTTCGAAGGGCCGATGGATAACTCCCAGAAGATCAGAATGCTGGAAGAGCAGATGAGGGGGGTCCTGAACCAAAGTGCTGTGGGCTTAGACATGTCAGCAATGGGTCTGGTACCTGGCTTGAGGGTGCCAATCAAATTCAAAGCTCCTACGTTTGATAAGTATAAAGGGGACACATGTCCGAAAGTGCACGTACGGGCTTATTACAGAAAGATGTCTGCATATTCAACTGATGAGAGAATGCTAATGCATTTCTTTCAAGATAGTCTGTCAGGCCCTTCCCTAGAGTGGTACATGGGGTTGGAGCCAACTAATATAAAGACATGGAAGTAATTGGCAGAGGCATTTGTAGCTCACTACAAGTATAACAGCGACTTGGCGCCCAATCGGGTCCAATTGACAGGGCTGTCTCAGAAGAAGGGTGAGAGCTTTAAAGAGTATGCGCAAAGGTGGCGCGATATGGCTGCCAGGGTCCGTCCTCCTTTAGAAGACAAGGAAATGAACGACATGTTCATCGGCACGTTCACGGGCATGTTTTATGACAAGTTGTTTCACACATCTTTGGCTAGTTTCTCAGACTTAATTCTGATGGGAGAAAAGATTGAAAACAACATCAAGCAAGGCAGGTTCCAGGCTGAGGAATCAACTGCATCTGGAAGTAATAGGAAGGCTTTTGGCGGGCGCTGTCAGGGCGAGGCAAGCGCAGTATTTGGAGGCCGAGGCCGAGGCAGGGGTCGAAATCAATATCATCGGCCGCAGCAAGTGGCGAGTGTTACTATCCCATATCAACAACAACCGTTTCAGCAGCAACCAATGCAACAACAGCAACAGCAACAGCAGCAGCAGCCACAGCAGGGGGCACAGCAGGCTCAGCGAAGATTCCAGGGTGGTAAACCAAGAAGAGTGTTTGAGAAGCCTCCCTCAACGTATGCTGATTTGTTGCAGACATTGTTGGGTTTGAACCTGGTAGAGAAGAGAACTCTGGCACCGATAACGGGAACTCTTCCGTATGGTTATGATGCAAACAGGCACTGTGAGTTTCATTCTGGGGCTCCGGGCCATGATGTAGAGGGTTGCCATGCTTTTAAGCATGTTGTGCAGGATCTTTTGGACAATAAGGCTATCAATTTCGGAACGGCAGGGCCGAATATAGTGCAGAAGCCCATGCCTAATCATGGGGCAAACGCCATTCTGACTGAGGAAGGGTTGAATCTGATTATGAATGTCGACGATTTAAAGACGCCGCTGAGCGAGATAAAAAGCAGACTGTTGCAAGGGGGTGTTTATCCCGGATGTGACGAGTATTGCTTAGAATGCTGGACCCTAGCTGGGGGGTGTGATGATTTGAAGAAAGGCATCCAGGCTTTAATTGACGGCGGCACATTACAGTTTGACCGAGCAGCGACTGAAGAGCCTGCAGGGGCAGTAGCAGATGATCAGAGTGATGTGGCCACTGTAACGATTCCTCGAAAGACAATCACTATAACGGCACCGGTCCACCGACCGCCGGTCACCATAACTAAGGCCGAACCAATCCCGTACGAGAACACAAAAGCAGTCCCATGGTCATATGGGTTGGAAGTGTATTGTGACAGAATAAAGATTGATGTTAATAAACAGCCAGCCGAGACTGTAGACAACGTTGTTGGTTCAGGAGGTATGACAAGGAGTGGTAGGATCTTTATATCACCTGAAGTAGAGGCCGAAAGACTAGCGAAAGGAAAGGGGAAGATGGTTGAGAATGTCCCAGTGCAAGCAAGCGACAAAGCATCGGCATCGAAAGACGTAGAAGAGTTCATGCGCTTGATTCGAAAAAGTGATTATAAGATTGTGGAACATCTGCAACAGACGCCCTCCAAGATATCTATACTGTCGTTGCTCTTATGTTCTGAAGCTCACAAAAATGCTTTGTTGAAAGTCCTGGATACTTCCTTTGTACCCCAAGACGTCTCCGTGAATCAGCTGGAAGGAGTGTTGGCACATGTAAATGCAGGTCATAGCTTGGGCTTTACCGATTTTGATCTGACCCCGAAAGGGAGAGATCATAATATGGCGCTGCACGTATCTGTCGAGTGTAGAGGATCAGTAATGTCGCATGTATTGGTAGACACCGGATCGTCTTTGAACGTGTTGCCCAAGAAAGAGATGATGAAGCTAGATGTCAGAGGAATCCTGTGCACGCCCAGTGACCTGGTAGTCAGGGCGTTTGATGGCACGCGAAGAACAGTCTTTGGATCGATAACATTGCCTCTACAGGTGGGGCCGGAGGTGTTTGCTACTGAATTCTATATCATGGATATACAGCCCGCTTATAGCTGCCTGCTCGGAAGACCCTGGATTCATGAGGCCGGGGCAGTCACGTCTACCCTGCATCAGAAGTTGAAAAATATGATGGGGGACAGTGTAGTCACCGTATGCGGAGAAGAAGACATCCTGACCAGCCATCTGTCGTCATTTAAATATGTGGAGGTCGACGGAGAGATCCACGAAACACCCTGCCAGGCATTTGAAGGGGTGAGCATCAAGGACAAAGGTGCCGGGCCGAGCAAAGTGTCAGATATAGCCGTCTCGTCGTATAAAGAAGCTCAAGCTCTGGTGGAGGCAGGAGAAGCAAAGGGTTGGGGAAAAGTACTGGATATTCCTGTAAAGATGGATCGGTTCGGGCTAGGATACCAACCGTCGTCGTCAACACCTGCTGTGGGGGCACCCCGTTTCAGAGGGCCAATAACCATCTCTGCTAGTGGAGTATGTCATGAAACCATCAATGCTGCTTCAGAGTCTGATGAAGGAGACAGCGACTGTGATATGGATGCCTGGATTCAGCCAAGCACGCCAGGACAGGGACTGTGCAACTGGTCTATTCAGGAGCTTGTTCTTGTGACTCTTAAACAGTAATGCTTTGTTTTATTAATTGTTGAACAATCTGGTGTCTTGCCCGGGGCATCATGATTTGCTTAGGGCTGTGCTGTTATGAACATGGCGTGTTTAGCATTAAATAAAAGGCGTTTTTCATGTGCAAATATTGCGATCCCTGTTTTTCTTGTCTTGTATTTTTCAATAAAATGGCAACGTGGTTATTCGCTTTGTACACGTTTTGAAGCATTTAACCATTCTTTTTTGCAGGATAACATTTTCAGATGACATCCTTGAACTACCTATGACTCGTCCCGACTTTGAACACCCGGTATTTCAGGCCGAAGGAGAGGTTGTAGAAGATAGTGATGTTCCTGAAGAACTGTCTTGGTTGGTGAAACGAGAAGAGCGTGTCATTCTGCCTCACGAAGAGGTCATCGAAATTATCAACTTGGGGTCGGAAGGGGTTGAGAAGAATATTCGTATCGGAGCCGCGCTGTAGAGCGATATCAAGCGAAGACTGGTTGAAATGCTCCGAGAGTATAGTGATGTATTCGCTTGGTCGTATGAAGACATGCCAGGGCTCGATACAGATATGGTTGTGCACCGTCTGCCATTGAAAGAAGAATGCCCACCGGTCAAACAAAAGCTTCGCAGAGCTAGACCAGACATGGCAGTAAAGATCAAAGAGGAAGTTCAAAAACAGTGGGATGCTGGTTTCTTGGCTGTGACAAAATATCCCTCATGGGTTGCTAACATCGTACCAGTGCCAAAGAAAGATGGCAAGGTTCGAATGTGCGTGGATTATAGGGATTTGAATAAAGCAAGCCCAAAAGACGATTTTCCACTTCCTCATATCGACGTGCTAGTTGATAATACTGCTCAATACTCCGTATTCTCCTTCATGGATGGCTTTTCAGGCTATAATCAGATTAAAATGGCGCCAGAGGATATGGAGAAGACTACTTTCATAACGCCTTGGGGAACATTTTGCTACAAAGTGATGCCCTTCGGTTTGAAAAATGCTGGGGCAACATATCAGCGTGCGATGACGAATCTTTTCCATGATATGATGCATAAAGAGATCGAAGTTTATGTTGACGATATGATTGCCAAATCCCAGATGGAGGAAGAGCATCTGGTGAATCTGCTGAAGTTATTTAAAAGGCTTAGGAAGTTCAGGCTGAGACTGAACCCTAATAAATGCACCTTCGGGGTGAGATCGGGTAAGCTGCTGGGGTTTATCGTAAGTGGACGAGGAATAGAGGTCGATCCCGCTAAAATAAAGGCAATCCAAGAAATGCCGACGCCTAAAACAGAGAAAGAGGTGCGCGGGTTTTTAGGGAGGTTGAACTACATCGCTCGGTTCATATCTCATCTAACGGCCACGTGTGAACCATTATTCAAGTTATTGAAGAAAGATCAAGCTGTAACGTGGAACGAAAATTGTCAAAAGGCGTTCGATAAAATAAAGCAGTATTTGCAGGAGCCTCCTATTTTGATACCCCCAGTGGCAGGGAGACCCTTGATCATGTACTTGACGGTTCTTGAGGGAAGCATGGGTTGTATTCTCGGTCAACACGACGAGACAGGAAGAAAAGAGCATGCGATCTATTACTTGAGTAAGAAATTTACCGATTGTGAATCTCGATACTCAATGTTGGAGAAAACTTGTTGCGCGCTAGCCTGGGCCGCCAAGCGTTTGAGGCAATACATGCTGAATCATACAACCATGCTCATCTCGAAGATGGATCCTATCAAATATGTATTCGAAAAGCAGGCGTTGTCAGGGAGAATTGCCCGTTGGCAGATGGTCTTGACTGAATATGACATCCAATACGTCTCGCAAAAGGCTATAAAGGGGAGCGTGCTGTCTGAGTATCTGGCGGAGCAGCCTATTGAAGATTACCAATCGATAAGGTTTGATTTTCCTGACGAGGATATCATGTACCTAAAGATGAAAGATTGTGAAGAGCCGTTGCCAGACGAAGGACCAGAATTGGGTTTCAAGTGGAAGATGATATTTGACGGAGCTGTGAACGCTTACGGTAGCGGAATAGGGGCAATCATCACTACGCCACACGGGTCGCACATCCCGTTTACTGCCCGATTGACCTTTGCAGTTACCAATAATGAGGCCGAATACGAAGCTTGTATAATGGGGCTCGAAGAAGCCATTGATTTGCGAATCAAGAATCTGGACGTATACGGAGACTCAGCTCTGGTGGTGAATCAGATAAAAGGGGAATGGGAGACACGTCAGCCCAATTTGATACATTACATGAATTATGCAAGGAGATTGTTGCCTTTCTTTGACAAAGTTGAATTGCATCACGTACCACGGGCAGAGAATCAAATGGCTGACGCTCTCGCCACTTTGTCTTCCATGTATAAAGTCAACTTCTGGAACGAGATTCCCAGAATCATTATCTCTCGGCTTGATAGGCCTGCCTTCGTATTTGCTATTGATGAAGCATCCGATGATAAACCGTGGTATTTTGATATCCTTAATTTCCTGAAGAATAAAGAGTATCCGGCTGGGGCATCCAGTCAAGATCAGAAGACTCTCAGGAGATTAGCGGGTAATTTCTATTTGAATCCAGATGGTGTCTTGTACAGAAGAAACCACGACTTGGTGCTGTTGCGTTGCGTAGACGAAAGAGAGGCAAAGCTACTCATGGAGGAAATACACGAAGGTACCTTTGGTACGCATGCTGGTGGGCATGCTATGACGAGAAAGCTGCTGCGGGCAGGTTATTTTTGGCTGACTATGGAAACTGATTGTTTCAAGTTCGCAAGGAAGTGCCACAAATGCCAAATTTATGCTGATAAGATCCATGTGCCTCTGAGTCCTCTGAATGTGATGTCATCGCCATGGCCATTCTCAATGTGGGGAATCGATATGATTGGAAAGATCGAGCCGATAGCTTCTAACGGGCACCGGTTCATTCTAGTGGCAATCGATTATTTCACCAAGTGGGTGGAAGCGGCATCTTATGCAAATGTAACTAAGCAGGTGGTGGCCAGATTCATCAAGAGAGATATCATTTGCAGATATGGGATCCCCGAGCGGATAATCACGGACAACGGATCAAACCTGAACAACAAAATGATGAAGGAGCTCTGTCAGAATTTCAAGATCGAACATCACAACTCCTCCCCTTACCGACCCAAGATGAATGGCGCTGTCGAGGCGGCCAATAAGAATATCAAGAAGATCGTTCAGAAAATGGTGGTGACCTATAAGGATTGGCATGAGATGCTACCTTTCGCTTTGCACGGTTATCGTACGACGGTACGCACATCAACCGGGGCAACCCCGTTCTCGTTAGTATACGGAATGGAAGCGGTATTACCATTGGAAGTTGAGATCCCTTCTCTGAGGGTATTGCGAGACGTTCAGCTAGACGAGGCAGAATGGGTGAAAGACAGGTTGAATCAACTGAGTTTGATGGATGAGAAGAGGCTAGCTTCTCTAGCATACGGTCGTTTGTACCAGAGCCGAATGAAGAAAGCATATGATAAGAAGATACATCCGCGAAGCTTTCAGACGGGCGACCTTGTGCTGAAAAGGATTCTCCCGCCGCAGGCAGATCACAGGGGCAAGTGGACCCCCAACTACGAAGGGTCATACGTTGTCAGGAAAGTCTTTTCAGGAGGAGCGGTGTTGTTGTCCACCATGGACGGTGAAGACTTTGCGTCGCCTGTGAATTCGGACGCCGTTAAAAAATACTTTGCTTAAAATTGACCCGCTGGACAGAAAAAGAGAGTCCAGGCAAAAATGGGGCATCCTGGCGAACCAAAAAACAGAATGAAAGGTTCGGGCAAAAGTTAGGGATAAAATTGAAAAAATGTACACCCGCGAAGTTGAAAACCTACACTGGGCGGCTTCGGCAAAAAAGGGTATCCCGGTGAACTGAAAACCCGTAAAGGGCGGTTTACGCAAAAGTTAGGGATTTGAAAAGCAAATGACTGCGGTCCGAATTTGATATTACAGTGAGCATCAGTGCGGGAGAATATGCCTGAGGAGTCGATTATCAGATACAATCTCTTCGGAAGTATGGATACCGGGGAAGCATTAGAGTCGGATGAGTCATGGGAGGATCAGTTCGTGGTGTTCATCTACATCCCGTTGCCGACATGTGTACAAATTTAGTTTGTCAATATATTTATGCATACTTGTATATCTGCTTTGCGTAGCTTCCTCTTTTCAGGAGTTACATCCCGTGTACAAAACTCCGCCCATTCAGGGGCCCAATCAATAAAATATGTTATTCAGTACTTGATGCTGGTTCTTTACCGTTTTGTGCATGATAAAGCGCCTAAGTTTACTGAAACTAGCATGTGTATAACATCACTGGCCCTTGCCGACAATTGCTAAAACTTTGAATTAATTGAAGATGATGTCACTAACCTGAATAGATTTGGTTGCATAGGCTTGTCTTGTTTTGTTTGTGTTGTTGCAGGTTTCATAGTTGTACGAGGAAGACGATCAAAAGATTGCAGTAACGAAAAACTCGACCCCCACGCAGGTCATGCATGTTCTTCCTGAAGAAGGATAGAATTCCCCAGCTAGACGTAGCTTATCTAGAGGGCATGCTCCAGCAAAGTCATTCATCCTCAGCAGAGTTTGGCGATTCCAAGATTATAAGGTTGTATTCAGACAGTTCACTTTCCCCGCAGGGTCATTTACTCTCCCCCAGCGGAGTCAGTTGATTTTCCCCCAAGAGAATCATTCCATCCCCAGTGGAGTCCTCTTTTCAGCAAGTATTTTCACTCCTCCCGGTGGAATTCAAAGATTAAGACTCCCCCCAGCAGAGTTGGCGTGAGTCCTGACATTTATTTTGCCAGAATGCCGTGTGATATCCGTTCACTCTCCAGCAGAAGCTCGATCATACCAGGCGCATCTACTATTCTCCAGCAGAGTTATATTCCCCAGCAGGGTGTTACTTCAATGAGGTGCTTGGTTTAAGTTCCCGATTTCCCAGCTGAGTCAAATTCCCTCTTCCGACATTTATTTTGCCGGAATAATTTTGTAGCACCTGGCTATCCCCAGCGGAGTTGGCATTGTTTTCAGCATTTATTTTGCTGAAGCAGTTCCAGTATCTCAGCAGTTCGAGTCTGCATATAGTGTCATATTCACATCTACCAAATAAAAGCGTAGCATTTCCATGTCGAATAGAGCATTGCATTGTTATCAAACACATGCATTTTGAAACATAAACCAGGTTGGCTAACCGTTTGCTTCAAGTATTGTTTCTCTTGCAGGTAGAGAGAGCTTTTGCTCAGATGAATCACCAAACAGTCGAGGTCTCGACGTGAGACATTCAATGAAGTGTCAGTTTTGGCATTATTCCCCACAGAATTATCATGATGAAGTCCTCCTTGTCTCCGAACAGAGTTATTTGTGAATTTCTCGTGTTTCCCCCGCCAGAGTGGGTAGGCAAGATTCCTCCTCATTCTCAAGCAGAGTTATTTGTCGTCAAAGGGTTTCCCGAACCAGAATTTCAGAGGCCACCGCCGGTTATCAGAACAGGCGTCCGGAAGTTTGATTTCCAAATATCCCCAGTAGAGTCAGCCTCAAAGTTGTTGTAACGTCAGTGATAAGAAGTTTGCGGACCAATGGAAGGATGAGTCCTGACGAGGACAATTTTATTGACAGGTTTTCTTTGTGTTAGAGAAGAGGTGGGTCCTAACGTGGACAGATTTATTTCCTCATAGCTGATAAAGGTGTTAGTCCTGACGTGGACAGGTTCAATTACTCAGAATTACTTGAATGGGAAGTCCTGACGTGGACAAAAGTGGGTTACTCTTCGGGTTGGTGTCCTGACGTGGACAATTTATTTCCAGCAGATAGCTTTATTCGTGATGGTGAAATGTGCGTCATTACATGGACAAGTTTATAGTTCTTCGTGTCGTCAAGATGCGAGAGTCCTGACGTGGACAAATTTATCCTTCTTCGTGTTGTTAGCAAAATGTGAGTCCTGACGTGGACAAAGTCTCACTTCCCCAGCAAGTCGAAGACGTGCAAGTCCAAACGTGGACAGGTTCTATTATTTCATCAGAGGAAGATGTGAGTCCTGACGTGGACAAGTTATTCCCCCAGCAGGTCGAAGATGCCTGAGTCCTGACGTGGACAAATCAAGACAAAACACGGGTCCTGACGTGGACGAGTTTATTCCTTACGTGGAAAGAGAGGTTTCAGTTCCTTACGTGGAAGAGTGAGTTTATTCCTTACGTGGACATATCAAGATTGAGTCCTTACATGGACATATCAGATTCATTCCTTACGTGGAAGAGATGGTGATTCCTAACGTGGAAAAAAGAGGTGTTCCTTACGTGGAAAGATGGCATTCCTAACGTGGAAAGAAAGATTGATATAGTATTCCTTACGGGGAAAGAAGATTGGAGTCCTTACGTGGACAGACGAAGATTGTATTCCTTACGTGGAAAGATTGGGGTCCTTACGTGGACAGATTCAAATCGAGATTCCTTACGTGGAAAGAGGCTTGTATTCCTGACGTGGAAAGAAAGAATGTATTCCTGACGTGGAAGGGGTTTAGTCCTGACGTGGACATATTCAAAAGAAGACGTATTCCTTACGTGGAAGAGTTTGACGAAGAAGACGGTTATTCCTTACGTGGAAAGGTGAGCCCTAACGTGGATAGTGTTATTCCTAACGTGGAACGGTTATTCCTTACGTGGAAGGGCGAGTCCTAACATGGACAATGTTATTCCTAATGTGGACAAGAGTTTATTCCTAACGTGGACGATTTATTCTTGATGGAAAAGACGAGTCATCCCCAGCACGGTCGCACGAGATCAGTGGGTTGCCGTAACAGTCAGATTCAGCTGATGAATGTCGTTCCCCACGCAGGGGCGCAGTTTATTTCTGCAGTTGGCAAATTTCCGGGTTTTCGTAGTATTCAACCGTCTCGTACCTCGAATGTCTGAAGGCTCAGGTCTCTTCACCCAATCGGGTCCAAGTCGCTTGAATAGGGGCAGCTGTTGCACCCTAAAATTTGCCCAACCTTTTCTAGCCTAGGTTTATGTTTCAATTGCATAATCATTAGCATTTGCATATAGAGTCATGTACATAGCCTAATCATTGCATAGCATAGCAAGTCATCCAACAGGGGACCAATCATTATCCTCATCTCTATGAGCCTATCAAGAGGTTATTATTCTAATTCAATCCCATTCAGGTCATCAGAAAGAATTTGGAAGCTATCAAGTCAATGGATCAAGCAGTTCATCTGTCTCCTAACTGAGGGTATTTGAGGATCAACAAAGAAATTGTGAGCTGTGAGTGGATCATGGAGAGTATGTGGACATCATGGGAGATTTAGAAAGTCATTTGGAGAAGGAGACAAATCGTTGATATGATCACAAGTATTGCAGTTGAAGACAGTCAACTAGGGTGTCATCTGGGGTCAACTCTAGGTCAATTGACTGATGGAAGGGCATTAAAGGCTATTGAAGAGATGTGGGGTTCATTATTTGGCATGTAGAAGAGGATATGTTTTTATGCTAAGAAGAAATCAAGAGAAATCAAGGAGAAGAGGAGTTTCTAAATTAGGGTTTCTGTGTAAAATCCCCTAATTTAGGTCAAATTTACAAGCAAGATAAGTCAAAATGCAAGCTTCAAATGGATCCTTGGCCAACATGGAACTTGTAGAGGATCTCAAGACCTTTAATTTTAGTGGTGGAAGACATCAAGGAGATTTACAGAACTCAAGTTATAGTCCTTGCAAGTTACAGGTCATCTGAGGTATCTGAAATTTTGTCTGTGAAAGTGACTTGTCTTCCAAGCAACTTTTACCCCTCAAGGAGATTTCAAATGAATGTCTGGTCAACATAAGAATTGTTCCTCATTGTCTTAGATTTCTATAATGGTATAGTATGCCTTCATATGATTTGTGGAACTCTACTTATGGTCTTGGCAAGCAAAGGGTATTTTGGTCATCTGAGGATTACAGGTCATTTCAAGCCTATGCCCAAAACTCCTACAAGGAAGCTTCAAATGGAAAACTTTACAACATCAAACTTGTTCCAAATGACACTTTGAGTCTATAAAAGTGACCATGAGAGATTGGAAAGATTCATAGCACAAGGTTTCAAAATTGTTGGATTTAATGAATAAAAAAGGACTTAAAAATGAGATTTTTCATATTTTGGCCAAATGAGGCAAGATTATAGGTCATTTTGAATGGAAAGATCATTTTTAGAACATTGGCTAAAGTGGAATTTTGAGCTTGGTTCACATTTTGGGAGTTGTTCAAGGTTACTTGTAATGAAAGTTACATCATCCAAAATGTAAAGAAAAGTGCAAGGGAAGTTTCTCCAAGTTTCTAGGAGGTTCTATTCTCACCTATATATTGATATGAGAAGGTTCATGCAAGGGTTGGTGATCACATTTACTCATGAACACAAGTTTCACACACTTTCTTCAATTTGCAAAATCAATCCAAACTCTCTCAAACTTTCACCAATTTGCACCATTCTTGATCTGTTCTTCATCATCATCATCCAAGGATCAGAATTCACACATTCATTTGGTAAATTGAAGGAGGATTCGTGCCATTCATCATCATCATTCAAAGTGCAAGAATCTTGGAATTGGGAGATTCAAAGCCTTGGAGCATCATTGGTTGCATACAGAACTCATCACCAAGTTCATTGATTAGTTTCCACTCACTTCAAGCCTTGGATCAAGAGGATTTGATACCTGTTTTCACCAATTACACCAGGTATGTTTCTCATTCGAATTGCATGTTTAGGTGAGAATTATTAGGTTTTGTTAGCATAGAAAGGTTAAGGTAGGATAGAGGATTGAATTTGGTGAGTTTGGAGAGCTTTCTTGGAGTTTGCCATAAGTGTACCATAACTGTTAGGGTTTGTAACTCATGATTTAATGCACGAAAATCTTGGATATATGGCTTGTTATGATCAGCATGAGGTATAGATGAGTTTAGGACAAGGATTGGTGAGAATTAGAGCAATTGATCACAGGTGAAAATGGTGGATTCCAACTGTTATACCTATCGGGTTCCGTTGTTGCTTGAGTTTTAGGAGAAGTTATGGTTATGGCTGTGTAGAGTGGAGTTTCTAGACCAACTTTTCTCTTTGGATCGAAGGCATCCATGGAGAGGGGGAGAGAACAAGGAGATGGAAGATGCGTGCATGGGACTGTTTCTTTCAGAAACCCTAGAGCCATTTGGGGACGATGATGGACATGCGTTGGATCTTCTGTTTGACTTTGACCTGGAGACTTAACCAACGGCCACGATTGAAGGACGAAGGCGGAGGGAATTTCAAACAATGAAACGCCCCGTTTCATTTAAGTTCGCTGATGGGCTCAGATAATTTGTTGCTATACACACCCTACAATGCAGGCCCAATACCAATATGAACGTGAAAAGATGCTATTCACACCGTTTTATCTTTTTTTGATTTTTTGTTATGTTTGCTGAGTCATTGGGCCCAGACGCGCTTGCTATGCACGCCCCCCAGTCTGGGCCCATCCTTTATTTTCAACTGCTTTTCATTTCTGGTTGCACCCCTTTTCCATTTAATTCATATTATTTCATTCATATTTTTTTTAATTCTTTCAAAATTCATAAAAAATGGAAAAATGCATATTTTTAATTGGTTCTTTTTGCATTCTTTTCATAATGTTGTCAAGAAAATTATCATACAAAAAAATTAATAATTCATTTCATTTTTATATTTTAGGCATATTTTTCTTTTATTATGTGTAAATAATATTTTGTTTGATACATGAATTTGGTGATTTTAGTTTGCATAGTTGCTTTAATATTTTTTGTCCATTCTTTTTAGGTTGATTAATAGATAATGTTAGCTTGTATATAAAATTTAGTTACCATTTTTTAGGACTTGATTTTAGGTGTTTAGTTTAGGTGTGAATAACATGAACAAAATTAGGGTTTAAGTGATAACATAGGAGAATTGAATCATTTCCCTTTGGAGTTAGAGATTGAATATTTTAGATATGGGACTATAGGGACTATGGGTAGTTATTAGATCCCTTAGAAATCATCAGGACTCCCCTACTGCTATTAGTATTGTCTGTATTTGTTTGACTGGTGTGGTGTGCCCTCTCTGGGGATTATTGCTTGTTTGTGGGTATTGGGATTGCTTGGGGATTGGGGGGGAGATGAAGACTTGTGATGATGAAGCCATTGGAGATCAAGAGTATGAAGGTCAACTTCCAGAGTTGAAGAGGAGATTCCTGCTAGCAGCTGTTGAGGAAGCTAGGGTTTAGGAGCTAGGCAGAGCTCTAGATTAGAAAGCTTGTTTCTCAAACATGGAATGCCTTGTCTGCATCCATCCTTTCCCTATGATTCAAAGTCTCTTTCAAATATCCACCTCCTTCCTTTGGAAGGATCAGTGAATGTATTTGAAAGATAGAACTTTTGAGGGAAAATTGTCTATATAATGTTAACAGTTGATGAACCTCCCTTGGTAGGTAATTGACTGTCTAACATTCCTTCACCTCATCTTGTTGATTGATATTCATCCTAGAGATTGAGACTTGAAGAAAAGCCATTGCAGATGGAAGATTGATGATCAAGACCTTGCTGGAAAGCTGTGTAGATGGAGATAGATGCTTGCTGAAGCTTGTAGCTGTTTGGAGATTACTTGAAGTCAGATGTTGATTCAGAGCTGCTGATGCTGTTTATTTTTGCTGTATTTCATTTCTGATGTATTGATTGGTTTTCCTATCTGTATTGTTTGTTGTTTAACCTGTTGGGTTGAAAGTGAAGTCTGTTCACTTTTGCCTATTGTTTTCTAGGTTCGAGGTTGAGTGGGACTCCCTTGCCTCGCTTGTATTGTTGCATTCATGCATTTTAATGCTGTTGCACCCCAAAATTTGACCAACAATTATTTATTCATTGAGTGTTTGAAAGTGGATACCTTCATCAGAAAGTTCAAGAGATCCCCAGAGGAGTGGGTTGAAACCAGGGTTGTGTGCTTCATAGCTTGAGGGTTGTGGGTGCCCCTCAGGTGATTCTGAGACTTTGAGAATGAACTTGATGTTTTGGGAAAGCCTATGAGATGTCATGATAGCCTTCATGAAGTCCAGAGAAGTCATTATGCAAGAGTTCAGAAGATTCAACCATGAATGATAGAATTAGGGTTTTGACTGGGTCAACCCTAGGATAACTGAAGATTTGGGAAAGATTGAGACCTAATCCAAGGGCCATGAGATCATGGAATGATGCATAGAGATGTTGTAAAGATGATTCCTAGACCAACTCATCATGATTGAGGAGTTTGAGAAGTTTCAAGTTAGGGTCTCCAAAGATTGTCAGTGGAAAAACCCTAATTTGATCCCTATCTTCCAGGCAGTTTTAGCTCTAGATGTGATTGATATCTCATCTTCCCCACAACATGAATGTTGTAGAGCTTGTTCTGAGCTTTAATTTGAGTGGTGGAATTCCTTGATAGGAGTTGCAGAGCTCAAGTTATGGTTTTGACAAATTGCAGGTCAGCAGAGGTGTGTGAATCTGGGTCCTTAAAAGTCACCCAACTTGCAGACAACTTTTGCCCTAGTAGGATGGTTCCTATGACTTCTTGGTCAACATGAATGTTGAGGAGCTTCTTCTTAGCTTTAATTTGAGTGGTAGAAGTCCTTGATAGGATTTGTGGAACTCAACTTATGATTTGAACAAGACAGGGGTATTTTGGTCATTTGTCAGTTATAGGTCATTTTAGCCAATGCCTAAAACTCCTATTTCCAAGCCTCAAATGGAAAAACTCAAAACATGAAAGTTGTTCAAAATGGGATTTTAAGTCTATAAAGAAGGTCACAAATTGTTGGAAAAGCTCATAGCATGAAGTTACATGATTGGTCAAAAATGAACTAAAAATGGCATATAAGTTTGAAAAGTTGAAATTGGAAATTGGTTTGGAAGATCCACAAATCCAAAATAGGTCATCCAATATATCATTTTGATTGGAAACATCATTTTGAGAACATTGGTTTAGATATAATTTTGATTTGAAGCTTTAAAATGGGTGATGCTTTGAAAACTTGTTACTTGAAAAAGAAGGCAACTTGGGAAATCCTAACACAAGGCAAAACCAAGGCTTGTAGTTGTGCACTCCTTCTCAATATCTCATGTAAAGATATTTTAAGACCACATTGCAAGGCATAAGGCATGGGATGTGAGATTTTCAACTTGTCCCCACATGAGATTTTCAAGAACTTTCCACCATATTCTAGATGAATCTAGAAGTGTCTAATGATCATTATAAGAAGAGTGCATTAGAGAGTTTGTGAGGTTGGTGATAGAAGGAGATTTCAGAGGAGAGAGAGAGAGAGAGAAATAGCCATTGAAGCACTTTCTTCAAGTTCAAGCAATTCAAGAAATCTGCATCTACAAGCCATCTCTTTCACAACAAGTGCAAACAGAAACTTGTGCATCACAAGAGGATCTCATTGCAGCCATTTCAAGCCCTGAATCATCCTCCACGAGCACCTACCATCATCACTTGACAGGTTGGTTTCTCTCCATAATTCTCCTAATTTATGCACTTTCAAGTAGTTCTTTAGGTATAGGATTAATGTACTAGGTTAGTTGATTAAACCCTAGGAGTTAGGGCAAGATTCGTGAGGTTTCATGGCAGGTGTTAGTTTCTTTAATCTTCAAGAACTAGCTGTTTAGGGAGTTTTAACTAGCATGGATTAGGTTAGATTAACTAGGGTAGCATGTAGAGCAAGTTTAGATCCTTAGGTTGAAGCTTCACCATGGTTGATCTCAGATGAACATGGTGGAACCATGATCTTAAGGTCTTCTGTTTGAATGATCTAGGGGGAGTTAATGAAAAGTACACGTATGGCTGTGTTCCTCTTGATTAGTAGAAGACTTTTCGTTTTGGAATCGTGGCATTTCATCCACTGAGCAGAGAGAACGAGTGAGGAGAAGATTAGTGCATGGAGGAGGGGGTTTCTGAAAACCCTAGATCAGTTTGGGGACGATGGCTGTTGGCCGTTGGATCTCCCTGAATTCTTGACCTTTTCCATTCATCGTGTGGTCAGGATTTAAAATGAAAACGGAGGGAAACCTCCTCGCTGCAACGCAGTGTTTCATTAAAGCTGAAGACCTGGGCCTGGGTCCAGCTTGCTACTCGCGCCCCCCTTTTGCAGCCCATTCAGTATTTGAACTAGCGCGCCTTACTTATCACACCCCCCCTCCCTTTTATTTGTTTAAATTCTTTTTATTTCTTTTAATATTTTTCTTGTCTTTAAAAATTCATTAAAAATTGATAAATAACTCTTTTTTGTCCATTCTTTTTTCTATGTTGAGATAATTTTGTGTAGAAAAATATAAAAATAAAAATGGAATTTTATTTTTAATGTGGAATTTTTAGTGGTATTTTCTTTAATATAGTATATTTTCTTTCTTTTAGTTGATACCTCATTTTGCAAGAATTATTTCAGGACCTTCCTTTAGCCTTTTTAATCCATTCTTTTTTGTGTAATTAGATGATGAATCATAGTTCCCCATAGGATTTATTCTAGATTTTTAGAATTAAATTTTGATTAGTTTAATTAGGGTAGATTTAGGGTATCCTAATTAGGGTTTAGGTTGTGCTTAGTTGAAGAATTCATTTTCTTTGAATAGTTTTGTCTTGATTTTTAGGTAGAGGCCCATGTAGATGTTATGGGTAGATATTGTAGACCCTTGTGAATAATTGTTAGATTTTGCCCCCTTGGTTTAGTATTTTCAGGTATTTTCTGAAGTTGCCTATTGATTTTGTCTGTCCTGTGGTTATCTGTTCATATCTGGGGTTTGTTTTGGGGATTTTGTTGTGGGGCTTGTGTTGTCTTGAAGACCTTGATGGAGAGCATGATGAAGAGAAGATTGAAGATCAAGACTCAGAGACCCAGAGCTTGGCTTGTCCCCTGTTTGTGAGGTTTTGAGATCCTGAAGTTTGAAGGAAGTTCATGGTACTTTCCTGAGGAAGGCACTATGAATGACTTTCATTCTTTCTTCTCACCTCTTTCTTAAGTATCCAATGATGTTGGAGCCAACTTGTGAGTTTAGTTTCTCCTGAGGAGGAATGTAAACTGATCACATGTTGTTGAGCCACATGGGATACAACTCCTAAGTGGAAGCCTCCTAGTACTTTCCTGAGGAAGGTCCTATGGGTCTACTCACTTAGTTCCATTAGTTTATCTAGGATTTCTCAAGTATCCAATGATGTTGGAGCCAACTTGTGAGTTTAATTTCTCCTGAGGAGGAATGTAAACTGATCACAGTTGTTGAGCCACATAGGATACAACTCCTAAGTGGAAGCCTCCTAGTACTTTCCTGAGGAAGGTCCTATGAGTCTATTCACTTAGTTCCACTAATTCAGATAGGATTTCCTAAATATCCAGTGATGTTGGAGCCTGCTTGTGAGTTTAATTTCTCCTGAGGAGGAATATAAACTGATCACAGTGGTTGAGCCACATAGGGTATGACTCCTGAGTATACACCTCCTAGTGCTTTCCTGAGGAAGACACTATGAGCCTGCTTACTTAGCTCCCTTTCTTTGGTAAGCTTGTTCTGAAGCTTGAAGACTGGGATTGATTTCTCTTGTTTAGGGTTTTGGCTTTAGTGCTTAGATTTGATTCAGGATTCTGTGTTAGGGTTAGGATTAGAGAGTAGATTCTTTCTTTCTCAAGCATGTGTTTTGTTTGCCTGATGGCACCTCATTTCCTTTATCTGTATATTGCTTGATAGCAGGTTGTTTATCTTCAGTATGATTACTGTTATTTCATGACTGGCTTGAGGTCGAGACGAGCTTGTGGAGGCTGAAGCCCCACACACATTTCCTCCCTCACTTGCATTGCATGCATTTTACTGTTAAAGCTGATGCTTTTGTCTGTTTTGGTGTATCATTGACATGATCCCTTAGGACTCTCATTTCCTTCGACGAGGATTTGATGATAGACTTTTAGGTTGAAACCTATGCATGACAACATCTAGGAGTTCCCTGTTTAAACCTCAACCATAGGATGAATCCATGGCATGATAACAGTAGGACTTGATGGTTTCCCTCCTAGTTGGGCCTGTTCTCTTCTCATCTCGAAGCAGTTTAAGATACAGTAATCATGAATGATTTCTTTCGTACGTTACGAGCCTTAAGCTATCTGAGGATGGATGTTTAGTATGGTACCCCGTGGGTGACATGCGATGCATTCACTCTCAGGTCATAGTCTCTAGTGCGGTTGAGATCGCAAACAATAAAAAGCACTTCTTTTAGGAGATAACCCGTAGTTTCCCGAACTACGTTTGCTCTGATCTTTCATACCAGATGAAAGTACGTAGGCATAGGATGCGATATCCTAGCGAGCAACCTTCCCCATCTTCCCCCGTAGTTAGGCCGAACTACGTTGACTCTGATTTCTCGTTCCAGACGGGAATACGTAGGCATAAAGCGCGATGCTTTGCCGAGTCATTTTTCTTTTCTTTTTCAGCCAGCCTTGATAGGTAGATAGATTATAACCAACCCGTCCAAGTAAGCAAACAAGCGAGGATCCCGTCGAGTACGACGGACGTGAGGGGTGTTAATACCTTCCCCTTGCGTAACCGACTCCCGAACCCAGACAATGGTTGCGATGACCTTGTCTTACCCTTTTTCGTCAGGTTTTTCCGATCGTTTCCTTTCCCGCTCTGAGGGATAAATAACGAAAGGTGGCGACTCTTCTGTCATGCCGGCACCTTATTTTCGCGCAAGCGACAGCTGGCGACTCTGCTGGGGACTCATGGCATCTAGGGACTTTTCCCATCCCTTATGCTGGGACCATTTCCCATCCCCTACGCGAGTCAATCCTATCGTTTGTGTGTTTTCTTGTTGGGTTACGTTTATTTATCGCATCTTTACTTCCCGCATTTTATTTCCAGTTTGATATGATTATCTGTGCTGCTGTGGGAGAGGGATGTTACTGTGAGTGAAAAGCCGGACCTGGGCTTGAGTACACACCTAGATATAGTTGCGGAGAAGTAGTAGACGAACCTGTCTGCTGAGCAGGCACAGTTCCCTACGAAAATCTGCGCTCAGACGAGATTCTTGCAGAGGTGCTCCTTTCCGGTCCTGAGGATCTGAGGGGAGTCCAGACGTGAGGATTGTCGACTCTAGGGACCGATCATTTGGAAGTCAGCTAAGAGAGGCCTCTTCATGACTTGATGATGCCACTCCTTCTGGGAATCGTATCGTCACTCATGAAAGTCTGTGACGCTGACAACCGCATAGGATGCCGTACCTTTGTCCGTGGATTAGGTCCATACCTGTGAGTGGGGTTGGGATATTGCAGGAAACTTTGACCTCCAGACTACCTGGTTTTCTCGACAGTGAATCAGTTATGTTGATGTCAGGGTTCTCAGTATCAGATGTGACTGTTCTTGATAGAGCAAGGGTTTGATCAGAGGATTTTATCATCGGGTGTTTGTCTGTTCTCGGTAAGAGCAGGCTTTGATCAGTGTATTATCGTCAGTGGTTTGTTCTGGACGGAGCAGATTTTGAGTGAGGTCTGGAGACCTCATCGGCAGTTGTTGTTTGTTCTTGATAGGGCAGATTTTGAGTGGGGTTTGAAGATCTCATCAGCAGCTGTGTGTTTGTTCTCGACAGGGCAGATTTTTGATTTGGGGTCTGAAGACTTCATCAACAGATATTCCCTAATGTTGCATCCGGGGTCTTTATTATCAGGCCTTCGTTCTTGTCAGGGCAGAATTTTGATCTCGATCCTATCAGGTGGTTATTCACAGCAGATCAGATCAGTGGTTTTACACCGGGGTTTCCTTCTCATCAGTGACTGTTGACACCGAATCTCCACAGCAGCCATCGGGATATATTGTTGCATACCTGCATTTTGCATTAGCTTGCATAATCATTCCATTGGCGTGTGTCTGTGACAGGTACCGTTTCCCCGATCCAGGATCTCTCGCCTCTTATTGCGTTACTGCAGCCTTTCTCAGGAAGACTGATGCGTACGAGTTCTCGGTCCTTGTTGTGTCGAATCTGACTATTGCTATGCGAGGTTACTATTTCCATGATTGGGCCTGGATTCCTCTCCTTATTATTGCCAACAGGTGCCAGGATCGGGGGATAATCTCTCAAGCACACAGACACACGCATGCATCTGCATAAAGCATTTTTGCATGACATACATGTTGTTACCTTTTCCTAACCTTTGATGTTGACAGGTTTTTCAGGTACTCCGGTTCCGAGCTGCTTTCGATCTCCAGGATTGATCAAAGACTCATCCACCGCTACTCAACTCGCGCCAATCAGACAAGGATAATGGACCAGGTACAGTCAGATGTTCAAGAGCTTCGTGAACGGATGGATCGTTTTATGGAGCTGATGCAAGTAGTTGCGAATGGGCAAGACCAGCTTCGTACTTTGGTTCAACCTCTCATCTCCAGGGTTGACAGTAATGGAATACTTCACGGCGGGGCCGTGCCCACTCCTCCTCAAGGGGATACTCCACAGAACGTTGTTCCTGCTGCCGGGGGCAACGGTAGTGCTAACGGCAATCTTATGACTAATCTCGGACTTAATGCGGCAGGCGCCGGCAATGGTAGTTTGGGTGCCAATGTTAACATAGGGCCGGTCAACGGCAATGTTGGTGCAGGAAACATGGTGGTGCCTCAACCGTGGCTGGAGGACCATCAGGATGACATATTCTCTCAGAGAGGTCTAGAGGCAGAGTTGACTGCTGAGGCTCGACTCAGGTTCAAGGCGCTGGAAGACAAGATGAGAGATATAGAAAATCAGAACGCATTGGGCGTTGACATGTCCAAACTCGGGTTGATTGCTGACTTTAAAGTGCCTCACAAGTTCAAGGTGCCTATCTTTGAGAAGTATAGGGGCACTACTTGTCCCCGCGTTCACCTCCGATCTTATTATAGAAAGATGTCCGCTTATTCTGACGATGAGAAGCTGCTGATGCACTTCTTTCAGGATAGTCTTTCTGGTCCATCGCTCGAATGGTATATGGGTTTGGAGCCCGCTGCTGTGCGCACCTGGAAAGATCTTGCAGAAGCGTTTGTTCTCCACTATCAATATAATAGCGACTTGGCTCCCAACCGAGTTCAGCTTCAGAATCTCTCGCAGCGGAACAATGAAAGCTTCAAAGAGTACGCCCAGCGGTGGCGTGAATTGGCTGCTCGGGTCCAACCACCGATGGTTGAGCGTGAGTTGGTACAAATGTTCGTGGCTACCCTTCCTGGAATCTATTATGAAAAACTGGTCAGTGGCATGTCTGGAACATTCTCGGCTCTTATCACTTTGGGCGAGCATGTTGAGAACGGTATAAAGATCGGAAAAATTCAGTGCGAATCATCCTCAGCTGGAGGAGGTAGCAAGAAACCCTATACTGGCAAGCGTCGAGAGGGAGATGCCAGTGCTGTCACTAATGCTAGGAGGAAAGGCAAGGGCCCTCAGCCTCAGATTGCTAGCATAAGCATCCCAGCTGCTCCGCCGCAGCCGCAGCCGCAGCAGCAGCCCCAGCAACAGAATAATCAGGGATATAAGAGATATCAGAATCGGGGTCCCCTGGCAAACCGTCATCTTGAAACTCCACCTATGTCATATGCACAGCTTCTGCAAACGTTGCTTCAGCTCCAATTGGTTCACAAGAGGACAATGGCTCCCTTAACAGGGGCACCACCACCGGGGTATGATGACAATGCTACTTGTGAATTTCACTCGGGGGCACCTGGCCATACGGTTGAGAATTGTAAAGCTTTTAAGCACAAAGTCCAGGACTTGGTCGACGCCAAGGTTATCAACTTTTCTGACAGCGTGCCCAACGTCACCAAAAATCCGATGCCTCATCATAAGGGGGGCAGAGTGAATGCTGTCATCACTGAGGAGAGTTCAGACTTGCTGACCGATGTCAAAGATTTGAAGACGCCGTTGAGTTTTGTCAAGGCTAAGTTGCTGAAGAAGGGCTTCTTTCCTGGATGTGGAGAGTTATGTATGGCTTGTGCTACACTTCCTGATGGGTGTGAGCAGTTGATCGAAGGTATCCAAAGTCTGATGACCGAGGGTATTTTGCAGTTCAGTCGGAGCGTTGAGAGTGCGTCAGGGGAAGTCGTGCTGAAGCAGGCAGAGGAAGTTGCTACCATTACTATTCCTCGTCACCCTATTACTATTTATGCGCCCCGTCCGCCTTCTATCACCATCACCAGGGCCGGACCAATCCCATTCGAGAGTACCAATGCCGTTCCATGGCATTATGGCGCCGAAGTTTATTGTAATGGTCAGAAGATAGAGCTTGAGCCGTCCGGATCGACTGCGCAGAATCTTACCGAGGTCAGTGGTATCACTAGAAGCGGAAGAGTATTCGCACCGGCAGAGGTTGCAGCGGAGAAAGTGGTCCGAGCTGACGCTGTGGATAAAGGAAAAGGTAAAGCTGTTGAAGAGGTCCCTGCAGGGGCAGAGAAAGACTTGCTGGTTAAAGATGCTGAAGAGTTCATGCGACTAATCAAGAAAAGTGACTACAAAATTGTAGATCATCTTCATCAGACTCCGTCAAAGATCTCGATTCTTAACCTGTTGCTGTGTTCTGAAGCACACCGCAACGCGTTACTGAAGGTATTGAATGCTGCATACGTGCCTCAGGAGATATCAGTGAATCAACTCGAGGAAGTAGTAGCCCATGTCAATGCTGGTAATGGGCTTGGATTTACAGATCTGGAGATGACTCCTAAGGGAAGAGATCACAACAGCGCCTTGCACGTCTCAATAGAGTGCAGAGGCACGATCATGTCACATGTCCTGGTGGATACGGGCTCCTCGCTTAACGTGCTTCCGAAGAAGGCACTGATGAAGTTGGATACCCGTGGACTGCTGTGCACGCCCAGTGATCTGGTCGTGAAGGCCTTTGACGGAACCAAGCGCCACGTCTTCGGAGAGTTGACCCTGCCAATTCAAGTTGGTCCAGAGACGTTTAATGCGGTTTTCTATATCATGGATATCATGCCCGCCTATAGTTGCCTCTTAGGTCGGCCGTGGATCCATTCTGCTGGTGCCGTGACGTCCACGCTGCATCAGAAGCTTAAATATGCTGTTGGGGGCAGCATAGTGACAGTCTGCGGTGAAGAGGACATCATGGTGAGCCACCTATCGTCCTTTAAATACGTTTAAATGGATGGTGAGATCCATGAGACTCTTTGCCAAGCATTTGAAACCGTCGGGGTGAAGGAGGTAGCTCCCGTTGTTGCAGAGAAGCAAGAGTTGAACCTCTCCTCATTTAAGGAAGCTCGGGCTGTTGTCGAAGCTGGTTCCACCCCAGGCTGGGGGCATGTCTTGGATATACCAATCAAACAGGATAAGTTTGGATTAGGGTATTCTCCTGGAGCTGAAGCTTCATCTTCTTCTGGCAGTTCGTCCCAGGGGAAAGGGCCGATCTTATTCACCAAGGGGGGAGTAATTTTCGAGAGCATCAACGTTGCGTCAGAGGACAGCGGGGACAGTGATTGCGATCTTGACGCCTGGATTCAACCGAGCAAGCCAGGCGAGCACCTCCACAATTGGACCATCAAGGAGATTATCAAGCTGACAAGTGAAGAGTAATGATTTGCTTTTTACAATCTTTGTATAGCCCTACGTCCTGCCCGGGGCATAGTGGGTTTACTGTCAGGGCCTTGTTGGATTATGTGTATGCATTTTGTTAATAAATAAAAGGTGTTTTCTTCGTAATCAAATGTTGTGTTCTCTGTTATTCATGCTTTATGTTTGTTTCGAAAAACAGCAAAATGGCAACGAGGTTCGTGCTAACCTGCATATTCTTGCCTTAAACTTAACCCTTGTTATTACAGGATCCACGTAACAGATGACATCGACTCTGGACCCTCTACGGCTCACTACGACTTTGATTGCCCGATCTATCAAGCCGAGGATGAGATTGATGAAGACGAAGACCTTCCGGAAGAGTTGGCCCGCTTGTTGAGACAAGAAGAGAAGGTTATTCTGCCTCACGAGGAG
This sequence comes from Lathyrus sativus, assembly GCA_963859935.3. Taxonomy (NCBI): domain Eukaryota; kingdom Viridiplantae; phylum Streptophyta; class Magnoliopsida; order Fabales; family Fabaceae; genus Lathyrus; species Lathyrus sativus. Next base: position 739,327,389 of record OZ012735.1, on the reverse strand, counting down.
GATATTGAGATCATAAATCTGGGTTCTGAGGAGCTCGTCAGAAATGTCAGAGTAGGGGCTGCGCTGCAGAATGATATCAAGCATAGACTGGTCGAGATGCTTCGAGAGTATAGTGACGTCTTTGCTTGGTCATATGAAGATATGCCCGGACTTGACACCGATATTGTGGTTCATCGCTTGCCGTTGCGAGAAGATTGCCCTCCAGTCAAGCAGAAGCTCAGGAGGACGAGACCAGACATGGCTGTAAAAATCAAAGAAGAAGTCCAGAAGCAGTTGGACGCAGGATTTCTAGCCGTTACCACTTACCCTCCGTGGGTCGCCAACATAGTGCCTGTACCGAAGAAGGACGGTAAGGTACGTATGTGCGTCGATTATCGGGATTTGAACAGGGCGAGCCCTAAGGATGATTTCCCGTTGCCTCATATCGATGTGTTGGTCGACAATACAGCCCAATTTTCCGTGTTTTCGTTCATGGATGGCTTCTCCGGTTACAATCAGATTAAGATGGCGCCGGAGGACATGGAGAAAACGACGTTTATTACCCCCTGGGGCACGTTTTGCTACAAGGTAATGCCCTTCGGTCTGAAGAACGCAGGGGCCACTTACCAGCGGGCAATGGTAACTTTGTTTCATGATATGATTCATCATGAGATCGAGGTCTACGTTGATGACATGATTGCAAAGTCCCAAACGAAGGAGGAGCATCTGGTCAATTTGCTGAAGCTGTTTGAAAGGCTTAGGAAGTTCAGGCTGAGGCTGAATCCTAACAAGTGCACTTTCGGAGTGCGGTCCGGAAAGTTATTGGGGTTTATCGTTAGTGAACGAGGTATTGAAGTTGATCCTGCGAAGATAAAAGCTATCCAAGAGATGCCAGCGCCGAAAACAGAAAAAGAAGTTCGTGGTTTCTTGGGCCGAATAAACTACATTGCAAGGTTTATCTCTCAGCTCACGGCCACTTGTGAACCGATGTTCAAGTTGTTAAAGAAAGATCAGGCGATTACTTGGAATGAGGATTGCCAGAAGGCATTCGATAAGATAAAGCAGTATCTTCAAGAACCTCCAATCTTGATACCCCCAGTGGCTGGACGGCCATTAATCATGTACCTGACGGTTCTGGAGAATAGTATGGGGTGTGTTCTCGGTCAGCACGACGAGACGGGCAGAAAGGAGCATGCCATTTATTATTTGAGTAAAAAGTTCACTGAGTGTGAATCTCGATACTCGATGCTGGAGAAGACGTGTTGTGCATTAGCTTGGGCTGCCAAGCGTCTACGACAGTATATGCTCAATCACACCACTATGCTAATTTCGAAGATGGATCCGATCAAGTACGTCTTCGAGAAGCAGGCTCTTTCGGGCAGAATTGCCAGATGGCAGATGGTGTTAACAGAATATGATATTCAGTACGTCTCCCAGAAAGCCATCAAGGGAAGCGTATTGTCTGACTACCTTGCCGAACAGCCGATCGAAGACTACCAACCGATGAAGTTCGAATTCCCTGACGAGGACATTATGTTTCTCAAAGCGAAGGATTGCGATGAGCCATTGCCCGATGAGGGGCCGGATAGGAAGTCTCAGTGGAAGTTGATATTCGACGGAGCGGTTAATTCCTATGGGAGTGGTATCGGGGCTATCATCACGACTCCTCACGGATCCCACATCCCGTTTACTGCAAGACTGACGTTTCCAGTTACCAACAACGAAGCCGAGTATGAAGCATGTATTATGGGTCTAGAAGAGGCAATTGATTTGAGAATCAAGAATCTAGACATATATGGTGACTCAGCGCTCGTAATCAATCAGATCAAAGGGGAGTGGGAAACTCGTCAAGCGAATCTAGTGCCGTACGTGAACTATGCCAGGAGGCTGCTTCCGTTCTTCGACCGAGTAGAACTTCATCATGTACCCCGGGCTGAAAATCAAATGGCTGATGCTTTAGCCACGCTGGCTTCAATGTATAAAGTCAATTATTGGAATGAGGCTCCAAGAATTGTGCTTTCGCGGCTTGATAGACCAGCGTTTGTGTTCGCAATCGATGATGCCATTGACGGCAAGCCATGGTTCCACGACATCCAGACCTTCCTTATGACTAAGGAGTATCCTGCGGGTGCGTCAACCCAGGATAAGAAGACTCTGAGGAGGTTATCCGGAAACTTTTACCTCAACCCTGATGGAGTGCTGTATAAGAGAAACCACGATCTCGTGCTACTCAGATGTGTGGATGAGAAAGAAGCAAGTATGCTCATGGAAGAAGTCCATGAGGGCACATTTGGTACGCACGCCGGCGGGCATGCCATGACGAGAAAGATCCTGAGAGCAGGATATTACTGGTTGACTATGGAGTCGGATTGCTTCAGATTCGCGAAGAAATGTCACAAATGCCAGATTTATGCTGATAAAGTTCATGTGCCGCCGTGCCCATTGAATGTCATGTCCTCCCCGTGGCCGTTCTCCATGTGGGGCATCGACATGATAGGCAAGATCGAGCCCACCGCATCCAATGGTCATCGTTTTATCCTGGTAGCTATCGACTACTTCACCAAATGGGTGGAGGCAGCCTCGTACGCTAATGTGACCAAGCAGGTGGTAGCTAAATTCATAAAGAGGGACATCATCTGTCGCTATGGAATTCCCGAGCGGATCATTACTGATAATGGTTCGAATTTGAATAACAAGATGATGAAGGAGCTGTGCCAGAGCTTCAAGATTGAACACCACAACTCATCTCCTTACCGGCCGAAGATGAATGGCGCTGTTGAAGCGGCCAACAAGAACATCAAGAAGATTGTTCAGAAGATGGTTGTGACGTATAAAGATTGGCACGAGATGCTGCCGTTTGCCTTGCACGGTTATCGTACGACGGTGCGTACGTCGACCGGGGCAACTCCTTTCTCCTTGGTGTACGGTATGGAAGCTGTCCTACCGTTAGAAGTGGAGATTCCCTCTTTGCGAGTTTTGGTTGACGTAAAACTTGATGAGGCAGAATGGATTACGAATCGCTTGAACCAACTCAGCCTGATGGACGAGAAGAGGTTAGCATCGATTGCATTTGGTCGCCTATACCAAAGCCGAATGAAGAAAGCTTACGATAAGAAGGTGCGTCCTCGAAGCTTTCAGACGGGTGATCTCGTCCTGAAGAAGATTCTTCCGCCACACTCCGATCACCGGGGCAAATGGACTCCGAATTACGAAGGGCCGTATGTCGTCAGCAAGGTCTTCTCAGGAGGGGCTTTGTTGTTATCCACAATGGATGGTGAAGATTTTGCATCCCCGGTGAACGCGGACGCAGTTAAAAAATACTTTGCTTGAAAGAGACCCGCTGGACAAAAAAGAAAGAGTCCAGGCAAAAAAGGGGCATCCCGGCGAACCAAAAACAGAATAAAAGGTTCGGGCAAAAATTAGGGATATATTGAAAAAAATGTACACCCGCGGAGTCGAAAACCTACACTGGGCGGCTTCGGCAAAAAGGGGTATCCCGGTGAACTGAAAACCCGTGAAGGGCGGTTCACGCAAAAGTTAGGGATTTGAATAAGCAAATGACTGCGTTCCGCGTATGGACTTTCATTGTTTAGTGGTTCGGAAGACCTGAGGGCCGTTTATCTGAATCAATCTCTTCCAAAGCTGAAGCGTCGAAGGAGTACCAAAGTCGAGTGGGTCTTAGAGGGATCAACTCATGGTGTTCGTCTACGCCTCGATTGCCGACATTTGTATATACTGATGTATATTTATGTTTTCTTTTTGTGCGGCTTCCTCATTCCAGGAACTTGCCTCTGTTGTAAAACATTTTTGCCCATTCAGGGGTTCATCATCAATAAAATGCACATTATTCAGCAATTCTGCTTGTCTGTTTCGCATTTATCTGTTTTGTTTGCGAATGAGAACGCCGATGTTTTTTGATAAAATGTGCATACATAAACCTGCGGGCCTAGGCCCATTGATTGTTGAAACAACTAATTAACTGAATATTGTCACGAGATAATAACCTGGATAGGCCCCTTTGAGGAGGGTATCTTGTCTGTTTGTTTGTGTTGTTGCAGGTGTAGCACCTTGCCAGAAGATGTGCCGTGCAGGAGGAGCCCTCCCTCTCCAGCAGAGTTCAGTAGTCTTTCCTCCGCAGAATCTAAACGCAAGATGGTGAGCGTTGATATGTCTTCCCCGGGTAGAGGTGATTCTCTTCCCCAAGCAGACGCATCCTGAAGGAATGTCACCTCATCAGCTGAGCCAAGCACCGAAGAATGATGTCGTCTCTCCCCAGCACCGGGTCACAAGTGCAGATTTCGGAGAAGTGCTCGGGTGCCGAGGCTTGTGTTTTCCCCAGTAAAGTCGCCGAAGCAGGTGTCTCCCCCGCACCGGGTCACAAGTGCAGGTTTCGCAGGAGGCTGTTCGTATGCCGAAGGATGCAGTAACTGATGGTGCCAGACTGAAGTCTCCAGTGGAATTGAGATTCCCCACCAGATCCATATTCTCTCCTGAAGATGGATGGTTCCCTCTTCCCCAGTAGAGTGTTGGAATGGCTGATGTTGTATGCCCCGGCAGAGTTGTACTCTCCCCCGAAGGCAGAGGATCCTTTCTTCCCCGGCGAAATTGAAATTCCGCACCAGGGTCGCACTCTCCAGTGAAGTAGAATGATTTCCCTCCCCGGCTGAGTCCGCAGAAAAGCAGAATCCTTGGAAGTTGATCAGATCATGGTCGATTTTCCCCAGCAGAGCGTGGGGCAGCTAGTGTTGTGTTTCCCCAGAATCGCACTCTCTCCATCGAAGCAGAATGATTTCTCCTTCCTCAGCCGAGTTTGCAGATGTCCAAGAGATCCGAATCCTTGGAAGTTGATCAGATCATGATTGGTTTTTCCCCAGTGGAGTGTTGAGCAGCTGAAGTTGGTTCCCCTCAGAGTGGTCATCCCCAGAAGAGTAGCCGAGACGGCCGCGCAGTTCACTCCCGCGATTGACATCGCTTTCCTTCAGCAGGTTCGGGTTCTCGTAGAGCTTCGTCCCCTGCAGCAGTCAGCTGAAGTTATTCCCCTGCAGCAGTTCGCGGAAGATCAATTCCCCAGACAGAGCCTGATTGACATTGGCGTGTTCACGTTCTCCTCAGCAGGATGATTCCTCTACCTGAATGGTTCTTTCTCCTTGACAGGAGGATTTCCCCCTTCGGCATTTATTTTGCTGACGGGATCGCATCGTTGTGCATGACCGCATAACATTTAACACTGCATAGCATTTAACGTTGCATAGCATTATGCATGATTGCATGGCATTTAGCATAAACGCATATCATTCCTGTCGTGTGGGGCATGGTGCCGAAACATACGCATCATAAGCATGATCTAGGTCATCATCATCCTTGTTGAACAGGTGTACCACCAAAGGACCGGTTGCTCAGGACGATTCTTGATATTCTCCCCAGCAAGGTCGCTCTTGAGATGATTCTTAAAGACCCCGGTGTAATCCCCACGGTCGCTCGCTCAAGATGATTTTGAGATCCCCAGCGAAGTTTTCGGTTCAAAACGACCCTTAAACTCCTCAGCAGGGCCGTTTGCGTAAGGTGATTCTTAATACCTCAGCGCGGGTTCCCGAGTTGTTTGCCTAGTATGATACTTGAGCTCCCCAATAGCGTCCTCAGCAAGAGTTGCCCAGGAAGATTCCTGGAATACCCAACAGAATGTTTGCTCCAGAAAGGTTATCAGTTCAGGACGATTCTTGAAGATGCCCGACGGATCTGTTTGGTCAAGATGATTCTTGAAGTCCTCAGCGGCGTAATATGTCTGCTCCAGCAATGATGTCTAATCTGAAGATGGATTTCGTAAACGCCTGAAGGCGATATCAGAAGGCTCCTGTGAGTTCAGATTTCCGTGTTGATGAATCAACGGGTGGCTGAAAACAAGGTTCCAGAGTTTATAGATACAACAGAGTGATTCGTGGGGTCTGAAGACCAAGTCAGTTATCCTGAGGTGATGATTGATTGCGATCAAGTGAATGATATGTCTTCTGATTGAAGTCGAAGATGTTTCTCCAGCGGTGACGCAGGGTATTTCGATCGTCCGACGGTGATGTCAGGTTTAGTTCTCCAGTGGTGACGCAGGGTACTTCGATCGTCCGACGGTGATGTCAGGTTTAGTTCTCCCGCGGTGACGCAGGGTATTTCGATCGTCCGACGGTGATGTCAGGTTTAGTTCTCCAGCGGTGACGCAAGGTACTTCGATCGTCCGACGGTGATGTCAGATTTGGTTCTCCAGCTAGTTGTTGAGCAGCTAGTGTTGCAGTATTCAGAGATTTGTTCCCCGCAGAGTACTGTGTGCTCGTGCAGTCGGCAAATTTTCGGGTTTACCGATATTCAACCGTCTCGTACCCTGATTGGTTGAGAGTCGTTCGCTTCTCACCCAGTCAGGTTCAAGCCGTTTGAATAGGGGCAGCTGTTGCACCCCAAAATTTGACCAACAATTATTTATTCATTGAGTGTTTGAAAGTGGATACCTTCATCAGAAAGTTCAAGAGATCCCCAGAGGAGTGGGTTGAAACCAGGGTTGTGTGCTTCATAGCTTGAGGGTTGTGGGTGCCCCTCAGGTGATTCTGAGACTTTGAGAATGAACTTGATGTTTTGGGAAAGCCTATGAGATGTCATGATAGCCTTCATGAAGTCCAGAGAAGTCATTATGCAAGAGTTCAGAAGATTCAACCATGAATGATAGAATTAGGGTTTTGACTGGGTCAACCCTAGGATAACTGAAGATTTGGGAAAGATTGAGACCTAATCCAAGGGCCATGAGATCATGGAATGATGCATAGAGATGTTGTAAAGATGATTCCTAGACCAACTCATCATGATTGAGGAGTTTGAGAAGTTTCAAGTTAGGGTCTCCAAAGATTGTCAGTGGAAAAACCCTAATTTGATCCCTATCTTCCAGGAAGTTTTAGCTCTAGATGTGATTGATATCTCATCTTCCCCACAACATGAATGTTGTAGAGCTTGTTCTGAGCTTTAATTTGAGTGGTGGAAGTCCTTGATAGGAGTTGCAGAGCTCAAGTTATGGTTTTGACAAATTGCAGGTCAGCAGAGGTGTGTGAATCTGGGTCCTTAAAAGTCACCCAACTTGCAGACAACTTTTGCCCTAGTAGGATGGTTCCTATGACTTCTTGGTCAACATGAATGTTGAGGAGCTTCTTCTTAGCTTTAATTTGAGTGGTAGAAGTCCTTGATAGGATTTGTGGAACTCAACTTATGATTTGAACAAGACAGGGGTATTTTGGTCATTTGTCAGTTATAGGTCATTTTAGCCAATGCCTAAAACTCCTATTTCCAAGCCTCAAATGGAAAAACTCAAAACATGAAAGTTGTTCAAAATGGGATTTTAAGTCTAGAAAGAAGGTCACAAATTGTTGGAAAAGCTCATAGCATGAAGTTACATGATTGGTCAAAAATGAACTAAAAATGGCATATAAGTTTGAAAAGTTGAAATTGGAAATTGGTTTGGAAGATCCACAAATCCAAAATAGGTCATCCAATATATCATTTTGATTGGAAACATCATTTTGAGAACATTGGTTTAGATAGAATTTTGATTTGAAGCTTTAAAATGGGTGATGCTTTGAAAACTTGTTACTTGAAAAAGAAGGCAACTTGGGAAATCCTAACACAAGGCAAAACCAAGGCTTGTAGTTGTGCACTCCTTCTCAATATCTCATGTAAAGATATTTTAAGACCACATTGCAAGGCATAAGGCATGGGATGTGAGATTTTCAACTTGTCCCCACATGAGATTTTCAAGAACTTTCCACCATATTCTAGATGAATCTAGAAGTGTCTAATGATCATTATAAGAAGAGTGCATTAGAGAGTTTGTGAGGTTGGTGATAGAAGGAGATTTCAGAGGAGAGAGAGAGAGAGAGAAATAGCCATTGAAGCACTTTCTTCAAGTTCAAGCAATTCAAGAAATCTGCATCTACAAGCCATCTCTTTCACAACAAGTGCAAACAGAAACTTGTGCATCACAAGAGGATCTCATTGCAGCCATTTCAAGCCCTGAATCATCCTCCACGAGCACCTACCATCATCACTTGACAGGTTGGTTTCTCTCCATAATTCTCCTAATTTATGCACTTTCAAGTAGTTCTTTAGGTATAGGATTAATGTACTAGGTTAGTTGATTAAACCCTAGGAGTTAGGGCAAGATTCGTGAGGTTTCATGGCAGGTGTTAGTTTCTTTAATCTTCAAGAACTAGCTGTTTAGGGAGTTTTAACTAGCATGGATTAGGTTAGATTAACTAGGGTAGCATGTAGAGCAAGTTTAGATCCTTAGGTTGAAGCTTCACCATGGTTGATCTCAGATGAACATGGTGGAACCATGATCTTAAGGTCTTCTGTTTGAATGATCTAGGGGGAGTTAATGAAAAGTACACGTATGGCTGTGTTCCTCTTGATTAGTAGAAGACTTTTCGTTTTGGAATCGTGGCATTTCATCCACTGAGCAGAGAGAACGAGTGAGGAGAAGATTAGTGCATGGAGGAGGGGGTTTCTGAAAACCCTAGATCAGTTTGGGGACGATGGCTGTTGGCCGTTGGATCTCCCTGAATTCTTGACCTTTTCCATTCATCGTGTGGTCAGGATTTAAAATGAAAACGGAGGGAAACCTCCTCGCTGCAACGCAGCGTTTCATTAAAGCTGAAGACCTGGGCCTGGGTCCAGCTTGCTACTCGCGCCCCCCTTTTGCAGCCCATTCAGTATTTGAACTAGCGCGCCTTACTTATCACACCCCCCCTCCCTTTTATTTGTTTAAATTCTTTTTATTTCTTTTAATATTTTTCTTGTCTTTAAAAATTCATTAAAAATTGATAAATAACTCTTTTTTGTCCATTCTTTTTTCTATGTTGAGATAATTTTGTGTAGAAAAATATAAAAATAAAAATGGAATTTTATTTTTAATGTGGAATTTTTAGTGGTATTTTCTTTAATATAGTATATTTTCTTTCTTTTAGTTGATACCTCATTTTGCAAGAATTATTTCAGGACCTTCCTTTAGCCTTTTTAATCCATTCTTTTTTGTGTAATTAGATGATGAATCATAGTTCCCCATAGGATTTATTCTAGATTTTTAGAATTAAATTTTGATTAGTTTAATTAGGGTAGATTTAGGGTATCCTAATTAGGGTTTAGGTTGTGCTTAGTTGAAGAATTCATTTTCTTTGAATAGTTTTGTCTTGATTTTTAGGTAGAGGCCCATGTAGATGTTATGGGTAGATATTGTAGACCCTTGTGAATAATTGTTAGATTTTGCCCCCTTGGTTTAGTATTTTCAGGTATTTTCTGAAGTTGCCTATTGATTTTGTCTGTCCTGTGGTTATCTGTTCATATCTGGGGTTTGTTTTGGGGATTTTGTTGTGGGGCTTGTGTTGTCTTGAAGACCTTGATGGAGAGCATGATGAAGAGAAGATTGAAGATCAAGACTCAGAGACCCAGAGCTTGGCTTGTCCCCTGTTTGTGAGGTTTTGAGATCCTGAAGTTTGAAGGAAGTTCATGGTACTTTCCTGAGGAAGGCACTATGAATGACTTTCATTCTTTCTTCTAACCTCTTTCTTAAGTATCCAATGATGTTGGAGCCAACTTGTGAGTTTAGTTTCTCCTGAGGAGGAATGTAAACTGATCACATGTTGTTGAGCCACATGAGATACAACTCCTAAGTGGAAGCCTCCTAGTACTTTCCTGAGGAAGGTCCTATGGGTCTATTCACTTAGTTCCCTTAGTTTATCTAGGATTTCTCAAGTATCCAATGATGTTGGAGCCAACTTGTGAGTTTAATTTCTCCTGAGGAGGAATGTAAACTGATCACAGTTGTTGAGCCACATAGGATACAACTCCTAAGTGGAAGCCTCCTAGTACTTTCCTGAGGAAGGTCCTATGAGTCTATTCACTTAGTTCCACTAATTCAGATAGGATTTCCTAAATATCCAGTGATGTTGGAGCCTGCTTGTGAGTTTAATTTCTCCTGAGGAGGAATATAAACTGATCACAGTGGTTGAGCCACATAGGGTATGACTCCTGAGTATACACCTCCTAGTGCTTTCCTGAGGAAGACACTATGAGCCTGCTTACTTAGCTCCCTTTCTTTGGTAAGCTTGTTCTGAAGCTTGAAGACTGGGATTGATTTCTCTTGTTTAGGGTTTTGGCTTTAGTGCTTAGATTTGATTCAGGATTCTGTGTTAGGGTTAGGATTAGAGAGTAGATTCTTTCTTTCTCAAGCATGTGTTTTGTTTGCCTGATGGCACCTCATTTCCTTTATCTGTATATTGCTTGATAGCAGGTTGTTTATCTTCAGTATGATTACTGTTATTTCATGACTGGCTTGAGGTCGAGACGAGCTTGTGGAGGCTGAAGCCCCACACACATTTCCTCCCTCACTTGCATTGCATGCATTTTACTGTTAAAGCTGATGCTTTTGTCTGTTTTGGTGTATCATTGACATGATCCCTTAGGACTCTCATTTCCTTCGACGAGGATTTGATGATAGACTTTTAGGTTGAAACCTATGCATGACAACATCTAGGAGTTCCCTGTTTAAACCTCAACCATAGGATGAATCCATGGCATGATAACAGTAGGACTTGATGGTTTCCCTCCTAGTTGGGCCTGTTCTCTTCTCATCTCGAAGCAGTTTAAGATACAGTAATCATGAATGATTTCTTTCGTACGTTACGAGCCTTAAGCTATCTGAGGATGGATGTTTAGTATGGTACCCCGTGGGTGACATGCGATGCATTCACTCTCAGGTCATAGTCTCTAGTGCGGTTGAGATCGCAAACAATAAAAAGCACTTCTTTTAGGAGATAACCCGTAGTTTCCCGAACTACGTTTGCTCTGATCTTTCATACCAGATGAAAGTACGTAGGCATAGGATGCGATATCCTAGCGAGCAACCTTCCCCATCTTCCCCCGTAGTTAGGCCGAACTACGTTGACTCTGATTTCTCGTTCCAGACGGGAATACGTAGGCATAAAGCGCGATGCTTTGCCGAGTCATTTTTCTTTTCTTTTTCAGCCAGCCTTGATAGGTAGATAGATTATAACCAACCCGTCCAAGTAAGCAAACAAGCGAGGATCCCGTCGAGTACGACGGACGTGAGGGGTGCTAATACCTTCCCCTTGCGTAACCGACTCCCGAACCCAGACAATGGTTGCGATGACCTTGTCTTACCCTTTTTCGTCAGGTTTTTCCGATCGTTTCCTTTCCCGCTCTGAGGGATAAATAACGAAAGGTGGCGACTCTTCTGTCATGCCGGCACCTTATTTTCGCGCAAGCGACAACTGCTTTACTGTATATATCTGGTATTGTTTCTGTTTCCGTCTATTCCCTTAGGATCTCTGTTTCTCTCTGCGCAAGAGAGGAGCATGATAGACATTAGGTCTTAACCCATGCATGATAACATTAGGTTAGTTTGATTCCCTTCGCAACCGTAGGTTAGAGTTCTGCCTCTTCTTTCTCAAAACAAACAGAAAAATACACTAAAATTTCAAACACAATAAAAGACACTTCTTCCGTAAAAGAATGTGAACTCATCAAGACGTCATTTTTGTCCGCTTGGACCGTTAATCAGAAAAACCTTTTTCAGAAGGAATAAAAGCAATCAAGACAGACTTGTGTCGTACGTGGCCCGAACTACGTTTGCTCTGATCTTTCATGCTGTATGAAAGTACGTAGGCATAGGATGCGATGTCCTAGCGAGCAACCTTCCCCTCCTTTCCCGTAGGTAGGCGAACTACGTTGACTCTGATTTCTCGTTCCAGACGGGAATATGTAGGCATAAAGTGCGATACTTTGCCGAGTCATCTTCTTTTCTTTTAACCCTTAACCCTGTAGAGTAGATAGAATAACAATCCATACCCGAAAACAAGCGTGGATCCCGTCGAGTACGACGGACGTGAGGGGTGCTAATACCTTCCCCTTGCGTAACCGACTCCCGAATCCAGGTTTTGGTTGCGACGACCATACCTTTCCCGTGTTGTGCGAGGTTTACTCTGAGCGTTTCCTTTCCCCCCGTGGGATAAATAACGCACGGTGGCGACTCTTCTGTTCAGCCGGCGCCGATTTTCGCAGTAGCGACACATTACATGATCACACTTTCACAAGCTTTTGTTAGCAAGATTTTTTCTAAGTTTTTGCCAGAGCAATCGATTGCACTCTTTGGAGCAATCGATTGCATGATCAAATTTTTCCTTTCTGTTGGCTACTGTTTTTTTGGTGCAATTGATTGGCACAAATGTGCAATCGATTGCATACGTGAAAAATCTTCTTATTTTTGCTTAAGTGTTTTGTGCAATCGATTGGTGCTTTTCATGCAATCGATTGCTCAGTTCAAAAATTCAAATTTCAAGTGTTTTTTTATGAGTGTGCAATTGGCTGGTCCTGTGTGTGCAATCGATTGCTCACTGAACGTTTTTGAAAAATTGTTCTGAAAAATTGCACCTCTTCAACCATTCTTTTCTGAATTGGCTCCATTGAATCATGGCAATTGTTCATTATATTTTCTGAAGTTCTGCATGATAGTTCAAAGGGGTGCTTGTGACATATAAATACCTAAACTTTCATTTTTCAAAAACACCTCTTTCAAAATCTTTGTTAAAATTTTCATTCTTTCCACATCTTGAGTCAAGTCATTTTTCATAAGAATTTTCTGCATATTTTTATATCATTTGAAAGAAAATTCTTGAGCAACAAAGTCTTAAATAGTTGTGGAAATTATCATTGAAAGAGAAGATCAATCATAGGATTGATAAATTTGTATACACAGATTTCAAACTCGTTGTAAATCAAATATTGTATCTATTCCCCTTGCTATTCAGGATTGTTGAAAGCAAGTGTGTGCATTGAAGAGGATTATTCTTCTTGCACTTAGTGTTTAGATTTTAAAGGTGTTAAGAGCCTTTAATCTACCTATAGGTTAGATAGTAAGTTGTACACTCATTCTAACTATAGTGAAATCTTTTTCGGTATGAAAGAGGATTGGATGTACCTTCGGATTGTGGAGGGAACCAAGATACTTCTCCGTGTCATTTAATTTCTGCACTTTATTGCTTTCATAACCCCTTCATATCTCAAGAAAAGTAATAACCTCATTCGATAAAAACCAGAAAATTTTAAAGAACCTAATTCACACCCCCCCCTCTTAGGTACAACTCAGTCTATCAGTCACGAATCTCCACATCGAACTCCTGCAGGAGTAGAATCCACCTTAAGAGCCTTGGCTTAGAATCCTGTTTAGTGAACAAGTACTTTAAAGCAGCATGGTCAGTATACACAATAACTTTCAAACCCAACAAATATTGCATGACTTTATCAAAGGCATAAACTACTGCTAACAACTCCATTTTGGTAGTTGCGTAATTCATCTGTGCGGGGTTCAACACATGACTCACGTAGTAAATAACATGCAGTAATTTATCTCTTCTCTGTCCTAAAACAGCCCCTGCTGCAATGTCGTTAGCATCACACATGATCTCAAATGGGATAGACCAATTGGGGGCAATCACAATCGGTGCCGAAACTAATTTATTCTTCAATTTTTCAAACGCTTTGGCACACTTTTCATCAAAGTCAAGAGTCTTATCCTTAACCAAAAGAGTGGTTAGAGGTTTGGCTATTTTTGAGAAGTCTCTTATGAACCGGCGGTAGAAACCTGCATGGCCTAAGAAACTTCTTATACCTTTTTTCGTTCAATGGAGGTGGGTGTTTTGATATTACTTTAACTTTGGCTTGGTCTACTTTGATTCCTTTGTGAGAAATTTTGCGACCCAAGACTATTCCTTCACGTACCATGAAGTGGCACTTCTATGTTGTTGCTTGTGCAAAAATCATTTATGTGCTTCATAGTGTTTCTTACATCAATCTTTAACTCTTCATCATAAACCTTCAATGTCATCGTACCCTGTTCCATATCTATCAGCACTCTATCAGTCTCTAAAAATGGTCTTCCAAGTATAAGGGGAGTATCCTCATCTTCTGGCATCTCTAGTATCACAAAATCCACTGGAGACACAAATTTGTCAATCTTGACCAAAACATCCTCCACTACCCCATACGGTCGCTTCACCGAGTGGTCCGAAAATTGAAGTGTCATTCTTGTATCTTACACCCTACCAATTCCTAACTTTTTGTAGATGGATAACGGCATAAGACTGATACTTGCTCCCAAATCAATAAGAGCTCTATTGAACGATCTGTCCCCAATAGTGCATGGGATAGTAACGAAACCTCGATCTTTCTTCTTCACTGGAATCTTCAGATCCTGCAAAATAGCACTACAATTATCGGTTAGAATAATCGGTTCTATATCGGTGGTTCACTTCTTTGAGATGATATCCTTCATGAACCTTCCATAGGTTGGCATTTGCTCGAGTGCCTCCAAAAATGGGATATTAAGTTCAAGCTTTTTAAACATTTCGAGAAATTTTTCAAAATTTTTCTCTTGCTGCCCTTTCTTCTTGTTCCTCTGAGGATAAGGAAGCTTAATCGGTTTGGGCTCAATGACGGTTTTTTCTTTAACAACTAGTTCAAGAGCCACCACTTCTTCATCAACTACCTCGTTTTCTTTGATCTCTAAATCAACGTCAAGCAACTGATCTTCTTCAGAATTTTTCTTGGGAATTTCCTTAGCTTTTCCACTTCTTGTGATCACAGCATTCACACTCTTGTGATCCCTAGGATTAGTCACAGTTGCACTTGGAAGAGCACCTGGTGTTTGGGATCCTGACAATTGTTGTGGTATTTGACTCATTTGTACTTCAAGATTCTTTATAGAAGCACCTATGTTCCTCAGATTACTCCTTGTTTCTTCTTGGAATTGAGAGCTTTTAGAGGCCATATTTTCAATGGCAATTTCCCAATCTGCTTTCCTATGTACCTATTGTTGTTGTGGTTGATATTGTTGTTGGTAAGGTTATTGTTGTTATGGTTGATACTGTTGCTACTGAGGTTGGTATTGTTGTTGGTATGGAGCTTGAATTTGTTTAGGAGCATTCCCTTGTTGATCTTTCCATGCGAAGTTTGGATGATTTTTCCAATTTGGATTATAAGTGTTGGAGTAGGGATTGTTCTGCTTTAAAAAATTTATTTCTTCAATCTGTTTTGCAGTTGCAACACAGTGCATGGTGAAGTAAGAACCCCCACAAATTTCGCAATTCACTGCTTGATCCAGTTGGACTTGTGCCATAGTTTGAGTATCAAGACTCATCTTCTTTAACCTTCTTTCCACTTCTGCTGAAATCTGATCTTCCATCTTTACCATTTTCTCAATAAGTTTCAAATGAATGGCCTTCTTCGGTTGACTTACACTCCGATCTTATAATTCTAAGTGCTCATTTGCAGCGATAGCTTCAATAATTCTTTTGATACCGGTGGCTGTTGAAAAATTAGTTGAACCACTGGCTGTTGTATCAATGAGTTGCTTAGTCTTCATTTTTAGACCATTTACAAAATTCTGCATTTATTCAGTTGCTTCCATATTATGAGTTAGGCATGCAACCAAACACCTCTTGAACTGTTTGTAAGCATCTCTAAGTGACTCTCCCTCCTTCTATTTAAAATTAACAATGTCGTATCTCTTTCTGATATAGATAGATGCAGGAAAGTATTCATTCAGAAATGTTATCTCCATTTCTTGCCAAGTGTTAATACTCCCGGCAGGTAAAGAATAAAACCATTATTCGGCTTCATCAGATAGGTTGAAAGGAAACATAGCTAGCTTCTTTGCTTCTTCATAATGCCCCTCAATCTTTAATGAGGTACTCATAGTTATAAACCTTTGAAGATGTTTATTTGCATCTTCATTGATTCTCCCTGAGAAAGATCTGTTGTGAAGCCGTCAAATGGTTGATGGATGCAGCTGAAAGTGTACAACAGTCACTGGTTGATTCACTATGGTCAAACGCCCTGTTGGAGCATTTTCCCTTCCATAGTCTCTCAGAAGTATTTCGGTTGGAGGTTGATCTCCATTCATGAAGACTATTTCGGGCTCTGTGCTTGTGCCTGATTCTGTATGCTCGGAATGAATCACAACTTCTTCTTCGTTCTTTGAAATTTATGTTCCTGAGTTTGAAGCTGGCAGTGTTTCAGGATTAGCTTTTCTGTGTCTGGCGTGCAACAATCTTTCAGGTTCTGAGTCAAAAGAAAATAAAGCTGAGGTCTTACCTCATATACACAGGTTAGGAAATTTGACCGGTAAATTAGTAAGGGTATTAACTTTTACCGATGTAGTAATAATTGAGGTTTTCCCAGAGTCGATCTCTCGAGGACTACGTGCAATTTTCAAGTACAGATATTAATTCAATTAAACAAAATATCCTTGGGGTTTTGTTTGGGGTTTTTAAAAGAAAAAGCAGAATGATAAAATTAATTTAATGAATATGAGAAAATATGCTAGGGGAAGTGTATGAATTGCTTAGTACGAACCCTGGAGTACTATCAACGAGATATGCCTCAAAACCTTAATTTTCATTGAACCTCAAAAGTATTTTTTTTAAATTCCTTAACTGAAAAACCTTTGATATTCTTCCTTGACCATAATTCCTTAGCAGTCAAGGAAGGACATCAAGCAATAGTTCTAACAAAGGTTTATTACAATCATTACAGAATATCCCTATTCCTAGGCAATATTTATTGTAATGTATTATACAAATTCAACAATCGGTTTTTCAGGTCAAATCCCTAATTGTAAATTGTTCCCAATTTGTACGATCTTAAAAGTTTAAATGATTTGCATAACAAAAATATTAAGGGAAGAAACAAAATCTCAATTAGTAATTCAACAGAGGTTCATTACAATACAATTCAGGGACACCCCTAGCAATGGGGGGTTTAGCTATGCATAGTATTCAACAAAAACAACATAGAAAAGAGAAACATTACAAGACTTGGGGGATAAAGTTGATCTTCAATTTCTTCCGATCATGAAAATCTCCTCGTCTTCCCAATTCTCCAGAGCTTCCCAATTTCAGTTGTATTTTCTTCGTACGATCCAAAAGTCCTTTTCTCTTTCTGAAATAACATCTTAATAGTATCAAATCAATCTTTTCCATGCACAAAGTCCAAATTACCCTTCATGCAGTCACACTAGCCAGAATTCAAAAACATCAGAAATATGGTCGCCCTATCCAACACGGGTCGTGTCAGCTGACACGGGCACCCGTGTTAGGACACTATTAGGATTCCTCAAAATGCAACCTACAGGCATGCTGACATGGGTCGTGTCAGCCCCTGGTTGCTCCTTTACTTGCTCTTCTCTTCCCATCCTAACATGGGCCGTGTCAGGTGACACTAGCACCCGTGTCAGGTGACACGAGCACCCGTGTCAGGCCTCTAATTTTGCGGAAAATCCTCCCGAACTCAGTCGACTTCGCATTTCTTCCTATGATTACTTCCATGGACCTAAAATCACTAACACTACCAGACCAAGACATCAAAAGTGCTTTATTTAACATAAATTTAAACTGCAACAACTTAAACGGACAGAATGCGAAAACTTAAACAATTAAAGGAAAACGACAAAGAAGCAACTTACAGTGTTACCGATTTAATGGAATTCTTGCCGAATAAATAACGGAAACCAAGTAGAACAAGTGACCGATCAATACTCCCTACTTTCTAAGGTAAGGTAAAAATTCAAACAACAACAAAAGGTTGAGGGTTCAAGAAAGCAAGGATCAAAATCCATTCAAAAAGTGTATTAAATACTCATAGACAAGCATCAAGTTCAAATGTAATATGGATATTGACAAAAAGGCACAAAGGGGTTTAACAATGCTCACACACTCACAGGGTGTATTGACTATTTGGCCAAGTGGTTGTGCTCAAAATGAAACAAGTGTCTTGATCATTTTCATGCTTTCATATAATCAATACAAATAAAAGATTAACCATAATAAAATCTAGCTAAAACAAGAATGTTGGTATTCTGCGCATATATATGAACAACGAAAAGCTTTCTCAGACTTGGGGTAGGAACTAAAGTGATTCAATTCATGAACAAGTAGTACAAAAAAATGAATGGCATGGAATTTGTAAAAAGCCTAAGTTTCATGTACATGTTATAGTCTAGAAAGCGATAAATACATACCTTGGAAATGTACCAAACTTTAAACAACATCAGTACCATGCATTCGCAAGTTGAAACGATCAAACTTGGAAAAATCACCTCAAATTTCCTCAAGCTACTCAAAATAAGCTCTTGGACAAACACAAAAATTAACACATTAAAACAACTACTATGCACATACTAAAAGACGGGTGAAATTGAATTAAACAAGTTGAAAAGTGAAGATTTGAGAATTTTAAGAATTAGTCCAATTTCAACTTGTTTAACCAATTTACTACACTACCTATACTAATACAATAAAAATGATAAAGAAACTAAAAACAATACAACATGCTTGTTTTACGTCGTAAGCTCGACCTCTATTATTTACAAACCAACACATTGCTTCGGAAGTGCCAAATGTTTTCACTCCCACCTTTTCTCTCATCTCTTTGAGCTCTAACCGAAACTACACATCTAACCACACTTTTGGCAAACATGAAGAAACAAATATATATACACTATATTCACAAGTATGCAAAACATTTAAAATACACAAATATGGTAAACATATACAAGTATCAATATAAACAAGTGAAAATAGACAATATATATGATATCTACAAAACTCAAAAACAAAGAAACTATCACAATGCAATCCAATAAAAACACTAATTCCCGACAACGATGCTATTTTGTTGGTGCAGTAAAGCAGCAAGCAACAAAAGATTTGGAAGTATTTTTACGAGAAAT
Source organism: Lathyrus sativus (assembly GCA_963859935.3). NCBI lineage: Eukaryota > Viridiplantae > Streptophyta > Magnoliopsida > Fabales > Fabaceae > Lathyrus > Lathyrus sativus. Next base: position 739,308,584 of record OZ012735.1, on the reverse strand, counting down.
TTATCGTGTCCACAGAGATTGGTGTTATTGAATTGTCGTTCGACAATTTAAATATTGTTGAGTTTGGGTTTAAATGGGTTCAAAGTAAATGCGGAAATTTAAAGTAAATGTATAAAATAATTCATTCTTCGGAAAGGATAGAACTCTCAGGATTGAATTTCACATACCTGTTAAATACTTAAACTTACTACCCAGTTGTACTCAACTTACATCACTCATCAACATTATCATGTACCACTCACAACAAGGTTATTTCTAACACAAAGTTGAGATATCAACCATATCACTCGCATCGAAGATCTCTCAGTACAACACGAACAACACAGAGGCATTAAGAGTTGATACCCGCATGAATATTAAACCTAAATCTATCTCTAGAGTCTATGCCCAATAAATGATCATCCTAAACCTAGATCCGAACCGTACATTTCTGTTACAACTCAAACCCAAATCAAAAAAGCAATCATCAACATTAATTTGTAAAGAAAGCTTCATACAACACCATGAGTAATAAATATACATAAAAATAAAGGATACTTACAAATAAACCCCAACAAATGGTACTTACAAAGGGAAAAATGGAGAAGAAACCAAATTTCTCACGGTGTCAAACACGATCAGCCAAGCTTCCGACTCTGTATCATTCGATTACAAGCAATAAATGTTGTTTCCTAAGCTCTAAAACTATGAAGAAATGAATTTTGGATGAGTTGGGACCAAAAATACCCAACCCATACCTAAAAAATTGTGTTTTTAGCCCTTTTAATGTGTTTATGCCCAGGAAAATTCGTCCCACAAAGCCCTGGTTCGCCTGGCGGACAAAGGCGGAATTTGCTACTGCCTCTGGTGCATTTCTGGCTCTCCCGCAAAATCCGGCACTTGTTTTATTCATAACTTTTAAACCGTAACTCCATTTGAGGTCTGATCGGAAGCGTTGGAAAGTTTATTCAATGCTCTATATAAATATGAAAAAACATCCTTGCTTTAATACCTACAAAAATGAGAGAAAAACTATTAAACTCAATCATATTTACACAAAAATACTAGTATGTACTATATATACACTTTAATGTAAACTATACAACATATGCATAAAAGTTGAGATTTATTGGTTGAATTAAGCCAATAGTGCCAATAAGTGCCAATTATTCAAACTCAATATCACTCTCATTTAGCACTTATCATCAATGCATATTCGCCATTTTCCATTAGTTTTCTTTACAAGTACAACATTGGACAGCCAAGTAGTGTATTTGGCCTCCGAGATAAAGTTTGTCTCTAGAAGGTCTTTTACAGCCTGTTTGACAACCTCTGTTTTCTTCAGAGTCTAGCTTTGCCTATGTTGAGATACTTCCCTAGCAGGGGGGAGGGGGTCGGTGGTGAGTTGGTGGCAGGCCACGTTAGGATCGACTTCTGCCCTTCGGAAGTCTCGCAAATCAGTGTCGTGCTGACGACCACAATAGTGACAACAAGATACAAGTACAGGTTTTCCCCGACCTCAGGCCTCGACAGTACCGGTGGCTCTGAGAGAACTTGTTTGAGGTGGAGGAGGGCATGCTAGAACTCCTCGGTCCATTTGAACGCGGCCTCCTTGCGTAGAAGCTTGAAGGATGGGAGGGCATGTTAGGCGGACATGGCAACGAAACAAGATAGTGACGTGAGCATCCCGTTTATGGACTGGATAGACTTCTTCGTGTTCGACATTGTGAACTCGGAGAAATCCCTGCATTTGTCTGGATTCTCTTTTATTCCTTGTTCCGTCAAGTAGAACCCGAGGAACTTACCTGCCCGTACACCGAAAGTGCTCTTCTCCGGATTAAACCTTATTATGAATTTCCTCTTTGTTTCAAAGACCTTTTTGAGATGAACAGTGTGGTCGATTTCTTCTCATGACTTCACGATCATGTCATCAATATAGACCTCGAGCATGTCCCCGACGTCTCGAAGACCTTTTTGAGAAGGGCAGCGTGGTTGATTTCTTCTCGTAACTTCACGACTATGTCATTAATGTAGATCTCGAGCATGTCCCTGATTTCTCCCCGAAATACTTTTCTCATCATTCATTAGTAGGTCGTGCCGACGTTTTTCAAATCGAAGGTCATTACGTTGTAGTAATAGTTGTTGTTCGACTCGATCATGAAGGCTATGTATTGTTTGTCGGCCTTCGCCATAGGGACTTGGTTGTACCCCGAGTATGCGTCCATGAATGGCAATAGTTTAAAACCTGCAAAATTTCCGACGAGTTTGTTGATGTTAGGTAATAGGTAAGCATATTTGGGACATGCCCGATTGAGATCGTTGTAGTCAATGCATATCCTCCATTTTCCATTATGTTTTTTAACTAGTACAACGTCGGATAGCCAAGTTGTGTACTGGGCTTCCAATATAAAATTTTCCTCTATGAGGTCTTTTATAGCTTTTTCAGCAGCCTCCGTTTTCTCTAGAGACCGCCTACGCCTATGTTGAACTATGGCCCTAGCAGCTGGATCTATGGTGAGGTAGTGGCATGCTACATCGGGGTCGAGGCCGAGCATCTCAGCAGCGCTTCATGTGAACAAGTCAACATTCTCCCAGAGGCAGCTCTTTAGCTGCTTCCTCGCCGGATCAGGGAGTCCCGTGTCAATCTTCATGCTTCTTCCTGGGTCATCTCCGAGTGTGATGAGATCAAAGTCTCCATCAGGAATAGGGCACGTTGGATGGGATAGCTGCCCGTTGTCTGCTGGAGGTGCGTCTTCAGACTCTGCGCTCTACTTCTGTTTGCTGGGGAAGCGGTTGTCGAGATCGACGAAATTGACGCAGGGTAGTGGCTTCTGCTCTTCAGCCCAAGTTGGTCTGTCGATCGTCTTAGGGGTAATGTTGATCGAGTTGAAGCCTTTGATTGCTGCCTCAAAATATCTTCTGGCTACCACGATGTCCCCGTGGAGGGTGACGACTCGACCTCTGGTCGTGTAATACTTCATCTTCAGGTGCACTATAGATGGTATTGCGGTCAGTTCAACTAAGTCTGACCTTCCCAGGATGCACTAGTATAGAGAGGGATATTCGATCACTAAGAAGCGGACCTTCACCTACCTGGAGGTCTCCTCGGCTTCGAATGTGACGAGAAGCTCCACGTATCCTCAAGGCTTTGTGGTGGTGCCGTTGAATCCCTGTAGGTCGGAGCAGACATACGGGTTCAGATGGCTCTCGTCGAGCTGAAGGGTAGTAAACAGATGGGCATACATTGTATCTACCGAGCTCCCTTGGTCGACTAGGATTCAGCACACGTCAAAGTTCTCCATCTGAGCCCTGATCAAGAGGGGGATGCTGGAGTTGGATGCACCCCCGAGCAACTCCTCGAGGTAGAAGGTAATCGGATTCGATTGACCTTTGAACTTGTCGAGGGTGGCACTCTACTTCGAACTCTTATCGATTACCTCCTCGAATTTTCTCTTGACCGGCCCGACTAAAAGCTTGTTGGGCCCCCTGCCGATATGACCAATATGGAGGGGAAGTTCTCCCATGGACTGCGGGCGGACTGCGGTGCGTCGTGCTCGTCGGGAAGGAGAAAGTATTCTGGCCAGGAGACATATAGGGTGACTTGCAATCCGGCTTCTTCAGAGGGTGGAGACACCTTCTCGACCCTCTTGGCTTTGCAGGTCTCCTGTCGAGGAGCCTCACTTTTCCAGGTGTACTGTTTCAGGTGCCCCTCCTTGGTTAGAATCTCAATCGCATCCTTGAGGTGGATGTAATCTTCTGTGACGTGCCCATGACTCTAGTGGAATCAATAGTATTTGGATTGGTCGACGTTGGGCTTAGGGGTGTCAATTTCGGAAAACGGACACCACCTCTCTGAAATTCCGAGTTAATACACTCGAACAGGATGCGCTTGCGGGGAGCTGTGAGTAGCGTGTACTCAGTGAACTGGCCCGCTGGCCCCATCTGTTCTCGGGGCCAGTCCTCTCTTCTTCTTTCCCCGCCTCTTTGAAAAGCAGCGGTATCCTCGTGCATGGTGCCCTTGATGCCTTCTTAATTCTGCGTGTTGCGGGTGCAGTGTACGGCCTCTATTTCCTCATACTAGAAGTATGATTGGACCTTGAGGAGAAGGGTGTTTAAGGTGCAGGGTATTTCAATCCCGACGTCCTTGGTGAAGTCGGTGCAAGGTCGCAGTCCTCGCTCGATCATAAATTTCTTCATGTCATCTGAGGTGGACACCTAGACAGCTTCTCGATTGAACCTCTCTATGTAATCCCGAAGAGGTTCGTCTTTTCCCTGGATGATGGCTTCCAGGGATGCTTCCGTCTTCAGATGGCGTCGGGAAGCTGTAAAGTTCCTGGAGAATTTCCTCTTTAGTTTGCCACAGGAGGTAATGGATTCCGGTGCGAGGCGCTTGTACCATGTCATAGAACCCTTCCTTAGGGTAGTGGGGAAGAGCCTGCACTTAATGGCTCCTCAGACGTTCTGATAGTCGAGCATTGCATTGATGCTTTCGATATGCTCGTCCGGGTCGGTCGGACCATCATAAGTCGCCAAGGGCGGGGGTTTTTCCATCGCGACGGGAAATAGAGTCTCCCTGACGGCCCTGGATAGTGGTGAGCGTTGGTTGTCCTCGTCGCTCCTGAAAGGTGATCGAGAAGTGGAAAGGTCACCCTGATCGTTTCTGTTGCATCGGGGAGGACTCCTCGGCCGACTCTTTGGCTTCTCAACGCCTCCCCCAACTTTGTTTCTCTTCTGCATGGGGGTGCATCACTCCTTTTGGGGAGGGGATCGGTCACTCTTTTTGGTGTTGCTGGCTGAGGCCGCTCCAAGCGAGGACGACGTCCAGTTTGTCGGAGAGAAGGGCTCCGAGATTCATCGTGTCGCGTCCTCCGCGAAGGAGGAGAGAGACTGCTGGGAATGGGGAGATGATGTATCCACAGGGGAGAGCATGATTGTCGCTCCTTCTCGAGCATCCCTATCTGCTCATTCTATTGGAAGATCATCAGATTGGTCTGATTGATCACCGGGAACAGAGCCACCATGGTCGGGTCGGTGCTGGGTGGCACTGGAATTGGCTGGTAGATAGTCGGGCTATCAAAGCGTCAGACGGTGTTGAAGTCGCGTCTTTCGAGGAGGGAGAGGAAGTGTGCCCGTCCTTGGAATTGCCCTCTTCGATGTGAACTGTCACATTGAGGTCGTGGCCGTTACCGTTGGTGAATTGAGCGAAGGCGGTTTCCGGAGCATTGTCATTACGTGGGCTAACCATGATCAAATGGAAGTTGAATGTTGCTTTGGTTCTTGAGGTTATATGATTCTATAGGAGAAATAATGGGGGGACAAAGGGTTCCCACTGATCTTACCTGATCAAAAAGGAATCAACAGCCTGCCACGCGTCGTGAGCTCCTGTGTTCACCGGTGTTGAAGATGAGGAGGGGTGTACCTGCAAGGTACTCCGATGCCTAAGTGAGTAACGGAATTAGAAAGAGCAAGTACAGAGAAAATAGGTGTGGAAACTAGAATACCTGCCCTTCTAATGAAAGAGGGTATTTATAATGTGCCCCTAGTGTTGGGCCAACTGTTACTTTGCATTGGGTTGGATTGCAAGGCCCAACACGAGTAACTGTCAGAGCTTACGTGGTGTAGAGAAGACCAACACATGGCCTTCGCCCTGGGTCAACTGCCCTGTGCTCTCCGAAAGGTGGGTGACCTGTTCTTTCGAATGCAGGTAGTTGCTGATGACGTGTTCCCGCGTGGGGGCATGTGGGGAAGACGCGTGAGCTCTCCCCGTGTTAGGTAGTGGTATGCCCGACTATAGAATTAAAGGTGCTCGACATGAAAGAGGATTGAACATTGTTGGGTCGCCCCAATATAGTATTGAATTGAGTCTGTCCGACTGTGGGGCAGATCTTGACCCAGTCCAGAATAATACTCATTTCAATTATTTAAATAATTAATTTAATTTTTTAAATATTCATATCATTTAAAAAAACTTTGAAACAAGTCTCATTAAACACCATATTACATCAGTGCGATAAATTTAATTATTTATATTTTTTAATCTAATTCTTATCTGAAGTAAATGTTTTCCTATGAAACGTTTCCAAATTAAAGAACACTCTCATACATTCAATTAACAAAAAATCTTAGATAATATGTTTTCGAAAAAGTGAAAGAACTAGAAAGTCCAATCGATAATAATGTTTTAAGTAATATATAGAAAACTAAAATAAATAAAAATTACAAACTCTTTTAAGTTTTTTTTTAAATAACCATATTTTTAAAAAAAAATCTAAAATAATTATATTTTCAAAATTTTACTAAACTAATCATGTTTTAAACAAAAAAAAATCGTTGACAAGAGAGGTAGACAAATTCAATGGTGCATGCATACAACTTTTGTACACAGGTACCAACACGCATGACGCATGTTTATAGGACATGTCCCTGCATGTGGCGTATGCATGCATCATTTAGGAGCATGCGCCACAAGCAATGGCGTCACATCTCTTATGGATGTGGTAAAAGTAGAAAAAACATGGATAAATAATTTAAGTGGTTAAAATGCCTCTAAGAGTATACTTCTCCCTCATTAAAATTATAAAATAGATGGAAAAAATAATCAAATACATAAAATATAAAAAAAATATGCAAGCACATAGATTACAAGATAATCAAAAAGCATAAAGGATGGATTAATGATCAAACAAAAATATTAATTATAATGAAAACTCTTACAAAAAAAAGGTACTAAAAGAAAAAAGAAAACAAACAAATAAAGAAACCAATCAATCTCCTTATCATCATCCCTAAACAACCTAGGTGACAGTGGCATTTTGGTCTCAACAAGCCTTTGCATCAAGTAATCAATATTCTTATTTATCTGTTTCTGATCTTTGATGATGGAAGGGAGGAGAACTTTAATAGGACTAGTTTGACGTATCTCATAATTTAATTCCTCCATATTTAAAGTACCTCCTTGCTCATGTGCTTGATATTGAGGTGGAACTTGTCGGCTTTAGGCAACTTGTCTTGCTTTGATAGATTTTTGCACTACTAACCTATTGTTGATGCTCAACTTCATCTTCCATAATGCAGGACTTCATATCCTTGTCGAGTTTTTAAATGATTATTCTACTTCAAGGTTGAAGCCTATGTGCTCCAAGATTTTTGTTATCAAGTCACCATATAGAAACCATGAAATCCCTTTTCTCCAGCTTTCCATCATGTGGCAGATCACCCCACTTTCTCGATTTGTTTCAACTTTATTTTCTAGTAGCTAAGTTATAATTATATCGATTTTGGGTACTTGCCCATGATTGTATTTCCTTGGGATGAGGATATATGTTTCTACATATTAAATGAGTCAAATATTTTTACGCACATATCCCACATTAAAGGGAGAAAGAATACCATGATTTAGATTTGATAGGAAGGAGAGATCAACAGTTTCAAAATTAAATTAACTCATTTGTTGTATATGTTATATATTTATAAAAAAATTTAGTGTGAAGTGTAAGGAGTATGTCGAATCACATAGGCATAAGCATATCATGAATCTATGAAACAACATCATATATTTGAATACATAGTCTGAGTCTTTGGAATACCTTACGCATTTTGAGGTTGTATGTGTTGAGATTCTGAAATTTGTTCAATATGTGCATGAAACTTGGTTGACACCTTATAAAGAATGATATTTTACTGCTTGAACTATTAGAGTCACTCATGTGGGGAACACTACAACGAACATGTACCTTGATGTGCATATGAATATAATTATATTACTAATTATCAAATACTGACATCATTTTTTATTTATGTTTTTAGGGTTGACTCTACTCACTAGAGACTAAAAAAATATGTTGACAACTAGCATGAGAGATTTATGTTGAAGTTCGGATGTTGTTAATACCATATTGAAGTTGAAAATAGATTCAATTAGAGTATCATTTCAGAAATTTTTTCCAACATTGAGCATCGGTATAACACTCCATTTTACTCTAGATTGCACAGCTTCGTTTTAAGATAATGTATACAACACATTAGGAAGGAGTTGGAAATGATTAAAAAACGTTGGTTGTGCCAAATATGTGTATGGTTGCTTGATTAGAATAACACATGAGTTACCTTATACGTGTTAACTTGCATGTCTTCAATTATGAAATTTTGTTCGTGAGGGGACATATGTCGGACACGATGTTGAGACAACTAACCCAACGTGATATATCAATATGGCAACAGTGTATAGTAAATTAACTTATGCAAGATGATGAATCAGAAAAGAAATAAAGAGAATGCAAGAAATTGGTCACCTAGTTTGGTAAAATCACACTTACGTCTAGGGGGCACTCTACCCTAGAAAGTAAAGTCAATACTTTGAATTAGAACAGTTAGTCTTATAACAACCCTAAACCCTATGAAGTTTTATGCTTCTCCTTAATCCTAGTGACTTTCTATTTAGGTCTCCCCTAAATATGAGAACCCGCTCACTTTGTTCAACCACTAACCCCTAGTGATCAACATCAATAACAAGTCTATTGATTGTTGAATTTACAACTCAACTAAGACAAATCAACAACTATGCCATGTTACTGAAACATAGAATGGTGTACATGAATATTCAACACTAATTCTTATAGTGGCATTAGCGTGAAATACAAGAAACAATTTGTTCTCAAACTCATATACTTAGTGTGTTGGAACAAGGCTTTACAACTCAATTAACAAACCAAACTCTATGCCTTAAGATATGAAACGAGGTGCTAGAGTGGTGCGCAAAGATAACACAGAAAAATAATCAAAATATAAACTCTAACACTAGCTATCTTTAAAACGTGCACACCTCAAAAGTGAGGTTTAAGTCTCCTTAAATAACAATGCAATTATGGCCTTTTCTCCTTTAGGTTTCTAATTTATTTCATCCAAAATAATAGAAGACAATATTGGATTTGATTTTCTCCATAAAGATCTCCAACAAAAGATATGATTTGTTATTAATTCAAATTCAAATTTGAATCTCCATTTAAATCAATTTTATCTTTAACGGCCTTCAAACAAATCATACAAACATATTATCAAAATACAGCAACAAATTTGATTGAATCATAACCAGATTTTTGCTTCAAAAATGCAACAACATAGGCCTAGTGAACCAGGGCCAGATGTTGCACATATGTTGGAATATCCTGTTCCATATGTGTCCCTTCTTCAATGCGACTTAACTAACATTTTTTTATGGACAAAGACCAAATTTTGCAGCATACAATAACATTTTTTTAGATACAAGATGTTGTAGCACACATGTTAGAGCATCATGTTCCACATGTTACACCAGAGCATCCAAAATAAATATGTTTGCATAAGTTTTCTTTGTAGCATAAATCTTGGACCAAATCTTCCTTAACGGTACATCAAATCACTTGTTCTCTGGCTGAAACAAAACCAAATCTTTTCAAGTTGATTTTGGATTAACACCATAAACTTCTTCCCAAAAGCAGCCTCTGCATCTTTTGAATAAGTTAACATCGCACCTCTTCTAAAGGACATCTAAAGGTATTAGAACCCAAACCTTATGCCTATTGCTTAACTAATTTTGTCAAGTACTTTGGTTGCATCTTAAAACCTCTTGCTTAACCGGTTCTGTCAAGCACTTTAGCTAAACAACTCTTGCTTAACTTGTTATGTTAAGCACTTTTAGCTAAACAACTCTTGCTTAACAACAATCTCATATTGTAGAACACATACTGGAACATCTTGTTCCACGTGTTTTCTAAAATACATCTTATACATATGTTAAATTTCCTAATGCAGCCAACAAAACGGACATACAAATTACAAGGTGAACCTATTATATTATAATTGATTCATGTGTTTTGGAAGAAACGATTCATTGAACTGCATGAGGTCAATGGAGAAGAAAGTAGGACACAATTGGATTTAGAAGAAGAATGTGAAGAGTTGAAAAGGTATTTTAGTATAATGGATATTATTGGCCAGAGGGTGATGAAGAAATTTTTTTGGAAAGTAACACATTCATTTGCAACTTCCATGTGTCCACCACAAGTGAAGTACAAGCCAAAAAGGGGAAATAAAAAGAGTAAAAATTGTGAAAAGAGTGATGTTTATCATGATCCTTCATAGTGGGAGTATGTCGAGGGCTCCCATGGAAGTCAGAGTATGAAGAGATCATTTAAAAAACAACTGAAAGTCAACCGGTTAGCCAATCTTCAAGACTTCTTTAGTTGTCTCAATTTTATGGTTTCTTGCATCAGTACATTAATGATATTGTTGATGTGGGTAAAGATGAAAATTGTGATTTCAGTGTTATTGCAGGCTTACTTGGATAGGGGAAAAAAAAGTCTTGGACTTTGGTTCGGATGTAGTTAGATGGTAAAATTTATCAATATCATTAGTTGTATTCCAGGTTGTTCTATGACACGGTAGCAGAAGTTAGGAGTGTGTTGCGGGTAGCTAGCTTGAGTGTGTAGAGTCTTTAGAAGTGGATGATGATTCCTTATACGGGTTATCCTATTTCTTCTATATACAATGTCATATTGGTCTCATTGTCCAAAAACCTTAACATCACATTCATCCCATTAGTGATAGCTCCATGCAAAGCTTCAAGTAGACATAATATTATTGAAGTTAGTTTTGTTAATAATAATCATTAGGTTTATGTGAAGTTGAAACCTAATTGTCCATTGCCCCCCGTCACAGACTGATAGAGACAGAATTGTAGTGAAGTTGCAAGAGCATGAGAATCAACATATGCGAGACGTATTATGTACTGGGAAAAAGAAGTTAGAAAGTCGACATAATTTATTTTATAATGATATTGTAGCAATTTTGCATTATATATATATATATATATATATATATATATATATATATATATATATATATATATATATATATATATATATATATATATATATATATATATATATATATATATATATATATATATATATATATATATATATATATAATTTGTTAAAAATGTTTTTAAAAAGTTATTTTTTTCCAACTAAGTCTCACTACTGCCTGCCAGATCTTTCAAAATTTCTAGAAAATTTGGTTTGTATCAAATTTTTTCAAAATATTTGGTAGGTCTGATGGGTTACCGATTTTTCCAAAGCACGGGTAAAAATGCACCAGATCTATCAAATATCTGATATTTCTTCAACAATTTTGCAAAAATCCATGATTTTTTAATGCCCAGTAATTTTCATAATTATGAAAAATAATTGGTATGTTTTCAAAAGATTCAATATTTCTTCTTCCAAACGATAGAATTTTCAAAAAATCTGATACTTGTATAAAAAATTCGGTATTTACATGAACTTTTATAAAATTCATAAATTTTTAGTTAGAGCATAAGTGTAATTGCAACTCTCATGTGGGAGTGTCAGATCAAGGTGGAAGTGTCCGGGTAAAATTCGGTATGTTTTAGAAAATTGTAGGAGAGTCTTAATGTGAGACTTTACAAAGATCTAACATAGTAAAATTCTTCATAGAGTGTGAAGGGACTAAACGTACCCTTGCTTGATAAGAAAATTAGTATAATTCTTTGTATCTCTTTTATTTTTCTACACTTTAATTTTTGTGCATTATTATTCTAAGTCCGTACACTTTATTCTAAAAAAATAAATAAAAGAATAAGAACATTTACAAAATAACGAAAAAAATTTGAAAACATAATTCACCCCATCTTAAATTGCACTCTATAATTATATCAGTCATATTTTCACTGAACTATTTTTTCATATATATATATATATATATATATATATATATATATATATATATATATATATATATATATATATATATATATATATATATATATATATATATATATATATATATATATATATATATATATATATAAATGAAAGTATTATTGAAAATTATACATAAAAACCAAAAGATATATTATATTATTAAGAGAAGTTACTAAAAAGTTGATAAAGAATGTGAAAAGTAGTGTGTCACTACTGTTACACGTATGGGCAATGTCGTTGCTTTTATGTGCTTCTTTTCCACTGTTTCATGGAACTGAACCAAAAAGCTGAAGTATATAATAAACACTGATTTGATTTTCTAGTAGTTGCTTTTTCCAGTTTGTGTTGATGAATGTTGTCTCATTTCTATTCCTTCACCCCTAATGCTGCAATACAATCAGATTTCTTTTTATTTGAATAAATGTACTTCATGTAGAATACTTAGGAATCACGATTTCTTTTTGTAAGAGCTCTCTAGTTTTGCATCTTCTCTAACAAAATCTTGAATGTGTGTCTTTCTTAAGCTGCCTTGTCTCCATGCTTTAATTTGTTTTACCTTAAAAATTCTAGGTATCTCAAACAGATTGGACATGTTCTCTACCTTTTTCCTTTTCCTGTTTTTCTTATTGATATTAAATATAAGGCTAATTGATCAAGAAGATTGAGTATACAACATTTGATATACAAAGAAAGCTCTTAAATCATATGAAACTAATTCAAATACACCCTTCAACACACTCGACCAAGTCCTTTACCTATAGATCGGGATCAACCAAATAAATGACATATTGTGATCGGGACCAACCAAAGAGATTACTCACTAGACACGATTGTAAAAGTCGACAACTTCAATTTGCATTTTATTAGTATATCAACATTCAACTGAATATTAATCGACGAACACAAAATCGATTGATATGAGTTAAAACATAAGTTGTATTTTTATAGTCACCTACTTAAATATTTATTTTGTTTTAGATTTGATATGTTTTCCTTAGATTAAAATTATTGAAAAATAAATTTGCACGTGTATTTTACCTGTTTATCAATATTGTTTTCACACACTTATTAACTTACTTGCACACAAAAATAACATAAAAAATCTATGATTTATGCATGTGTAAATATTAACCTGAAATGATGCATTATTTTATATTCTTTTGAATGTATAGTTTGAAGATTGCAAAGCAATGAAGAAAATATAAAAAGACAAGTCAGATGGGGTAAGGAAACCGAATTCTTGAAGGTCAAATTCAAGACATTCTTTCTACTCGACCCAACAATCCAAGGTAGAAACAATGACAAATTAGAGTAAATTTGTAGCGAAAATCAAGAACATAATGTTTGTGTTTCAAAATAAGTGAAATCCGTTGGGCGAATCACAGCTCGCTCATGGAATTTATGGCACTTCAAGGAGGGTTTCAAGATTACTCTGAAAAAAATCCCAAAAGAAAAATTTGTCGGGCGAGTCATCTTTCGCCTATTGTTTTGATACGTAGTTTTTCTTGAATTGCAATTCCCTGTATTGAAATAGGTTGTTCGACAGGGACATAGAAATTGTCAAATAGTCTAATATGTATTGAAACACTAAGTTGTTGAAGTGTCAAAAAGTTGACCTCGACATTAATTTTGTCTTAAACTTAATTTTATAGTGTTGGCATAACTAAGTATCTTGAGTTTTTGTTTTTGAGCTTTGATTAGTAAGCAAGCAAGATAAATTTATAAATAGGGAGTAATCCTATTATTGTAAAGTGTGATTCACTTGAATAAAATTGTGGTTTTGAGAGCAGAAAGTTACTCTGCAGAAATTCTTCATCTTCCCCAATTCAATTTTTTTCTTGTTTTCATCACCATTGTGTAGCGATACAATCTTGCAACCAAGGTTGGTTGATTCACTCGAGTGAAGAGTGAAGAACAAGAGAGAGAATTCTATCGGTGTGATCGAATCTTGTTCATCAAGATTTATTCGGAATTACTGAAAGTATTGGGTTTAATTCCAACATCTGGTATCTATACCACTAGTTGAGCGATTCGTGGGAAACAAAACACGATGACAATGAATCATCTGAACAGGCATTTTCCGGCGAGTCTCACAATTCATAAGGGTAAGAATTATGAGAATTGGTGCAAACAGGTGAAGGTGGTTTTCTGTTATCGAGATCTTGTGAACAAAGGAGTAACATCACTTGCAGAAAACGCGGCGAATCAAGAAAAGGCTACATACAAAGAATTGAAGAAGAAAGATTATAAAGTTTTCTTTATAATTCATCAATGTGTTGATTCAAAAATTTTTGAAAAGGTCAAAGGTGTAGAATCAACGAAAGAAATATGCAAGATCTTGGAGAAATCGTTTGAGGCGCAAAGAAGGTAAAATATGTGAGGTTACAAACTCACAAAAGAACTTATGAATTGCTTCAGATGGAAGACAATGAAAGCATATATGATTTTTTCACTAGGGTTATAAAACTGGTTAATCAAATCAAGGTATGTGGAGAAGTGTTGACATTGTTGGCTGGAAATTTCGACGTCAGGCTTTTTGTTCAAGGATATTAAGTGAAAATCAAGTTTCTTGGATTTTCTGACTTCGACTTTGCCACTTGACTCAAATCACCAACTGTTTTTTACTCAAATCAAACATGATTTTTTTTACTATTTTTTGTGCTTCCTCTCCAATATCTATAAATCAATTTTCTCTTTAAAATATTTCCCAATGTTAGAAAACACATTCTTTCATTGATGATTTGAAAAATCACAAACCACTTATGTTTCATTTACAATAGAGTTTTGAATCTTTCTTGAACAACTTGTAAACAATTTCTTTCATCTTTTATCTCATTCTTTTCTATTGTTGCAAGAATCTAAATCTTATCTTAGAAGATTTATGATTGATTGAGGAGATTTGTTTTGAATTTAACGTTTCTTTAAAATTTTGTTTAAGATTTTAGAAGTTTGTTAGAGTGTGTAGTATTGTGATTGGTTCTGACAATTTCAGTGAAAATGAAGGAGATTTTTCTCTCCAGGTTTTGGTAGTGCTGTGTGAAAGCCTACAAATATGCAAGAAGATTCTCTCAATTTTTGGATAGACCAACACTCAAGATACCGGCAGAATTGTATGGAAATTTTCACAGACGAAGTCTTAAGAGCAGGTTGTTGGGGCTGGAAGATTCAAGAGATCTCGAGTAAAATTTTTGCATGAAGTTCAATTCGTGGAGCTGTGTACAAGTTAAAATCCAAAAAAGACAAAGAAAATTAATTTTCAGTAATTATTTTTGAACTAGTGATTATACAAACTCTTGTAATTTTGCAATACAATTATTTGTTCATTTAGTGTAATTCAATAGTCAAACTTGATATATGCTAAACTTTTTAGCACATTTGTGAATCTCTCGATCGATATGTATAATCTCTTTTACTCTGAATTTGCTTCCGTCATGCAAAATAAACTGAATTTTATTTTACTAAAAAAATAAACTTAAGTTTTAAACACCTTTTTAACATATATTTGATTTAAAATGTCTATTCACCTAAGGTTCATGGTCAATATTCTCACCAAACATAACTACCATGCTCATGGTCTGATCATGGAGTGACAACTACTTAATTTTCTTGCCCTATAAAATTATTTCTTACAAAAACCAAATGATCTAATGCTTAAATTTTGAGTCTTACTCTTAACTAGAATCAAACTCAGTTTACTTGAACTTTTAGTATACTTTTTCCACAATTTTTAAATTCTATTATATTTTTAGCAAAATTATGTATCTCAATAATATTCTTTAAATTTATTTATTTTACCCACATTTCACATTTCAAACATTTTCTGCACTTTATTTTAACTGTCATTTATTTTATTTTATTTTTTAACATGTATAACTTGCAACTAGTTTTAGATCAATGTCAACATTCAAATCCAAATTCAATTCATAGACATTATCACTGACATGTTATTTCAAAAGTTTAATCTAAGTTATCATAATGTAGAGTGTTAATAAATTTCAGGGGTACTGCAACTAAAGAAACGGCGCCGTTTTTGCTTTAAATTGTTTATACTCTTGTCAAGCGCGAGTATTAATCATTTAAACAAACTCAAGTAATGCTTCTCAAATGTTTCGTTTTTCCCTCCTCAGACCCATTTTCCCCTCACGATCCTTTCACTCTTCTCTTCCACTTCAATGGAAGCTTCGAGAAGAAACAACCAATCTCTCCCAACCCCAACTCATCGACCGTATCTCCCGCCTCTTAATTCTCAACCGTCCCCACTCCCTCCAAAATCTCACTTTCAAATTCACCGACAACCTCACCGACTCCCTCCTCCGCCGCCTCCGTCTCAACCCCTCCGCCTGTCTTTCTTTCTTCAACCTCGCCATACACCACTCCCATTACCGTCCTCATTCCCTCTCGTACTCCATCCTCCTCCACATCCTCGCCCGCGCTCGCATGTTCCCCGAAACCGCAACTCTTCTCCGCCAGCTCATGGACCTGCATTGTACTAACAACTACCGCGCATATGCGGTCTGTAATCATGTACTTACCGTTTATAAAGAGTTTGGATTTTCACCTTCTGTTTTTGATATGTTGCTTAAGGCCTTTGCGGAGAAAGGGATGACGAAACATGCACTCTATGTGTTCGATGAAATGGGAAGGCTTGGCAGAGTGCCTGCTTTAAGGTCTTGCAGTTTCTTGTTGGGTAAGTTAGTTAATAAGGGAGAAGGGAGTGTTGCGATTATGGTTTTTGATCAGATTGTGAGGATTGGGATTGTGCCTGATGTTTATATGTGTAGTATTGTTGTGAACGCGCATTGTCAGGTTGGGAGAGTAGATGTTGCAGTGGGATTTTTGGAGAAGATGGTGAAAGAGGGATTGGAGGTTAATGTTGTTGCTTATAATGGTTTGATTAATGGGTATGTTAGTCAAGGGGATTTTGAAGGAGTTGAGAGGGTGTTGAGATTGATGTCTGAAAGAGGGGTTTTGCGGAATGTGGCTACTTGTACTATGTTGATGAGGGGTTATTGCAAGAAGGGGAGGATGGATGAGGCGGAGAAGTTGCTTCGGGAAGTGGAGGAGGATGAGTTGTTGGTTGTTGATGAGCGTGTTTATGGTGTGCTGGTGGATGGTTATTGTCAAATGGGGAGGATGGATGATGCTGTTAGGATTCGAGATGAGATGTTGAGGATTGGATTGAAGATGAATATGGTTATATGTAACACGTTGGTTAAAGGATATTGCAAGGATGCTCAGGTTTGTGAAGCCGAGCGAGTGTTTATGGGGATGGTAGATTGGAATTTAAGGCCGGATTGTTATAGCTATACTACACTGTTGGATGGATACTGCCGAGAAGGGAAAATGAACAAGGCTTTTATGCTTTGCGAGGAGATGTTAGGGGAGGGGATTACTCCATCGGTTGTCACATATAATACTGTTCTTAAGGGATTGGCTCTTGTGGGTTCCTATGATGATGCTTTGCACCTTTGGCATTTGATGGTAGACAGAGGTGTGTCTCCGAATGAGGTCAGCTGTTGTACCATGCTTGACTGCCTTTTCAAGATGGGAGATTCTAACAGGGCTCTGATGCTTTGGAAAGAAATTTTAGGCAGGGGCTTTACTAAGAGTGCAGTTCCATTCAACATAATGATTAGTGGATTGTGTAAGATGGGGAAAGTGATTGAAGCAGAGGCAGTTTTTGATAGGATGAAGGAACTCGGGTTGTCTCCGGATGAAATAACATATAGGACTTTGAGCGATGCATATTGTAAAAAGGGAAATGTTCAGGAAGCTTTAAAAATTAAAGGTGTGATGGAAAGACAGGCGATGCTGCCTTCCATTGAAATGTACAATTCCCTTATTAATGGACTTTTTAAGGTTAGGAAGTCAAATGATGTTACAGATATACTTGTTGAGATGCAAACAAGAGGATTATCACCAAATGTTGTTACCTATGGGACCCTTATTTCTGGTTGGTGCAATGAACAGAAATTGGACAAAGCTTTTCATTTATATTTTGAGATGATAGAAAGAGGGTTCACTCCCAACTTGGTGGTCTGTAGCAAAATTGTTAGCAGCCTTTATCGGGATGCTAGAATCAATGAAGCTACTCTGATCCTAGACAAGATGGTGGATTTCGATCTTCTTACAGTTCATAATAAATGTTCTGATAATTCGGTCAAAAACGATACAACTTTAGTAGCTCAAAAAGTTGTTGATTCGCTTAATAAAAATGCTATATGTAATTCTCTTCCAAATAATATTGTGTACAACATAGCTATAGATGGACTTTGCAAGTCAGGAAAATTTGATGAAGCAAGAAGTGTTCTGTCAGTTTTGATATCTAGAGGTTTTCTTCCAGATAATTTCACATATTGTGCATTAATTCACGCCTGTTCAGCTTCTGGCAATGTGGACGAAGCATTCAAGTTAAGGGATGAGATGCTGGAGAGAGGTGTTATTCCAAATATTACTATATATAATGCATTAATAAATGGCTTGTGCAAATTAGGAAATATTGATCGAGCACAGAGACTTTTCCATAAACTTCATCAAAAGGAGCTGGTTCCTAATGCTGTCACCTATAATATATTAATCAGTTGTTACTGTAGAATTGGTGATCTTGATAAAGCCTCTAAACTGAGAGAGAAGATGGCAGATGAAGGAATTTCCACTCGCACTCTGCCTTGATCAATGGTTGTTTGGAAGGACAGAGGACTAGAAATTTTTGGATCAATTTATTGAAACAGGGTTTAATCAGAGTCTTGCCCGATACCCATAAACTTTGCTATATGCAAAATTGAACAGGTGGCTAAACACTTAGTTACAGCACACCTGCAGCACAAATCTTGCTATATGCAACAATTTCATACCAAATCCACCATTGAATAAGTAATTTCTTCGTACGAATTTATAAATTGGAAATGGTCAAATCCTCCTGTATATTCAGCCATAAGCACCAATACACCATACTTGAAAATTTTAGAGTTTCATTTGTTGTTAATGAAGTTAGGTGTGTTTCATAAACCCTTACACTTTTGATCACTGGGAAGAAAAACATGTTAGAAGTTACTCATATTTCATGCTCATCATATATAGCTAAATGAGATGCTTTCTTCAAGGTTGATGTTGACTATCTTGTAACCTTCTCAGTATATTGACTCAGATGATTTGCTGTATATGTTCCCAACATAGGAAAGATATTGAAGAAGCTAGATGGTATTGATCAAGCTTTGGCTTGCATTATAGTTGGAGGCAGAGTATTTTGGAAGACATTGTATCGATTAGAAAGGGAAAAAAGACCTCATTTCTCGAGAAAGCATTGTATTTTGGAAGACAGCGCTAGGTCAATGACCCTTCAGGCCTTTGCAATATCTTGAAAACATAAAGCATCTGTGTTCTAGATTCTTTCTTAAAAGAAATCATACAGAAGTGCTACAGATTCAGGAAACAAACAGGTAGAGTTATGATAGAATTCAGATAAGTTTATGGGTGATTGTTAGATAAGAGAAAATATAACAACAACTCATCCATCATAGTTTAGCAACACCAATGGCCTTCCACTCATGAAAATTGCACGACATGAATTCGAATCTGAGAATCCTCAATTGGTGGGAAATTTGTATTTACGTTGTAAATTATCAGACTGGTGATTTACTCTAACCTTATAATGGGGAGAATTTTCCTCACCTTACCTTTTTCTTTTATCCAAAAAAAATTGATTTTCATTATTTTGATACACATAGTTTGCTTTGCAATTATTAGAATTTGAGGCTGAACCACTCAGTTAGCTTTGCTGATAAAGTGGTTTTTTTCTCATTAATCATTCATTACCGTTTTGATTTGTTAAATAAAATTTCATTTTATAGTACCATCGCACCAATATTATCACTATTATTGTTACTTCTACTGTTACTATTTATTACCACTAAAACACTACTATTTATAAAAATCTGGACATCGCTATTTTGCTTTATGATCAGGTTCTTAATATTGTAATAATTGTGTGCTGTGGCAAATCATGCTGTTATTATTTTGAAGGCCTGGTAATAAAAGGGAGCATTTGTCTTGACAAAAGCAAGGGCTTCGAGTTGTCTTCTGCCTTTTACTCTGGTTAATTTCATTATGATTTTCCTTGCTGTGTTATTTAGAATTTCAAATGATTTCTGATAGATGTTGTTTATGGTTTGTCTGTTGATGAGGTTTATTCTGATTATGACAATCCAATTCATTGTCTTCTTTTTCAGTTCCAACCTTATGAAGATACTAATTGTAAGTATTTGTTGTGTGCTTACACTTCATGTTTGTGACCATTAGTTTTCTTGCATAAACCTTTAACTCTGTCATTTTAGCAGTTAATGTCGGAGTATGATAAAGTGGCATCTTCTATATAAACATATAATGGATGCTGTTCAGAACAAGCTTTGCATTCTTTCTGGAGCACCTCCTTTGAGTTATTTGAACACTCCTCAATTTAGGAGGCACCTCACCTTTCCGTTAGTCTTTGTTTTCAATCCTCCTAGCCTTGTATTTGGATTTCTGCCAGATAGCAAGAGGATCCTAGCAGTAGCAAGGGAATAAGACATCACAAGTTCCACTAAATGCATATCGCTTACTTCATAAGTTCTCAAACTTAAGTTCATTTTGACTCATCTCTTGTAAAATTGGAAGTCTCTTGTCATTTTTCATTTCTGCTTGAAAGCTGAAATGAAATATTAAGGGGTTGATTAAGGCTTGAGCTACATAGCAGGTATCCTCGTTTTGATTATACATTATAGTTTTTCACTCTTAACTCCATCTGACAAATTTCATTAAATAATATTTAATTTTTTAATGATTGAAGATTCTGTTGGGCTGCGGTTCGTTTTTGGTTTTTGGTTTTAACATGTACCTTCAGAAAAAAAAAATAAATTACAAATTATTAGTAGTTAATTATTAATATTATATTTACACCCTTTGTTGGGACTTGAACTTTGGACCCTCTAACTCATTTAGGACTCTTGTTAGGAGGGCCCTTTAATGACTAAGTAAAGATTTTTAAGTTAGTAAAAGGAATAAATTTTATGGATGAATGATTGAATATGATCAATGATAATTACTGGGTATTCTGAGTCAGTAGCTTTTGAAAAAAATAATAAATCCTGCTTGTTTAAATAACCAAATAATCATATCTAAAACTATGCCACTATAGATATAGATAGATTTCTAACTGTATTTGCAGGACTAATTAACCTGTAAGCAACATTCTTATGCAGATGTAGAACATGGATAATGGACAACATCAAATCCAAAAATGGAAAATCTAATGTGGGTGTATTCTCTTTCAAATTTGATATGAGGTGATGGAAATGGGACCTGAAGCTAACTTTGGAGATAGGCTGGCACAGAAGCTCATTGTAGTAACTTTGATAATTGGTGGGGATAGTCTAAGAGAATCACAATTTTGTGCCTCCCAGCTGGTTTGTGTTGGTCACTCTGGCTCGCTTATCCTCTGCTTACATGTAACAGATTGAAATTCTTCTATTCACATGTATGGTTTAACTTAACTTTCTGTTATACATCGTTAGTAGTTGGTATTAAGTTAGGAATTGAGAGTTTCTGCAGTTGGGAAACTTTGTACTCGTGGCAGTAGTTTCACAAAATGCAGAGGATTCATATTCGTTAAGATAGTTTTCATTTTTGTACTGGATGTAATATGTTTGGTTGAGATTTTTCTCAATGCAAACTTTTCTAATTAGGATTATATTTATACACCCCGAGTCGGGAAGATAACAAACACATTTTTGTAGAATTAGTGTTGCTCGAATTGACTGTTCAATTTCCGACATATTACTGTGTTTTACCACATTAAAACCTTCCACATTACTTCCTCCTTAACAACTTGGTATATTTTAATATCATTGACACGTGAATACGGGTGGAAATAGGTTAGGCCAATAACACGGCTTATACATATCTAAACTTTATTTTTAACTAAACTTTATTTTTAAATAGAAAAGCCTTAGGTTTTCTTTTATAGGTCTATTTAGTTAAAAAGATTTGGCTTCAGACTATGAAAAAAACCTTTTAAATTTATGAGACTGACTTATTTAAATTAATATGAATATTTTTTTTACTATTATGTTATGTTTTGTATTTTGAATTAAAATACATAAATAAAAATTAGTTATTTTGGAGAACTTATGAGAATAAAATGAAAATATCTTATGAACAATATTATAAGTTATTTTCATAAGCTATCTTAAACAAATAATCTCATAAAGCTCATACTAATAAGTTAAAATAAATTAATGTAAATAAATTTTTAATTTCATTGGTTTTTTACTTTGTTAGTCTATTTAAAATAGCATGTTTTCATGTAGGTTAACTGACTAATCAGATTTTAGAAAAAGTTAGACTCAACCTTAAAAATAAACCTATGATAAACTATAGACTAGATTCAGGCTTCAGTTTTTTTGTCAGATTTAGACTTGACAAAATTTAACTCGATCCAACCTATTTTCACTCCTACACATGAATGAATGTATAAATAGGGTGGAAAACATGACTTGATGATAGTTGGATATGGATTGCATGAAGTTGAAGCAACATTGAGAAAAACATTCTATAAGGGAACATCAATATTTAACTAAGGAGCAACTAATTGCATTGATTAGTATCTGTTTTTAATTGGAATATGTTCCCTACTTCCCTCTTCTTACCACATCAAGTAGTTGATGTCTCAATTGTGTTTTTGGACCACACCATATGCAAGCAAACCATGTTTTGTGGTCCAAAATATTGGATAATCCTTTTCATATTATGAAATAATTCTATAATTCTTCTAACAACACATTATGTCAATACTAAACAATTATCTATGCCATCATTGTTATTTCTTTGCACCACTTGTCTATATACTTGCAATGCATTGTTTGTAGTATTGATTATTATGATATCTCAAAATGGAAATTTTAAAGTAAAAGGCAACCCATAAAAAAAGTTCTGACCACAAATCAATTTTAAGCATGCACTGTCCCCTGTAGAGATATCAACCATCCTTTCCATCACCTTCTCCTTTGGAAACTTTATCTTCATGCCATACACATAAATCCATACTTTTTACATTTTCATTTTATATTCTCTCAATCTAAAGTAACTATCAGAAGTGACAACATCTCAAAATACACACACACATACATTATAAATGCATTTTATCCTTACTCTTTTATCCATGTTTCAAATCATAGTGAGGACAACCAAAAAGGATAAACAGTACCATACATCAACCAAAGAAACAACTTGACCCACATTAAAAGAAAATGAAAAGCATATAATGTAAAGGAAATAAATAAGACACTGCATTATGCATATGATGATGTCTGTAGGGACTTTAAATTCCAACCTATGCATCTTTCCAGGTAATCATCAAAGCAAGCAATTTTACACATTACACAATATCCTCCACTCTATGCATTCACTACTAAATAATCATTCAAGAAAGCCAAAAATTATTCATTCAACAAACAAATAGCAATAATAGCAAGACTTTGAAATTAAGCAATCATCATGATTTTTTAAACTTAAAATAACAATTTTATGTAAAAATGTTTTTTATCTAATATTAAGCTCACTTAACAAAACCAATGTTGCTTTGGTTGGTAAAGATTCAGCTCATATCTAACTACAATTTGAGTTTAAGTTTCAAATTTGTTGTTGGTATTAATTAAGTTTTTGTTATTCATATTTAAGTCCATTGATGATTTGCTAACATGGGTCATTAGGAAAATCATTAACGAATTAAAAAAATATATGTTGAAAAGAGCAACTATATGAGAATTGAATATACCTCTTGTAGAACAATTATACATCATTTTTATGTTAAGTTATTTAGCAAATACTTAAAGTTCTATTTGCAATCTAGGAAGGTAGGAAAATAGACGACTTTGGAAGAGGGAAGTAAGCGAAAGAGGGTTTTGGGGATATTAATAAAATTTTCAAATCCATTCTTAAACATAAAATAAATTATTTCTATTTTTTCCTTACAATTTCGGTAACAAAATCTATAGATTTATTTAGTTTGAGATTTTTAAAAGTGAGAGGAAAATATTTAAAAATTACTCTAGAGCACTTCTCAGATTTGAAGGGGACTAGAGAAATGTTAAAATTAAACATGTTATATAGATATGACAGATATATTTTTAGATTTTCATTTAAATTTTAAATTTATTTATTGAAATATTAAGAGGTTAAATTTAAATAGATAAAATAGTTCAATTAATATGTGTTACTGTTAGTTGAGTTAATTAGTTATAAACTATTAATTAAGAATTCAATCTCTAAGAACAACATTTATTAATATTTACATATTAATATAAATTAAATTATTAATATTTGTAAATAATTTTATTTTTTGTCCAATTTTTATTATTTTCCTATTTTTCTTTGTCCAATTTCCTATTATTGTTAACCTTTGATGTTTGTTGTTTGCTATTTTTTAAAGACAACATTATTATTTTCATTAGTATGATTCTAATACTTTCTTTTTTTGTTGTTTTTGTTTTTTTTTTCTATTTTTGTTTGGTTGTATTTTTTTATAATGTTTTTCCATGTATTTTATTTTTAATAATTTATTTATTTATGTTATAAACTTTTGCAATTGTACTATAAAGAATGACAACAACCTTCTCTTTTCAACTCTCTTTTTAACACTTACTTCCTTTATTTAGTGGATGAAATTTATGTAGATTCCATTATATATATATATATATATATATATATATATATATATATATATATATATATATATATATATATATATATATATATATATATATATATATATATATATATATATATATATATATATATATATATATATATATATATATATATATATATATATATATATATATATATATATATATATATATATATATATATATATATATATATATATATATATATATATATATATATATATATATATTTATTTATTTTTCTTCTAAAAAATATATTACTTGTACGATTGTTTGACTTATTATTAACGACTGAGATTTAGTGTAAGTCTTTTACACTTATATCTGATGTTAATGGATCCTGAATATATATATATATATATATATATATATATATATATATATATATATATATATATATATATATATATATATATATATATATATATATATATATATATATATATATATATATATATATATATATATATATATTAGGAAACTTGAATTGATCAAAGATTGGAGGTTGCAAGATGCAACGGCGGACTTGAGCTTTCGATGCAGTGAGAGAGGGACTGATTTGTATGGTTAACACTCCAACACTCAAGTTAGCATGTGAGTAAAATG
Source organism: Lathyrus sativus (assembly GCA_963859935.3). Classification (NCBI taxonomy): domain Eukaryota; kingdom Viridiplantae; phylum Streptophyta; class Magnoliopsida; order Fabales; family Fabaceae; genus Lathyrus; species Lathyrus sativus. Next base: position 739,283,518 of record OZ012735.1, on the reverse strand, counting down.
AGTGAATTAAGTTTGAATTTTAATTGTGTGCCAGAAAAATGGCGCGCTTCACTTTTATATAATGGAGCCTTCAGGCGTAGTATGTGAAAAGTCGTTGGATGAATCTAGATCCAAATCCCTTGTGCTTTGATCTAGGATAACACTCATACCATGCATGTGACTTGGTAGATTATTGTCTTCTTAGGCCGCAATTGTTGAGTCTTATGATCGGCCAAGAGTAATTTTCCCATAAGCTTTTGCCTCTGCTTTAAAGTGTAAAGGTTTTGTCACATTGGTCCTCGCGTGCAGGCTACATCTTGACTTGAATGGAAATCCAAGAGGTGGCATTGATGTCATTGGAAATATGCGCCTTAAATGCGCCCCATTCTACAAATGTATTTTCGAAGGTTCTATCATAACGATATTTGAAACTAAAATACTTGAGTGTTTTTTGAGGTGATATGGGACATTGATAGTGTTTATTATATTTCATTTAGTAAGTCACCACGTGATCTATGAAGATTCAGTTCGACAGTCTCTTAAGACGTTACCTTTGCTTTTTGTCATATGTACTTCCATAATATACCATTTTTTGTAGCCGGAAGAAGTGGTGTCTATCATGAGTAAAAAATTAAAAAAAGATGCTTCTTCTTCTTAAGTGGATCATGTTATTTCGACAACTTCCTCTAAATTTGCTCATGAAGGTAGTCTTGAGAGGGTGTTCTTTGACGTGGGTCCTTCGTCAGACTGGGTATACAGGCCCCTGAGAAAGATAAAATGATTTGTGGCGAGTATGTCGGATGCACCACTCTTTTCCATGAGCGCACTTTTTCGATCTTGGGTATTCATTTTCCCTTTAACAATTTCAAAATAGAAGTTTTTAACCACCTGATATTGCTTCATTGCAGTCGAACCTTGTGAATTGGGCTTACATCAAAGTATTCAAGTATTGGTTTGATTATCTTGGAGGAAAACACTTTTTATTTCTTCCATCTATTTAGAGTGCAATATAGTTCAACAAATCATGCACAAGGCAATGGTTTGATCACATCGGTGTAGGTTACCCATTATCTCGAAGTGTTTTTGGATAGCATGAAACATTTCAAAAATTGATTCTTATTGGTTGCTCATCTCCATAAAGAGGCTCATGCACCAATATACACCATAGGAAACAAAATAGAGAATATGTTTACTAGTTTATTTCATAAGTATTAGAACCAAAGTCATTTCCTGACGAGAAATGGATAATAGATCTACAAGGAAAAATATTCATTCCAAGAGGAGCTTTATCCAAAGAAACAGTTGGCCACTTTGTCAAAAAGTTGTTGTTGCCTAACTATCAGCCTAAGTGATAAGTTTTTTTTCTCAAGGTTAATGAAGGGTTGTTCTCTATTTAGCTCTTTAAGATTGTGGGTCTCCATGCACCTCAATTTTTCCCTGAAGGAGCTATCTTGCTACAAACCGTTCTGAAATATCCAACACTTGAGCCTCTCGGCATAGCCTCTCACTTCCACAACCACTTGTGTGAAACAATCGATGTATGATCGCAAACTTTTCTTCTTTCCCCTATGTGATCCCACTGGGGGGACCTATTATTAACATTTGCCTTTTTCGAGCCATGAAACAAGCGGTGAAGTTCTCGCATAAATCGATCCACAAGTCAATGCTCCCATCCAGCGGAGCTCTAAACCAAAGCCTAACTGACACTGTTAATGTTAGTGTAAATAGTTGGCACTTTGCTGCCTCATAGGAGTTGTAGTAATTCAAACAATTATCATTATTTTGCACATGTTTGTCGGAATCTCCTTTTCCATCATACTCTTTCAGCTTTAGAGATTTCTCTAAATATTTTGATATCTAGCTATCAAGGATGTGGGCATAAAAAGGATATTTCTATTGGTTCTTCATCGATAGTTTCTTTTCTTGTTCCTCAAGGGGAACATGACTACCTCGGCCTCCTCCAGGACTGTGAGGAGGAGTTTGATGTCTCTTACTTTGTTAATGATCCAGAGATTTCAAAAGCACATTTTGGAGAGACGCGGTCGACTCAAAGATGATTGTTCAACATCTTCTAAAGAAGACTTCCAGCATTGTGTTGCCTTTTGGATTCACATTGTGTATGATTTCTTCAAGACGAAGCAATCTTTCTTTTACTGTTTGTGTGTTTTGTTGAGAACTATGTTATACATAGCGTTCAACAATCCGTTCACGCCTTGTACTCTGAGATTGGATTATAATAACTAGAACCCAGGAAGTGTCTCTGATCTTGATACAACAGGCGATGCTGGAAGTCTGAACGAAGGTTCACCTTGTTGGAACTGCGGAACAGATCTTACGAACGAAGGAAGTCGAATGAGACCTGGATGTAATAGAATATTCACAATGACTTATGTTGCACCGCTTTGAGGAAGAGGTGATGGATCTCTAGTAGCTTGAGTAACAAAAGTTGCTTCGTGCAAAGCAGCTGAGCGAGTGGCTCTAGAACCTGCCATTGTAGGAGGATATAGAGGTTAGAGATTTAGAAAGTTGAGAATTAAAGTTGATATGCTACTGGAGTAGATAAAATATAAAGGATCCATGGTTCGATATCAAGAGAATCGACTTTCTAGGTTGAGATACTTTGATTCAGTGATTCAAAAGATGAGTATTAAATCGTGGAAAATACGAGAATCAGATGTCGATTTCCAAATACAACTTTCATTGGGGAATCAAAATTGATGAGAGATTAGAGATTACGATATGCAATGGCAGACTTGAGTTTCCAATGCAATGAGAGAGAGAAGGAGAGGCTGGTCTGGAAGGTTATCACTCCAACACTCAAGTTAGTATGTGAGTAAGATGAGTGAATGAGGTCAACACTCAATACTCAAGTCAGTATGTGAGTAAGATGAGTGAATGGGGTCAACACTCCAACACTCAAGTCAATATGTGAGTAAGATGAGCGAAAGAAATTTGAATTTAATTGTGTACGTGAAAATAATGTGCTTCCCTTTTATATAGTGGGACGATTATAACAACTCGCAAATCTTCAGACGCATGATGCAAGGAGTATAGATCCTGAATCCAGACCCCCCGCGCTCTGATATAAGATAACCTCATCTCCTACCAGTGACTTGGTAGAATATTGTCTTCTCTGCATCACAATTATTGAGTCTTCTGATCAGCCTAATATATATATATATATATATATATATATATATATATATATATATATATATATATATATATATATATATATATATATATATATATATATATATATATATATATATATATATATATATATTTTAAATTATAAAATTACTATTGATAGATAGTTTAATTTAATGTTTATTTTTAGATGTTTTATAAGGATTTATTATGAACTCTCAGAAAGAAGAAAAAGTATTTGAAAAAATAATATATTAAATTATAAATATGTGTTTTGAAATTTTAAAGATAAATTTTTCTTTTAAAATTGATTCCTACTCTTATAAATTAAATATATTTAATTAAAATTCTACTCCCCCTCTCTCATCTTGTATATCAATACATATTTAAATACTTTGAATATTTTCTTCCTTCTTTTTTCAATCATTAAAATCCTTCATTACTCCCACTTTCTTTGAACCAAAGGGATAACGAAGGAGCAAGCTTGCTATGCTAATCATAAAAAAATGTTTTCATTTAATAATTAAAGAGTAAAAGGCAATCAATGGCTTTTTTCACGAATCACTTTCTCTTTTCAATTTTATTTTAGTATATTCATTACGTTCTTCAACTCTATATATAAACAAATGCTATACTTTCTTTTTGCCGATGAATATTCCGGTCAGTATACAAAATAACCTCACCGCGAAATGGACGAGTCATGGAGAACTCCAATGGGATTAACGTCGGCACTTCCTCGCCGGCGATCAATGGAACACCGATCATCTTTACGAACACGGCGGTCTATCTTCTCCAACACTGGCGTCTCCGAAACCGAAACGTTGGACGCCGCCGACTTCGCCGACGTCTTCGGTGGTCCACCTAGAAGCCTTCTCACGCACAAATTCTCCAGGTCAGGTTCTTTCTACGAGGAAATTTTCAAGCAGCCAGTGTTCATGCCGCCGGCACCAGCTAAGGAAGGCCGGAGCTTGCCAGTGTTTAGGATCCCAGCGCAAGATGACGCGTTTTATGGAGATATTTTCGGGTCGGACGATGACCGGAGATCAAGAGAACGGTCAGGGTCACAATCCAATGCAAAATCAAAGTCGAATTCTTCGTCGGCGCTTAGTTCTGAGGAGCTGAGTCCTCTCCGACAAGAGATCAGTGATGACGTGGCACTATCAGCCTTTGCTTCAAAGCTCAGGTACTGAAACTGAAATCCTAACCAACTTACTGTTTGTGATTCAGTCTGTTACGTTAGGAATTGACAGATATGCCCTTTGTGATATAAGTGGTAACCTATAAAATGAATAAATGGGATTAGTTTTTATCGGCAGATTTAGAGGATTTAGAGCTTAGTAGTCGATGAAAATGGACTCCGTTAGTAAAGAGTTGCTCTTATCACGTATAATCTATGAAACACGAACATCGAAAATATGACCCTGACAATGACAGACCGACATCTTTAATATTTTTAAAATTAAAGGTAATTATAAATGTTGATGTCGATTTTAGATACAGATACATTTTTTTCCAGAAGTGTCCGTGCTACCGCTCGAAAGTGAAGGATCATGATAGTCCAACTCACTTAAACTTTATTCAAACTTTATTCAATCAACTTATAGCTAAGTTTTGATATGAATATACTTATTTTTTCCTAATTATAATGATTGTTACAGGCCAATCAAAGTCCCATATAAATGGAACTCATCAAGTGTAACACATGAGGAACATCCAATTAAACAAAAGAGGCCACTTTTTCCATGTAATGGTCTATCATTTGAGTTCCAATGTCAGGATAATGGGTGCTCAAGAAGAGTCACATCCCCGGAAACAATTAGTGCTGAATCCAATTCATATCAAAGCATCAAATTATCCACATATGATTGGGAACTCAGTCCCCCGTTTTCCGCTGTCTCTGGAGTTTGTCAAGAACCGGAGTCAAAATTTTCGGTTTATGATCACGTGCTTCCGGAACTAGTTATTGACCATGATGAGGAGGATGATGATGATGATGAAGTTATGAGCTCCTATGTTATAGAGATTAACTCTAGTTTTAGAGAGGAAAATTGCGGAACTGAAGCCATTGATGATGCGATTGCATGGGCGAAAGAGAAGTTTCATTCGCGAACTAATGAAGAAACAGGTCTGAGAGATGATGGCAATGAGAAAAATACTGGAATGGAAGGTGATTGTGTTAACCACACAAATAGAAAAATGCCTTATACATATTTAATGCAGAATAGATATTTTGAAATAGCCAAATGCAACATTTCATACTTACCTCTGATCATCTAATGCAGGAAGGCCTTGTGCAGGTGAATACCAAGATGGAATTGTAATGGTCGAATCTCCAGAGGTAATACATTTTATTAGGTTAGGATAAGACGCATTTGATTTTAGTAGATATGTTCGTTGAAAGAAATGGTAATAAAAATTTGATTCGAATATGCATGATGTAAGGTTATTTGTAAAAGTAGTAAACAATTTGTGCTTCCGCAAAAGGAACAGACAGAAACAGAGAAGTTAGACAGAGATATAAGAATGTGGTCATCTGACAAGGAAGCTGACATCAGGGAACTGCTTTCGACACTACATCATGTAATGCTGCTTTATTTTTTGTTGACCTATTATCCTTGACGATTTACTCAAATGTTTTTGTAATTTTATACCACTTTGATGAACGCAGTTACCAGGAGAATTGACATGGTTGTATCATTGTATGAATTCATTTGACAGATTCTGTGGCCTGAGAGTGGCTGGTCTCCTGCTACTTATATGAGCCTAATAGAAAGCTCACAAGTGAAGAAAGCGTATCAGAAAGCAAGGTTATGCCTCCACCCCGACAAACTTCAGCAAAGAGGAGCAACTCTCTTACAGAAGTACATAGCAGAGAAGGCTTTCTCCATTCTTCAGGTATGATCCCTACAAATTAACCACTAAATTTCAGCTTCTGTATGGCTCAAGCTTCAACTTCTATAGATTGTAGTAGATAGATATTGATTGATAAGACTAAGGATCAAAGTGAAAGTTAAGTTCATATTTTCTGTTTTGTACCAGGATGCATGGACAGCATTTATTTCTGAAGAATTTTCCTTCTAAACAGAAAATTACTCGTAAAGCCGGATAACTCAGTTTTGGTTTAAAGCTTGGGATGAGACCTAACCCCAGGCATTCAGAATAATTGAAGTGTTGGTTTCCATGCAGCAAATATATTAGTTTTCAAAACCGCAATTCCTTTTGTACAAATAGTTGTATGATGCAGAAGCTTCTACTGTTTTTTTCTTCCTTCTGTTTGTAGCATAAGTTGTTAACACTTTTGTAAGTATTGTCTTTTAAGTATTTAAGAGAAAGTAATTTGATTTCTTGTATTTGACTTGTGTGTGATAACATGGAGCCAAGAGTTCAGTTTTTTTGCTATTTAATTGAACCCTACTATTTCATTAATTGCAGTCATTTACAATGAGTTCAGGAATTTAAATCACAGCCGCCTCACAATCCTTAATATTACATAGAATCGCGGATAAATGTGGCTTACCCGACTTCGATCGAATTACATTAGCAACAACTTATGACAGCATTAGTTATGTCATGTAAGGAATCAGTAAAAAAAAAAGAACTAGAAACACATACATAACATATAAACAGTTTGTCAAATTTATTGATTCACATAGACAAATACATATATATTCATCATAATGCTCCTAATACAATAATCATCCACCTCCATTCCCTTTCTTTATCAACTCCCTAAACTCATCATCAGTACTTTTAAGCATCAATGACAAAGGCAAATTGACTCCACTGTCAACAACCTCCTTGTGTCTAACTTTGATCCTATTCTCCAAACTAAAAGAGAAATACTGAGGAAACCCTTTCAACTCCTCCAACTTCCCTCCCATTTCCACAGAAAAATACTCAAACTTTGGCTGAAAATTATTCTCAATACTAAATGTCAACAAAGGAGGACACCTCAAAACCATAAACCTAGTCTCTTCTTTAGTAAATCCCATGCTCTCCAAATGCTTAAGCTTAGGAATAAGTGTCCTTTCAATATTGGAAACCAAAAGAACAGAATCTTGATAAGCCAAAGCCTCTAAATCCCTTAACCCTAATCTCTTTAAATAAAACAAAGCTGGTTTAAGCTGATCCACCACGCTAGAAGTAAGCAATCTTGGACACTTTTTCACAACTTTTCTAAAGTTATAATCAGGCACTTTAAGTTCACGGACAAGAAAATCAAAAACTGGGATGAGATCAGTTTGGATGCTTGAAGTGAGAATCTTTGGGCACATGCCAAAGATTCTTGGAAGATCTTTATGTAGGATGCCGTGGGAGACAAGGAAGGAGATAATGGAATGAATGGATTCTATGGAAGCTGTGTGAAGGTTAGGGTTTTGGGAAAGTGCTTTACCTGAATCAATGCCCATTACTTCAAGACATAAGATTTTTTCTTTGAAGTGAAGGGAGAGTTTTTCATGAGTTTGTGTGTAAAGAGGGTGGTTTTGGAGGAGGCTTTTGGGTTTGGGAGTTAAATGGGTTGTGTTTGGTTTGGAAATTGTTGAAGGAGATTGTGATGATGGTTTATCTGAAGCGACTGTGCATAGTGAAGGTGAGTGTAGAGCTATGGTTCTTACAGCTTGGAACATGGTGCTGCTGAGGATGTTTGGATAGTGTTGAGGATGTTTTTGTAATATGGAGAGTTCGGAGGTTAGCTATGGAGCATGACACGTGGAGATGTCTTTGGAAATTGATTGGTTGTGAAGGGATTTTAGAGATTGTTATGAGATTGAGTATCATCCACTAGGCACTTGTTCCACTTGGTATAATAATTTTAAATTTTAAAATATATTACTAATAAATATTCATTCAACATTTTCTTCCAAGTTTATAAAATTTATCCATTTTTCTCTACTTCATTTTCTCATAAATTATATATTCTCATTCCTTTTAAATTCACAAAGAGAATATTCATCAAGAATTTTTTAGGATGACCATAGTAGGAATTAGGGGTGTTTAAAATCGAAACAATTCAATTAAAAATCGTAAATCAAATCAAATCATAATTCCAAAAAAAAACACATTTAGTTCAGATGTGTTTAAATTACTTTTTAACAAAATTGTACTGTTCGATTTGGTTTGCAGTTCGCATTTTGCAAACCAAATCAAACAAAAAAAATCACATTATGTTACCACTCAAATTTCACTTATCTCATACTTAACCAAAAACACAAACATATTATGCTTTAACTTTACAATTATCAACAATTTTTTCTTACTCACACTTCGGGTTTCACTTTTAACCTTCTCAAATATATCATAGCAGTATCGTGCATTCTTTTCGTCTTCTTTGTCATGTACATCTTGTCTCTTCTACTTTAATCTTTCATCTCTTATGTTATATCTTTTTCATCTTCTTATTTTATGTTATTGTTCTCTCTTCCAAATACGTTTTTACCATACATTTCTTCTTTAATCTCACTTCTCTTTTACTCTTTCTTTTTCATCTTCTCATTTTTATGTTATTGTTCTTTCTTCCAATTACGTTTTTATCGCACATTTCTTCTCTAATCTCACTACTCTTCTGTTCTTTCTTTTTTTCATCTTTTATGATCTCTCATCTCATATGTTTTTCCGTTTTACTATATATTTTTTATATTTTTTTATGATATTATTTTATGTTTTTATTCCACTTTTGTCTAATCTAATTTTTATATATTTAATGAGCAGTTTTTGTCCAAATATGATGAGTTTATTGTTATTGTCCCAATGTTATTTTTTCAATTTTAAAAAATTGCCATAAAGAAAATTATCGGGACGAGTCGTGTACTAGCACTTTCTTTAAAACATTTCGTCCTACTGCCAATAATTGTGCAATGCAGCCGAGTTTCGACGACGTCTTCAAGATAAAACAACCCGTTCAAAATTACGACTATCACTTGCATTGTAATAAATCGTTCAAAGAGGTACACCTTCATAGGGTGTTTTAAATGAAGAGAATGTAAGGGATAAGGGAGATTTTGATAGGTTCAGAAATCTACCGTAAATTGCAATTTTTGGGAAGAATCCTATTTATAGTCAAGGATTTGACCCGATGGAGAGAAATAATGGGAGGAAAAAATGGAGGAAAATGTGAGAGAGTGGAATCAGCTCAGTCAAAATAATCGTTACGCACTTGGTCAGCAAGGAAGTAGGGAGGCTTGGTCAGCAAGGTGAAAACGTGGTCAAAGTTACCGTTAATTAATTAATTCATAATTACAATACACCATTATTAATTAATAATTATTAATTAATTTTCATTACACATAATTAATAAATTAATTAATATTAAATAGTTTTTTGGGTGCCAAAAAAACTGGATTAACCCCCAAGCCCAAGACCAGACCGGATCGAGCCGAGCAGGCCGGTCGGACGGACGTCGGCGACGCGCACATGCATATTTTGTTTCCTGGTGATGTGTTCTCACCCAACCACAAAATTGGGTACCCCTTAGAGCCCAACTCAATTTACCCAGTTGAAATATATAAATACTACTAAAGTGTGCTCTCCCTCCTATATGGGACTTTAATGAACCTTTTCAAATTCACTCACTCTATTTCATACTTGTTCTCATTTATTGTTAACTTAATGTCATTAACTTCTTCCAAGTCCCCACTCCAAGTTATTATCACTCCAAATAGTTCAATAATCTCCACTTGAATTTAAAAGGTGATTGTACAATGAACGTCAAACGTTTCTAAGATTGCACATAAGTAAAGGTGTCTACGACTTGAACCTTTGCGTAGTAGATATGATTCTGATTCAAAAAGAGTGACACCATTGTCTTGAACTCTATCTAAGACATCAAAACCACACACAACCTTTTCTTAAGGTGTATCCTAATATCCTATGCTTTAATGGACATGCACGTGTATCCCAGTTTAGTAAAAGCTCAAGGAATTCTGCCTCAAAATTCCATAAGAACCAGCCTAAGTTCCATAATCACAAAGGTGGGTCTATCAAGAGTACTCTTATAGCCTAGGTACGCCCTGATACAGAGTATGGATCTCATTAATAATTTTTATTATCTCATCCTCTTATTACTTTAGGATTCATGCTCCACTTGCATGATCATCTCATATTGCCCACGACTTGTTATTATCCATTAAACTTATTTCTTGGGATCTCCAGTCATCTAGGTCGGGTTACCATCATGAGAAACTCATTTCTTTATATGCATTACTCCTATCTTCTTGGATGTATTATGGAATTTCTTTCTAGCTAATCCTTTCGTCAAAGGATCTGCTAAGTTTTCATCAGCGCGTACATGATCCACTCTTACATCTTCTTTAGAGATACAGTCTCTAACAGTTTTATGTTTTCTTCTAATTTGACGTCTTTTGCCATTATAATAACGGTTCTCAATTTTCACAATAGTCGTGGTACTATCATAGTGGATCAACACATCTGACATGGTTTTTTTTTCGATAGAGGGATATCTGCTAGCAAGCATCTTAACCAACTTGCTTCTTCACTAGTTGTGGCTAGTGCTATCATCTCAGACTTCATTGCGGAATGAGCCAGGATAGTTTGTTTCTTTGATTTCCAAGATACAACTCCTTCAGCTATACTAAATATATACCCACTAGTAGCTTTAGAATCATCCGATAAGGTGTTCCAATTTGCATCATTGTGTCCTTCTAGTACAATAGGAAATTTTTGGTAATGTAGGCCGAGATCCATGGTCCTTTTAAGGTATTTCATGACTTGCTCAATAGCTTACCAGTGCTCTTTACTTGGTTTAATCGTAAACCTGCACAACAATCCTACGACATATGTTATGTCAAGTCTAGTACAATAAGTGGCATACCTAAGACTGCCAATGATACTCGCATATTCTGTTTATCTAACACTTTCACTAGTGTTCTTAAACAATTTCACACTCAGATCATATGGTGTGCATGCAGCTTTATAGTCAAAATATTTCTATTTCTTTAAGATCTTCTCTATATAGTATGATTGATCTAAAGAAATTCCTTGTTCAGATCTTGAAATCTTGATACCAAGGATCACGATTGCTTCTTCGAGGTCTTTCATATCAAAGTTGTTGCACAACAATGATTTCACATCATTAATGATATGAATGCTTGATCCAAATGTGAGTTGATCGTATACATAGAGACATATGATAGTGCAAATACGATTCTCAGATTTGTAATAAACGCATTTGTCACTTTCATTCACTTTGTACCCATTCAATATCATTAATTTATCAATTTTTTCATGTCATTACTTAGGAGCTTATTTTCTTGTCCATAGATCACAAACCCTTATGGTTGGTCCATATATATTTCTTCTTCTAAGTCACCATTTAAAAATGTTATTTTAACATCCATTTGGGTATTATTAAGTTATAACTAACAGCTATTGAAATAAGTACCCTAATGGATGTAGTTCTAGTGACTAGAGAAAAGGTGTTAACGAAATTTATATTTTCTCTTTGTCTAAAACCCTTGGCTACAAGACGAGCCTTGTATTTATCAAAAGTTCCATTAGGTTTTAGTTTCTTTTTCAAAACCCATTTACAACCGATTAGTTTACAACTAGGAGGCAAGTCTACTAAGTGCCAAGTCTTGTTAGATTCTAGAGATTCTATCTCATCATTAATAACTTCTTGCCATAAATCTGCATCCAAAGATAACAAGGCTTCTTGAAGATTTATTGGATCTTCATCTACAATATAATACGCATAATCAGGCCCATAACCTTTAGTAAATCTTACTCTTTTACTTTGTCGAAGTTTCGTTTCTACTTTTTCGTCGCTTTCTGTGCTTCTTATTACAAGGATGTGACTCGATTTAGTGCCCCCACTATTTCTCGATTTGAAGAGAAATTTGTCTTCATAGAATTCAGCATCATTTGATTCTGTGATCACTTTTTCACTTAGGTCATAAAACCTATATGCCTTAATGTTTGCTGCATACCCGATGAATACACATTCATAGGCTCTACTAGCGAGTTTAACTCGTTTCAGATCCAGAATTCTGATATAAGCCAGAGAACCCCAAGTTCTCATAAATTATATATTCTCATTCCTTCTAAATTTACAAAGAGAATATTCATCACAAATTTTTAGGATGACCATAGTAGGAATTAGGGGTGTTTAAAATCGAAACAATCCAATAAAAAATCGTAAATCAAATTAAATTAAATTAAAATTGCAAAAAACGACATTTAATTTGGATGTGTTTAGATCAATTTTTAACAAAACTGTACTGTTTAGTTTGGTTTGCGGTTTGTATTTTACAAACCGAATCAAATCAAACCAAATGTATTATATTACAACTCAAATTTCACTTATCCCATAGTTAACCAAAAACGCAAACATATTATGCCCGAGCCTTACAATTACTAATGATTTTTTCTTATTAACACTTAGAGTTTCACTTTTAACCTTCCCAAATATCTCATAACAGTATCTTGCATTCTGTTGAGAATCGGTTAGAAATCAATTAGTATTAATTTGCATTCAATTTTTCATTAAGTGTAAGTTATGTTATTACCTATTGTGTATATCTATTTTGCATATAAATATACAGCATGTGTGATCATATTTGACACACAGAAGTACAATCATAATACACTCTTTTAGTTTATTCTTTGTCATGTACATCTCGTCTCTTCTACTCTAATATCTTCTCTCTTATGTTTTATGTTTTTCATCTTCTCATTTTTATGTTATTGTTCTCTATTCGAATGACGTTTTTATCATACATTTCTTCTCTAATGTCACATCTATTTTGTTATTTCTTTTTCATCTTCTCATTTTTTGTTATTGTTTTCTCTTTCAATTATGTTTTTATGGCACATTTGTTCTCTAATCTCACTCTTCTTCAGATCTTTCTTTTTCATCTTCCATGATCTCTCCTCTCATATGTTTTCCCGTTTTATTATAATGTTTTTTTAATAATTATTTTACGGAATTATTTTATGTTTTTATTATAATTTTATCTAATCTAATTTTTATATTTTTAATGAGAAGTTTTTGTCCCAATATGATGAGTTTATTGTTATTTGATAATGTATGAATGACTAAATACAATTATTTTGTATTCTATAGATGTATGTATGACTCAATAAAAATTTTGTGAAAATTGAACCAATTCAAACTGCATTGGTTTGCTTTGCTTTGATTCGGTTTTATTTCTAAAAGTCAATCAAAACAAACCGAACCGTGCACTTTTTTCTCTTGCAGTTCATAAGAATTTTCCAGTCAAAACTCCACTGCAAATATCCCTAATAGAAATTGTGTGTTTATGTTTTACAAATGATGAAGATTTCAACTTTTGATGTCCATTATCCATCAGGATCTGGGATGACATAGTGAGGTGGGTCAATAGAGAAGGCAATCAGGATATGGCCCATTTAGGGACAGAGCTATGTGAAATGGAATGGAGGCAGGTGCCCGGTAACTTTTTAAGAAAAAAAATATAAATGATACATTTTATACATTAATATATTAACTAATAAAAAATATTTAATTAAAATAGAATATTCATCAATTAATTAAATTTTTTTTCAAAAAAAATACATTATCAAAAATTAAAAATTGTCATGATAACAATCGTATTGTTTATTCAATGATCTCTCATCATAATAAATAATATAATATCACCACAATTTAACAATATATTGTCCGAAATATTGTCATGATAACAATCGTATTGTTTATTTAATGATCTCTCATCATAATAAATAATATAATATCACCACAATTTAACAATATATATCAATATGAAACCTAAATTTATAGTTATAATTTAACATTCGATGGATGAATATTCTTAGCTTAATCTAAATAGTCCTTATCTGTAACTATTTAATTTCACAAAATAGATTATAAATGATCATGACATATTAGAAAAAAATGAACATCATTTGTCTAAACCTAGGAATACTTTAATTGGCTGATTAGACATAAATGAACATTCTTTGTCTAAACCTAAATACCCAATATGAAAGTGAGCATAAATACAATTGAATAACTAAAGTATGATATCATGATTAAGAGTAATACATATATTTCATAATGGAAAATAAATATAATCTAAAAAAAGAACATATCTACTCATATTGACAATAACAATACATAATGAGTAGAAGTAGAACAATTTATTAATATTAAAAAAAACTCTCTCTCTCTCACACAATTGGTGACTTAGACTCAGAATTTGCTTTTCACAATTTTAATGATTTAATATTTAATTTTTTTAAATAAAAATAATTAATTATTAGTTAGTTATAAAAAAAAAATAATAAATTATCCTATTCATAAATGTCACCTCATTTTTTCCCTAATTAATATGGTTATGACTACAAAATTCAAAGGAAACCAACAAAATCTCAAAGAATGTAAAGTTGAAGTTGATTTTTAAAATGAATGAATTAAAAATTAATATCATCAAATAGGACCAAAAAAATTTCTTTAGATTGAGTATTTCTACTTCTGTTTTAATCTTATAAAAAAAATAATAGATTCATTATAAGAAGAGTGTAACATAATAATTAATATGTCTAGAATAACTTTTAATATTGGATAAAATAAGAAAACCAAGTTTAAATTACAATATTTGAATATTACATTAATTCTTATGTTTTATACAATAAACCTCCTATAAATACATAAGTTGTGATACGAATTTTTTTCGATTCCATTAGGATGTGACCATGCTTAGTTGTTTAATCTTCAAATATACTCTAATTCGAGTACCCATTATATGTCAAACATAAAAAAGAAATTATGGAGAATGAAATACTAATCTCAATAAATTCCTTAACTATGATCATCAATTACCTAATACCCATTTACATGTCTTAGCTTAACAAACACTTGTTTCACATTCTTGTAGTAAACCATACATCATTAAGACATAACATGCATCTTTTATTAATCTTAACATATTAATTTACTTAGTTCTTTTTGTTAGAACACAGATTGATTCTTAATAATATCTCTTTGTTTTGATGATAACTATTAGGAAATTTTGTATTTAAGAATTATATACTCTAAAATTTTCTTGAGAGTTTTTACTGCAGATAGTAAAGAAATTAACACTCTAGAAGCAAATCAGAATTATATACAAGAAATTAACTAGACTCTGAAGCGCCATATGCACTCATTAGAAGATTCTGATTGCTGCTAACAGAAGATCCTGAGCGTAGCCTCCAGAAGGATCTGAGGCAAAAAGCTCCAGAAGATTATGAAGCAAGTCAGAAGCATCTGAAGCAAGTCAGAAGCATCTGAAGCAAGAAGAATATTGTATGAAGAGTTTTTCAAAGCATAGTTTCTATAGAAGATTCTGAATGTACTAAAGCTGCCAGTACTGAAGTTCTGTGTCAAATATGCTCTGATGATTAACACGCTAAAAGCACACATGCTGCAGAAGACTCTGATACAACAAAGTTCTGATTATCATAGAAGACTCTGACCCAATCAGACTCTGATGAACTTGCTGAAAACTGAAGAAGAAATATTCAAAGAATTATATCCGTTGGAGTAAATCAAACGTCTCTTTCCTCATTTGTGCTAGACACAAGAACGCAGACAAAAAGGATTTTTATGTGCTTTCTTCTTCTAGGAAAGGTCACTTGATGTGAGGACAAAAAGGCTCATACCTTTTTTGGACACTCTTCTCAACGTTCAGCTCTCCTTGGATCAACTGCCTATAAAAGGAAGACTCCACCATATTCTTTAGTTATACATTTTGCTGAAAAGAAAATTATAACATTCAAGCTCTCATACTTTCATATTCATTCTTAGAATTATTTGTACTTAAACTTAAGAGAAATATCACTGTTGTGATAAAAGCGTTTTAGAAGCATTCTTACTCTTGTATTAGATTTACATTGATTGTAAAGGATTTCCTTAAGAGGATTCAGTTGGAATCAGTAGCTCTTGAGAAGACTAAGAACAATTGTTCTTAGGTGTTACTATTGTAATTTGTTTGATTAAATAGTGGATTAAGTCCTTGTTGAGAAAGGAAAATCACTCTAGGAAGGGTGGACTGGAGTAGTTGAGTTCAACGAACCAGGATAAAAATAATTGTGTTTTAATTCTAAGTTTTTAATCTTTCATACTTATTCAACCCCCCTTCTAAGTATTATCTCACCTTCAGTTGGCATCAGAGCTCCGGTTCTGTGTGTGCTACCACTTAACAGTGACAGTAAAGATCCAAAGAGAAATACTTTGATATATATTTATTTGTTACAATGGCTGATAATACAATATCCAACATTAACAATAAATATGAAGAAAGGGACAGAATCAGCACCAAACCCCCTATGTTTGATGGGGAGAAATTTGATTACTGGAAAGACAGAATTGAGAGTTTTTTCCTTGGATATGATGCTGATCTATGGGATCTAGTCATAGATGGATATGTCCATCCCACAGATAGGAATGGCAAAAAGATAGACAGAAAATCTATGACAGATGCTCAGAAGAAAGATTTTAGAAATCATCACAAGGCCAGAACAATACTATTGAATGCAATTTCTCATACTGAGTATGAAAAAATCACAAACAGGGAAACTGCTTTTGATATGTTTGAATCCTTAAAAATGACTCATGAGGGAAACTCTCAAGTCAAGGAGACAAAAGCTCTGGCTTTGATCCAGAAGTATGAGACCTTCAAGATGGAAGACTCCGAATCTGTTGAAGCCATGTTCTCCAGATTTCAGATCCTCACAGCTGGGCTAAAGGTTCTAGACAAGGGATACTCTACATCAGATCATGTAAAGAAAATCATCAGAAGTCTACCTACCAGATGGAGACCAATGGTGACTGCCTTGAAAATGGCTAAAGATCTGAACAAGATCTCTCTAGAAGAACTCATCAGCTCACTGAGGAGCCATGAAATTGAGCTTGAGGAAGATGAATCTCAGAAGAAAGAAAAAGGTAAATCTGTTGCCTTAAAATCTAATAAATCTACTAAAGCTTTGCAGGTTATTGAAGAAAGCTCTGAAGAATCTTCTTCTGAAGAAGAAGATGAATTATCCATGTTGTCCAGAAGGATAAACAGACTCTGGAAGCACAAGGGAAAGAAGTTCAACAACTTCAGAAGATCTGATCATAGAAAGGAATCTTCTGGGCACAGAAGATATGGCAAGAAAGAAGTTGTATGCTATGAGTGCAAAGAACCTGGACATTACAAGAATGATTGCCCCAAACTTCAAAAAGAAAAACCCAAGAAGAAGTTTAACAAAAAGAAGAAGGTTCTGATGGCAACATGGGATGACTCAGATGAATCTGAATCATCTTCTGAATCAGAAGAAGAATGTGCTAATGTTGCACTGATGGCCAGCACAGAAGATCAGGAGGAAGGAACCTCAGGATATGAATCAGATTCTGAATCTGATGATGACGCTGAAGAGGTAATGGCCAAACTTACTAAAGAAGAACTTATAAAAGTTTTATCAGAAGTTCTTAAAAGTTATAACAATATCAAACTCAAATACAAAAAGCTGAAAAGCAATCTTGAATCTGAGATTGATCTTCTGAAGACAGAACTTGTTGAGCAAAAAGAAATTAATCTGAAAATCAAAAAGGACTTTGAAATAACTCAACAAGAATCTGAATCTGAGACTAAGTCATGTGAAAACATTTTAGAAAAATATGACTCTAGCTTTCAGAGATTCCTTACTAAGAGCATAGACAGAAGCAAGATGGCTTCTATGATCTATGGTGTTAGTGGGAACAACAGAAGAGGTATTGGATATGAATCTTCATCTGGAAGTAATCCAAAATCTGTTGACAAACTTTTCATCAAGAAGACACCTCTGTATTCTCAATTTAAATTTGGTCACTTAAATGACATTAAACACACAAGCTCTGAGAAGAATACTTATGTGTTTAAACCCAAGGCAAGTCAGAATAAACATTATGTTAAAAAACAGAAGTTTAGACAAACCTACAAACCAACTAACCCCAAAGGACCCAAGAAGATCTGGGTACCTAAAAACAAAATAATTCCTGTTGCAGATGTTCTTAGCAGCAAGGTCAGGACGCCAATCATGGTACCTGGACTCTGGATGCCCACGACACATGACAGGAGAAAAGTCTATGTTCCAAAGCCTGGAACTTAGATCTGGAGGTGATGTGAAGTTTGGAGGGAACCAGAAGGGCAAGATCATTGGATCTGGCACTATTGGAAATGGTAAACTTCCCTCTATTACTAATGTTTTACTTGTTGAAGGGTTAAAGCATAACTTATTGTCCATAAGTCAATTAAGTGACAATGGTTATGATATTACCTTTAATAAAAAATGTTGTAAAGCTATTAGTCAAAAGGATGGCTCTATTCTATTTAGTGGTAAGAGGAAAAACAACATTTATAAAATAAATCTTTCAGAACTTAAAGTTCAAAATGTTAAATGCCTCTTGTCTGTTAATGAAGAGAAATGGGTCTGGCACAGAAGATTGGGCCATATTAATATGAGACATATATCTCAGATTAATAAACTTAATCTTGTCAGAGGACTCCCTAATTTGAAGTTCACTTCAGATGCTCTTTGTGAAGCATGCCAAAAGGGGAAGTTTTCAAAATCTTCATTTAAATCAAAAAATGTTGTTTCTACTTTCAAACCACTAGAACTACTTCATATTGATCTGTTTGGACCAGTGAAAACTGCATCCATCAGAGGCAAGAAGTATGGATTAGTCATTGTTGATGACTATAGTAGATGGACATGGGTAAAGTTCTTAAAACACAAGGATGAGTCACATTCTGTGTTCTTTGACTTCTGCAAGCAAGTCCAGAATGAAAAGGATTTCAAAATTATAAAAGTCAGAAGTGATCATGGTGGTGAATGTGAAAATAAATATTTTGAAAAATATTTTTCTGAAAATGGCATTGCTCATGATTTTTCCTGTCCTAGAACTCCACAACAAAATGGGGTTGTAGAGAGGAAAAACAGAACTCTGCAAGAAATGGCCAGAACCATGATCAATGAGACAAATCTGGCAAAACACTTTTGGGAAGAAGCAATCAACACAGCCTGTTAGATTCAGAACAGAGTGTCTGTAAGACCTCTTCTGAAGAAGACTCCATATGAACTGTGGAAGAACAAAAAGCCCAACATTTCATATTTTCATCCTTTTGGATGTATTTGCTATATGTTAAATACTAAGGATAATCTGAACAAGTTTGATTCTAAAGCACATAAGTGTTTCATGCTTGGATATTCTGAACGCTCTAAAGGCTACAGAGTATACAACACTGAGACACAGATTGTGGAAGAATCCATTCATGTCAGATTTGATGATAAGCTTGGGTCTGAAAAGCCAAAGCAGTCTGAAAACTTTACAGATAGGGAAGTAGTCTTCATTGACTCTGAAGTTCCAGAAGTAGACAAAATTCAAGTGAAGAAACCAGAAGCAACGCCAGATGCTACTCCTTTAACTTCTCAGATGAATAATCTAAACATTTCTGAAGAATCAACTATTAGAGGATCATCATCCAAAATTAAAGCTTTTCATCCAGAGGATGTTATTATTGGAAAGAAGGATGATCCCATCAGAACAAGATCCTTTCTAAGATCATCTGAAGCATCACTATTTGGACTGGTGTCAGAAATTGAACCATTTTCTGTAGATGAAGCTCTGCAAGACAATGATTGGATTATTACCATGCAAAAAGAGCTAAATCAATTTACCAGAAATGATGTATGGGATCTAGTTCAAAGACCTCAAGGAGAAGTTGAAAGGAATAAGCTAAATGAGAAAGGAGAAGTTGAAAGGAATAAGGCAAGGCTGGTTGCTCAAGGGTACAGTCAACAAGAAGGTATTGATTACACTGAGACATATGCTCCAGTGGCAAGGTTAGAATCTATACGCCTTCTTATTTCATTTGCTGCACAAAATAACATCACTATGTATCAGATGGATGTTAAAAGTGCATTTCTTAATGGTATTATAGAAGAAGAAGTTTATGTCCACCAACCTCCTGGTTTTGAAAATGAAAAATTTCCAGATCATGTTTTCAAACTAAAGAAATCTCTATATGGTTTAAAACAAGCTCCCAGGGCTTGGTATGAGAGATTGAGCAACTTTCTTCTGGAGAAGAATTTCATCAGAGGCAAAGTGGATACAACCTCTTCTATAAATCAATTAAGAAAGATCTTCTAATTTGCCAAATTTGTGTAGATGATATTATTTTTGGATCAACAAATATTATGCTTGGAAAGGAGTTTGCTACATGTATGCAGGCAGAATTTGAAATGAGCATAATGGGAGAACTCAGATTCTTTATAGGAATCCAAGTTAATCAAACTCCAGAGTGCACTTACATACATCAGACAAAATATGTTAAAGAACTTCTGAAGAAATTTAACATGTCTGATAGTAAGCTGGCAAAGACTCCCATGCATCCAACTAGCTCACTTGGCAAGGAAGAGGTAAGTAAGAAAGTAGACCAGAAGCTCTACAGAGGTATGATTGGTTCTCTTCTTTATCTAACTGCTTCTAGACCTGACATATTGTTCAGTGTTTGCCTATGTGCTAGATTCCAATCAGATCCTAGAGAATCACACTTGACAGCTGTCGAGAGGATTCTAAGGTATCTGAAAGGTACTTCTAATGTGGGTTTGTGTTACAGAAAATATGATGATTTCAAATTAGTTGGATTTTGTGATGCTGACTACGCTGGAGACAGAGTGGAAAGAAAAAGTACTTCTGGAAGTTGTCAATTTCTAGGAAGAAATCTAATCTCTTGGTACAGCAAGAAGCAACCCACAATTGCACTTTCAACCACAGAGGCAGAATACATTGCTGCTGCTGGATGTAGCACACAGATGCTCTGGATGAAAAGTCAACTAGAAGATTATCAAATTTTTGAAAGTAACATTTCTATCTTTTGTGATAATACTTCTGCTATATGTTTGTCCAAGAATCCCATTTTACACTCTAAGGCAAAACATATAGAAATTAAGCATCATTTCATCAGAGACTATGTTCAGAAGGGAATCATAAATTTAGCCTTTGTTGATACAGATCATCAATGGGCAGATATTTTTACAAAACCCCTTGTTGAAGATAGATTCAAATTTATTCTGAAAAATATTGGTATGGATTTTTGTCCAGAATGATATTTGTCAGAAGAAAATTTTTACAGATGCAAAAATGCCTAATGCTCTGAAGTATTTCTTCTGATTGCTTATTTATTCTGCTTAATATTTTTTTGTGAAACTCTGAACTAACAATCCTTAGAAGATATGAATGTTGGTTAACGTTTCATTTCTCAAAAGAATTCAGAACACATGCAAGCAAACACGTGTCACACCAAATCTGAAGAGGTGGCGTGTACATAACTGAAGAGACGTTTGAGGTAAAGTTTGAATAGTGAAAATCTTGATTTTTCCCCCAAATTGTCAGAAGCAATTAATGTTTGAAATGATTATTATTCTTTTCATTTAATGCTTGTTAAAACGTGCAAAAATTCTGACTGATGGTATGCCTAAGTGTTTTAATATAAATACATGACTTATCTTCACTTTCACACTTTTCACAATCTCAGAAAATTATATGCGTTTTCATCTCCTCTTTTCTCTACATAAAAACCCTAAACCTAAGCGTGTGACAAAACATTCTTCAATGGCAACTTCATCATCAACAGCTGCTCAATTCCAATCTTCAATGGCTGCAGTAACTTCTGCAAACATGGGTGTTGCTCCTTATTCTCCTCCCAAAAGAACTCTTTTAACCCCTGTTGAGAAGTTGGAGGTTTTGTGTGAATCCATGGTAGAGTTTGATTCACTTGCTGAAAATGGCTTTGAGTTTCGTTCTATCATTGGTGCTCAAGGATGGGTTAAGTACTTTGATAGACTCTTTGGACCAGTTTACCCCCTCCTTGTGAAAGAATTCTGGATCCATGCCTCAGTTTACCCCAAGTTCATCTTATCTTCTGTACTGGGAAAAGAAATCATTATCACATAAGATCTGATCAAAAAATTAATTGGATATGAAGAAACAGATGGTGTTTCCCACTTGCCAGCTGGGCGTGTGGACATGGATGAGGTGTATGAAGAAGTAATGACTGTTGGTCAAGCTTCTAACAAATTCAAGGATCTGAAGCCTGACTACAAGATCTGGGCCAAGATCTTCATGGGTTGCATCCATCATAGGAAGTCAACTAATTCTCCAGACTATGTCAATAATGAACAACTCTATTTCATGTATTGCCTCAGTCAGAGCACCAAGGTAGATCTTCCATATATTCTGTTTATGCATCTGTGGAACCATATAAATGCATCTAGAGAGTATGTGAAGGAAAAAGGACAGAAGATTAGAACCTGGATCCCCTTTGGAAGGTTGATCTCAGATCTTCTAACTGAGAATGGTTTGGTCACTGCTCTGTACGCTGCTGGAGTTACAGAGGAATTGGAATTTATAATGGGAAATCCTCTGAATGCTAAAAGTCTTCAGAGACTCAAAATAGTTGATGAACTCACAACAGCTCCCAAGAAGCTGAATGTGTCTGAACTGAGTAAGAAGAGGGTTCCTGTAGATGACTTTCCACTGTTCTTTGCTGAAGATCCAAGACACATTGTAGTTATGTACATTGATGAATGTAAGAAGGAAGGAAAGCTTGTTCCTGCAAATGTAATTCAGCTAGCAAGACAATCCCTACCAGATGTAGAAGAAGAAGAAGAAGAAGAAGCACAACTAAAGAGGAAGAGGACTCAGCCAGAAGCAGAACCTGCACCTGCTCAGAAGAAGGTCAAGATTGCTGAGAAGCCAAAGAAGCTCTTGAAGAGAAAAGAATCTGAAGACACTTCTTCTGTACCAGCTAAGAGGATCAAATTAAAAGGTACTAAATCTTTTGTATCTTCTGCAAATACAATTGTTATAAATGACTCTAATATTAAGTCTGTTCCAAAACCACCCTCAACACAAACTACTTCTATTACTGCTCCTAGTTCAAAATCACCACAAAAACAAACACCTGTTCCAACACCAACAACAACAAAAACAATTCAAACACCAATAGTCTCTGTACCAAAATCATCTCAACCAAAAATCCATATCAAACAATTTGTTCCACAAACACAATCTTCACAGAAACAACCATCAGAACAACAACCTACAGAACAACAACCACAACCTTCTGTACAACAAAAATCCTCTAAACCATCTAAACAAAAGTCATCTGAACAACCAGCAAAACCACAAGAATCTCAACCAGAAAAAGCCTCTGAAAATCCACCATCAAAATCATCTGAACCCATAATAACTATTATTTCTGAACCTACAAAAATAACTTCTGTTCCAATTTCATCAAAACCAATCACAATTCCATCTGATTCACCTATCTCAGAACAACCATCAAAACCATCTGAAATTCCTTCAGAACAAACCAACACTTCTGAACCTCACATTCCTGAGACAGAAGTTCTTGATGTCACACCCTTAAAAACGGTGTTTCAAGTATCTTCTACTTCCTGCACACCAACCACATCTTCTAACTCCTCAGAATCAGACCTCCACCCAGATTTTCTAATCTCTCCATCTCAAAAATACTCTGAGGTAAACCAACCTGAGCCCATTCTACCTTCAAAAGCTCCCATTCCAGATCCTATTCCCATACCTGCACCATCATCTGAGATATTGATTCCAAATTCAAACCCAAGATCTTCTATATCTTGTGCCCAAGTATCATCTTTATTCCATAATCTGGCTTATGGTTTCAAACTCAAAGATTTTTATGACAGAGTTGAACCATCTGACCTCATCAATCCTCTGAAACCAAAACTCACCATGACCCTTCCATCTGTGATTCTTGACTATATAAAATCTATGTCAGATGTAGGATCTTTAGCAACCATATCCTGTTCTGCAAAATCTGATAAAGCTGTTGCTTCAGCTCTACCACTTACATCTGATAACAATGTTGCATCTGATGAACCACCCAAATCTGCCTTCCAAACCTACTCAAATAAACCTTTTGATGTAGTTACCCTTCACACCAGAGCAAAACCTCATTTGCTAAATGCCTTAATCAGATCAAAAGAAAAAGCTCCTGAGATACCCTTCATTCCATACTATCCTCCTCCTCTGATCTCCATCCAAAAATCAATTTTTCCACCAACTCCCCAACCTAAACCTGTAACTCTGGAAACTTTGTTACGTCCAAAGCCCAGACTTAATGTTGATCATTTATTTCAAACTTTTTTGGAAGAAATACAGATGTATTTAGGTACTGTACAGAAGAAATGCTCAGCAACCATGGATGCCAAAGAATCTGACATCATCTGGAATGGATTCATCAACAGATTCAACTCTGTGGCATCAAATCTGAAGAACATCTATTCTGATGATGCGAAGCTCAGATTTGCTGAGGCTGCAAGGACTTTATTCTGGACTGTCAAGAAATCTGAACCTCTGCTTCTTACAGATGCTTCTCCACCTTCAACAGAATCTACTGAAACTGCATCTGAAGAAAATCAATTGGCCATGACTCTGGTAGATCCTCCTTCTAACTCCAATGCTCCAGACTCTACAGAACCAATGGAAATTGACTCTGTTCTAGCTCCAGAACCTAATCATACTTCTTCATCTGAGATAAAGAAAGAACATCCAGATTTTGAAGATAAGATTGCTGCTCTGGAAGCTGGCCAGTCAGAGATCAAGTCCTGGATGGCAAAGCAGGATAAGAAGTCTGAGGATATGACAGAATGGATGTCAAATCAAGATCAAAAGAATGAAACTATGGCTAAGTGGATGTCCAAGCAAGAGCAATCTTCCTCTGAGATTACAGATCTATTGAAGATGCTTTTGTCCAAACACTCTTAGATTTTTTTTCATTCTAATGTTTTTGCATTTGATGTTTGCCTATGTACTTTATTGCTATATCTTCTGATGTTTGCCTAGGTACTGTTGATCTGATCTTATGAATGAATCAAAGTTTTCTCCATTAAATTATCTAATTTACTGTTTCCTTTTATTTGTCCTTTTAAAGTTTTTACTTTTTGCTTATGACAAAAAAGGGGGAGAAAATATAGATCTGAACTGTTTAATATAACTTCACCAGAATGAAACTTCAGACATACCTATTCTATCTAACATTTAATCTGACTATTTCAGAACATTTGATAAGTACATTCTATAAAAGAGACTCTGAGTCTCTCAGATCATTTGTCTATTATCAAAATCTGAATCTTAAATCTGCAAGACATTCTGACCTTCAAATGTTAAAAGAACAAACAAGATCTAACTCTGAAGATTACTCAAAGACAAAAGGGAAGTTTCTATTCCTTATTTGTATTTAACTCAGGGGGAGATTCATCATCTCAGGGGGAGTTATAATTCTAATATTTCCAATTAAACAAAATTTCTGATGCTTTTTGTCATCATCAAAATGGGGGAGATTGTTAGAACACAGATTGGTTCTTAATAATATCTCTTTGTTTTGATGATAACTATTAGGAAATTTTGTATTTAAGAATTATATACTCTAAAATTTTCTTGAGAGTTTTTACTGCAGATAGTAAAGAAATTAACAATCTAGAAGCAAATCAGAATTATATACAAGAAATTAACTAGACTTTGAAGCGCCAGATGCACTCATTAGAAGATTTTGATTGCTGCTAACAGAAAATCCTGAGCGTAGCCTCCAGAAGGATCTGAGGCAAGAAGCTCCAGAAGATTATGAAGCAAGTCAGAAGCATCTGAAGCAAGTCAGAAGCATCTGAAGCAAGAAGAATATTGTATGAAGAGTTTTTCAAAGCATAGTTTCTACATAAGATTCTGAATGTACTAAAGCTGCCAGTACTGAAGTTCTGTGTCAAATATGCTCTGATGATTAACACGCTAAAAGCACACATGCTGCAGAAGACTCTGATACAGCAAAGTTCTGATTATCATTAGAAGACTATGACCCAATCAGACTCTGATGAACTTGTTGAAAACTGAAAAAGAAATATTCAAAGAATTATATCCGTTGGAGTAAATCAAACGTCTCTTTCCTCATTTGTGCTAGACACAAGAACACAGACAAAAAGGATTTTTCTGTGCTTTCTTCTTCTAGGAAAGGTCACTTGATGTGAGGACAAAAAGGCTCAGACCTTTTTGGGACACTCTTCTCAACGTTCAACTCTCCTTGGATCAGCTGCCTATAAAAGGAAGACTCCACCATATTCTTTAGTTAGACATTTTGCTGAAAAGAAAATTATAACATTCAAGCTCTCATACTTTCATATTCATTCTTAGAATTATTTGTACTTAAACTTAAGAGAAATATCACTGTTGTGATAAAAGCTTTTTAGAAGCATTCTTACTCTTGTATTAGATTTACATTGATTGTAAAGGATTTCCTTAAGAGGATTTAGTTGGAATCAGTAGCTCTTGAGAAGACTAAGAACAGTTGTTCTTAGGTGTTACTATTGTAATCTGTTTGATTAAATAGTGGATTAAGTCCTTGTTGAGAAAGGCAAATCACTATAGGAAGGGTGGACTGGAGTAGTTGAGTTCAACAAACCAGGATAAAAATAATTGTGTTTTAATTTTAAGTTTTTAATCTTTCATACTTATTCAAACCCCCTTCTAAGTATTATCTCACCTTCACTTTTGATTTGCATTAATTGAACATAAGAGTCTCATTTAATGCATGCATTATAATAGTCGGATATTTTAAATTTGTATTGGTTAAAAATTATTCCTCCACAATATCCTTAATGTTTTTCTTTACTAGGCATTCGGGATACTCCTTCGCTGAATGTAGATATTACAGGGCTCCTTTGCAATACCCAACTGATCATTATAAAGACGTTCACATATTGGATGACACATATCTAACTATTAACACCTTTTATCATTAATCATTATAACATAATTACTTTACCATTATTTTATTCATTTATTCATTGACATGCTTACATTATACTTACTCAATTAAAATCTTCCATCCTTAAGGACGCCGATCATATTCTATAGTCACTTGCTAACTCAACTACCTATGAGCAATATCTCATGATCGTTAATACATATGCCATATAACCCCCTTGTGTGTACCCATAACATTGGTCAACTACAAGGAACTTAATCCAATTCTAGAGACTAACTTTTCTATGAAGTCATTAGACATTCTCACAACCATTTGAAAGCGTATAACCTATTTTTCATAAGTGTTGTAATCAATCAAAATCATGTTATCTTAGTCTAAGATTAACCTAATAATTCCCTTATCATTTCCATATCTACAATCATTTAACCATTCTACATATTCCAAATCTTGACTTTAACCCTCATCCTTATATCACTTATCATTTCACTATCATGTATAATATTCATCAACCATTACTTAGTCTCATATTTAAGTACAAGGTTCATGCTTAATAATTCATCCCTTAGTTGCATTTCTAAGTGTATGATACATATTTAGTTCATAGTCATTTTTGATCTTATATTACCCTCATTTCGTATTCATTTCGTATAATAGTTAAGTCTAGTATCCTTACATTAGTCTAAGGGGTTATTTCCCATATTAGACTAGGGTTTCTAAGGCCTAAAAATCACTTTGAAGAATCATGATTAAATCATGTCATGATGTGAAGTCATATGCCACAATTTGTTTTTCGGGATATGCACTCCCCTATTTCATGGTGTTGAAATTGTGCTACAATTTTTTCTGCATTGCACTCGTGACAACACTATAAAATCTAGAATTTTATGCTTTTATCACCCAATTTCAACCCTTAACATATCCAAATATTTCTAAAACTTACGTAATATTAATAAGAAATTCATAAATCATTGATTAAATATTTGTTTTCGTCCCTTATCTTGTATTCGGGGTTCATTTTGGTCTATTAACTTTAAAAATGACCATTTTAACCCCTCAACTTTTCAAAACAAATCATGTTAGTTCTTCCAGTCCATTTAATTAGTCAAATTCAATCAATAATACCATGTGGCACTAATGTTTTGCGACTGATTTAGCGACGAATTGCTGATGTTTTGCAACTGATTTAGCGACGAAAACATTCGTCACTAATTTTTTTTTTAATTTTGACTATGATTCTTCATCTTCTTCCCCAATTTTTCTTAAACTATCTTTTTCCTCAAAATATTTAAAATAACGAAAAAGGTCAAAAGTTTTTCTTTCATTCTCGAACCCCTTTTAATCTTGCAACGAAAATTGCAAAGTTTCATTCACTTTAATAAAACCCTAACAACCAATCTCAAATCCAATTCAAAATCCTAACAACCAATCTCAAATCCAATTCAAAACCCTAAAAGCTAAAAACCTCCCAAAAACAAACCTTAAAACTACCACCATAATACAACACAACATCAACAAGCAACCTTAGTGATACTTCCTTAATTTCTTAAATCAAAGACACATTTTTCACCATTTTATCAGGTATTCTAGATTGTTGATTCTTGTTCCCTTGCTGAATAATTGCTCTGTTCCTGTTAAACACCGACTAAACTAGACTGAAACTCTTGTTCAACGTCGCCCAAAACTCGGGATCTCCGTCTTCCGCGTCAGAGTAGTTTCCGTTTGTTAGAGTGTATGAGGGACGACGTCGATGTTGACTCTTCTTGGAACGTTAGTGGTTGGAATCTTCCATGGTGGATTTTGTGGCGGATGAGGGTGAATAAACTATGGTCATTAGTTTGAGTCAACAAAAAAACAACAACTATGTTTTGTTCTTTTTTTTGGGACATTTCAATTTTTTAAATGTTTGGTTTTGTGGTGTTGAGATGTGTCTAAATAGTAGTTCATTGCTTAATTTCAAGAAAAACAGCGATGAATTGAGATTAATTTTAAACATTCGAGGAATTTAAATTTTGTTAATTTATTTGATGAATATGGGTTTGAGTTGTTCAAGCATAGGGTGTAAGTATAGGGTGTAGTGTATGTTTTAGTGTAGGATTAACATTTTTCTACTATTTTCTACTCTTGATCATGACATTATATTTTAGTTACCCAATTGTATTGATGCTCACTTTTATATTGAGTGCTTAGGTTATATCCAATTGGCTAATAAAAGTACTCTTAAGTTTAGATAAATGATGTTCATTTATTCCTAATATGACTTGATAATTTATAATCTATTTTGTGAATTTAAATAGTTATTGATAAGGACTCTTTAAGTTTAGACCAAGAATGTTCATCTATCGAAATGTTAAACTATAGTTATAAATTTAAGTTTGATATTGACATATATTGTTAATTCATAGTGATATTGTATTATTTATTATAACGAAAAATTGTTAAATAAAAAATATGATTGATATTATAACAATATTTCAAAAAGGAAATCATGACAATGATGAAGAAAACGAGATAAATGATGGAACTTTCAAATTTACCTATTATGAGTTCTTTCTCATATGTAAATAGTTAAATAACGAGACAAAAAATAAAAGAAGTTGTTTTTATCTTTGAATCAACTATTTTTCTCTTAAAAATTAAAATAAAATATTTTTAGTGAAAATAGATTGTCTTTGAGTAAAATATATAATACAATAATTATATATTGAAATGTTAGTCAAAAACTATTTTTAAATTTAACACAAAACCAACTGGGCAATATTTTAGTAGAGTATATCTTAATTTTAACTTTCAAAATAAAAATCAAACAATTATATCGACCTTAAACAATTACTTTATACCTAATTTTTAATAATATATTAAAAAATTTAATTAATTGATGAATATTCTATTTTAAATAAATATTTTTTTATAGTTAATATATTAATATATACTCCTTCTGTTCTAAAATAAAAAAAAATTAGTAAAAAAAGTGTTTCAAAATTAGAGTTTTTTAAAGTTTTCAATACAACATTAATTAATTTTTACCAATTTTACCTCTATTAAATATTGTCTCCGCTATTTTTATACTTTTGTGACAACTAATAGTAATTAAAAGCGGTATTGTAAAATTGTTATACTTAATTATTTAATTATTATTTTTCTTAATCTATATACAACCATTTTAAAAGACTTTCATTTTAATAAGATGGAGGTAGTTGAAAGCATCATTCATATATTTTTGGGTATCTGATCATAAGAAACGAAATCAACGTGGAAATAGTTTATCTTCATTGCTATATCAAAAGCACTTTTACATAAGATACAACTTTTTTCATCACTAGGTAATGTGTTGGTATTTCTTTGAAGTAATGGCAGACATATTTGTGTTTGATTTGTTTCATGACGTGCTTTGAAAGATGAATCTCATGTTGGTTCTTTAGATACAAATACTTCAAATTTGTTGAGACATGAAAAATGTGGTTGGATAATAAATGTCAACCTCAATCTTGGAATCATATACTTTATCTTCTCAATATTACAATTCAAAGTATATCATTTAATTAGAATATATTTTGGTTTACGTAACTTTTTTATTTATTTATGAAAGTTCACATAGTTCAAACCATTTGAAAAATGATAAAAGCTTTGAAAATAATATTTGATTCTTATAAATTTAATTTTGGAAGTTAATGATTCATTTTTCGTATCTGATGCTTTATATATATTTTTAAAAACTTTTATGAATGGTTGCATAAGTTTAAAAAGGTTTCATGAAGTATTATCAATTAAAACAATGATTTTGTTTCATGAAAAAAAACACTAATTTAGTATATATTCAGATACCAAAATTCGGTATACGAGTACCACACTCCAACCTTCTAATTTTTTTTATAGAAATTCTCACTAGTATTCGAATACCATAAGGTTTTACTCGAATATAATTTTCATTTCAGCACTAAAATTGACTTTTTA
Source organism: Lathyrus sativus (assembly GCA_963859935.3). Taxonomy (NCBI): domain Eukaryota; kingdom Viridiplantae; phylum Streptophyta; class Magnoliopsida; order Fabales; family Fabaceae; genus Lathyrus; species Lathyrus sativus. Next base: position 739,252,643 of record OZ012735.1, on the reverse strand, counting down.
AGGCACAATTTTAATGGATTTTGTGTGATAACTTTGAAAATATTTTAGGTTAACTTCGAATGATATTTTTAAGCTTTTAAGTAATATACAAGATGAACTATTATATATAAAAGATAAAGACAATCTTAACTTTGCTCAATGTTGATCCTTGTCACCTTGTCGTGGTCGATTATCGTCTTCATATTTATCATTCATTATTTTTATCTTTTTCTTCTTTGTTAATCATTGTTGACTTTCTCTTTTTCGGCTTTTGATTATTGGTCTAACTTGTAGATTAGAATAGGTGGCCAGTAACACGTCCGCAGTCTTGACGGTCGACGAAAAAGGGGGGGGGGGGGGAGGGGGGGTACCTATAGACACTCCGATGCTTAAGTCAGTTCGGGTGAAGAGGTGAGTAAGAAAGGGTAAAGAATAGAATACACGACCCTTCTGTAGAGAAGGGTTTTTATAGTGAACCCCCAACGCTTGACCAATGGTCTCCGTTGTGGGCTGAATGTTCAGCCCCACAGTGGTTAACTTCCAATACTTCCACGTGATAGCAGGGATGAGCAGCTCGTGCTCGTCATCCTAGGTCAACCACTCTGCACTTCCTGGATAATGGATGGAATTTCCGATTATGAAGGGCAGAAAGGTTCCATGAGGCGTGCGAGTCGGTTGGTGATGTGTCATTGAGTAAGGAGCACGTGGAGAATATATCTTCTACTAGCTCCAACGGGTTGGGCCAGGATTCTGGGCCTTCCTCGAAGTAGGACTCGATTGGGTTGTGCTCAATGTTGGGTTAGCCACAGGCCCAGTCTAGAATAAGAGCCCCCTAAGTCGTTGCCCTTAGGCATGAGGTCAATGACTTAGAGTCGGTCCGTGTATCGAGGAAGGGAAATAGTCTTTGTGCGAGGAGAGCCTTTATTTGGGGTCTGCGATTGTGAGCTCACGCTATCGTGGACGTTGTTTGCAAGTTCGCTCCCGTGAGGACGATGCTTTGCTTGCGACTCATGGAATTTCACTTTCGAGGAAGATGCGTTGCACAGAGACTGTGGTCGGGAGCTTAACATGTGCTTGCGTTGAGCGTTTAGCTTTTCCCGTGAGTTGTCAAGCTGCTCGTAAATCTACTTCAAATTTTTCGCTAGGGCCATGCCCGCGAATGAATGCGGAAGTTCGTTTCCTGTGTTCGGCAAGGGGTGCTCGACAAGATTTGAAGGGACAACGTTCCGCCTCCTCGAGGAAATGATCGACGGGAATTGAAGAGGCGACATTCCATCTCCTCGAGACAAAGGTTGATAGGACTTGAAGAGACAATGTTTTGTCTTCTCAGGCCGCGTGTTAGAGTCATTTAATGTATAACTATGGCCTATGAGTAGGGGTACTCATGAGCTAGGAAGCGACAGGTTTACCTCTGCTCCAGATTTGGTTTATAAATAGGAAATATTAGGGTACCATTTGCACATTTTTGCATTCACTCTTCTCTCTACTTTCCTTCAAGCTTCAGAGCGTCTCTCCGCCATCTGCCTTCGTCGCTGCCACCGTCACTAACTTTCTTTAGATAAACTTCATCTCCTCTTCAAATCAAGTAAGTTTTTCTTCCTCTAATCTTCAGTTTACAATGCATGCTTATTTTAGGATTTAGGTTATTTTTAGAATGTATGCCTTTTCTCTATGTTGGATTTCGGTGGGTGTTGGTGTTTAGTGGTGGTTTGACCATTTCCAAACACTGGTGGCAGGAGAGTTTATGCTAGAATGGCCTGGTTTTGATTAGAAAACCACTTAGGTGCCATCGTTCAGGCAGTGAATAGGGCTTGCACCGGTGGAGCTTATGAGTTTTCCAATGAAGCTCTGTTCGAGGAGGCTTTTCATCGCAAAGCTCATGAGTTTCTAATGAAGCTTCATGTCGAGGAGGTGCTTCCTCGTGAAGTTCATGAATTTTATAATGAAGATCCGTGTATTTTCAGATGAATCCTCGCGTCGAGGAGGATTTTCCTCGTGAAGCTCTTGAATTTTATGATGAATATCCGTTTATTTTCTGATGAATCCTCGCGTTGAGGAGGATTTTTCTCGCTATTTTTGATGGGTCGACTGAAACCTCTGTCGCGGAGAGAATCCTTGTGACTTCCTCTCTCGTTGTTGAGTAAGGGCTTTGGTCGAGGGCAGCGTCCTTGTGCCTCTCTTCACCCTTTTACTTGATTTGCAGTGGAAAGGTAATTTTGATTTGATCATCGAATTCACTATTGTCCTCTACATTTCAGGTTTCTAAGGCTCGCAATGTCGAGGGTCTCCACCTGGTCGTCATCATCATCGATCCTAAATTGGCTTGGGTCAGACCGGAATCCCGATGAATAGCCTCGCATTTCGCAGATTCCCTAGAAACGGCATTTACAATTATTGAGGAAGGTGTCAGGGTTCATGGGGCTCTGGAGAGTTGGAAGGTCTATAAGACCGATCGGGAGGAACGGATCTGCTCGCCTTTCTCGAGGAACTGTTTTTCCATGTATGAGTATGCTTTTAAAGAGTTAGCACCCTCACAATTGCATCCGAATTTGATCGTATTCATCCGGTCCTTCGAGATTGTGCGCCAATATCTCGAAATTGGCACCACCATTCCTTTGTTCTTTCGCTGCTTCCACCTCCAACGACAATCCTCGCATGGGAGATACAATTGGGTGTCCCTCAAGCAGCTGAGGAAATTTTTCAAGATGTTCACAGACTTCATTCGTACCTTTAAGGATAGGTATTATACGGTCAAACCTGCGTCTCAGGAAGCCATCAACTCTATCTTCGAGCGCATGCTTATACTTGAGGAAGATGGAAGCGTGCGTCTTGACGAGGATACAAACATGGTAATGAGACGGGTCTCGAAGTTTGCCCTTCAATGGATTAACACCCACTTTGAGGAGAGCATTAATTATTATATCATGAAGCCTAACGAGCTGGACCCAAGGACCAGCGTGGCTACGACAAGCTCGTGAAGTTCGTGGACAACTTTACTCCTGCTTAGTGGCAGACCAAGAACGGAGAGGTTATCCTTGACGAGTAGGGTGAAGCCATATACGAGGCTCGAATCATTAATACTAAGGAGCTCCTCGAGTGTAATACCGCAGAGGAAGCTAGACCGCTATAAGGTAGTTGTTTTTCCTTTAATTTGTTTGTGGTTTTGTTCTTTCTTGGTATATTGGCATGTGCTCGTCATTTGTCGCAGGTAACATGGAAAACTTTCAGGAACGCATGCTCAAGATGGCGATGGGTAAAAGGAATGCTTCAAAAGGCGGAAAGAGGGGCTCAAAGAATATGCTCGTTAACATCCTAAACCAGTCGAAGGTTGACTCTGGCCTCGACTCTTCTTCTTCCCTGGGAGTCAACCAGTCTTCTCCATAATAGGACAAGGACACCCCGACCAAGAAGAGGCAGCGAGTGGATGATGTCGTGAAGGTAGATCTGACGCTGGAGGGGGGTGTCGACGATAAGTTCGTGTTGCCTCCTTGCTTTTCCAACAGGAGGTTCTTCGAATGGGCCCCTTCTCTAGTCATGCCTCAGGTAGAATTTCAATCCTGGGCCTCGACATGGCGAGCAGAAGAAAAGCACTAGCTCAGGATGCGACTGCTCTGATGAGGGTCTTGGAGGTGGCCCTGCTCCTCAACGACGAGGAAACCTGTCTTATTTTCGAGCTGGAGAAGGTGTGAGCAACGAACCAGAAGCTCGAAGCGGAGGCGATCAAGCTGGAGACCGCCTTTGATGACTACAAAGAGAAATATCAGATCTAGACCAGGATTATCACAAAGTTGCGCCAAAAGAATGAAGAGTTGGCTAAGTTATATGTGACCATGGATGCCTTGAGGCTCGAGCATGCTGCTGAAAAGAAGGTATTCGAGGACAGGATCTCCGCTTTAAAAGCTCGTGCGGCCCCTACTAAAGACGAGGATGATGACCTAAAGACCTTGCAGACCCGTGCTGAGCTGGTCTCCCGCATCAGAGGTCTCAAACAAGATTGCATGGATGCATTCGAGACGAGTTTCGAGAATGTTGTGGCTCAATTGAAAATTGCTAACCCTAGGGTTGAGCTCGCCACTAAGGGTACCAGGTTCCTGCACAGGGTGGTCGACTTTCAGATAGTCGCCCTTCCCAGCGCTGACGATGAGGAAGACGAAGAGTTCACTAATGAGGGGGAACATGGTGTTTGATTTGTATATTTTATTGTATTTGTTCTGGACCGCGCGCCATGGTTTATAACATTTGGATAGTGAGCGTCGCCCATTTTTATAATATTATGACATTATCAGCCTTTGTGGTCATTTTTCTAATCATATTTCACTTTCCTAATATGCTCATATACACCTTTGCTTGTATGCCTTTTTGTCATACATTACTTTCTGATATGCTTGTGTATACCTTTGCTTTCTTGTACCAATATGTTTGTTTGCAAATTATTTTCGCTAAGCGTTTGGGGTGTTGCTCAACAACTTTATTTCTCGACAGTGAAGAGAACTCGTCGAGTGACTGGAGTTGGGTTTTGTACTGACAATGGTGGGAAAATCTCGGCTGGGATCTTAACATCGCGGTGTAAACTTCCCATCGTGAGTTGGGTGTTTTGCCTTACTCGTACGATGACGGCAGAGCTCAGTTGAGTTTTCCCTGTCGGACCAAGGATCTGCTCGTCAATGAGTGGGAACCTGCCTTTTTTTTTTTAAAGTTTTGGACGTTGTGCTTGTACCCAAGCACGCCTCTGTGGTCGGGACGTACCCTGTCGTTGTCGACTGGGGTATGCCGACTGTTAGGTATAACTATAATATTATTTAAGTTTTTTGGCGTTCCATGGTCAAACAAGTTCTTCCCCGTGTAAGTTTTCGAGGTCGTAGGCCCCATTTTCCATTTTTGCTTGGACACGATAAGTGTCTTCCCATTTCACAATGAGTTTTCCCTCATGAGAATCTTTGTGATTTCTTTGCAAGACTAGGCTGCCAATTTTGAATTCTCGTTTTATGAATTTGGCATCGTGTTGTAAGGTTATCTTTTGTTTTAACGAGGCTTCGTGGAGGGCTTCCCCCAATCGGATTTCTTCGACCAGGTCGAGCTCCTCTCTCAGTGTCTCGTCGTTCATCTCCTTATCAATGGGGAACTCAGTTCACCTAGAAGGCTCTCTAACCTCCACTGGGATTACCATCACAGTCTCGTAGGCTAGTTAGAAGGGGGTTTCTCCCATGGTAAAGTGTGGGGTTGTTCTATAGGCTCGGAGTACGCCGTGTAGCTCTTCGACCCTTTTTTTTTTGCCTTACCTAATCTTCATTTTAGTCCTCGTATGATCACTCTGTTCGCGGCCTTGGCCTGCCATTTATTTGTGGGTGCTCAACTAACGTGAAATGTTGTTTGGTGTCTAGTTTGGCGACTGTCGCTTGCGCGAAAATAAGGTGCCAACATGACAGAAGAGTCGCCACCTTTCGTTATTTATCCCTCAGAGCGGGAAAGGAAACGATCGGAAAAACCTGACGAGAAAGGGTAAGACAAGGTCATCGCAACCGTTGTCTGGGTTCGGGAGTCGGTTACGCAAGGGGAAGGTATTAGCACCCCTCACGTCCGTCGTACTCGACGGGATCCTCGCTTGTTTGTTTACTTGGACGGGTTGGTTATAATCTATCTACCTATCAAGGCTGGCTGAAAAAGGAAAGAAAAACGACTCGGCAAAGCATCGCGCTTTATGCCTACGTATTCTCATCAGAGAATGAGAAATCAGAGTCAACGTAGTTCGGCCTACGAAGGGTTGCGGGGGAAAGGTTGAAGGTTGCTCGCTAGGACGTCGCATCCTATGCCTACGTACTTTCATCTGGTATGAAAGATCAGAGCAAACGTAGTTCGGCTAACTACGGGTCATCTCCTGAAAGAAGTGTTTTTTATTGTGTTTGCGATTTCAACCGCACTAGAGACTATGACCTGAGAGTGAATGCGTTGCATGTCACCCAAAGGGTACCATACTAAACATCCATCCTCAGATAGCTTAAGGCTCGTAACGTACGAAAGAAATCATTCATGGTTACTGTATCTTAAACTGCTTCGAGATGAGAAGAGAACAGGCCCAACTAGGAGGGAGACTATCAAGTCCTACTGTTATCATGCCATGGATTCATCCTATGGTTGAGGTTTGAACAGGGAACTCCTAGATGTTGTCATGCATAGGTTTCAACCTAGAAGTCTATCATCAAATCCTCATCAGAGGAAATGAGAGCCCTAAGGGATCATGTCAATGATACACCAAAACAGACAAAAGCATCAGCTTTAACAGTAAAATGCATGCAATGCAAGTGAGGGAGGAAATGTGTGTGGGGCTTCAGCCTCCACAAGCTCGTCTCGACCTCAAGCCAGTCATGAAATAACAGCAATCATACTGAAGATAAACAACATGCTATCAAGCAATCTACAGACAAAAGAAATGAAGTGCCATCAGGCAAACAAAACACACTTGAGAAAGAATCATCTATTCTCTAATCCTGACCCTAACACAGAATCTGAATCAAAATGAAAGCAAAGCCCTAAAGCAAAACCTAACCAAAAGAGAAAACAATCCCAATCTTCAAGCTTCAAAACAAGCTTACCAAAGAAAGGGAGCTAAGTAAGCAGACTCATAGTGTCTTCCTCAGGAAAGCACTAGGAGGTGTATACTCAGGAATCATACCCTACATGGCTCAACCACTGTGATCAGTTTACATTCCTCCTCAGGAGAAATTAAACTCACAAGCAGGCTCCAACATCACTGGGTACTTAGGAAATCCTATCTGAACTAGTGGAACTAAGTGAATAGACCCATAGGACCTTCCTCAGGAAAGTACTAGGAGGCTTCCACTTAGGAGTTGTATCCTATGTGGCTCAACAACTGTGATCAGTTTACATTCCTCCTCAGGAGAAATTAAACTCACAAGTTGGCTCCAACATCATTGGATACTTAAGAAATCCTAGATAAACTAACGGAACTAAGTGAATAGACCCATAGGACCTTCCTCAGGAAAGTACTAGGAGGCTTCCACTTAGGAGTTGTATCCCATGTGGCTCAACAACTGTGATCAGTTTACATTCCTCCTCAGGAGAAATTAAACTCACAAGTTGGCTCCAACATCATTGGATACTTGAGAAAGAGGTGAGAAGAAAGAATGAAAGTCAGTCATAGTGCCTTCCTCAGGAAAGTACTAGGAACTTCCTTCAAACTTCAGGATCTCAAACCTCACAGACAGGGAACAAGCTCCTAAACCAGGCCTTCAATCCATGCCTCCTCCAATCCTCTAGTATGCTCCACTAAGCCCCACAATGAGATGCCAAGCTCCTCCAATCAAAGGAATACCCCAAAGCAAAGCAAACTAACAAAACCTGCCCTAAAGGCCACACCAACAATCATTCAATTCAAAAATCAACTAAAAATAGTATAGTATTATATTAATTCCTAATATAAATTCTAGGGGATCCTACTTAACTACCCTTAAGTCCCATATATTCCCCATATGCTAAATTGTACTAAAAAACCCCAAAACAAAATGTTCAAGTTCATATATACAACCTAAAACCCTAATTAGACTATCCTAAGTTCAATTCAACTAAACTAATCAAATCTTAATCTAAAAATCTAGTAATAAATCCAGGGAATACTATGATTCATCATCTAACTATGCCAAAAAGAATGGCTCAAAAAGCCTAAGGGAACTATCCTAATTAAATTCTACAAGTTAGCATACCAACTAAAAGAATTTAAAAAAAAGCAATTAAAAGTAAAAATGCACAAAAAATATAAAACTGAAATAAAATGGCTATTTTATATTTTTATATTTTTCTAGACCGAAAATGAAAAATGGGAAAAAAAGTCTCATTAAAAAATATGCATTTTTTATTTTGTTATGATTTTTTGAAGTTTAATAAAATCTAGGCCGCAAGATCAAAGTCAAGTCAAAGTTTCCATTCCAATCCAATGGTGCATGTTCATCTTCTCCAACCAAAACCCTAAAATTCAAAAATTTTCTATTCCATGCATGCAACTTCCATGGACTCTATCTCATTCATTACTCCATGAAATCACATGAAATAAAAAACAAAACTGATCCTCTTCTCGCCCTCTACACAACCATGGTTTTAGTTTCTCTTGAATCTCTCTCTAGCCTTCAAACCGACAACAACAAGCCACGGGTACCACCATGAAACCTTACTTTTCAACTCTAACCAACCTTGAAAATAAAGATACCAATGTGTTCCTCTTGCTTCCATGAGTATACTAAACTATGATACATGCATTAAAACCTCATATCTCAAGCTTTCTTGATCAACCAAGAATTGATGTCATATTTTGAAACTCCATGGATGGACCTTAAACTCACCATAAAGCATCCATAGATTGTCTCTATCACAAATAACTTAAGAACTAACCCTAACCATGGCTAGATGTGATGATTCGAATCAAAACGCATACCTACCAAATGAAAATGGTGATGATAGTTGCACTCCTTTCCAACCCTTGCCACTTGCTGTAACTAATCTTTGATGGATGATGATGATTCTGGTGGAAGGAATCTTGCCCAAACTTCTTGAAACTTGCTATTCAAACCTTCATGCAAGTGGGAGTGATGATATGAAGTGCACAAACCAGCCACGAATTCTGTTGGTTTTTTGTATGGATTCCACTCTATAATGATGGTGAATGATGATAGTGATGGTAACTCTCACTATTAATGGAGTTTAGAATAATTTGGAATGAAAATGCAAAAAGGAAGGAAAGGATCAAAGTATAGCATGCATGTGTAATGAATCACCAACCAATGAATGAACCCACCTTAGGGTTTATATAGATGACAATGGAATGATCTAGAATGTGTGAGAAGCTTCCAAGAGAGTTCTAGAACTTCTCATGCAATGAGAATTTCACTTTTTCTATTTTTAGTAAATATCATAAATCTCATGAGAAACCATGCAAAATATCCTTATATGAGATGGTAATAAGAGAACAAGGCTTTTCTAGCTATTTTAAGGCATTAGCAAACATTTCCTTTTGATACCTTAAAATGCAAGAATCAAATTTACAAAGGAAGTCCAATTTTTAAGCCTAAACTCAAAAATGTGGATGAACCATTGTTTTCAAAATGATGTTTCCAATCAAAATCATCTATCATATGCCCCATTTTGGATTTGTAGATCTCTCAAACCAAAATCCAATTTCAACTTATTTAACTTATAAGCCCTTTTTAGTTCATTTTGACCATTTTAAAATATCCATGCTCCATGCATTTCCAAACTCTCAAGACCTCTTATCTAGCCTTAAAATGCCATTTTGAACAACTTTCGTGTTGGACATTTTTCCATTTGAAGCTTGGAAGTAGGAGTTTTAGGCATTGGCTAAAAATGACCTGTAATTCCAAATTACCAAAATACCCCTGTCTTGCACAAGCCATAAGTAGAGTTCCACAAGTCCTATCAAGGACTTCTACCACTCAAATTAAAGCTAAGAAGATGCCCTACAACATTCATGTTGACCAAGAGATCATAGGAATCATCCTACTAGGGCAAAAGTTGTCTGCAAGTTGGGTGACCTTCAAGGACCCAGATTCACACACCTCAGCTGACCTGTAATTTGTCCAAACCATAACTTGAGCTCTGCAACTCCTATCAAGGACTTCCACCACTCAAATTAAAGCTAAGAACAAGCTCTACAACATTCATGTTGTGGGGAAGATGAGATATCAATCACATCTAGAGCTAAAACTGCCTGGAAGATAGGGATCAAATTAGGGTTTTTCCATTGACAATCCTCAGAAACCCTAACTCAAAACTTCTCAAACTCCTCAATCATGATGAGTTGGTCTAGGAATCATCCTTATAACATCTATATGCATCATTCCATGATCTCATGGCCCTTGGACTAGGTCTCAACCTTCTCCAAATTTTCAGTTATCCTAGGGTTGACCCAGTCAAAACCCTAATTCTACCATTCATGGGTGAATCCTTTGCAGCCTTGCATAATGACCTCTATGGGCTTCATGATGGCCATCAAGACATCTCATAGGCTTTCTCAAAACATCAAGTTCATTCTCAAAGTCTCAGAATCATCTGAGGAGCTCCCACAACTCTCAAGCTATGAAGCACACAACCCTGGTTTCAACCAACTCCTCTGAGGATCTCTTGAACTTTCTGATGAAGGTATCAACTTTCAAACACTCAATGAATAAATAATTGTTGGTCAAATTTTGGGGTGCAACAGCTGCCCCTATTCAAACGGCTTGAACCTGACTGGGTGAGAAGCGAACGGCTCTCAACCAATCAAGGTGCGAGACGGTTGAATACCGGTAAACCCGAAAATTTGCCAACTTCACGAGCACACGGTACTCCGGGGGGAACAAATCTTCGAATATTGCAATGCTAGCTGCACGGCAACTAGATGGAGAGATACTGATCTGACATCGTCGTCAGTCATCCATATCAACTTCTTCTGACATTGCCTTCAGACAACCACAACACCCAACATCGCCGCTGGAAGACTAAACCTATCTGATGTACCCAACATCGCCGCTGGAACACCAAATCACCTGACATCGCCGTCAAGAACAACCATAACTCGGGGAAACAAGCGTCCAACATCGCCGCCGGAGACTTTAAACCTGAATCACCAAAATACCCAACATCGCCGCTGGAGAAAATACAACAATGAACAAAATACCCCGCATCGCCGCTGGAGAAAATACATCTCTGAATTAAGTACCCCGCATCGCCGCTGGAGAACTACATCTCTGAATTAAGTACCCCGCATCGCCGCTGGAGAACTACATCTGAACAAAGTACCCTGCCTCGCTGCTGGAGAAAATACATCTCTGAATTAAGTACCCCGCATCGCCGCTGGAGAACTACATCTGAACAAAGTACCCCGCCTCGCCGCTGGAGAAACACATCTGACAGAATACCCCGCATCGCCGCTGGAGAACTAAAGGATCTGCATCACCTAACATCGTCGTCAGAAGACTGGATCACCTTGACATGCCCAACATCGCCGCTGGAAAACTGAATCTGACATCGCCGTCGGAAACAAACATCCTCTTAGAGACACTCGACATCGCCGTTGTACAAACATCATCTCTACTGGGGATTTAAAGAGTCTGACCTCGCCGTCAAATAAACATTCAACCTCGCCGTCGAACACAAACCCGGTCCGGGAATCCGAAGTATACATCTCAAAGGTACAAAACCTGAGCCTGGGATGGAAACAAACACTTCCAACGGTACATATCCAAAGGTACGAAACCTGAGCTTGGAGGCGAACATATCCAAAGGTATGAAACCTGCGCTTGGAGGCGAACATATCCAAAGGTACAAAACCTGAGCTTGGAATCAAACATATCCAAAGGTACGAAACCTGAGCTTGGAATCAAACATATCCAAAGGTACGAAACCTGAGCTTGGAATCAAACATATCCAAAGGTACGAAACCTGAGCTTGGAATCAAACATATCCAAAGGTACGAAACCTGAGCTTGGAATCAAACATATCCAAAGGTACGAAACCTGAGCTTGGAAGCAAACATATCCAAAGGTACGAAACCTGAGCTTGGAATCAAACATATCCAAAGGTACGAAACCTGAGCTTGGAAGCAAACATATCCAAAGGTACGAAACCTGAGCTTGGAAGCAAACATATCCAAAGGTACGAAACCTGAGCTTGGAAGCAAACATATCCAAAGGTACGAAACCTGAGCTTGAAATCAAACATATCCAAAGGTACGAAACCTGAGCTTGGAAGCAAACATATCCAAAGGTACGAAACCTGAGCTTGGAATCAAACATATCCAAAGGTACGAAACCTGAGCTTGGAATCAAACATATCCAAAGGTACGAAACCTGAGCTTGGAAGCAAACATATCCAAAGGTACGAAACCTGAGCTTGGAATGGAACATTTCATCTACCACTCATGGCTGTGCTCGGCTGGGGATATCAATCTACCTGCCTGCTGCTGGGGAGGTGCCAACCACCTGCTGGGGAGAAGATCCTTACTCCGTTGGGGATTCCAGAAATCATCCTAGGCAACTCTTGCTGGGGACGCTACCGGGGAGCTCAAGAATCATCCTAAGCAAACCACTCGGGAAACTGCGCTGAGGTCTTAAGCAAACGGCTCCGCTGAGGGATTCGAGCATCATCTCGAACTGAAGACTTCGTCGGGGTTCTCAAAAATCATCTTGAGCGAGCGACTGTGGGGATTACACCGGGGTCTTAAGAATCATCTTAAGAAAGCGACTTTGTTGGAGAGAATATCAGGAATCATCCTAAGCAACTGGTCCTTTGGTGGAACACCTGTAAGGCAAGAATAATAATGACCTAAATCATGCTTATGATGCATATGCTTCTGCGCTATGCCCCACATGGTGGGAATGATATGCGTTTATGCTAAATTCCGTGCAATCATGCACAATGCTATGCAATGTTAAATGTTATGCAGTGTTAAATGCTATGCAGTCATGCACAATGATGCGATCTCGTCAGCAAAATAAATGCCGAAGGGGAATTCTCCTGTCAAGGAGAAAGAACTACTCAGACAGAGGAATCATCCTGCTGAGGAGAACGTGGGCATGCCAATATCAATCGGACTCTGCCTAGGGAAACGATCTTCCGTTGACTGCTGCAGGGAAAACCACTTCAGTCAATTTGCTGCAGGGGACGAAGCTCTACGAGAACCCGAACCTGCTGAAGGAAAGCGACGTCAATCGCGGGAATGAACTGCGCGGCCGTCATGGCTACTCTTCTGGGGATAACCACTCTGTGGGGAAACAACTTCAGCTGCTCCACACTCCACTGGGGGAAAATCAATCATGATCTGATCAGCTTCCAAGGATTCGGCTCTTCTTGGACATATGCAAACTCAGCTGAGAAAGGAGAAGTCATTCTGCTTCGCTGGAGAGGGTGCGACTCTGGGGAACTACAGCATCAGCTGTTCAATATCTGCTAGGGAACATCCATTCACGGCCCCAACTGCTTCCAAGGATTCTGCTTTTCTGGGGATCTGCAGACTCAGCCGGGGAGAGAAATCATTCTACTTCACGGGAGAGTACGACTCTGACGAGGAATTTCAATTTCGCTGGGGAAGAAAGAATCATCTGACTTCGGGGGAGAGTACGACTCTGGAGGGGCATACAACATCAGCTGTTCCAACACTCTACCGGGGAAGAGGGAATCATCCAACTTCAGGAGAGAGCATGACTCTGATGGGGAATCTCAATTCCGCTGGAGACTTTACTGGCACCATCAGTTACTGCATCCTTTGGCATACGAACAACTTCCTACAAGACTTGCACTTGTGACCCGGTGCTGGGGGAACACCTACTTCGGCGACTTTACTGGGGAAACGCGAGCTTCGGCACCCGAACATTCCTATGAAATCTGCACTTGTGACCCGGTGCTGGGGGAGACACCATTCTTCGGTGCTTGACTCAGCTGATGAGGTGACATTCCTTCAGGATGTGTCTGCTTGGGGAAGAGAATCATCTCTACCTGGGGAGACCTATCAATGCTCACCATCTTGCGTTCAGATTCTGCGGAGGAGAGACTACTGAACTCTGCTGGAGAAGGAGGGCTCGCCCTGCTTCAGGGAATATCAATCCTGGTCTGCTGAGGGTAATCTTGACCCTGATCTGATAAGGGATAAACGCCATCTCAATCTGCTGCAGTCTCAAACTGTACAGGGGGAACAACCTCAAACCGTACATCTCTGCTGAGAAACAATCCTGATTCAACAACGTCAATCCAGGGAATACAGGCTACTAATCATGGAGTCAAGTAACAGGTTAGGCTGGAGGATAGCAATCTAATGACCGCAAGGCTTCTTCAGAAGGTTCAAGTTTTGGCGGGGTAATGACACGATTCCCCGATACTCAATTCTTGCTAGGGTGAACAAACTCATTTGAACAACTTGCCCCAGCGCAATTCAACTTGCCCCCATCCGACCTTTGGAAATAATTCATTCTGAGCCGAAAACAACTGGCAACAAGACAATCTTCAGAGGGCTTGCCCCAGCATCTGCACAACGGGAGGATTCATCCTCAACTAATCAACTCTCAGCATGGTCGGTTTCAATATCTCTGAAGTAGTTTGCCCCTGAACGAGCGATGAGCGACTCAACATGCTCTGATCGAACACTGGAGGGATCTGCCCTTAAATCGCAAGAATTCTGGATAACTGCCCCTGATTGGGTCTCGAGAAGATTCATTTCCGGCCAGCTGCTTCTTGCATGAACTGCCCCATAATCAACTGATGCCCCGGGACTTGTCTTCAGACAAACTGATCCCAAACTCACTGGAAGTCAATGCCCCAGATTCACAGGGCTTCGCAGCATACCATTCTGATCCAGACCTCTGACGATTCAGCCCTGATTGACCATTCCCTGTTGAAGTTCCTCCGTATCAGCTACTGACCTGTAATTAAAATTGTTTATTCACGAATGGTAATTTTAATGCAGTGTTCATGCAAATTTCGAAAAACTGTTGTACTGTCACTCATTTACGTGTCATGCCAGTGAGTGACGAATGAACCAAAGAGTTCAAACGTAGTGCTGATGTAATCAGTGAAAAATACCATAAGGATATGATTAGCAAATCATGAAGGAGTCAGGTTACTCAACCTTATCGTAATGCGCTTTTAGAATAAACCCTGCCTCAATTAGGTCTTTTAAGGGTTGTATCATGGTCGGGTTCACGGTTAGTGAAACAAAGGATATTTGGCTCAAATTATGATTTGTACCCACCCCTTCTACGTGATGATCTCCGATCCTAAAGTCCGGTTAACTTAGCTCGAGCGCTCGCCTCTTCGAGAGGTATGTTGAACATTGGGAACAACTGGTTAAAGAACTCACAAGGTGTTTCGGAGTGACAGTTACTCCTTTTCGTTTTCGGTGTCTGTATCTACACGACTTTGTCCTTGTTTGAGGATTTTTCTTTTTATATAATCCTTTCTTTTTCATTCATTTTTTTTATTCCCTAATTTTTGCCTGGACTGACTCCTTTTGAGTTCTTTTCGATTTTTCCTTTTGAAGTCCAGCGGGATGCCCTGATTTTTTGCCTAAGTATTTGCTTTCTAGCTTTTTTTCTTTTCCTTTTTACTTAGCGGGCTTTCTTATTCCCCTTTTTTTTTGGAACGAGTCTTGCGACACTGGTTGTCTTGATTACTCCGAAAGGATTATAACCGTCTCACTCCTGATTGGTGAGGTTTAACCATTGTGGTTGATGAGGTACGACCTCTGGCGAGGAATATGATGTGATTGGTCCTCGAAGGACAACACTCCTCTATAAGACTTGAACGCTCGATCAAGCTAACTGACAACTACCCTGCCCCGGGTTAAGATGTAAGGGTTAAAAAGTCCGAAAGAAATTCCTACTTCTCGACTCGAAGTGGTTAACAAGGGATTCTCTTCCTTATCTCTCCGGTGTTTAGGGATTTGAAACAATGCCTTATACGTCATCGGCAAGGTTTTATCTGAAAGCAATACGATCATTGGTTATGAGTATTCAGTTTCATCATCCTCCCTCCGCTCATTGCTAATCATAGTGATAAAGTGGAGTGAATAAAATGCAAGTGTCAGTGCAATGCAGTAAATGAGTGACAACGACATAACTAATTCAGAAAAAATGCATAGTCACTTTATTAACATCACCATTCGAAACATACAATGTTTAACAGCAAGTAGTAACTAACAGAAAAGAAACTACAAATGCAAATGGTAAAAAAGTCCGAGGACTGCCAATGCTGAGGACGTCTGCCTGTCTGGATCACTGGCTTTTGGAAATAACCCTCTGAATCTGCAAGCTCAAACAGCTGAGAGGTTGTCACGTACAACCAAAACTCCGTCTGGAAAGGAAATACACCCTTGGTCGATCAATTGTTGCACTTTCGCCTGAAAAGCCTTGCAATCTCCAGTTGAATGCCCCGGAGATCCACCATGGTAGCCACACTGAGCATGAGGATTGTACCCTGGAGGGTAAGGCTCTGACACGGGCTTGAGAGCTTTCGGTTCCACCAAGGAATTCTGAACCAACAGCGGAAGAATCTGGCTATACGGCACAGGCACTGGATGGAAAGAAGCATTCCTTTGCTCTAAGTGGTTGCGAGGTCTCTTGTGATCCTGGTGCTGGTATTCTTTCCTCCCATGAGCAAGAGGTCGTCGTTTCTGAGTGGCAACGGTCTCTTGTTTAGGCGCTCGCGCCCTTGAGCTTGATCCAGGCAGAAACTGCGAGCGAGGCGATTCAGTCACCAAAGGTTGAGGGACGTATTCAAGATCTTTCTCAGCTTCAGGCAAGGGAATGGAATTATTCACTTCTTCTGCAGGATATGGGATAAACTTTCCCGATGCTCTCATGCCGCCCGGCACAAGCCTGATTGCCCTTGAGTCAATAAGGTCTTGAATCTTATTCTTAAGAGCCTTACATGTTTCAACATGGTGCCCCGGTGCTCCTGAGTGGAAATCATAACGCATGCTGAGATCAAGATCTGGTGACATGTCATCTGGTGGATCCGAGGTCCGAAGCTTGAGAACACGGTTCTGAACCAACAGTGGCAACAGCTGGGCATAACTCACAGGTAGTGGGTCCACAGCTCTATCAAGTAGCTTCCTCTTTTGACTATAACCTTCAGGGTTATTCTGAGATGCTTGGCGCGGCTGCTGGTGAGAAAGGCCTCGAGCTTCATGCTGTGTAGAGGGTCCATGAGGTCTACTTGGCTTCAGCACAGGTGGCACTGACGGTAACGGAGGAAGCACTTCGGGCTCCACCTTGGGTGCTTGACCACTCTCCTTATTTAGCATACTTCTCACCACTCCCATGAGAAAGCTCAACTGATTCTGCAGCTGCTGATTCTCCTCTCTGAGTACTTGCTGGTCCAGACGCACTGCCTGTATGTCATTCATGACCTGCCCCAGCTGGCTTTGGATTTTCCCCAGTTCAGCTTGTACCTGCTCCATTAGTCTGAGTTGCTCGATTCTGAGTCAAACCTGCAAACACAAGGGTTAGAAGACAAGCCCCGACTTCTGTCATGCAAGATGAATTATGGGTGTCTGTACGTTCAGGAGATCACCCCTGATTCTGGTGTCAACGTGCCAACATAGTGTTAATGCAATGATAAGACCAGATCCATTCATGGAAGAAAATATCTCATATTGCTCGGGACACCAGGATCAGGGTACGAAACGCGCCTGCAGCACAGACACATGTTAATGGAATGCAAACATGAATATGCGAGCTAATGCAAAATGCAGGCATGCAATAAGATATCCAGGTAGCTGCTGTGGAGATTCGGTATCAACAGTCACTGATGAGAAGGAAACCCCGGTGTAAAACCACTGATCTGATCTACTGAGAATAACCATCTGATAGGACCGAGATCAAAATTCTGCTCTGACAAGAATAAGCGCCTGATAATAAGGACCCGGGATGTATGATCAGAAAGCGTCCGCTGATGAAGTCTTCAGACCCCAAATCAAAAATTTGCCCTCTCAAGAACAAATGCACAGCTGTTGATGAGATCTTCAGACCTCACTCAAAATATGCCCCGTCCAACACGAACCACTGATGATAATACACTGATCAAAGCCTGCTCTATCAAGAACAGACATACAACCGATGATACAATCCTCTGATCAAAACTTGCTCTGCCGAGAACATATCTGCAACTGAGAATCCAACATAACTGATTCACTGTCAAGAAAACCAGGTAGTCTGAAGGTATAAGTTTCCTGCAATATCCCAACCCCACTCACAGGTCTGGACCTAATCCACAGACAAAGGTACGACATCCTATGCGGTCGTCAGCGTCACAGACTTTCATGAGTGACGATACGATTCCCAGAAGGAGTGGCATCATCAGGTCATGAAGAGGCCTCTCTTAGCTGACTTCCAAATGATCGGTCCCCAGAGTCGACAATCCTCACGTCTGGACTCCCCTCAGATCCTCAGGACCGGAAAGGAGCACCTCTGCAAGAATCTCGTCTGAGCGCAGATTTTCGTAGGGAACTGTGCCTGCTCAGCAGACAGGTTCGTCTACTACTTCTCCGCAACTATATCTAGGTGTATACTCAAGCCCAGGTCCGGCTTCTCGCTCACAGTAACATCCCTCTCCCACAGCAGCACAGCTAATCATATCGAACTGGAAATAAAATGCGGGAAGTAAAAATGCGATAAATAAATGCAACCCAACAAGCAATCATACAAACGCTAGGATTGACTCTCATAGGGAACCGGAGAACCAGAGATTCTGGGTTCGATCCCCAACAGAGTCGCCAGCTGTCGCTTGCGCGAAAATAAGGTGCCGGCATGACAGAAAAGTCGCCACCTTTCGTTATTTATCCCTCAGAGCGGGAAAGGAAACGATCGGAAAAACCTGACGAGAAAGGGTAAGACAAGGTCATCGCAACCGTTGTCTAGGTTCGGGAGTCGGTTACGCAAGGGGAAGGTATTAGCACCCCTCACGTCCGTCGTACTCGACGGGATCCTCGCTTGTTTGTTTACTTGGATGGGTTGGTTATAATCTATCTACCTATCAAGGCTGGATGAAAAAGGAAAGAAAAACGACTCGGCAAAGCATCGCGCTTTATGCCTACGTATTCTCATCAGAGAATGAGAAATCAGAGTCAACGTAGTTCGGCCTACGAAGGGTTGCGGGGGAAAGGTTGAAGGTTGCTCGCTAGGACGTCGCATCCTATGCCTACGTACTTTCATCTGGTATGAAAGATCAAAGCAAACGTAGTTCGGCTAACTACGGGTCATCTCCTGAAAGAAGTGTTTTTTATTGTGTTTGCGATTTCAACCGCACTAGAGACTATGACCTGAGAGTGAATGCGTTGCATGTCACCCAAAGGGTACCATACTAAACATCCATCCTCAGATAGCTTAAGGCTCGTAACGTACGAAAGAAATCATTCATGGTTACTGTATCTTAAACTGCTTCGAGATGAGAAGAGAACAGGCCCAACTAGAAGGGAGACTATCAAGTCCTACTGTTATCATGCCATGGATTCATCCTATGGTTGAGGTTTGAACAAGGAACTCCTAGATGTTGTCATGCATAGGTTTCAACCTAGAAGTCTATCATCAAATCCTCATCAGAGGAAATGAGAGCCCTAAGGGATCATGTCAATGATACACCAAAACAGACAAAAGCATCAGCTTTAACAGTAAAATGCATGCAATGCAAGTGAGGGAGGAAATGTGTGTGGGGCTTCAGCCTCCACAAGCTCGTCTCGACCTCAAGCCAGTCATGAAATAACAGCAATCATACTGAAGATAAACAACATGCTATCAAGCAATCTACAGACAAAAGAAATGAAGTGCCATCAGGCAAACAAAACACACTTGAGAAAGAATCATCTATTCTCTAATCCTAACCCTAACACAGAATCTGAATCAAAATGAAAGCAAAGCCCTAAAGCAAAACCTAACCAAAAGAGAAAACAATCCCAATCTTCAAGCTTCAAAACAAGCTTACCAAAGAAAGGGAGCTAAGTAAGCAGACTCATAGTGTCTTCCTCAGGAAAGCACTAGGAGGTGTATACTCAGGAATCATACCCTACATGGCTCAACCACTGTGATCAGTTTACATTCCTCCTCAGGAGAAATTAAACTCACAAGCAGGCTCCAACATCACTGGGTACTTAGGAAATCCTATCTGAACTAGTGGAACTAAGTGAATAGACCCATAGGACCTTCCTCAGGAAAGTACTAGGAGGCTTCCACTTAGGAGTTGTATCCTATGTGGCTCAACAACTGTGATCAGTTTACATTCCTCCTCAGGAGAAATTAAACTCACAAGTTGGCTCCAACATCATTGGATACTTAAGAAATCCTAGATAAACTAACGGAACTAAGTGAATAGACCCATAGGACCTTCCTCAGGAAAGTACTAGGAGGCTTCCACTTAGGAGTTGTATCCCATGTGGCTCAACAACTGTGATCAGTTTACATTCCTCCTCAGGAGAAATTAAACTCACAAGTTGGCTCCAACATCATTGGATACTTGAGAAAGAGGTGAGAAGAAAGAATGAAAGTCAGTCATAGTGCCTTCCTCAGGAAAGTACTAGGAACTTCCTTCAAACTTCAGGATCTCAAACCTCACAGACAGGGAACAAGCTCCTAAACCAGGCCTTCAATCCATGCCTCCTCCAATCCTCTAGTATGCTCCACTAAGCCCCACAATGAGATGCCAAGCTCCTCCAATCAAAGGAATACCCCAAAGCAAAGCAAACTAACAAAACCTGCCCTAAAGGCCACACCAACAATCATTCAATTCAAAAATCAACTAAAAATAGTATAGTATTATATTAATTCCTAATATAAATTCTAGGGGATCCTACTTAACTACCCTTAAGTCCCATATATTCCCCATATGCTAAATTGTACTAAAAAACCCCAAAACAAAATGTTCAAGTTCATATATACAACCTAAAACCCTAATTAGACTATCCTAAGTTCAATTCAACTAAACTAATCAAATCTTAATCTAAAAATCTAGTAATAAATCCAGGGAATACTATGATTCATCATCTAACTATGCCAAAAAGAATGGCTCAAAAAGCCTAAGGGAACTATCCTAATTAAATTCTACAAGTTAGCATACCAACTAAAAGAATTTAAAAAAAAAGCAATTAAAAGTAAAAATGCACAAAAAATATAAAACTGAAATAAAATGGCTATTTTATATTTTTATATTTTTCTAGACCGAAAATGAAAAATGGGAAAAAAAGTCTCATTAAAAAATATGCATTTTTTATTTTGTTATGATTTTTTGAAGTTTAATAAAATCTAGGCCGCAAGATCAAAGTCAAGTCAAAGTTTCCATTCCAATCCAATGGTGCATGTTCATCTTCTCCAACCAAAACCCTAAAATTCAGAATTTTTCTATTTCATGCATGCAACTTCCATGGACTCTATCTCATTCATTACTCCATGAAATCACATGAAATAAAAAACAAAACTGATCCTCTTCTCGCCCTCTACACAACCATGGTTTTAGTTTCTCTTGAATCTCTCTCTAGCCTTCAAACCGACAACAACAAGGCACGGGTACCACCATGAAACCTTACTTTTCAACTCTAACCAACCTTGAAAATAAAGATACCAATGTGTTCCTCTTGCTTCCATGAGTATACTAAACTATGATACATGCATTAAAACCTCATATCTCAAGCTTTCTTGATCAACCAAGAATTGATGTCATATTTTGAAACTCCATGGATGGACCTTAAACTCACCATAAAGCATCCCTAGATTGTCTCTATCACAAATAACTTAAGAACTAACCCTAACCATGGCTAGATGTGATGATTCGAATCAAAACGCATACCTACCAAATGAAAATGGTGATGATAGTTGCACTCCTTTCCAACCCTTGCCACTTGCTGTAACTAATCTTTGATGGATGATGATGATTCTGGTGGAAGGAATCTTGCCCAAACTTCTTGAAACTTGCTATTCAAACCTTCATGCAAGTGGGAGTGATGATATGAAGTGCACAAACCAGCCACGAATTCTGTTGGTTTTTTGCATGGATTCCACTCTATAATGATGGTGAATGATGATAGTGATGGTAACTCTCACTATTAATGGAGTTTAGAATGATTTGGAATGAAAATGCAAAAAGGAAGGAAAGGATCAAAGTATAGCATGCATGTGTAATGAATCACCAACCAATGAATGAACCCACCTTAGGGTTTATATAGATGACAATGGAATGATCTAGAATGTGTGAGAAGCTTCCAAGAGAGTTCTAGAACTTCTCATGCAATGAGAATTTCACTTTTTCTATTTTTAGTAAATATCATAAATCTCATGAGAAACCATGCAAAATATCCTTATATGAGATGGTAATAAGAGAACAAGGCTTTTCTAGCTATTTTAAGGCATTAGCAAACATTTCCTTTTGATACCTTAAAATGCAAGAATCAAATTTACAAAGGAAGTCCAATTTTTAAGCCTAAACTCAAAAATGTGGATGAACCATTGTTTTCAAAATGATGTTTCCAATCAAAATCATCTATCATATGCCCCATTTTGGATTTGTAGATCTCTCAAACCAAAATCCAATTTCAACTTATTTAACTTATAAGCCCTTTTTAGTTCATTTTGACCATTTTAAAATATCCATGCTCCATGCATTTCCAAACTCTCAAGACCTCTTATCTAGCCTTAAAATGCCATTTTGAACAACTTTCCTGTTGTACATTTTTCCATTTGAAGCTTGGAAGTAGGAGTTTTAGGCATTGGCTAAAAATGACCTGTAATTCCAAATTACCAAAATACCCCTGTCTTGCACAAGCCATAAGTAGAGTTCCACAAGTCCTATCAAGGACTTCTACCACTCAAATTAAATCTAAGAAGATGCCCTCCAACATTCATGTTGACCAAGAGATCATAGGAATCATCCTACTAGGGCAAAAGTTGTCTGCAAGTTGGGTGACCTTCAAGGACCCAGATTCACACACCTCAGCTGACCTGTAATTTGTCCAAACCATAACTTGAGCTCTGCAACTCCTATCAAGGACTTCCACCACTCAAATTAAAGCTAAGAACAAGCTCTACAACATTCATGTTGTGGGGAAGATGAGATATCAATCACATCTAGAGCTAAAACTGCCTGGAAGATAGGGATCAAATTAGGGTTTTTCCACTGACAATCCTCAGAAACCCTAACTCAAAACTTCTCAAACTCCTCAATCATGATGAGTTGGTCTAGGAATCATCCTTATAACATCTATATGCATCATTCCATGATCTCATGGCCCTTGGACTAGGTCTCAACCTTCTCCAAATTTTCAGTTATCCTAGGGTTGACCCAGTCAAAACCCTAATTCTACCATTCATGGGTGAATCCTTTGCAGCCTTGCATAATGACCTCTCTGGGCTTCATGATGGCCATCAAGACATCTCATAGGCTTTCTTAAAACATCAAGTTCATTCTCAAAGTCTCAGAATCATCTGAGGAGCTCCCACAACTCTCAAGCTATGAAGCACACAACCCTGGTTTCAACCAACTCCTCTGAGGATCTCTTGAACTTTCTGATGAAGGTATCAACTTTCAAACACTCAATGAATAAATAATTGTTGGTCAAATTTTGGGGTGCAACAGCGACTAAGTCCTAGAATTTTTTGTCGGTGAACTGTGTCTCGTTATCCGTGACGAGTGCATGTGGCATGCCAAATCGGGCAAGTATGTTTCTCTTATAGAAACGAAGCATATTATGTGTTGTGATTTTGGCGAGGGCCTTTTCTTCTATCCGTTTCGCAAAATAATTAACATCGACTATCAGGTACTTGTTCTGGTTCAACCCCGTGGTAAACGATCCTAGGATTTCCATTCCCCACCATGCAAAGGGCCACAATGACGAGAGAGTTTTAAGCTCGTTGGGCGGTTCCAAGTGCGTGTCTTCGTGGCATTGACATATGTCACATTTTTTAACATGTTCTTTCATGTTGTGTTGCGTGGTGGACCAGTAGTACCCTACTCGTAGGGCTTTCTGGACGAGGAACCTTCCTCCAAGGTGTTGGGCGTTGATTCCTTAATGGATTCCATGTAGTATGCGGGAGACCTTAGATTGCTCGACACACTTAAAGAGAGGGATGGAGATCCCTGTCTGTATAAGTTATCCTCGACTAAGACATAGGCGCAAGCTCTGTGCCTGATCATGCTAGCCTCTTTCTGGTCGGGTGGTAGTTCTCTTGTGGCAACGTAGTTGTATACCGGTGTCATCCAGCAGTCGCTGTCCTCGATGGAGTTTACGTTGAGGATTGCAGATGGTTTTTCAATGCTCGGGTGAGAAAGTATCTCTTGGATAACGTACTTATTTATGCCTTTTTTTCCTTGTGCTCGCGAGTTTTTATAGGATGTCTGCTCGTGTGTTGTGCTCACGGGGAACGCGCCTTACTTCCAAAGAATCTAATTTTTTTTATTCTTTCTCGAACCAGAGCTAAGAATTCAGGGAGATTGTTTTTCTTGGCATGATACTCTCCCAATACTTGAGAGGCGACGAGCTGGGAATCAGTGCAAATTTTTACCTCTTTAGCTCCCAAGCCTTTGGCCAAGCGTAACACTGCGAGGAAGGCTTCACATTCTCCTTGGTTATTCGAGGTTGGGAAGGATAGGGAGAGGGAGACTTAGATCTGGATCTCCTCCTTGTTTTCAAGTATGATGCCTACTCTGTTTCCTATCGAGTTGGATGCTCAGCCTACGAAGATGGTCCACTTGTGAGCTTCGCTTGTCGGAGAGGCAGGTGTGGCCATTTCTTCCACGAAGTCGGCTAGTTCTTGAGCTTTAAATGCCATTCTTCTCTCGTACCGAATGTCAAATTCAGAGATTCTAGTAACCATTTGAGTATTCTGTCGAACATGTTAGGACGGACGAGCAGCTGCTTTACGGTTGGTTAGTTCGCACCATGATCGTGTGAGATAAGAAGTAGTGTCTCAACCTTCTCGCCATATTGGTGAGGGCCAGTGCCACTTTTTCAATTTGTTAGTATCTGAGTTCAGGGCCTTACTAGTGAAGTGTATGGGTTTCTGCCCCTCTGAAGTCTCGCAAATGAGAGCCACGCAGACAACCTCAGTTGCGACGGCGAGGTAAAGGTAGAAAGTCTCCCTGGTGTCTGGTCGCAAGAGGATCGATGGTTGCGAAAGAGCTTGCTTAAGATGGAGGAAGGCTTATTCACACTCTTCGGTCCATTTGAATGTCGCTTCCTTTCGAAGAAGTTTGAAAACGGGAAGTGCATGTTGGGCAAATTTGGCTACGAAGAGGGATAACGAGGTGAGAATCCCGCCTATGATTGAATTGATTTTTTTGAGTTTGGCATCGGGAATTTGGAGAAGGCCCTGCATTTGTCGGGGTTTGCTTTGATTCATCATTTTGTCAGATAGAAGCCAAGAAACTTACCCGCTCGAACATCGAAGGTGCACTTCTCTAGATTGAATCTCATCTTGCATTTCCTCTCCTGGTCGAAGACTCTTTTTAGGTGGAGCGTGTGGTCGGATTCTTCTTGGGATTTCAAGATCATGTCGTCCATGTAGACTTCAAGCATGTCTCCAATCTCACCTCAGAAGACTTTGTTCATCATTCGCTGGTAGGTAGTGTCAGCGTTCTTTAAGCTGAAAGGTATTACGTTGTAGTAGTAGTTGCCCGACTCAGTCATGAAGGTCGTGTATTTTTTGTCCCCTTTTTCCATGGGGATTTTATTTTACTCTGAATACGCATCCATGAAATACAATAGTTTGAATCCTGTAGAGTTATCAACTAGTCTATCTATGTTAGGTAAATGTTAGGCATCTTTAGGACAGACCCTATTAAGATCAGTATAATCAACGCGCATTCTCCATTTTCCATTAGATTTTTTAACGAGTACAACGTTTGAAAGTCAGGTTGTGTACTAGGCTTTCAAAATAAAATTTTCCTCTAAGAGGTCTTTTATAGCTTTTTCAGCAGCCTCCACTTTTTCGGGAGACTATCTATGCCTACGTTGTACTACATCCTAGAGGTGGGGTCAATTGTCAGTTGGTATTAGGCCACGTCGGGGTCCAGTCCGGGCATCTTAGTGGTGCTCCACGCGAACAGGTCAACATTCTCTATTAAGCAGGATTTTAGTTGCTTCCTTGTGAGGTCGGAAAGGCCAGTGCCAATTTTTACTCCATTGTCTGAGTCGCTGCCGAGGAGGATAACATCAAATTCGCCGTCAGGAATGAGGCACCTAGGATGAGCAGGCTCCTCGTTGTTATCTGGCGCTGAGGAGTTTTTTGATACTAGCCGGGATACTCTCTCTTTCTTCTTCTGCTCCTTTACGTTATCCTTGGTGAAGTGACTATCTAGGTCGATCGAGTCGACATGAGGATTGGCTTTGGCTCCTCCAAAGTGTTGGGTCGTGTTGGCTTGCTGGCAGTCTTGGGCGGCGCATTGATGGAGTTCTGCCCCATCGAAGCCGCTTCAAAGCATCTTCTCACAGCTTCTATGTCCCCGTGAAGGGTGGCGGCGGGCCCCTTGAACATCTAGTACTTCATCTTCAAATGAACAGTGGAAGACACATCGATCAGTTCGGCCAGACTTGGTCTTCCCAAGATGAACTGGTATAGAGAAGGACAGTCTATAACCAGGAATTAGACTTTGAACGACTTGGAGGTCTCGACCGCTCTGAACGTGACAATCAGTTTGACATAACCCCAAGGCTTTATGGTTGCACCGTTGAAGCCATGTAGATCAGAGCCCATATAGGGTGTGAGATGTGTTTCGTCGAGCTGCAACATCAGGAGCAGTTGAGAGTACATGATATCAACCGAGCTTCCCTGGTCAACCAGTATGCGGAAGACATCAAATTTCTCCATTCGCTCTCTCACGAGCAAAGGGATGCTGAAGTTGGAGGATCCACCGGGGAGCTCCTCGCGGTAGAATGTGTTTGGGATTGCGCTTCCCCAGCATTTGTCCAGGGTAGAGTTTTGGCTCGAGCTTGCATTGATGAGTTGCTTGAACTTCCTTTTCATCGATCCTACGGCGAGCTTGTTGAATCCTCCACCATGGCAGAGGAGAAGGTTTCCCATGTGTTGTTCGCCAAAAATGGAAGGGGTTTTTGACCTCGTCGGGGACGTAGAATTCCTCAGGCCAGAAGATGAACATGGTGATCTTCAAGTTGGAGGTGTCATCAGAGGTGGCTTCTCCTCCTCAACCTTTTTCGCTTCCCAGGCGTCTTACAGATCAGCCTCACTTCTCTTGGTGCACTGCTTCAGGTGCCTATCCCTGATGAGGATTTCAATCGCATCTTTGAGGTGGATGCACTCTTCAGTAACATGCTCGCGACTCTTGTGAAAACGATATTACTTGGTCTTGTTCACGGTAGGCTTAGGAGGTGCTTGTTTGGGAAAATAGAATCCAGCCTGGTGGAATTATGAGTTCACGCATTCTAATAGAATACGGTCGTGAGAAGCAGTCAGTGGCTTGTATTTGGTAAATGGTCGGCAGGTCCTTTGTACTTTCGAGACTCACAGGGCTTATCCTCTTTCCTCTTCTCTCCTCCTCGGTGAGGCGCTATAGGGTCATCGTGCCTCGAAACACCGACATTTTCCTGATGTCACGAGTCTTGGACATTATTGGCGATTTGTATCTCCTCCTATTAGATATAGGCTTGGGCCTTGAAGAGGAGAGCATCTAGCAATGCGAGTGTTTTGATACCGACGACCTTGGCAAAGTCATTGCGGGGGCATAGTCCCCGCTTGAGCAAATACTTCTTCATGTCGTTGGTCGTGGAGACCTAGCCAGCTTCTCAATTGAACCTCTCAATGTAGGCTCAAAGGGATTCATCTTTCCCCTGCATGATTTCCTTCAGCGTCGCCTGTGACCTTGGATGGTGACGAGAAGCGATGAAGTGCCTCGAAAACTACCTTCCTAGGTCCCTCCAGGAAGTGATGGACTCTTCAGCGAGGCTCTTGTACCTTGTCGTGGCACCCTTCCTCAAAGTCTTAGGGAATAATTTGCACTTGATGGCGCCTCTAACATCGTGATAATCGAGCAACGCATCTATGTTTTCGATGTGCTCGTCGGGATCTGTCGTTCCATCGTATGTCCCTAGGTTCGGCAGTTTTTCCAATCTGATGGAAAGGGAAGTGTTCATGATCGCTCGAGATAGCGAACCCAGGGGTCGTCTTTGTCACTCCAGAGCAGTGAGTGCGACAGAGAGTAGTCGTACTTCTCTTTTCGAGGGCTCTCATCGCGGTGTAGCGGTGAGTCCTTTGGTTGACCCTTTAGATTGCGTGGGGGAAAATGATGGTTATCTGGCCATCCGCGAGCTTTGATTTTCTTAGCAATTGGGGAGCATCGTTCCTCTTGAGGAGGAGTACCTTTGCGCTTCAAGGGCTATGCTCTCTTAAACTACGGGCGACAGGCTTCGAGACTCATATCGTTGGTGTCTTTGCGGGGGAGAGCATGGATGGCGGTCTTTCTCCAATCATTTTGTTGGTAGATTAGGCCATTGGTCTGGTTAAGGGACGCGACCAGGGCCTCTGTGGTCGGGTCGGTGTTGGTCGGCATCAGGATTAGTTGGAATTTCTGTGGCGTCTTCTCTAGAGCTTTTTGGACTTTGTGGGTCTCGACGTACTAGACGTTATTATCTTCCGCATCGTCGGATGAGGGGGAGGTGATGTGGTCTTCTCTCCTTGTCGAAGTGTCTTCCTCTAGAATTGGCATATCATTATTATTGTCGATGTTATAGACGGAAGAGAGGATGGTTTTGTGACCGTTGTTATCGCCGTGTTGACCGACCATGATCAGTTTTTGAAGTTTTCTGTTTTGATCTCTTGGTTTCAAGAAGAGAAAAGATGAGGAAACAATATTCCCACAGACGGCACCACTAATCTAACTTGTCGATCATAATAGGTGGCCATTAACACATCCGCAGTCTTGACGGTCGACGGAACGAGGAGGGGGTACCTGCAGATACTCCAACGTTTAAGTCAGTTCGGGTGAAGAGGTGAGCAACAAAGGGTAAAGAATAGAATATCTGACCCTCCTACAGAGGAGGGTTTTTATAGTGAGCCCTCAGTGTTTGGCTATTGGTCTCTGTTGTGGGCTGAATGTTCAGGCCCACAATGGATAATTGCCAGGACTTCCACGTGAGAGTAGGGATGAGCAGCTCGTGCTCATCATCCTGGGTCAACCGCTCCACACTCCCCAGATAGTGGATGGACTTGCCCTTTATGAAGGTCAGAAAGGTTTCATGAGGCGTGCGAGTTGGTTGGTGACGCGCTCTCGAGTGAAGAGCATGTGCGGAATGTGTCTTATTTTGGTCCCAACGGGTTGCAACCGAATTCTAGGTCGTCCTCAATATAGGACTAGATTGGGTTGTGCTCAACACTGGGTCAGCCACAAGCCCAGTCTAGAACAATTATGTATTTGTATTTTTCAAAACCATAACCAAGGTCAAGGAGATACTCTTCTTCACATATTAATACTCATTGTTCCCCTTTGGCATCATTAAAAATTGTTTCACACATAAAATCATATTCTCCCTTTTTTTAATGACGACAAAGCATCTCTGAGGGAACTGGATTAGAAAAATGTTAAGATGAATAGAAATTGAACTTTTTAAATCCCCTTGAAAAATATAGCAAGTATGTCTGCTCGAGAGTATATTTCTCTTCCTTTGCAACTATCAAAAGTCTTGAAAGAGATAGACAAGTAATTAAGAAGAAGATACACATATAACATAATAAGAGTATATGAAAACAAAAATACTCATATATAGATGAAACAAAAATACTCACATATAGATGAAGAAGAGTTACATGTTAAGACAAACAAAAAATAAATAAACATAAAGACGGGGTAAAACAAGAAGTAAAAAAAACACATAAAAATCCAAAAATAATACTATTTTGTACCATCATCCCCACCATTACTCATTTGAGCATCACTACCCTAAAAATGAGGAGGAACAACGATCTCTAAACCATCCAGATGATCAGAAATATTATCAATCATGGTGGACAAATGAGAGATTGTATACTTGGACAAGAGTCTTAGAAGTTCACGTTTTGCCTAATTTGAAGCGTTTCTGGTGGATCTATTGCTTGCATGTATAATGACTGCAACAATATGGTAACCTTTGTGGTTTTGATGAAGACAACACTATGAGCTATGAGCTAAAGTCTTCATCTGATGAGATGATCAAGTTATTGTGCTTAGAGATCAAGATGTCAAAGCCTATCTCTGAAGGACAACACCTAATGTCAAGCAACATTAAGTGGAATCCCTGATGATCACAACCAAGAAATCTCTCTAATGATGGTATTTATCATGAATCCTTATTAAGTCTCATCAAATTGAAGAAATCAAGTCCTAGATAAAGTGTTGAATCAATGATGAATCAAGTAAATGATCTTGTATTTTCAAAATTGTGAAAGAGAGAAAGTGTGAAATCTTACCTTGTCCGTGTCGAGTGAGTTGTGTTTGTAAAGGTATAATATTATTTTTTGATTTACTAGGGAAAATCACACACACTTTTGAGTGATTGAAAAACCTATCTGATTTTGTTAAAATTACTTGAAAGCCTCTTTATGCCTAGTAATTGATTAAGGACTCATTCTAATTGATTAATAGATTTTTTACGTGGCATAATCGATTATCTCATCCAGGTTAATCAATTATCACTTTTATAAACCTAATAATCGATTAGAGGAAGCCATACTCAATTATCACTTTTATCTTACCATGCCATTTAAAAACCTTTCATGTTTGAATTGCATAATTGATTATTTGATAGGCATAATCAATTATTTGCATTAAAAAGTCCATATATTCTTTCAATTTTAGCACCAAACTTTGTCATATAAATAGAGAGCTTGTTTCCCGTTTCATTCATATCAGAAAATGTATTTTGAATATTTTTTCTCACTCTCCTCTCTCTTCTCTCACATTATTTCTTCTTCACTTTTATCTTAGTGCTTTGAAAGTGAAATTTATCTATGAGGGTTTTGGTTCTGGTGTGGGGAAAAATTTGTAATATCTCTTGTGAGATTTTTGTTGTTTGATTATAAGAAAAACCAAGTTAAAAAGTTTGTGTTTGGTTTGTGAGATTATCCGCTAAAGACTTCACATTTGAGTCGTGAGTTTTTCCTGATATAAAATCTCTCGTTTGGTTCAAGAGTAGGGGTGTTCATGGGTGCGGGTCGACCCGCAAACCCGCCTACCCAAACCGAACCAACCCACTAATTACCCGGACCCATTCATTTACGGGTATACCCGACGCAACCCGTAACAACCCGTATAGATTTGGTTCGGGTATTGGGTTTTAGTTTCTAAACCCATGAACCCGTTGACCCAACCTGTTGACGTGGCATAATTAATTATTATTATTATTATATTATTATTTATAAATTTTAAAGTTGCTATAACTTTGTAAATTGTAACGTACACAAAGATCTTTTGCACTTTCCTTCCAGTTTCCAATCACACATTAAATTATTATTATTATTATAATTAAACATTATTATTACATGCTTGCTTGACTTATGCACTTCTAGTTTACACTTTACTGCCTTTTTATTTTTTTTAATGAATCTTTATTAACTAATAATAATTAAGTATATATTAGAAACTTACTAAACTAAAGACAATACCACTTAACCTAACCCTATTTTTTTACTACGGCAAATCTCAAACGTCACCACTCCTCTTTCTCTCACGATTTTTTTTTCATTTTACTCTCTCACATTCCAATTCCATCTTGCTTTCGAAAATTCACAGTCTATACTTTGACTCTCTCATAGTTTCGTCTCCATATTGAATAAGGTTTTATACTTTTTATAGTTCTACAATATATTTATTTCAATGCAATATATTGTTTTTACAGTATGTACTTCAATAGTTTTATATCAATGCAAACTATGATGATAGGTTCAATGTAATGTACTATTTTGTTTCATATGATGCAAAGTACTATTTTGTTTCATATGATGAAAATATATTTTGATGCAAAGTCCTGTTCTGTTTCATATTATTAATTTAAATATATTTTGTTTAATGTTGTTTTAATAATAATTTATATTAAAAATTGTTTTTTTATAGAAAATGGAAGTGGAACAATCACAAATTGTCAGTGAAGATGTTGCTCATCCACTTGAACAAGAGCAAGAAGTTCAACAAATACAAGGAGAAGGGTTGTCATCATTGCCACCAAGTGCACTAATAGAGGTAAGCAAAAGAAAACCCTCTAGAAAACCTTCTACAGTTTGGAAAGATTTTAAAAGGGTTAATGATAAGGCTATATGTAAGTATTGTGGGAAACAATATGCTGCAAATAGTGGTAGTCATGACACTACTTACATGCATAAACATTTGAAAGTGTGCCTGAAAAATCCAAATAGGGTAGTTGATAAGAAACAAAAAACTATAGCTATTGGAAAAGAAAGTGAGGATGATCCTAATAGTGTTAGCTTGAAACTTGTTGATTTTAATCAAGAGAGGACTAGATTAACACTTGCAAAGATGATAATCATTGATGAGCTCCCTTTTAAATATGTTGAAAATGAAGGATTTAATATGTTCATGAAAGAGGCTCAACCAAGATTCAAAATTCCATCTCGTGTCACTGTTGCCAGAGATTGTTTATGCTTGTACTTCGATGAGAAAGAAAAATTGAAATCTATGTTGTCTGCTAATAAACAAATGGTGTCTCTTACCACTGATACTTGGACATCGATTCAGAATATGAATTATATGTGTGTTACAGCTCACTATATTGATGACGAGTGGAATTTAAAGAAGAGTATATTAAGCTTTGGTATAATTGCTGACCATAAAGGTGAAACTATAGGGATAACATTAGAGAATTGCATGAAGAAATGGGGTATCAAGTCTATATGTTGTGTGACTGTTGATAATGCAAGTGCTAACAATTTGGCAATTGATTATTTAAATCGAGGCATGAGTTTTTGGAATGGTCGTACTTTGTTTAATGGGGAGTACTTGCATATGAGATGTAGTGCTCACATATTAAACTTGATTGTCAAAGAAGGAATAAAGGATATTGATGAATCTGTTAAAAGAATTAAGGCTGCATGTAAGTTTGTCAAGGCTTCTCCTAGTAGGTTGGCTACTTTCAAGAAGTGTGCAGAAGCTGTTGGTGTATGTTCTAAAGCATTGGTAACACTAGATGTAGAAACCAGATGGAACTCTACTTATTTAATGTTGAACATCGCTGAAAAGTATGAACATGCATTTTACCGCTTAGAACATGCTGATGTTGCATTTTTAACTAATCTC
This sequence comes from Lathyrus sativus, assembly GCA_963859935.3. Classification (NCBI taxonomy): domain Eukaryota; kingdom Viridiplantae; phylum Streptophyta; class Magnoliopsida; order Fabales; family Fabaceae; genus Lathyrus; species Lathyrus sativus. The sequence goes on along the minus strand of OZ012735.1, from coordinate 739,219,898 downwards.
CGTATTGAGTCGAAAGGATATCCTAATCGAGCTGATTGGGAACGAGCTCGTATTTTTGTGAAGTTTTTGAAAACTTTTTATGATGCCACACTTTCTTTTTCTGGGTCATTGCATGTTACTGCTAACTCTTTTTTCAAACAGTTGATGGATATTAAAAAAACGTTGAATAAATGGAGGCACAATGTTAGTGATCCAATTTTGAAAACCATGACAGCAAATATGCAATTGAAGTACAACAAGTATTGGGAAAGCAATACAATAAATTATCTTCTCTTTGTTGCTATTTATCTTGATCCTCGTTATAAGCTTGACTATATTGAATTTTGTTTTACTCGGATGTATGGTGAAAAATTGTCAGAGGATATGTTAAAGAAATTGAAATCTCTCATTGCTAAATTGTTTGAGCACTATTGATTTTTGTATCCTGTTTCTCATGATGGTGGTTCCAATGCCTCATCTTCAAACATTGCCTCTCATTCTAGAATTGAAAATGGTGAAGATGATGAAGATTGGGACAATTTGTTTAGAATGAATATGAAGAAAAAACAATGTGAAGTGCAAAAAAATGAGTTGGAAAGGTATTTGGAGGATGGTGTTGAAGATGATTCTCCTACATTTAATATTCTCACTTGGTGGAAAGGAAAAACAAATAAATATCATGTGCTTTCCCGCATAGCTAGAGATATATTGGCTATCCCTGTATCCACTGTATCTTCTGAATCCGCTTTTAGTACAAGAGGTCGTGTCCTTGATTCATTTCGTAGTTCCTTGAATCCCTCTACCGTTGAAGCTTTGATTTGTACTCAAAATTGGATTAAATCTCCTAAGGTCATTGATTTAGAAAAAGAGTTGGTTGAATTGGAAAAGGTTGAGTCAGGTATGAATTATATGTTTGAATTTTAAAATCTATTTTATTTTAGTATTACATTACATTATTCTTATTAGTTGTTTGTGTTTACATATATAGAGTTAGCTGGATTAGTTTCTATTGATGTTGGCATTACTGCGGTTGAGCTCAATACAACTGTTACTACTAGATTTTAAGGTATTTTCTAGTGTTGTTTTTTTTCTTCTTCTTTTGACTATTGTTGCTTAAACTTTTAACTGTTGTTGCTGGATTTTATGTTGTTGCTAAACGTTTCATTGTTGTTGCTGGAATCTTTTACAGCTACTGTTGCTGGATTTTCTGTTGTTGCTAAACCTTTCACTGCTGGTGCTGGAATCTTTTATAGTTGCTGTTAGATTTTAGTGTTATTAGACCAATATTGGACCAATACATCTATGTCATTTTAAGACTAAGTGATGTTTATTTGCTTTTGAATTATTTAGAATTTATGAATTTTATGGAAATGATATTTTATGAAATTTTATATATTATTAAGTGTTAATATATATGATAGTTTACGGACCTACTTTTAAGCATGTGCTAGAAAAGGTAACATTTGAGTATCAAAACAACTAATATATATTGTATATTATTATATATTTGTTTTACATATGTTGATATATATTTGTAATGGATAACATTTGAGTATCAAAATAACTAATAAATTTTTATAAATTAAGGTATATTAATGAAAATATATAAATAATTAATGGTGTATATGTATCTTAATATTTTTTATGATAAAGAAAATACATTTCAAAATTTTAATTGTTATATTTTTAATTATTCTATTTTATATGTAGGATTTGTCTCCACTACGTAAATAATTTAATTGTTTGAAATATGCAAAATTATATTGAATTGTGTTATAGATTTTTTAAAATTGAAAATAATAATTATTATATACACAACCCGTGGACCCAACCCTACCCAACCCGTAAATATCCGGGTTGATTCGGGTCGGTTTTTAAAGTAGAATTACGGGTTTGATGATAAACTCAACCCATTGAAAGTTGAACGGGTTGGGTAACGGGTTAAGGCGAACCCGGTCCAACCCAACCCGCGTACACCCCTATTCAAGAGATTGTCCGTTAAAATCTCCATGTTTGGTTCGTGAGTTTTGCTTGTTATAAAAGCTCCCATTTGGTTCAAAAGATTATCTATTAAAATCTCCATTTTGGTTTGTGAGTCTGTGAGTCGCGCCTAGTATAAAAGTTTTCATTTGGTTTGAGAATTAGCCTTGTACAAAATCTCGTGTTTGGTTTTGAGAATAGCTAGTATAAAATTTCAAGTTTTGTTGTAAGAATATTTGTGAAAATAATCTGCAAAAAGCTCTTATATATATTGAAACTCTCAATAAGTAATTCTTGAGGAAATGACGTAGGTCAAGTGATTAGACTGAACCCTTATAAATTTCAGGTGCATTCTTCTTCTCCCTTATCTATTTTCATTGCACGTTTATTTCCACTATTTTCAAACTGATTTTAACTCTGACTTTACTCGTTTTATTTATTGCGCTATTCACTCTTTTCAAAATTGTTTTAAGCAATTGCGTTTATACAAGATTTTCTAATTCGACACCGTTCTTCAACGCTACACAATCCCCTCACCTTTGTATTTGATGTCACTTATTCAACATTTCTAACTTAAAGGTGAAAGTTAGAGACTATATCATCGCACAAGTCATCTAGTTTAAATAATTTGTGCATGAAATACATAATTATGAAGAAATAAATGGGGTGTAAACCATCAAATTCAAGTTGGATGATTGAAATGGAGGAGGGCTTTAGAGTTTTTATGTAACACAAAAGAATTGTTCGAGTTGAAGGGAAATTTTTTCAGATAACGATAAATCTACAATGTTGTATTGGATAGAATGTTGGACAGTTAAAAATAAAGTAAGTCGTAAAGATGAGAATGTCGCATTGGATGTGTGGTAAAAGTAGACATAATAATATTAGAAATTATAATATTAGAGAAAGAGTTTGAATAGTACCAATAGTAAAAAAAAATGGTGAAAATGGATTTAGACGATATGAACATATAAAGAGAAGATGTATATATTATATTGTGAAGGGAGTAGATCAAATGAAAAAGAATCAAACAATTAGAGATATAAAAAGACTTGAAAAAATTATAAGGTTTTATTTGGAAGTTTGAATGGAAGGAGTGGACTTTGGGGAGGGGACTTGTAAAAATAGAGAAATCTTTAATATTTTTTAAAAAATTGCTTAAGTATAGAATAATAAATGAATATGTATATTACTATATCTTTAATTTTCAAAGGATTATAACAACATAAAATATATTTAAAGAATTTATGTAAGCCCTTCAAAATCTTTTAAAATATTTTTCCAATACAAGTTTGAGTTCCTCAAATGAGAAAACAATTGTGTTATAAATAAAAATACTCTTCAAAATCCTCTTAATCAAAATCTTTCAATTTTTTCACTCTATCATTTCTTTTTTCCAAAGTCTTCCCCTCTCTTGCCTTTCAAACTCTCAAATAAAACTTAAGAAAAATTTCAAAATTAAAGAATTAAACTTATTACAAAATTCGATTATATAACTTATTTAAATAAGTGAAGTAAAAAGTTGATTGTTGTTGTATTAAAAAAATTTAGCTTATAGTTGATACTATTAGTAACTTATTGCGCATCTTTTAAGAGTGACACAATGGTTAAACTTAAAAAAATTGCATTCTATAGTGCACTATATAGCACTAGAGTCGTCATGGAAGTTGTTTTACACAAAACGTAATATAACAGTAATAGTAATAGTAATTCACAAAACCTATTGTATAAATAGGTTATTATCAAAGTCTAATGTACACAATAGACTGATCATACATATAAATGCTTAGAATATCTTACTTCTATTGAGCCAGTTTTCCCTTTGCATTTGTAATGTCTATCACAACACTAAAAGATAAAAGTTTGTTCAATAAGCAGTATCAAACACTCCTATAAAAGAAATTCAAGCTATTGCCCACTTTTACCCAATAATAATAATACACAAGTATGTGATTATACTTTGTACAAAGATGAAGACTTGGGTAACAATTATTTTGATTTACTACTGCCACCTGCACACACAAATAGAAACAAATATTACATAGAAGTCTGAGTTAATTAACAAAAAATTTGTCAATGCCAAACTGCTAAAAATTCTCACTTTGTCGATTCAAGTATTAGGATTGCTAGACTAGAAAACTAACCTATTTCTTCAGCGATTGGATCTGCTTTCCAAACGATATCTTTCAGCCCAGTAGATATACTCTTGTAGAACTGCAAATGAGTACAACTTAGTCAGAGTATGCTCTTAGACTTGAAGATCAAAGATTCGACTTGTTAAATAGCTTCTTGCAAATGCACAATGATTTGTGAATTGAACTTACCTTGTGAAATTCCAGAGTATCGCCTTCAAACTTTCGCATCTCAACCATGTAAAGTGAAGGGGCCACCTCCAAGATCTGAAAAGGAACACATAAAAACATTAGAAACAGTAATCATGATTCCTGAAAACAAATAAATTGGCATGGACTGCGGTGAGATCACTAGAATTTTTTTTTCAAAACATATACCTCCGTGGCTACAGATAGATGACCTTTCCGTCCAGTCTTTTCCCCATGAATCCTTAACTGAAATGCAGAATAAAATAGTATCAGAAATAGAAACTTAAAAGAAAATGATTATCGTCACAAATTGGCCCTGATATGTAAAACAACTTAAAAGAAAATGACTAAGGAAGAAACAAGTAATATAATGTTTTTTGCCAATGCACAAGTGAGGTGTAAATAAAGGCATGGGGTGCAGCAAGCACGTCTATTTTAACATCCATTTCCCTCCACTGATTGAAACCTTAAATCCATTAAATATTGAAAGACGCAAGCTAAAATTAAGAGGTAAATATAAGCATAGGTTCTTTTACCTTGCAGTTGTTCTTCTTGACATCAAAACCCAGAGGTCCTGCAGCTGCCTCGATTTTTGAAATTATCTCATTCGCTGAACATTTGGATGTGAATCTTGTTTCCCTTTTAACAAGTCCCTAGTTACCATAAATTACAACTATCTTTAAGCACAACTAACAATCAACAAATAGAAATACATAGAGTTAAAGAGGTGAAATGAAAAACAAAGAAAAGTTATAGACGTAAACTGATCATGATGTAATTTGATAAGGTCCTCGTAGAACAAAATTTAGTTTTCATTTCTTCAAACAATGCATGTCAAATTTCTAGGATAGGAAGCTTTAGAATTCTTTTTTTATATTAGATACACCTACCATTTGCTTCTCGAAAAGGCTACTAAGGTTGAGGCCCTGAGATTTAGAGATAAGTTCAAATGCATTCATGGTCACAGGTGCAACAGGCCCCACCTCATGCCTCTCAACAACACTATTATCTGAATCCTGTGCACCACAAAGAACATCCAGATAAGGCTAAAATCCAAACCTAAGATGAACAGAAATTAATCAAGATAACCAAAATATCGAAAGACTTACCAAAGAACCATTGAAAATAAAATTCACATCATCAAGACTAACATTAGCCTGTTCAAACACAGGAGGCGTATATCCCTTCTTGAACCACTCATTTTCGATTACCTCAGCAATTGTAATTCGCTGTTTCAAATCATTAAGAGAAAAGAAAAAAGGTTAGTTTCACTTATTTCATTTCACATTAAAAGATGGAAAAAGAGGAGTATTTACTAAAGCCAGACTACTAGAAAAGTACAATGAGATTAAACAAAAATAACACAAGTTACACATACGGTGCGAGGAGTGGGGTCAAGGATTCTCTTGATTAGTCTCTTTGCACTTGAAGAGAACCATGGAGGACAGGCGAACTCAGCCTTAACAATCTGTCACTCGTCATAGGAAGGAAAAAAACACATTAGGCGGCACTATTATGAAACATATAATATAGGACTGTATTTAAGGAAAGATGCATAAATTACTCCACACTTTCATAGAAATACTGGAGGTAGCATATCATAGCAGCTGGGGTGATAGGTACTACGATAAAGATGCAGTATATGCGTATGGCTGTGAGATATGATGTTTTCAAAAAAATGAAGGTTATGGAGTACGTCAATATAAAATATCAAAGATAAAATTTTGTTTCTATTATAGTATAACATAATAAAATGAAAGAGCTATATTGGTCAAATGACAAGAATACATCACAATAAAAATACTATATTTGTTCAGCAATTCAAAATCTAAGTGTGCCTATGCAAATCACGCTCTTAGAGTATCAATATTACTATTATCATCAAATTGTTGTGAGAAAATCTAAACAAAAATAGCAATAATCCAAAGGTTAACAGCAACAACCAAGATTTATTCCACTAAATGAGATCCGTTATTTGGGTTGAATGACGCCACAATGATCAATCTAAAATCATATATAAATTGTCAAAAGTAGAAATTTAATAATAAATGAAATAGAATAATGATTATGGGTATGCATGCATATAGTACTAAAAGAATCCTTGCAAAATTAATTAAGGTAACACCTTTCTAAAAGACTTAAATTTTTGTGCATTCTAATATGCAAAAATGACAAAGGTAGTAAAGATTCAAGAATTTCAATAAACGAATTAAAACAATGACAGACTATAAGAGAAATAGAATAATGATTATGGGCATCCGTATAGTCCTAATAATTCCTTACATGCTAAAAAGCTTAAATTTTTGTCCATTCTAATATGCAAAGATTACAAAGATTACAAAGATAATAAAGACTCTCTAGTGGTTAGTATAAGAGTCATAATAGGATAAATGTATCATATCCTATATGAATCCAGAGTTCCACGATACAACGTGAATAGGATTAGTCAATCATGAAATTTATACCATTTTCTAATATGAGCTGGATTAAAAATTAGCAAGATAGGATTAAAAAATAATTAATTATTCATTCCTATAAAATGTTACACATGAAATTTAATAACATGTAAATTAAAAAAACAAAAATAGGAATTTGATATTAAATTAAATAACTAACTTATTGAAAATAGAATATCTAAATACAAAATAATGATTAAAATTTCAAAAAAGTAAATGTTAATTCTAAATGTTCATTAAAATTTTCAAAAAAATTATTATTAGTTTATACATATATAATAGAGCTACTTATCAACTTTTAAAAAAATTATTTAGTAGTTTTAATTCATTTTTTCAAAGCTATCATAAACTACTAATTAAATTTTTCTAGCATTTTTTGTTAATTTATTAATATTAAAATATTAAAAAATAATAATATCATGTTTTCTATCATGTCACTATCATATCATATATTGTATGCCCCTCCTTATACTAGCATGTCTCTATCCTATACTGTAAGGTTTATGAAATTCAATATGTTAATGTTCCCCAATAGTAACATCATAAACTTGAATTACCTTTTTATATAAAGCCATAAGATTGTCTTCTTCAAAGGGCAAATAGCCAGCCATTAAAACAAAAAGAATAACACCACATGACCAGAGATCTGCCTTTGCACCATCATACCCTTTGTTGTCAATCACCTAGATAACAAGGGAGCAGTGATTAAAAAATACTTGTTAAGTAAATGTTAAGTAGCAAGTAGAGTTAAGGTAGAGCTAAAATACCTCTGGAGCAACGTAATTTGGCGTACCACATGTTGTATGAAGTAGCCCATCTTCCTATTAATAAATGATAATTAATATGATAATCAGCTCCTGTTTAGTCATGATCAGTTTAATCAACTTTAAAAGCCAGTCAACATAACTCACCCGAACTTGTTGAGGTAATGCACTCAATCCAAAATCCGATACTTTAAGCGTTCCATGAGCATCCAGCAACAAATTCTCAGGCTTTAATAGAAAAAAAAACATAGTAACAGGTTAATTTTTTATTCTTCTTTCCATGCCTGTATCTTTCACACACGCACAAGCCATCCATGGTTAGGTATGTATATTCCCTCTCAGGAAAAAAATAATTCTTTTACTGAAAATTCACTGAAGAAAAAAATAATCTCTTTAAAATAGAAGCAAAAGGAAAAATATGAATAAGTAATATACACCTTTAGGTCTCTGTGGCAAACACCTCTACTATGACAGTAATCCACAGCACATATAAGCTGCTGAAAGTATTTTCTCGCTTCATCTTCTTTCAACCTCCCACTGCGTGCCTGGTTCAAGTTAATAACAGAAAAGGCAACAAAATAAGAGGTAATAAAAGAACAATGCTTGCTAATATAAAGAATAATGGCCTTCAAAGCACACATAAAGGTAAAAAAAATAAAAAAACGCCTTACAATTTTGTCAAACAGCTCCCCACCAGTCACAAGTTCCATTACAATGAATATCTTTGACTTGTTAGCTATTACCTACACACGGAATTTGTAGTTTACAATGCAGAGGGCAGTTAGAAAAGACTAAGAATAAAAATTGGGAAAAATATGAGAATAGAAAAAAACCATGCAAATGTAAACCACTTTGAAGAAATTATTTACTTCCTTCTAACCTCATGCATGCGAATAACATTTGGGTGTCTAATCAGTTTCATTGTTGATATTTCTTGTTTTATCTGCATAACAGTGAACAACAGAATATCAGGAAAGACTAGAGTATTTGTGCTTCAGAGAAAATAAAATAAAACCAGAAATTTAGCGGGAGTTGTTCATGCAAACCATGCCTACGTGTTAGGGTTTCACCAACAATGTTTTATTGAAATGTAACTTCAATACTATATATAGATTACTTAACATTTTTCTCACTACCACACAAAACACAGTGTTAAACTTGAATAGTTGACCTAGCTATTTAACTATTGCCAACACATAAAACAGTTTGACAGCCAATGTTAAGAAATTTCTTACAAATATTATTTGTATTCATTTTTCCTAATTTGATTTATATTCTCTAAGCGAAATTCAGACGGGAAAGTTTGGATCTAAGAAAGACTTTTTTCTTTCCATATTAATTTCTTCGCTAAAGTCAAATGTCCCAATAGAGCTGTACCAGAAATAGGATGAATAGATAGATCTTATTGAAGAGACAGTGTTGATCAGTACAAACGTGACACAATCAGTGTTGTCAATGGCGGATGGAGGTCTATGGCGGAAAGCTAAAATCCCACCATCCCAGCCGCTTTGTGGTGCCGTTATAGCGGATTATGGCAGAAAAACCCGCAATATCAAGCGATATTTACTATTGTGGCGAGCCCAAAAACTGCCATGTATTGATAACACTGCACAGAATCATAGGTCAAGAATGAAAATACGGAACAATCTCTGCTTCTGAGGTAGTCAGAAGACCTGGTTCTATCACTTGCAAATTCCCATTCCAGTTCTAAAACATGTCCTCTATTATTTCCTTCTATTCTTCACATATGCAGTTTCCTATTCTACTAGCTAACGGCTGGCAAAGTGTCTACCATATTCCTTTTTTACAAACACACAAAATTCAACACATTTTATAAGTTCAATTTCATTAGTCAGGAATTGAACTAACAAGAATTATAGAAAGGACGTGTTCCCGGTTTCCCGGCCAACTCACACCATACTTTTTTAAAAATATATATTGCGAGCAGAAGAATTAGCTCTCAGAAACTGTAAACCATTAATTTTGTGCATTGTAATAAGGAACTTATGTGACAAAAAGGAACCGCTTTGCCATTTTATAAAGGAAACTATCTGCGGTGTATGCAATCTTTTGGTTGGAGCACAATGTTCGGGTCTTTAAGGATGTCAGTTTTGCATAGAAAATATTCCAACAAGCAAAACCTGAAACCTCTATCCTGCTCAGAAAAAAACTAAGCTTTACACACTTAAACTATGAAGAAAACAAACCAATGCCAAGTTCATTAGCATCTCCAACGGTGTTTCGTGTTCGGTTTTCAATACTGTTTTTGCCAGCCGCCATATTCCAAATCAGATTTAAAAACTCTACAAACTTTTTACTCCTGCTGCACAAAAACTTATCAAAATCTCAAAATCTTCCCAAAACCTATCCCAAATCATAATCATTTAATTCAAATTTGCATAAGTATTGTTGATGGCGGATGGCAGTCCACGGCAGAAAGCCAAAATCCTGCCATACAGGCCACTTTGAGGCACCATTATAGCAGATTATGACAGAAAAACCTAGATATTTACCATTGCGGCGACCTCAAAAACCGCTATGTATATCCGCCTAACAGACATTTGATAGCACTGATTTGATTTTTACTTTTTATATATTAATAATAACTTTTCAATGATAAGATCATGGTTCTTGTAGAAGACTAGTTCTTTCATCTGACATCCATCCATCCACAGATCAAATCAAAGAGTCAAAGCAAAAACACAGAAATAAATCAATAACTCAAATCAAATCAAAGTAGTAAAAATTAATAATCAAACTTTAATTCCATAACAGAACACAGAAAATTAACAATTCATTTCAGAAATATCTTTAATTATTTCAGAAAATTAACTATTTCATTAGCTAGAAGCATCATTAACAAATTAATGATTAAACAGCATTGAAGTTTGAAAAGAAAAAAAAAATTCTGCAAATGTAACAATGAAGAAAGAAGAGTAATTAATATAGATTCACACAGAAAATCAAATCAAAACAAAATGAACCTGACGAATCATTTTGTGCTTGAGAATTTTCTCCTTGTCGAGAATTTTGATAGCGACATGTTCTCCAGTTTCAACGTGCCTCGCAAACTTCACCTTGGCAAAATTACCTTCTCCTAGCGTCCTACCTAGCTCATACCGTCCAGCTCTCGGCCGTCCACCGCCGCCGCTGCTGGCTCCACCGCCGTGCGACGAACGTGACGTCATCTTTGTCTCTCTTATTTTCTCTCTCTACGTAAATTTCAAACTATTTCACTTTGTCTCTCTAAATAAATTGATTATATATCAGAGCCTCTTCTTCTTACAGGGTTGCCAGACCTGAGATTTTGAGAAACTCATTTGAGAAGAAAGAAATCAAAACTGGAAAAAAAACGGTCTCTATTCAAAGGCTCGTGGTTGTTAGGTTGTTGACCGTTGGATCGAAAGAGAATCTCATGATGATGTGATTGTAGAAGAATCAGAGAGAGAATTAGTAAATTTTGAATGGTCTTGGGTTTAAAGTGTTTCTGGCTCTGGGTGTGTGTGTGATATTTTTGGAGTTGAAGGAAGAAAGAAAGAAAAAGAAACAGAAAAAGGAAAAAAAGTGGTCAATCACGGAAAGCGCGTTTATTTCAACGCTTGATTTTATTTGGGGAAGGTTCATCTAGCACATGGCAAGGAATATGCCGTTGGATTTATATTTTTTTATTATAAGCCATTGGATTTAGAAGTTTTGTTTTTTAGGTTTATTTGGAATTATATAAATTTGAGTGTTTTTTACTATATATGTTGGATATACATATATTAATTAATTGTGATATGAAATATGGTTATTTATAGGATCAGTTCCACCAATCAAAAGCTTACGAATGTCTTATAGCAAATTGTGTAGAATATGTATTTTGCCAAAAACTAAACGACTATGATGACATGTTGTCATACTTTATCCATTTTATTTTTGACTTTTTTTTGGATTTATATAATTAAATGATTTTATGACGTGGAGATTTCTTTGTTAAATTATAATTCTATTATTATGGTCGGCGAGTATTCAAGAACATTAATTAAATAAATGTAAGGATGTAACATTTTTTATATTTATTTTTTAAGAAAATATTTAAATAAAAATTATGATTATACTTATAAATATGTTTCAATCTTTAGAATTGGTTTGATTCAAGCCTACTCCTCAAAAATTTTATAATAAAAGATATTATTTGTTGAAGGTAGTTTTTTAGATTGGTTAATAAAATACATTTAGAAATAAATGTTTGACATGTGCATCTTTAAAGAAATTGTACTCTTAGTGCATCAATGAAGTGTCATTAAATAAAAAAATATTATATATGTTGTTTATGTTGTTTCATAAAAGATTTTTATATGATGATTTGTAAAGTTTTATGAGTGATAAGTTATTTTAAAATGGAAATTTTTTAATTTTAAATGAAAAATATAAAAAAATATTAAACTTGTTTAATTTTGAAATAAGAAATTCTATGAATCAGACAATTAGAGAATAAAAACTATTATTAAATCAAAAAAATTTGTTAAAATAAATAATTTTTATATTATATGATAAACTAGAAATAACTTTTTTCATAATATATATTAAAACTATTTAAAATATATATAATTTTAAAATTAATAAAATTGTGATTTAAATTGAAACTCTAAGTATCCAGAAGAAGAAAATAATAAATGTGAGATAGAGAGAAAGTTTCAAAAAATAATCTCATTTTGAAAAACAAATTGTATTTAATATTAAAAAAGAAAATAAGCTATATAAATTAAATTGAATAAATTTAAAGAATAAATGCAGACTTTTGTATTTAAAAAACTGAATGGACATATATTTTATAGGCAATATATATATATATATATATATATATATATATATATATATATATATATATATATATATATATATATATATATATATATATATATATATATATATATATATATATATATATATATATATATATATATATATATATATATATATATATATATATATATATATATATATATATATATATATATATATATATATATATATATATATATATATATATATATATATATATATATATATTACGGGTGTGGTTAAAAAAATGAGAGAAATATATTTTATAGGCAAAATAATTTTTTTATACTTTAACTATAATTTGAATTTAAATTGATTTTTTCATTTATTTTTGTGTTAGATTGGTGAATAATTTGACAAAAAAAACTAGCATGATATTTTTTTAAAGTGTTAAAAATTTATTAAAAAAAACTAAGAATCCAATTTAAATTATAGAGTATAGTTAAGGAATTGAAAATGATATTTTATCTATTTTATATTGATAAAAAACAATATTATGATTTAGAAAAGTTGAATTTATTTATTGTCAAAAGTTGGGAGTGATTATATTTAGTATGAAGCATGCGGGCCAATAAATAACCATTTAATAATTATTAAATTAAAATAAAATTAAGAATTAAAAAATATAATTATATATCAATAATTTATTAGTATAATTTGATCTCTCCTCCTTTTATATATATATATATATATATATATATATATATATATATATATATATATATATATATATATATATATATATATATATATATATATATATATATATATATATATATTTATTGTAATTTGATCTCTCCTTCTTATTCGTGTAATTTTTTTTTATAAAATACTATGTTAAAAGTTTCATGTTAAAAGCATTTAAAGCATCGGCAAATTCTAGAAAGAGAAAATTTTATTTAGAAACTTTGCCCGTCCACATCTAGGTCAAATTTATATAATATTATTATTATTATTTGTGCTACTATATCAATTTTATTATTGACTTTTCTTTATAGATCTATGTAACTAAATGATTTTATGACGTGAGAATTTCTTTGGTAAATTATTATATCTGTAAATGTTTCCTAATTTTGATTTTGGTGAGCATCCAAAAATAGGTGTGGCAAAATGGATAGATTGTATGAATATGAGTTGAATTGTTAATGGATGAATTAAAACAATTCATTAATCCATTAACAATCCACTAAACTCTCTTAATAAAAATTCAATCCAATCCATCCATTAAAGGATAAAATCCATCTAATCCATCCATTAACATATTTCTAATGGATGGATATCCATCCATCCAAAAAATTAATTTAAAAATTCTTAATCATTTTTTAAATTTCATAGAAACATAATTTAAATATTTTAAATTATTTTTTAAATTTGGTAGAAAAACTTAAATTATGAGATTTATAAAATTCTTACTAATTTAATAAGTGATAACATAATATTCAATGGATTTATAAAATGAGATGGATGGATTGAATATATCCATATGAGTTAGGAAATTTTACCTCATACCCCTACAATTATATCCATACCCCTACATTAACATTTTTTGGACCAAAATACCCTCGTGTAAAAATTTATAATTTTTTTCATTTGTTCACCGGAAGACTTTTTGCAAGTCTTTCGGTTCATATTTTTTTCTTTTGTTCACCTAAAGAGTTTTTGGAAGTCTTCCGGTTCACATTTTTTTTCGTTTGTTCACCGGAAGACTTTTTGAAAGTCTTTCGGTTCATATTTTTTTCGTTTGTTCACCGGAAGACTTTTTGGAAGTCTTCCGGTTCATGTTTTTTTTTTAATTTTTAATATTGTCAATTATAATTTTTTTTATTTACTATCCTATCATATAGTTTATTAAAATTAACATTTATATAATATTGTCAAATATTATAATATTTTTAATCATCTTAACGTTGGTTTTTTAATTCTATTCATGAATTCAAATCAAAAGTAAAATATATAATATACAATTATTGTTCTTAGTCATTTAATTTTATTTAATCCAATATCAAAGAATTATTTTAAGTTTCTGAATTCAAACATTGACCGAAACATATATTAATCATTTTAAATTATGAGTATTTGAAAACTATATATTTAAGGAAAAAATCTGAATTCATTGAACAAGCAAAAAATGAATTGATGTCCAATAATAAATTTTTTAATATAAAATAAATAATGGAAGAAAAAGCAAACACATAATGTCAATAATTTATTTTAAAATTTAATAGTTCAGATTCATTCTTATTTTATTACATAAAAATAACTATTATATATATATATATATATATATATATATATATATATATATATATATATATATATATATATATATATATATATATATATATATATATATATATATATATATATATATATATATATATATATATATATATATATATATATATATATATATATATATATATATATATATATATATATATATATATATATATATATATATATATATATATATATATATATATATATATATATATATATATAATAATTACAATAATAAAAAAACTTAAGATAATAATAATAATATAGTCCCAACAAGCAAATAATGAAAAAGGTTATGATCTATTTGTCTCAACTATTTTATTAATAATACTTTTATTCTAATTCAAATTATCAGTTTATGAAAACTATATATTTAAGGCAAAAATCTGAATTATTGAGCAAGAAAAAAATGAATTGATGTTCAATAATAAATTTTTAATATAAAATAAAAGATGAATGTGAGAGAGAAAAATGACACATAATGTCAATAATTTATTTTAAAATAAAAAAAAAGCATGAACCGGAAAGTCTTCCGGTAAACAAACGAAAAAAATATGAACCGGAAGACTTGCAAAAATCTTCCGGTGAACAAACGAAAAAAAATGTGAACTGGAAGACTTTCAAAAAGTCTTCCGGTGAACAAAAGAAAAAATATGAACCGGAAGATTTGTAAGTCTTCCCGAACCCATACGCGTTTCGGTGTTGGAAATTCACGTCACACCCTATGAAGAATTCTCTTCAATCTTGATCTCAAGATTGATGAACAAACCCACAATATGATAATGATGGTAATAACAAGTAATTATCAAGAACAACAAAAGAGAAGAAGAATAACAAACAAGAAAGAGAAGAATGAGAGAAGAAGTATTTGGAGAGAATGTGTTACCCACAACTGTGAGATTTCTTATTGAACTTTCACTTGCTAACTACAACTGTGAAATCTGTTCTGTTGTGATGTAGAATACAAAGCAAGACACCCTATTTATAGTTTTAGGTTTACACTAGTCCAAAACATAAAAGGCCCAAAATATTCTAAATCAAATCTAATCATATGATATCAAATCTAATCATATGATATCAAATCTAATCATATGATATCTAATCATATCATATCAAATTAATCATATGATATCAAATCTAATCATATCAAATCACAATGAATTATATTTAACACACCACCTAATTCATTGTGTCTAAACTGTCTACATTCATCATGGCCCTTAGTCTTCTGAAGGCTTCGACCTGCACTCCCTTCGTCATGATATCTGCAATCTGATTCTCAGTTCTGCAGTGTTCCAACTTCATCTTCCCTTCTGCTACCCGCTCTCGGAGATAATGGAACCTCATTTCGATGTGCTTGCTTCGACCATGAGCTATTGGATTCTTTGCCAAGTTGATAGCTGACATGCTGTCTATCTTCATGGTAATTGCTCCATGGTTCTTCCCTGTGATTTCTTCGACCAAGTTCACCATCCAAGTTTCTTGACATGCACAAAGGGAAGCAGCTATATATTCTGCTTCGCATGATGATAATGCCACCACTGGTTCCTTTCTCGAATTCCAAGCAACTGGTGCACCACCTAACATAAACACATATCCAGCTGTGGATTTTCGATCCTCAGCATCACTACACCAACTGGAGTCTGTGTATCCCACTAACTTGCATTCTTTTCCTTCATCAGCTACTGGAAACAAAATGCCATAGTCGAGAGTTCCTTTCAGATACCTCAGTATCCTCTTCGCTGCTGCTAGGTGTGATACCTTTGGTTTATGCATGAATCTACTTATCATACCAACACTGTATGCTAAGTCAGGCCTTGTGTGACAAAGGTATCTATGTGACCCAATAAGTCTTCTGTATTGGGTTGGGTTGACATCATCTTCATCTGAATCCTTCGACAGTTGCAATCTGGGCTCAGCTGCATTGACTGGTTCGATGGACTCCAACTCTTCAATCATTGCTTTCATCCACTTCGAATCTTTCAATGCCTCAGTTGCATTGACTGGTTCGACATCTGCGTAGAAAGCATAATGTGCCAACTCACCCTCTTCATCGACTACATCATTTGATGTAATTACACATTCTTGCAACCTTGCAGGCATGTGTCTTGTTCGTCGAGGTCTGCTTGAACCTGCTTCATCTGCAACTGGTTCCTGTCGAACTTCTATTTCGACTTCAGTGGCTGGTTCTTCACAAGAGATTCTCACTGAATCCTTCTTGGCATTCTCAGTCCAATCCCATTCTTTAAGCTCATCTATGATCACGTCCCTTCTGATCACTACCTACTTATTCACCGGGTCGAACATCTTGTACCCTCCTGTCGAATGATATCCTATCAAGATCATCTGATTTGACTTATCATCAAGTTTCCTTCTCAACTAATCTGGCACATGTCTATGTGCTATAGATCCAAACACCTTCAAGTGACTGAGACTAGGCTTGACACCAGACCAACATTCTTCTGGTGTGATTCTTTCAAGCTTCTTCGTCGGACATCTGTTCAATATATATGTTGATGTCGAAACTGCTTCTCCCCATAATTCTTTAGGTAGATGCTTTCCATTCAACATACTTCTCACCATATTCATGATGGTTCTGTTCTTGCGTTCTGCAATCCCATTTTGTTGTGGAGTGTAAGGTGGCACCACCTCATACACAATCCCTTCTTTTACACATAGTGTATCGAACTCTTTCGACACATACTCTCCACCACCATCAGTCCTCAGAATTTTCAGCTTTCGACCACTCTGTCTTTCGACCATGGACTTGAATCTGGAAAATACCTCAATCACATCACTTTTCTTCTTGATGAGGTAAGTCCATAACTTTCGACTGTAATCATCTATAAACGTGACAAAGTATCTATTGCCACCAATCGAATCCACCTGGATTGGACCACATACATCAGAGTATATGACTTCAAGTATTGCCTTCGACTTCCTTCCTGCATCCTTGCTGAAGCTATTCTTGTGTTGTTTCGACTGAACACACTCCTCACAGACTTCACTTGGAATGTCGATTTCTGGTAATCCTGAAACCATATTTCTTCTCTTCAGTTCTCTGATGTCATTAAAGTTGATATGACCTAGTCGAAAATGCCATAACCACTCATCTCTGTTGGCTCCAGTTGCCAGACACTTGTGCTCTATCACATTGAGTCCAATCTTGAAGGTCCTATTCTAAGACATTGGAGCCTTCAAGATTAATCTACCACTTACGTCGAGAACTCTCATCATCTTGTCTTCGACAACTACCTTGTAGTTCTTTTCGACAAGCTGCCCTATACTGAGCAAATTACTCTTCATGCCTGGTATATACAAACATTGGAAATTGTTGACTTTTTTCCATCTTTCCTCATGATCAGAACATCACCAACACCTTCAGCTGCTAGAGTGTTGTCATTTGCAAACTTCACTGTGTTCTTCGACGAGGGCTTCATGTTGACAAACCAATCTTTCCTTCCAGTCATGTGTGATGAGCATCCTGAGTCCAAGTACCACTGATCTTGGAATCTTTCTTCATCTTTTGTTGTGACCATTAGCAACGTTTCTTCTTCTTCATGTTTCGCCAGCTTTGCATCAGTCTCTTGATTTCTCTTCCTTTCTGGACAATCACTAGCATAATGACCATACTTCTGGCAATTGAAACACTGAATGTGGCTTTTGTCTGGCTTTCGACCACCACCTCTTCCTTTACCTACAACACTACCTCTTTAGTTGCCTTGGTTCCAAGGTTTCTTCTGATTCGACTGGTTTCCTCCTTTGTTGCCATTCCAGCTACCTTTGCCTTTTCTTTCCTTTTCTGACTGCGCCTGCAAAGCCATATCTTTCGACTTTCCTGCAGCTCTCTCAGTCATCCTCTGTTCATGAGACTCAAGAGTCCCTTGAAGCTCTTCCTTCGTCAATACTGACAGATTTTTCGACTCTTCTATGGCAACTACCACGTGCTCGAATTTTGGAGCCAACGATCTCAAAATCTTTGAGACAACTGCTTTCGTCGTTAGCGCTTCTCCATATACTTTGATTTGATTCACCAACTTTGTAACTCTGGTGAAGAAATCTGTAATGCTCTCGTTGTCTTCCATCTGAAGCAACTCATAGGTTCTCTTGTGAGTTTGTAACCTCACCTCTTTCACCTTCTCTGCGCCTCCAAACGACTTTTCAAGAATCTCCCATGCTTCTTTTGCTGAATCAACATCATTAACCTTTTCAAAGTTATCAGGATCAACACACTGATGAATTATAAAGAGTGCTTTATAATCATTCTTCTTCAATTCTTTGTGTGCAGCCTTTTCTGCCTCCGTTGCGTTCTCCCCAAGCGATGTTACTCCATCTTTCACAAGATCTCAAAGATCTTGATAATAGAAGATCACCTTAATCTGCTTGCACCAATTCTCATAATTGTCTTTCTTGAGAATTGGCAAGGTCGCCGGAAAGTTTCCGTTCGGATAGTTCATCGCCATCACTATCTTCCTTGAATCTCTCAATCGGAGCTTTGATACCAGATGTTGGAAATTCACCTCACACCCTATGAAGAATTCCCTTCAATCTTGATCTCAAGATTGATGAACAAACCCACAATATGATAATGATGGTAATAACAAGTAATTATCAAGAACAACAAAAGAGAAGAAGAATAACAAACAAGAAAGAGAAGAATGAGAGAAGAAGTATTTGGAGAGAATGTGTTACCCACAACTGTGGGATTTCTTATTGAACTTTCACTTGCTAACTGCAACTGTGAAATCTGTTTTGTTGTGATGTAGAATACAAAGCAAGGCACCCTATTTATAGTTTTAGGTTTACACTAGTCCAAAACATAAAAGGCCCAAAATATTCTAAATCAAATCTAATCATATGATATCAAATCTAATCATATGATATATAATCATATCATATCAAATTAATCATATGATATCAAATCTAATCATATGATATCAAATCTAATTATATCAAATCACAATGAATTATATTTAACATTTGGTAGGTCTTACTGTAACTGGTTTGTCTGGAAATATGCAGACTCATATTTGTCCACCCCGGCGAACATTTCGTGACATTGCCCGTCGACTCGCTTCTAGTTGTCTAGATGTGATCCAAGCGGACTCAAGTGCCTGAAGAGCATATTTTCCGAAGCAAATTTTATTACCGCAAGAGGCGTTTCCTTTTAATTTCCCTCTATGATGTTTGCGGAATCTCGTTCTTTTTGGGTTATAGTTGATGGTTATGTCTCAATTCCATATCTATTACAGAACCGTACATGAGATTTTCACCTCATACGGCTCATCGCAAATAAATCGATTGAAAAATCTGGAACCGAAAAAAGAATAATAATTAAAATAATATACACTAATATACATATTTTTTTTCTAAAATAGAAAATGAAATAGAATCGCGGGATTTTTGCGGGCGAATATTGACTCTCTGATTATAAATTGAAGATGTAATGTTGGGTTCGTCCACAACTCCTCAAAAAACCATGAATTTTTAGTTTCTTCCGCCATCCCATCTAATGAATCAATGAGATTTCTAATTTTCATGGAATCTTTTGTATTCACAATTTCCGTCGTTCCCATCGCTTTTCGATTTATGGTTAGGTCTAAATTCTACAATGGAGCTGCTTTAATAAGATTAATAAGATTTTGTTTTTTTTATTCTTTTTTGTTGAATCAACCTTCTCAGTTTTCTTGATTCGTGGCTCTTTATTCGTTTATTCTAATATTCATCCATATATGGATGAATTTTGAATATTGATGCTTTATTACACTACTTTTTATGAGATGACCAATAGACCTTTACATAGTAGAATTCTATATCATTAATATCCTTTTTCTAGCTTTCTTTCACCCCTTCATTTATCTGTATATTCTTATTGCTTTACAACTAATAATTTTATTTTTTTATTTCAGTTGCTATAATTATATCACCACATAGATCCTTATTTTGATTTTCTATTTTCGGCAGTTCTTTCTATCCAGATAATGGGAAGCGATGAGTAGGTTTTTTATAGTAATGAATTCTACGAATTTTTGTAGAAATTGAAACACTAAAAAAAAACCAACGAGTCACACACTAAGCATAGCAACTCCTTCATTCTAAAATGATTCATTAATTTTTTTTATTCAATCTTCCAAATTTTGTAATTTCTTCAACGTAAAGTATTTCAAATTGTCATTTTTTGTTTTAAAAAAAAGATGGAACGTTATAAGGGAAAGTTGATTAGTCGTTGTTTAGAAGTTTTGAAATATCCAGATTTTGACTCCGAATACCCCAAACAAAGTTACAAGTGGAACGGAACAAAAATCCATTGGAGCTCGAATGGTTTGTAGAGGAACCCTACCTTCTCTCGTCCATTCGACACGTGCAATTTCTTTTCCTTCCATACGTCCCACAATTTTTATTTGAACTCCTTTTGTATCTTCCTGTTCAGCTAATTCAATACCTTTTTGCATTGCTTTACGAAACGAAATTCGATTCCGTAATAGTTCGCTTAAAAATTCTGCAACAATTTTAGCGTCTCTATAAAGATAAGGACTTGGAAGTTTTGTAATTTCAAGGTCGAGTTCTCGGTTCCCATAAGTTACTTTTTTTTGCACTTGAGTCTTTAATTGTTCGACTCTTAGATCCTTAACCTTTTCTTTTAAGGAGTCTAGAAGTCCCATATAGATTATCACTTTAATCAGATCGATTCTTTTTTGAATCTTTATTCGTCCCATTCCATAGCCAGAGATATCGGTCTCGAATTCACAGGATTCGGGTACCGTTTTTTGTATAAAATTATTGATACAATATCGTATAATTTTATCTTCTTTTACATTCTCGGAATACATTTTTGGTTTTGCAAACCAAATAGAATAATGACTTTGAGTTGCACCAAGTCGGAAAACAAGCGGATGTATTTTTTGGCCCATAACCACCACTCGGTATCTTTTTGTTTATCCATAATTATATTCTTTTTATTAAACTTTCTATATCTTTATTTCTTTTTCTGTTGCAGAATAATACAATTCTTTTTATTCTGCAACAGATTGAGTAATTTATTAATTAATTTGAATCCTCATAATGTTCATTTTTATCAATGATGATTGCGAAAAGTATCCTAAAATGAATGGGAAAATTCACTTCAATGATGATTGTGACCTGTATTTTTAAATATATGGTAAAAAAAATATAGGTCCAAGGGTAAATTAAGAAATATATTTTTTCTCATTTTTTGGATACCCTCCCAAGTTTTCGAGTAGGTGAAAATTCTCCTAATTTATGGCCTACCATACGATCTGTTATATAAATAGGTAAATGCTCTTTTCCATTATGGATAGCAATGGTATGCCCAATCATTGTAGGTATAATGGTAGATGTTCTGGACCAAGTTTTTATTAACTCCTTTTCTCCTTTTGTGTTAAGCTTCTTTATTTTTCTTAATAAATGATTGGCTACAAAAGGATTTTTTGTTCATGAACGTGTCATAGTTAATTATTCCTCCTATAATAACTAAAAAAGTTAATTTTGTTCTCTTATATTTCCAATTCTAAAATATAGAATCTCTAAAAAAAGAAAATCCTATAATGTCCCAGTAAATTGCTATTTTCTTTTGTAAAGACGAAGAAACAAATTCTATTTTATCTATGCTTACGCTCGACTATTTACTACGGCGACGAAGAATCAAATTATCACTATATTGATTCGTTTTTCTAGTTCTTCTTCCAAGTGCAGGATAACCCCAGGAGTTGAGGGTTTTTTTTCTACCAATTGGGGCCCTCCCTTCACCACCCCCATGTGGATGGTCTACAGGGTTCATAACGACCCCTCTTACTACAGGACGCTTGCCTCGCCAACGTTTAGCTCCGGCTCTGCCCAAACTTTTCTGGTTTACCCCAACATTCCCTACTTGTCCAACTGTTGCTAAGCAGTTTTTGGATATCAAACGGACCTCGCCAGAAGGTAATTTTAATGTTGCTGATTTACCTTCTTTTGCAATCAGTTTTGCTACAGCACCCGCTGCTCTAGCTAATTGTCCACCCTTTCCAAGTGTTATTTCTATGTTATGTATAGTCGTGCCTAATGGCATATCGGTTGAAGTAGATTCTTATCAAAACCCCTTCCCAAACTGTACAAGCTTCTTCCAAAACATACGGCTTTCTGGATATAGATTCTAATATCTATACAGCTGCATCTTATATATCGTTTATTTCGTAGATTATAAATGACATAACGAAGTACCATACCACATGAGTGGATATATATTATACGAATCCAAATCTTCCGAATGACTCATGTTATGATCTTCTATATCCTAGGTCTTTCTGTTTCGTTCCTTCATCTGGCTTATGTTCTTCATGTAGCATTCAGACCGAATGACTCTATGAAATTACGTTGCTACTTACACCTAGTACGGGTAACGTAGGAGACATTTCTATTTTTTCCCGGGGGAATCCTTAGAATTACCACTGCTTCGCTTTCAATTTGTCCTTGACCATCAAATGAAATGTAGGAGACAAGTCTTCCGGTGAACAAATGAAAAAAATTATAAATTTTTATACGAGGGTATTTTGGTCCAAAAAATTTTATGTAGTGGTATGGGTATAATTGTAGGGGTATGGGGTAAAATTTCCTATGAGTTAGTGGATGGATTGCATCAAATCCATTAAATTATTTTTGGTCTTATGGATGGATTGGATGGATAAATTATTGGATGAATTAGATGGATATTATCTAAATAAATTTCATTGTCACCTCTACCCAAAAGCATTCAAAGCCCAACTCATTTTAAAAATTTATATTAAAGAATATTATTTGGAAATTAATTAATATTCTCTATAAACATAAAATTATACGATCAATACAAAGAAATACATTAAATATAATTAAGATAAAACTACATAGGTCTTTTAATTAATTTTATTTAATAAGTTGGTCTTTCATCGTTATCTTTTTTTTAATAGAGTGAATTTGTTTATTATAGATGCAATTATTTTTATTTGTATAAAAATATGAAGTATAATAAAAAATATAACAGTCACATATTTTTAAAAGTTTAAAATGAGAGAAAAATAATATAGAAATTATTTTAAAGAATTAAATTATTTCAAAACAAACTTAAAGGATGAAATAATATAGAAATCATTTTAAATGACCAAATTATTTTCATATAATTAAAATTATAAAAAAAATTAAACAATTATAAAAAATTAACATTTATAATTAACGGACATTAAAATACTTTAAACTATACATTTGACATGTGCATCTTTAAAGAAATTATACTGCTATTGTCTAAAATTAAAATTTATTTAAATTTAAAAATTTTGAATTAAATATAGTAATTTAAAATGTTGAGAAACTAAATTTAATATCTATGTTATGTGTCTATCAAAGATCCAAGACCCACTTATCAGTGTCGGGCAAGATCTGGGACCTTCTGATCCGTGCCAATCAAAGGCTCAGATCCATTACTTCTCGCCGACCAAAGGCTCAATATCCCAAGGCTCATTGTCTAGCCTACTCCGCCAAATTCAATGTATAAATACTTTTCTAAGAGGTTCACATGTACATAATATCTAATCTCCACTTTTACTATCTTCAATCTTTAACCATAAACGGACTTGCATGTTGGAGTGCTAACCATGCAGGTATCTCCCTAAGTCCACCGTATCGGTATTAACAACATCGCATCAACACTGATATCTCTTGTCATTTATAAGTTCTTGGCCTTGGCCTATCTTGAGTCCCTCCATAACTTCTCGGGACATGCCTCGAGTTCCTTTGTGAGTATCGGAGAATCAACTAGTGCGGCCCAAGTTGGAAATGAGGAAGAAATGTGAATCTTCGCTTTATGATAAGCAAGTGTATGTGTATGTATGAAAATGCACAGGTATGCAAAAAAAATAGTTTTCTAGGTATGCTAAAAGTTTTTTTTTATGTATACGCAATGTATGTAAAAGGAGATGTTAACAAAACAACCTAATTGAAGGCTCCTACAAAAGGTCGTAGATTTTTCTACCAATTTCCCTAACAAGGTAAGTTTTAGGGTTTTGTTTGGTTGTTTGAGAACAAACCCAAGGTCATGGACCCTAGGTGAAACCTCATCATGACAGGGCATAACCCTCCCATGATAAAATTTCAATAGGGTCACCCTTAGGGAGCCTTCATATAACTGAGTCACTCGTTCGAGTTCTAGAAGAGGTCCCTAGAGTCATGAATTAAATTTAAAGTTTCATCATGAAGATGGGATAGTCAACCTATGACAAACTCTTTGAACTGGTCTAGTTTAGGCAGAGTCGTCGTTAAAGATTCCATGAGATAAGAATCCACATTAGCCAAAACAGGACGAACCCCTTACTTAATTTTATGTTTCTTCTCGTCAAACTCGGGTATAGAGCTTGCCCTCAAACAAAAAATAAAAAACCTATGAGTGTTAAGATAAAAATATAAAATTATAAGGAAATAAAAACAAATAAATAAAACTAAACAAATAATAAAGATAAAAACAAAACAAGAAAACAAACAAATCAAGCAACCCTAGAACTAAAGGATAAACTTGACTCTATTTAGGGAAAGTACTCCCCAAAAAAGTCATCATATGTTGCATCTAAAAAGATACAACCTTGTGAAGCGCATCACACGCTCGAGGATGACTAACATAGTCGTTACCGTTCTTTATTTATTACTAGGAAAAGGGAAAATGAAAATAAAATCCTAAGGAAAAGAAAAAGATAAGATGGTCATCGCAACAAAATATGGGTTCGGGAGTCGGTTATGCAAGAGAAAAATATTAATATCCCTCACATCCGTTGTATTCAACGAGAACCTCCTAGAGTTCTAAGGTCGATTGTTTGTTAAGGGTCTATTTGTTTCATTTTATTTTATTCTTATTCATCAAGATATTCATTAAAATACGGGAAAAAGAATTATTTACAACAAGACATAAATTATTTAAAAAGGAAAAGGAGAAAAAAGTTTTTTATTATTGTGTTCGCCAAGGTTTCAAAACCTTTGTGCCTACGTATTCTAATTGTGCAATGAGAAAATTAGAGCACCATAGTTTGTGTAAAAATGTTTGTGGGTTGGTTGATATTAGAGAATAGTGTTAGGTTACATTTTAGAGGTTAAACATATACTTGTATGCTTGCACGATGAAGACTTAGACATTGTTCGTATTCACGTTAAACATACCATACTATTCTTTTATGAAAGGTTTTTGAATAATATGCGCAAGGGCACAAAAAGAAAATTTGATGAATTTGAATTGCTTTTAGATTGGTTTAAGTAATCAATCGATGCGGCGAGCGCTAATCAACCAAATACTTAGGGACATGGTGGATGTACATCCACCTCCCATTTGCAAAAATATTAGTTTAATTTTATTAAAAAAGATGATGGTGATTATGTACACGTTAAGATAAAAGTTTATTTTTTAATTCTTTGAAATTTAACGAATAAGGATTTATTATTATTATTATTATTATTTTATTTTAAGTGAGAAAGAAATATATTTTTATATTTTTATGTTAATAACCAAAGTTAAATAACTTAAATTGTTTTAATAAAAAGAGGGAAAGAAGAAAATAATGAAACTAAATATAAATAGTATCAAAATTAGTTATGATGAAGCTAGAGATTTTTAGTTATGATGAAATAGATAAAAAATAATATATATATATATATATATATATATATATATATATATATATATATATATATATATATATATATATATATATATATATATATATATATATATATATATATATATATATATATATATATATATATATATATATATATATATATATATATATATATATATATATATATGTTGTGAATCGGATACCTTTAAATAAAGTATAAACAGTTTCTTAATGATCAAGAAACACACAAGGGTTAGGGTTAACAAAGAAAACAAGGTAAAACAACAAGGAACAACAGGGATTGGTTATTAAACTATTATTCTTTCCTTTCTCTTAGAACAAGATTACAAGTATACAAGAATAACAAAATAACCTCTCTCCCTTGAAATTAGGATTTTATCTTCCTATTTTTCCTTATGCCAAGATTGAGAAACTAGCATCCTATTTATAATAAAATAGCACATGCTAACAACCCTAGCAATATTTACTCATGCTAACAACCTTAGCAATATTTACTCATGCTAACAACCTTAGCAATATTTACTCATGCTAACAACCTTAGCAATATTTACTCATGCTAACAACCTTAGCAATATTTACTCATGCTAACAACCTTAGCAATATTTACTCATGCATGTTAGAACAAACTTCGACTACAACACGCATTACTTGCGAACAGACTTCGACCACACTAAAGTTCGATCCAATGTCTCACAAATCTCCACCTTGGATCTAACTCTATAACATCAAGAAACTAGCTTTCTTCATGCAGATTTATTAACTGCATACAGTGGAAAAACTTGCAACTGGGCAATGTCTTGGTGATCATATCAGCAGCATTATGATCTGTCGAAACTTTCAGCACTTGGACTTCTCCACGCTCGATTACCCCTCTGATGAAATGCAGCCTCACATCAATGTGCTTGGTTCGCTCATGATAGGCTGAATTCTTCGACAGGTGTATTGCGCTTTGACTATCACATTTAACAGTGATAACTCGACCTTGAAGTTTTAGCTCCTTTGCAAAACCTTCAAGCCACAATGCTTCCTTCACAGCTTCAGTTAGGGCAATATACTCCGCTTCAGTGGTTGATAGGGCAACGACCTTCTGAAGTGTTGCTTTCCAACTGATTGTTGTCCCAAACATAGTGAACACATATCCGGAGATAGATTTTCTAGAATCCATACAACCTGCATAATCAGAGTCGACATATCCTTCGATTACTGCTTTACTATCTTCACCCAAGGCTCCACCATAAATTAGGACTCTATTCAGAGACCCATTTATGTACCTTAAAATCCACTTCAATGCTTGCCAGTGAGCCTTTCCAGGATTCGCCATGTACCTGCTTACAAGACTTACTGCATATGCTATGTCGGGTCTAGTACAGACCATAACATACATCAAAGACCAATTTGTCTTCTTTTGATTCCTCATAACTTCCTTATAGTCTCTAGGTTCTTCGTCTAGAACCTCACTTGCAGAGATTAAGGCATAAGCTATAAGATCTGCATACCCAAGTCTCTGAGGTGGCTTGATGATTCTCCTCGACCTGTCTCTTGCTAGCAGGTAGTCATTATCAATCTCCTCATCTTCGACAGCATCTTCTGCGTCTTTTTCGACTTCATCTGGGGTAAGCAATTCAGCATCAACATGCTCCACCTCAACAGGAATCTCTCCATGTTCCAGCTCTTCGTCAGCATAATCAGTTTTCTTGAAAGCCATCACTGCTTCATTGAAAACTACATCTCGACTGGTGATACACCTTCTGTGACCTGGCTCTAAGCACCATAGCCTATAAGCTTTGACTCCTTCAGGGTATCCCATGAACATGCACTTCAGAGCTCTAGGTTCGACCTTGTCTTGCCTAATATGAGCATAGGCCACACAGCCAAATACTCTCAGTCTGTCGAGACTAGGTGGCTGTCCCGACCAAAATTCTTCAGGTGTCTTCATTCCCAAGGCAGTCGAGGGACATCTATTTATCAGGTAACCTGCTGTCGAAACAGCTTCCGCCCAAAACACCTTCTTCAATCCAGCACTAACCAACATGCATCTAACCCTTTCAAGGATTGTTCGATTGAATCTCTCAGCTAAGCCATTTTGTTGAGGAGTACCTGCTACAGTCTTATGCCTTGCAATCCCAGACCCAACACAGTAACTGTCGAAAGCTTCGTTGCAGAATTCAAGGCCATTGTCGGTTCTCAACCTCTTAACCTTTCTGCCAGTCTGAGTTTCGACTAGAATCTTCCAACTTTTGAAATTCTCAAAAGTTTCATCCTTCGTCTTCTGAATGAATACCCATAGTTTTCTGGAATAGTCATCAACGATGGATAGAAAATACCTTTCATCTTCAAGCGCCACAGACCGAAGTCGTTCACTCCGGTGAACTTTTCAATCTCATACTTTGTTGAAGGCATCTTCTCCATGCTCACCGCACCAATTTGTTGTGAATCGGATACCTTTAAACAAAGTATACACGGTTTCTTAATGATCAAGAAACACACAAGGGTTAGGGTTAACAAAGAAAACAAGGTAAAACAACAAGGAACAACAGGGATTGGTTATTAAACTATTATTCTTTCCTTTCTCTTAGAACAAGATTACAAGTATACAAGAATAACAAAATAACCTCTCTCCCTTGAAATTAGGATTTTATCTTCCTATTTTTCCTTATGCCAAGATTGAGAAACTAGCATCCTATTTATAATAAAATAGCACATGCTAACAACCCTAGCAATATTTACTCATGCTAACAACCTTAGCAATATTTACTCATGCTAACAACCTTAGCAATATTTACTCATGCTAACAACCTTAGCAATATTTACTCATGCATGTTAGAACAAACTTCGACTACAACACGCATTACTTGTGAACAGACTTCGACCACACTAGAGTTCGATCCAATGTCTCACAATATATATATAAAGTAGGGGTGTAAATTATGTTGAATGGGCAAGAGGGGTGTGGGAAATAGTTAATGAGTTTAGACAAATGTGATAAATCAATCCAATATAATAAAATCAACTTAACTTAAATCTTAACCAAAATTACTAGGTCTTGTACAAATCACATATAACATTGTATACTCAGGCCAAAAATGGCATGTCACTTACCTAAGTTTTATGGTAAATACAAAATAAACAAAAAATTTTAAGTTTGTGATTTTCAAACAAAAAAAAAACATGTAAAAGAACAACAACATGTTCTACATTAAAAAAAAAAGAATTAATAAATATAATAAAAACTAATTCTTGTACACTTTAATAAAAAAACAACACGTTCTTCATTTTTTTTATAAAAAAATGAATAGAAATAATAATATAAAAATAAAAAAATTATTTAAAAGGATCTATAATAATGAAGAGGGCTCAGAAGAATAATGTGTATGAGAAAGTTACCAACACTTAAAACCAGAGTGGTGCATGATTATCCCTATGAATCATCATAGCCCAAAAAACAAAATAAATAACAATAATAATAATAATAGTAATAATAATAATAAGATGTAAAAGAAAAACATATAAAAACTATGTGAGGATGGATTATTGTTAAGGTTTGTGTGGAAGAATGGTGATTGTGGTATAAGGAAGATGAAGATTGTGGTGAGAGATTTGTATTAATAGAGGTGGGAGTTTGGATTGAAGGTGTCTCCTTTGGCTTGTGTGTGCGTGTTTTATCGTGTGTGAGAGGGAGAGTATTTTGTGTGTGTAATTTTATGGGAATTTTTTGGTGTAATGAAATTGGTTTTGAGACTTTTGGGAGAAGTGTAACAATTGTGGTTTTGTCCAAGTAACTAGTAGTTAGTGGTGGCATGACATGAGGTATATATCCTAATCCTCTTTGGGGTTGTGTCATTCGACTAGGATTGTTGATAGTAGATACTGATACTAAGTATTAATTAAAAGGAAATGCAATAATCATTGCATTATCTGCATATGTAGATGCATTAGTGTGTAGGTTTTCCATCATTGCAGTTGGCATACCATATGGATATTCTCTACTATCAGGGGGATAGTGTAAAACTTAGGAGGAAATAAAGCACAGGGTCTCCTATAGTTGTTTGTGTAATCTTGGGAGTCATTGGGAAATTGGTTAGTTGTGGTGGAGTAATCACCATCTCTGGAAACATTGTCGAGACTGACAGTTGTCTTATAACAGAAGTTGTTTGTGTAATCTTGACATTTATCTTATTGTTGAGAGTATTTGGCTGCGTGGCCTATGCTCACATTAGGCAAGACAAGGTCCAATCTAGAGCTCTGAAATGCATGTTCATGGGATACCCTAAAGGATTCAAAGCTTATAGGCTATGGTGCCTAGAACCATATCACAAGAGGTGTATCACCAGTCGAGATATAGTTTTCAATGAAGCTGAGATGACTTTCAAGAAAATTGATGATGCTGACGAAAAGCTGGAATAAGGAGAGATTCTTGTTGAGGTGGAGCATGTTGATGCTGAACTATGTACCCCAGATAAATTCGAAGAAGAATCAAAAGCTGTTGTCGAAGATGAGGAGAATGATAATGACTACTTGCTAGCAAGAGACAGGTCAAGAAGAGTCATCAAGCCACCTCAGAGACTTGGGTATGCAGATCTTATAGCTTATGCCTTAATCTCTGCAAGTGAGGTTCTCGACGAAGAACCTAGAGACTATAAGGAATTTATGAGGATTCCAAATAAGACTGAATGACTGAAGGCCATGGATGATGCAATGAAATCTCTTCATGATAACAACACCTAGGAACTGATCAAGAAACCTGCTGGAGTCAGGTTAGTCAGATGTAAATGGATTTTCAAAGTTAAGGAAGGAATCGAAGGAGTGACGCCGAAAAGATACAAGGCAGGATTAGTCGTTAAGGGGTTCACTCAGAAAGTAGGCGTTAAATTCAATTATGTATTCTCTCTCCTGTTGTGAAGCAGAGATCCATTCTAATGTTGCTTGTTATAGTGGCACATTTCGACCTTGAACTGGAACAGATGGATGTGAAGACTGCATTCTTGTATGGTGATCTAGATGATACAATCTTGATGAGGCAACTTGAAGGGTATGTCAAAAATGGGAAGTAAGATGATGTGTGAAAGCTAAATAGATCCTTATATAGAATGAAACAATATCTTCGATGGTGGAATAGGAGATTCGACAAGTTCATAGCACGCATAGGTTTCATTGGAAGTCAGTTCGACCATTGTGTTTACTTTAGATTTCGACCTGGTAATTCATTTCTTATTTTTTTGCTTTATGTGGATGATATTCTAATAGCAAGCAACAATGTTGAAGATGTAATGAGGGTGAAGGCCGAACTCAATAAGGATTTCAACATGAAGGATCTGTGAGATGCGTCCAAGATTCTTGGGATTAACATCCAAAGAGATTGAAAGCAGTCAAAGTTATGCTTATCCAAGAGGCATACCTACGGAAAATTCTCGAAAAGTTTGGTATGTCGAATTCAAAGCCTGTTGTGACTCTGACAAACCCTCAATTCAAGACGAGTATATATATCATTGTCCCAATACTGAGTTCGAAAGAGCTTATGTGAATAAAATTATATATGCTAATATAGTGGGTTCTTTGATGTATGTTATGGTCTGTATTAGACCCGACATAACATATGCAGTAAATCTTGTAAGCAGGTACATGGCGAATCCTGGAAAGGCTCACTGGAAAACATTGAAGTGGATTCTAAGGTACATAAATAGGTCTCTGAATAGATTCATAATTTATGGTGGAGCCTTGGGTGAATATAGTAAATCAGCAATCGAAGGATATGTCGACTCAGATTATGCAGGTTGTATGAATTCCAAAAAATCTATTTCTGGATATGTGTTCACTATGTTTGGCACAACAATTAGTTGGAAAGCAACACTTTAGAAGGTTGTTGCCTTATCAATTACTGAATTGGAATATATCACCCTAACTGAAGCTGTGAAGGAAGCATTGTGGCTTGAAGGTTTTGCAAAGGAGTTGAAACTTCAAGGTCGAGTTGTCACTGTTAAATGTGATAGTCAAAGTGCAATACACCTGTCAAAGAATTCAGCCTATCATGAGCGAACCAAGCACATTAATTGAGGTTGCATTTCATAAGAGGGGTAATCAAGCATGGAGAAGTCCAAGTGCTGAAGGTTTCGACAGATCATAATGTTGCTGATATGATCACCAAGATGTTGCCCAATTGCAAGTTTTTCCAGTGTATGCAGTTGATAAAGTTGCATGAAGAAAGCTAGTTTGTTGCTTGATGGTAGATTTAAATACAATGTGAAGATTTTTGAGATATTGGATCAAACTCTAGTTAGCATGTCGTCGAAGTTTTCTCACATGCTGTTGTCGAAGACCTACATGTTGTAGTCAAATTATGTTCTAGTATGTAGTTATCGAATTGGACTTTGTGTTAAGGATCCAATTGTTTAAGTTAGCTTGTACCCTAAGTTAGCTTGTAATGGGTAATTGTTAAAAAGTCTATTAGTTTAGTATGTTAGGTTTTATTATAAATAACATACTAGTCTCTCATCTTAAGTGTGGTGTGACAAAACCTAATTAGGGTGAGAGAGGGTTATTTGTTATTGTTGAGTACTTGTAATCTGTTTTATAGAGAAAGTAAAGAATAACAGTTATAACCAATCCTTGTCGTTCTCCTTGTTTTTTCTAAACCCTAACCCTTGTGTGTTTCTTGATCATAAAGAAACTGAGTATATTTTGTTTTAAGGCATCCTAATTTACAACAAATAAAAATAGAATGATTGGGCCAAATATGACAATCTAGGAAAATTAGTGGGAGGATGGAATAAGAAGTATTTTAGGTTGGGACAAGTTCATAATTTTGAGAAGTTTAACCTTAAGTATAAGTTTAGGAGATAAACCTGGGTTTAGGGATAATTTTTACAGTATGTAGAACTTGGAAACAAAAGAGAAGGAGGCAAAGCTGGATAGAGGTTGAAGGAGAAGAATTCAAGGGATAATTTCATTCTTTTTAGGGAAATCAAGGTAGGGGACGTGCTTCTATAATGGGTGTTAAAGCATGAGGGGTAGATGGAGGGACCCTTAACCTCCTTAGGATTGGGTGTTTTGATTCATAATTCTGAATTGTGATGCTATGATAGTTGTTATATCATGATTGTCGTGTTTTCTTATGAATCAATATTTGAATAATGATTTATGGTGTTAATATGTATGATTGTGTGATTGAAATTATATTTAATTTACCTTGATTCTATATGTATGAAAATCTACCATGGATGGATGTTTGAAGATTGTGACCTTAAGTGTGCTAATTGTGATTTAGAGATGATGAACATGATGATATTGTTCTAATATGTTGTTGATTCATGAACCCATGGAGTAATATATGAGTTTAGAGTACTATAACAGTAGGAAATTGGATTAATTTGATAGATTTTCATAAAATAAGTTGTTGTCACATAAGGTAGTTTTTGGATAGTTAAAAACCATTATTTATTTATTTTGCAAAAACTCGTAGTATGAGTCAACCTATAACCCTATGCGCCGACCTCCAACCAACGAAATTGGAAATTTTCAAAAAAAATGTACAGTATGCATCGATGCATACAAGCTATGAGTCAACCTGTAGCTGGCAGAATTGCCCATGCATCGACCTATAACCCTGTGAGTCAACCTCTGGCTACCATAATGCATGTTTTGTCTTTTGGTGCACTGTCTAACAATTTTGGCCATGACTTTTGATTCGTAAGTCCAAATGATTTGTCGTTTGAAGCGTTAGAAAGCTAACGCGATTTACTATCAATTGGAATTAGTTTCAAGGTCTGATTAGGTTGTGATAACATGAATAATTGATTAGATTTGTGTGAATTTGATTATGTTATAATGTTGAGAATGTTAATTGCAATTGGTTAACCATGTAAATGTTGGATATTGATGATGTTTCTATAATGGTGTGGTTATAATAATGTTGTGTGGAAGATGCTTATATGTGTCGGCAATGAATTGTTGAGTAAGAATAATTATGGTGATTGTTAAATATGTTGCATATTTAATTATACATATGTTATGTTTATGTTGAGTATGTTGCTAGTGGCATACACAGTCAGAAGAGGGACCAATGTGCATGTGTTATTGTTGTATGCTGAAAATCCATGCATTCATGTTGTCGGAACTTCGTTTCTTTTAGAGAGCTTCGATCTTATGGTGATGGATCGGGTGCGAGTAGCTAATTCCTATTATGGGGGATTAGTGAAGCGTTACCTATGGTGATTTTAGCGATCTGTTGTGCTCCGGTTCCAAGAGGGAATCTGATCCTATGGTAGGGATCAGGGAGCAAAATGAACCTGAATGTTCATATTTGGAACCACATGCATGTTGAGTCGGTCTTGAGTACATTGCATAAGTGTTGCATTTTTATTGATTATTGTTGATGTGTTTTTGGATGGGAATACTTAATATGTTAGTGTTGATTGAGTAATGTGTATGTTATTTCTATGTGATAATCTACTCCCGCTTGTTTTCACCGTTAATTATTGAAGTGTATTATTACCCCTTTACTTTAATGTTGTCCACCATGGACAACTTGGAGATACTCATGAGTAACATTGTTGAAGTAAGTGGAAGATGACTATTGGAGTGGCTTCCGTTAGTTGTAGTTTTTTTAGTAGGGTATTGCTCTAATAATGTAACATCGGGCTGGGAACATTTACTTTCACTTGTTTTGTTTTGTTTTGTTGAAGTTACTATTTATGTTTGGTTGAGATCTCAAAGTTATGGCGAGTTGAATAATGCAACTCATTTTCTTGCGTTATGAAATTTGAAGTTTATGAGACTAAATATCATGGGTTGCAATATTGTGTTTATTTGATTTAATAATGATTTCATTGCGATGATACCCTAAGTGAAGGTGAGCATGCGATGACATGTTATAAATAGTTATGTTATAACCTGTGTTATAGAGCAGACAGTGTTTGATTGTGCGTGACATCCGAATGGTTGCATTTTGTTTAATTAAATTCCATATTAAATTGTATGTGGGGTTTAGGGTGTTATATTTTTTATCTCACATCTCCACTTCTATTGAACATATTGGGTCAAAAATCTAAAGCTAACACATATATAACAAGTATATAAGAAGTCCACATATAAGAAATGTAACATCTTATAAAAGTGTTCTTTGATGATAAGTATGTATATAAATATAGAATGGTTAGTGATTTTAAAATTGTTTAGATATTTTTGGGCCTATATTATATTCTTTAATACATTTCCATTTGTGGTGATTATGGATTAAATATATAAAATCCCTTTACAGTTGAATTCATTGATTTTATTTCATATATGCTAACATATTTAATTGTATTTTCATATTCAGAGTCTAAAAAGGAAGATAGTTTATTAGGTATTTACAAAAATCCAACAACTTATTTGTTGATATTAGATTTATAACCGTTATGGAAGCAATCCAAAGTAGCATATGTGCAAATGCTTTAGACCCGATTAACTAAGGGAATTTCTTATCCAACCATATAGGGTGAAAAACACCCTATAGAAAATTGAAAATGTCCTTCAGATTTCGGAGATGTATCTTCGGACACACTATCCACCAGTTTTATGACGCACCAAACGAGTGCCACCTTAGATTAATACAAAAATTATTTCGGAGATTCATCTTCGTGAATTTTCAACAAATATATTGATAGTTGAGCAGTCGAATATATGTATCGGAGATGCATCTATGGAGGTATAGGGCGAGATTTTGAATTTTTTTTATCAACTTTGCATGTCAGATATTTTTGAAGATGCATCTCTAGAATAATTTGATAAAACACTCACCAGCATGATCACACATCCATACTTGTTTTCTACTCTAATCCCTTACCAAAAACCCTTCCATTCTCAAACCACATTTTCACTATAAATCTTAAATTTTGTGTTTCGTCACATCAAAGGGAGCAAAAAAGCTAGAATTCCAGGTAAAGATCATTTATTTCAAGCGCCATTGCTCACATTAATCTTGTTTTAAGTCTAAAAAACGTGTGTTTTATCCAAAGATACATCTCCGGAGTCTCATCAAAGGTACCTGTCTATTATCATTTTTCCAGTTCTGTTGACATTATTAGCATATATTGAGTATTTTATTGTAACTATTTTCATTAGATATGGTGCACCCCAATGTTTTCTCCAAACATGTTGTGTCTCAGAATTCCAAAGGTGTTATTATGAAAGAGGTAAATGTTGGCAACCAATTTAAAAATGAGAAAAAGTTTGAAGTTTGTGATCACATGCTTCAATGGATTCGTATGGAGGCCTTCAAACTAGGATTTGGTGTGGTAATTGGAAGGTCTGATAATGGTTCGGATGAAAGAGGTGCATTTGTGACAATGACATGTGAAAGAAGTGGGAAATATATACTTGCTCTCTGAAATTTTAAACGAGATGACATCGGTTAAAGAAAATGTGAATGTTCCTTTAAGTTGTGTGGTTATATATTGGCAAACAAGAAATAGAGATTTAATGTCATATGTGATGTACATAACCATGACTTATATGAAAAGTTAATCGGTCATCCAATCATGTGTCACCTCATGCCGGAAGAGAAGGAATGCGTTTCAAACATGACATTGAATTTGGTTCAACAGAAAAACATACTTGCAACTTTGAAACGTAAAAGACCCGAAAATATCTCAAAAATCAAGCAATTGTACAATATTCGTTACAAAACAAACAAGGCGTTGAGGGGGAATATAACTGAAATGAAACAACTCTTAAAACTGTTGGATGATAACATTTATGTTTCCAGGCAGTGTTTTAAAAACCGGACCGGTCATCGAACCGGTGAGGATACTGGGTCACTGATTTATCGGTTGAACCACTGGGTCACTGGTCGAACCGCATGACTAAACCGGATTAAATCGGATAACTCGGTTGAATAGACTTGTCATTATATAGATATAAAACCGGTCGAACCGAATGATTCAGTTTCTAAAAAAATATAACTAGTACTTAAATTTTTTGAAAATATTATATCATAAATTCACAAGTTCATAATTTAAATTTAAATTTTAAACAAATGTATCACACATAACAAAATAATACAAAATTACAAAATAATTGCAGCATAATCTAATTTTAAACAATTTTTTTTTTTATTTTTATAACTTTTGCATTTAAATTTTAATTAAAAAATAAAAAATGCATTAGAACCGGTCCAACCCTAAACCCGGTTTTTCCTGGTCTAACCCGATTTTTCTCGGTTTTTTCCGGTTTGATGACACAGACGATCGAACTAGTAAACCAGACCGGTTACTAGGCCGGTTCCCGGTCCAACCGGTCCGACCGGCCGGTCCGGTCCGGTTTTTAAAACACTGTTTCCAGGTACTGGACATGTGAGGACAGAATGACCGTTAGAGATATATTTTGGACTCATCCTGATTCCATTAAGTTGTTCAACATGTTTCCTACTATGCTCACCATTGATTCAATGTACAAGACCAAAAAGTACAGACTTCCATTATTGGAGATGGTTGGTGTTACCTCTATTGAAAAGACCTATTATATCGGGTTTGCATTTCTAGGGAGCGGAAAAGAGGAGAATGTTACTTGGGTCTTAGAGGTGTATCAGGAAATGTTGAAGGACCAAGAAGAAATGCCTAAAGTCATTGTTATCGACTACATTCCGTTTTGACAAATTTTGTTGTAAAGGTATTTTCTACTTCTTATGTATTACTTTGTAGGTATCATATAACAAAGAATGTGAGAAGTCGGGTTAAACTCGCGGTAGGGACGAAATAGATAAAGGTAACATAAATGGGGAAAACGAGTGTGATAGTGGAAAAAATAATGGATGCATGTAATCTTATAGTAAATTATTCTACTAAAGAGTTATATACCAATCCCGCTATACATTTCAGGAAGGTCTGCGAGAAATATCCAAATTTGTTGAAATATGTTGAAAGCATAATTATTGACTACGTGAATGAGAAAATTGTTTGTGCATGGACCAGGCAGCTTAGACACCTTGGGAATACAACAACAAACCAAGTTGAGTCTGCCCATGCTACATTGAATAATTTGTTTGGAAATAGTATGGGCAATTTGTATAGAGATTGGAACTTCGTCAACCAAATGATCCAGAACCAACATAATGAGATACATATATCATTTGATCGGAGCATCACAGTTTTGGAACACAGATTTAAAGACAACAATCTTTATTCTCAGTTGGTCGACAACATATCTCGAGCGGGTTTGAATTACATTTTTTACAAAGCTAAACAATCTTATAATGTAGGATCCGATAACACAAAGTTTGGATGCACAATTGTGATAACCAATGGTTTTCCATGTGCTTGTCTTATTGTAAAGAAGTTAAAACTTGGTAGTGCGTTAAGAATGGATGAAGCTTGCAATCATTGGAAAAGGCTTATGTTTGATGGTGATGGTGTCATAAAAGTGGTAAATCGAATATCTCTATCTTTACTGAATGGGATGTGATACAAGAGAGGTTTTTGAAAGCTAGTGACAATATAAAACTCCACATAAAGAACAATCAAGAAATATTTCTTATCCATAAATCACTGACTTGAAATTACTCTCTCAACCGGTAAAAGTTTAAGCTCAATGAGCACACCTCTTTTGCATATATGCAATACAAAATGACTTTTTTTATCAAAACAAACTTAATGCATATCATTAATCAAAACATGTTCAATACAAGGAGGATAAATTAAATAAATTATGTAACACCCCAAAAATTTAAAATTATTTATCTAAATGATTATTTGTGAATTTTGATTTATTTATATGATGTATATTGATGTGTGGCGGGGAAATAAGAGGATTATTTGGTGATGAATAGAATTATGTAGATTTAAATAATTTAGTTTATATTATTTGGGATTATAATAATAATAAAATAGATATTAAGGTGAAAAAGGAGAATGAGGGCATGATAGTAATGTTGTGGGGAATAAGTGAAGGCATAAGAGGTATACCATAAAAAGGGTTCCAGAGGTAACAAAGACAAAAGAGAAAAAGCCATGGAGAAAAGGCTAGGGCACAGAGAATCAAAAGGGGATTTCCGTAGGAAATGCGAAGGAAGAGAGATTGATTGCTAGAAATTGAGGTAAGGGGGTGATATTGTTTATTATGATTGGTATGGATTAAGGTAGATGTAGGTTGTTGTATGTGTGGTTTTTACTTATGAATAACATTATGTAAGTATTGATTATGATGTTTGATATGCCATTGATATAATTATGATTTTAAGTGTTTTAAATGGTGATTTAGAGATGATGTATTGAGGTTGTGATGTATTTACTTTCCTTGATTCACATAGCATATGATATGATATGTTTTGGAGTTGTTTGAGGTCAACATATGATGTTTGGGGTATGTTGCAAGGCTGAAAAATAGGAGAGATCACACAAAATCGCGAAAAAATAAGGATTTTCTGGGCCCTTCTACGGCCCGTAGCATCCCCCTAGATTTTTGCACCAGGAATATGCCCAAAGTGAGTCTTTGGCAAAGGCGTGCTACGGGTCATAGCCCCTTGCTACAGGCGACCGTAGTAGGTCCCTGGATTTTGTACTACAAAATCGTTTTGGCCATAACGTTTGAGCCGTAAGTCCAAATACCGTTAGAAGCGTTAGAAAGCTAATGCACAGGGCTATAACATGAAAGTGATTGGTGAAATGTTTTATTAATATTCAGGTTTCTATTATATAGATGTTTGTAAAGGGTTGTTTGCTCGATTAGCGAATCGTGAGTTGTAATGAAGTAACATGATTGAGTGTATATGGTTTTGCAAATGTAAAGTTATTGCTATTAATGTCGGTTGTTGATTATTGTGAATGATGAGTAATATTATATGTTATGATGAAGTTTGATTATGTTATTATATTTATGTTTCTACGATGATGTTGCTAAGATGTTGATGTTGGTGATGTTGCTATGATGATTGAAATTGATGATGTGCATTTTTAATGTGTATACATGCTATGTGATATTGATTATATGATGAATATATGAATGATGATGCGATTAACTAGTCGTGGTCGAATTATTAATGTTGTTTTGCATCATGCATTTATAGCATTTTGGACGTTGGTCCGCCCATTTTGTTTGGATGTTGGTCCGCTTATGTTGAGCTTCAATCCCATTGTGCAGATTGAGTGCATTTATGTTATGCTCCGGTTCCAAGAGGGAATCGATTCTATGGTGGGGATCTTTGGAGGGTGATGAACCAGGTGTTCATAAAGAATTGGTACCACATACATTTGAGTCAAAATGTTGTTGCGTCCTATGTGGCATTGCATAAAATGTTGTTGATGATGTTGTGACGTGATGATCCTTGTGAACTATGTGAGTATATGATGACTTTGATGATGAAAGATATGTTATTATTGTGATGTTGTATAGGTGAGAAAGATGTATTGATGTATAATATGTGTTGATATTATGATATTTTCAACTACTAAATATTTTCTTATATCTTTTATAATGAATTATGATTACTCACCTTCTGTTTGAATGTTGCAGCCACGTGGACAACACGTAGATATTTAGGAATAGCTCGTAGAAGCATGAAGGTAGCTTTGGAGAAATTTATGTTATTTCTGTTATTTATAGAGGTGTCTTCCTCTGATATGACACATCGGGGTGAGAACGCTCAAGTTTGATATTATGTTATTTTGGTTAACATATTTCAAGAGTTTGAGATGTTAAATTGATTTAAATTTCAATTTTTGACGAGACTAAGATATTTTGGTATTATAAAGTTGAATGAATTTTATTTTATGATTATGATTCCGCTGCAAAGTTTTTATATATGTGTTGAAGTTATAAAATAAAATGATGTTATAAATGTGGTAAATTGTGTTACGGAGCAAGATAAATTATTATGAATATTTTCCATGAAGTGTGAGACCCTTGAGTAGGTGAATTATGTTGAATTATCCTTAATATTTCGTGAATTATTCTATGGGGTTATAAGGGTGTTACATTAGTGGTATCAGAGCAGGTCAATCCGTTTGACCATGTTGTTTAATTATGTTTGTTCCTTAGTATGCGACATGTGTGTGAAAACATTATCAATGCTTGTTTTATTTTCCATTTGCATGTTGGGAATGAAACAAGTGGGGGAGAAGCATCTGCTTCTCTTGAATATTCTAACTGTTGAGAGCTTGGATATCGTGTTGCTGCGTGCGAGAGTGCAGTGTTGGATAATTCAAATGTTTTGAGAAGGTGTGATCCTTGAGGGAAGACGGTCAGGTGTTCTCGTTGGTCGCTTCCTAGTGATGAGGAAGGTAATGTTTTGGCTAGATTTGGGCCTGTGATGTTGGAGTATCTTAATGTGTTTCCTAAGGATGGGAAGAATTTGTCTTTAGTTAGAACCAATTGATGTTATTCTTGGAGTGGATTGGTGGGAATTAAATCATGTGTTTACCAGTCGTTTGGATGAGTGGTGTAGTGCGCTGCAGATTACGGGAGCTCAGGCAATGCCAAAGCTATGTTGTTTCTGACACTGAAGATATTGTGGATTCAAGATTCTTGTATGCCGACTAAGTTGGGATGTCTTTAGGGAGAATGATAAGGTATCATTGATGTTGAATTCTCTGAGAATAGAGAGCAATGTGATGGCTAGTGTTATGCCAATGATGTGTGATCCCTGATGATTTCTTAAAAGATATCTGCGAATTGCCTTCAGACCATAAAGTTGAGTTCGATGAAGGTAAAAGGATTCTTAGGATGTGAGACTTGTGTGGAAAGGCTAGACCTTGTTGTTCCTTCTATGAAGGGAGAAATGGTAGTATGGTGATAAATACTCTTGCTAATGGATCTGTTACTACTACTTTTGTGTGTTCGGGTTATCCCTTGACTATTTTTGGGGAGAATTTTGTGATGGATTTGGTGTGTCTACCTTTGCACTAAATTTATGTCATCCTTGGAATGAACTGATTAGAGTTCAACTATGTTCATATCAACTGTTATAGTAAGACCGTGAGGTTTCCTAAGTTTGGTGATAGTCGATAGTTGACATTTTTGTCTGCTAAGAAAGTGGATGAACTTCTAGAAGATGAAGCCTGGATGTTTGCAATGTTTGCATTGTTGCAAGTTGATCGTGAAACTACAAGAGTTAAATTACCTGTTGTTTGTGAATTTCCAGATGTATTTCCATACGACATAAGTGATTTTTCTCTAGAGTGTGAAGTAGAGTTTGTGGTGGAATTGATACCAGGTACGAGCCTGGTGTCAATGGCTCCCTATAGGATGTCATCTTATGAGTTAGGTGAATTGAAGAAACAATTGGAAGAATTGCTTGAGAAGAAGTTTG
The DNA here is from genome assembly GCA_963859935.3 of Lathyrus sativus. Classification (NCBI taxonomy): domain Eukaryota; kingdom Viridiplantae; phylum Streptophyta; class Magnoliopsida; order Fabales; family Fabaceae; genus Lathyrus; species Lathyrus sativus. The sequence continues at coordinate 739,177,367 of OZ012735.1, read as the reverse complement.
TTTGACCGAGTGTTTCTCTGTGGGGTGCTCCTTGTTGTTAGTTAAGAAGAAAGAAGATAATATGAGGTTGTGTGTTGATTACAAGCAGTTGAATAAAGTGACTATCAAGAATAAATATCCACTTCTGAGAATTGACGACTTGATGGATCAGTTAGTAGGTGCTTGTGTGTTCAGCAAGATTAACTTGAGGTATGGTTATCATCAGATTTGTGTTAAACTAGATGATATTCTGAAGACAACTTTCAGGACGAGGTATGGTCACTATGAATACACTGTGATGTTGTTTGGGGTATCCAATGCACCTGGTGTATTCATAGAGTATATGAATCAGATTTTTCATGAGTATTTGGATAAGTTTGTCGTGGTCTTCATGGATGATATTCTGATCTACTCTAAATCAGAAGAAGAGCATGTTGAGCTTTTGCGAACTATGTTGCAAAAAGAGAAGAAGTTGTATTCAAAACTTTCAAAATGTGAGTTCTGGTTAAAGGAAGTGAGTTTTCTTGGCCATTTAATTTCGAGTGGTGGGAATGTTGTTGATCCTTCTAAGATTAATGTTGTGTTACAATTGGAGACTCTGAAGTTTGCTACTGAAGTACGAATATTTCTTGGGCTAGCTGGTTATTATCGCATGTTTATTGAAGGCTTTTCTAAGATGGCATTATCTTTTACTCAGTTGACTCGAAAGGGTCAAGCTTATGTGTGGGATGTTGCGTGTAAGGAGAGTTTTGTGGAATTGAAGAAGAAGTTGACGACTGCTTCAGTGTTGATTTTGCCTAATTTGAGTGAGTCTTTTATAGTATATTATGATGCATCGAAGACGGGTCTTGGTGGGGTACTAATGCAGAATGGTCAGGTCGTTGCTTATGCTTCTAGAAAACTGAAGGTTCATGAAATGAATTATCCTACGCATGACTTAGAATTGGCAGTTGTATTGTTCATGTTGAAAATTTGGAGACATTATCTTTTTGGCTCTAAATTTGAGGCATTCAGTGATCATAAGAGTCTGAAGTATTTGTTCAATCAGAAAGAGTTGAATATGAGGTAGAGAAGGTGGCTTGAACTTCTGAAAGATTATGATTTTGATTTGAGTTACCATCCTGGTAATGCAAATGTGGCAGTTGTTGTTGACAAATGGGAAGTCCTTGCATATGTCGATCCTTATGGTGAGAGAGTTGGAATTGATCGAACAATTCAGAGACATGAGTTTGGTGTGTGAAGTGACTTCTAACAATGTGAAATTAGGGATGTTAAAGCTGACTACTGGTATTCTTTAAGAAATCAAAGGAGGTCAGAAATTTAATTTGAGATTGGTTGATCAGTTGACCTTAATTAACCAAGGTGACGGGGTGAATTATGAGTCGATGAGGATGGTGTGATGAGGTTCAGAGATAGAGTGTGTGTTCTAGATGTTCCAAAAATTAAGAAAATTATTCTTGAAGAAGGACATCTAATTAGGTTAAGTATTTATCCTGGTGCCACAAAGATGTATTAGGATTTGAAGAAGTTGTTTTGGTGGCCAGATATGAAGAAGGGTATTGCTGAATTTGTTTACTCGTGTTTGACTTGTTAGAAGTCAAAGATTGGACATCATAATCCTTTAGGTCTAATGCAACCGTTGAATATTCCAGAATGGAAATGGGATATTATTTCCATGGATTTTGTGTTGAGTTTGCCGAAGACTGCGAAGGGAAATGATTCAATTTGGGTGATTATGGATAAATTGACTAAGTCGGGTTATTTCTTACTGATGAAGATTAATCATTATACACAGAAGTTAGCTGAGATGTACATTGAGGAAATTTTGAAGTTGCATGGGATACCTTTGAGCATTGTGTAAGACAGAGATCCGATATTTACGTCGAGGTTTTGGGGAAGTATGCATAATGCCTTGGGTACTAAGTTGAGGTTGAGTTCTGCATATCATCCGCAGACAGACGGTTAGACAAAGAGGACTATCTAGTCTTTGGAGGGTTTGCTAAGGGCTTGTATGTTGAACTAAGGAGGATCTTGGGATAACCACTTGCCGTTGATTGGGTTTACGTACAACAGCAGTTTTCATGCTAGTATTAGAATGGCACCATATGAAGCGTTGTATAGTAGGAGGTGTAGAATTCCATTATGTTGGTATGAGTCAGGTGAGAGTGTTATACTCGGACTTGAGATTGTGCAGGAGACAACTGAGAAGATCAAGATGATCCAAGATAGGATGAGAGCTTCACAGAGTCGTCAAAAGAGTTATCATGATAAGAGGAAGAAAGAACTTGAGTTCCAAGAGGGAGATCACATGTTTTTGAGAGTTAAGCCGGTAACTGGTGTTGTTCAAGCTTTGAAATCTAGAAATCTCACTCTCCACTTTGTTGGTCCATATCAGATTATGCAGAGGATATGAGAAGTCGCTTATTACATTGCTTTATCGCCACCACTTGCGAATCTTCATGACGTGTTTTATGTATCACAATTGAGAAAATACATTCTGGATCCTTCGCATGTGATCCAAATGGATGATGTACATGTGAGAGATAACCTGATAGTTGAAGCATCACCTGTGCGGATAGAAGGTCGGGAAGTGAAGCAGTTGTGTGGTAAAGAGATTGCCTTGGTGAAGGTAGTGTGGGGTGGACCGGCTGGTGGAAGTATGACTATGGAGCGTGAGGATCAGATGAGGGAGTCCAATCCGACTCTGTTTTCCTCAGATAATTTTCAGGGACGAAAATTCTTTAAGTGGGGGAGAGTTGTAACACTCCAAAAATTTAGAATTATTTATCTAAATTATTATTTATGAATTTTGACTTATTTATATGATGTATATTGATGGATGGTGGGGAAATAAAAGGAATATTGGGTGATGAATAGACTTATGTAGATTTAAATGATTTAGTTTATATTATTTGGAATAATAATAATAATAATAAAATAGATATTAAGGTGAAAAAGGAGAATGAAGGCATGATGGTAATGTTGTGAGGAATGAGTTAGGGCATAAGAGGTATACCATAAAAAGGGTCCTAGGGGTAACAAATACTAAAGAGAAAATTAGAGAGTTTTGGTTCATTCTGTACAATCGTGAAATTAGAGAAAAAGTTGTGGAGAAACGACTAGGGCACGGAGAAACAAAAGAGGATTTCCGTAGGAAACGCGAACGAAGAGATACCGATTTCTAAGAATTGAGGTAAAGAGGTGTCGCATCGCTGCAAAGAGGGGCCGACAAGGACAAAAGAGTCGCCACCGTTCGTTATTTATCCCAAAGAGAAGGAAAATAAACGACCAGAGAAAACCAATGAAAAGGGAATAAGACAGGTCATCGCAATCAAATCTTGGGTTCGGGAGTCGGTTACGCAGGGGGAAGGTATGAGAACCCCTCACGTATGTTGTACTCAACGGGATCCACGCTTGTTGTCTATCTAAAAGGGTGTAAAAAACAAACTATCTAAGGCTGCTGCTAAACGGAGGAACGGAAAGAACTGACTCGATAGGACATCGCCGCCCTATGCCTACGTATTCCCTCGTGCAATGGGAAAGTCAGAGTCAACGTAGTTCGGGAAACTACGGGGGGGGGGGGGGGGGATTGCTCGCCAAGACATCACGTCTCGTGCCTACGTATTCTCATATGGTATGAGAAATCAGAGCAAAACGTAGTTCAGGCTAACTACGGGTAAACAGGGTGTTCTCGATCGCACGGGGAGTGAGAGAAACATAATTTACATAATAAAAATAAAAATAAATTGCAAAACATAATTGAGAAACAGGCTAACTAAAATATTTTGCAAAACATAATTTACATAATAAAAATAAATTGAGAAAACAAAACAGAATGGGGTTTATTAATGAAAACAGGGAGGGTTAAGAGAAAAATGGGGATACAAGGGCCAAACGATGGGCCTAAGGCCCAATTACAGTTCACGTAAAAATGAAAAGAACAAGAAACGGAACGGAGCCTTTCTTCATCTCGCTCGCCACTCTCAATGTCTCTCCGTCTCACTCTGTACTTAAACCCTCTCCTCTATTCTCAATCATCCACAAACTCAACAAACGCAATAACTTCCTTTCCACTTTGTTTCAGTTTGAGTCTGAGCGTGAATTTTGAAGGAGAAGATTGAAGTATTGGGTTTCCAAGTTGAAAGATCTGACAAATGGGTTTCACGTTTTGTTTGAAGCTTTGGTGTGAGATTGACGAGATTCTGGGTCTGTTCTGGGGATTAAGGTTTGATGAAGATTAAGGAGTTGAAGGTTTTGGTGTGATGATTCCGGCGAATGGTTTTTCTGTTGGGTTATCGGAAATGGGAACACGGTGGTGAACAGGGTAATAGGCGGAGGATTTGCGAATTTTGCAGGAGGAGTTTGTGTTGTGTGGTTGAGAAATGGGTTTTTCGTTTAGGTTGAAGGTGATGTTTCATTGGGTTGGTTTTCGCGTTGATGAAGAGAAGAGGAAATTTGGGTGTGTTGCTGGAAATGGGTTGTTTGTTGTGGTCCACAATGAAGGTGGAGTTTTCTGGTTTTTGGATGATATGGGTTTCGATGGTTTGTGGAAAGGTGGAAGGAAATGGTTCTGAGAATGGTTTGAAGGAAGGTGATGAAGGTGGAAGAGAAAGTTTGAGTTGATTGTTGGTTTCACGCGGTTGTTTTAGGTTGAAGAGATTTTTAACGGTGATGTTTGTGGCGAACGCTAATGGCGTTTTTCGGAAAAAGATGAAGTGGTTGAAGGTGAAAGATTTGCAGAAGAAAATGGTGATGAAGTGTGAATGGGGGAAAGTGGAAGGAGAGGGTTTCGTTTGGCTCTGTTTTGGAGAGTTTGAATATTTGTGTGTGAGTGAGTTTCGGAGGTTGTTGCCGGATTTTTGTTACAAGATGATGAAGGTTTTTCTGGGTTTTGAAAATGGTTGGGGTCTTGTAGAAGAAGAAGAAGGTCAGAGATGTGTTTATCGAAGGTTTTTTTTGCAGAAGGTTATTCATGGTGATGATGAATTTCTGGGTAATGGTTAATAAACATGATGAAGATGAATGTGAACTGGGTTAGTTAAGGTGATGATGAACATCAATGGTGGATGAATGTTATTGCTGAAAAACGGGTTATTGTTGGGTTGTTCATCAATGGATGGTGCTTGGAGGTGATGAGTTTGGATGAGGGCTGATGGAGAAATGGGCGGCTGACCTAGGGTTTTTCCTTGCTGATGAAGGTGGGAGACAAACAGTGCGGCTAGGGTTGAAGGAAATTGATGATGAATAGTGGCTTAAATACCCAAATAGTGACACGTGGCACTGACAATGGTTAATGATTTTTACCTAATTTTGTGCTAATTAATGTTGTTGATTAATGGGTTAAATGTTGTTAATTAAAGTACTGAAGAAGAATTCAATGATTAATAATAACATTCTTGGCGACTTCACTATGATATTTCCCTAGTTAATTTTTCATCCCCAGCAGAGTCGCCAGCTGTCGCATCGCTGCGAAGAGGGACCGACAAGGACAGAAGAGTCGCCACTGTTCGCTATTTATCCCAAAGAGAGGGAAAGCAAACGATCAGAGAAAACCTACGAAAAGGGAATAAGACAGGTCATCACAACAAAATCTTGGGTTCAGGAGTCGGTTACGCAAAGGGAAGGTATGAGCACCCCTCACGTCTGTTGTACTCAACGGGATCCACGCTTGTTGTCTATCTAAAAGGGTGTAAAAATAAACTATCTAAGGTTGCTGCTAAATGGAGGAACGGAAAGAACTGACTCGATAGGACATCGCCACCCTATGCCTACGTATTCCCTCGTGCAATGGGAAATTCAAAGTCAACGTAGTTCGGGAAACTATGGGGGGAATTGCTCGCCAAGTCATCGTGTCTCGTGCCTACGTATTCTCATATGGTATGAGAAATCAGAGCAAAATGTAGTTCAGGCTAACTACGGGTAAACGGGGTGTTCTCGATCGCACGGGGAGCGAGAGAAAAGGTAGACGATACTAGCGCACGCATTCTAGCAGTTAGGTGTATTGCTGCTCGACCATTGGAGACTTAGGCGTTACCTGTTTGCGGTAGAACGGACGTAGTATGTCATCGGTTAAAAGGTATCGGGAACCTAAAGGGGAAAAGAGGGAAACGTATGTTCGCCAAGACATCGCCGTCTTGTGCCTACATATTCTCATATGGTATGAGAAATCATAGCAGTTGTAGTTCGACTAACTACATGGATGGGGGAAAAGTGCTCGCTAGGATTATCGCAATCCCATGCCTACGTACTCTCAACAGATATGAGAGATCAGAGCAGCTGTAGTTTGGCCAACTACGGGAAATGGGTCTCGATTGCACGTGGGCAAGAGAAGGGATCTCAATCGCACGGGGGCGAGAGAAAAGGAGTCTCAATCGCCAAGATGCGAGAGAAAAGGTTTGGAACGGAACGCACACGCTGAATCCTAAGACGTAGGAGCAAATGCGTCGCATATTGTCCAAAGGACATAAGTTAAACACTCTAGATGAATGAGAAGAGTCTCCCCACTCATCGTTTCCCATGTATCTATCGCTAAACAGCTCACAACACTCGACGGTTGGAAAAGAGATTGAATTAAAACAAAGTAACCGAACAGAGTGGTTCTGTTGACCCTTGACATTGCGTGCAAGCTCCATTCCAAACTTCTCTTCTTTGATCCTTGATGATGATGAACCGAATCGGGACCAATGTGACGCTAAACCGTCGTAATTCGACTTATAAGAGAAGTCAAACTTTAAGAGGTCGCGTATTGATATCCTTGTCAAAGACAAGATAGAGAAATGATATTGAGAATCATTCTCCAATTGAATCGTGTCACACGGAACAAAAATAGTGGGATCTCGTCTTGCGGATACAAGACTTCATCGATCACAGAAAGTCAAAATAAAATCGAAAGATGGAGAGAAATGAGGAAAGAAAGAAGTGGTCTCGGATCCAAAATTATTCATCAATAATTTGACTAGTAATGAATTGCGGAATTGTCGTCGTTGACCAAAACAAATGAAAATGAACAAAGATGAAATAATCTGTCAAAAAATGAAAACGAGAAGAGAAAAGTGGTCTCGAGATTGTCGTTTCCATTAATAATTTGACGTATAACAACTTGGAGGTCTCGTCATCGACCAAAAAGGTAAAAATGGGACAAAATGGCCAATAAAAAAGAGAAAGAATTTACTAATCTCTAAAAGAACATTAAAGTTCCAAAAGAAAATTTTATAAACTTCTAAAAGAAAAATGTTAGAAAAGTACTAAAAGAAATATTAAAAGAAAATAGTATATAATATATTTACATATTCTAAAAGAAAAAATATATAGAACTTCTAAAATAAAGTAAATAAAATTAATATAATATATATTTACAAAATAGTAATAGTTTAAAATATAAATAGAAACTTAAATTAATATATATATATATATATATATATATATATATATATATATATATATATATATATATATATATATATATATATATATATATATATATATATATATATATATATATATATATATATATATATATATATATATATATATATATATATATATATATATATATATATATATATATATATATATATATATATATATAACTAGAATATTTTGCAAAACATAATTTACATAATAAAAATAAATTGAGAAAACAAAACAAAATGGGGTTTATTAATGAAAACAGGGAGGGTTAAGAGAAAAACAGGGATACAGGGGCCAAACGGTGGGCCTAAGGCCCAAGTACAGTTCACATAAAAATGAAAAGAACAATAAAAGGAACGGAGCCTTTCTTCATCTCGCTCGCCACTCTCAATCTCTCTCCGTCTCACTCTGTACTCAAACCCTCTCCTCTATTCTCAATCATCCACAAACTCCACAAACGCAATAACTTCCTTTCCACTTTGTTTCGGTTTGAGTCTGAGCATGGATTTTGAAGGAGAAGATTGAAGTATTGGGTTTCCGAGTTGAAAGATCTGACAAATGGGTTTCGCATTTTATTTGAAGCTTTGGTGTGAGATTGACGAGATTCTGGGTCTGTTCTGGGAATTGAAGTTTGATGAAGATTAAGGAGTTGAAGGTTTTGGTGTGATGATTCCGGCGAATGGGTTTTCTGTTGGGTTATCGGAAATGGGAACACGGTGGTGAACAGGGTAATAGGCGGAGGATTTGCGAATTTTGCAGGAGGAGTTTGTGTTGTGTGGTTGAGAAATAGGTTTTTCGTTTAGGTTGAAGGTGATGTTTCATTGGGTTGGTTTTTGCGTTGATAAAGAGAAGAGGAAATCTGGGTGTATTGCTGAAAATGGGTTATTTGTTGTGGTCCACGATGAAGGTGAAGTTTTCTGGTTTTTGGATGATATGGGTTTCGATGGTTTGTGGAAAGGTGGAAGGAAATGGTTATGAGAATGGTTTGAAGGAAGGTGATGAAGGTGGAAGAGAAAGTCTGAGTTGATTGTTGGTTTCACGCGGTTGTTTTAGGTCGAAGAGAGTTTTAATGGTGATGTTTGTGGCGAACATTAATGGTGTTTTCCGGAAAAAGATGAAGTGGTTGAAGGTGAAAGATTTGCAGAAGAAAACGGTGATGAAGTGTGAATGGGGGAAAGTGGAAGGAGAGGGTTTCGTTTGGCTTTGTTTTGGAGAGTTTGAATATTTATGTGTGAGTGAGTTTTCAGAGGTTGTTGCCTGATTTCTGTTACAAGATGATGAAGGTTTTTCTGGGTTTTGAAAATGGTTGGGGTCTTGTAGAAGAAGAAGGTCGGAGATGTGTTTATCGAAGGTTTTTTTTTTTGCAGAAGGTTATTCATGGTGATGATGAATTTCTAGGTAATGGTTAATAAACATGATGAAGATGAATGTGAATTGGGTTAGTTAAGGTGATGATGAACATCAATGGTGGATGAATGTTATGGCTGGAAAACGGGTTATTGTTGGGTTGTTCATCAATGGATGGTGCTTGGAGGTGATGAGTTTGGATGAGGGTTGATGGAGAAAGGGGCGGCTGACCTAGGGTTTTTCCTTGCTGATGAAGGTGGGAGACAAACAGTGCGGCTAGGGTTGAAGGAAAGTGATGATGAATAGTGGCTTAAATATCCAGATAGTGACACGTGTCACTGACAATGTTTAATGATTTTTACTTAATTCTGTGCTAATTAATGATGCTGATTAATGGGTTAAATGTTGTTAATTAAAGTACTGAAAAAGAATTAAATGATTAATAATAACATTCTAAAAATTAACTATAACTTAAATCCTAATATAATTCTAATTAATTCTAAAACAAACTAATTAATCTAAACTAACTACTTAATTAATCTAAACAAAAATAAAAAATCTAATTCTAAAAACTAAATGAAACCTGACTATTAATAATAAAAATAAGTTAACCCTAATTTAATACTAAAAACAAAATTTTAATAATATTGAAAATGAATAAATCTAATAAACCTATTTATAAATTATTAATATTAAAAAAAATTATTTCTAATTAAACTCTACTTCTAATAAGAAAATATTTAAACTATTCAAAAAAAACTCTAAATAAAATCCAAAATAAAACTATTAAAGAACACATTTGATAAAAGGCCAAATTCTAGAAATTATTTAAAAAACCCTAATAAAATCAAATTAAAAACTATATTCTAAAACTAAAAAAAAACTAACAAATAGATTTTATATTAAAAATAATATCTATTCTCTAAACAAAATCTAAATAAAAACTATAAAGCAGGAAATAAGAATAAAAATCACACAAAGCAGTGAAACAACAACGGAAAGATCGGGCGAGCACCAAAACGCAACCGAAATCAGCATAGACCGGACCAACAGAAAGAGAACAAACTCCACTCGATTTTGAAATAAATCTCTTTTTCTTGAACTGGTTTAAATCGCCTGAAACGCGAGAAAAGGGGCTGTAATCTCGATAAGCCGCTCCGACTAACAAAATGCACAGTATGCGGTAAATGATATGTAGATGCAAATGAAATGAAACATAAGCCAAATATACTGGAAAAGGTTGGTCAAATTTTGGGGTACAACAAGAGGGTGATCTGGTTTAATATGATTGGTATGGATTAAGGTAGATGTAGGTTGTTGTATGTGTGGGTTTAATTGATGAATAACATAATGTAAGTATTGATAATGATGTTTGATATGCCATTGCTATAATTGTTATCTTAAGTGTGCTAAATGGTAATTTAGAGATGTTGAATTGAGGTTGTGATGTGTTTACTTTCCTTGATACATGTACCATATGATATGATATATTTTAGGGTTGTTGGAGGTCAAAATATGGGGTTTGGAGTCTATTGCAAGGCTGAAAAAATAGGAGAGATCATACAAAATTGCAAAAAAAGGGGGTTTTTTGGGCCCTGCTACGGGTGGCTGTAGCAGCCCCATGGATTTTGGCACCAGGAATGTGCCTAAAGTGAGTTTTTGGCGAAGGCGGGCTACGGGCGGCCGTAGTAGGTCCCTGGATTTTGTACTGCAAAATCGTTTTAGCCATAACTTTTGAATCGTAAGTCCAAATCGAGTACTGTTCGAAGCGTTAGAAAGCTGACACACATGGCTATAACATGAAAGTGATTGGCGAAATTTTTTTTATTAATATTCAGGTTTCTATTATATTGCTTTTTTAAAGGTTCGTTTGCTCGATTAGAGAACCGTGGAGTTATAATGAAGTAACATGATTGAGTGTATATGGTTTTGCAAATGTAAAGTTATTGCTATGGATGTCGGTTGTTGATTATTGTGAATGATGGGTAATATTATATGTTATGATAAAGTTTGATAATGTTATTATATTGATGTCGTTACGACGATGTTGATGTTGATGATGTTGCTATGATGATTGAAATTGATGATATGCATGTTTAATGTGTATACATGCTATATGATGTTGATTATATGATGAATACATGAATGATGCTGCGATTGACTAGTCATGGTCGAATTATTAATGTTGTTGTGCATCATGTATTCATAGCATTTTGTATGTTGGTTCGCCCGTGTTGTTTGGACGTTTATCAACTTATGTTGAACCTCAATCCCATTGTGAGGATTGAGTACGTTTATGTTATGCTCCGGTTCCAAGAGGGAATCGATCCTATGGTTAGGATCTTTGGAGGGTGATGAACCAGGTATTCATAAAGAATTGGTACCATATGCATTTGATTTAAAATGTCGTTGCATCCTATGTGGCATTGCATAAAGTGTTCTTGATGATGTTTAAATGTGATGATCCTTTTGAACCATGTCAGTATATGATGACTTTGATGATGAAAGATGTGTTATTGTTGTGATATTGTGTAGGTAAGCAAGATGTATTGATGTATAATATATGTTGATATAATGATATTTTCAACTACTAAATCTTTTCTTATATCTTTTATAATGAATTATGATTACTCACCCTTCTACTTGAATGTTACCTCCACGTGGGTAACACATAGATATTCAGGAATAACTCGTAGAAGCATGAAGGTAGCTTTGGAGAAATTTATGTTATTTCCGTTATTTATAGAGGTGTCTTGCTCTGATATGTAACATCGGGATGTGAATGCTCGAGTTTGATGTTATGTTATTTTGGTTAACATATTTCATGAGTTTGAGATGTTAAATTGATTTAAATTTCAATTTTTGATGAGACTAAGATATTTTGGTATTATGAAGTTGACTGAAGTTTATTTTATGATTATGATTCTGCTGAGAAGTTTCAATTTATGTGTTGAAGTTATAAAAGAAAATGATGTTATAAATGTGGTAACCCGTGTTACGGAGCAGGATGAATTATTATGAATGTTTTCTATTAAGTATGACACCCTTGAGTAGGTGAATTATGTTGAATTATCCTTTATATTTTGTGAATTATTCTTTGGGGTTAGAAGGGTGTTACAAATTACATATAGGCCATGAAATGACCGCCGTAGCAAGAGAATGGGTAACCACATTCGCTTGATGTCTAATGAACCTTACCTTAAAGTTTGGGTTAACATATAACAAGGCTTTTATAGAATTAATAATAAAATAAAACTCTGAACCACCCTTATGATTGGAGTGAATGGCTTGAACTACTTTTTGAGAGTCACTTTCAAAATTAACATTTTCCATATACAAGGCAATGGCTTCGTGGATTGCTTCTATAAGAACTAATGCTTCAGCTTCAATCACAAACAAAGTTCCGGGATCCCAAGTCACACCTGCAGAAATGAAATTCCTAAGGTGATCAAGCACACACCAACCCTTATTAGAAGTGCCACAATAATGGTTAAATTCCGCATCCATATTACATTTCAACCATCATTCCCTTGGTGGACTCCAAGTAGTAGAATATTGGCGGTCATTAATAGGATCAAGAACTATTTGGGCCATAAACCATTCATGCCACTTATGGAAAGCTAACCAACTAAGCTTATGAGCTTCCTCGTGTTCATTGTGCCAAATGAGGTTATTCCCATTCTTCTAGATTTCATCTAACATAACTGCAAATTTGCCAACATCCTTCATATCCTCCTTATTGCATATATAAAAGATAAGTGATTTAAAATCATGAAAGGAATGTAAACGAACATCTATAAGAGTGGACAAACCTGCTGCCCTCTAACACTGGTTAGTTGCATTACAACCAAAAAATAGGTGCCAATCATCTTCAAGGTTATTTTCACAAAATTGACAAGTAGATGAACAATGAACATGATTTTGTTAGAGTCTAGCACGGGACTGTAAGCAATCCTTACAAGTTTTCCATAAAAGATGCTTAAACCTTGGTGGGGCTTTGATATTCCAAATACTACTCAAATCCTCCTCCCCTCCCTCATTCTCATGCCTCTTTCGCAAGCTCCTCCACAACCAATATCCATAATGCACACTGTAGGACCCATTTTTTCTTCCTTCCAGATCATCCTATCCTCCTTGACCTCCTCCAAAAGAGGCACCTGTAAGATTTCTTCGACATTTGCATAAATAAACACCTCTCTAATAACCCTTAAATCGCATTGTTTCATATTAGGCAGCATAATATTTCTAACGATAATACCATATGCACCTTGCTTCTAGGGACCACTCAGACACCCATCCCTTTTCCCCCTGATCCAAGGCTCATTCATTACCTTGATGTGGCTGCCATCTCCAATGCTCCACTTGCAACCTAAAAATAAGACTTCCTTCTCCTTCCAAATACTCCTCCACACAAAGCTAGGATTATAACTAATAGAAGCGTATAATCGGGAGTGTTTTATCGTATCCACAGGGATTGTACGAGAATATTTGATGATTTCTATTCAATATTTTAGTGATTTAAGTTGAGGGGTTTTCAAATGGTTTCTAGTTCATAAGATAAGTTTGCAAGAAATAAAACAAGGTAAAAATTGGTTTTAGTTTGATAAAAAGCATGTCAAGATTAGGGTTCACTAATCCATCTTAAACGTATCCAATCAACAGAATATGTGAACTTAGTTTCAACCAATATAATCACGTATCCTCGCAAAATCATTTATCTCTAAAGCGATTTCTTGAATAGTATTGTTTTGACCGTTAAATGATCTCTCTAAATAACACCCGAAACAATAATCATTAAGATCAATACAATGTAAATATCAACTTCCAAATCTATGTCTAGAGTTTGTTAGTTGATAGATGAAGAAATTAGGTCAAGACTTGAAAAGTTTATGTCTAAAGCAATCCAAACCATAAATACAACAAAATATAGCAAATAACTTCATCTATATTGGTCAAAGCTTTGTTCATATACAAAAGATTAAAAGGAATACATAAAATCAGAATTAGCTACCTCTAATCTTGACACAAAAAGGGTTTAGCCACCCATTTCCATGGTAGCTTGAGCAACAAGTTTCAGAAGAAGGTTAATCAACACCCGAGTCGAATAATCGAGATTGGATGGGAATCCACCTTCTTTTTGTGAAATATGGCTAAGAGCTGATGAAAATGGGAAAACTAGGGTTTTCTTGCTGAAAAATATCAAAATGTGAAAAGGTATGAAAAGTGATAAGTGCCAAAAAGTGGTCTCAAGTACTTATAGACATGCTGCTGTGTTGTCACCTTCGCACTGTGAAGCTTCTGTTCGCCTAGCAAACATCCAAATGTGGCACTTAAAGTTCCAGTGTAGTTAAATCACCCTGAGACATTTCCACATATTCGCTGTGTGAACAATCCTTTGCACTGCAAAGCCTTCGCTAGAAACTTCGTACAACAAATTCTTATCCAAATACTTACTGCCTCAGGTCTAGGGCCATTCGCTCCAGCGAACCATTTGCTAGCTCCTTCACACATCGAGTTTTAGTCTCTTTTCTTTATGTGTGAAAAGTACCATACTCTCAAAGGTCTTCGCTGGTAAGTCCGTTGTGTGAACTTGTTGATGATTTTTCTGGGTAGATTCGCTAGGAAGTTCACTGTGCGAACTTCGTGATATTTTGCTGTTGACTTTGTTTCCTTGTCAATGTTCTTGTGTCTTACTCTTCTTGTTTTGTACCTAATTCCTGCATAATAGCACACAAATTAAAAACTCTCCCCAATTCAATTCATCTTCAAAAAGAATGAAAGATGCCAACATTTGATAGAGCATTAAAGTAAAGTTTGGCATCTAAAAAATCTCCCCAATTAGATGTTTTCTTGTCCTCAAGCAAATTATGCCTCTCATATCAAACAAGAGGATTTGCTCAAGACTTAAAATTCACCCAAGAATGGATAAAATGGTTCAAACACAAATAATGCAAACAAGAAATGGTTTCCACTGTTGATAATCAAACAATGCGCAAGAACTAAATTCTCTAAGAAAATATTAAGCCATGCATCAATCAACAACTAAGTTTTTCAAGAATGAATCACTCTACCTCTACTCTTAGAATAAGGGTTGAGGAAATTACGCGTTTGCAACCGAGGAGAAAATTTCACTCGCCTAACAAACAATGCCAATAACAATCCAATTCATACAACATCTAACAATAAAAAATGAAAATATGGAAGCAAAAATATCACTAAGGTCTTTAAGGTTGTAGCTTGGTCGGGTTCACAAACAAGGGACATTTCTAAGGCCATTGAAACAAAATTACCGATGCAAAAGAGACATTCATTGTACACGTTATTTACACATCCCAACTTCATTCCATTTGTTTCTCACTTGAAAACCTTCACAAACTTTATCTCGTACACTTATTCTTTCACTATTTTTCTTTTCCAAGCAAGCATTCTTTTTTTCCTTTTTTTTTTACATTCATATTCACACAATTTTTTTCAATGCTTGCTTGAATTTTTTAAAAGTTATAGCAACCTACCATTCTTCTTTTTCATTCTTCTCAACTTGATTTTTACTCAACCCTCAAGTGAATGCTCTTTGCTTTTTTTTTATGGAAAAGAGGATAATTAAACAAAATTCAAGGGTTCGAGAATTTTTTTTAGAATCTCACAAAATTTAGAATGAGATTCACATTGTTTAGGCTCAAAGGGGGTTAACGAATTCTCTCTACTCACGGGTAAGTTACATTTGGACATGGTTGTGCTCAATATAAGCAAGTGTCTTAATCATTTCTAATGCTTCCACAAATTCATAATAATCATAAGATAAAACATGAATCAAATGAATCAACAAAGTTTATTAGTAATCCAGCATTTAGTAAACAATGGAAGCTTTCTCACAAAATTGTGGTTTTTGGTCCTAAGTGAAAAAATCATTCAAACAAGTTGCTAATAGAAAAAATTTCATTTGCACAAAGATTTAAGTTCTTAAGCATTCTAAAATTTTAAACAAAGGTAACCATGTACCTTGACAATATTCACTTGCTTAATACTATCATCACCATCCAAACTTGGACGAGTCTTCATTGGATACTTCTTTATAGAAAGCAACCAATCTAGAAGTTCATTGAGAGACAAACAACATGGGAAACATTAAATACCACCAAAAAATGTTACACAAATTTACACTGCACAATAAAAACAACACTTTTAACATAAAACTAATTAACATTAATAATACTAAATAGAAATGTGCTTAGGTGTAAAAACACCTCAAAATAGTACAACAACATTATCCAAAACAAAGTAATATATAGATGATAAAAGCAATGATCTAAGCACAAGGAAACTTCACTTTGCAAACTAAAGGAAGTTGCTCAGGATCATGCCCTTAAAACAGAAACATAAACAAAATCAGTCCTCATCGGACTCTGTAGCCTCCGCACACTTTGGACCTTCATCTGAACCAGATTCCTCATCCTCGGATCCCTCAGCATCATCACCACCGCCTACACCAACACCACCATCATCAGGGCCAGAAGTACACACCCCCTCTCCAAACGTAGGCCTGACCTCAAGCCAACTCGCATGGGCTAGAAATTGCTCCCTAGTCATCATGTTGTGCGCGACGGAGGGATCGCAGCACTGCAACTGGAGTACTTGCATAGAGTCATGAATATCAATCATGGCTCAGTGTGGCCACCACCCAGTTCCAATTATAGTTACATACAGCCTACTGAAATAGATCAAAACCCTGAGACAATGTAACCCTAGGGCCTTCAGTATCCCCGACATCAGAAGAAACTGCAGTAGAAGAACTTCCTTTCAAACCTTTGGGATGACAATACTTGTCCACATACCTATCATCAATAGCAGCTGAGATCGTCACTTGTCGACACGAAGGTAGCTTAACCCTTGCATGAACATAAAGTGCCATGACGAGACATGGAAAGGCAAAAAGGCAATTAACTCGATCCCCGGCCTTAAGACCATTCTCCACCACATATCTCATTTCATCTGAGGTGATCCTAGCTACATCAATCTGGAAATTTGTAAGAATACAGTGAACCAAGTGTGCCACTGGGATCGACACTATAGAAGTGTGCGACTTTGGTTTTATATTTGTCAAAACCAACAGAAGCACTAACTAAGGCAACAATTTCATATCCTCTTGGAACCCCAAATGGGTTCAACTCAACTGTCTTCCCCTCCAAAAGAAAAGCCTCGGAGATCAGATCCGTATCTCTATGGAGCCTTAGGTCCCTATGATAGTCATTGATTTCATCTTCTCCTAGATTAAAGCGCCTTCCAAGAACTCTGTCAATGGTGTCTCTATCAAAGCTCACCTCTCGTCCTAACACTCTTGTTGTCTGGGTGAATGGCTCATCATTGTTTGGAAGAGCATTGGCATAAAATTACCTCACAACCTCAATGTTGTAGTTGTCTGTAGGTGTCACCAAAGCGTCCCACCGCTTACTATGAATGATAGCAGCCATGGTTCTGTAGGACCCTTCAGGATTGATCTTGAAACACTTTTCTGTCAAAATTCTTCACTTTTCCAAGGCCACATACCTTGCTGCATGTTTCAGTCCTACAAAGCGTTCATTGTCATATTGAATCGGTTGCGGGCGTGGGGTGCTCCTGATCTTTCTTTTCTTGGACGCCACAGCTTTAGGAGCCATCTGCAACCACAAAATAGACAAACAACATCAAATACACAAACATATTAGTCCAGAAAAAACAAGCAAGAACGCATAAACATCCCCCTGCATCACTAAAATATCAAAGAAAAATATGTCATGTTTGCTAGAAGATTCGTCGTGCGAAGGCCTTGCGAAAACTCACCCCAGGTTCGCAGTACAAACTTCCCAACGAAGTTCTGCAAATTTCATATTTCAACCCCTGTTTTATTCCAAAATCAATTGTACCCAATTTCTATATGCTATCATAGAAGATAATGATATGAGTCACACTTTTAAACTACCAGCAACAACATGCAACATATTTTAACAATTCTAACCTAACCCTAATCAACTACCTTCAAGTTGCAACTCACAAACCTAACAACAATCTTAAGAGATAATTCAGATGAAAGAATAATATTCAAACCTGGAATGTTGAAGGATGAAGGGATTTTCCACAGAGAAACTTGGGTGCAATGGTTGTTGTGTGAGAGTGGAAGTGTGAGAGTGAGAGCAAGTGAGAGAGACAAAATTTGAAAGTGAGGGAGGGGGAATGTTAACCCTTAAAAGAAACTTCATAAAAGAAGTGGGTGGGCCCAAAATTTGGCCCAAAATCCAAAACACAACTGATGTGGCAGAAAAATAATACCCTGTTTCGCCTTACTCGCACTACAAGTTTACTAGCGAAGGAGTTCGCACAGCGAACTTGCTGGCGAACATGACAGGTTTTTCAAAAAAAAATTCTTCTTCTTCACAACTCTTTCTACCACATCATTGCACAAACATACATTAAGTAAAAATAGTAAAATAGAAAATACTTACAATGTTGGGGTGCCTCTCAACAAGCGCTTTGTTTAACATCGTTGGAGCTCGACGGTCCAATGGATCAAGGATCACATAGAGGCACGGAGGTAGTATTCCGCTCGAAATCACCACCCAAATATATCTTCAATCTTTGGCCATTCACTGTACAACTCACTTTTGACTGCACATCTTCAATTGTGATTGCTCTATAGCTCATGATGTCTCGAATCTGGAACGAGTCCGACCATTTTGATTTTATCTTTCCTGGAAACAATTTTAACCGAGAGTTGAAAAGAAACACCATTTGTCCCACTTCAAACTTCTTGGCCATGATTTTCTTGTCATGATAACCCTTCACCCGGTCTTTGTAAACTCTGTTGGATTCATACGCTTGCAAGCGCAATTCCTCCAATTCATGAAGTTGGATTTTTCTTTTTTCACCACTTAGCTTTTGATCAAAATTCAACAATTTTAATGCCCAAAAGGCCTTGTGTTCCAACTCTACAAGCAAGTGACAGTTCTTACCATAGACAATCTTGAAAGGAGTGAGATCAATCGGAGCCTTAAAAGTCGTCCGATAAGCCGACAAAGCATCATCTAACTTGTTCGACCAATATTTTCTAGAAGCGGACACAGTTTTTTCCATTTTTTTTATTTCTCGATTTGATACTTCGGCTTGCCCATTAGCTTGTGGATGGTAGGGTGTTGCAACTTTGTGCTTAACACCGTACTGTTCCAACGCTTTTTCCAGCTGAGTGTTGCAGAAGTGGGATCCTCCATCACTTATCAACACTCGCGGAGTACCAAATTGAGAGAAAATATTTTTCTTCAAAAATTTTATCACGGTTTTTCCGTCAGCGTTAGAACTTACTATTGCTTCAACCCATTTTGAAACGTAATCAACCGCTACCAAGATGTATTCATTACCAAAAGACGGTGGAAATGGGCCAACAAAATCTATGCCCCAACAGTCAAATACTTCGACTTCCAACATATTTTGTTACGACATTTCATTCCTTTGTGAAACTCTACCACTCCTTTGGCATTTGTCACAACTTGTAGTATGCGCATGCGCATCTTTGAACAAAGAAGACCAATAAAATCCTGATTGGAGAACTCTCATTGCCGTTATTGTATCATTAAAATGACCTCTATAAGGAGAGTTGTGAGAATGTCAAAATATGTATTTGGCTTATTGATGAGACACACATCTCCTCAAAATGTTGTCAACACTAAGCTTAAATAAATGAGGCTCATCCCACACAAAATATTTGGCATTAGACAAAAATTCCTTTTTTCTGGTTACTAGTTAGACCTTCCGGTATTAATCCGGCGGCTTTGTGGTTAGCCATGTCGGCAAACTAAGGTCTAACTTGCACCATGTACAACTTTTCATTGGGAAATTCTTCCTTCACCTCATTTTCATGTTTCATAACCTCAACATTCACAAGACGGGATAAGTGACCTGCCACCAAATTCTCGGATCCCTTTTTGTCACGAATTTCCAAATCAAATTCTTGTAACAAAAGGATCCAACGAATTAGCCTTTGTTTTGAATCCGGCTTGGTGAGCAGATACTTGATCGCCGCATGGTCCGTGTAAACCATAACTTTAGACCCTATCAAGTATGACCGAAAATTTTCCAATGCATACACTATTGCAAGAAACTCTTTCTCGGTTGTTGCATAGTTTATTTGAGCTTCATTGAGAACTTTGCTCGTATAATATATAACATGAAAAAATTTGTTTTTCTTTGACCCAACACCGCGCCAACGACATAATCACTAGCATCACACATGAGTTCAAAATAAATTTTCCAATTTGGTGCTACGATTATGGGAGCGTTGGTTAAGCTTTGCTTTAAAGAATTGAAAGTTGTCATACAAGACTCATCGAAAATAAAAGACTTATCTTTGTTGAGCAAGTTGCTCAATGGCTTTGCGATCTTTGCAATTTTTTTGATAAATCTATGGTAGAATCCCGCATGACCCAAAATGCTTCTGATTCCTTTCACGCTCAAAGGTGGTGGTAGCTTGTCAATGACTTCCACTTTGGCACGATCAACTTCAAGCCCTTTTGCAGAAACTGTGTCTAAGCACAATTCCTTCTGTGACCATAAAATTGCATTTTTCCCAGTTGAGTACTAAGTTAGTCTCCACACACCTCTCTAAAAAAACATCCAAATATTTCATACAAAGGTCAAATGACGAATCAAAAAATGAGAAGTCATCCATAAACACCTGTCGCTACTGCGAAAATCGGCGCCGGCTGAACAGAAGAGTCGCCACCGTGCATTATTTATCCCACGGGAGGGAAAGGAAACGCTCAGAGTAAACCTCGCACAACACGGGAAAGGTATGGTCGTCGCAATCAAAACCTGGATTCGGGAGTCGGTTACGCAAGGGGAAGGTATTAGCACCCCTCACGTCCGTCGTACTCGACGGGATCCACGCTTGTTTTCGGGTATGGATTATCATTCTATCTATTCTACAGGTCAGGGGTTTAAAAGGAAAAGAAAATGAAAATAAAATGACTCGGCAAAGTATCGCACTTTATGCCTACGTATTCCCGTCTGGAACGAGAAATCAGAGTCAACGTAGTTCGCCTACCTACGGGAAAGGAGGGGCAGGTTGCTCGCTAGGATATCGCATCCTATGCCTACGTACTTTCATACAGCATGAAAGATCAGAGCAAACGTAGTTCGGGCCACGTATGACACAAGTCTGTCTTGGTTGACTTTTATTCCTTCTGAAAAAGGTTTTTCTGATTAGCAGTCCAAGCGGACAAAAATGACATCTTGATGAGTTCACATTCTTTTATGGAAGAAGTGTCTTTCATTGTGTTTGAAATTTTTAATGTGTTTTTCTATTTGTTTTGAGGAAGAAGAGACAGAACTCTAACCTACGGTTGCGAAGGGAATCAAACTAACCTAATGTTATCATGCATGGGTTAAGACCTAGTGTCTATCGTGCTCCTCTCTTGCGCAGAGAGAAACAGAGATCCTAAGGGAATAGACGGAAACAGAAACAATATCAGATATATACAGTAAAGCGGTAAAATGCATGGATGCAGCAATACAAGCGAGGCAAGGGAGTCCCACTCAACCTCGAACCTAGAAAACAATAGGCGAAAGTGAACAGGCTTCACTTTCAACCCAACAGGGTAAACAACAAACAATACAGTCCAGAAAACCAATCAATACATCAGAAATGAAATACAGCAAAAAATAAACAGCCACAGCAGCTCTGCATCAACACCTATCTTCAAGTCATCTCCAAACAGCTCAAGCTTCAGCAAGCATCAATCTCCATCTCCACAGCTTTTCAGCAAGGTCTTGATCATCAATCTTCCATCTGCAATGGCTTTTCTTCAAGTCTCAATCTCCAGGCTGAGGGATCAATCACAAGAGTGAATTGGGTGTTAAGCAATTAGTTGACTACCAAGGGTGGCAAACCAACTGCTACTAACACATAATATATTTTCTCTCAAGAGTTCTATCCCTTAGACAGTAGCACCAAGCCTTCCAAAGGAAGGGGGTGAGTGTCTTAGAGAGACTCTGTACCACAGAGAGGAATGGAGGTAGTCAAAACCATCCATGTTTGAGAATCAAGCTTTCTAATCTAGAGCTCTGCCTAGCTCCTAAACCCTAATCTCCACAACAGCTGCTAGCAGGAATCTCCTCATCAACTCTGGAAGTTGGTCTTCAAGCTCTGGATCTCCAATGGCTTCATCATCACAAGTCCTCAGCTCTCCCAATCCCCAGACAATCCCAATACCCACACAGACAAACAATAATCCCCAGAGGGCACACCACACCAATCAATCAAATATAGCAGTATATACTAATAGCAGTAGGGTAATCCTAGTGATTTCTAAGGGGATCTATCCTATACCCATAACCCCTATAGTCCATACCCCAAAAATCAAATGAAAATTTCCTAAAAGAATTAAACTATCTCACCAAAGTTGATTTAAAACCCTAATTTTATTCATGTTGTTCACACCTACACTAATCACCTAAAACTAAGTCCTAAAAATGAGAACTAAATTGTTTGCACAAGTTGAATATCTAAACTAAACAACCTAAAAAAAATGGATTAAAAATGTTAAAGCAACTATTAGAACAAAAATTAACAAAATCATGTACTAAACAAAATATTAACAAAATGCTATTTACAAGAAAAATGCATGAAAAATATTAAAACAAAATAAAATGCCATTTTTATTTTTTCATATTTTTCTAGATAGAATTATTGACCTATAGAAAAAACAAGAATCAAAAAATATTAATTTTTCATTTTTATATGATTTATTGAAAATGCAAGCAATATAAAAGGAATAAAATCAAAAGAAATTGAATTAAAGGGATGGGGGTGAGAATAGCAACTGCGCCCAGTTATGAATCTGGATGGGCTTTAACCTAGGGGTGCATTTAGCAAGCGGGCGCAGGCCCAGGTTATTAAAATCCAACTGAAAAATAAAAAGAAAAAAAAGGAACGCACGGGGTGCAGTTAGCAAGTATCCTAAGTGTAAATCTTGGAATGGGCTTCACGGGGGGTGCGTTTAGCACTCAGGGCCAAGGCCCAGTCCAACTTCTTCTCAGCTCTCACACGAAGGGGGAGGGGAATGAGCAAAACGGGGGTATGTTCAGCAATCCCAATTTGGGCTTAACCCAGCCCAAACCTAACCCTAACCATCAGTCAACAAAACCTCCTTTCTTCCCCAAATCCAGATCACTGTTCACTCAAGCGTAACCCTAGCGTCTGTAACTCCACCATTCTCTCCCTTCTCTGAGAAACCTCCCAAAACGAAAGCTCAAATTCTTCACGAATCTCAAACAAAAACATTACCACACCCAAATCCATTCAAACCTAACCTAATCTCTAAACGCATCTAAAACGAAACCAGAATATCTCAGCTATCAGCAAGAACAAATCACAACCAAGATAGCAAGAAAGTGTACCTGGTTATGGAGTACAAGTGGATCTAGAAACTGCTGGAAAGTTTTAGCGAGAAGTGCTTGAGGCCTTCAACGAAGATCTGGAAAATAAGCCGTCGCGGGAACTTCTTGACTGTTCTGGAAGTTGATGAACACTGAATAGGCAAAGACGAATGGAGGAGTATCTGGACAACTGAATAGAGACACCACGATGATGATGATTCTGGGGATCAAATGGATCTTGACGGGGAGAACGATTCCTGAACGCGAACTGTGATGAGATTTTGCTGACAGATCTTCGAAGCTCTTCTGGAAGAATATGGAGTATGAAAAATCTCTAATGATTTCGTGCAGATTTTCTGTGAAAGGTTGGAGATCGTTGAGCAGTGGAGGAACCAGCGTGAAGGTTCTTGAAATCTTGTTGAAAGATTTCTGGAAACTCGTTCTTGGATCTGGGGAATTTCCGGTGGTGATGAGTTTTCCGGCGAGGGATTAGGTTGAAGATGGACGGAGGAGGAAGGAGAAAGATGAAGATCGGAGGAGAAAAGAGGGATTTCTGGCAAATTTCCAGATTCCGGCGGTGGTTGCGGTGGCCGGAAGGCGTTAGGGGTGGCCGGCGAGGGAAGCTCACCGGATTTGCATGCCGGCCGGTGGAGTTTCTGGCGAAGCTCAGACGCTGCCAAGTGGCGGTGAGAGAGAAACGGTGGAGGGCATGCAGCGTGACACGTGGGAGTGTGGAGAGGTAGTGGGGAAACGTGGCAGACTCTGGGAAATTCTGTGGTGTGTGTTGGTGAGGTCTGGGTGCAACGCGTGGCGCCCCTTTTATAGTGACAAGTGTCACTTTTTGCTGAATTCTGGACAAAACAGATGGACTGAAACTGATTGGGCTTCAAAAACCCTAATTGGGCCCACGAAACAGACTGTAATGAACCCAAAAAAAAAACTGAAATAATAAAGAAAAGGAATTATCTAATTAAAACTAATCCAAACTTAAACCCAATTAACTACAAATTAACATTGCAACTAACTGAAAATTAACCTATCCTAATTAATCTTGATAAACCCTAATAAGACCCTAAACAAGATTAAAATCCTAATTATCCTTATTAACCAAAAATGATTAAAACTCTACTAATTTCTATAAAATCTCTAATAAAATCCTATTAAAAATCTACCATATATTTATAATATCTATTTAAAAGAAAAACTATATTAAAACAAACTCTACTATTAATAAAAGAAAAAAAAACTATACTCTTTCTATATTATCTAAAACAATTAAAAACAATTTTAAAATCTATTATATCCTAAAGATGATAAAAACTATTAAATCTATTTAAAAATTCTATAAAATTCTAAAAAAAGATTCAAACTATTAAAAAAAGTTTAAAAATTTATTTACATCCTAAAAAATCCCTAAAGCCTATTTAAAATCTACAGAAAGCTATTAAACCCCAAAAGAATGCAGACAAATGCAAATGACCACCATAAAAGAGCGCGCGAGACCAGATTGAATCGAACAGAGAACCCCGGGCATCAGAATATCCCAAAAATCGCCATGCAAGCTGAAAATCACTGAGGAGCGCACAATTTCCCGAAAAATAAAACCCTGATGATCTGGACTGGATCTGAAATATCCGACAAATGAAAAACCAAGCTGTAACCCTGATATCCTCTGTCTGTGCACAAAATATCATGCGTCTGATATGCGAATATGAATTTAAACCACGAGTCGGATAGGAGAATCGGTTGGTCAAATTTTAGGGTGCAACAGCTGCCCCTATTCAAGCGACTTGGACCCGATTGGGTGAAGAGCGAACGGCCTTCAAATATTCGAGGTACGAGGCGGTTGAATACTAAGAACCCAGAAATTTGCCAACCGCAGAAATAAACTGCGCCATTGCTTGGGAATTATTTTCATCAACTGAATCTGACTGTTACGGCAATCAACTGATCCATTAGCGACCGTGCTGGGGATGGCTCGTCTTTCCACGTAAGGAATAAATCGTCCACGTTAGGAGTAAACTCTTGTCCAGATTTGTCCGCGTCAGGACTACACTTTCCACGTTAGGAATAACATTGTCCACGTTAAGAATAACACCGTCCACGTTAGGACTCCCCTTTCCACGTAAGAAATAACCGTTCCACGTTAGGAATGACACCGTCCACGTTAGGACTCACCTTTCCACGTTAGGAATAACCGTTCCACGTTAGGAATAACTGTTTTTCCCCGTCAGGAATAACTCTTTCTCTGCTTTGTCAAACTCTTCCACGTAAGGAATACGTCTTCTTTTGCTTTGTCCACGTAAGGACTCTTTCTTTTTCCACGTTAGGGATCACAAATTTTCCACGTAAGGAACCCCAATCTTTCCACGTAAGGAATACAACTTGATAGGTCCACGTCAGGACTCCAATCCTTCCATGTGAGGAATACTATATCAATCTTTCTTTCCACGTTAGGAACATCATCTTTCCATGTAAGGAACACCTCTTTTCCACGTTAGGAATGCAACTTTCTTTCCACGTAAGGAATACATCATCCACGTTAGGACCCGCCTTTCCATGTTAGGAACACAATCTCTTTTCCACGTAAGGAATCATTCTTGATATGTCCGCGTAAGGACTCAATCTTTCCACGTAAGGAATAAACTCGTCTTTCCACGTAAGGAATCTCCATCTTTCCACGTAAGGAATCTCCAACTCTTTCCACGTAAGGAAACTATTTTTCTTCCACGTAAGGAATACATCATCCACGTTAGGACCCATCTTTCCACGTAAGGAATCTATCTTCTTCTTCCACGTTAGGAATAACTTCTTTGATCTGTCCGCGTCAGGACTAAACTCTTCCACGTAAGGAATCTCATCTTGATATGTCCGCGTAAGGACTCAATCTTTCCACGTAAGGAAACAATCCTTCTTTCCACGTAAGGAAACCATTTTTCTTCCACGTAAGGAATACAATCTCAATCTGTCCACGTAAGGACTAAACTCTTCCACGTTAGGAATACAAATCTTTCCACGTTAGGAATCAATCTTTCCACGTAAGGAACCCATCTATCGTCTCGATCTGTCCACGTAAGGACTCGAAGCTTTCCACGTAAGGAATAAACTTGTCCACGTTAGGACTCACATCTTGATTTGTCCACGTAAGGACTCCAATCTTTCCACGTAAGGAATACAATCTTTCCGCGTAAGGAATAAACTCGTCTTTCCACGTAAGGAATCTCCATCTTTCCACGTTAGGAATCTCCAACTCTTTCCACGTAAGGAAACTATTTTTCTTCCACGTAAGGAATGCTCTCTTTCCACGTAAGGAATACTTCTTTTTCCACGTAAGGAATACAACCTTCTTTCCACGTTAGGAAACAAACTTCTTTTCTTTCCACGTAAGGAAACACAATCTTATCTTAGTTTGTCCACGTCAGGACTCCAATCTTTCCGCGTAAGGAAACATAACCTCGATCTGTCCACGTCAGGACTCCAACTTGATATGTCCACGTAAGGACTCAATCTTTCCACGTAAGGAATGAACTTCTTTCCACGTAAGGAAGCACATTTTCTTTCGATTTGTCCACGTAAGGACTCCAACTTGTTCCACGTAAGGAATCACATCTTTCCACGTAAGGAAACACATTTTGATTCGTCCACGTAAGGACTCACATCTTTCCACGTAAGGAAACTACAATCTTTCCACATAAGGAGACCACTCTTTCTGAATCTGTCCACGTCAGGACTAAACTTGCTTTTCTCAATCTGTCCGCGTCAGGACCAAACTTTCCACGTAAGGAATCAATCTCTTTCCACGTAAGGAAACCATCTTCTTTCCACGTAAGGAAACATCGTCTTTCCACGTAAGGAGAACATCGTCCACGTTAGGACCCACCTTTCCACGTCAGGAACACCATCTTAATCTGTTCACGTAAGGACTCCAATCTTTCCACGTAAGGAATATAATCTTTTTCCACGTAAGGAATACGTCATCAATCTGTCCACGTAAGGACTCTGGCTTGATATGTCCACGTAAGGACTCAATCTTTCCACGTAAGGAAACAACTTCGTTCCACGTCAGGACCCATGTTTCGTCTTGATTTGTCCACGTAAGGACTCAGGCACCTTCGACCCGCTGGGGAAATAAAACTTGTCCACGTCAGGACTCACATCTTCATCGGTCCCAACCCACAAACTTCTTAGCACCGACGTGACAGCGACTTCGAGGCGGACTCTACTGGGGATATTTGGAAACCAAACTACCGGACGCCTGTTCTGATAACCGGTTGCAACTTCTGAAATTCCGATTCATGAAACCCCTGATGACAAATAACCCTGCCTGGGAATAAAGGGAAACTTATCCTGGTAACTCTGTGGGGAATACTGCCGAAACTGACATTATCATTGACTGTCTTGTGCCGAGATCTTGAACATTTGGTAGTTCATTTAGGCAAGAGCTCTCTCCACCTGAACTGCTAGAGTACAGAAACTGCTTCAGCAAAATAAATGCTGAAGATAATGCCAACTCCGCTGGGGATAGCCAGGTGCTACAGAATTATTCCAGCAAAATAAATGCTGGAAGAGTGAAGTCAACCCTGCTGGGAAATTGGGAACTTAAACCAAGCACCTTGTTGAGGTCACCCCCTGCTGGGGAATATAACTTTGCTGGGGAATAGCAGATGTGCCAAGTATGATTAGACTTCTGCTGGAGAGTGAACAGGTATTACACAGTATTCCTGACAAAATAAGTGCCAGGATGCACAACCAACTCTGCTGGGGAGAGTCTTAATCTTCGAGTTCCACTGGGAGGAAAGAACCCTTGCTGAAAGGAGAGAACTCCGATTCGGGGATACTAACATGCCCCAGTCTGTATTTTTGCATAACTTGCCCCTGAACCCTACAGTCTTTGCATCCTAACAACCAGACATGGACTGCTTCTACATTTCGGGCCTCGAAGGGGTGTTTCAAGAACATAACTTTCGTGCTCTTAGGGTGACCTATCTTGGTCTGGTAATGGTTTTGCCCCTGATTGATCGATTCGTGGAACAATGCCCATAGCTATGAGAGATTTGCCAAATCTTGACCTGACTGCCCCAGATTTACTGATTCTAGGATGACTGACTCTGCCTGAATTAATCAGTATAGCTTGCCCCGGTTCACGAAACATTTGGGCATTCTGCATTTTATCCCGATCATACCTTCCACTGTAGGAATCTTTCCTGTCGGCATGCGCTTACTCGCAAGTAACACAAGTTGTTCTGCATAAAAGATATATTAAACGCAATGCATATGACAGTTTCAAAATCCAAGTCTGTTCACTGAAAAAATTTTGTGACATGTAATGAATCAATTATCAAAATGTCAATATGAAAGCTGGTAGGAGGAACCCTTTTAGGAGTCAGAATCGACGAGATCTTTACTGACGTATGCTCTTGACCAAAACCTGTTTCAATTAGGACTTTTTCGGGTTGTAACGTGGTCAGGTTCACGGTTAACAAGGAAAGATAAAGGCTCAAAATTTATTTCGACCCACCCATTCTTCGTGATGTTCTCCAATCCTATGTTCAGCTAATCTGACTTCAGCGTTCACCTATTAGAGGTGGAATGATAGGAGTGATGGTTCAGGATACCACACATTCTTGTTTTTGAGTGACAGTCATTTGCTTTTCGTCTTTGGGTGCCTAGAATCACACGACTTTGTCCTTTTCGAGGATTTGTTCTTTTCTTTGACAATCCTTTTCGTCTTTCGTTTTTTTTTCATTCCCTAACTTTTGCCTGGACTGAGTATCTTTCGAGATTCTTTTGAGTTTCCAGTCCAGCGGGATGACCCTGTTTTTGCCTAAGTCATTTGTTTTCGAGTTTTGACTTAGCGGACTTTTGGTTCTTTTCGTTTTTTTTGTTTTTTTTCCTCTTTTGAACAAGTCGTGGGACACTGGTTTGTCTGACTTTTTGTGGAACAATGTGACTGTTTCACTCTTTGTCGGCAAGGTTTAGCCATTGTGGTTCTTTAGGCACGACCTATACAAATGTGATTTATCCTCAACCGGACACTCTTTTCACGATTCGAACGCTTGGTCAAACTAACTGACACCTACCCTGCCCCGGGTTAAGATTTAGGGTTTTTTCATTTTCAAAAAGAACCTCCTACTACTGGCTCGAAAGGGGTTATCAAGGGATTATCTTCCTTATACCTCCGGTGTTTATGGATTGAAACAATGCCTGTATCTCATCAACAAGTTTTTTTATCCAAAAGCATACAATCGGAATATTATTCGTCATCTGTTTTCGTCATCCTCCCCAGATTCCTGCTAAAACAAGCATTAAGCATTAAAGAAAAACAAAGAGTGAACACGACTGGATTAATTCAAAACATGCATATTCATTTCGTTTATCAATATCAATTGAAAAAACAACAAGTTTTGAGAGCGAAAATTGCAATTACACAGAAAAGAACTACAAATGCGAGGATATGAACAAGATAACATGAACAATGTCGGTGTCTCAGAACTGGACTTCCTACACTTTGACTTATTGGCGAGTCAACCATCCTCAGAAGCTATCATCAGGGGTAGTCTACTGCTGGCTCGATCTTCTCTCAACGGCCCGATCAAATCTGGGAAACCTTTTCATCACCCCGGCTTTTGCTTGTCTATGGCTTTGCACCACCTTGGGGACCCTATCAGAGAAGGTAATAACCCTGCTGTCGATTAAATCTTGGACGTTATGCTTGAACGCGTGGCAACCTTCAATATCATGTCCGGGAGCCCCGGAGTGGAATTCACAGTGCCTGCTTGCATCATAGCCATCCGACAGAGTGCCTGTTATGGGCGCCAGAGTTCTTTTCTCCACCAAGTTCAATCTTAGTAGTGTCTGTAACAAATCTGCGTACGTTGAGGGAGGCTTCTCAAACACCCTCCTTGGCTTCTTTCCCCGAATTCTCTGTTGAGCCGTATACTGGCATCTTGTATGCTGCTGGCTTTGCTCGGACGTTTCCTCAGGCTCCCGCGCTATCATCCTTAAATTCAATCCTGGCATCGGCAACTGTTGTGGACATGGGGACTTATCTTCCAGTGGCTCTGGGATATACTTCGATTCGTCTGCAACCTCTGGCGGAGAAATGGGAATATCAGTCCCTGCAACTTTTATGCCCCCCGGTACAAACTCAATTATTTTCTCATCCAGCAAATCTTGAATCTTATGCTTAAAAGCTTTGCAGTTCGCAATGTTATGCCCCGGTGCTCCGGAGTGGAAGGCACAATGGGTATTCAGGTCATAGTCTGGTGGCGGCTGCCCTGTTAGTGGAACCAAAATGCGAGGCTCAACCAGTTGAATTTGGAACAAGAGTTGCACCAGCTGATCATAATCCACAGGGATCTCATCAAACACTCTATTAGAAGCCCTCATCCTCTTACCACACCTTCTTGAGTTATCCTGCAAAATCAACTGCGACTGCTGACGAGGAGAATCCTGAGCTTCGAACCGTGGAGAGGGTCTCTTAAGCCTATCCTGCGTGGGTAACAGTTCTTCAGACCCCTGAGGAGCAGACAAGCCAGCCGCGCCTTCCGACATTTGCCCTCCTTCTCTCCTGAGTACATTCCTTAATATTTCAGCCATCAACGCTATCTGTGCCTTCAATCGGCAGTTCTCTTCTTCTAGCGTCTCTTGATTCGAGCGCAATGCTTGCATATCTTTCGTGAACTGCCCCAGCTGGCCTTGAACCTCAGTTAATTCTGCTTGAACCTGCTTGATGGCTATCCCCACAAGTTGGCGTCTGCGGCCTGGGAGAAAACCATGATTCTCTAGCTGAGCAAAGTCGGCAGCTCTATCATTAGCCCGTGCAATCAGAGGCTGCACCATATTCTGCAACTGTTTCTGACTCTCGGCCATGGCTTCCATTACCTGTATGAGCCTCATTATGTTGTCGTGCACCTCTTGCATCTCAGTCGGATCCTGACTCATGACTTCCTTACTGCTGCTTCTTGTTGAAAGCCAGGGAATTCTTTGGTCGCTAATCTTGGAGGACCTGGAAGATACAGGAGATGAGATACAATTTAATAATTACCTGTAATGCAATATGAATATGAATGCAATGCAATGTGTGTCTGTGCATTAGGGAAATTCATTCCCCGATTCTAGTGTGAAGGTGCCGGTGCAGTGACAGTGCTAGCAATACAAAGATCGGAGTTGAATCACAGAAAGCCTCATATATTGCGGAGAAACCAATAAGCCAAGAATACAATATCACTGAGAGTACAAAGAAGGCATGACCTCAGCCAACAATCCTGGTGATGGTCAGCACTGTGCAAATAAAGCATACAAGTTACTACATGAAATGATCAAACACTCCCATAAGTCTGGTACTCTTCTAGCAACTTCTCGGTCTCCGGATGACCTGGTCGAGCAAGCAGCCCTTTGACAAGTTGGTTTCTTCTCTTGAGAACACGTCGCACGTCTTCAGCAGTTTCTTCCCATGCCCCCTCTCCGAAGCGATCCTCTAGCTTACGCTTTTGAGACACAACTTCATCTCTGCCTTTGATGGCCTTGTTTAGTGCATTCTGGAGACTATACCGGGTCATCACTTCTTCCTCGCACTTATCGATGCTGGACTTCAACTGCTCTTCGAGGTCGGAGATTTGCTGCTTCAACTTATCTTCCCTCTTCTTATTGTTGGTGAGCGTGGCATTCCAAGTCTTATTGCAAGAAGAGATCTCTCGGTGTGCTGCGTCGAGCGCCTTCTTTTTGGATTCCAGCATGTCATGGGAGCTTCTGAACTCTTGCCCCAGACGTTCGCGCTTCTTCTTTTCCTCAATCAACTCAGCCCCTAGCCTGTTCATTAGCTCAATCTGCTGTTGGAAAGCATGGACGACCTTGTTTTTCTCGCTGCGTATCTGGGCTAGCTCCTGCTCTAACCCTTCGTTGATCTTCATCAAGGCTTCTTTCTCTTTCACCACTTGCTCGTAGGCCTCCCTAGAAACAGTAGTTGGCTCTGTTACCGGAATAGGAACAAGGGCTGGTGCATCTGGAAATGGCATCCGCAACTGACTTGCTCTCTCCTGGATCCAAACCCTGTAAGGTGCATAAGCCTGACAGTCATTCTTCCCTAACAACGGCTTCCCTCTTCGGTTAATACGCGTCCAGGCATGCTGCAGCTTGGCCAATAACTCCCCCTTCAAATCTCCGGTGAAGTACAGAGATTCCTGTACTTCCTCCTCCTTTGGCGGGTTCTTCGGCGCATATCCGAACTGACGGACCAACAGAGATGGGTTGTAGTTGATACACCCTTTCCTTCCTATCAGCGGGACATTGGGATACCCCGAACAACTGAATATAAGCTCAGCCCCTAGCAGGTCTCGATCAAACCACTCAACGTCTTCGGAAGACAGCCTCATCAGGCGCTCTGACCAGCTAGCGGTGGTTGCACTCTCCACAAAAGATCCCTTCATGGGAAGATGACTCTTGAACCACATATTCAACAAAGGAGCACAACAGTAAATAGATGGAAAGCGTCCAAGTCTACGAAATTGGGCAAGTTAGGAAACAGCACAATTCCATAAATGCATAGAGCCAAAATAGCATTTAAGGCAATCCAACACCCGCTCTTAGCGTACTCTTGGGCTTTACCAATCAAGAACTGGAGCGAGAAGCCTGGCACTCCACGGGAAACAGTAGTCAACAGTTCAGAAGCATCCACATGCAAAGCTTTTGCCAAGTCTTCCGGCTTGGGCTTAACGCCAGAATGAATGAATGGAACCTGGTTCTGCACGGGTAACTCAGTAAACTCCACATACTCCTCAATGGTAGGCCCCATAATGAAATCAGCAAACGTAAAACATCTCAATGCGGGATCATAGAATTGCATCAAAGCGTACAGCCCATCTAGCTCTGTCTCCGTGGGTTTGCGCACCAATCTCAATAGTCTTCCATAGCTCATTCTGAAGCTCCTACGAACATCCTCATCAGCCAGAGAGATCAACCCAAGCAGGGGAACAACATCAGGAGTAGGCAATTTGTAAGCAACTGTCCTTCTTAGGCTGGCCATGACCAATCACTCAGAAATCCGGACACTAGAACTAGGGAAATGCAAATGCACCTGCAGCATGGACACACGTTAGTGGGATGCAATGATGATGAGTATGCAAACAAATGCAATGCAAGTAACATGCAACGGGGACCAACTACCGTAGCCGAATAGCCTGAATCATATCAAGAAGTCTCAGATAAATTCCCTAGAAGGCCTCAAACCCTGGTCTCAGATAGACCTAAAACAAAGCTCCAACAATGGTCTCTGACAGACCTCAAACCATAACTCCAACTGGTCTCTGGTAGACCTCAAATCACATCTCCAACTGGTCTCTGACAGACCTCAGAACTATCCAACTGGTCTCTGATAGACCTCATAACACATCTCCAAATGGTCTCTGACAGACCTCATAACTTTCCATAAATACCCAGGATCTCTGATCAAGAAATAACCGGTATCTGAAAGTCTAGTTACCTGCATAACCCCAAACCCTCTCACAGGTGGATGTCCTAGTAACTGACAAAGGTATGGCATCCTATGCGGTCGTCGGCGTCACAGACTTTCAGGGTTGATGATACGATTCCCAGAAGGAGTGGCATCATCAAATCCTGAAGAGGCCTCACTTAGCCAACTTCCAAATGATCGGTCCCCAGAGTCGACAATTCAACTAACCAGCAACCCACGCCAACCAAAGTAAGGGGCAGGAGGCCAACCAGAGGAACCTCGTCTGAGTGTAGATTTCGCGGGACACCAAGGCAAGCAAAGCAAGCGGGCGCCAACTAATCTCTACTCTAATTCTAGGTGCACTCAAGCCCAGGTCCGGCTTCTCACTCAGTATCAGAACACCCGTCACACCCCAATACAACAATAATAATCAGTATATATAATGCTGAAAATAAAGGTCAGACATATAAATCCATACAAAATGCTCGACGGGAAAACAAGCGTTAGGATTGACTCTCTTAAGGGACGTTGGATCCCAAATGCATAAGAACTATCGCAGTTCTTAGCAGCCAGGGGACGTTGGATCCCCAGCAGAGTCGCCAGCTGTCGCTACTGCGAAAATCGGTGCCGGCTGAACAGAAGAGTCACCACCGTGCATTATTTATCCCACGGGAGGGAAAGGAAACTCTCAGAGTAAACCTCGCACAACACGGGAAAGGTATGGTCGTCGCAACCAAAACCTGGATTCGGGAGTCGGTTACGCAAGGGGAAGGTATTAGCACCCCTCACGTCCGTCGTACTCGACGGGATCCACGCTTGTTTTCGGGTATGGATTGTCATTCTATCTATTCTACAGGTCAGGGGTTTAAAAGGAAAAGAAAATGAAAATAAAATGACTCGGGAAAGTATCGCACTTTATGCCTACGTATTCCCGTCTGGAACGAGAAATCAGAGTCAACGTAGTTCGCCTACCTACGGGAAAGGAGGGGTAGGTTGCTCGCTAGGATATCGCATCCTATGCCTACGTACTTTCATACAGCATGAAAGATCAGAGCAAATGTAGTTCGGGCCACGTATGACACAAGTCTGTCTTGGTTGACTTTTATTCCTTCTGAAAAAGGTTTTTCTGATTAGCAGTCCAAGCGGACAAAAATGGCGTCTTGATGAGTTCACATTCTTTTATGGAAGAAGTGTCTTTCATTGTGTTTGAAATTTTTAATGTGTTTTTCTGTTTGTTTTGAGGAAGAAGAGACAGAACTCTAACCTACGGTTGCAAAGGGAATCAAACTAACCTAATGTTATCATGCATGGGTTAAGACCTAGTGTCTATCGTGCTCCTCTCTTGCGCAGAGAGAAACAGAGATCCTAAGGGAATAGACGGAAACAGAAACAATATCAGATATATACAGTAAAGCGGTAAAATGCATGGATGCAGCAATACAAGCGAGGCAAGGGAGTCCCACTCAACCTCGAACCTAGAAAACAATAGGCGAAAGTGAACAGGCTTCACTTTCAACCCAACAGGGTAAACAGCAAACAATACAGTCCAGAAAACCAATCAATACATCAGAAATGAAATACAGCAAAAAATAAACAGCCACAGCAGCTCTGCATCAACACCTATCTGTCGCGGTGAAAATCGGATACCAAACTATTGATTAGTTTGAATCTTTAATTCATTTTGCAACCGAACTTTGATTTGTCCAAAGGAAGGGATAAAGATCGAAATTCCCACAATGCAATGCAAATGCAAGGTTTAGAGAGTTATAGGTTCGGGGGTTGGTTAAACTTAGGGAAGGTACTAGCATCCTAAGTTTCTGTAGTACTCTACAGGAACCTCTTGTTTTATGTTTGTTTATTGCTATGGTTTATCTGCTTAATGGTTAAAAGACCCTAGTGGTTTATTTCTAAGTATACTCGATAAGGTATCGCACCTTGTGCCTACATATCCTTACGGGAATGGAATCAGAGTATGTTGTAGTTCACCCTAAAGGGTTAGAGGAGTTCTTTGACTGTGGTCAAAGTTCCTACGGGTTTAGGGTAGTTGGTTGATTGAGTCTAGGAGAAGAGATGAGTCCTCATTTTAAGGGAGAGATAACCACCACAAATGTGAAAGGGGTTGTAGGAAATGGTCTTTGCATCATCTTAAGAAAAGGTCTTACATACTCGGATGGTCGCCAAGTATGCCTTTGTCGTTCTTAAGGCAAAGTCCCTACATGTTTGATTGTATTGTTGTGGGGTGGAGATTATATCTCGCTTAAGATGATTAACATCTATTCTCTAAATGTGTTTGAAAAGTTGTTTTTGTGTTGTTTGTCTAAGTTGTAAAGAATAAAGACAAGGTCCTTCCTATGGGGTAGGATCTATCCTAAGGATCAACTTGAAGAATCAAGGATCAAAGGGAATATGGTGCATATGATGTGCAACTACACACAACGTTGAATTATGTGTAGGTTTTTCCTTTGGACGGAATGCGATGCGAGAATGTAGAATGCGGTAATTATAAATTGCGGAAAGATAAACCATACACGAACGCATGAAAGCACTAAGTGAGTGTGTGTGCTTTGTGACTAAGATAAAGCAGATAAAGATAAATGTAAATACGCATGAAAGCGCTATGGTGTAGGTGCATGTGTCGTGAGTGCACGATTGATTTGTATTTTACGATGTTGACTAAGTTGATTGATTAAATTGATTTTTGTTTGAATAAGAAGTTGATTTGATTTTAGACGAGGTCGAATGATTTTAGTAAAAGGAGTTGTATTTGATTATTGGTAGTGGGAGAGACTAATATATTATGTTGTAGTGAGATTATTCTAAAAGGGTTGCAATTATTTTTTTTATGCGAACTAATTTGCAATAAAAGGTTATATTAGTTTTAAATTACGAACTTAAATTATAAGTTGATCGTTTTGCAAAAAAAAGTTTTAATAAAAGGTTAATAAGTTTTTAAAAGTTTACTAATTATTATTATTATTTTTTATAAAATAAAGAGAAATTGATTACTGGGTTATTATTAATAGAAAAAGTCATTAAGTTAGATTAAAAAAAATAAAAAGATTTAATTGGTTTAATGCTAATTATTCTAGAAGTTGTTTTTAAGCGTGAAATAATTTTAGAGCAAAATCACATATTGTTATTTATTTAGAAAATAAGTTTAAAATTAATTACGGTTGATTTTAAAAAGAATTGTTAGTTTGATTTTTAAAGAAAGGATTAAGGTGTTGGTTTACTGATAATAAAAACTGATTAAGTGATTAGTTAGGGTGATTAAGCGTGTGGTGAGGGTGTAGTGTCTGTGTGTGTATGGTGATTAGTAGGTGATCTTAATTAGGTTACAAACAAAATAACGAAACAAACAAAAAGCTGGAACCCTAATTCCTCAGATTCCCAAATCGGCCTCCCCAATTTCTCGATCGCGTTCCGTCTTCTCTTCCTCGCGCTTCCATCTCTTCCTTTCTTCAATCTCTACAAATAAACAGACAAAAAAAACAACATAATGATATCG
Organism: Lathyrus sativus; assembly: GCA_963859935.3. Taxonomy (NCBI): domain Eukaryota; kingdom Viridiplantae; phylum Streptophyta; class Magnoliopsida; order Fabales; family Fabaceae; genus Lathyrus; species Lathyrus sativus. The sequence goes on along the minus strand of OZ012735.1, from coordinate 739,140,273 downwards.
TTAGCAAAACAGGGGCTCACGTTTTCGCTGGTTTCTTTTCCACACAATGAATTTGACGAAGAGGGCGGTGGATGGCGATGGTGATTCGGAGGCGGGAAGGCTTCAGCACTGACGGTTATGTGTTGTTGATGGTGTGTCGACTTCCGGCAAGGGTTTCATGGTGGTGGTTATGTGGGCGGAAGACTTGAGGAACTCGGTTGACAGCTTCGCAGATAAGTTTCTTCCCAACTTCCTATGGCTTTATCGTCTTAGGGATTTCTGTGAATTTGGATTGTGGTTGAAATTTTTATGGATCGATTCTGTCTGTGAACTCTGTTTTTTTCTCTTCTCATTCTCCTTTTATAGGTCTCGATTGAGATTTCCTGTGTTAAAGTCTAATTGAAATGGTTTGGATGCTGATTTAAAACACTTTGACGGCTTGATTGGACCTTCTGTTTTGGTGTGGATATATTTAGAAACTTTCCTTTCTCGTTTCGATGGGATATCCTTTCTGATTTGGGCGTAGCTATCTTGTTAAACGCCCACAGTTTCTGATTGGAATATTCTTCGAATCTTTTTCTTTTGTAATGAGTACATTTTGATCAATTGCTAACTCATGCTTGGTATTCAACAGGTGTGAATAGCAATGGTTTTGGGCCGAAAAGGGGAACTGGAAGCCCGAGGTGGAGAACTCGCGTTTGAATGTGATACAGGGTAAATTCCTCCCAAACTCAACTCTATTCTTCTGGTCTTCTTGAACTAATATGTGTCTGTTGATGATGTTCTATAGCGAAGTTGAAATGCTGAAACGAGATTGTCATGACCAAAACAACACCAATAGCTGTGCCCTATGGTTCAGGTATCTTAACGCTTTCCTGAGGGATAATTTCTTGCTAATATCGTATCCACCTAAATCCTTTGAGAACATGTCTGGATGTACTTGGGGAGGAAACGAACCAGTTCGCGATGCTATGCGCTTCACTTGGCTTATTTGGGGAGGGTTGAGATTCTTAATATTGTGGCTCCAATCAATATGATCGCTGACTGTGACTGCTGTTGTTATTGCTTTCTTTATATTTGACTAAGTGAACGCGTAATGGCTGTTCCAATTGAAGCTGACAATGTTTCCTGAATCGTTCATGTTCTCCGTTTGTTTTTGCAGGTAGCGGAGGCTTGGTTTCTTTTAAGGCGTAGACGTTCCTTGCTGGTTATGGAACTCAATGAGGTTGCAGGAAGTGCGGGATCAGCATGCCTGTGGCAAAATGTTGGGGCATGGTTAGGACCTGGCTGGAAAGCGAGTGGCAGCCTACTGTAATCCCCGGTGAGTCCTGAACTGTACATCGAGAAGTGAATCAATTCAAAATATTCGTGTGCTCTAGTTGTTGTATTGATCCTGTTGTAATAATTGCTTGCAGCAGCTGGATGCGGATGGTGAAACAAACTCCCTTCTGTTGCTGGCTAAAAGCATTGTCTTGAGTATGAGAACTCCCAGAGAGCACTTGAGAAGTGTGACCAAGAACTGATGCTGGCGGATAAGGCTGAAAATGAGCATTGTGATTGTTATACATATTCCTAAACTGCTTGAGACAGATGAAGGGATTGATCTACAAGTGGATATACTCGCTCAGCATGAAGCCTAGAATCTTCATGCAACATTCTGTTGTAGGTCATTGGCAAAACGTGATCGTCTTTTGTAGGATTCATATCCTATTCAGCCGGTGAAGGAGGACACTGCTGCATATATTGATTTGGCGATGGTGTTACTGATGCAGGGGGCATGAATTTTTCAGCGTCGGCGGCGAAAAATTAAGCTTGTTAGCAAGCTACATCTTTAAAGGTCACTTGGCGGAACTTGTTGACGGTTGTCGTTCAGATCTTGACATGCTATGATTTCTTTTTCTTTGCAGAGATGTACAACTTTGGTGAAGGCATTCCTTGGTCATCAGGACGTGAATGGTTGGTGGAGTATGCAGCTGTGGTGTGTATTTGTTGAGCGACTCAGACCGTGATTCAACGTCTAAGGTACCGCTCTTCTGCTGCTTAAAACTTGTTATTGATTACTATTAACACCAATAGCAACAAAAGGAAAACTCACTCTCTTTCTCTTTCAGGTTCTGAAACCATTTTTAAGAATATTATAGATATATTCATCAAGGACTAGGGCAACTCTAAGCAGCTCTTATGTGTTGGACAGTCTCTGCCATGATTTTAGAGGCTGAAAGTGTTATGGTCACTCCAAACAGGCAACAAGCGATGGTATGTTGTAAATGGTCATGCAGTGGATAGCAAAGTGACTCAACTTAGTTGTTGCTATGTAAATGAGTTTCTAAATTTAATGTGGTTTTGTTGGAACCAAGTTTTATGGTGTTTGGAAACATACATTGTTAACCATGTATTCTGCTTTTGTCTTAGCTGTTATCTTGTACTAGGAATGGTTCGTCCCCGCAAGCTTCGCATCAGTGTCTGGAAGCTGGTGTCGGCCCGGTAGTGACGACTTTACGCCAAACATAACAGTGCTGCTGACATTCATCATGGAAGAGGTAAACCCATATCTATCTTGTTTTGTATGAAATGGTCGAAACCAAAGCCACCTAGTGACTTTGACTTCGAGTCGGCTTTCTCTTGTCCATTACACTTATGTGTTGTTGATGGCCTTCGCAGATGGCGAGGAGCTTCCTGCAGTGGTTGATAATGCCTCCGTCGCGACTGCGCTGAGAATGCTGGTATTGTTGCTTGCTGTTAGTGAAGTCTTCATGGAAGTGAAGCCGATTTTCCGTCATTGAGTGAAAGTGAAGCTGCTTCTTGCTCGGAGAGTGTTGTGTCATGTTGGTGGCCTCAATACCAGGAATTATAGCAGCGAGTCTTTGTGAAATTGGTTTTCTGGTGCATTAATGTATAATCCCAAAGAACAATCTCCATGTACTAAGTCAAATTCTCTGATGTAAACTCAAATTATCTTGTAAATAGTATTTGACCCTTTGAACCATCTTTGTTTAGTACATTTATTTGCCTTCATATCGTACTTATACGGTACTATCCATTATAACGAGCATTTGAATCACTTTTCAAATCAATGCATCAACCTACGGTGTAAATTACTACGGTTTTGTGAAATAATGTAAGCGTAGCATTTCTCATCTTTGTCAATGTTCGGTCAGAGTTGAATGGAAACGTCGCAAATGTGTTGACTCTGTAACTCGGTCATAACTCTTAGATCTCTGAATTGAGTCTGGACACCACTGCACTTGCACGAGCTGGTTAGTCGCAAAAACCTAAATATTAAATATTAAATCAAATAACAAAAGAAAATGTGCAGAAAGAGGTGGGGTCTCGTGGTCAAAAATTAGGGTGCAAATGATGCCCCTATTTAAGTTACTCCTATTCGGAGATGTGGAGATTGAAATCTTCGTCTCGACGAGATAGGAGGGACTTAAATACAAACATTGCGCGAATTTTTGGCCATAAGAAACCACCGAATGCATATGGTATGCAATGATATGAAAATGCAAGGCGGACAAATCTGTGAGAAAGAGGTCATGAACTGGACGCGACATGCTAGACAGAAAAGCGACAGATCCAACAAGGCGGGACCCTACGAGGACATGAACAATCACTCATGGGAAATCTCCAAACGTGTAACGGTAACTCATGCATCAGGGATGCGGTGGTTTTGACGATTTGTGATCGAAAGATACTTTTACTACCAAGGTGGTGGTCAATAGTAACTCAAAATGGATCCCCTTTTTTTTTATTTTATATTTTGTAACTCAGCTGAAATGGTAAAATGTATAACCTCTCCTGGCATCATGGTACGGGGACCATGAGCTAGTCTCGGTCTTCGATGTCATTGTAGTTGTAGATGTTGTTGTAGTTGTTGAGCTTCCCCGAGCATCATGATATGGGAGTCATGCGCCGGTCTCGGTCTCTGATGTCAAACTTCCCCTTGCTCCATGGTATGGGAACCATGAGCTGGTCTCGGTTTCTGATGTCAAACTTCCCCTTGCTCCATGGTATGGGAACCATGAGCTGGTCTCGGTTTCTGTTGTCAAACTTCCCCTTGCTCCATGGTATGGGAACCATGAGCTGGTCTCGGTTTCTGATGCCGAACTTCCCCTTGCTCCATGGTATGGGAACCATGAGCTGGTCTCGGTTCCTACCCAAAATGATGGAAACTCGTGAGAGCGTCTTCAAAGAGGGGTTATAAATTTGTTGATTGTAGATGTAACTGTAGTTGTAAATTGTAATGTTGATGTAGATATTCGGCTGTGAGCCATAGTGTCATTGTAGATTGTATGTTGTAAACTGTAGAACTGTAGAATTGTTGATGTAAATGTTGTCGATGTCATTTGTAATTGTAGAATTTTGTAGATGTGATCTTGTATTTGTAATTGTAGATGCAATTTGTATTGTATTGGCAATTTGTAGAATGTGCACCGGGGATCTTCAAAAGAGTTGTAAGCCGGTTGATACGTGGAGTGTCCTCTTGTAAGGAGATATGTCATTGATTGTACTCGTAATGAACTCTCTGAGGAAGATCATTTTTGAAGTACCTCTGCTGTAATTGTAAAAGAAATGTGAAATTGTAGTAGCAGAAATCCTCAAATGGGGAAGTATCTGTAATGTACTTTGTTTTGACTTGATAATCTTGAGATAATCCACTGGGGATAGACAGATTGTCTTGAGGAAGTTGTTGTTTGTCGTTTTGAGAATAGATCTGCCCAAAACAAGTTGCTCAAGTAAAGAGATCTTCTGTCATTTAGTTGTAAGTTGTTGAGTGGATCTTGTAATGTTGTTGAAGAAACGTTGTGTCTTCAAATGGTGATCCTCATGATGTCAAAGTGCAAAATGCACTTTTGATCCATGCTCAAAAGCTGGAGATGTTCATAGCGTGATCGCCACAGACCGAAGTTCAATTCGGGAAATAACCGAAGAGAAACTGTCAAGCAAGACTCAACCATAGAGGCATCAACTCCAATGGGAATGTACTGAAATAACTGTCTTCCACGAGGATCGAACTTCGTGGGGAAATAGAAATATTGAGTTTTTTCTGTTTAGGGCTGACGACTCTATTTGGAAGGAGTAAGACACGCCCGAATACCCAAGGGTAACCGCAATCAGAGAGATAGAGTAAAACAAACAAAATATGCACAAAATGCAGATGTTATGCTATCTACTTATATGATATGCGTATGCTTATGCTGACAAGACAGACGAAAGCAAAGACTGAATACGGGATAAACGTCTCGGAACAAACATCCGACCAATCTTCAAAGATAGAAGTATCACTGAGGATGGGTGGAGAACCAAATGTGGGATCCCAATCCTGCTTCAAAACTTCAAAATTTCTCTTGAGAAAGAGTGATCAATCCATTTGGGGATGTATCATCTTGATAAGTTTGGCGCGTTGTATGAAATTGTAGACGGAGGTACCCAAACCGAAGTTTCATAGGGGATAAAATAAATATCCTGGGTCTTCGTAGTTGCTGAATATGTTGGGGTTAAGCTTTCTGAGGATGAGATATACATCTTTTGCTCCAATCTTCAAATGCCCCAAGTCACGTAGTTTAAAAGCAACATCTAGAGAGGATTTTACAGAAAACATGATGCCCAAATGCCCCACTGTTTTCAAACTCTCTAGAGATTCACCGAATCTCGACGTAACTGCCCCTGATTGGCGATAAGTGAGTCCTTGAACTTCTTCTAGTTGAACCCAAGACTTGTGCGGATGAAATTTTCTTGGGAAGAATGACCTGCCCCAAGTCAGCAAAGTCTTCAAGTATCATCATCAATGTCTGTATGTCGTCTTTCTCAGATGTCAAGCGTATTTAGCACCTTAGAAATATCCATTTTGAAATGGTTAATGCAACACGCGTTTGTCTTGAAGTTTTGAAAAGGGGTATCGCAATAACTTGTGATCGAAACCACTAGTTAGGATACAAATTGAACCATTATTTATAAAGCCGATTTAAATTTGAGCATAGCTCAAGGAGTCAGGAAACAATATCTCATCGAGTATGCTTTCGAATTAGACCTTACCTCAATTAGGACTTTGAGGGTCGTATATGGGTTTAATTTATGACTTGTAGAATGGATGTAGAAAGGGTTAGTATATTTGTGCCCACCCAATTTTTGAAAGATGTTTGTCCTTTTTGTGATTGCCCTGCCCCAGGTTAAGAAAATGATGTTTCAGTTTGGGAGAAAGAGAACGGATCCTCAATCAAGGTTTAAAAGAAAGGGTTGACTATGTTGGCGTTTAGGAGGTTTACAATAATGCCTTACATCATCAGTAGGGTTTTCATTCGAAGCATACAACAAGAGATCATGTGTTTTACTTCATCATCCTCCTTCCAATTCTCTGTCAGAGCGAGAGATCGGGTAAAAGTCGGCATTATAAATAATTTTGAAAACTATTTGAGTGAAAACGAATGGATTTCTTCAAGACAAACAGTTATTGCATTACTTATCTAAAACAGAAAGTTCTTACATGCCAAATATGCTTTCAATTAAAGAAATAAACACACAAACAAACGAAAGAAAATGTAAAGTTCTTCTGAGAGTCCTTTCCAGGATCTTTATTGTGCTCGCATGTAGACGGGAAAGACATGCAGAAATGTCTGGTGCGCAGCCTTCAGACACGGCGTTGGCGACCTTGAATCATGCCTGGGGAGGATGAACCTTGTCGAGACATGGGGCTATCTCGCACATAAGGGACGGAACCCTCAAAGAACAAGACTCCATCTTTGACCAGATTTTGGACGTCTGCTTTCATGCCGTAACAGCTCTCGATGTCGTGCCCCGGAGCACCTTGATGATACAGGCAAAATTTGTTGGCATTGTACCAGTATGGAAACCTTTTAGGTACCTTAGGTGGGGTTTTAGTCTGGATATGCCCTCTTTGAATTAGAGCTGGAAACAAATCAGCGTACTTCACCGGGATGGGATCAAACTGATGAATTACTTCCATTGGTGTATCTGGAGTCATCCTTTGATACCTTTTCCGAAATTGTCGGTGCTGTGGTTGATCTGGAGAGGCCAACCTCTGCCTAGGATGTGGTTGTTGTTCACGCTGAGCGGGCATCGCATATTGGTGCTGAGGATGGGGTACCGGAGTTATGAATTCTCTGGAAGGTCCACAGTCATCTCTATTGTTTGGGGCTATACCCAAGTTATGATGGTATTGCTTCACAAAAGCAAAAGTTAAGTCTTCCCAAGACTGAATGTGATTCACTTGTAGCTTCATATACCATGTTAACGGTGCTCTACCCAAACTTTCTTGGAAGCAGTGAATCAATAGTTGGTCGTTCCCGAGATAAGCGGTCATCTTCGAACAAAACATCGTCAAATGATACCTTGGACAAATCGTACCTTTGTACACTTCAAAGGCGGGCATCTGGAATCCTGGGGGGATAACTAAGTTTGGAACTAGGTGCGGGTCATGAGCATGAAAATCAGGCGCACGGTTCCTCTTCATTATTTTCCATCGCTCCTCGAAGTCACGAAATTCATTCTTGAATGCTGTAAGCTCTGGATCGTCCATTTCCTTTTCTTGCATAGGCTGAAGTTGCATAGGAACAAAGTTGTCGGAGGGACGGCGAAGCGTCGGGTTAGACCTTACTCTGAAGCTAGTCATGCGATCCATGTCTTCGTTCTCCTTACTATCCTTTAATGATACTTCCGGCTTGGTCAGATGGTAGAGACGGCGACTGACAGCAAAGATGGAAACCGAAATGAGCCACAACAAAGGAAGGACACATGCACAAATATAAAATGCCATGCAGAATGTTAATGCATAATGCAGATGTAGGAGGAGACTTCAAGAAACTCAAAGTGTTTTTTCAGTGTTATAATGTAGGATAATTGAAAAACTTTTTTTATTTTGAGAAACAATGAAAACAAAGTACTCTTTCAAGAGTTTTTTACATCGAAAGCAAAAAGACCTAGAACTCTATCCCACGGTCTTCTCCTTCGTATGGAGCTCCACGGTTAGCTGATCAATGCGCTCCTGCAGCGCTGCTTTCTCGATGGTAAGTCGTTCCACACATTCCTTCCAGGCCATGGTAGTTGAGGGGAGATCATCATTGGTGACAGCACTTGAAGAGGCATGAGGAGAAAATAAATCCCCTTGTGCCTTTCTCTTTCTGGCAACTTCTAATTCTGGTGTCTTCTGAAGCCTTTCCTTCTCTACTTTGAGGGTGAAGAACTTATTCTTCCAGGCAGTCCTCAACTTCCGGGCTTCATCCAAAGCAATCCTTACTTGTTCAATTTCCTCTTCTTCGAACCAGTCGGGGTCATGAGGAGATAATACCATAGGTTCGTGAAAAGGAAAAGGCATCTTGAGATCGAGAGCCCTTTCTCGCACCCAATGCAGATAATCCTCGGAAACAGCACAGTCGGGGTATCCTGAAGCAGCTGTTCCTTCCCTATCAATGTATTTCCATGTATAAATGATGACAGTCTTTAGGTCTAGATCCTCTTCTCCTTTGAAATAGATCTCTTCCAATGAAGCCGGGTCAGGCACTTGGGTCATAGGGTGTCCCAACTGTCTACGGGCCAAAGCGGGATTGTAACTTATACATCCTCCTCCTCCAATGAGCAGTACGTTGGGGAATCCTCCGATGCTAGGAATCATAGGCACGCCTCCATAGGCGGGATCATACCAAACTATGTCCGAGTGGGTAAGGGCCATAAGTATCTCGGACCATCGAGGTGTTGCTACTTCATCCCAAAGGGACGGATACCAAGTCAAACGAGCGATGAACCATGAGTACAGCAAGGCGGTACAACATACAATGTGTCCTCCTCCTTCGGCATTCCTTGAGTGGATTGAAAAATACGTATCAGCAAGCAATGTGGGTACTGGATTCTTGAGTATGAACAGCTTGATTGCATCCATATCAACAAAACTGTCAATTTTAGGGAACCAGAAAGTCCCATAGACCAACAAAGCGAAATTGGCTTCCAAGATGAGAGCCTCCTTTCTTTCAGCATGGTAACAGACTTTTTCGATCAAAAAGTCGGCGGGGAACCCAAGGACTCCTTCCCTGGTGGTTAGGTGTGCCTGGACATCTTCAAGGCTGAGATGAGTAGCATTTGCAATTTCCTGGTGACTAGGCGTGTCTTCCCTTCCGGTGAATAGAGGTCGAACAGTCACAGGCATCCTCAAGAGCTCTGAGTACTCTTCTAAGGTCGGCATCAATTGGTAGTCCGGAAAAGTGAAACAGTGATACATCGGGTCATAGAATTGAACCAACGTTTCCAACAATCCTTCTTTCATCCTTAGCTCAAGGAAGCGGAAGACTCCTCCATATTCTGCTGCGAAGGCAAAGCGATCCTCGACAAGTTCGGCTAGTTCTCTCAAGCTTTCGAGGTTGGGACTCTGAAAAGTGTACTTCAGGGTTTCTCTTCTGAAATCCATGATTACAACACCTACAGAACAAATTTGAGTTTCTTGAAGTGAACAATGGAAAAAGAATGCAATGCAAGATGATTAGGACTTCATGGGATTCCTCTATTTATGGGCATTGCGGTAAAAAACGTTTTATTAAATTTGAAACGGACTACATAAATATTCTTTTAAAGAGTCCCAAATAAAAGCTAAATAAAAGCTAGTAAAGACACTAAAGAAGCTTTGAATGCTGCTGCTTGAGCTGCTCCTCGAGTTGCGCCTTCTCACGGATGAGGTTGTCCACAATTATTTTCCAAATAGTGCATTGTGGGTCGGAGAAAAATAAATCCTCCATGACTTTCCTCTTCTTGCAAGGGAGTAGCTCTTCATCCTTCAATTGTAGCTGTTTCTGAAGTTCAGCCTTCTGCTCTTGAAGTTCAGCCTTCTGCTCTTGAAGTTCAGCCTTCTGCTCTTGAAGTTCAGCCTTCTGCTTTTGACACTCATCATTTTCTGCCACTGCTATATGGTACTTGTCCCTCCAAGATTCCAGCTCATGTTGAGACTTCCTTAAGGACACCTCTAACTCCTCGGCTTTAGACATAAAGACATAAGTGGGCTCTCTCCTTGGAGTTGTGGGATCTTGACGGGAATAGGGCATCTTTAGATTGGTTGCCCTTCTTCTGACCCACTGGAGGTATGGTTCTAAGGACACACAGTTAGGCTTCCCTAGACTTCTCTTCCCTTTCTTGTATACCCTACGCCACGCGTCCAGAACTCTTCCTAGAAGCTCTATATCATCTTTGAAGAACATACCCTCTACTTGAACACTCTTGGGAGGTTCCTTCAACGGGTATCCCAACTGTCGACGGGCTAAGATAGGATTGTAGCTGATTCCTCCATCAAAGCTGAGCAATGGTACATTAGCAAAGTCACCGCAGCTATCAATGATTAATACTCCATCATACGCTCGATTGTACCAATCAATGTCGGAATGGGTCAAAGCTATAACCCTTAGAGACCAATGCTCTTTGCCAATGTTTCTAAAAGAGCTAGACTTCGGCAAGTGCGAAATAAACCACTTGTAAAGTAAAGGTACACAGCAAGTAATCATCCCTCCACCATGAAGGTTTCGGAGATGTACAGAGTGATATGCATTTCCCAACAGAGTTGGCACTGGGTTGTTCTTCATAAAGATCTTGAATGCTTTAAGATCGATGAAACCTTCAAAACTTGGGAATAGAAACAGCCCATAAACAAGCAAAGCAAAGATCGCCTCAAACGGAGCCTTATTAGAATAATCAGCATAGAATGAAGCCTTCTCGATTAGGAAACCTGTCTTTAAACCAAGAATCCCATCCTTAGTAACTAAGTTGGCTTTGACGTCAGATACCTTCAAACGGAGGGCTTTAGAAATATCTTTCTCATCAGGGTCCTTTTCCAAGAAGGGAAAAGGAGATTCTTCCAGGACAGGTAGACCAACCAAAAAAGAATACTCTTCCAATGTAGGTAGCAACTGAAAGTCTGGAAAGGTGAAACAATGGTAGAGAGGATCATAGAATTGTAGCAAAGTGGCAAGAAGTCCTTCATTCACTGAGCAACCCAACAAAGATATCAGTTTCCCATACTTGGTCTTGAATCCTTCTTGATCTTCGATGAAACCCCACAACTTCTTTAGGTCATCCAATTTGGGACTCTTAAAAGTATATTTCACAGTATGTCTTTTATCTGAAGCCATGGTGACCTACAATGTCCATAAACGAAAGTAAATCCCATGAAGTCCAATGCATAATGATGTAATATGAATGCAGCAAACATAAGTATTCACATAAGGACAATAAAGATAAACAAACAAAGGGGCGCCCTAGGTTTGCAACGAGCATGGAGCAAAGGTGTACCCTTCCCAAATGTTTAAGGACTAAAGGTTGTTTTGTACCTGTAGAACAAGGTTCTAATGGGACTCAGAATCATCAGCCCATCTATCGGATATTATCAATCTTCCCAATTACTCGAGGATTAATAATATTCTCAAGAGAACTTCTTTTGAGTGTAGCTTCGCGTAGCACTATTTCGGAAGTACTTCCTCATAGTCTCGCACTACGTCCTAATAAAGGCCAAAGTTGGGTTAAGGTAACTACGGTCCTCAATATCATGGGCTCCAAAGTCGAAAGTAGTGAGTGTCTTCACGATGGATCGTTCAACAGTACTATTTCGAAAGGGCCTCAACTGAGCGGGATTCTCGATTCAACTTAGTAGGGATTCCACTCCCTATAAGCCTCCTCGAATATATCACCATCCTATCTTAATTTCTCTCAAGTTCGAGTGTAGAACTTTATCTCACCACTCAAGGACAACAATCCCAAAAGAAATACAAGAAAAAGCATGTAAACAATTAATCAAGTAGGCAGATATATAAAGCAGTAAACAAATAAAATAAGATAGGGAAACCCACGGAGGATTCCCCAGTGAAGTCGCCATTTCTGTCGCGGTGAAAATCGGATACCAAACTATTGATTAGTTTGAATCTTTAATTCATTTTGCAACCGAACTTTGATTTGTCCAAAGGAAGGGATAAAGATCGAAATTCCCACAATGCAATGCAAATGCAAGGTTTAGAGAGTTATAGGTTCGGGGGTTGGTTAAACTTAGGGAAGGTACTAGCATCCTAAGTTTCTGTAGTACTCTACAGGAACCTCTTGTTTTATGTTTGTTTATTGCTATGGTTTATCTGCTTAATGGTTAAAAGACCCTAGTGGTTTATTTCTAAGTATACTCGATAAGGTATCACACCTTGTGCCTACATATCCTTACGGGAATGGAATCAAAGTATGTTGTAGTTCACCCTAAAGGGTTAGAGGAGTTCTTTGACTGTGGTCAAAGTTCCTACGGGTTTAGGGTAGTTGGTTGATTGAGTCTAGGAGAAGAGATGAGTCCTCATTTTAAGGGAGAGATAACCACCACAAATGGGAAAGGGGTTGTAGGAAATGGTCTTTGCATCATCTTAAGAAAAGGTCTTACATACTCGGATGGTCGCCAAGTATGCCTTTGTCGTTCTTAAGGCAAAGTCCCTACATGTTTGATTGTATTATTGTGGGGTGGAGATTATATCTCGCTTAAGATGATTAACATCTATTCTCTAAATGTGTTTGAAAAGTTGTTTTTGTGTTGTTTGTCTAAGTTGTAAAGAATAAAGACAAGGTCCTTCCTATGGGGTAGGATCTATCCTAAGGATCAACTTGAAGAATCAAGGATCAAAGGGAATATGGTGCATATGATGTGCAACTACACACAACGTTGAATTATGTGTAGGTTTTTCCTTTGGACGGAATGCGATGCGAGAATGTAGAATGCGGTAATTATAAATTGCGGAAAGATAAACCATACACGAACGCATGAAAGCGCTAAGTGAGTGTGTGTGCTTTGTGACTAAGATAAAGCAGATAAAGATAAATGTAAATACGCATGAAAGCGCTATGGTGTAGGTGCATGTGTCATGAGTGCACGATTGATTTGTATTTTACGATGTTGACTAAGTTGATTGATTAAATTGATTTTTGTTTGAATAAGAAGTTGATTTGATTTTAGACGAGGTCGAATGATTTTAGTAAAAGGAGTTGTATTTGATTATTGGTAGTGGGAGAGACTAATATATTATGTTGTAGTGAGATTATTCTAAAAGGGTTGCAATTATTTTTTTTATGCGAACTAATTTGCAATAAAAGGTTATATTAATTTTAAATTACGAACTTAAATTATAAGTTGATCGTTTTGCAAAAAAAAGTTTTAATAAAAGGTTAATAAGTTTTTAAAAGTTTACTAATTATTATTATTATTTTTTATAAAATAAAGAGAAATTGATTACTGGGTTATTATTAATAGAAAAAGTCATTAAGTTAGATTAAAAAAAATAAAAAGATTTAATTGGTTTAATGCTAATTATTCTAGAAGTTGTTTTTAAGCGTGAAATAATTTTAGAGCAAAATCACATATTGTTATTTATTTAGAAAATAAGTTTAAAATTAATTACGGTTGATTTTAAAAAGAATTGTTAGTTTGATTTTTAAAGAAAGGATTAAGGTGTTGGTTTACTGATAATAAAAACTGATTAAGTGATTAGTTAGGGTGATTAAGCGTGTGGTGAGGGTGTAGTGTCTGTGTGTGTATGGTGATTAGTGGGTGATCTTAATTAGGTTACAAACAAAATAACGAAACAAACAAAAAGCTGGAACCCTAATTCCTCAGATTCCCAAATCGGCCTCCCCAATTTCTCGATCGCGTTCCGTCTTCTCTTCCTCGCGCTTCCATCTCTTCCTTTCTTCAATCTCTACAAATAAACAGACAAAAAAAACAACATAATGATATCGTTAGCAAAACAGGGGCTCACGTTTTCGCTGGTTTCTTTTCCACACAATGAATTTGACGAAGAGGGCGGTGGATGGCGATGGTGATTCGGAGGCGGGAAGGCTTCAGCACTGACGGTTATGTGTTGTTGATGGTGTGTCGACTTCCGGCAAGGGTTTCATGGTGGTGGTTATGTGGGCGGAAGACTTGAGGAACTCGGTTGACAGCTTCGCAGATAAGTTTCTTCCCAACTTCCTATGGCTTTATCGTCTTAGGGATTTCTGTGAATTTGGATTGTGGTTGAAATTTTTATGGATCGATTCTGTCTGTGAACTCTGTTTTTTTCTCTTCTCATTCTCCTTTTATAGGTCTCGATTGAGATTTCCTGTGTTAAAGTCTAATTGAAATGGTTTGGATGCTGATTTAAAACACTTTGACGGCTTGATTGGACCTTCTGTTTTGGTGTGGATATATTTAGAAACTTTCCTTTCTCGTTTCGATGGGATATCCTTTCTGATTTGGGCGTAGCTATCTTGTTAAACGCCCACAGTTTCTGATTGGAATATTCTTCGAATCTTTTTCTTTTGTAATGAGTACATTTTGATCAATTGCTAACTCATGCTTGGTATTCAACAGGTGTGAATAGCAATGGTTTTGGGCCGAAAAGGGGAACTGGAAGCCCGAGGTGGAGAACTCGCGTTTGAATGTGATACAGGGTAAATTCCTCCCAAACTCAACTCCATTCTTCTGGTGTAGTCTTCTTGAACTAATATGTGTCTGTTGATGATGTTCTATAGCGAAGTTGAAATGCTGAAACGAGATTGTCATGACCAAAACAACACCAATAGCTGTGCCCCATGGTTCAGGTATCTTAACGCTTTCCTGAGGGATAATTTCTTGCTAATATCGTATCCACCTAAATCCTTTGAGAACATGTCTGGATGTACTTGGGGAGGAAACGAACCAGTTCGCGATGCTATGCGCTTCACTTGGCTTATTTGGGGAGGGTTGAGATTCTTAATATTGTGGCTCCAATCAATATGATCGCTGACTGTGACTGCTGTTGTTATTGCTTTCTTTATATTTGACTAAGTGAACGCGTAATGGCTGTTCCAATTGAAGCTGACAATGTTTCCTGAATCGTTCATGTTCTCCGTTTGTTTTTGCAGGTAGCGGAGGCTTGGTTTCTTTTAAGGCGTAGACGTTCCTTGCTGGTTATGGAACTCAATGAGGTTGCAGGAAGTGCGGGATCAGCATGCCTGTGGCAAAATGTTGGGGCATGGTTAGGACCTAGCTGGAAAGCGAGTGGCAGCCTACTGTAATCCCCGGTGAGTCCTGAACTGTACATCGAGAAGTGAATCAATTCAAAATATTCGTGTGCTCTAGTTGTTGTATTGATCCTGTTGTAATAATTGCTTGCAGCAGCTGGATGCGGATGGTGAAACAAACTCCCTTCTGTTGCTGGCTAAAAGCATTGTCTTGAGTATGAGAACTCCCAGAGAGCACTTGAGAAGTGTGACCAAGAACCGATGCTGGCGGATAAGGCTGAAAATGAGCATTGTGATTGTTATACATATTCCTAAACTGCTTGAGACAGATGAAGGGATTGATCTACAAGTGGATATACTCGCTCAGCATGAAGCCTAGAATCTTCATGCAACATTCTGTTGTAGGTCATTGGCAAAACGTGATCGTCTTTTGTAGGATTCATATCCTATTCAGCCGGTGAAGGAGGACACTGCTGCATATATTGATTTGGCGATGGTGTTACTGATGCAGGGGGCATGAATTTTTCAGCGTCGGCGGCGAAAAATTAAGCTTGTTAGCAAGCTACATCTTTAAAGGTCACTTGGCGGAACTTGTTGACGGTTGTCGTTCAGATCTTGACATGCTATGATTTCTTTTTCTTTGCAGAGATGTACAACTTTGGTGAAGGCATTCCTTGGTCATCAGGACGTGAATGGTTGGTGGAGTATGCAGCTGTGGTGTGTATTTGTTGAGCGACTCAGACCGTGATTCAACGTCTAAGGTACCGCTCTTCTGCTGCTTAAAACTTGTTATTGATTACTATTAACACCAATAGCAACAAAAGGAAAACTCACTCTCTTTCTCTTTCAGGTTCTGAAACCATTTTTAAGAATATTATAGATATATTCATCAAGGACTAGGGCAACTCTAAGCAGCTCTTATGTGTTGGACAGTCTCTGCCATGATTTTAGAGGCTGAAAGTGTTATGGTCACTCCAAACAGGCAACAAGCGATGGTATGTTGTAAATGGTCATGCAGTGGATAGCAAAGTGACTCAACTTAGTTGTTGCTATGTAAATGAGTTTCTAAATTTAATGTGGTTTTGTTGGAACCAAGTTTTATGGTGTTTGGAAACATACATTGTTAACCATGTATTCTGCTTTTGTCTTAGTTGTTATCTTGTACTAGGAATGGTTCGTCCCCGCAAGCTTCGCATCAGTGTCTGGAAGCTGGTGTCGGCCCGGTAGCGACGACTTTACGCCAAACATAACAGTGCTGCTGACATTCATCATGGAAGAGGTAAACCCATATCTATCTTGTTTTGTATGAAATGGTCGAAACCAAAGCCACCTAGTGACTTTGACTTCGAGTCGGCTTTCTCTTGTCCATTACACTTATGTGTTGTTGATGGCCTTCGCAGATGGCGAGGAGCTTCCTGCAGTGGTTGATAATGCCTCCGTCGCGACTGCGCTGAGAATGCTGGTATTGTTGCTTGCTGTTAGTGAAGTCTTCATGGAAGTGAAGCCGATTTTCCGTCATTGAGTGAAAGTGAAGCTGCTTCTTGCTCGGAGAGTGTTGTGTCATGTTGGTGGCCTCAATACCAGGAATTATAGCAGCGAGTCTTTGTGAAATTGGTTTTCTGGTGCATTAATGTATAATCCCAAAGAACAATCTCCACGTACTAAGTCAAATTCTCTGATGTAAACTCAAATTATCTTGTAAATAGTATTTGACCCTTTGAACCATCTTTGTTTAGTACATTTATTTGCCTTCATATCGTACTTATACGGTACTATCCATTATAACGAGCATTTGAATCACTTTTCAAATCAATGCATCAACCTACGGTGTAAATTACTACGGTTTTGTGAAATAATGTAAGCGTAGCATTTCTCATCTTTGTCAATGTTCGGTCAGAGTTGAATGGAAACGTCGCAAATGTGTTGACTCTGTAACTCGGTCATAACTCTTAGATCTCTGAATTGAGTCTGGACACCACTGCACTTGCACGAGCTGGTTAGTCGCAAAAACCTAAATATTAAATATTAAATCAAATAACAAAAGAAAATGTGCAGAAAGAGGTGGGGTCTCGTGGTCAAAAATTAGGGTGCAACACTATCTTCAAGTCATCTCCAAACAGCTACAAGCTTCAGCAAGCATCAATCTCCATCTCCACAGCTTTTCAGCAAGGTCTTGATCATCAATCTTCCATCTGCAATGGCTTTTCTTCAAGTCTCAATCTCCAGGCTGAGGGATCAATCACAAGAGTGAATTGGGTGTTAAGCAATTAGTTGACTACCAAGGGTGGCAAACCAACTGCTACTAACACATAAGATATTTTCTCTCAAGAGTTCTATCCCTTAGACAGTAGCACCAAGCCTTCCAAAGGAAGGGGGTGAGTGTCTTAGAGAGACTCTGTACCACAGAGAGGAATGGAGGTAGTCAAAACCATCCATGTTTGAGAATCAAGCTTTCTAATCTAGAGCTCTGCCTAGCTCCTAAACCCTAATCTCCACAACAGTTGCTAGCAGGAATCTCCTCATCAACTCTGGAAGTTGGTCTTCAAGCTCTGGATCTCCAATGGCTTCATCATCACAAGTCCTCAGCTCTCCCAATCCCCAGACAATCCCAATACCCACACAGACAAACAATAATCCCCAGAGGGCACACCACACCAATCAATCAAATATAGCAGTATATACTAATAGCAGTAGGGTAATCCTAGTGATTTCTAAGGGGATCTATCCTATACCCATAACCCCTATAGTCCATACCCCAAAAATCAAATGAAAATTTCCTAAAAGAATTAAACTATCTCACCAAAGTTGATTTAAAACCCTAATTTTATTCATGTTGTTCACACCTACACTAATCACCTAAAACTAAGTCCTAAAAATGAGAACTAAATTGTTTGCACAAGTTGAATATCTAAACTAAACAACCTAAAAAAAATGGATTAAAAATGTTAAAGCAACTATTAGAACAAAAATTAACAAAATCATGTACTAAACAAAATATTAACAAAATGCTATTTACAAGAAAAATGCATGAAAAATATTAAAACAAAATAAAATGCCATTTTTATTTTTTCATATTTTTCTAGACAGAATTATTGACCTATAGAAAAAACAAGAATCAAAAAATATTAATTTTTCATTTTTATATGATTTATTGAAAATGCAAGCAATATAAAAGGAATAAAATCAAAAGAAATTGAATTAAAGGGATGGGGGGTGAGAATAGCAACTGCGCCCAGTTATGAATCTGGATGGGCTTTAACCTAGGGGTGCATTTAGCAAGCGGGCGCAGGCCCAGGTTATTAAAATCCAACTGAAAAATAAAAAGAAAAAAAAGGAACGCACGGGGTGCAGTTAGCAAGTATCCTAAGTGTAAATCTTGGAATGGGCTTCACGGGGGGTGCGTTTAGAACTCAGGGCCAAGGCCCAGTCCAACTTCTTCTCAGCTCTCACACGAAGGGGGAGGGGAATGAGCAAAACGGGGGTATGTTCAGCAATCCCAATTTGGGCTTAACCCAGCCCAGACCTAACCCTAACCATCAGTCAACAAAACCTCCTTTCTTCCCCAAATCCAGATCACTGTTCACTCAAGCGTAACCCTAGCGTCTGTAACTCCACCATTCTCTCCCTTCTCTGAGAAACCTCCCAAAACGAAAGCTCAAATTCTTCACGAATCTCAAACAAAAACATTACCACACCCAAATCCATTCAAACCTAACCTAATCTCTAAACGCATCTAAAACGAAACCAGAATATCTCAGCTATCAGCAAGAACAAATCACAACCAAGATAGCAAGAAAGTGTACCTGGTTATGGAGTACAAGTGGATTTGGAAACTGCTGGAAAGTTTTAGCGAGAAGTGCTTGAGGCCTTCAACGAAGATCTGGAAAATAAGCCGTCGCGGGAACTTCTTGACTGTTCTGGAAGTTGATGAACACTGAATAGGCAAAGACGAACGGAGGAGTATCTGGACAACTGAATAGAGACACCACGATGATGATGATTCTGGGGATCAAATGGATCTTGACGGGGAGAACGATTCCTGAACGCGAACTGTGATGAGATTTTACTGACAGATCTTCGAAGCTCTTCTGGAAGAATATGGAGTATGAAGAATCTCTAATGATTTCGTGCAGATTTTCTGTGAAAGGTTGGAGATCGTTGAGCAGTGGAGGAACCAGCGTGAAGGTTCTTGAAATCTTGTTGAAAGATTTCTGGAAACTCGTTCTTGGATCTGGGGAATTTCCGGTGGTGATGAGTTTTCCGGTGAGGGATTAGGTTGAAGATGGACGGAGGAGGAAGGAGAAAGATGAAGATCGGAGGAGAAAAGAGGGATTTCTGGCAAATTTCCAGATTCCGGCGGTGGTTGCGGTGGCCGGAAGGCGTTAGGGGTGGCCGGCGAGGGAAGCTCACCGGATTTGCATGCCGGCCGGTGGAGTTTCTGGCGAAGCTCAGACGCTGCCAAGTGGCGGTGAGAGAGAAACGGTGGAGGGCATGCAGCGTGCCACGTGGGAGTGTGGAGAGGTAGTGGGGAAACGTGGCAGACTCTGGGAAATTCTGTGGTGTGTGTTGGTGAGGTCTGGGTGCAACGCGTGGCGCCCCTTTTATAGTGACAAGTGTCACTTTTTGCTGAATTCTGGACAAAACAGATGGACTGAAACTGATTGGGCTTCAAAAACCCTAATTGGGCCCACGAAACAGACTGTAATGAACCCAAAAAAAAACTGAAATAATAAAGAAAAGGAATTATCTAATTAAAACTAATCCAAACTTAAACCCAATTAACTACAAATTAACATTGCAACTAACTGAAAATTAACCTATCCTAATTAATCTTGATAAACCCTAATAAGACCCTAAACAAGATTAAAATCCTAATTATCCCTATTAACCAAAAATGATTAAAACTCTACTAATTTCTATAAAATCTCTAATAAAATCCTATTAAAAATCTACCATCTATTTATAATATCTATTTAAAAGAAAAACTATATTAAAACAAACTCTACTATTAATAAAAGAAAAAAAAAACTATACTCTTTCTATATTATCTAAAACAATTAAAAACAATTTTAAAATCTATTATATCCTAAAGATGATAAAAACTATTAAATCTATTTAAAAGTTCTATAAAATTCTAAAAAAAGATTCAAACTATTAAAAAAAGTTTAAAAATTTATTTACATCCTAAAAAATCCCTAAAGCCTATTTAAAATCTACAGAAAGCTATTAAACCCCAAAAGAATGCAGACAAATGAAAATGACCACCATAAAAGAGCGCGCGAGACCAGATTGAATCGAACAGAGAACCCCGGGCATCAGAATATCCCAAAAATCTCCATGCAAGCTGAAAATCACTGAGGAGCGCACAATTTCCCGAAAAATAAAACCCTGATGATCTGGACTGGATCTGAAATATCCGACAAATGAAAAACCAAGCTGTAACCCTGATATCCTCTGTCTGTGCACAAAATATCATGCGTCTGATATGCGAATATGAATTTAAACCACGAGTCGGATAGGAGAATCGGTTGGTCAAATTTTAGGGTGCAACAACACCTCGATAGTATTTTCGATCAAGTCCGAGAAAATAGCTTGCATACACCTTTGAAAATTTGTCGGTGCATTACACAGACCAAACGATATCCTCCTATAAGCAAAGATTCCGAAAGGGCAAGTGAAAGCCATTTTTTCATGATACTCCAGATTGACAATGATTTGATTATAACCCAAGTATCTATCTAAAAAACAATAATACTCTTGACTAGAGAGCCTCTCGAGCATTTGATCCATGAAAGGAAGAGGGAAGTGATCTTTCCTTGTATCTTGGTTGAGCCTACGGTAGTTGATACACATCCTCCACCCCGTTATAGTTTTTGTTGGAATCAACTCATTCTTCTCATTTCGGATAACTGTCATTCCTTCCTTCTTCGGCACCACCTGTACCAGACTAACCCACAAATTGTCAGAGATAAGATAAATCATTTCGGCGTCCAACATTTTTACCACTTCTTTCATGGTAGGATTCAATCTTCTTTGTGGTTGAGCCACCGGCTTGAAATCTTCCCCATGAATATTCGGTGCATACAATAGGATGGACTTATACCTTTCAAGTCGGAAAGAGTCCAACCCATTTCCTCTTGATTTTTCTTCAAAACACCAACTAATTTTGTCTCTTCCTTCTTGGTTTGCTCCACACTAATGATCACCGACATGTTTACTTCTTCATCAAGAAATACATACTTGAGATGAGAGGGTAACACTTTCAACTCCAGTTTAATTTCCTCATTGTTTTCCTTTTTCAACATTTCCACCCTTTCATTCAAAGGGGGAATTTCTTCTAACTCTTCAAGCTCCTGCAAGCACTTTTCAATCTTTTTTTCTTCTTTCTCATTGACATTTGAAAAAGCATTGGTAAGAACTTATTGTAATGGTGTGGGAACTTGCAGTAACTCTTTAACTTCTTTGATCACCCTTTCCGTTACATCGATTCTAAAGCAATTGGTCTTGTCCTTCGAGTGCTTCATGGATTCAAAAAGATTGAAACATATCTCCTCATCTTGAACTCTAACATTCATTAGACCATCATCTATATCAATTGCCATGCGTACGATCTTCACAAAAGGTCGCCCAAAAATCAAGGGAGCGTCTTCATCTTCCTCCATATCAATCACCACAAAGTTTATTGGAAACAAAAATTTGTCAACCTTTACCAACACGTCTTCTGCTATACCATGAGGGCGAGTGCTAGATTTATCGGCAAGTTGCAATGTCATTTGAGTAGAAATTCAATCCATGTATCTCAACTGCTTCATAATAGACAAGGGTATCAAATTGATACTAGAGCCTAAATCGATTAACCCATCGCTAACATAAATGTTTCCAATTGTAATCGGCAAAGTGACTCGTCCCAGATCACTTTTTTTCCTCGGGAGCGTACCTTGAATGATTGTACTATGTTGCGGTGAGAATTGGATATCAAATTATTGATTAACTTGAATCTTCATTCGTAGTTCATCACCGGTCTTTAATTTTTCCAAAGGAAGGGAAAAAGATCAAATTACCCACAAGATGCAATGCAAATGCAGAGCTAAAGAATCTAAGGTTCAAGGGTTGGTTATACTTAGAGAAGGCGTTAGCATCCTAAATGTTGCGGTGGAAATAGGATATCAAACTATTAATGAGTTTGAATCGCAATTCAATTCACAACCGCTCTTTGATTTATCCGAAGGAAAAGGTCAAAAAGGGAAAACCTATTTTGCATCGTAAACACAATGCGGGGAAAGATCTAGGGTTCGGGGGTTGGTTAAATTTAGGGAAGGTATTAGCACCCTAAACTTCCGTAGTACTCTACGGGAACCTTTTGTTCAAATGTTTACTATTTGCTTTATTTATTTGCTTAAGGTATATGTACAAAGGATTAAAGTGAGAAAAGAGACCTAAGGGGTTAATTCTAAGTTTACTCGGCAAGACATCGCATCTTGTGCCTACGTATCCTTACGGGAGTGGAATCAGAGTAATCGTAGTTCCCCTCAAAAGGGAGGTTAGAGACTTCTTGACTGTGGTCAAGGTCTCAAGGGGAATAAACGCATCTTAAGGACACGCTTACGTGGAGTGTAGGAACTCCAAATTTCTACGTTGAAATGTTGAGTTGTAATTAGGGTTAAATTAGGGATTCCACGGCGGGAAACCCTAAAATGAGCGCGGCGGCTCTTTGACCTAATGCTAGGGGTAAGATTGTAATTTTGTCCGCAGCGAGACATTTGTGAAAATTAGGGTTTGTAAGATTGTAAGGGTTTGAAGTTGAGGACTATTGGCGCGGCGACTAAAAGCTAGACCTAACCTTCGGATGTGTGTAGCGTGACAGAATAATTGATGAATGTGTGAGACTTGAATCATGCAAGCAGAAATAAAAATGCAGACAGTAAGGCATACAAGCGGAAACTTAAAGATAGAAACTAAAGCGCGATTGTTAGGATTCGCGGAGTTACAGATGAGAAGCAGTTACAATAATAATGAAACTTAAATAAAAACGCAATGTAATAAGCTGCAAAAATGAACACACGCGTTAATGGGCAAAGTCAGGCGGCCTTCGAGTGAATTACAAAGACAGTGAAGAAAAAAGATGCAAATTTTGTGGTTTTTGTTGCGTATAAAGAAAAAGTTTTGATTTAGGTTAAAAAGGTGTTTAAGCATAAAAAGAGATTAAGTTTAATTTTAAAAAAATAGTTTTAACTTAATTATCCACAAATTAAAAAAAAGATTTGATGTCATTATTTAAAAAATATTTTTTTATTTATTATTTTAAAGAAAATTTTGATGCTTATTTATTTTAAAAAACAATTTTAGTATTAAAAAAAAAAGGTTTTAAAAAAAACAATTTTAATATTTTAAAAAAGGTTTTTATTTATTATTATAAAAAGGTTTTTTAATTTTATATAAAAAAAGGTTTTTTAAATTTTATTTTAAAAAAAAAAAACAATTTTAATATTAGTTTAAAATTTTTTTAATAAAGTTTAATTAACTAATTATAAAAAAGAAAAAAGGTAAAAAAAGAAAATAAAAGGGTTTTAAAAAAAACAATTTTTAAAAAATAAAAGGGGTTGGGCCGGTAATCACCTCCGGACCCAACCCGGATGGTGTAAATGTGAAAAAGGAGAACTAGGGTTTCAGAACCCTATTCTCTTCCCCGCGGCGCCGTTGTGCTTCTTTTCCTCTTCGTCTTTATCATCCCTTATACTATAGTCCCTCCACGATATTTCTGAAAGAAAACAAAAAAAGTTAACAATCATCAGAAATCAAATCCCCACGCAATGGCTTACAATTTCGTCGATGAAGGTATTCTGAGGCGGCGAACGGTGGTTTCTGATTCGTTTTGAAGTTGATGGCCGATGATGACTCCTTGTCTGAGGCTAGAAGATGGTTGCCGTTGATTACCCGCCGTCGGTGAAGGCAGTCACGGTGGTCACGGGAGCTTCGCGCGAGGGTTTCGTTGTCCCTATTTTCCTCTTCGATCTCGCGGCCGCTCTCCCGCTAGGGTTTCGTTCGCGCTTTTTGTCTCCTCTCCCTCTAGGGTTTTTGCCGTTAGCCCCTTGATACGAGGTGATGTTGTGCCCTTTTATAATCTCTCCTTTTGGGCCTTTGGATTTCTTTACGTTATTTTTGACTACCACTGAGTGTGATTGGGATTTGATTTGTGGAATTTTCTGATGTGATTTGAACTTGCCATTTTTGTCTTGATTGGATTCTGATATGTTCTGATTCGGTTTCCTTTTTGATTTATCCAATGAGGGATCCAGGTTTGACTTGATTTTGGCGGCTACGACCTCGAACTATATTTCGATTTCATTTCCAACACTGGATTGGACACAAACTGGTTATCTGGATTCGTTTAATGTTGCTTCGAAACATTTACTTGATAGCGGCTGCGAGTTTTGGGGCAATGATGTTCGTAGCTGAGCCTCGGCTTCGCATTTTGCTTCTCCACCGTGGCCTGCACATTTGGTTGAGGCGTACTTTGAACTGAACTTGGTATGCGAAACCAGGTTGCCGTGATGTTCTCTGTTATGTCCTTTGCTTGTTCGTTCGCGGCTATTCAAAACTGATTCAGAACAGCCTTTTGGGCTTATTAACTGATGTTGATGTTCGACCATCTCATTTTTCTGATGAATTCTGGAGCCCTTTATCATTTCTGATATAACTGCCTCATCTTGCTTGCATTCTGATACTTTTAGTGAATTTTGCAGATATTCAAGCCAACCTTGCTTGGTGTCTGGTTATGGATTGCTGCTGATATGCTTTTTACTGATAAATGTTTGGTTCTTTCAGAACAAATAAATGTCTCTTCCTGATCTAATGTGCGGTCTTCAATTCGTTTCGGTCATGAATATCGGTTTGGAACATACACTCACTTTTCTTCTTCTTCTTTCAGAGGGAACTGATAATGCGGTTATTGCCGGGTCGACGCCGCTGAGTGAGGTTACACGGTGATGATGACCTCAGGGTCTGAACCGCTATTTTGTATGTGGCTGCCCCTATGTGGTTGGTGGCTTCGCAATCTGTTGAGTGTTTGTTCGTAATTACCATATGCTATGCAACTCGACAATCGGTAGGGAGTGGGTAACGTGCTTCGGCCGTGGCTCTCCCGGCCGCTCGAACTTCACGCCCAATGATGAATAACTGAGGGCTGAAACTCCTCCCACTTCCTTTTTGTCTTGCTATTTGAGACATATTTGATTTGTCATTAACCGTTCTCATGTAGCTGGTGATTCAAACTGATTTAGGAAGGAAAGATTGGAACTTTGAGGAAAATTCTATGTGCATATCAAATCGATCCACTGGAAACTTTGAGGAGTTAACTTGCAAAGTGGATGCTCTTGGAAATTTGCTGCTGAAAGTAGTTTATTAGGAACTTGTTATTATTGGTGGAATGGCTTAGGATAGCATCATTTTAGCGTGTAACAGAGTTTGGAATTTGTTTGATATTTGAACTGGTTTGGTTTTGATGGACTAGATATGGATTCTATTTGAACTGATGTGCTGATTTTCCTGATGCAGCTTTAAGTTCAGATTTCAGTTCAGTTTTTCATATCTGGTTTGGGCTTGGTTTGGTATCCCTTACTATCTCTGATACAGCCTGGATAACCTGCTTTTATCTGATATGGTTTTGAGTTGGTGCAATTTTGGAATATCTTTTGTTATGCCAACTTCTGATACTGTTTGATTCCTTTTGGCAGATGTTGAACTCGGCTGTGAATGCGCTGGTTTCATGGATTGTTCGGTTATCCGTTTGTGGAAGTTGAGCTCGAATTCAGTTCTTTTATTTTTTGATACCAAGTTGCCTCGTTTATAAAACTGAACTGAATTGTTCTTGCAATTGCGGATTCCAGATGAAACATATCCGGATTATGATTAGTTTGGCTTTACAAATCCAATTTCGGCATATGATCCTTTTCGGCAAATCATTTCGGTCCCCACTTCATTTTACTCTTCATCTCTCGGTTGCCCCTTAGATAAGAACAGATGTTACCTGATCTGACGCTAATGGCGCGGATCGGTAACGGGGGTAGGACGCAACTTCGGTTGTGCCACTCCCGGCACTCAGTGATGACGCTGTTCTGAGAGTGTCGAAGACAACTTCTAACCCTTTCCTGCTTCTGTTTTGTTTCTCTTTGATTGTGCAGGTTAATCGGAGAAGCATGAAGTAATGTCCAGTGGATGAACATCATGAAGACACCAATGGATCTTTAGGACTTAGGATTTTTAGGATAGAAGTAACATCTGTAAATGTAATCTTACAGCAATTCAAATGTGAAACGATTTACTCCCTTTTGTAAAATGATATCCTTTATGAAATAAAAATTCCAGAACTTCATTTATATATCCATGACCGTTCAGCTTTGAATTTATTTATTTATTTCTAGTTATAAATTATAAACGTTTGTGAATAAATCCACAAATATTTAAATTCATTATCCTAGTCATAAACCGTAAATATTCACGAATGATATTCTTGTTCATGTACTGGTCTCATCTGTAGTCCTAATCTCATCACCTGACTACATTCACTTGCATTCCAACTTAGATTCTAGCCAACAATATTTTCCTCATTTTCTAACCAAACGCGGATGTGCGCCGTAATCACAACATATTCAGTATCGACGATGACATTGCCCGTAATTGAATTCCACTGACCAAATGACATGAGCAACAATCCAATAACACCCAATTAAACTGCGCCTTATTAATAGAAACGGAAATGCTCTGGAAATGAACCATGAGCGATGAAATGGACCTTAATTCCAGTTGTGTCCGACAAATTTCGATACCGAACACATCGGATTGACGTCTTGATATAATCAAACCAGGTGATAAATAAATGCCTCAGAAATATTGTTTCAAGTGTCTCAAAGCTCAGTAACAGCCCGTCTTCAAGGAATTAGCGGAATCCACGTAAAATGACCAAAATACCCCTGGAACCAATCCTGCAAAACAAACACCTCCATGACTTGATAGTGGTTAGCAGATGCACAGATGAGATGCTATGCGAAATGACTGACTAAATATAAGGGTAAAATTTGGGGTATTACAGTTGCCCCTATTTAAATAGCTACACCGGATGATTTGAGTGACGGAGACTCGAGGAATCATGGTGGAGGGATTTAAATATAGATAACCGAAAATTTTGCCCTTATATGTGGCGATATGCAATGCTATGGACCAAACGAGAACAGACTAATGTAGACGATGCCATGAATATGATATGATGCGTATGCTGGAATGATGAATGCGACAATGCTGACACTACGAGAAGAACACACTGGGGAAAACGACGCGCGGGGACACAGTACAACCCGGGGAATTCTAAAATGATGGTCAACTGGTGCGAATACGACCAATTGTCATTTTTAGAACGGGAACGAGATTCTCAAATGGAGATGGCACCTTTGAGACGGCCTCTACTAGGGAATCTAAAAATAAAACTGGATCATGTACGACTGCAAGATCGATTACAGAATGCTGGAGCATTGAGCAAAGAATAACATCCAAGCTTCTGTAAACTATCTCTCGTGACAGGATCAAACGGACCTTTCGGGAATCCGTAGCAAATATACAGGGTAAAAACCGGTTGTATGCCAAAATAAATGGACTTTAAGAATAAGATCCTTAAATGGAGATGGCACCTATGAGATGACCTCCACTTGGGAATGTCCAATAATAAAACTGGATCTACACGATTGCAAGATCGATTACAGAACGTTGGAGCATTGAGCAAAGAATAACATCCAAGCTTCTATAAACTATCCTTCGTGATGGGATCGGACGGACTTTTCGGAAATCCGTATCAAATATACAGGGTAAGGACCGGCTGTATGCCAAAATAAATGGACTTTGATAGGAAATGCCCCGATAAGCTTCTCGAGGGAGAACTGTCACTTATCGTTGGAAGGGACTTACATGCCAAAAATGGATAAGCACTCAAATAAAGAGGCTGCTGCTTATCTGATATATAAATCTTTTCATATTTAAGGTCGGCGCCTGGAATACGATTCTGATTCTTCTTTTACTAAAGGATAAACTGAACTTCCTCATACTTCAAGATCGTGCTCTCCTGAATATGATTCCGCTCCTTCTTTTACTAAAGGGTAAATGAACTTCTTCATACTTCAAGATCGTGCTCTCCTGAATATGATTCGGTTCCTTCTTTTACTAAAGGGTAAATGAACTTCTTCATACTTCAAGATCGTGCTCTCCTGAATATGATTCCGCTCCTTCTTTTACTAAAGGGTAAATGAACTTCTTCATACTTCAAGATCGTGCTCTCCTGAATATGATTCCGTTCAAACCTCCCCATACTTCGCGACGATAAGGAAAATGGAAGCCCAACTACTCAAATGGAGATGGCCATTTGCTGCGAGTCATAACGAAGATAGGATCGGCTTCTCAGGCGAGAAATGTCGCTTATCTTGCAAGAGTAGCAATAATAAGCTTCTCATGTAAGAACTGCTTGTAGAGGTGATAACAGATGATGATAAGCTTCTCGGCAGAGAACTGGTGCTGATCGATGATAAGCTTCTCAGGTGAGAACAGGTGCTGATCGATGATAAGCTTCTCAGGTGAGAAATGTCGCTGATCGATTGTGATAAGCTTCTCTTGGCGAGAACTGTTGCTGATCGATTGTGATAAGCTTCTCTTGTGAGAACTGTTGCGTATCCTGTTGTGTAAGGTTGTGATAAGCTTCTCTGGTGAGAACTGTTGCTGATCCTGTTGTGTAAGGTTGTTATATCGATAGGCTTCTCAGGCGAGAACAGTTGCATACCGATGATGTAGGATTGTAAAGTGTTGTACCGATATGCTTCTCAGGCGAGAACAGTTGCATACCGATGCTATAAGATGTACTGATGGATTTCCAGGCGTGAACTGGCGTGAATCTGTAAAGGATTGTGATAGGTTTTTTTGAAAGATAGTGCAAAATAAATGCACGTCCGGGTACAGTGATAAGCTTCTCAGGCGAGAACAGTCGCGTATCTGTCAAGGTAGGGTGAAAATTTTTAGACGGTGCAAAATAAATGCACGTCCGGTTGGGCTCAGTAACCGACAAGACTGAGATTCAATCTAGGATCGAGCTAGAAAGGAGACTGGTAATCAAGACTCCATCGAGGGAATGAACTCGAAGGGTAAATATCTTATCCTGATGAGGAAAGATAGCTGAAATAACCGTCATCCACGAGGGTCGAGCTCTATGGGGAAACTGGAAACACATATGTATTTTATGCTTAGGGCTGACAATCTATTTGGAGAGAATGGACGAACCCAGTTACTCGGCGGTAACAACCAATGATGGTGAAACACAATGAACCTGTGAATGCTAATGCATATATTAATGTGAATGTATGCTAATGTATATGTATGTGGTTAAATATGCAGGATGTAATGGAATGAGTATGTAATGAGCATGTGTATGAAATAGGCATGTGATGCTTATGCCCCTGCGTACGCTGACGAACAGACTGGAGACGGGACGAGAGATGAAATAAACATCTCGACGGAGATACCCTGCATTCTCTGCAACCAATACGTCAATCATGGGTGAGACGGGTCAATGGTAGAACCAAATCTGGTTTTAAAGTTCTGAATTCTCTGGGGAGAAGGGAATCTGCTTGGGTGTACAGTATCACGTCTTCACATGGGGAGAAGAAAACCTGAGGGACATTTTCGAGTTACCCCAGAAAAAGGTTGTCGGCTTATAGTCTCTCTGGGGACTATGATGAGGCAATAGCTTAGGAGCCTGTTGCAACACTGAGATTTACTGGGGAACGAAGGCCGCCGTGAGTAAAATCCGTCGGGTGCATGAAGAAAAGTTGTGAAACCGCATGGTTTTGATCTTGAAGGACCTTATAGTAGTCGCCATTTGTTTCCTTTAAAAACATGGTGCCCCAGGATACTTGCGTTGCGAGGTAGGGTCATCTCAAGAGGATTTTATAGAGAACACGGAGTCTGGTTGCCCCACCGTTTTCAAACTCTTTGAGAGATTTGTCAGGTCTCGAAGTAACTGGCACAAATTAATCGTGTTACGACGAAAATTTTGAGAAATAGCTCTTAAGAACTTCAGACTCGCGTTGGTAAGCGAACTGGGAAACCGCCTGCCCCTATTTAGCAGGATCTTCAAGTTCCATGGGTTATGTCCATATATAAATCTCTAAGATATCAAGCAAAGTCATCATGCCTGAAATGCCTATCCTGAGCTTGTCAATGTACGCATATATTTGTCTTGAATTTTTGTTTTGAAAAAGATATCGCAATAACTTGTGACCGAAATCACTAGTCAGGATATAGGTTTTAATTATAATGCCAACATGAATTTTTCTGAGCATAGCTTGTAGGAGTCTGGAAACGTGATCTTTCCGAGTATGCTTTCAACCGAAGTCCTACTTCAATTAGGTCTTTTAAAGGCTGTATCGTGGCTCGGTTCACGGTTTAAGAAACAAAAGGATAAAGGCTCAGAGTTATATTTGTACCCACCCCTTCTTCGTGATGTTCTCCAATCCTAATTCAGTTAATCGGATACGAACGCTCATATCTCAAGCGGATTTGCTATGGTCGAGAACTTATCAAGGCTTTGGACATGGCAGTCACTCACCTATTTCTAATGGCGTTTCAATCACACAACTTTGTTCTTTATAGGGATTCTAAAAAAAAACTACTGATTTGTTGTTCTTATTCCCTAACTTTTGCCTGGACAACATCTTTTGATTTGCCTTTGGAGTCCAGCGGGATGCCCCAGTTTTGCCTAAGTCTCCTTCATAGGTTTCGACTTAGCGGGCTCTTATTTTTTTGAATATTCTTTTATGCACAAGTCGTGTAAATCTTTTGAAAGGCTCGTGACTGCCCCACTCCTTAGGTAACCGAGGGATAGTCATTGTATTGGACTTCTTAAGATGCTAAGGATAAATTCTCGAAGGTTTGCTCTTCCTTTTTAAGGATCTAAGCGCTCGATCGGTTTAACTGAAACCTACCCAGCCCCAGGTTAGGATGAAGGTTCTTAAAAAGAAAGAAAACTCCTACTTCAAGGCTCAAAGGGTTGACTAGGGATTAACATCCTTATATCTCCAGTGTTTGGGATTTGAAACAATGCCTTACGTCATCAGCAGGTTTTAATTGAAAGCATACGACAAGAAATCTGACGTTTTAGGTTCGTCATCCTCCCCCCAATTCTCCATCAGAACAAGAGATCGGGTAAAGTTGGCATTATGATTTATGAAAAACGTTTTTTTGAATGAATGAAACGAATGGATTTATTCAAGACAAACATATGTGTTGCATTAATTAATCAAAGATAAACAAGTTCGTACATGCTAAATATACTTAATCAAAGAGAAATGCATATAAATAAACAAATGAACTGTCGGGAAAATCCTTCTAAATGTTTATGAAATCTTGCATTCAAGCGTAACAGTTTCCTTTGGCGGAGCCTCAATGGAAAGGACGTCTGGTTTATGATCACTGTGAGTCGTCATGGCTTGCCCCAGTTATGCTGGTCACATCTTCAACAGTTTTCAGTCGTTGCTTCAAAATAACTTTCCCAGATTCTTTGTTGATCCCGGTCATATCATCTTGAGGGTTACTGAGATGAAGCGAGCTAGGCCTTTGAATAATTACTGGATTCAGCTGATTTGCTGAGGGGTCAACATACTTTGTAGAATCCAAGCTTGACAAGCGGGGAACCCCGAGAGGAGTCTCGATCTTCGGCTGAGCATCGCTAAAAGACAACTTCTTTGTTTCTAGCAAATTTCTGACAAAGTTCTTAAGAGCGTAGCAATCCTCTAGATCATGGCCGGACGCACCCTCATGAAATAAACAATGAGCGGCAGCGTTGTAACCTGCAGGTAACGGATTAGGCGGAGGACCCAGAGTACGAGTGGTAATCAGACCTTGTTGTACCAAATGGGGGTATAACTCAGTGAAAGTCATCGAAATTGGAGGACAAGGCTTATACTGCCTCTTACGGGGATAAGGAACCTGATCCTGTGACTGTTGATGAACAGGAGTGTTGGGCACTCGTTGACTGTTGACAGGAACTTGCATGGGCGGATAACCGGAAGGTTGTTGATAAATCGGTGCTTGATATACCGGAGCTGACTGCACAGGCTGGTATGTAGGAAACTGCTGATCGAAAGGAGGTGCAACAGTAGCTACATAGGGTTGTTGAGCATATGGAAACGGATAACCTTGAACATAACTCTGCTGATGTTGCCAAGGTTGAGGAGTAGCTGTTGAGCGGTTCCTCGAACGTGCAGGTCCTTTACCATGGTCGGAGTTAGGAGTTTTGCACTTTGGAAGGGTAGCTCGTCGAACTGGTTGAGCACTAGGAGGCACCAAACCGGATTGAAGACCGTGAGGAGGTACATTCTCGACAGTAACAGCTGGTTGAGATCCCATAACGGTATTAGTAGTCTCAGAAACAACAGTAGACTGAGCATCAATCTTCACACTAAGAGCTCGTAACATCTCCAAAATCTGCCCTACACTTCCTCGAAGATCTTCGAGTTCATGGCTGACACGGTTGATCTCTTGGTTTTGATCTTCCATTCTTTTGAAGGGTCGTATTGATGCAGAGAACTCAGGGTGACAAAACTGGAAGGTGAGAGAACCGAGTATGAGAAAACGGAAGACACATGCAATGCAAGAAAACATATGATGCTATGATGCAAATGCAAATGAAAATTTCATGGAATTCAAACATTTACGAATGTCGTGGGGTACCAAGGAAATCTTTTTCTTATTTTTTTATTTGTATTTTTTTTATTTATGGTATCCCGTGATATCCATAAATGATGTTTGAATTCCATGAAATACAATGCAATGGGATGCTTTATGGATGCAATGCATGAAAACACACAAAGTCCTAGGTTAAAGGTACGTGAGCGGAGTTAAGGTCTACCCATCCCAAAAGGAGTGTACTATAGGTTAGTTGTACCTGCAGAACAAGGTTCTAAAAAAGTGCCCAAAGTCATCAGCCCATCTTTCGGATATTAAAAAACCTTCCGACTGACTCGGGGGTTAACAATATTCTCAAGAGAACCTCTTTTGAGTGTAGTATCGCGTAGCAACCATTGTAGGACTACTCCCACATAGTTCCCGCACTACGTCCTAAATAAGGCCGAGGTGGTGTAAAGGTACTACGGTTCCCAATATCACATACTCTAATCGACCATGGAAGAAGCTTTCACGATTACTCGTTCAACCGAACCACTTTCGAAAAGGTCTCAACTGAGCGGTGATTCTCGAATCAGCTTGGTCGGGACTCACTCCCTATAAGCCTCATCGAATATATCCCCATCCTATAATAATGTCACTAGTCCGGGCGTAGGACTTATCTCACAGCACAAGGAACAGTCCCCAAGTCAGAGCACAAATATATACATGCAAATGAATAATAACACAGATAGTAATAAAT
The DNA here is from genome assembly GCA_963859935.3 of Lathyrus sativus. Classification (NCBI taxonomy): domain Eukaryota; kingdom Viridiplantae; phylum Streptophyta; class Magnoliopsida; order Fabales; family Fabaceae; genus Lathyrus; species Lathyrus sativus. The sequence continues at coordinate 739,106,849 of OZ012735.1, read as the reverse complement.
ATGAACAAGTTAGGGATAACCCTCAAAAGTTAAGACGGTCCCCAGTGATGTCGCCATTTTCTGTTGCGGTGGAAATAGGATATCAAACTATTAATGAGTTTGAATCGCAATTCAATTCACAACCGCTCTTTGATTTATCCGAAGGAAAAGGTCAAAAAGGGAAAACCTATTTTGCATCGTAAACACAATGCGGGGAAAGATCTAGGGTTCGAGGGTTGGTTAAATTTAGGGAAGGTATTAGCACCCTAAACTTCCGTAGTACTCTACGGGAACCTTTTGTTCAAATGTTTACTATTTGCTTTATTTATTTGCTTAAGGTATATGTACAAAGGATTAAAGTGAGAAAAGAGACCTAAGGGGTTAATTCTAAGTTTACTCGGCAAGACATCGCATCTTGTGCCTACGTATCCTTACGGGAGTGGAATCAGAGTAATCGTAGTTCCCCTCAAAAGGGAGGTTAGAGACTTCTTGACTGTGGTCAAGGTCTCAAGGGGAATAAACGCATCTTAAGGACACGCTTACGTGGAGTGTAGGAACTCCAAATTTCTACGTTGAAATGTTGAGTTGTAATTAGGGTTAAATTAGGGATTCCACGGCGGGAAACCCTAAAATGAGCGCGGCGGCTCTTTGACCTAATGCTAGGGGTAAGATTGTAATTTTGTCCGCAGCGAGACATTTGTGAAAATTAGGGTTTGTAAGATTGTAAGGGTTTGAAGTTGAGGACTATTGGCGCGGCGACTAAAAGCTAGACCTAACCTTCGGATGTGTGTAGCGTGACAGAATAATTGATGAATGTGTGAGACTTGAATCATGCAAGCAGAAATAAAAATGCAGACAGTAAGGCATACAAGCGGAAACTTAAAGATAGAAACTAAAGCGCGATTGTTAGGATTCGCGGAGTTACAGATGAGAAGCAGTTACAATAATAATGAAACTTAAATAAAAACGCAATGTAATAAGCTGCAAAAATGAACACACGCGTTAATGGGCAAAGTCAGGCGGCCTTCGAGTGAATTACAAAGACAGTGAAGAAAAAAGATGCAAATTTTGTGGTTTTTGTTGCGTATAAAGAAAAAGTTTTGATTTAGGTTAAAAAGGTGTTTAAGCATAAAAAGAGATTAAGTTTAATTTTAAAAAAATAGTTTTAACTTAATTATCCACAAATTAAAAAAAAGATTTGATGTCATTATTTAAAAAATATTTTTTTATTTATTATTTTAAAGAAAATTTTGATGCTTATTTATTTTAAAAAACAATTTTAGTATTAAAAAAAAAAGGTTTTAAAAAAAACAATTTTAATATTTTAAAAAAGGTTTTTATTTATTATTATAAAAAGGTTTTTTAATTTTATATAAAAAAAGGTTTTTTAAATTTTATTTTAAAAAAAAAAACAATTTTAATATTAGTTTAAAATTTTTTTAATAAAGTTTAATTAACTAATTATAAAAAAGAAAAAAGGTAAAAAAAGAAAATAAAAGGGTTTTAAAAAAAACAATTTTTAAAAAATAAAAGGGGTTGGGCCGGTAATCACCTCCGGACCCAACCCGGATGGTGTAAATGTGAAAAAGGAGAACTAGGGTTTCAGAACCCTATTCTCTTCCCCGCGGCGCCGTTGTGCTTCTTTTCCTCTTCGTCTTTATCATCCCTTATACTATAGTCCCTCCACGATATTTCTGAAAGAAAACAAAAAAAGTTAACAATCATCAGAAATCAAATCCCCACGCAATGGCTTACAATTTCGTCGATGAAGGTATTCTGAGGCGGCGAACGGTGGTTTCTGATTCGTTTTGAAGTTGATGGCCGATGATGACTCCTTGTCTGAGGCTAGAAGATGGTTGCCGTTGATTACCCGCCGTCGGTGAAGGCAGTCACGGTGGTCACGGGAGCTTCGCGCGAGGGTTTCGTTGTCCCTATTTTCCTCTTCGATCTCGCGGCCGCTCTCCCGCTAGGGTTTCGTTCGCGCTTTTTGTCTCCTCTCCCTCTAGGGTTTTTGCCGTTAGCCCCTTGATACGAGGTGATGTTGTTCCCTTTTATAATCTCTCCTTTTGGGCCTTTGGATTTCTTTACGTTATTTTTGACTACCACTGAGTGTGATTGGGATTTGATTTGTGGAATTTTCTGATGTGATTTGAACTTGCCATTTTTGTCTTGATTGGATTCTGATATGTTCTGATTCGGTTTCCTTTTTGATTTATCCAATGAGGGATCCAGGCTTGACTTGATTTTGGCGGCTACGACCTCGAACTATATTTCGATTTCATTTCCAACACTGGATTGGACACAAACTGGTTATCTGGATTCGTTTAATGTTGCTTCGAAACATTTACTTGATAGCGGCTGCGAGTTTTGGGGCAATGATGTTCGTAGCTGAGCCTCGGCTTCGCATTTTGCTTCTCCACCGTGGCCTGCACATTTGGTTGAGGCGTACTTTGAACTGAACTTGGTATGCGAAACCAGGTTGCCGTGATGTTCTCTGTTATGTCCTTTGCTTGTTCGTTCGCGGCTATTCAAAACTGATTCAGAACAGCCTTTTGGGCTTATTAACTGATGTTGATGTTCGACCATCTCATTTTTCTGATGAATTCTGGAGCCCTTTATCATTTCTGATATAACTGCCTCATCTTGCTTGCATTCTGATACTTTTAGTGAATTTTGCAGATATTCAAGCCAACCTTGCTTGGTGTCTGGTTATGGATTGCTGCTGATATGCTTTTTACTGATAAATGTTTGGTTCTTTCAGAACAAATAAATGTCTCTTCCTGATCTAATGTGCGGTCTTCAATTCGTTTCGGTCATGAATATCGGTTTGGAACATACACTCACTTTTCTTCTTCTTCTTTCAGAGGGAACTGATAATGCGGTTATTGCCGGGTCGACGCCGCTGAGTGAGGTTACACGGTGATGATGACCTCAGGGTCTGAACCGCTATTTTGTATGTGGCTGCCCCTATGTGGTTGGTGGCTTCGCAATCTGTTGAGTGTTTGTTCGTAATTACCATATGCTATGCAACTCGACAATCGGTAGGGAGTGGGTAACGTGCTTCGGCCGTGGCTCTCCCGGCCGCTCGAACTTCACGCCCAATGATGAATAACTGAGGGCTGAAACTCCTCCCACTTCCTTTTTGTCTTGCTATTTGAGACATATTTGATTTGTCATTAACCGTTCTCATGTAGCTGGTGATTCAAACTGATTTAGGAAGGAAAGATTGGAACTTTGAGGAAAATTCTATGTGCATATCAAATCGATCCACTGGAAACTTTGAGGAGTTAACTTGCAAAGTGGATGCTCTTGGAAATTTGCTGCTGAAAGTAGTTTATTAGGAACTTGTTATTATTGGTGGAATGGCTTAGGATAGCATCATTTTAGCGTGTAACAGAGTTTGGAATTTGTTTGATATTTGAACTGGTTTGGTTTTGATGGACTAGATATGGATTCTATTTGAACTGATGTGTTGATTTTCCTGATGCAGCTTTAAGTTCAGATTTCAGTTCAGTTTTTCATATCTGGTTTGGGCTTGGTTTGGTATCCCTTACTATCTCTGATACAGCCTGGATAACCTGCTTTTATCTGATATGGTTTTGAGTTGGTGCAATTTTGGAATATCTTTTGTTATGTCAACTTCTGATACTGTTTGATTCCTTTTGGCAGATGTTGAACTCGGCTGTGAATGCGTTGGTTTCATGGATTGTTCGGTTATCCGTTTGTGGAAGTTGAGCTCGAATTCAGTTCTTTTATTTTTTGATACCAAGTTGCCTCGTTTATAAAACTGAACTGAATTGTTCTTGCAATTGCGGATTCCAGATGAAACATATCCGGATTATGATTAGTTTGGCTTTACAAATCCAATTTCGGCATATGATCCTTTTCGGCAAATCATTTCGGTCCCCACTTCATTTTACTCTTCATCTCTCGGTTGCCCCTTAGATAAGAACAGATGTTACCTGATCTGACGCTAATGGCGCGGATCGGTAACGGGGGTAGGACGCAACTTCGGTTGTGCCACTCCCGGCACTCAGTGATGACGCTGTTCTGAGAGTGTCGAAGACAACTTCTAACCCTTTCCTGCTTCTGTTTTGTTTCTCTTTGATTGTGCAGGTTAATCGGAGAAGCATGAAGTAATGTCCAGTGGATGAACATCATGAAGACACCAATGGATCTTTAGGACTTAGGATTTTTAGAATAGAAGTAACATCTGTAAATGTAATCTTACAGCAATTCAAATGTGAAACGATTTACTCCCTTTTGTAAAATGATATCCTTTATGAAATAAAAATTCCAGAACTTCATTTATATATCCATGACCGTTCAGCTTTGAATTTATTTATTTATTTCTAGTTATAAATTATAAACGTTTGTGAATAAATCCACAAATATTTAAATTCATTATCCTAGTCATAAACCGTAAATATTCACGAATGATATTCTTGTTCATGTACTGGTCTCATCTGTAGTCCTAATCTCATCACCTGACTACATTCACTTGCATTCCAACTTAGATTCTAGCCAACAATATTTTCCACATTTTCTAACCAAACGCGGATGTGCGCCGTAATCACAACAGATTCAGTATCGACGATGACATTGCCCGTAATTGAATTCCACTGACCAAATGACATGAGCAACAATCCAATAACACCCAATTAAACTGCTCCTTATTAACAGAAACGGAAATGCTCTGGAAATGAACCATGAGCGATGAAATGGACCTTAATTCCAGTTGTGTCCGACAAATTTCGATACCGAACACATCGGATTGACGTCTTGATATAATCAAACCAGGTGATAAATAAATGCCTCAGAAATAGTGTTTCAAGTGTCTCAAAGCTCAGTAACAACCCGTCTTCAAGGAATTAGCGGAATCCACGTAAAATGACCAAAATACCCCTGGAACCAATCCTGCAAAACAAACACCTCCATGACTTGATAGTGGTTAGCAGATGCACAGATGAGATGCTATGCGAAATGACTGACTAAATATAAGGGTAAAATTTGGGGTATTACACTAAACATCTGTAGTACTCTACATGAACCTCTTGTTTTAATGTGTTATTGTTGTTTGCTAAGGGTGAAAGACCTAGAGGTTTATTTCTAAATATACTCACCAAGAAATCGCATCTTGTGCCTACGTATCCTGACGGGAGTGGAATCAGAGTATTTGTAGTTCCCCTAAAAGGGACCGAGGAACCATTAACTGTTGGTCAAAGTTCCAGGGGGAAAGAGGTTTGTTAATTGATTCTAAGAGAAAAGACGAGTCATCATCTTAAGGAAGAACACTTGACTTAACCACCACAACTTGTAGGAGATGGTCTTTGCGTCACATTGAGAGAAGGGCTTAAAACTCGGATTTATAGATGAGTGTGCCATATACCTCTCTCAAGCGGAAAAAATTCTACATCTCGCGATATTGTTATGGGGCAGGAGAATTATATCTCGAATGTCAAGATGAATCACGTCTTATTCTCTTGTGGGGAGAATAGATGATTGAATTGTATAGGTTTGTCTAAGTTGAACGATTCAAGAGAAACCGGTCCTATCTTAAGGTGTAGGGATTAAAGCCTAAGCTGATAAACTTGTGAAATCAAGGATCGAGCGGGAGAATAATGATGCAAATGAGATGCAACGTGTACAACTTAAAAAATCATACACGGGTTCTTCAATTGGACGTGCGCATAAATAATATTAATCAAAGAAAAAAAAATGGGATGATGTCAATGACCTGGCAGCATAACTTAACAATCAGATTACGTATTAACCACACTTGAAATTAAAACCCAAGGTCCCAAGGATCGTGATTTAATCGAGATCACTACTCAAACACCACACTTAAACCAAATCCCAACAGTTATGATAGAATTAAAGTTAACAAACAAATCGACTTTTAAAATCCAAGTAAATAAGTTTAAATTTATTTTGCAGAATCTAACAATTAAATGGATAATTATAATTGATTTTAGCAATCGTAAAATGAACTTCTGAATAAAATTCGTCGTTAATTGGATTTTGAATTAAAATCCAGCCACTTAATCGAATTAAACAAAGAAATCACCAATTTGAATTTTAAGGCAAGGTAACCAAATGAATTTAGATTTAAAATGATTAATTTGAAATTAAAACAAAATTGCTGACAATTTATGTTTTAGAGGTGACTAAAAAAGGTATTATTAAAAAACTGGTTTAGGTTAATTTAAATGAAATTAAAAAAAATAAAATTAAAAGTTAACTTAGATTAATTGAGAACTTAAATTAAAATGAAATAAAAGTTGGTTTGGATTTATATATATAAAAAAACTGATTAAGGTTGAAAAGTTAAACGCCATCCAGTCCGTTGATTGCATCTGGAGTCAAAATTGCCAAGATCCAACGAGTGAGTCCGAGGGTGCATGGTAAGGGTGGTGTGCGTGTGTGCATGATACATGATATAAAAGAACAAAACAACAAAACAACAAAAAAGAAAACCCTAGATCTAATATTTGCGCATCCGCCGTCCTCTCTGCCCTCTCTCCTTCTTCTCATCTTCTTCTTCTTCTCCGTGAACGAAGCCAACGATGCCCTTCTATAAAAAATTACAAACAGCAAAACACAAGGCGAAACAAAGACAAACCCTAAATCCCAAATTGTGAACCCTAGTCGCATAAATTCAAAGAAAACCGTTGCAGAGATGCAAAGAAAACACACAAACCATCAAAGCAACAAGAAGAACTCAAGCCACACAAAGGAGGGTTATGGGAAATATTACCTGCATGGTGCAGATCTACTGGCCGAGATAAGTACCTCTGATTTCCTTTCTATGTGTAGCTTTTGTATAGTCTTTTACTTTCGTCTCGTCCGTACCGTGTGGATTTTCTCTTACAATACCTTCCGTTTTGATGTCATGTTATGTTGTTGTTAATCTTCTCTAATGGTATGCGGTTCTATCCCCTAAAATTATGTGAATATTGTCAGAACTATGTGTATTGGTCCCTCTTCCTATTGTGAATGAGACAAATTTATAGGCTGTCCATCAATGTGGGAATTAACACTTTTTTATGAACATATAATTTGGTATGAGATTTTCATTGAATGATTGATTTTGAGAGATCTGATTTGAAAAGATTTTGGTGCATCAAAACCCTAATGATCTGAAAATTCCAAAAAGTTTGTTGTCGCAATCAAATCCCTCTTATTTGAAAACTTTCTCCTTTTGTCTGACTTATCTTAATTGTCCTGACATGATTACACATTCAATTCAACGCTGAGATAATGTTAATCTTGAAGTTTCTTATTGTGTTAAACACTGTCCTGATTCTGTTTTAGAAATTATCAAATATTGCTATGTTTGTATTTGACTTGATTTCTTGGGGGAGGGGAATAAATGACTGTCATAACTATTCTTGATCTATTGCAATTGTGTTTATGAGCTTTCCTCTTTAACTTGTATATGTCGGATCTTGTTTCAAATCTTCCCCTTTTGGTTCAACATATTTGGATCTCTTTCCTTATTCTTCTCACCGAGTTATGAATGATTGTGATTATGTGTAACTTTCTACCTCAAACCTGCCATAAATGGCTTAATGACAATGATGTTGTCTTTTTGCACATCAAACAAAAATGTTTATATTTTGGAAACGATATCAGGAATTTATGATGTTTGTCTTCCTGTAATAAGTGCTTTGTTGTCTTAACTCGACACAATCGTGGCTGAGTTGATTACTATTGATTTGAAGAATTTCCTTTTTTCATTCGATTGCGATTGATGATATAAGTGGGATTCCAAATTCATTTTAAACCTTGTTCTTTGTGAATGACAAACCTTAAAATTCCGTTTGTAATACTTTCTGTATTTTAGCAGGCTTGCGATCAATCAAGTGTCAGCAGGGATGCTAGAGCTGAGTGCTTAGATCAATCAGCTCGCGTCTAAGTGAGAGTTTCAAGTATTCAATGTCGAAGTTGTGGCACGATGTGCGGTAGTCAGATCGCTGAGGGAAGCCTTGCCATCCTTGATTTGCTGTTAGACTATTTTTCTATTTCTATGTGTAATACCCCAAATTTGGCCCTAAGATTAGTCGTTTCATTTTACATTCCATTTCACTTTTGCATTGCATTTAACTAATCACTAACAGGTTTGTGTAGTCTGTTCGATTTTTGCAGGAAAAATCCCATTGTGCGCAATTCAAGCGGTGAAGGACAAATCAATCATTAACTGGCAGTCTGGCGATAATCCATGAGTTCGAGTCGTCATCAGGGTTTCCTCAAATGATTAGGCCATATTCACTTTTATCGGATACAAATTGACTTGCAAGAGATTGGTTTAAGCTCAGTGGTTAATGGTCAAACGTTGTGGTAATCAGACAAGTTTCATTACGTGGAGTTATCTGGTTAAGCTTAAGCAAATGATTTATCAGATTAATTTGGAGTGAGAAATTCGAGTTAATGGAAAAATAGAATTCCTATTTTATTGTTTTGATAATCATATCTAAATAATAAAATATAATTTTATTGATACTTCAATACAATGTCCAGTAATGAAGGAAAATGCAAATGAATTACATTTTTCCTACTAAGCTCTAAATTCAACAATACTTTCACTATTAACTTCACCAAACAATGATTCCTCATCTGTCTAATCGCCTTTATGTACTAATGGACAAGAATGCCCAAATTTTTTTGTAAAACTATATGCACTATTAGTTCCATCTATCTTTATGGCCAAACATCGTGCAAGGTTTTTCCAGCTTCTTGATTCGAACAACTGAGAACCACTGGGAACAACTGAGAACCACTTACAAAGTGCTCTGAGAGGCGCTTTATAAATATTCAAAACCTGCAATGCATTAGACAGATAAGCAACAACAATAAGTCGTCGAGCTCATGTTATGAATTCATAATTCAGGATTCAAAGCCCCACCAAAAATCAGGCATTGACCCTTTTAACATTGAGGAAACTGATCCTATGATGTCAGGTGCTATAAGAAGCTCTCTTTGGGAAATTGACATTGTTCGTCACCACTACTGTCCTCTTGACTCACAGTTTATTTTGTCTCTTGGGACTGATTTGACAGTCAGGGCCAAAAACAACTGAAGTTAATGTTTGCGATTTTAGTGTTGGTTATTATGCAATAATACTTGGAGCAGAGATTACACTGAGGGTGAAGACGGCTCCTCTAGCACTTCCCATGAAAGTGTCTGGGAAGGTACTGCTTTGTCACATGCCAGTAATGTTGTCGAGTGAAGAAACCTGCATAGAAGACAATAGGTAATCAAACTTAATCATTCACAATGATAACAATAAAGATAAACAAGAACATAAGAAACTAAAAGCAGAGTACTATATCTCCTCCACTATCTTCGTCCTGCTTTCAATAACAAAGCTGTTGCATTCGGTATTCATATCACTCCACCTGGCACGGCATTGAGAGTGGCCTCTAATCTCCGCATTTGTTTTGATTGCCACAATTTTCTGAAACTTTCATTTGCAGTTTACAACCGGCCTGTAATTCTCAGAGACCATAAACGGTTTCACCATTTCCAACGAGGGTATTGCTCCTGTGGGGACTATCGGCAGACATAGGAAGAGTTGGTAAAATGATGGTGAAGAGCCGCAGTGAATGAGTGAAAGAGAGCTCCATGTTGACTTTATTCATTTCTTTTATTGCACACCACCTTGCTGCAGTTGGCCTGTGACTTGGTCATAGCTTATTCTTGCTGAATCAGGTGTTAACTGCAAAGTAGAGATACTAGTTATAAAACATGATTTGAGAGTGGAAATACGGTGATGTTGTGAAAACGGAAACCCAATCAAATGCGAGAACGAGGAAGCAACGATGTATGTTAGATTCTGTTCTCACCGTACTATTCCATCGTTCTCTTGCTCACCTAAGATCTCGGGTTTGGTTCATCAGGAACAACAAGGTGGTACTTCTGATTGTTCTTTCAGACAGTATCAACAAAAGGAATCCGGCTTCAACTCCCAGCTGACAATTCGATTTCAGGCTCATTACACCAAATCATCACCTGTTTGTATCATGAACCTTGGTGACCTTTGTGGAAAGATATTGTCACCGTCATTATTTTAGCAGTGGGAATCTCAGATGAGGAAGAAATATGAGTGGTCGAAGGAAGTTTTGCGGAATTGTTCATACCTGTCAATCCCAACGGCATGCTGTCCTGCAAGGTATATATCCCCTGTGTATGAGTTAAAACAACACATCAATAACATTATAGGAAATCAGAACTTGGCAGAAACTATCCTCATCAAGCTGTAAGCGCAGCAAAGGAATTCGACATAAGTCACAAAGCCAGGAAGTGTCGAAGTCGAAATAATTGCGAAAATGGTGAATAGGAAATTACCAACAGGACCAAACAGAGGCAGAGAAAAACGCGAGCAGCCCTATTCCTAAGCCACGAAATTCGCCGCAATAAAGTCGTCCCAGGTTTCTGCTCCAAACAAAGTCAAATCAAGTCCTGAAAAACAACAACAAACCCACCATGAAAATCATAACAGCAAAGCGAATCCAGGCCCAACAATGTTTCAATATAAAAGGATCCGAAAACCCTAAACAAGGGGGGAACAAAAAACGGCGGATTCAGAAACGGAGGTTTCATCCTCATCACAATCGAAAAAGGAAACCCTAAAGAAAACCAAAAAGGGACGGCGGCTCAGGGATCTCTAGGATCTCATCATCGCCGTTTGAGAGATTCAGAGAAGCCGAAGGCTTCCTCATCATCATCCCTCATGTGAAAGAAGAAGAGGAAAAAGCTTTCGAAGCCCACATATCACCGAAATTGCACCCTCAAAGTCACGCGAAGCTCACGCGTCCGAAATCGCGGGGTCGCCGCCTACGCCGTCCAGCGGGAAACGAACCCAACAGCCTCAGGTTCTTCCATCATCGGACGAACCCCAAACATCAAACACCATCGCCGCGCCTCACCGTCGGATCCTCACGGATCGCTTCAAAATCACCAACAGAGTGAGCAATCCGACCCCTTTTGTTCTTTGATTTTCATTTTTAGTATTTTTTAGGTAAGAAGGAAACGAAAATGACGACATACAAGCGAAAAACAAGAAGAAGATGAAAGCTCTGAAACTCTCCCATGGGGAACGAAGTCGCGGCTCTCCAAGAAAGAAGAAGTGGAAAGACTGAAAACTCAAAAGGGGGTTCTTACAGCAAAACGCACTTCTCTGTTCGTGTTTGTCACCATATTTGATTATTACTTCATTATTTTTTATCTTATATTATATTGATTTGTTAGTTAGTGTAAATGTGGTAATTAACGTTAATTTCATCTTTTTTAACGTTAAGACTTCTTGCAATCAATAATTAACATTAAACTCAAGGTTTTATAAATTAACATTAGGATTTGATTAAATAAATAAAATAAGACTTTTTTTTTACAAAACTTAAAATTAAAAAACCGCCTTTTTTTAAAAACGATTTTTAAAACAAAACTTAAAAACAACTTTTTACATTAAAATTAAAAAACAATTTTTAAAATAAAAATTCAAACATTTTTTAATTAAAAATATTCACACTTTTAAAGTCAAAACATTTTTTCCAATAAAATTATTTTTCAAATGAAATTAAAACATTTTTTCCAATAAAATTAAAACATTTTTTTTGCATTTAAATTAAAACCAATTCCTTTATTTAAAGTTAAGATAAATTTTTAGTAAACAATTTTATTGGTTTCTCCATTTAAGCAAAATTAACTTTCCTTTACAAAAATTTGAAAAACGAAAGGTTTCGATTTAGCTGTTTCAGTTTCATCTAACCCCCGTTAGTTTGTTTGTGTTAGCTTATTGTCATTTCGGTTATTCATACTGTTTTGGTGGCATGGATGTAATTTATGCGATGCCATGATCGCAGTTATTTTTATTTTCGCATTTTATTGTGGGACTTGTAATTTACGCGAGTGGTCGCGATGCTTTCATTTACTGCTTTCCTTATTTTCATATTTTTTTATGCCTGCCATGTAATAATTCTTTTGCTTGTTTTTACCGTTATTAACCTTCCGAAGGATTAGGTTTAACAATTTGACCGCCGAGTAAATAGCCCTAACCTTGACCGTTTCAAACCCTATTTAGCCTAGGCATCCCGCCGTGGACAAAAATACCCTTTACCCTAGCTTTAGGTCAAAGAGTCGCCGTACTCTGTTTTAGGGTTTCCCGTTGTGGAATACCTAATTTAACCCTAATTTTCAATCAATAATTCAACGTAGAAATAGGAGTTTTAAGACTCCATGTAAGTGTGTCCTTAAGAAGCGCTTATTCCCCATTGAAACCTTGACCACAGTTAAGAAGTTTCTAACCTCCTTTTCGAGGGGAACTACAATTACTCTGATTCCGTTCCATCAGGATATGTAGGCACAAGATGCAACGTCTTGCCGAGTAAACTTAGGACTAACCCTTAGGTCTTTTAGGTCACTCTATCCCTTAGCTCAATATATATTCAAACAGATAATAAAATGAAAAAGCATACAATAAACAAAAGGTTCCTGTAGAGTACTACAGAAGTTTAAGGTGCTAGTACCTTCCCTAAGCTTAACCAACCCCTTACTTAGGTCTCTCCCCGCATTGTGTTTACGATGCAAAAATAGGTTTCCCCTCTTTTGACCTTTTTCTTCGGATAAATCAAAGAGCGGTTGTGAACTAAAGATGCGATTCAAATTAATTAATAGTTTGATATCCTATTTCTACCGCAATAGAAAATGGAGACTTCACTAGGGATCTCCTAATTTTTAAGGGTTGCCCCTATTTTGTTTACTGTATGATATTTCTATTTTGTTAATTATTTATATATATTTCATTTGTACCTTATGGGAATATCCTGTTATTGTGAGATAAGTCCTAACCCGGACTTGAGTGACCTTATTATAGGATGGTGATATATTCAATGAGACTTATAGGGAGTGAGTCCCAACCAAGTTGGCTTGAGAATCACCGCTCGATTGAGACCCTTCCATAAGATAGTTCAGTTTAACGAGTAGTTGTGAAAAGGTTTACTAGTTTTGGAAATGAGTCTATGATATTGAGGACCGTAGTACCTTAACACCACCTTGGCCTTATATAGGACGTAGTGCGAGAACTATGTGGGAGTAGTCCTACAATGGTTGCTACACGATGCTACACTCAAAAGAGGTTCTCTTGAGAATATTATCGACCCCCGAGTCAGTCGGAAGGTTGGTAATATCCGAAGGAAGGGCTGATAACTTTGGGCACTTCTTTAGAACCTTGTTCGGCAGGTACAACTAACCTTAGTACATACCCTATTGGGATGGGTAGACCTTAACTCCTTGTACATACCTTTAACCTAGGACTTTGTGTATGTGGATTACATCCATAAAACATCACATTGCATTACATTTCATGGAATTCAAACCTTATTTATGAATATTACAGGATACTATGGATTACAATAGAAGGAAAACTTTGAAATATACTTTTAAAAGTCCTAAGCTAGATGACCTAAGGAAGTTAGGAATCTTAGTCCAAGATCGAGAAGGATTCTATAACCAGTATGGAAGGTTGTTATCTCTGTTGGAATATAAAGTGAACGAAGGACTTCTGTTGGTTTTGCTACAATTCTATGATCCCGACTATCATTGCTTCACATTTCCCGACTATCAGTTATTACCTACTTTGGAAAAGTATTCTCAGCTTGTGAGATTGCCTATTTTGGATAAGTCTCCTTTCCCCTTCTTGGAGAAGGACCCTAAAGAGCAAGACATTGCTAAAGCCACATGTTTGAAGGTATCTGACATTAAGGAGAATATGAAGCATAAGGGTGAAATTTTTGGGTTACCTACAAAGTTCTTAATGGAGAAACCTTATTGGGTAATACTTATCATTCAGTCCATCTCCGAAACCTCCATGGTGGAGGGGTGATTACCTGTTGTGTACCGTTACTGTACAAGTGGTTTATTTCGCACTTGCCTAAGTCCGATCCTTTTTGGAGTCCCACTCAAGGACGTTGGTCACAAAAGGTTATGGCCTTAACTCACTCCGATATTGATTGGTACAACCGTATGTATGATGGAATATTACTCATTGATGGTTGTGGAGATTTCTCTAACATGCCTTTACTTAATTTTAACGGAGGAATTAGCTATAATCCAGTCCTAGCTCACCGAAAGTTAGGGTATCCCTTGAAAGAACCACCTAAAAGTATCTATGTATAGAAGATCTTCTTTGAAGACAACAAAAAACTTCAAGATCAGATTATATCCTCTTGGAAACATTTGCATAGGAAAGGTCGAGAAAGTCTGGGAAAGCCGAATTATGTATCTATGGAGCCTTATCTTCAGTGGGTCCGAGAAAGAGCTATCAAATTGAAGATGCCCTATCCTCACCAAGATCCTTTACCTCCAAGAGAGGAACCCGTCCAATATTTCATGTCCGAAGCTGAAACGTTGAAAGTCGCTTTGAATAAAGCTCAACATGAAGCAGAAGCATGGAAGAACAAATACCAGGTGATGGTCAGCGAGTACGATGAACTTCAAAAACAACTTCAATCGAGGAACGAAGAAGCAGTTTCCGACAAAAAGAGAAGACTCTACAAGGATTTATTTTCCTCTGATTCTCCGCCTACTCGTCGAAGCTGTGGATAATGCTTCCTTTGGATCATTGTTAGCTTTCGTTTAGTTGTTTCCATTAAAAACTTTATTTTTGATTGAAATCCATTATTTTCAATCAATAAAAATTTCTCCGTTATTCCGCAATATTCGTAAATATTTGAATTCCATGAGATCATTTTGCATTTTAACATCATATTTTGCATTGCATGTGTCTCCCGATTTCTCATTCTCGGTTCTCTCACCTTCCAGTTTCGTCACCTTGGGTCCTCCGCATCAGTACAATACTAGAGCCCAAGCTCGAAAAAGGATGGAAGAACAAGCTCAAAAGATCGACCGTGTCAGCCAAGAACTCGAAGATCTTTGAGGGAGAGTGGGGAAAATTATAGAGATGCTACAAGCTCTTAAGATGAAGATGGATAATAAACCTACTGTTGTTTCTGAGATTACCCATACTTTTGTGGATCCTCAACCAGCTGTCACTGTTGAGAACATACCGCCTCAAGGTCGCCAATCCAGTTTGGTGCATCCTACCATCACTCCACCAGTTCAACGAGTTACTCCTCCGAAGTGCAAGACTCCGAGCTTTGACCACCATAGAAGAGCTACACGTCCGAGGAATCACTTGATGGATGCTCTTCAACATCAGCAGAGTTATGTTCAGGGTTATCCAGTTCAGTATGCTCCACAACCCTATGTAGCTACTATTGCACCTCCCTTCAATCATCAATTTCCTACATATCCGCCTGTGCAACCGACTCCGGTCTATCAGCATCCGGGATATCAGCAACCTCCTGTTCATCAGCCTGCACAAGGTCCTGTCAGTTGTCAACGAGCGCCCAACGCTCCTGCCAATCCACAGCCTAAGAAGCAAGCACCTCATTAGAATGGTCCGAATAGGAGACAATACAAGCCTTGTGCTCCGATTCCGATGACTTTCACCGAGTTGTATCCTTACTTAGTGCAACAAGGTTTGATTACCACTAGAGTTGTGGGTCCACCGCCTAATCCTTTGCCAGCCAACTACGCCGCCACCGCTCATTGTTTATTTCATGAGGGTGCGCCTGGTCACGATTTGGAAGGTTGTTACGCGCTCAAGAGCATTGTCAGAGATTTCTTGGAACAAAAGATATTGTCTTTCGATGATCCGTCGCCAAAGATCAAGACTCCTCTCAAGGTTTTCAACATATCTCAGCCAGTTACTTCTCCTGTGAATCTGCCAAAGCTGGTATTTATTTAGAAGCCTAGTCCACTTCATTTCAGCAGTCCTCAAGATGATGTGACCCCGATCGACCAAGAATCTGGGAAAGTTAGTCTGAAGGAAGATTCAAAGATTGATACTGAAGCATCCACAGGTATAACTGGGGCAAGCAATGTGGTTCACCTTGAACATATCATTGAGGCCTCGCCAGAGGAAACCACTGCTACCATGTCGGCTTTGAATACCAAGACTACATAAACACTTAGAAGGACTTGTCCGGCAGTTTATTTGTTTATTTATATACACTTTTCTTTGATTAAGCATAATTATCACGTATGAACTCGTTTATTTTGATTAATTAATGCATATGTTTGTCTTGAATAAATCCATTCGTTTCACTCACAAAAAATATTTTCTATAATGCCAACTTTACCCGATCTCTTGTTTGGATAGAGAATTGGGAGGAGGAGGATGAACCAAAAACGTCAGGTCTCTTGTCATATGCTTTCGATTGAAACCTGCTGATGATGTAAGGCATTGTTTCAAATCCCAAAACAATGGAGATATAAGGCAGATAATCCCTCTTTACCCCCTTTGAGCCGTGAAGTAGGAGTTTTCTTCTTTTCCAAACATGAAAAAACCCTTTACTTTAACCTGGGGCAGGGTAGTTTTCAGTTAAATTGATTGAGCGCTCAGACTCTCAAAAGGAGGAGCGAACCTTCGAGAACCTATCCTTAACATATTAGGGAGTCAAGTCAATGAATATCCCTCTACTATCTAAAGAGTGGGGCAGTCACAAGCCTTTCAAAAGAATCACACGACTTAGTCGACAAAAAAAAATATAGCCCGCTAAGTCAAAACCTATGAAGGAGACTTAGGCAAAACTGGGGCATCCCGCTGGACTCCAAAGTCAAATCCAAAAGACGTTGTCCAGGCAAAATTTAGGGAATGGAAAAAATATAACAAGAGCAAGGGATTACCATAAAGAATCCCCAATAAAAGAGCAAAGTCGTGAGATTCAAAAAACCAAAAGAAAATAGGTGAGTGACTGCCATGTCCAAAGCCTTAATGAGTTCTCGACCATATCAAATCCGATTGAGATATGAGTGCTCGTATCCCGTTAACTGAATTAGGATTGGAGAACATCACGAAGAGGGGTGGGTACAAATAACCTTGAGCCTTTACCTTTTGTTTCTTAAACCATGAACCAAGCCACGATATAACCTTTAAAAGACCTAATTGAAGTAGGACTTCTTTTGAAAGCACACTCGACGAAATAATGTTTCCTGACTCCTACGAGCTATGCTCAAATTACCGTTGGCATTATAAATTAAGCTCATATCATAACCAGGTGATTTCGGTCACGAGTTATTGTGATATCTTTTTCAAAATAAAAACAATTTTTTTTCAAGACAAATATTGTTGCATTGATAGTTTCAGGATAGCATTTCACGCATGTCGATTTTGCCTAATATCTTAGAAACTTACATACGTACATCCACAATGGAACTCGAAGATCTAGCTAAACAGGGGCAGGTGGTTTCCAAATCATGTATTGATGCGAGCCTTACATTCTTACGAGCTACTTCTTGAAGACTCAGTCACGTCACCGCCGATCCAACCCAGTTACGTCGAGATCCAACCAAATCTCTCCAAGAGTTTGAAAACAGTGGGGCACTTGCACTCCACGTTCTCTGTAAAATCCTCTCGAGATGACTCTCTCATACAACAGTTACTCTGGGGCATGATATTTTTCCAAATGGCGACTACTACAAAGTCCATTAAGACCAAAGCTAGCTTGTTTCACGACCTTCTTCATTGCACTCGATAGATTTTACTCCCAGCGGTTTTCATTCCCCAGTAAATCTCATCGTTGCAGAAGTACATATACACCATTGACATAGCCCCCAGAGAGACTGTAAGTCGACGCAGTCCCCAGTGAGACTATAAATTGACAATACTTTGGACCGAGCCGGTAATTTCCCAGACAACAGAGATCTTACCAGCATTTTCCCAGTGATAGTCCCCAGCGAGACTTTAAGCTGACAACACTTTTGGGATCCATTCGATAAATCTCCAGTGACCCTCAAGACTGCAGGGATATCCCCGTTATCCTCAGTGAACTTGCCTTACCTTCATCAGGAATGTTCCCCAAGAGATTGCCATATTCTCCCCCAAGAAGTCAGGATACTTTCCCAAGAAGGTCTGTTTGATTTCTCCCTAGTAAGTCCGACGAACTCTCCTCAGGGAAGTTTTGATATCTTTTATCCCCATTTGGATGTACCTTTTCCCCAGGAAGCCGAGGTGCTATTTCCAGGAAGTTGCTACACTCTCTCCATAAAGCCGCCTAGCTCTACATCTTCCCCACGAAGCGGATATTTATTTTATCCCTGGAAGTTTCTGATCCTAAGAGTTCTTGGGCTGATTATGGTTCATGATAGCAATCCCTCACGTGAAGTCATGACATTGTATCCTCATGCAGAGATCAAGGATCCCCAGTTGAAGTCAGGACGTCATACTCTCCAATAAAGTCGTATCCTATCCCCATGTGGAAGTCACGATATTTTCTCCCGAGGGAAGTTATAACTTTGAAGCCAGATTTGGTTCTACCATCGAATCTTCCTATCCTCTGATAGATGTACTGTTGTAGAGGTCACCGAGTAGTCCCGTCAAGATGTTTATTTCATCTCATGTCTCCTCTCTTGCCTGTTTTGTCAGCATATACCTAAGCATTGCATACTCATTGCATGGCATTTTTCATACACATTAACATATACATTAGTATACACCTTGGCATGCGCATTAGCATCTACATTTTTTTGCTATCCGCGTCATCCTTTATCGTTACCGCCGAGTAACTGGGTTAGTCCGTTCTCTCCAAGTAGATCGTCAGCCTAAGCATAAAATACTATTTATTTCCAGCTAATCCCCACAGAGTTCAACCCTCGTGGACGATGGTTATTTCAGTTATCTTTCCACGTTAGGATAAGATAATCCCCGTTTGAGGTTATTTCCCCAATGGAGTCTTGTTGGGCAGTTCTTTCTAGCCTAGTTCTAGATCGAACTTCGGTCCCGTCGGTCACGGAACCTACCTAGACGTGCATTTATTTTGCACTATCTTTCAAGGAAATAATTTACAATCCGTTGCAGCCAAGCGACAGTTCCCAGCCGAGGAGCTTATCACCTATCATTTAAACCTTAAGACGTTGAGTCGCCGCACTCATTCTTGGGCGTCCCTCCGTGGACATATCATTTGAACCTTAAGACGTTGAGTCGCCGCACTCATGCTTGGGTGTCCCTCCGTGGACATATCCTTTCCTAAACCTTGAGAAGCTGAGTTGCCGTACTTATGCTTGGGCGTCCCGCCATGGACATATCTTTCCCTAAACTTTAAGACGTTGAGTCGCCGTACTCCTGCTTAGGCGTCCCACCGCGGACAATTTTATCCTTTAGTAAAAGAAGGAGTTGAATCATGATCAGGGCGCCGACCTTGAGGTATGAAGAAGTTCATTTTATCCTTTAGTAAAAGAGGGAGCTGAATCATGTTCAGGGCGCCGACCTTGAGGTATGAAGAAGTTCATTTTATCCTTTAGTAAAAGAGGGAGCTGAATCATGATCAGGGCGCCGACCTTGAAGTATGAAGAAGTTCGTTTTATCCTTTAGTAAAAGAAGGAGCTAAATCAGGTTCATGACGCCGACCTTGAAGTATGAAGAAGTTCGTTTTATCCTCTAAATTGTATTTCGGGCCCCGATCTTAGATATAAAGAGGTTTATTTATCAGATGAGTGACAATTCCCTCCAACGGAGCTCATCAATCAATTTTCATCTATTATCCACAGATAAGCAACAACCTCTTTATTTGAGAGCTTATCCAGTTTGACATATAAGCCCTTCCCGATGATAAGTGGCAGTTCTCTCTCGAGAAAGCTTATCAGGGCATTTCCCATTAAAGTCCATTTATTTTGGCATACAGCCGGTTTTACCTTGTATATTTTCGATGGATTCCTAAAAATTCCATTTGATCCTATCACGAGGGAAAGTTTACAGAAGCTCGGATGTTATTCTTTGATCAATGCTCCAGCGTCTTGTTAATCGATCCTACAGTCGTGTAGATCCAGTTTTATCTTTTACCCTAGAGTATCAGCCGGTCAGGCCTGAACCTGTTGAACATTTACTCCTAGATTTTCCCCAGTAGAGGCCGTCTCATCGGTGCTATCTCCATGGAGGATCCCGTTCTTACTGTTTCCCTTTCTAAAGGTGACAATTGGTCAGACTCGCACCAGTTGACCATCACTTTAGAATTCCCCGTGTCACGTTGTTTCCCCAGTGCGTCATAGTCTACAGTATGGTTCGTTCGTCGCGTCTGTCCCCTATGTCCTCGTGTCGTCTGCATCTCTGCATTTACCATTCCATCATACGCACCATACTAAGTTCATGACATTGTCAGCATTATATCTTTTTTCATTTTGTCCATAGCGTTACATATCACTGCATCTAAGGGCAAAAATTTCGGTTATCTATATTTAAATCCCTCCACCATGATTTCTCGAGCCTTCGTCGCTCAAATCATCCGGTGAAGCTATTTAAATAGGGGCAACTGTAATACCCCAAATTTTGCCCTAAGATTAGTCATTTCATTTCACATTCCATTTCACTTTTGCATTGCATTTAACTAATCACTAACAGGTTTGTGTAGTCTGTTCGATTTTTGCAGGAAAAATCCCATTGTACGCAATTTAAGTGGTGAAGGACAAATTGGTCATTAACTGACAGTCTGGCAACAATCCATGAATTCGAGTCGTCATCAGGGTTTCCTCAAATGATTAGGCCATATTCACTTTTATCGGATACAAATTGATTTGCAAGAGATTCGTTTAAGCTCAGTGGTTAATGGTCAAACGTTGTGGTAATTAGACAAGTTTCATTACATGGAGTTATCTGGTTAAGCTTAAGAAAATGATTTATCAGATTAATTTGGAGTGAGAAATTCGAGTTAATATAAAAACAGAATTCCTATTTTATTGTTTTGATAATCATATCTAAATAATAAAATATAATTTTATTGATACTTCAATACAATGTCCAGTAATGAACGAAAATACAAATGAATTACATTTTTCCTACTAAGCTCTAAATTCAACAACACTTTCACTATTAACTTCACCAAACAATGATTCCTTATCTGTCTAATTGCCTTTATGTACTAATGGACGGGAATGCCCAAATTTTTATGTAAAACTATATGCACTATTAGTTCCATCTATCTTCATGGCCAAACATCGTGCAAGGTTTTTCCAGCTTCTTGATTCGAACAACTGAGAACCATTGGGAACAACTGAGAACCACTCACAAACCGCTCTGAGAGGCGCTTTATAAATATTCAAAACCTGCAATGCATTAGACAGATAAGCAGCAACAATAAGCCGTCGAGCTCATGTTATGAATTCATAATTCAGGATTCAAAGCCCCACCAGAAGTCAGGCATTGACCCTTTTAACATTGAGGAAACTGATCCTATGATGTCAGGCTCTATGAGAAGCTCTCTTTGGGAAATTGACACTGTTCGTCACCACTACTGTCCTCCTGACTGACGGTTTGTTTTGTCTCTTGGGACTGATTTAACAGTCAGGGCCAAGAACAACTGAAGTTAATGTTGGCGATTTTAGTGTTGGTTATTATGCAACAATACTTGGAGCAGAGATTACATGGAGGGTGAAGACGGCTCCTCTAGCACTTCCCATGAAAGTGTCTGGGAAGGTATTGCTTTGTCACATGCCAGTAATGTTGTCGAGTGAAGAAACCTGCATAGAAGACAATAGGTAATCAAATTTGATCATTCACAATGATAACAATAAAGATAAACAAGAACATAAGAAACTAAAAGCAGAGTAATATCTCCTCCACTATCTTCATCCTGCTTTCAATAACAAAGTTGTTGCATTCGGTATTCGTATCACTCCACTGGGCACGACATTGAGAGTGGCATCTAATCTCCGCATTTGTTTTGATTGCCACAATTTTCTGAAACTTTCGTCTGCAGTTTACAACTGGCCTCTAATTCTTAGAGACCATAAACGGTTTCACCATTTCCAACGAGGGTATTGCTCCTGTGGGGACTATCGGCAGACATAGGAAGAGTTGGTAAAATGATGGTGAAGAGCCACAGTGAATGAGTGAAAGAGAGCTCCATGTTGACTTTATTCATTTCTTTTATTGCACACCACCTTGTTGCAGTTGGCCTGTGACTTGGTCATAGCTTATTCTTGCTGAATCAGGTGTTAGCTGCGAAGTAGAGATACTAGTTACAAAACATGATTTGAGAGTGGAAATACGGTTATGCTGTGAAAATGGAAACCCAATCAAATGCGAGAACGAGGAAGCAACAATGTATGTTAGATTCTGTTCTCACCGTACTATTCCGTCGTTCCCTTGCTCACCTAAGATCTCGGGTTTGCTTCATCAGCAACAACAAGGTGGTACTTCTGATTGTTCTTTCAGACAATATCAACAGAAGGAATCCGACTTCAACTCCCAGCTGATAATTCGATTTCAGGCTCATTACACCAAATCATCACCTGTTTGTATCATGAACCTTGGTGACCTTTGTGGAAAGATATTGTCACTGTCATTATTTCAGCAGTGGGAATCTCAGATGAGGAAGAAATATGAGTGGTCGAAGGAAGTTACGCGGAGTTGTTCATACCTGTCAATCCAACGGCACGCTGTCCTGCAAGGTATCTATCCCATGTGTATGAGTTAAAACAACACATCAATAACATTACAGGAAATCAGAACTTGGCAGAAACTATCCTCATCAAGCTGTAAGCACAACAAAGGAATTCGACATGAGTCACAAAGCCAGGAAGTGTTGAAGTCGAAATAATTGCAAAAACGGTGAATAGGGAATTACTAGCAGGACCAAACAGAGGCAGAGAAAAACAGCAACCCTATTCCTAAGCCACGAAATTTGCCGCAATAAAGTCGTCCCAGGTTTCTGCTCCAAACAAAGTCAAATCAAGTCCTGAAAAACAGAAACAAACCCACCGTGAAAATCATAACAACAAAGCGAATCCAGGCCCAACAATGTTTCAATATAAAAGAATCCGAAAACCCTAAACGAGGAGGGAACAAAAAATGGCAGATTCAGAAACGAAGGTTTCATCCTCATCACAATCGAAAAAGGAAACCCTAAAGAAAACCGAAAAGGGACGGCGGCTCAGGGATCTTTAGGATCTCATCATCGCCGTTTGAGAGATTTAGAGAAGCCGAAGGCTTCCTCATCATCAACCCTCGTGTGAAAGAAGAAAAGGAAAAAGCTTTCGAAGCCCACACATCATCGAAATCGCACCCTCAAAGTCACGCGAAGCTCACGCGTCCGAAATCGCGGGGTCGCCGCCTACGCCATCCGGCAGGCAACGATCCCAACGGCCTCAGGTTCTTTCATCATCGGCCGAACCCCAAACATCAAACACCATCTCCGCGCCTCACCGTCGGATCCTCACGGATCGCTTCAAAATCACCAACAGAGTGAGCAATCCGACCCCTTTTGTTCTTTGATTTTCATTTTTAGTATTTTTCAGGTAAGAAGGAAATGGAAATGGCGACATGCAAGCGAAAAACAAGAAGAAGATGAAATCTCTGAAACTCTCCCATGGGGAACGAAGCCGCGGCTCTCCAAGAAAGAAGAAGTGGAAAGGCTGAAAACCCAAAAGGGGGTTCTTACAGTAAAACGCGCTTCTCTGTTCGTGTTTGTCACCATATTTGATTATTATTTCATTATTTTTTATCTTATATTATATTGATTTGTTAGTTAGTGTAAATGTGGTAATTAACGTTAATTTCATCTTTTTTAACGTTAAGACTTCTTACAATCAATAATTAACATTAAACTCAAGGTTTTAAAAATTAACATTAGGATTTGATTAAATTAATAAAATAAGACCTTTTTTTTTTTACAAAACTTAAAATTAAAAAACCGCCTTTTTTTAAAAAATGATTTTTAAAACAAAACTTAAAAACAACTTTTTACATTAAAATTAAAAAAAAAAATTTAAAATAAAAATTCAAACATTTTTTAATTAAAAATATTCACACTTTTAAAGTCAAAACATTTTTTCCTATAAAATTAAAACATTTTTCAAATGAAATTAAAACATTTTTTCCAATAAAATTAAAACATTTTTTTCATTTAAATTAAAACCAATTCCTTTATTTAAAGTTAAAACAAATTTTTAGTAAACAATTTTATTGGGTTCTCCATTTAAGCAAAATTAACTTTCCTTTACAGAAATTCGAAAAACGAAAGGTTTCGATTTAGCTGTTTCAGTTTCATCTAACCCCAGTTAGTTTGTTTGTGTTAACTTATTGTCATTTCGGTTATTTGTACTGTTTTGGTGGCATGGATATAATTTATGCGAGGCCGTGATCGCAGTTATTTTTATTTTCGCATTTTATTGTAGGACTTGTAATTTACGCGAGTGGTCGCGATGCTTTCATTTACTGCTTTCCTTATTTTCATATTTTTTATGCCTGCTGTCGCAACTGCGAAAAACAACCGGCGGAAAAACAGAAGAGTCGCCACTTTCGTTATTTATCCCAAAGAGAGGGAAAGGAAACGATCGCAAAAACCTAAAGAAAAAGGGAAAGACAAGGTCATCGCAACCATGTCTGGGTTCGGGAGTCGGTTACGCAAGGGGAAGGTATTAGCACCCCTCACGTCCGTCGTACTCGATGGGATCCACGCATTGTTGTCTATCTAAAAGGGTGTGTTGATACTATCTAGCTAAAGGCTTAAGGACAAAATAAAAAAGAAAAGAGAAGTGACTCGGCAGAGCATCGCCACTCTGTGCCTACGTACTCCCTCGTGCAATGGGAAAGTCAGAGTCAACGTAGTTCGACTAACTACGGCTAAAGAAAAGGGGAAAGGTTGCTCGTCGAGACGTCGCGTCTCGTGCCTACGTACTTTTGTCTGGTACGAAAGATCAGAGCAAACGTAGTTCGGGCTAAAAGGACCACGGGTTGGTTCAAAAGTTTTTAGGCCCGAGTAGGGTTAACAAATAGTTCTAGCAGTTGGTGTATGCAGCTCGACCATTGGAGACTCAGGCGTTACCGTTTGCGGTAGAACTAAGAGTTAACGACACTCTTTTTATGAAAAGATTTTCCTGATTAAGAACCCCAAAGGGTGAAAAAGGTTTGAATTGTTTTTGTGTTTTTTAGAGAAGAAGTGTTTTGAATTTGATTTGCAACTCATGTCGCACTAGAGACTATGACCTAAGAGCGAATGCGTCGTATATCACCCAAAGGGTGTACACTAAACACTCTAGGTCCTTGAGAGGAGGCCCCTCAATTACCATTTCTCAAGTAACTTAAGGCTCATAGCGTGTTACACTTGTCATTCTTTATTAAGTGTTTTATGAATGTTAGAAGATGAGAAGAGAAGAAGGAACACTAATGGGAGACTAGTCAATCCTAAAAGTTATCATGCAAAGTGGACCTAAAGTTGAGATTCAAAAGGGAACTACCTAATGTTATCATGCATGGTTAGGCACCTAATTTCTATCATAACCTCAAGAGGTTAGAGAACTTATGGGGAACATGGCAAAGAAAAGCAAAAGAAGAAGAAGAAGAAGAAGAAGAAGAAGAAGAAGAAGAAGAAGAAGAAATGCATATGCAAATGAAAATGCAAACATAGAATGCACAAGTAGAATGAGAGTGGGAGGAAAATAGTGTGGGGCAGTAGCCACCACAAGCTCATCTCAACCAATCATGCATATGGAAATGCAAGAAAAGAAAGAAGAAGAAGAGAACAAGAAGAACATAAACAAACCACACAAAGATGCACTAAAAAGTGGGATGAAATGACCTAAGTCAAACAACATCAACCACACCAATAAAATCAAACCAAAATGAAAGGTAAACAAACCTCAAAGACAATTGAGGATGGGAGACCAAATGAGGGCAGCAAGGACCCCATAATAGGTACTCAACCATAAGCATCACTTATCAAAAGCAAAGAAACACCAAAAGTGTCCTCAAGGATTCATCATTCTAGGTATGCTTCAAATACCTCCAAAGGAGGGACGCAGCCACCTTAAATGACACTCCAAGGTCATTGGACAGAAGGGAGATGAAGAGAAGAAATCTCAAAATCAAAAGCAAAACAAAATAAGAAGAAATGCAAGCAAAAGCACAAAGGAAACAAGCATGCATCACATAAGAGTTCAAGTTGAGAGCACAAAACGAAAGGCATCAAGCAACAAGCAATGAACAATATTTTGACCTAAAAATGAACATACAGCAAGCTCAACATGTCTAAAATGTGAAACAAGAAGAATTGAGAGCTTGTTGGATCCACAAAGGTCATTTCCAATCCAAACCAGGTCAAGCACTTGTGTAAGCTGTCCTATGGAATGACCTAACTTGTAAGTCACTTCAAAAATAGGAAAAAGGCTTAAAAAATATCAAATAAAATACACAAAGAAGCTAAACAAGTTGGCAACCAGAGGCCAAGAAATCAAGACAAATGTCCCCTCAAAGCACCATCAAAAGAATCAAATCATTTAGATATACCACTTTGAAATGGGAGAAACAAAGGCAAGAAGAAAAGCCACAAAAGTCAACCCAAAAGTCAACAACCAGGGGAAAAATGGTCCTCAAAAATTGATCAACTCATCATTGAGAGGAGGATCAATTTATATTCATTGGATCAAAAAGGAATGATAGAAATCAAAGCAAAAGCAAGACATGTTACAATTCAATTCAATTAATACAACTCCAATACTTAATTCATTTTTTAATTAAAAATAAAACTGAAAAATAAAATAAAAATATCCAAAATAAAGTAGACATCTCAAAGTTGATAAAAAATATTTTTGGTGAATTTTTAATGTATTGGAGCTATTTTAATTAATTAAAATTGTAAACAGAAAAATAAAATAAAAACAAAAGAAAATAAAATGAAAATAAGAAATGTGCGTGGCAAATAGCAAGGAATTCAAGTTCAGAATGAATTGGGCCCAGTATGGGGGGTGCGCATAGCAGCTGCGCCCAAGGCCCACTCAGAAAATCAAACAAAATAAAATCTGGGAACTCACGTGTGCACGGGTCAAACAAAACGTACCATGGGATTCAATCTGGAGCGCTTGATCAATTAACAAATAATCACATCATGAGGTTAGAAATTCGCCAGCACATTAATGAAAGTTTAAAAGCTATCCCATGGTTTCAATCAAACACAGACCACCGTAGGTCTTAATCGTATCCATTGAAGGCAAAAGTAATTCAATCAGATGCGTGTAACCGTGACACCTCAGCGTCTTCTTCCCCAAACAACCAGAAAAACTAGCCACTGGCCGGAGGACACTATTCATTGTCTTCTCCGGCCAGCCTCCACCGTGAACAGCCCAGCCACAATACGTATATCCAAATCTCAACCATTCTGGCCAAATTTTATATCAAAATTTAACTAGAGATCACGAGGATCTCATTTCTGGCCTCAAAAACTACTTATCGTGCAATATCAATCCAAATCGAAAAACAACAAGATCACACACCAAAATCCAAAGTTCATGAAAACAACTCCAATTTGATCTAAAACTCATCTAGAAGTCACGTAGGTTACAGATCAAGTATCAAACAAGCAAGATCATGCATAAACAAGCCAAAACAGATCCAAACATTTTCAAGCATCATCCAACAATCACAACCAATGCCAGTTCATTTTACACATTAATGATCTACATTGATCCTACATCTCATGTATGCAAAAATGGCAGTGAATTGATGCTTAACAAGAGTGTAAAGTTGAATTTCAATTACCTACTGTTGCACCCCAAAATTTGCCCAACCTTTTCTAACCTAGGTTTATGTTTCAATTGCATAGTCATTTGCATTGTCATCACGTACATAGTGTATTCATCTGCATTGCATAGCATAAGCAAGATATCTTAATCAGGGGATCAAGTGCTATTCTTGTCTCAAGAGGTATGTTCAAGGGGTTTCATTCATATTCAAGATTACTCAGATCAATCATTGGATTCTCTCCTATCTTGAGGTTATTTGGGGATCATCAGAGGAAGTGTGAGCTATGAGCCAAGAGCATGAGGTGTGTATGGATGTTATGAAGAACCTAGATGATCATTTTGAAGAAGAGCCAGCTCATTGGAATGATTGCAAGAGCCTCAGTTGAAGTCAGTCAACTAGGGTTTTATCTGGGTCAACACTAGGTCAACCCTAGGTCAAAGACTTGTTTTGAAAGGCATCAAGGCTCATTTGAAGAATGTGGGATTCATTATTTGCTATATGGATATGGATGTGGTGTTGTGCCAAAGAAGAATCAACAGGAGTCAAGGAGAAGAGGAGTTACCAAATTAGGGTTTCAGTGTAAAATCCCCTGATTTAGGTCCAACTTCAAAGCAGTGTAACTCAAGATGCAAGCTTCATATGAATTTCTGGTCCACATGAAACTTTTAGAGTATCTTCATAGCTTTAATTTTAGTGGTGGAAGTCATCAAGGTGATTTATAGAACTCAAGTTATAGCTTTTGCAGGTTACAGGTCATCTGAGGACACTAGAATTTGTCTGTGAAAGTTGTCTGTCTTCCAAGCAACTTTTGACCTTCAAGGAGTTTTCAAATGAATTCTTGGCAAACATAAGAGTTGTTCCTCATGATCTCCCCTTTCCAAAAAGGTATGGTATGCCTTCATCTGATATGTGAAGCTCAAGTTATAGCTTGTGCAAGTCAGGGGTATTTTGGGAAAGTGAAATTATAGGTCATTCTTAGCCTATGCCTAAAACTCATACAAGGAAGCTTCAAATGAAAAACTTCACAACATCAAAGTTGCTCAAAATGCCATTTTAAGTCTAAAAAAGAGGTCATGGCCTGTTGGAAAAGCTTATAGCAAGAGTTGATAAAAGTTGGTAAAAATGACTTAAAAAATGGACATAAGTTGAAAAAGTTCAAATTGAAAATTGGTATGGGCAATCTACAAATCCAAAATGGGGCATATGATATATCAAATTGAGTCTAAACAACATTTTAAAGACTTTGGTTCAGCCACAATTTTGATTTGAGGGTTAAAAAATGGACTTGCTTTGTAATTCCATTACTTGCATAATAAGGTACATGTGAGAAACTCAACATAAGGCAAAGGAATCCCTTGTTTTTCACTCATATCACTCCAATTTGTCATGAAAAGAGATTTTAAAAGGTGGTTAAGGGGTTGTTAGTGGATTGAAGTGAGATATCATGAGACATCAAAATACCATATCATGAGAAATTCATGAAGTTTCTAGAATCATCCTAGATTGATCTAGAAGACTCTAGATCTTTCCATGCTCTCCTATATATTGGATTGAGATCATTAAGAGTAAAGGTTGGTGATAGTTGATGTTGAATTCATTTTCTCCATTTGCAAATCATATTGAATCTTCATTTTTCTCTTCACCATTTTTCCATTTTTCCCACATTTTTCTACACTTGAAAACTCAAATTTTCAATTCCATTTTTCTCCCACTTTTGGTTCATTCCACCATTGCAAATACATTCCTTATCATTCTTACAATTGATTCAACACTTTTTTGGCCATAATTGATGCATGAACCAAGCTACACAACTCCATTAAAGTGAGCTCCAAGTGAAAATTGATTTTTTGTTTTCCATCAATTCACTCCTTTCTTTCCATCCAAACACCTTCCTCATCAATTATAGGACGTGTCCACATCATTTTCTCAAAGAATTGGTGATCGAGTGAAGCTCCATAAGCCATTTTTTGGAGGTATAAAGAATTCGACATAACTCATGATTTATGAGTCCTTCTTGCATTATTGTTGTTGCATTACATTGCTCTCATCTCCTACATGGATTCTAGTACAAAAAAGATGGGTTTTATGACAATTTTTGGTTCTTGAGTTTTTCTTGAGGTGCAACGTTTTGGGAGTTAGAGAGAGTTTCAAGAAAATCTAAGACCATATTTGGATTCCTTGATTTTTTTCCTTCAAGTTTGACCAAAATTTTGTGCGAAACGGATAATTATTGATGGAGTTATGGTGCTTCAAAGTAGCAAAAAACTCATGTTCATGGAGCTGCGGGTTACTATTCACAAAGTTGAAAAATTTGATTTGGAGAAGAAGGTGTTAACACCGTCGGATGCATTTCCAAGTCAAGGTTTCTTCCATTCATCCAACGCCTCTCACTGCGCCACGCAATCGGACACATAAGCCTCATGCAACTTTTATTTATTCATGTTATTTTCTTTTATTTTCCTATTGCCATGTTTCTTTTATTTTTTCTGTTTTATATGCTGACTTCAAATAATCATAAAAAAATAGGAAAATTAGTCTTTTTGATCCCCATTTTTTTGTGCTGAATATTTGAGATGTCTAGGATTTAATAAAACTGGAATTATAATTTTACCATTCTTTGACATTTTCTTTGGATTTTTTACATTTGGGTCGTCATAAAAAGGCCAATGCTGGTGCTATCATTTTGTTGAATTTCTTTGACCTATCAAAACACAATTTAAATGTCAATCCTTTTGCAGGGATCTCATACACATGTTGAGGTATTGTGATATATTTTTGTGGGAATTTTATTGTACCATTTTAATTGGTTTTGGATGCTTTCTTTAACATGCTCCACTTTAATCTTTCATTTGGTATACATGAGATATCTTGCATTGTTTTCATCTTGTTTGACCATTTCATTGTGGATATTTTTATGGTATCTCTCACCCCTGGTTTGTGGATTGATGTAGGTAATGGGAGATTTTTATTTGATTTTTTTAGCACCTTTTGCTATTTTTCTTATGTTTTGTATTCGAACTTGTAATTTGGACTTCCGAACGGACTTTATTTTTGTTAAGGCTCCAACGGCCGATTTGTGTTTGCGTGGTGAACGCCGTGGTTTATATTTCTTATTATAGATAGGCTAGAGGTATTTGAAGACCCCTTAGGTGGCTGTTATTTGTATGTGTAGCTTGCCCAATTATCGACTTGTTTGCATGATAGCACGTTGTGATTCCAAATAGTGGATTACGCGTTTCATTCGGAGTTTTCACTTGATTCTTTGTATATGATCACTTGATATTTTCTTATTCCATCCATGAATGGGCTTGAGGTTGAGATGAACCTTCCTCCCTCCTTTGCATTGCATTTACCATTGCTATATTCATGTTCACTTGTATGCGGTTATTACTTGTATTTCCGTTTCGTCCTTTCGTTTTCCTTTCCCGTAGGACTTCCATTCTTCCTTGTTCAAGGGAGGATGTGATAGAAATTAGGAGCTAACCCATGTATGATAACATTAGGGTAGATTTTATTCCCTTTTTAACCCTAGGATTTTAGAGTGCCATCTCTTCTTTCTTCAAAACAACAGAAAAACATTAATAAAGGTTATAACAAAATGATTTCATTTCTTCCGTCAAAAGATTTGAACAAACATCAACCCTTTTGCAATAAGAAAACCCTTGTTTAAGGTGAGATTTTTCATAAAAGACACTTGAACAGCTTGTGTCGTGCGTAGCCCGAACTACGTTTGCTCTGATCTTCCATGCTGTGTGGAAGTACGTAGGCATAGGATGCGATATCCTAGCGAGCAACCTTCACCCATCCTCCCCCGTAGTTAGGCGAACTACGTTGACTCTGATTTCTCGTTCCAGACGGGAATATGTAGGCATAAAGTGCGATGCTTTGCCGAGTCATGTTTTCTTTTCTTTTCAGACCTCATCCTTTAGTTTAGATAGAAGTGTAATCCGTACGAACAAACAAGCGTGGATCCCATCGAGTACGATGGACGTGAGGGGTGCTAATACCTTCCCCTTGCGTAACCGACTCCCGAATCCAGGTTTTGGTTGCGATGACCATACCTTTTCCCGTCTTTGAGTTAGGTTTACTTCGAGTGTTTCCTTTCCCTCCTTGGGATAAATAACGCACGGTGGCGACTCTTCTGTATTGCCGGCGCCGATTTTCGCAGTAGCGACAGCTGGCGACTCTGCTGGGGACTGCGATGGTTCCCTATGCGAGTCTCGCCTTGGATTTTCTTCCTAGCTGCCTGGGTCATCCCCAGCAGCTGGCGACTCTGCTGGGGACCCCAACGGTTCCCTACGCGAGTCAATCCTAGCGCTTGTTTTCCCGTCGTGGACTTTGTATGGATTTACATTTCTGTATTTACATTTCAGCATTTTATTATCATTATTAGTGTTGTATTGTGGGTTTGATGGGGGTTCTATGATGGAGAGATAAGCCGGACCTGGGCTTGAGTGCACCTAGAATTAGAGTAGAGATTAGTGGGGGTGTGTATGCTTTGCATGTACTAGCTTCCCGCGAAATCTACGCTCGGACGAGGTCCTTCTGACTTCCTGTTTCACCCTTTGGGTGCAGTGGGCTGTTGGTTAGTTGGATCGTCGACTCCGGGGACCGATCATTTGGAAGTTGGCTAAGTGAGGCCTCTTCAGGATTTGATGATGCCACACCTTCTGGGTATCGTATCATCAACCCTGAAAGTCTGTGACGCCAACGACCGCATAGGATGCT
The DNA here is from genome assembly GCA_963859935.3 of Lathyrus sativus. Classification (NCBI taxonomy): domain Eukaryota; kingdom Viridiplantae; phylum Streptophyta; class Magnoliopsida; order Fabales; family Fabaceae; genus Lathyrus; species Lathyrus sativus. The sequence goes on along the minus strand of OZ012735.1, from coordinate 739,074,571 downwards.
GTACCTTGTGCCAGTTATAGGGACATCTACCTGTGAGAGGGACTTGGGGCATGCAGGTACCCTGACCTTCAGACTACCGGTTTATTTCTTATGAGATACAGGATTGTGGATATTTTATGGGCTGTTATCAGGGTCTGTCAGAGACCAGGTGTGGGTTATATTATTGGGTCTATCCGAGACCAGGCTGGAGTTCTTTGTGAGGTCTGTCTGAGACCAGGGTTTGATGAGTATTGGAGGGTCTGTCTGAGACCTGTTCTTGGTGTGACTTGGGCTTCTTATTCAGGGCACTTGATCCCCTGTTGCAGCTGTTTGCATTGCATTGTTTGCATACCCATTTATCATTGCATTTCATTAACGTGTGTTTGTGCTGTAGGTGCATTACATACTTCCCTGTTCTAGTGCTCTGGACTTCTGATTGTTGATATGGGTAGTGTGCGGAAGACAATTGCGTATAAGCTGCCCACTCCGGATGTGAATTCTATATTGAGTTTGATTGCCCTTGCGGATGATGAGGTACTTTCAGGATTGCAGATCAACGAATCCATCGTTATTCCACAAGGACTAATCAGAAGAAGATTATGGACAACGTGCAGAGTGAAATGCAAGAGATGCGTGACAGGATGGCCCTGCTCATGCAAACCATGGAGACCATCGCCAAGGGACAAGAGCAGCTGCAGAATCTGGTTCAACCGATAGTCGCGCGGGCTGAAAACAACGGGACACCGCATGGTGAGAATATTGCTGCTTCACCCCGAATTGAGAATCGTCAAAGTGCTGATGCTATTCCCGTAAACGGTTTGAATGCTGGAGAAACTGGTCCTGTAGGTGGAGGTGGGAACGCCAGTAATATGAATGCCAATGCAAATACTGCTGGGGTATTTGTGGGTAATGTCAACCAGGGTTTCAATGGGGGCGTTGAGAATGTCGGAATGAATGGTATTAATGGTAACCAGGGCTTCAATGGTGTGAACATGGGGTATGGCAGCACTGCTGGCGCCAAGGCTGGGTTTGGTGGCTATGGTTATGGTAATCTTGGATATGGAACTGGTGCATACAACGCTCAAGAGATGGGTAATCTGAGGTATGACCCCAGGTACTTCCAAACGGGTCCGGGCCATGATGCAGATTATGTTGGATACGATGCAGTACCTCGCTGGGAGGATCGTCAGGAGGATGTGTTCTCTGGTCAGAACGAGGGTTATGAAAGAGCCAGGGATGACAACCATCAGATGAGATTGCTAGAAGAGAAAGTGAACGGGTTAGCCAACCAGAATGCTCTTGGGCTGGATATGTCTAATATGGGATTGGTACCAGGGCTGAGGGTACCTCTGAAATTCAAAGCGCCATCTTTTGATAAATATAAAGGGGACACGTGCCCGAGGGTACATGTTCGTTCATTTTACAGGAGGATGTCCGCGTATTCAGACGACGAAAAGATGCTCATGCATTTCTTCCAGGACAGCTTGTCAGGGCCGTCGCTGAAATGGTATATGAGCCTAGAGCCAACACAGATAAAAAGCTGGAAAGAGCTAGCGGAAGCTTTCGTGAAGCATTACCAATACAACAGCGATCTCTCCCCTAACCGGGTTCAGCTGCAAAGCCTCTCTCAGAAGCCCAGTGAAAGCTTCAAAGAATACGCCCAGAGATGGCGTGATTTGGCTGCCAGAGTACAACCTCCTATGGTGGAGCGTGAAATGATGGACTTGTTCGTAGGGACATTCTCAGGAATGTACTATGACCGGCTGCTCAACTTCTCAATGAGTACCTTCTCCGAGTTGATCCTGATGGGGGAGCATATAGAAAACGGGATAAAAATCGGTAAGATTCAAGCGGGAGAGTCTGCTTCAGCTGGAAGCAATAAGAAAGCTTTCGGGGGTAGAAAACAGGAAGATGCCAATTTGGTATGTAGCTCTCGGGGAAGAAATAGGGGATGGAGGCAATACCAACCGCAACAAGTTGCAAGTGTGACAATCCCCGCGCAACATCAGCAACAGCCGCAGCAGCAGGGGCAACAACATCCGGCTCAGCGAAGAATTCAGAACGGGAAGCCGAAAAGGGTATTTGATCCGCCGCTAGTATCGTACGCTGAGCTTCTTCAGAATTTGTTACGGTTACAGTTGGTCGAGAAAAGAACGATGGCTCCTCCGACAGGGATACCCCCACCCAGTTATAACGCTAATGAGCATTGTGAATTCCACTCTGGGGCACCCGGCCATAATATCGAAAACTGCCACGCTTTCAAGCATAAAGTGCAAGATTTGCTTGATAGCACTGCTATTAATTTTGGTACGGAAGGGCCCAATATTACACAACAACCAATGCCAAACCATGAATAGGCTGGAGTATGGTGGACAAAGAGGAGTTCTATAGTTCGGGTGGGCCGTTAAAAGTAGATCAGAATAGTGGCAGGCTGCCTCTAATAACTGATTGTGAAGATAGCTGGTTCAGCAGCAGGACGGATGTGAAAGCCCGATTCTCGGAAGCTGGAATTTTTCTTTGTTTTATCTTGTCATTTCTTTACGTTTGTAGTTTCTTTCATGTTTAAATTGCAGTCTTGTTCGTAAAACTTGTTGTTTTCATTTCAATTGATGATAATGAAATAAATATGCATGTTTTGATTAAATCCAGTCGTGTTCACCAATCGTTTTTGCAAATGTCCAATGCCTGGTTAAGAGGAATCCGGGGAGGATGACGAAAATGAACGACATGCAAAATTCCGATTGTATGCTTTTTGAAACAAAACCTGCTGATGATGTACAGGCATTGTTTCAAATCCCTAAACACCGGAGATATAAGGAAGATAATCCCTTGTCAACCCCTTTGAGCCTTGTAGTAGAAGTTTCTTTCTGTGAATGAAAAACCCTCAATCTTAACCTGGGGCAGGGTAGGTGTTAGCTAATTTGACCGAGCGTCCAAATTGCAAAAGGAGTGTTCGTTCGAGGATCAATCACACCTCTAGAGGTTGTGCCTAAGAAACCACAATGGTTCAGCATTAGGAGTGAAACAGTCACATCATTCCCCAAAGAGTCAGACAACCAGCGTCACACGACTTGTTCGAAAGAAAAAAGAGAAAAAAATCAAAAGCCCGTTAAGTCAAGAAAAGAAAACAATTGACTTAGGCAAAAATGAGGGCATCCCGCTGGACTCAAAAAACCAAAAGAACTCAAAAGAGTTAGTCCAGGAAAAAGTTAGGGATATGAAAAGAAAAAAGATGAAAGGATGGAAAAATCCTCAAATGAAATACGAGTCGTGTGACCTCAAGTGTCAAAGACGAAAGGTGAGTGGCTGTCACTCCCAACAATCATAATTTCTCGAACTAACACTCCTATCTTTCAGCCTCTGAGAGGTGAGTGCTAAGGTCGAATTAGCTGAACATAGGATCGGAGAACATCAAGGAGAATGGGTGGGTTAAAATAAACTTTAAGCCTTTATCCTTTCCTTCAAAACCGTGAACCTGACCACGTTATAACCTTCAAAAGTCCTAATTGAAGCAGGTTGTTTCGAAAGCATACTTCGGTAAAGGTCGCGTCGATTCTGACTCCTGAAAGGGTTCCTCTTACCATGTTGGTACTGATGTTGATAAATGTTTTGTGCATTATATGCTATAAACTGTTTTTCCCTTCTCCCAGTGAACAGATTGGATGTCAAAACTATCATATGTGTTGCATTAATACGTCTTTTATGCATAACAACTTGTTTTACTTGCGAGTAAGCGCTTGACAGCAGAAAAGTTTCCTACAGTGGAAAGTATGGTCAGGATAGAATGCAGAGCGCCCGAATGCTCCGTAAGCCGGGGCAAGCCATTAAGTGCTCCCCAGTCAGGTCAGCCATTCAAAGTCAGGTACTCTGGGGCAATCAGGTCGAGATTCGGTAAATCTCTCGTAGTTGGAGGAACTGCTCTGGATCAGCTAATCAGGGGCAAAGTCATTGCAGTCAGGGGCAGGCCATCTTAATAGCGCGGAAGTTATTCTTTATTCAGGAAGCATTTGGCGTGAAGTATCTCTCCGAAGTTCAGAATGCTGGGGCATTTCTTATCAGACCGTCAGGGTACAGATTTTCAGACTTCCTTTCGAGGACTATCCCCACAGAGGTCCTGCAGGCCGGGGCATATCAGAAGCGAAGGAATTGTTCTTCTCCGTATCATCAGAGCTACTCAGAGCTATTCGCGCAGATTCAGTCAATCTTAAAGTGTGAGATGAATGTCGGGAAGTCATGTTACGGTCTTCCGATTCTTCACCCAAATCCATGTTGGCGATCACTGTGAGGCCCATCCGTGTTGGCGCGTCAGTTTCAAATCCAATCTTCATTAGTACGCAGGAAGACTCCGTCTGTTTTCCCCAGAGGAGTCCAATCATACTTGGCACATATGTTATTCCCCAGCGGAGTTGGTTTCACTTTTCCAGCATTTATTTTGGCTGGAATAATTCTGTGATATCCAGTTATCCTCGGCGGAGTTAGCTTTGTCTTCAGCATTTAATTTTGCTGGAGCGCCTCATTGCATTTGCATGTATCATCATACTTGCATCTAACCCAAATACGTAGCATTTCCATGCTATATGGAAACATTACGTCATTATCGAACATACGTATTCAGAAACATAAACCAGGTTGGTTACCTCGTTGGTTTCAGATGTTTGTTTTCCCCTGCAAATAATTGAGATTATGATTCAGGAAGATGTTCGGATAGTCGGATTTGGGGCGCAAGGCGAGCAGTGATCGTGTTCGTCCTATCATGTGGACCCCTAGCAGAGTTGCTTGGTTGAGTTTCTCTTTTCCCCAGCTGAGTCCTTCTCAGGTCGCTGTTATGTCGGCATTACAAGATTTCATAGTTCATATTTTTTGGAGTTATCGCCGTGATTTCCCCAGTAGAGTTTTCTTCCCCATCAGAGTTGCTTGGTTAAGCTTCTCTTCTTCCCCAGCGAAGTTTTCTTCATACTGTTGTCATGTCAGTATTGAAAATCTTGAAATTACTACCTGCCGTCGAAGTAGGTGTTTGACGGCTGTCGTCAGAATTACCCCAGTAGAGTTTTTCTTCGGATTGTTGTTACAAGAATCTTGTGGATTAAACCTTCGGAGTTATTACCCTGGTTGAAGGAGTTATACCCCGGTTGAAGGAGTTATACCCTGGTTGAAGGATTTATACCCTGGTTGAAGGAGTTATACCCTGGTTGAAGGAGTTATACCCTGGTTGAAGGAGTTATACCCTGGTTGAAGGAGTTATACCCCGGTTGAAGGAGTTATACCCTGGTTGAAGGAGTTATACCCTGGTTGAAGGAGTTATACCCTGGTTGAAGGAGTTATTACCCTGGTTGAGGGAGCTGTTACCCTGGTTGAGGGAGTTGTCACCCTGGGTGATGGAGTTACACCCTGGTTTGAGGAGTTATTATGCCTTGTTTGAGGCAGTTCGTTATCCTGGTCGATGGAGTTGTTACCTTTTGTCAAAGGAATTATTATCGGTGTTGGCAGAATCATTACCCGTGCTAACGGAGTGGCTCCCTGCGGAATTATTTGTTCAAGTATCTGTGTCGTCGGAGATGTATCCCACAGAGTAACTTGTTCAAGTCACCGGATGCCTGATTCGCGCTTTACGTAGCATTTTGTTTGTTTCTCTACAAACGAAGGTCAAGACTTTTGTGTTTTCGACGTGGTCCTTTGGCTCGATGCATGCTTATTTTAGCAAAATTTGGAATTAATTGTGGATTCAAGGCCTGTGGCGTCACGCAGGTGGTTGAGGACGAAATCAAGTCAGTTCTTATCAGATAATTGATCAGTTGTTGCCGTGACAACCGGATTCGGTTTTCTGAATGATATTTTCCCCAAGCAGTAGTCGTATACGCAATTTAATCTTTGCGGTTGGCAAATTTCCGGGTTCTTTCGTATTCAACCGTCTCGTACCTCGAATGTCTGAAGGTTGCGCGCTCTTTATCCAGTCGGGTCCAAGCCGCTTGAATAGGGGCAGCTGTTGCACCCCAAAATTTGTCCAACCTTTTCTAACCTAGGTTTATGTTTCAATTGCATAGTCATTTGCATTGTCATCACGTACATAGTGTATTCATCTGCATTGCATAGCATAAGCAAGATATCTTAATCAGGGGATCAAGTGTTATTCTTGTCTCAAGAGGTATGTTCAAGGGGTTTCATTCATATTCAAGATTACTCAGATCAATCATTGAATTCTCTCCTATCTTGAGGTTATTTGGGGATCATCAGAGGAAGTGTGAGCTATGAGCCAAGAGCATGAGGTGTGTATGGATGTTATGAAGAACCTAGATGATCATTTTGAAGAAGAGCCAGGTCATTGGAATGATTGCAAGAGCCTCAGTTGAAGTCAGTCAACTAGGGTTTTATCTGGGTCAACACTAGGTCAACCCTAGGTCAAAGACTTGTTTTGAAAGGCATCAAGGCTCATTTGAAGAATGTGGGATTCATTATTTGCTATATGGATATGGATGTGGTGTTGTGCCAAAGAATAATCAACAGGAGTCAAGGAGAAGAGGAGTTACCAAATTAGGGTTTCAGTGTAAAATCCCCTGATTTAGGTCCAACTTCAAAGCAGTGTAACTCAAGATGCAAGCTTCATATGAATTTCTGGTCCACATGAAACTTGTAGAGTATCTTCATAGCTTTAATTTGAGTGGTGGAAGTCATCAAGGTGATTTATAGAACTCAAGTTATAGCTTTTGCAGGTTACAGGTCATCTGAGGACACTAGAATTTGTCTGTGAAAGTTGTCTGTCTTCCAAGCAACTTTTGACCTTCAAGGAGTTTTCAAATGAATTCTTGGAAAACATAAGAGTTGTTCCTCATGATCTCCCCTTTCCAAAAAGGTATGGTATGCCTTCATCTGATATGTGAAGCTCAAGTTATAGCTTGTGCAAGTCAGGGGTATTTTGGGAAAGTGAAATTATAGGTCATTCTTAGCCTATGCCTAAAACTCATACAAGGAAGCTTAAAATGAAAAACTTCACAACATCAAAGTTGCTCAAAATGGCATTTTAAGTCTAAAAAAGAGGTCATGGCATGTTGGAAAAGCTTATAGCAAGAGTTGATAAAAGTTGGTAAAAATGACTTAAAAAATGGACATAAGTTGAAAAAGTTCAAATTGAAAATTGGTATGGGCAATCTACAAATCCAAAATGGGGCATATGATATATCAAATTGAGTCTAAACAACATTTTAAAGACTTTTGTTCAGCCACAATTTTGATTTGAGGGTTAAAAAATGGACTTGCTTTGTAATTCCATTACTTGCATAATAAGGTACATGTGAGAAACTCAACATAAGGCAAAGGAATCCCTTGTTTTTCACTCATATCACTCCAATTTGTCATGAAAAGAGATTTTAAAAGGTGGTTAAGGGGCTGTTAGTGGATTGAAGTGAGATATCATGAGACATCAAAATACCATATCATGAGAAATTCATGAAGTTTCTAGAATCATCCTAGATTGATCTAGAAGACTCTAGATCTTTCCATGCTCTCCTATATATTGGATTGAGATCATTAAGAGTAAAGGTTGGTGATAGTTGATGTTGAATCCATTTTCTCCATTTGCAAATCATATTGAATCTTCATTTTTCTCTTCACCATTTTTCCATTTTTCCCACATTTTTCTACACTTGAAAACTCAAATTTTAAATTCCATTTTTCTCCCACTTTTGGTTCATTCCACCATTGCAAATACATTCCTTATCATTCTTACAATTGATTCAACACTTTTTTGGCCATAATTGATGCATGAACCAAGCTACACAACTCCATTAAAGTGAGCTCCAAGTGAAAATTGATTTTTTGTTTTCCATCAATTCACTCCTTTGTTTCCATCCAAACACCTTCCTCATCAATTATAGGACGTGTCCACATCATTTTCTCAAAGAATTGGTGATTGAGTGAAGCTCCATAAGCCATTTTTCGGAGGTATAAAGAATTCGACATAACTCATGATTTATGAGTCTTTCTTGCATTATTGTTGTTGCATTACATTGCTCTCATCTCCTACATGGATTCTAGTACAAAAAAGATGGGTTTTATGACAATTTTTGGTTCTTTAGTTTTTCTTGAGGTGCCACGTTTTGGGAGTTAGAGAGAGTTTCAAGAAAATCTAAGACCATATTTGGATTCCTTGATTTTTTTTCCTTCAAGTTTGACCAAAATTTTGTGCGAAACGGATAATTATTGATGGAGTTATGGTGCTTCAAAGTAGCAAAAAACTCATGTTCATGGAGCTGCGGGTTACTATTCACAAAGTTGAAAATTTTGATTTGGATAAGAAGGTGTTAACACCGTCGGATGCATTTCCAAGTCAAGGTTTCTTCCATTCATCCAACGCCTCTCACTGCGCCATGCAATCGGACACATAAGCCTCATGCCACTTTTATTTATTCATGTTATTTTCTTTTATTTTCCTATTGCCATGTTTCTTTTATTTTTTCTGTTTTATATGCTGACTTCAAATAATCATAAAAAATAGGAAAATTAGTCTTTTTGATCCCCATTTTTTTGTGCTGAATCTTTGAGATGTCTAGGATTTAATAAAACTGGAATTATAATTTTACCATTCTTTGACATTTTCTTTGGATTTTTTACATTTGGGTCGTCATAAAAAGGCCAATGCTGGTGCTATCATTTTGTTGAATTTCTTTGACCTATCAAAACACAATTTAAATGTCAATCCTTTTACAGGGATCTCATACACATGTTGAGGTATTGTGATATATTTTTGTGGGAATTTTATTGTACTATTTTAATTGGTTTTGGATGCTTTCTTTAACATGCTCCACTTTAATCTTTCCTTTGGTATACATGAGATATCTTGCATTGTTTTCATCTTGTTTGACCATTTCATTGTGGATATTTTTATGGTATCTCTCACCCCTGGTTTGTGGATTGATGTAGGTAATGGGAGATTTTTATTTGATTTTTTTAGCACCTTTTGCTATTTTTCTTATGTTTTGTATTCGAACTTGTAATTTGGACTTCCGAACGGACTTTATTTTTGTTAAGGCTCCAACGGCCGATTTGTGTTTGCGTGGTGAACGCCGTGGTTTATATTTCTTATTATAGATAGGCTAGAGGTATTTAAAGACCCCTTAGGTGGCTGTTATTTGTATGTGTAGCTTGCCCAATTATCGACTTGTTTGCATGATAGCACGTTGCGTTTCCAAATAGTGGATTACGCGTTTTATTCGGAGTTTTCACTCGATTCTTTGTATATGATCACTTGATATTTTCTTATTCCATCCATGAATGGGCTTGAGGTTGAGATGAACCTTCCTCCCTCCTTTGCATTGCATTTACCATTGCTATATTCATGTTCACTTGTATGCGGTTATTACTTGTATTTCCGTTTCGTCCTTTCGTTTTCCTTTCCCGTAGGACTTCCATTCTTCCTTGTTCAAGGGAGGATGTGATAGAAATTAGGAGCTAACCCATGTATGATAACATTAGGGTAGATTTTATTCCCTTTTTAACCCTAGGATTTTAGAGTGCCATCTCTTCTTTCTTCAAAACAACAGAAAAACATTAATAAAGGTTATAACAAAATCAATTCATTTCTTCCGTCAAAAGATTTGAACAAACATCAACCCTTTTGCAATAAGAAAACCCTTGTTTAAGGTGAGATTTTTCATAAAAGACACTTGAACAGCTTGTGTCGTGCGTAGCCCGAACTACGTTTGCTCTGATCTTCCATGCTGTGTGGAAGTACGTAGGCATAGGATGCGATATCCTAGCGAGCAACCTTCACCCATCCTCCCCCGTAGTTAGGCGAACTACGTTGACTCTGATTTCTCGTTCCAGACGGGAATACGTAGGCATAAAGTGCGATGCTTTGCCGAGTCATGTTTTCTTTTCTTTTCAGACCTCATCCTTTAGTTTAGATAGAAGTGTAATCCGTACGAACAAACAAGCGTGGATCCCATCGAGTACGATGGACGTGAGGGGTGCTAATACCTTCCCCTTGCGTAACCGACTCCCGAATCCAGGTTTTGGTTGCGATGACCATACCTTTTCCCGTCTTTGAGTTAGGTTTACTTCGAGCGTTTCCTTTCCCTCCTTGGGATAAATAACGCACGGTGGCGACTCTTCTGTATTGCCGGCGCCGATTTTCGCAGTAGCGGCAGCTGGCGACTCTGCTGGGGACTGCGATGGTTCCCTATGCGAGTCTCGCCTTGGATTTTCTTCCTAGCTGCCTGGGTCATCCCCAGCAGCTGGCGACTCTGCTGGGGACCCCAACGGTTCCCTACGCGAGTCAATCCTAGCGCTTGTTTTCCCGTCGTGGGCTTTGTATGGATTTACATTTCTGTATTTACATTTCAGCATTTTATTATCATTATTAGTGTTGTATTGTGGGTTTGATGGGGGTTCTATGATGGAGAGATAAGCCGGACCTGGGCTTGAGTGCACCTAGAATTAGAGTAGAGATTAGTGGGGGTGTGCATGCTTTGCATGTACTAGCTTCCCGCGAAATCTACGCTCGGACGAGGTCCTTCTGGTTGACTTCCTGTTTCACCCTTTGGGTGCAGTGGGCTGTTGGTTAGTTGGATCGTCGACTCCGGGGACCGATCATTTGGAAGTTGGCTAAGTGAGGCCTCTTCAGGATTTGATGATGCCACACCTTCTGGGTATCGTATCATCAACCCTGAAAGTCTGTGACGCCAACGACCGCATAGGATGATGTACCTTGTGCCAGTTATAGGGACATCTACCTGTGAGAGGGACTTGGGGCATGCAGGTACCCTGACCTTCAGACTACCGGTTTATTTCTTATGAGATACAGGATTGTGGATATTTTATGGGCTGTTATCAGGGTCTGTCAGAGACCAGGTGTGGGTTATATTATTGGGTCTATCCGAGACCAGGCTGGAGTTCTTTGTGAGGTCTGTCTGAGACCAGGGTTTGATGAGTATTGGAGGGTCTGTCTGAGACCTGTTCTTGGTGTGACTTGGGCTTCTTATTCAGGGCACTTGATCCCCTGTTGCAGCTGTTTGCATTGCATTGTTTGCATACCCATTTATCATTGCATTTCATTAACGTGTGTCTGTGCTGCAGGTGCATTACATACTTCCCTGTTCTAGTGCTCTGGACTTCTGATTGTTGATATGGGTAGTGTGCAGAAGACAATTGCGTATAAGCTGCCCACTCCGGATGTGAATTCTATATTGATTTTGATTGCCCTTGCGGATGATGAGGTACTTTCAGGATTGCAGATCAACGAATCCATTGTTATTCCACAAGGACTAATCAGAAGAAGATTATGGACAACGTGCAGAGTGAAATGCAAGAGATGCGTGACAGGATGGCCCTGCTCATGCAAACCATGGAGACCATCGCCAAGGGACAAGAGCAGCTGCAGAATCTGGTTCAACCGATAGTCGCGCGGGCTGAAAACAACGGGACACCGCATGGTGAGAATATTGCTGCTTCACCCCGAATTGAGAATCGTCAAAGTGCTGATGCTATTCCCGTAAACGGTTTGAATGCTGGAGAAACTGGTCCTGTAGGTGGAGGTGGGAACGCCAGTAATATGAATGCCAATGCAAATACTGCTGGGGTATTTGTGGGTAATGTCAACCAGGGTTTCAATGGGGGCGTTGAGAATGTCGGAATGAATGGTATTAATGGTAACCAGGGCTTCAATGGTGTGAACATGGGGTATGGCAGCACTGCTGGCGCCAAGGCTGGGTTTGGTGGCTATGGTTATGGTAATCTTGGATATGGAATTGGTGCATACAACGCTCAAGAGATGGGTAATCTGAGGTATGACCCCAGGTACTTCCAAACGGGTCCGGGCCATGATGCAGATTATGTTGGATACGATGCAGTACCTCGCTGGGAGGATCGTCAGGAGGATGTGTTCTCTGGTCAGAACGAGGGTTATGAAAGAGCCAGGGATGACAACCATCGGATGAGATTGCTAGAAGAGAAAGTGAACGGGTTAGCCAGCCAGAATGCTCTTGGGCTGGATATGTCTAATATGGGATTGGTACCAGGGCTGAGGGTACCTCTGAAATTCAAAGCGCCATCTTTTGATAAATATAAAGGGGACACGTGCCCGAGGGTACATGTTCGTTCATTTTACAGGAGGATGTCCGCGTATTCAGACGACGAAAAGATGCTCATGCATTTCTTCCAGGACAGCTTGTCAGGGCCGTCGCTGAAATGGTATATGAGCCTAGAGCCAACACAGATAAAAAGCTGGAAAGAGCTAGCGGAAGCTTTCGTGAAGCATTACCAATACAACAGCGATCTCGCCCCTAACCGGGTTCAGCTGCAAAGCCTCTCTCAGAAGCCCAGTGAAAGCTTCAAAGAATACGCCCAGAGATGGCGTGATTTGGCTGCCAGAGTACAACCTCCTATGGTGGAGCGTGAAATGATGGACTTGTTCGTAGGGACATTCTCAGGAATGTACTATGACCGGCTGCTCAACTTCTCAATGAGTACCTTCTCCGAGTTGATCCTGATGGGGGAGCGTATAGAAAACGGGATAAAAATCGGTAAGATTCAAGCGGGAGAGTCTGCTTCAGCTGGAAGCAATAAGAAAGCTTTCGGGGGTAGAAAACAGGAAGATGCCAATTTGGTATGTAGCTCTCGGGGAAGAAATAGGGGATGGAGGCAATACCAACCGCAACAAGTTGCAAGTGTGACAATCCCCGCGCAACATCAGCAACAGCCGCAGCAGCAGGGGCAACAACATCCGGCTCAGCGAAGAATTCAGAACGGGAAGCCGAAAAGGGTATTTGATCCGCCGCCAGTATCGTACGCTGAGCTTCTTCAGAATTTGTTACGGTTACAGTTGGTCGAGAAAAGAACGATGGCTCCTCCGACAGGGATACCCCCACCCAGTTATAACGCTAATGAGCATTGTGAATTCCACTCTGGGGCACCCGGCCATAATATCGAAAACTGCCACGCTTTCAAGCATAAAGTGCAAGATTTGCTTGATAGCACTGCTATTAATTTTGGTACGGAAGGGCCCAATATTACACAACAACCAATGCCAAACCATGAATAGGCTGGAGTATGGTGGACAAAGAGGAGTTCTATAGTTCGGGTGGGTCGTTAAAAGTAGATCAGAATAGTGGCAGGCTGCCTCTAATAACTGATTGTGAAGATAGCTGGTTCAGCAGCAGGACGGATGTGAAAGCCCGGTTCTCGGAAGCTGGAATTTTTCTTTGTTTTATCTTGTCATTTCTTTACGTTTGTAGTTTCTTTCATGTTTAAATTGCAGTCTTGTTCGTAAAACTTGTTGTTTTCATTTCAATTGATGATAATGAAATAAATATGCATGTTTTTATTAAATCCAGTCGTGTTCACCAATCGTTTTTGCAAATGTCCAATGCCTGGTTAAGAGGAATCCGGGGAGGATGACGAAAATGAACGACATGCAAAATTCCGATTGTATGCTTTTTGAAACAAAACCTGCTGATGATGTACAGGCATTGTTTCAAATCCCTAAACACCGGAGATATAAGGAAGATAATCCCTTGTCAACCCCTTTGAGCCTTGTAGTAGGAGTTTCTTTCTGTGAATGAAAAACCCTCAATCTTAACCTGGGGCAGGGTAGGTGTTAGCTAATTGGACCGAGCGTCCAAATTGCAAAAGGAGTGTCCGTTCGAGGATCAATCACACCTCTAGAGGTTGTGCCTAAGAAACCACAATGGTTCAGCATTAGGAGTGAAACAGTCACATCATTCCCCAAAGAGTCAGACAACCAGCGTCACACGACTTGTTCGAAAGAAAAAAGAGAAAAAAATCAAAAGCCCGCTAAGTCAAGAAAAGAAAACAATTGACTTAGGCAAAAATGAGGGCATCCCGCTGGACTCAAAAAACCAAAAGAACTCAAAAGAGTTAGTCCAGGAAAAAGTTAGGGATATGAAAAGAAAAAAGATGAAAGGATGGAAAAATCCTCAAATGAAATACGAGTCGTGTGACCTCAAGTGTCAAAGACGAAAGGTGAGTGGCTGTCACTCCCAACAATCATAATTTCTCGAACTAACACTCCTATCTTTCAGCCTCTGAGAGGTGAGTGCTAAGGTCGAATTAGCTGAACATAGGATCGGAGAACATCAAGGAGAATGGGTGGGTTAAAATAAACTTTAAGCCTTTATCCTTTCCTTCAAAACCGTGAACCTGACCACGTTATAACCTTCAAAAGTCCTAATTGAAGCAGGTTGTTTCGAAAGCATACTTCGGTAAAGGTCGCGTCGATTCTGACTCCTGAAAGGGTTCCTCTTACCATGTTGGTACTGATGTTGATAAATGTTTTGTGCATTATATGCTATAAACTGTTTTTCCCTTCTCCCAGTGAACAGATTGGATGTCAAAACTATCATATGTGTTGCATTAATACGTCTTTTATGCATAACAACTTGTTTTACTTGCGAGTAAGCGCTTGACAGCAGAAAAGTTTCCTACAGTGGAAAGTATGGTCAGGATAGAATGCAGAGCGCCCGAATGCTCCACAAGCCGGGGCAAGCCATTAAGTGCTCCCCAGTCAGGTCAGCCATTCAAAGTCAGGTACTCTGGGGCAATCAGGTCGAGATTCGGTAAATCTCTCGTAGTTGGAGGAACTGCTCTGGATCAGCTAATCAGGGGCAAAGTCATTGCAGTCAGGGGCAGGCCATCTTAATAGCGCGGAAGTTATTCTTTATTCAGGAAGCATTTGGCGTGAAGTATCTCTCCGAAGTTCAGAATGCTGGGGCATTTCTTATCAGACCGTCAGGGTACAGATTTTCAGACTTCCTTTCGAGGACTATCCCCACAGAGGTCCTGCAGGCCGGGGCATATCAGAAGCGAAGGAATTGTTCTTCTCCGTATCATCAGAGCTACTCAGAGCTATTCGAGCAGATTCAGTCAATCTTAAAGTGTGAGACGAATGTCGGGAAGTCATGTTACGGTCTTCCGATTCTTCACCCAAATCCATGTTGGCGATCACTGTGAGGCCCATCCGTGTTGGCGCGTCAGTTTTAAATCCAATCTTCATTAGTACGCAGGAAGACTCCGTCTGTTTTCCCCAGAGGAGTCCAATCATACTTGGCACATATGTTATTCCCCAGCGGAGTTGGTTTCACTTTTCCAGCATTTATTTTGGCTGGAATAATTCTGTGATATCCAGTTATCCTCGGCGGAGTTAGCTTTGTCTTCAGCATTTAATTTTGCTGGAGCGCCTCATTGCATTTGCATGTATCATCATACTTGCATCTAACCCAAATACGTAGCATTTCCATGCTATATGGAAACATTACGTCATTATCGAACATACGTATTCAGAAACATAAACCAGGTTGGTTACCTCGTTGGTTTCAGATGTTTGTTTTCCCCTGCAGATAATTGAGATTATGATTCAGGAAGATGTTCGGATAGTCGGATTTGGGGCGCAAGGCGAGCAGTGATCGTGTTCGTCCTATCATGTGGACCCCTAGCAGAGTTGCTTGGTTGAGTTTCTCTTTTCCCCAGCTGAGTCCTTCTCAGGTCGCTGTTATGTCGGCATTACAAGATTTCATAGTTCAGATTTTTTGGAGTTATCGCCATGATTTCCCCCGTAGAGTTTTCTTCCCCATCAGAGTTGCTTGGTTAAGCTTTTCTTCTTCCCCAGCAAAGTTTTCTTCAGACTGTTGTCATGTCAGTATTGAAAATCTTGAAATTACTACCTGCCGTCGAAGTAGGTGTTTGACGGCTGTCGTCAGAATTACCCCAGTAGAGTTTTTCTTCGGATTGTTGTTACAAGAATCTTGTGGATTAAACCTTCGGAGTTATTACCCTGGTTGAAGGAGTTATACCCCGGTTGAAGGAGTTATACCCTGGTTGAAGGAGTTATACCCTGGTTGAAGGAGTTATACCCTGGTTGAAGGAGTTATACCCCGGTTGAAGGAGTTATACCCTGGTTGAAGGAGTTATACCCTGGTTGAAGGAGTTATACCCTGGTTGAAGGAGTTATACCCTGGTTGAGGGAGTTGTTACCCTGGTTGAGGGAGTTGTCACCCTGGGTGATGGAGTTACACCCTGGTTTGAGGAGTTATTATGCCTTGTTTGAGGCAGTTCGTTATCCTGGTCGATGGAGTTGTTACCTTTTGTCAAAGGAATTATTATCGGTGTTGGCAGAATCATTACCCGTGCTAACGGAGTGGCTCCCTGCGGAATTATTTGTTCAAGTATCTGTGTCGTCGGAGATGTATCCCACAGAGTAACTTGTTCAAGTCACCGGATGCCTGATTCGCGCTTTACGTAGCATTTTGTTTGTTTCTCTACAAACGAAGGTCAAGACTTTTGTGTTTTCGACGTGGTCCTTTGGCTCGATGCATGTTTATTTTAGCAAAATTTGGAATTAATTGTGGATTCAAGGCCTGTGGCGTCACGCAGGTGGTTGAGGACGAAATCAAGTCAGTTCTTATCAGATAATTGATCAGTTGTTGCCGTGACAACCGGATTCGGTTTTCTGAATGATATTTTCCCCAAGCAGTAGTCGTATACGCAATTTAATCTTTGCGGTTGGCAAATTTCCGGGTTCTTTCGTATTCAACCGTCTCGTACCTCGAATGTCTGAAGGCTGCGCGCTCTTTATCCAGTCGGGTCCAAGCCGCTTGAATAGGGGCAGCTGTTGCACCCCAAAATTTGCCCAACCTTTTCTAACCTAGGTTTATGTTTCAATTGCATAGTCATTTGCATTGTCATCACGTACATAGTGTATTCATCTGCATTGCATAGCATAAGCAAGATATCTTAATCAGGGGATCAAGTGCTATTCTTGTCTCAAGAGGTATGTTCAAGGGGTTTCATTCATATTCAAGATTACTCAGATCAATCATTGGATTCTCTCCTATCTTGAGGTTATTTGGGGATCATCAGAGGAAGTGTGAGCTATGAGCCAAGAGCATGAGGTGTTTATGGATGTTATGAAGAACCTAGATGATCATTTTGAAGAAGAGCCAGGTCATTGGAATGATTGCAAGAGCCTCAGTTGAAGTCAGTCAACTAGGGTTTTATCTGGGTCAACATTAGGTCAACCCTAGGTCAAAGACTTGTTTGGAAAGGCATCAAGGCTCATTTGAAGAATGTGGGATTCATTATTTGCTATATGGATATGGATGTGGTGTTGTGCCAAAGAAGAATCAACAGGAGTCAAGGAGAAGAGGAGTTACCAAATTAGGGTTTCAGTGTAAAATCCCCTGATTTAGGTCCAACTTCAAAGCAGTGTAACTCAAGATGCAAGCTTCATATGAATTTCTGGTCCACATGAAACTAGTAGAGTATCTTCATAGATTTAATTTGAGTGGTGGAAGTCATCAAGGTGATTTATAGAACTCAAGTTATAGCTTTTGCAGGTTACAGGTCATCTGAGGACACTAGAATTTGTCTGTGAAAGTTGTCTGTCTTCTAAGCAACTTTTGACCTTCAAGGAGTTTTCAAATGAATTCTTGGCAAACATAAGAGTTGTTCCTCATGATCTCCCCTTTCCAAAAAGGTATGGTATGCCTTCATCTGATATGTGAAGCTCAAGTTATAGCTTGTGCAAGTCAGGGGTATTTTGGGAAAGTGAAATTATAGGTCATTCTTAGCCTATGCCTAAAACTCATACAAGGAAGCTTCAAATGAAAAACTTCACAACATCAAAGTTGCTCAAAATGGCATTTTAAGTCTCAAAATGAGGTCATGGCATGTTGTAAAAGCTTATAGCAAGAGTTGATAAAAGTTGGTAAAAATGACTTAAAAAATGGACATAAGTTGAAAAAGTTCAAATTGAAAATTGGTATGGGCAATCTACAAATCCAAAATGGGGCATATGATATATCAAATTGAGTCTAAACAACATTTTAAAGACTTTGGTTCATCCACAATTTTGATTTGAGGGTTAAAAAATGGACTTGCTTTGTAATTCCATTACTTGCATAATAAGGTACATGTGAGAAACTCAACATAAGGCAAAGGAATCCCTTGTTTTTCACTCATATCACTCCAATTTGTCATGAAAAGAGATTTTAAAAGGTGGTTAAGAGGCTGTTAGTGGATTGAAGTGAGATATCATGAGACATCAAAATACCATATCATGAGAAATTCATGAAGTTTCTAGAATCATCCTAGATTGATCTAGAAGACTCTAGATCTTTCCATGCTCTCCTATATATTGGATTGAGATCATTAAGAGTAAAGGTTGGTGATAGTTGATGTTGAATCCATTTTCTCCATTTGCAAATCATATTGAATCTTCATTTTTCTCTTCACCATTTTTCCATTTTCCCCACATTTTTCTACACTTGAAAACTCAAATTTTCAATTCCATTTTTCTCCCACTTTTGGTTCATTCCACCATTGCAAATACATTCCTTATCATTCTTACAATTGATTCAACACTTTTTTGGCCATAATTGATGCATGAACCAAGCTACACAACTCCATTAAAGTGAGCTCCAAGTGAAAATTGATTTTTTGTTTTCCATCAATTCACTCCTTTCTTTCCATCCAAACACCTTCCTCATCAATTATAGGACGTGTCCACATCATTTTCTCAAAGAATTGGTGATCGAGTGAAGCTCCATAAGCCATTTTTTGGAGGTATAAAGAATTCGACATAACTCATGATTTATGAGGCTTTCTTGCATTATTGTTGTTGCATTACATTGCTCTCATCTCCTACATGGATTCTAGTACAAAAAAGATGGGTTTTATGACAATTTTTGGTTCTTGAGTTTTTCTTGAGGTGCCACGTTTTGGGAGTTAGAGAGAGTTTCAAGAAAATCTAAGACCATATTTGGATTCCTTGATTTTTTTTCCTTCAAGTTTGACCAAAATATTGTGCGAAACGGATAATTATTGATGGAGTTATGGTGCTTCAAAGTAGCAAAAAACTCATGTTCATGGAGCTGCGGGTTACTATTCACAAAGTTGAAAATTTTGATTTGGAGAAGAAGGTGTTAACACCGTCGGATGCATTTCCAAGTCAATGTTTCTTCCATTCATCCAACGCCTCTCACTGCGCCATGCAATCGGCCACATAAGCCTCATGCCACTTTTATTTATTCATGTTATTTTCTTTTATTTTCCTATTGCCATGTTTCTTTTATTTTTTCTGTTTTATATGCTGACTTCAAATAATCATAAAAAATAGGAAAATTAGTCTTTTTGATCCCCATTTTTTTTTGCTGAATCTTTGAGATGTCTAGGATTTAATAAAACTGGAATTATAATTTTACCATTTTTGACATTTTCTTTGGATTTTTTACATTTGGGTCGTCATAAAAAGGCCAATGCTGGTGCTATCATTTTGTTGAATTTCTTTGACCTATCAAAACACAATTTAAATGTCAATCCTTTTGCAGGGATCTCATACACATGTTGAGGTATTGTGATATATTTTTGTGGGAATTTTCTTGTACCATTTTAATTGGTTTTGGATGTTTTCTTTAACATGCTCCACTTTAATCTTTCCTTTGGTTTACATGAGATATCTTGCATTGTTTTCATCTTGTTTGACCATTTTATTGTGGATATTTTTATGGTATCTCTCACCCCTGGTTTGTGGATTGATGTAGGTAATGGGAGATTTTTATTTGATTTTTTTAGCACCTTTTGCTATTTTTCTTATGTTTTGTATTCGAACTTGTAATTTGGACTTCCGAACGGACTTTATTTTTGTTAAGGCTCCAACGGCCGATTTGTGTTTGCGTGGTGAACGCCGTGGTTTATATTTCTTATTATAGATAGGCTAGAGGTATTTGAAGACCCCTTAGGTGGCTGTTATTTGTATGTGTAGCTTGCCCAATTATCGACTTGTTTGCATGATAGCACGTTGCGATTCCAAATAGTGGATTACGCGTTTCATTCGGAGTTTTCACTCGATTCTTTGCATACGATCACTTGATATTTTCTTATTCCATCCATGAATGGGCTTGAGGTTGAGATGAACCTTCCTCCCTCCTTTGCATTGCATTTACCATTGCTATATTCATGTTCACTTGTATGCGGTTATTACTTGTATTTCCGTTTCGTCCTTTCGTTTTCCTTTCCCGTAGGACTTCCATTCTTCCTTGTTCAAGGGAGGATGTGATAGACATTAGGAGCTAACCCATGTATGATAACATTAGGGTATATTTTATTCCCTTTTTAACCCTAGGATTTTAGAGTGTCATCTCTTCTTTCTTCAAAACAACAGAAAAACATTAATAAAGGTTATAACAAAATCAATTCATTTCTTCCGTCAAAAGATTTGAACAAACATCAACCCTTTTGCAATAAGAAAATCCTTGTTTAAGGTGAGATTTTTCATAAAAGATACTTGAACAGCTTGTGTCGTGCGTAGCCCGAACTACGTTTGCTCTGATCTTCCATGCTGTGTGGAAGTACGTAGGCATAGGATGCGATATCCTAGCGAGCAACCTTCACCCATCCTCCCCCGTAGTTAGGCGAACTACGTTGACTCTGATTTCTCGTTCCAGACGGGAATACGTAGGCATAAAGTGCGATGCTTTGCCGAGTCATGTTTTCTTTTCTTTTCAAACCCCATCCTTTAGTTTAGATAGAAGTGTAATCCGTACGAACAAACAAGCGTGGATCCCATCGAGTACGATGGACGTGAGGGGTGCTAATACCTTCCCCTTGCGTAACCGACTCCCGAATCCAGGTTTTGGTTGCAATGACCATACCTTTTCCCGTCTTTGCGTTAGGTTTACTTCGAGCGTTTCCTTTCCCTCCTTGGGATAAATAACGCACGGTGGTGACTCTTCTGTATTGCCGGCGCCGATTTTCGCAGTAGCTACACCTACTAGAGAACTTCCACTGAGCCTTCAAATAGAGCTCAAGCTTGGAGATAATTGCCCAGAATCGTTCAACAAACTCCAATAAAGCTTTCTCAATTCACAATTTTCCTTGAAATGGCCTCAATCTCCAAATTCAAAATTTGAATTTCCACCTCTTTTTCAAAACTGAACTTGCTCAATTTGGCTCCAACTTCCCCTTCCGAGGATTTGTTCATGGCCAAAACATTATATATGATGGATCTTGATGATATTTAAGCCCAAATTCAGCCTCTAACAGCCCATCCCAAAATCCAAGGAATTGAGTTTTTGAAGCTTTCATGTACACGAAAATTGCATTAAATTTGGCTCCAAAATGGTTGAAACAGCTGGCTGGTATCACATGGAGTATGAATGGTCAGGATTAAGACCTTAATTGATCTCAATAGTTGAGATTTGTTATGTAACTTCATAGTGAAGAAACCTTGAAAATGGCTCATTTACACACCTCAAATCCAAAATGTAAAATTGCCAATGTGCTCAAAATGTTGTTTGTACTCAAAAAATGCACTTATTTGCACCAAAATGTTCAAAAGTGAATTAATTCTCATTTTCCCCTTTTTAACCTTCTTCCATGAAAATTCACATATCCGATCCTCAAACCAAGCCAATTCCATGACTTCTCAATGCTTGACTAAGCAAATAACACCATTTGGAGCAAGTTTGATGTTGGAAAAATCTTCATTTGAAGTGTGCAAGTTGGTGAAATGGACCTATAATTTTATGACCTATAATCTTACTTTCCCAAAATACCCCTGACTTGTAACCCTCATAACTTGAGTTCTACAAATCAGATGAAATACTTCTAGTACATTTTGGAAAGCTAAGACTAAGATCTACAACTTTCATGTTGGCCAAAAGGTGAGGAGAAACATCCTTCTAGGTCAAAAATGGCTTGGAAGTTGGTTGACTTTTGTTTACCAAAATCACATCCCTCTAATGACCTGTAACTTGTCTGGATCATAACTTGAGTTCTATAAATCCAATCAAGGACTTCTAGTACTCAAATTAAAGCTAAGAACATGCTCTACAAGTTCCAGGTTGGTCAAAAGTTGAGATGAAACTTGTATCTTGAGATAGTTGGTCTTGAAGTTAGGCACTAACTAGGGGATTTTACCCTGAGAACCCTAATTTAGTAACTTCTCACACACTTGATCCTTGATGAATTGAACTTGAAATAATATATCATATATCTAAACACAACATCCCATGACCATAGAGACTTTGAAATGAGTTTTAATCTCCTTCACTTGCACAGTTGACTGAAGATTAACCAGATGAAACCCTAGACGCAACACCTTCAACTGTAGCTTTTCACACTTAGCACAAACACTTGGATGAGCCTCACAATGACCCTCAAGGCACTTAATGAGCACTCTCAACATCCATAACCATGAATTCACAAACCTATGATGATCTTCAATTGGCCTCCAAGTTAGGAGTTGATCCACATACATCCATCTTTTCTTTCATAAGACCACTGCCCACCTCCTGATGACTTGATGACCATTCAATCTTGAGCAACACCCCTTGCTTAGGCTCAACCCTCTGAGTAGACTCCTCTTGATGTGAACAAACTCTTGATCCCCCATTCAATGCAACATGTTATGCAATGCAAATGCTAGAAAGAAATGAAATGAAACATAAACCAAGTTAAGAAAAGGTTAGACAAATTTTGGGGTGCAACACCTGCCATGTAATAATTCTTTTGCTTGTTTTTACTGTTATTAACCTTCCGAAGGATTAGGTTTAACAATTTGACCGCCGAGTCAATAGCCCTAACCTTGACCGTTTCAAACCCTATTTAGCCTAGGCGTCCCGCCGTGGACAAAAATACCCTTTACCCTAGCTTTAGGTCAAAGAGTCGTCGTACTCTGTTTTAGGGTTTCCCGCCGTGGAATACATAATTTAACCCTAATTTTCAATCAACAATTCAATGTAGAAATAGGAGTTTTAAGACTCCACGTAAGCGTGTCCTTAAGAAACGCTTATTCCCCATTGAGACCTTGACCACAGTCAAGAAGTTTCTAACCTCCTTTTCGAGGGGAACTACAATTACTCTGATTCCGTTCCATCAGGATATGTAGGCACAAGATGCGACGTCTTGCCGAGTAAACTTAGGACTAACCCTTAGGTCTTTTAGGTCACTCTATCCCTTAGCTCAATATATATTCAAACAAATAATAAAATGAAAAAGCATACAATAAACAAAAGGTTCTTGTAGAGTACTACCGAAGTTTAGGGTGCTAGTACCTTCCCTAAGCTTAACCAACCCCTTACCTAGGTCTCTTCGTGCATTGTATTTACGATGCAAAAATAGGTTTTCCCTATTTTGACCTTTTCCTTCAGATAAATCAAAGAGCGATTGTGAACTAAAGATGCGATTCAAATTAATTAATAGTTTGATATCCTATTTCCACCGCAACTCTATGCAATATCAGTTGCCTCACCTGCATATTTACATTTTCACTGTTTTGCTGTAGCGGGCTTTGATTTTCAGGAGGAATGAATGAGAAACTCAATCCAATCAAGGGTATTACTTGGTTCGTGAGAAACTCAACGGATAACCTGAAGACAGACAGTGTGATGTCCAGAGCTTGTTGTCATGATGCGATAACTCCACTAGTCTTAGCGAGATAAAACGCTTTGGGTGATGAGGCTATAAGTTTTAATGGTGTGGTCGGCTCCCTTTGATTCTTCTTATTTCTGGAAAATATCTTATGCTTGGTTTTTGAATGATTCAATGACTGATTGCTTATGGAGTGTTTTCTCTGTGTCAAAAGCGACTTGTCTCTTGAATTATGTAACCCATTTGATTTTGTAATGGTTTTATCGCAGACATAAGTGAGCTTGTGCTTGGTGATGACGTTGTTTCGTTGTAGCAAAAGAGGTTACTGACTTCGGGTATTCTTCCCATCATACCGACTGTCATCATGGTCGAAAGGCATGTAGATGAAGATGGGATACCGCTGGACTCAAGCTGCCGAGTTCGCGAGAGTGCTTGAGAATTCAACCTTAAACTTGAGAGTAAAATTAATGATTCACGATATTATAGCTTGTGGTGCATGAACTACCTACATACTGAGATTGCAGGTGTCAAAATCTGCCTCCGGCGGTCCTATAGCTGACGATTCAATTGGCAATGGGCTTCTCATTATGTATCAGAGGGAAAAAACTTAGTTTGGACAATCGCACCCTCTACTTCAATTCCTGCAGCAAATCAAATGCGGCTGTAGTTTTAAGTTCCCCTCCTTGTTTAATAATTGCTCAGTGTATGTTCATGTAATAGTTCCTTAGTATTAATTTGGTTCAGGATTCTGTAAGTTGAAGTTGTGTCTTTGGATCACTTTACGTGCATTTGCGGAATTTAAATTCAACGTGAAATTTTCCAATTCCATTATACCTTGAACTCTAAATGAAGTTTTTATGTATAATAAAGGTTTGCTAACAGATAAAGTTCACCATCTGTCAACTTTCATTAACCTTATAATAGCGCTTGGCAAATAATTGTAACTTTAAGCAAAGGACTTCAAACTGCTTGGATCTTGCGAACGTTCTGAAATTTATTCCTTTTTAAGAATTTTGGATAAAACTTGCCCTTTACTTCCCTTCTTGCGCGTATGATGATGATTTGATCGAGGCCTAACTTGAGTACCCAAAAATTGAACTTGTAATGAACTTGAAAACATCTTGAGTAACGAATATGTTAATTTGTAAAACCCATTAAGTCGTGAACTTTGTAACCTTGACCTCTCTAAACATGTTGTTCCCGAAGACCTATGATGCTGCTTGCCGAGAAATATTAACCAATCTTTAGATGACCATATTCAATACCAATGTAAAGGAAACCTTGATCTTCTTTGGGGGCACATTGCAAACTTCGAATACTTTTGAGAAAAACTAATCGTGACGTTAAAGAAGGAAAATGTTCAAAGCCCTAACCACGTAGCTCATAAAGGAACCAGTTGAGTTAGTCCTCAACAAAGGAAAAGATTCAAAATGGGAGAAACTTTAGGACCTAGAATCAGAAACCATCGGTTACATCTTGACAGCAGTAACAAAGGCTATCCTGACGTGAGATTAACGTACCTGCACAAACCGGTTAGTCTGGGAACGGAAAAAACCTATAATGATGCAAGTGGATATGGGATATTAGGTTCAAAATTGTGGTGTGACAGATGCCCCTATTTAAGTTTCTTCTATCTGGAGATGTGGAGGTTGAGATCTTCGTCTCGCAGTGATATGAGAGACTTAAATACAAACATGCACAAAATTTTGACCCCAAGATACTACAAAATGATTATGATATGAAATGTGAGATGAAGGTCCTGTGAGGGATGATGTCACAGAGGATTACTACACACGAAACACCGACACACAGGCAAGGAAGAACAATGAGGAACAGACTCAGTAAAGCAAAACTCCACGGGAGAAGACCCGACTACCCTATGGAATGGATAAACAACCACTACCAGGGGTAGCTTAAACGTATGGTATCTCCATCTAAACGAAGATGTGGTACTTAATATCAGTAGTAGTGTAATAGTTAGAACAACGGGCAGGAAACTTAAAATTAAGGAATAACCTACTACCAACTTGTGGTAGCCTAAGCAAAGGCATCCGATTGAAACAAGGACACATGTTACCTACTATCCATCGTATGATAGCCTAAGAAAAGGTAGTATGCAGGGGAAAGATGACCTTCTGCCACCCTGGTAGCCTAAGCGAAGGTATCCGTCCAAAATGATATGATATATTACCTACTATCAAACATATGATAGCCTAAGCAAAGGTAATGACCAAAATAAAATGATCCAGCTTGTCTGGCTGGATGACTTATTTAGAAACGGTAAATAAACCTCTCCACGCTTCAAGGTTGTATGCCAAGAACGAGTCTCAGTTTCTTCTTTAATCAAGTCTTCACTTGGAAAGGGTAAAATAAACCTCCCCTTGCTTCAAGGTTGTATGCCAAGAACGGGTCTCAGTTTCTTCCTTAATCAAGTATTCACTTGGAAAGGGTAAAATAAACCTCCCCACGGTTCAAGGTTGTATGCCAAGAATGGATCTCAGTTTCTTCCTTAATCAAGTCTTCACTTGGAAAAGGTAAAATAAACCTCCCCACGCTTCAAGGTTGTATTCCAAAAACGGGTCTCAGTTTCTTCTGGGAATAACGAGTACTTATAAGAAAGCATTTTCACAAGGGATTGGAATTCCACTAGAGATCTATGAATTCCAAGGGAATCCATAACTTAATGGAGATTAGGAAATATAACCGGGGATCTTCGAAAGAGATGTAGGCCGGTTGATTTGTAAAACAGGTCTTCTCAAATAAAGAGAAAGATCAATTGTAAGAATCTTCATCAAATTTCTCGAAGAGATACCCTTTGATGGAAACAAATTAAATAGTGGACTCACTAGGGAGAACATCACTGAGGAGCAGTATTGCTGTAATTTGAAGTTGCATTGAAGTAAATGGAGTCCTTTTATCAGGAATTCTTAAATAAAGAGAAACATTTTTAAAGTCTTCAACACACTTCTATGACGGATTTCCGTAGAGATGCCATTCGATGAAGGATAATTTGATAATGTTGATAAACTCATTAGGGATAGAAAAACTATCTTGAGGAGACTGCCATTTGTCATCCAAATAGAAAACCTTAGAACGAAACAAACTGCCAAAAGATCCTTCATGAATTTTCGTCATTAACATGTTTGTGCCCTCTACTACAATTCCTGCAGCAAATCAAATGTGGTTGTAGTTTTAAGTTCCCCTCCCTGTTTAATAATTTCTCAGTGTATGTTCATGTAATAATTCCTTAGTATTAATTTGGTTCAGGATTCTGTAAGTTGAAGTTGTGTCTTTGGATCACTTTATGTGCACCTGGGGAATTTGAATTCAAAGTGAAATTTTCCAATTCCATTATACCTTGAACTCTCGATGAAGTTTTTATGTATAATAAAGTTTTGCAAACAGATAAAGTTCACCATCTGTCAACTTTCATTAACCTTATAATAGCGCTTGGTAAATAATTGTAACTTTAAGCAAAGGACTTCAAACTCCTTGGATCTTGCAAACGTTCTGTAATTTATTCCTTTTCAAGAATTTTGGATAAAACTTGCCCTTTACTTCCCTTATCGCGTGTATGATGATGATTTGATCGAGGCCTAACTTGAGTACCCAAAAATTGAACTTGTGATGAACTTGAAAACATCTTGAGTAACAAATATGTTAATTTGTAAAACCCATTAAGTCGTGCACTTTGTAACCTTGACCTCTCTAAACATGTTATTCTCGAAGACCTACGATGCTGCTTGCCGAAAAATCTTAACTAACCTTCAGATGACCATATTCAATACCAATGGAAAGGAAACATTGATCTTCCTTGGGAGCACGTTGCAAACTTTAAATACTTTTGAGAAAAACTAATCCCGACATTTAAGGAACCTTGAAAGGAAAATGTTCAAATCCCTAACCACATAGCTCATAAAGGAACCAGTTGAATTAGTCCTCAACAAAGGAAAAGATTCAAAATGGGAGAAACTTTAGGACCTAGAATCAGAAACCATCGGTTACATCTTGACTGCAGTAACAAAGGCTATCCTAACGTGAGATTAACGCGCCTGCACAAACTGGTTAGTCTGGGAACGAAAAAAAACCTATAATGATGCAAGAGGATGTGAGATATTAGGTTCAAAATTGGGGTGTGACACGCTACAACTAGCATCCACCATGATAGTTTCTTGATCCATATACCTCTTCTTTTTTGTAAGGATATCCTTGATGAATTTCGCATACTTGGGCATTTGTTCCAATGCTTCGGAAAATGGAATATTGATTTGCAATTGCTTGAATATATCTATGAGCCGAGCATAGTGCCTTGCACTATCTTTTCTTGATGGAGCATGTGGATATGGAAAATTTTGAATCGGAATATTGCTCACTTGTTCTTTTCCTTTCTTAGACGTTTTCACTTTTTCTTCTCTCTTATTTTTCTCTTTTTCCTCACTCTTTCATTTTCAACTAATTCTCCCTCAACATTCTCTTTTTCTTTTTCAACTACAACCTCTTCTTCTACTACCTCCTCACCTACACCCATGTCAATTTCTCTACCACTTCTTATGAGAATCGCCTTACAATGCTCCTTAGATTTGGGAGAGCGGTAGCTGTAAATGGCCATTTTTGTTGGTCGGCCAATTGTTTTGATAATTGACCCACTTGTGTCTCCAAATTCTTTATAGCCACATCAGTATTCTTATGATTTAACATTTGCATAAATTGAGTAAGAGTTTCTTCCCTCTTTGAAGTTTCACTTTGAGTTTGTAGAGGTTGAGTGTAATTTTGGTATTGTTGGCGATTTGAAGTTCCGCCTTTTTGCAGCCTCCAAGGTTGTTGATACCCATGATATGGTCTTTGATACCCTTAATTGGCTTGTTGGTAAGGTGGCCTAGGTTGGTATCCCTAATTTTGATTTTCGGAATAGTTAACCTCTTCTACTACCAGAGGATAATACTTGGTAGGATGGTCGCCTTTACACAATTCACAACTTGCCACTCGAGCTTTGGTAGGAACTTCTTGCATCTCTTTGATTTTTTGTGGAAGCTTCGACATTTGTTGAGTCAAAAGCTCCACTTGTTGTGATAGAAGTTTGTTCTGAACAAGAATAGCATCGTTGGTACCCAACTCTAGCACTCCAGGTTTTCTTTGAGTTACTCCACGGTTATGATTCCCTTGGTGGTCATTAAGAGCCATCTTGTCAATGATTGCAATTGCTTCCTAGACACTTTTAGACATCAAAGAACCACCTTCCGTAGCGTCCAACAAGGTCTTGTAAACCGAGAGGAGACCATTTCGGAAAATATGAACTTGCGTAAGTTCATCAAAACCGTGTCCTTTACATTTTCTCAACATTAACTTGAATCTCTCTCAAGCTTCGTTGAGGGATTCATTTCCTACTGGTGAAAATACAGTGATTTCCGTATTTGCTTCCATGAACCGGTTGTGTGGAAAAAACCGTTTAAGGAACTTTTCTTCCAATAAATTCCAATCTGTCATTACTGTTGTAAACTGATCAAGATATCATTCCTTCGCTTTCCTGATCAAAGAATGAGGAAATAGTCTCCTAAATAATGATTCTTCGTCAGCTTCTGGTGCTCTAGTTGCACCCGCAATCTCATAGAATTTGGTAAGATGTGTAAACAGATCCTCATGATCTAATCCCGTGAAAGGATTTTGATAAATGAGTGCAAGGATTCCTGTTTTTATCTCAGATTGCCTTCCATTTTGGAGATTGCACAGAAATTGAGCATTGTGCTTCAGACTATTTGTACATGGAACTGAAGCTGGAGGTGGCGGTGGTGCTGCCATGATTGGTGAATCAGGTGGAATGGATGAAGAAGATTCTCCATGCTCTTGTCTTTCCCTAGCTTGTTGATGTCTTCGCCTTGTTCGACTGTTGAGTCGGCGAGCAGTTCTTTCAATCTCAGGATCAAAAAGAAGTTCTTTAGGCCGGACTTGTCCTCGCATAAACGAATTCTGCACACAAGCTAAACATATCAAAAAGCACAAAGAATTACAGAGTTAAGAGATTCACAATACACAAATCTTAAAATCACTAAGCTATTGCAATGCTTGCAATATCCTACTCACAATCCCCGACAACGACGCCAATTTGTTACACTAAGGCTTGTTCGACATGTTATGAATATCACGAATCATATCTCACACATGCCGTCTTCCATTTCTCTCTGGAAAACTATAATAATAGATTAATCTCCAATATCCCTTAGCATCGTATTGGATTATATGTTGATTAAATTTCGAGCAAAATTCATCACACTACTGTCATACCCCAACTTTGTCCTACTTGAGTATTACCTTGATTTTTGTTTCTGTCTACTAACCATTATTCAAAAAATCCAAAAATATGTTGTTTTCCTCTTGCCTAAGTCTGTTCTTCATTTGAGGGTATCCAGTCAGGTGTATGTGTAGTATGAACTGAGAATCAATGATTTTGATTTAATCTGTCAGTCATACAAGTTTTGTTTCAAGAACAAGGTCTGGGTTAGATTGATTCAAATGGTGTGGGTTTGAGCTTTTGATTAGGGTTTGTGTCAATTTAAGTCATTTGGTGTGTGTATCAAGTTGTCAGGCTGTGTCAAGTCATCAGTGTTTCATGGTTAAAGATCATCAAAGATCAATTTATTTACAACTAGGGTTTCTGGACAGTACAGTTCATGTTTCAAGTCATATTCTTCTGATCTTATTGTTTCAAGGCCCTAATATATTTGAAGATTTAATTTGTTTAATCTTCATGCTTTTTCAAGATTAAAGTAGAGATTGTTGGAGTGTAGCGTTGGGTTAAGATTAGTCAAGAAGTGCATTTGTGGATCTAAGTCAAGAATTCATTTTCATGATTCAAATCCATCCCCCATTTTCATTTTTTTATCCAAACCCATTATTTGTTTGTTTCTTAAAATCCATCCAATGTCCACATCCATTCCACTTTCTATTTCTTATCGATTTCCATTATTTTCTATCCATGGTTATTCATCTTTTTTCTCAATTAAACCATATCGACTTTTAATATTCATTTCAAAAAACCACTTTTTTAGTTATCCATCAAATCCATTGGTTATCCATTTTCTCATAAACCCATATTTTACTATCTTTTCCACTTTAATATCCATATCTAACTTCATTTTTAATATCCATTCATGATCAATTTTTTAGCTACTCATAACTCATTTCTAAAACCATGACCATATCTATTTCAACAAAATAAAAAAAATCATTACAAAGCCCATGATAAACCCAAGTCCATTTACAAAGTGTGCCAATAACCAAAGCTCATATTACAATTCACAAAAATAAAAAGGAGAGCCCATTATGTTTAAAAGCCAAAAGTCCATAATGATTACAACAATTTGCCAAAGAATTAAAAATAGTACAATCTAATTACAAGTATAATTCAATTTGAAAAAATAAGCACATGAAACCATGAATTATAAAACTTTCAAAAAGGATAAAAAAAACCCACCTTCAATGAACCTACAATACGACCTATACACTTTCATGCTGCCACAGCCCACACAAGCCAATGTACCAGCTTCAACAAGGAATTCCACAACAGATCAATTGCCTTACACAACAACCTATCATAATTTTTGCAGTTAACAAACCATCCTGCAACGCACCATTTTACTTATCACAACCGAACCCACGCATTCACATCATTCCAACAAAATCACAATATGGCGTCACGACCCCACATATAAACTTGAAGCCATTCTAAGCCTTCACAGAACCTGTCAAAAACAAGCAAACTTTCAAGCCTTACAAGAATTGCAGCAAGCCACAAACATAACCATTCACATCTTTTTTTTAAACCTTTGCCAACAAAACAAACCAGCACAACAAGACGCATCTTTCAGCTTGCCACCATATACACCTGCACAACCATGCCAAAACACCAAGACAAAACCAATTTTTTAAGCCACAATGTCATAGCAGGGCCCCACAATGAAAACACACATGCTCAATCCACACAATCTCCTAGTTGCAAAACGAGAATTCCGCACCAAAATCATAAGCCTGCAGTCACGCCACCAACAAAATTAATGCATCCAAATTTCACCACATAAAACATTCCAAAAAGCTACAATATTCCACATACGACAAAAAAAGATAAAACGTATCAATGCACGATTTCGTTCGAAAAAATTTCAATCAACATTCTTCCTATTTCACCCTTCCACTTCTATGAAAACACACCTTTAATTCCTCCTCAGGGGATCGGCTATTCCTTCACTCCTCCAACACACACCCTTCTTCTAATCTTCCAACTTGTCTTCATTATCAACAAAGCTTCACAGAACCAACATCATACCATAAAACCCATTCTTCGCATTCCTCAACCATTTTCATTTCCTCATTTTCCATTTCTTCAACCAAATACACAAACCTTTTCCTCCTTAAATCTTCTTTGAATCCAAGCCTTTTAACAACAACCAAACAAAACCCAAAATTTGAACCAAGAGATGAAGAAGAAGAAGGTTTGAGAGCAAATCGTAAATCAATAAACCTGAAGACAGAGAAGCGAGCGAACGAGATGAGGAATCGCGCGAGGAAAGGATGATTTAGAACCTTGACACTGAAATTTCTCTAAACCCATTTGAATTTACTAACACCACAGAGCCATCTTTAATTGGATGATGGGCTTGCAGCCCACATGATTCCACATATTAACACCCTTTTGTTGATTCTTGGCACACCCCTTGTTTATATATATATATATATATATATATATATATATATATATATATATATATATATATATATATATATATATATATATATATATATATATATATATATATATATATATATATATATATATATATATATATATATATATATATATATATATATATATATATATATATATATATATATATATATATATATATATATATATATATATATATATATATATATATATATATATATATATATATATATATATATATATATATATATATATATATATATATATATTATTTCCTTGTTTTTATTTCAACAAAAAGATAATAATATAAAAAATTTATTACATTTTTGTTAATGACTTGATTTTCATTTCACTTTTTTATTTCTCTTCAATTTTTATTTTCGATTTTAGTTTTATTATTGGTTGATAAAAATCTAAGAGTCGTGGATTGTCGATGTATCAATGAAATTCCATGATTAGGATTAGACCATGATCTTTTCTTACTTATTCCATTTCATTTCATATTAACTTCGATCTTATTTTCATTTTCAGTTTTGGTCAATGAAAGTTTTTAATATTACGAATGTTGGTTGATTGGGGTTGTTTAACCTTCATGGTTTCAAGTTTGTAGAAAGTGACCATTGAGATCATTTTCTATATTTTGGGATCGTGATAGGTTACCTTCAATCAATTGATACATGTTTGTGATTAAGACGAGATCATCCGCTTTTCTTTTTGTGTGGCATGATTTCTTTAGAGAATGATTCACAATATCATTTCTCTATGATGTTTTAGCACAAATATAACTTTGTGTGGCCTCCTATAGCATGATCTTTGTCATAGATCGTGCTACAATGGTTTAGCATTAGAGCCGGCCCGATTCAAAGCGATTGATTCGATTAACAACTATTAACAATTAATCACTAGCAATTAACTTTAATTTCTGTCTAATATACTCTTGCTTTACTTTTCTTTTAATATTATACTGTTCATATATTATTGTTGATATTATCTTGCTCATTATATTGTTCATATTAACATTTGTTCATCATATTCATATCTTGTCATACTTGTTCATATCTTGTTCATACCTCATTCAAAATACAAATACACATTAAAATGATTGAAACCCTAAAAGACTCAATTGGTGGACTGTTGGTTAGTCTTCCGAGCAACAGAACTTGGACTTTGTATAGAGAAACCCTAGAATGGAGATTTTGTCTGACTCTTGTTCGTGGCTTAGTTTAAGACACCTCGCACGTACAAAACTTTCTCTTGGGCTACCTTACAATGATACCCTTTATTTTTTGCAATCCCGTGTAACTTACATGTACGTCGCTCCCATTCTGATGTACACATTTTACTCACTTTTTATTGTGGTTTTGTTTACTAAGAGCACCCCTAGGGACTAGCATAGACTAAAGCATTTTCAAACTAATTCTCGATTTGTCGTCGAGCCCATTTTTAAAACACCCTTTTAAGTCGATTGCTCTTTAGCATTGCCATCAACCTAACACACACACTTGAACCTTTCGTAGTTTTGTTACTTGGAGCACCCCTAGGGACAAGGATCGGTCCTCACCTCTTTTTGCAACCACTCCAATTCAATCCTTTTTCAAACATTTTCTTAATCAATTTACGAAAGAATAAGATTCTTGGAGTCTAGCATTCTTTGGATCTTCGAATGAATGACTCTTGGGGCGCGCACACCTTGGGTTG
This sequence comes from Lathyrus sativus, assembly GCA_963859935.3. NCBI lineage: Eukaryota > Viridiplantae > Streptophyta > Magnoliopsida > Fabales > Fabaceae > Lathyrus > Lathyrus sativus. Next base: position 739,040,805 of record OZ012735.1, on the reverse strand, counting down.
TTGTTCATTCAACGTTTCTTCTTAAAACACTTAATCTTTATGAAACATTTTTAATCAACTTACAAAAGAAGAAGATTCTTGGAATCCAACATCCCTTGGATCTTTGAATGAATGGCTCTCGAGGCACACCTCTTAGGTTATTATTCATTCAATATTTCGACTTTAAAACATTCAACCTTTCGACTTTAAAACATTCAACCTTTCTCAAACCTTTCTAATCAATTCACGAAAGAACCATGTTCTTGGAATCTCGCATTCCTTAGGTTCTTGAGTGACTGCTCTTGAGGTACGCCCCTTCGGTTGTTTTTCACCCGATCTTTCGTTCCTAAAACTCAAACTCAACACTCTCGTCTGAATGTAAGATACGTAGGCATAAGATTGTAATGATCTTGGCGAGCACACTTCCATCTTTTTCCATCTTTCCGCATCAACCTTTTCTTTTTTTCACATTTTCCCCTTCTTTCCTGTAGTCGAACTACGAGCGCTCTGATTACTCATTCTCGTCTGAATGAGCATACGTAGGCATAAGGGCCCCAATCCTTGACGAGCACCCTAATCTAAAAACCACCCATTTCCCCTAGCATTGAAGTCCTTTTCTCATACCTTTTTCCATCAATCATTTAGAAGAAAACAAAGAAGCTTAGAAGACGTTCATCATAAATCGAACTAAGAGGTTCCCGTTGAATATAACAGACGTAAGGAGTGTTAATACCTTCTTCTTACGTATCCGACTCCTGAATCCAAAATGTGGTTGCGATGACCATGTTCTCATCTCTTTAATTGTTTTCTTGATATTTTCCTTTCCCTTTTTTGGGATAAATAAATTTCGGTGGCGACTCTATCGAACCGTTTTCCATGCCTTTTGCGTGAGGGTCGTATTATCGATTTTTTGAGGTCTGACAGCTAGCGAATCTGCTGAGGAAAAAATTTCTCCATGCAAGAGAGAGTCAAGCCTAACTTAGTGCGATTTTTGAAGAGCGTTATCTTTCCTTGTTTGTTCTCTTCATGTTTTCTCTTTATCACTATTTGTTCCCTTCTTGCTTTCTCTTTTATATATGCTCGTTATCATGCTTGTCTGTTGGATTTTGGGATGATATCATGAGTAAAGGTCTACACCCGAGCTTTAGAAAAAGAAGAGGGAACACCTAGTTTAGATTTGGAAGTTGAGTAGTGTTAGTCCCCAAGGACTCGCTCATTGTGTGCCTAGCATGAAAGCTCCCCTATAGGAGACCTTTTCGTAGATCTTGTTGTAACACAACTAGCCTATCACATGACTTGATTCATGAAGGGTCCATGACTCCTGGAAACACTCTTAGAACCAATTTCTATATTGGTGGTCGTGTATTATTAGTCTCCAAGGACTCTCTCCTTGTGAACCTAGCATGAGGATCCCGCTCAGGAGAGACCTTTTTGTCACTCTCGTCGTAATACAACCAGCCTGTTGCATGATGTTGATGCGATTAGTAACCATGATCCTGGGAACCTTATCCATCAATGTAGAAACCATCTCGTGAGTGGGTTTATGGGTAAAGAATCTAGATCTCCCCTTATAGAGCCTACCTATAGAGTTTCTTTGATAAGAGACTTTAGTTATCTACCTGTTGCTTTGACCAACCTCGAAATTGATCGAACTTGTGATCATGGATCTTGCATTGCATACCTACATGTCATTGCATTGCATTCGTCAGCTATGCATCTTACATTTCATTTCAAAAACAAAGACTCATTTCACCTTCCTTCGTCTCCAGTAAATCAAGCTGATTCCTCGACACCAATATACAACTCGAGCCAACACTAGACGATGGTGGAGCATATCCAATAAGAACAATCCGCTTTCAGAGAGGAGTTGGACTCTATCAAAGGCAAGATCGACTAGATTCTCGAAGCCATCACTATGGCCAAAAAGGAAGAAGAATTGTGTGAGAATGTAGCCGCAATGAACAACGTTCCTGTGTAAGGATCTACCTCAAGGCTCTCAGTTCCTGTTCCTAACCCCACCAACTATGGAATACCTATAAACTTCACTACCACAGTTGAAGGAGCCATTTCTCAACCATTCCCAACATCTGGAGTTACTATTTGAGCTATCCCGCTAGCCCAACCTACTGCTACTCAAATTCCCATTCCTCATGCTGAAGAAAACCTGCAAGATGAATATGATGAGGTGTAAAACTATCATGTTGCTATTCTAATTATCAATCCTGTTGTTGCTCAGGATTCTGAAGCTATCAAGATGTGTCATGATCTAGCTGAAAAACTCTGAGTCATGGAAGGTTATAATTCAACTTCCTTGAATGACTTGGAATTGTGCTTGGTTCCTGATGTTGTGCTTCCACCCAAGTTCAAGCTTCCAGAATTCCTAAAGTACAAGGGTGTCAGCTATCCCAACATTCATATGAAGATGTATTGTCGCAAGATGGTTGCCTATGTTAGCAACAAAAAGCTCATGATGCATTGCTTCCAAGACAACTTATCTAGAGCATCTCTTGAATGGTATATGCAACTAGAGCGTAGCCTCTTTTGTTAAGTAATACAAGTACAACACCGACCTTGCTCCGAATCATGCTCAACTTCAAAGTATGACTCAAAAAGACAATGAATCCTTTAAGGAGTCCGCACAGTGCTGAAGAGAGTTAGTTGCAAGAGTGCATCCACCGTTGGTTGACCGTGAGCTGATTGAGATCTTCATGGGGACCTTGCAAGGCCAATACTATGAAAAGTTGATTGGTAGTGTGTTTTCTGGATTCTTCGACTTGGTGATCGTCGGTGAGAGAATCGAAGAAGGTTTAAAAAGCAGAAAAATCCAAGGAAGTTATAATAGCCAGTATGGAGCAAAGAAACCATTCAACGGATAGAAGAAAACAAAGGATGAAACAAATGCTATCTCCGCTCAAAAATGGCAAGCTCAGTAAGCTCATACTCCAATGCATATGCAAATTCGTTACTTTTAGTATCCATATATTTTTGTTACGTAATATGCTCCAATGACTTATCAGCTAGATGTTCAAGCTCCAATGCCTAATCAACAAGCTACTTAACAACAATCATATCATCAGCAAGGATATCAATACCCACCACAGAATCAACAACATGAGTTGCTCAGCAGAAGCTTCAACCTAATCAATAAAGAACAAAGAGGCTAGAAAGAAACTTTGATCGCCTACCTATGTCATATGCTCAGATCTTTGCTGAACTTCTAAAGGATAGGGTGATCACCCCTAGAGACCCGGCTCCACCAACTGTCATTCCTCTAGACTATGATGCTAATGCTCACTGTGAGTATCATAAGGGCGCTCCAGGGTACACAATCGAGGACTATAGAGCCTTCAAACATAACGTTCAAGACCTGGTTGACTTGAAGTTTCTCACATTCAAAGGGAGGACTGCGAATGTCACAAATAACCATGTGCCACTGCCAAGCTAGTTCAAGAATCAAGTCAAGAGAATTTTCCCCAAAGAAGGTAGTCATCATGTCATTTCATCATTTACATTCTTGTATTTTGTCTATGTTTGTTTAGGTATTGTTTGTTTAAACATTGTCATTCGTAGTTGGTTGTATTAGTGTATTGATTATGCATGTTCTGAATTAGTTATGTCGTATACACTCATTTTTTCCATTTACTGCAAAGCATAAACACATACTTCACCACTTCACTCTCTTTATCAAACTATTGTTTAGCAAATATTGGAGGGAGGATGATGAAAACGAAATACCCATAATTGCAAATTGTATGCTTTCAAAACCAAATCCTGCCAATGTAAGTACAAGCATTGTTTAAAATCCCTCTACACTGGAGAGACAAGGAGTTAATCCCTAGTAAACCACTTCGAGTCAAGAAGTAGCAGTTTACTTCGGATCTATAAACCCTTACACTTAACCTGGGGCAGGGTAGTGTTCAGTTAACTTGATTACGCACTTAAATCACCTGGCAAAGTCCAAAAGACATGTCTGTTTTCCTTCAATAACCCATGACTTGGCAGTCACAATCCTCCAACAAAATAAAATCAAAAATCAAAAGCCTTCTAAGTCGAACACCTCAAAAGGAGACTTAGGCAAAAATCAAGGCAATCCCAATGGACTGGAAAAACGAAATCAGTCCATGCAAAAGTTAGGGATCAAAAACAAAACCAAGAGAGGTCCTCAGCAAAAACAAAATAAAGTTTAGTGACCACTATGTCAAAATCAACAGATCACTGACATCCACTAAAAACAAAATAAGGTGACTGCTATTTCGAGCAAACCTTGAATCATCACGCTTACACCGTCAACCCTTTTGGAAGACAAATACCGGTAGAATTAACTAAACATAGGATTGTAGTTCATCACGAAGAAGGGGTGGTTACAAAAATAAAATTTTGAGCCTAATATCCTTTGTTTCAATAACTGTGAGCTAAACCATGTTACAACCCTCGAAAGACCTAATTGAGGCGAGGTTTATTCTGAAAGTATACTATTGCAAGGTTGCGTAAACTGAATTCCCACATATTTGCCACCATATACAACTGCACAACCTTGCCAAAACACCAAAACACAACCAACTTTTTAAGCCACAACGTCATAGCAGGACCCCACAATGAAAACACATATGCCCAACCCACACAATCTCATAGCTGCAAAACAAAAATTCTGCACCAAAACCATAAGCCTGCAGTCATGCTACCACAAAATCAGTGCATCCAAATTTCACCATATAAAGCATTCCAGAAAGCTACAATGTTCCACATACGACAAAAAAAAGATAAAACATATCAGTGCATGATTTCGTTCCAAAAAGTTTCAATCAACATTCTTCCTATTTCACACTTCCGCTTCTATAAAAACGCACCCTTAATTCCTCCCCATGGGCTCGACTATTCCTTCACTCCTCCAACACACACCCTTCTTCTAATCTTCCAACCTTTCTTCATTATCAACCAAGCTTTACAGAACCAACATCAAACCACAAAACCCATTCTTCGACATTCCTCAACCATTTTCATTTCCTCATTTTCCATTTCTACAACCAAATACAAAAACCTTTTTCCTCCTTCAGTCTTCTTCGAATCCAAGCCTTTCAATAACAACCAAACGAAACCTAGATTTTGAATCAAGGGATGAAGAAGAAGAAGGTTTGAGAGCAAATCGTAAATCAACGAACCTGAAGATGGAGAAGCGGGCGAACAAAAGGAGGAATCGCGCGAGGAAAGGACGATTTAGAACTGTGACGGTGCAATTTACTTCGGTCTTGGTTAATCTGTTGATTATCTGATACTTGTTCATCTGTTTTCTTTCATTGATTTCGTGAACATAGTGCTCCTTTGAATAGATCGTGTCTTTGTTCTTGGTATCTCTCTTTTTTTTTCAGTTGTGGTTTTTAAGAATAAAAGAGGAACATGGCTTTGCTCAACATGATCCGTGATTTTTATTTGGGTAGTGGCTGTCACAAAACCCATATTGATTTCTCTAAACCCAGTTGAAATTACTAGCACCACCGAGCCATCTTTAAGTGGATGATGGGCTTGCAGCTCACATGATTCCACATACTAGCACCCTTTTGTTGATTCTTGGCACACCCCTTTGTTTTTTATATATTCTTTCCTTGTTTTTATTTCAACAAAAATTTAATGATATAAAAATTTTATTCCATTTTTGTTAATGACTTTATTTATATTTCATTTATTTATTTCTCTTCAATTTTTATTTTCGATTTTATTTTTATTATTGGTTGATGAACATCTAAGAGTCGTGCATTGTCGATGTATCTATGAAATTCCATGATTAGGACTAGACCATAATCTTTTCTTACTTATTCCATTTCATTTCATATTAACTTTGATTTTATTTTCATTTTTGATTTTGGTCAATGAAAGTCTTTAATATTACGAATGTTGGTTGATTGAGGTTGTTTAACCTTCATGGTTTCAAATCTATAGAAAGTGATCATTGAGATCATTTTCTATACTTTAGGATTGTGATAGGTTACCTTTGATTAATCGACGCAAGTTTGTGATTAAGACGAGATCATCCTCTTTTCTTTTCGTGTGACACGATTTCTTTAGAGAATGATTCACAATATTGTTTCTCTATCGTGTTTTAGCACAAATACAGCTTTGCATGGCCTCCTATAGCATGATCTTCGTCATAGATCATGCTACGATGGTTTATTGCTATAGTCGACCCGATTCAAAGCGATTCATTCAATTAACAACAATTAACGATTAATCACTAACAACTAACTTTAATTTCTGTCCAATATACTCTTGCTTTACTTTTCTGTCAATATTATATTGTTCATATATTATTGTTAATATTATCTTGCTTATTATATTGTTCATATCAAAACAGAATTGATGGACTGTTGGTTACTTTTTCGAGCAACAGAAATTGGACTTTGTACAGAAACCCTAGCATGGAGATTTTGTCCGACTCTTGTTTGTGGCTTAGTTTAGGACTCCTCGCACACACACATCTTCCTCTTGGGCTACCTTACAATGATACCTTTTATTTCTCGCAATCCCGTGTAACTTACATGTACCCCGCTCCCATTTCAATGTACGCATTTTACTCGCTTTTTGATTGTGGTTTTGTTTACTAGGAGCACCCCTAGAGACTAGCATAGACTAAACTATTTTCAAACTAATTCTCTATTTATCGTCGAGCCCATTTTCAAAACACCCTTGTAAGTCGATTTCTCTTTAGCATCACCATCAACCTAACACATGCACTTGCACCTTTCGTGGTTTCGTTGCTTGGAGCACGCCTAGGGACTAGGGTCGATCCTTACCTATTTTCGAAACCACTCCAATTCAATCCTTTTTCAAACATTTTATTAATCAACTTTCGAAAGAAGAAGATTCTTAGAGTCTAGCATTCCTTGGATCTTCGAATGAATGGGTATTGGGGCGCACACCTTGGGTTGTTGTTCATATAACCTTTCGGCTTAACACACTTAATCTTTATCAAACATTTTTAGTCAACTTACAAAAGAAGGAGATTCTTGGAGTCCAACATTCCTTGGATCTTCAAATGAATGGCTCTCAAGGCACGCGCCTTAGGTTATTATTCATTCAATCTTTCGACTTTAAAACATTCAACCTTTCTCAAACCTTTCTAATCAATTCATGAAAGAACTAAGTTCTTGGAATCTCACATTCCTTGGATTCTTGAGTGACTGCTCTCGAGGTACGTCCCTTGGGTTGTTTGTCACTCGATCTTCCGTTCCTAAAAATTAAACTCAACAATCTCGTAGTTTCATGAACTATGAACGCTCTGGTTCTTCATTCTCATCCGAATGTAAGATATGTAGGCATAATATTGCAATGATCATGGCGAGTACACTTCCATCTTTTTCCGTCGTTTCACATCCACCTTTTCCCTTCCTTTCCCGTAGTCGAACTACGAGCGCTCTGATTTCTCATTCTCGTCCGAATGAGCATACGTAGGCGCAAGGGCCCAAATCCTTGGCGAGCACTATAATCTAAAAACCACCCATTTCCCCTTAGCATCGAAGTCCTTTTCTCGTACCTTTTTTGCATCAATCGTTTAGAAAAAACAAACAAGCTTAGTAAACGTTCATCACAAATTAAACTAAGAGGTTCCCGTTGAATACAACGGACGTAGGGGGTGTTAATACCTTTTTCTTACGTCACCGACTCCCAAACCCAGAATGTGGTTGCAATGACCATGTTCTTATCTCTTTAAAGGTTTTCTCGATATTTTCCTTTCTCTCTTTTGGGATAAATAAAGTTTGGTGGCGACTCTGTCTAAATTTTTTCCGCGCCTTTTGTACGAGGGTCATATTATCGATTTTTCGAGGTGCGACAACTACATCGAGCTGATTCTTTCTGCAAAATGGTAAGAGCTTCATTCCTTCGATCTACATCCACTATGAAACACACTTCAAACGTCAACAACACACGAATGCTTTTTAACTTCTTTGATTTTTATAACATCTTTGATAAGAAAATGATGTCAGGGAAGTACCGTTGAGAAATCATTTGTAAATTCAGAACTGCTCTTGGGTTGCTTAGCCACCGGCACTTTCAACTTAAGATTTTCATGAGTCCTGGCCGGTAGTCCCGACTTCTAGGACCTATCGTTAAAAAATAAGGATTTGTTGTGGCAACCTCCTTTACTTGCTCTTTGACTACTTCCCTCTTTCTCTTCTTCTCAACTTGATCATCTTCTCTCACTAGTTCCATGTTGCATGACTAAGAAAGTGGGGCAATGTCGTTGCTTGATGAATTTTGGATCATGTTCATCTGGGAGTTGGCTTTGAGACTACACTTGAAATCCTGAACTTTATGCTTGAAGTGGGAAGGTTTGGACTGAGCATTCTTTGATATAAAATTAATGGTTTTGAGGTTAAGGGATGATGGGGTTGGGGTTTGTGTAAAGCTTGTGGTGAAAATATGGTCAAGCTGATTCAAAAATTGAAGCGTGCATGGCAAGAATGTTCTTGCATGAAAATTTGGGACGTGTTTATTTGTTATCAGGTTTGGGGAAATATTTTGGCTTGTCTATTGGGGTATTATTGTGGGATTAATGTCCATTTAGTGGGGAAGTTGTCATGGTAAGTTACAGCCTTGAGGTTTGTGTTAAAGTTGGTAACAAGATTTAGGATTGAAGGGTAATTAATTGTCATCGTGAGTTTGTCGATTAGGTGTTTAAAGAATAAATGGGTTGTTGTTGCATTTGGCTGACACTGATAGGGACGAAAGAAATCATGTTATTAAGAGGGTGAGACAAAATATCATTTCCAACCATTACCCCATTATTGTGTTCACTATTAATGGGATGAGACACCAAATTAAATCCATTCACTTGAGGAATTGCACCACTACTACCCTCATGGTCGTAGGATTCACGCGCCTGTTCCTGAACAGGTTCCTTCTCATCTTCTTTGATGCTACTAAATTCCTCCTTTAGCCACCTAGAAGTTTGGCCTCCTCCAAAACATTTTTGATTTGCCCTTATCTCATTTGACCACCCTCGGACACCATCACTAACCTCCTTAGTAAAACGAATTTCACACCTTTGTTCCAAATGGCCCAGCATACCGCAGAACAAACTAAATAAGCTAAGCTTCTCATATTTGAACTTGACTGTGCACCAATCTCCTTTATTTTTAACACGAGTTTTCTATTTTAACGGTTACCATACGTCCAACTTACTCTAATCCTCATAAACTGATGCTAGAGACTTGTATTATTATTTTTTTCGTATTCCATAAATTCTCCAATAAAGTTTGCATTCGCTTTCCCCACCTTTTCTAACATGAGGCCTGCTAGAAGATTATGGACTTGCACCACACCCAAAGCTATACATGGACTAGAGGAATGTTTTTTATTTGTATTCCAATCTTAACCTTATCAAGGATAAGAAGATGGTTGTTGAAAGTCCATGGACCACCTTTTAACGCCGCTTCCATGTCAAGATTATGCAAGAAATGAAACAGAAACAAACCTTCCATTTCTTGCTTGATAGTAACACCCTTTACTAGTCTCCACATATCTACCACTCTTACTTTCATCGACTTCACATAGATGGGTTTGTCACACAAAAAATGACCTATAAGGCACTACCGTAGATCCACCACCTCCTCTCTGTCTTCCTCTACATTAAAATAGAAACCCTCTTCTCCCCCCTCCTCGTGGATAGATAAATTTTCAAAACTCGGATTTTCCATACTGATCTGCAATCAGACAGTAGGACCAAAAGAACCAAGAAAAAGGACACATAAAGCTTCTCAGAAGAGAAGAAAGTAGAAACCCTAGCAGTGCCTAGGGAAAAATATTATGTTTCAAATTTATTCTTTAATGCCAAAGGGAAGATGATGGTTATGGCAGATGTAATCCATCATTATAATACGAAGTGCTTAACCTCCTACATTACTGAGATAATCAAAAAATTGTGAAGCTCACCTACCGTTCATCGTCAATTAACAATGAAGGCAAGATTGGGTTCATTAGCTATTGTAGCGGGGAAATTTATGAGTGTAAGCTATTGATTAACTTAATTCATAAAGTAAGAGCCGCCACTGCACTTTTATTTTATCCAAAAGGAAAGGAAAAAAAGAAAACAAAACTTAAACAAGTTCTAAAACAAGAACAAACCGAGAATGGGTAAGGGGGTTGGTTACGTAAAGGGAAGGTGTTAGCACCTAAAACGTCTATAGTACTCTATAGGAACCCTTTGAAAAATCTACGCTTTTTGGTTTGAAAAGATTTGCTTAAAAGGAGATCGGAGAGATGAGAAGAGAATTATTTTTTAAGATTTTTGTGTTTGGAGAGACTTATCGCCTCATGCCTACGTACCCACAAAGTGCAATATAGGATTAAACCCCGTAGTTTGTGGTACAACTAACAAAAAAAAGATTTGTTATGACTGATTTTAAATGTAAAGACAAGTCTTCATTCCAAGCGAATAATTTCACTTAAAGAGATGAATCATGTCTAAACTTATGAAAAAGTTTTTAAAAGAAAAAGTGAACAAAGGCACATAAAGAGTTGGTGAGTTTTTATATTTTTTATGTCTCTTAAAAAAGGTCAAAATATGATTAACATTGATTGACATTTATTAAAGAAAACAAAGTTTAAAAATAATTGCTTGACTAAAGTCAAGGTTTTATTATGAAAGCGATTTGATTTTGAAAACAAGAAGATTTTGAAAAAGGGAGAATCTTTGAAAATTTAAGAAGGGGTGGAGAAGAAGGGACTATCCTATTGCATAAAGATAAAAGCTAAGGATAAGAACAATCTAACCACACAAGCAAGCTTCATAACATAAGTCTCCATTCCTTTAGATTAGGCCTTGATCAAAATAGGTCTTCAAAGGAGAACTTCAAGTACCCAAATATCTAAATTTTACCATCATAAACTTTCAAGCATAGGTTAAGATCCTAGTTCCAGGTCCAAAACTCCATGTCCAATGCAAAAGATAGTAGCCATAGTCCACCATTAAGAGAACATGTTTTTTAGGGGCTTAAGCCTTTATTAATATTTTTGGTCCAAATGGACAAAATAAAAAGTGCATAAACATAAACAAATGGTCCAAGTGGACAAAGGAAAAATGGCGGAAGCATAAACAATAATATGATATGAGATGATAATATGGAGAATAAAAATGAAAGAGAGATAGGGAGCAAGAAAGAAACATAAACAAAATTAGTAAAATAATATTGTTAATGAGTTAGTGATTAGTTGTTAGAACAAATTATCAATGATGGTTAAATAATGAACTTAGGCCAAAGTTAATGAAGACTCATTAGAGGATTGATAAAATCAAAGCCTCCTAACAAAAAGTTTCATAAGTAATGGACCCAAGACAAATAATCAACCATACTTGGACTTTCAAACATAAGTTTGAGCCGTGAATGATCATTTTCCGATACAAGACAATTTAGCGCTATGTTAAGCAATCGTAATCAGGCTTATGTAGAAGCCACGACTATCCGAGACCAGCCAATAAAAATGTTAGTGCTAATGCATACTAGAGAAGTGATATGTAGATCACTCTCTGAAAGTAATACCACACGAAAAGAAAAGAGGTAACGATCTCATCTTCATCAAGAACTTGAAACAAGTTCCAATGATATCGAAGATTTTCATCGATCAAAATAAAAAGAGGAAGAGAAGAGGGGGAAGCCAAATTGAATCACAATTCTAAAATCCTTTCATCTTTAAGTTCAACCACTCATCTTGGTGTATTAAAGTACTAAATATATCATTAACTCAAAGCACCTGAAATGAATTGAACAATTCACTTTAAAGATATATTTGAATTAGTGAATATTTATCCAACTTCATCTACACCCTAAACCCATTGAATTTAAAGATGAATAGGACCTTTGAAAGTGCAAAACAAGGAAAAAAAATCAAAAGGAAATGGAAGAAGAAGAGGAAAGAACCAAAATAGTTCCAAAAACAAGCAAAAAACACATTTTGGACACTAGTTAATCGATTAACCATTTGCATGTGCAAATGTGTTAATCGATTAACACTGCTAAGACAACAAAAAATTTTGAAAAAAATTCAGCATTCATGACCCAACCATTTTTTCAAACACCTCATGATCATGAATGGGAATTAGCATGAAAATTCAAGTAAAATAACAGCAAATAACACCAATAAAACACAATTTTCAAGATCCAAAGATCAAGCAACAAGAATCAACAATAAATCACATTGTGAAAGATGGATCAAGAACAACAATGATGGAATGAGGGTTTACCACTTCAAATCTGAAATTGCTTTAAATTAACTTCAAGAACCACACTCCGAAGCCTTGATCTACTGAAATTGATGATGAAAAAGTGATTGGATGAAGGTTTTAGCTCAAAGATTAGTAATTTCCAATGAAGAACTTACTAACTTTCAAAAGAAGAAAGAGCTTTGGTGAATTTGGTAGTTGAAGAAGATTGAGAGAAATTTTAGCAAGGTGAATTTGGCTATCAAAGCTTGAAGAATGGATGAAATAAGGTCTCTATTTATAGAATTTAGGCTTGGAATTTGGTTTAGAACCAAAATTAGGCTTGAAATTTGAATTTGGAGGCAAAATCAAGATCAAATGGTGATTAGTGAAGGTGTATGGTGGGGATTAATTGTGATGAGGTAAGGGAATTAAAATGAAGTGATCTAGAATATTCTCATGATGAAATATTTGAAAATTGGTGCCAAAATGCTGCAGAATTTGAATTTGGCTCATTTTCACACAAAAAAACGCACTGGTTAATTGATTAACCATTTGCATGTACAAATGTGTCAATCAATTAACACAGTGAAAAATGTCCTTTTAATATGTTGTCTTGGCTCTAGCTCAATTTTTCTGACTTGTCAAAGAAGGCGTGGAAATAAGCACATGAACCTTGGAGTCTCTTGAATAAAAGTTAATCAAATCTTGGGAAACTCTTGATCAAATGGTTTTGAATTGTTTGCAGATCAACTTTGACTTTTTCAAATGAATTTCATTCGAGCTGAGGGACTGTTGATTGGTATTCTTGACCCAAATTCTCTTCCTGAAAAGAGTTAGTAAAGAAAAAGAAAACAAACAAACATATATATTTTTTATTTTAATTAAGGTTAGTAAACATAAACATAAACAAGCACCAAGCATACAAGAAAACAAAGGTGCCTAATGATATCCCTCAGAGACAAACCTGCAGAGGAAGACAAGAGAATCAAATATTGTGATCTTGTTTTTGGTATGAAATACAAATGATACGTGGGATCTTAGGGGTAAAAATTAGGGTATTACAACTATGAGCTTAAAATAGATGCAGATATAAGGGCTATGTGGAATACATTTTTTTTTGTTTTAAAACAAAAGTTCTGCTCGACTTGGAAATTATGATTTCAAGATCGGCTGAAGATATTGTGAAGATGTTGAATCGTCTACCTGAATATTGAAATGTAATGTTTGATTTTATGTTGACATCACATATGTAATGTTGATTTTATGTTATGAATGGTAATTTTATTTTGTCAAAATACAAGTTTTTGATTTTCTATTACTATTTCTAGTGCACATATGTACGAACAGATTCCGAAGATGCATCTCCGGGTTAAAAAAACCCAACTACTAGGGTTTCACTCAGAATTGGCATAGGTTTCATGTGTTTATGGTGCGTCTGGAGATGCATCTCTAGAAATTGAGGGTATTTTAGTATTTTCATGGGGTGCACTAGTAATATATAGGGTGCATTAAGAAACTCCTTTAACTAACCCCGTAAAGGCATAGTAATATTCAATTATAATATTAGTTTGGGCTAGTTTAAATAGTGTTGGGTGAGTAGATTCATAAGGGAAAAGCCTAAATTCCAATTTCAATGCACGATTAAAAGAATGATCATGATTTAAACGGCTGGTTCTGAGAGATCATATGAAACCAGGGCAGAACATCTTTCTCCATATGCATTGCGATAATGGTGGGCCAATGGTTATCTGGCTTCGCATAATAATAATAATAAAAAAACTATTTAGCCTTAAAAATCCAATTCATTATTGTAATTTATAACATTAAAATTCCATGGGTATGTTCCAAAATGACAATAATAAGTGAAAGTGAGTAAAAGCCAATAAATGATTGGGAAATAGTCCCACATAGAAAGTTTCACTCACTTTAAAAGCCTTTATAAAGAGTTATGAGCATTAACTCAACAAGAGGACAAAACAGGATAAAGTGTCACATTGACAAGTATGGTGGTCTCAAACATTTGCCACTTGTCTCCATACAAATCCTCGCCAGTGTCGCCACCAGTGACACCAGCTATGGGACCGGGTCTGTGGGCGCTAGTGGTGGCTTATAGATGGCACTTGGGCATGACGCATCAAAGCAATCAGGATACTCGCGGTGTTATGAGGTGGCATCGGTGGTGCTCCGGCGGACGGAGGCGGGACGTCAGTTGAGCTCATTATTGCTCTTGTTTTGATCAACGCATGTGTTTGATTTTTCAATTTGAAAGGAAGTAAGTTTTCATGAAAGATTGCTGCAGAATGAACATAGGAAATGGTTGGAAAAATGACAACTTTTGGTTAAAAGGTGTTGTTTCATTAAGGGTCGCAACCTTGTGAGTCGGCACATGCATGGCCTATAAAAACCTCATTTGGAATTCAGAAATCACATCACAAAAACCGAGTATCCTCTTATACAAAATTCCAAACACTCTTCGCTACATGATCAAAATTTCGTCTGTCTTACGCAAATTTGATAAAGGCTAAATTATCCTGGGTATTCCTACATTTCGACTCTAAGACATACAAGAGAGTGCTTGAAATACTTTTAAGGAAAGTGACATCATTCACGATTCAGTTCTTGATCCGTTCGACTTCAACGATATTACTATCAGTCTTAAAAGTATTAAAATGGCTTCTGATGTTGCAGTTTCAAGCATCAAAGTTATGAATCAGGACCTTGTTAAGTTGGATCGCTTTGATGGAACCAACTACACTTAATGGCAAGATAAGATGACATTCCTATTGACCATTATGAAAGTTCACTATCTCTTAGATCCTGACTTACCACCAATTCTGGAACCAACCGAGAAAGATTCTGATGAACTCAAGAAGGAGCGAAAGAAACCTAAAGAGGACAAATTGCTATGCCGTGGACATATCTTGAATACACTATTTGATCGTCTCTACGACCTCCATACTGATACTCAATCTGCAACAGAAATCTGGAAAGCACTCGAATTTAAATTCAAAGGCCGAAGAGGAAGGTACGAAGACGTTTTTAATTTCTAAATACTTTGATTTTAAATACATAGATTCCAAGCCCATTCTTCCCCAAGTCCACGAGTTACAGGTTCTCATAAATAAAATAAAGGCTACGAAAATAGACATTTCTGAGATCTTTCAAGTTGGTGCAATCATTGCAAAATTTCCACCTTCATGGAAAGGCTAAGAAAGAAATTGTTGCACAGTTCTAGGGACTTCTCTTTAGAGAAAATTCAGAAACATCTTCAAATCGAGGAGGAATCAAAGGAAAGGGAGAAATCAGAATCTACTGGTCTTTCCAAAGCCAATGTTGTGATTGCCAAACAAAAAAAGAAACATGATGCCATGAAAAGTCATCTTGGACCTAAAAAGGACACAACAAATTCAAAAATTCCGGTAGTTCAAAAGATCTGAAAATCGGCTGTTTTATATGTGGAAAAGCCGGACATTATGCTTGACATTGCAAGCATGACAATTTAAAAAATAAGGTCAATGCAGTTCATGCAAATGATGAAATAATCGCTATAGTAAGCAAAGTAATGGAAATCATAGGCAAAGTGCAAGGGTGGTGGTATGACACATGTGCTACTGTACATGTCTGTTATAATAAGGCTGCTTTCAAAACCAATTCAGGGGTAATTGATGGATAGAAAGTACAAATGGGAATGAAGTACAATCTAAAGTTGTTGGAACCAGATCCTTCGAACTCAACTTCACTTCCAGAAAGAAAGTCACTCTTGTTAATGTGTTGCATGTCCTAAACATGACTAGAAATCTTGTTAGTGAGGATCTATTGGGTAAACTAGGAAACAAAACTGTATATGAATCGAGCAAACTTATATTGACCCGTAATGGTGCATTTATAGAAAAAGGATATTCGGATGAGGGAATGACCCAATTTTGTATTAATGACAATATTATTAATGAAATTTCTAGTTCTGCTTACATGCTTGAATATATTTCTTTGTGGAATTCTAGATTAGCACATATTGGTTTTAGTATTATGAAAAGACTAATTAAATCCAGATTAATCTCATGCAATAATCATGATTTTGAAAAATATGAAATATGTGTCAAATCAAAGATGATCAAGAAACCTTTCAAAAGTGGTGAAAGAAAATCAAATTTGCTTGATCTTGTGCACTCTGATTTGTGTGAATTTAATGGCATGCTAACCTGTGGGGGAAACCGGTATTTCATAACATTTATTGATGATTTCTTTAGGTTCACACATGTATATCTTTTAAAGCATAAAGATGATGCTTTTAATGCCTTTAAAATCTATAAAGCGGAAGTAGAAAATCAATTAGGTAGAAGTATCAAAGTCCTTAGAAGTGATAGGGGCGGTGAATAATTTTCTACGGAATTTGATGCATATTGTGAAGAATATGGCATTATACATGAATGTTCTGCACCTCGTACACCACAACAAAATGACTTAGTAGAGAGAAAAAATCGAACATATCAAGAAATAATAAATGTTATGTTAATGCATTCTGAATTGTCATCTAATTTGTGGGGTGAAACATTACTATCCGCATGTCATACAATAAATAGGATTCCTTTAAAGTTAAACGGTATTTCTCCATATGAAATATGGAAAGGTAGATCACCAAATATTGCTTATTTTAGAGTGTGGGTGTGTGTGGCATATTACAAAAATATAGATCCTAAAAGAATAAAATTGGGTCCTCGAGGGATCAAATGTGCTTTCATAGGATATGCATCCAACAACAAGCATAAAGACTTTTAAATCTGGAGTCTAACGTAATTGTTGAATCCCGAGATGTGGAGTTTTTTTGAAAATCTTATCACAAAGGATAAAGAATCTAATATTCCCACGAATGAAGGATATCATGATGAAAAACCTCAACAAATTATTGAAGAACAACTCGAAAGTATCTCACGGATTATTGAAACACAACTTGAGCCTAGAGTAAGCAAAAGAACTCGAAAAGCTAAAGTTCTAGGTCCAGATGAAATCTATTCTCAACTCATTTCCTTTTATCTAGTTGAAGGAAATTGCAAGAATAGTGTTCATAAGATCCCTATTATTCTCCAATTAGAAGATGATCCAAAAACCTATAAAGAAGCGGTGGCTTCAAGGGACTCTTCTTTTTGGAAAGATGATATCCAAGACGAAATGGATTCGATTACATCAAACCACACATGGGAACTAGTCGGCCTTTCAAAGGGTTCAAGGCCCATTGGATGTAAATATATTTTTAAAAAGAAGTATCATAATGACAGTACATTAAACATATGTAAGGCAAGATTAGTAGCAACAGGATTTAGAAAAAAAGAGGGTGTTGATTACTTTGACATATATGCACCAGTGGCAAGAACAACAACAATTAAAGTATTGTTCGCCTTAGCCTCTTTGAATAATCTCATAGTTCATCAAATGGATGTTAAAACAACATTCTTAAATGGATATCTCGATGAGGAAATCTACATGGAACAACCAGAAGGCTATGTGCTTCTTGGAAATGAACATAAAGTATGCAAACTTGTCAAATCCTTATATGGTTTAAAACAGGCACCAAAATAATGGCATCAAAATTTTGACTCTGTAATAATTTCAAATTGATTTACTCCAAATTCTTGTGACAAATGTTTGTACACAAAGGTGCATGGACATATTGTAATATTTTTGTGTTTATATGTTGATGATATGTTGATCATTAGAAATGAGATGAATGGATTCTTAGAAACAAAGAAACTTTTGACTTCACATTCAAGATGAAAGATCTTGGACTAGTTGACATTATTTTAGGGATCAAAGTAAAACGAAATAGTGAGGGTTATGAACTTAGTCAAATACATTATATTGAGAAAATGTTGGACAAGTCCAAACACCTGCACTTTAAGGAAGAAAACACTCCATTTGATCCTAGTGTCAAACTTCAAAAGAACAATGGAAGAATTGTAGCCCAATTGGAATATGCAAGGGAAATTGGATGTCTAATATATTTAATGCAATGCACCAGACCAGACATAGCATTTGTAGTTGGTAAGATGAGTAGATTTACTAGTAATCTAAATGGTGAACATTGGAAGGCCATAACCAAATGGTGAACATTGGCTTTCACTATGGTAGGTTTCCTGCCATATTAGAAGGATATACCGACGTAAGTTGGATATCGAGTGTTGGAGATCATAAATCGACAACTTGGTGGATATTTACATTAGCTAGAGGTACGATCTCTTGGAAGAGCAAGAAACAAACATGCATTACTCTTTCGACCATGGAATCAAAGTTTATGGCTCTTGCTTCCGCTGGTCAAGAAGCAGAATGGTTAAGAAACCTTCTTTAGAAGTCCCATTGGCTAAAGAAAATGTTTCAAAAGTGTTGATACATTATGATAGCCAAGTCACCATAGCAATAGCATTCAGTGAAGTATACAATGGAAAGTCTAGGCATATGGGTCTTAGACATACTTACATGAGAAAATTGATTAAAGATATAATCATTTCACTCATCTATATTCGAACGAGCTATAATTTGGATGATCCATTTACTATGTCACTGGCCAGAGACTTAATAAAAACAACCTCGAGAGACATGGGGTTGAAACTCCTTGAGTAAGAGTTTCGACAGTGGCGGCAACCCAATCTTACGTTAGTAGAACATTAACCTCAAGATTCAATGGGTAACAACAAGTCGTTGATTTGGATGTTTGTTGAACATTTTGTGATAATGTTGACCTTTAAAACGAGGGTTGAGTTTTATTTAAACTCTTAATGAAGTTCAATACCGAGGGTATGTGTCTCATGGAAAAGGATATGATATGAACTTCACCTATGTGAATTTCGAGATAGCGTCGTCTCAAAGTAAGAGTTGGAGTTTCTCTCATGAAAAATTTACGAAAACAGAAAAAACACATGGCTATAAATAGTGTTAGGCAAGAGATGTAGGTGAAGAATAATTAAAGAGTGTGTGTAAGGTAATGCCGGTATAATCACAGGGGACAACGGTTCAAAGCATTGCTACCTAACATTCCGATTAGAATTTGTGTTATTCTTACTAAGGTTAAGTTCAAATTGAAAGATACTTAACTGTATTAACATTTTTTGTTTCTCTTTTTTGAAGTTGGTCTTGTCATTATTAGAACAAGTGAGGGATTGTTGTAATTTATAACATTAAAATTCCATAGATATGTTCCAAAGTTACAAGAATAAGTGAAAGTGACTAAAAGTCAATACATTATTGGGAAATAGTCCCACATAGAAAGTTTCACCCACTTTAAAAGTCTTTATAAAGAGTTATGAGTATTAACTCAACAAAAGGACAAAAAAGGATAAAATATCACATGAACAAGTGTGGTGGTCCCAAACATTATGTCAATTGTCTCCTCCATACAAACCCTCGTCGGTGTGGTGGCGACACCGGCTCCGGCTGCAGGACCGGGTCTGAGGGTGTAGAGACGGCTTGTAGGCGGTAAAATGTGTTGTTTCATCAAGGGTCGCAACCTTGTGAAATAACACATGCATGACCTATAAAAACCTAATTTGGAATTCAGAAATCACATCACAAAAACCAAGTATCCTCTTTTACGAAATTCCAAACACTCTTCGTCTTGCTCAAATTCGATAAAGGCTGCATTATCATGGGTATTCCTGCATTCCGACTCTAATACATACAAGAGAGTGCTTGAAATACTTTTAAGGAAAGTGACATCATTCATGATTCAGTCATAAATCTGTTCGACTTCAACGATATTAATATCATTTATTAGCTCAAATCTATCAAAATAGAGAAAGTCCAACTTGACATTTCGCACCTGAAACAATTATATTGGCACCAATGGAGGGTTGTCGTGCTTCCCACCGAAGCTGACTCGTTATGGAGTCGGTCAGCCTCATTCAAGAATTTTTGCGAGGTTTTGGTGAACTCAACGATGGAGTTTTCTATGTGAAAGAAGTAGAGTTAAGAAGCAAATTTACAACAATGGCAACATTCAAACAATGAACATAAGTTATTATCATCTCAAAACTTTGGTACAATTTCATCTTACACAATCACGTTTAACAACAACTTTATGAGGATTAGATATCTTTTCACAATAAATAATAATAATATCACCTATAGTTATTGGCAAAATTATTTCATATTTCCAATCCTCTATACAAGAAAATATATAAAAATCCAGAGAGTAACAAAGGTAAAGAAACAAAAACAGTTTTTGCCAACCCATGAGACACTTGTGGTTCCTCTTCAATGATAGTTTCTAGAATTAAAAAACGTGTAGGTCTCTTATAATAATTTGATGCTAAGAGTGTTGGTGCAACTTCACCCCAATTTTTGATTGATTTCACCATTTGCAATTGTGTGTATATCTTGAGAAAATCTCGTGTATGTGTTATGTTAAAATATGATTTTATTGGTAGTAGGAAAATTTGATATTGAAGGTAGAACTTGTTGATTAAGTAGAAGAGAAAAAATTAGATTTTATATAGAAGGAAAGAACCTATATTTGGTTGGTACCATGAAAATTAGGGTGTAAAATAAAGGTGTTCCGACATTATAGGGATGAGGACTGAACTTTCAATGACAGAATTAGGATTTGAATGTCTTCTTTTACAACTGATTTTTCCATGAAGTTGTTACAACAACGTGGGTCCCCAAAATGTACAGCTACGCACTTCATTTTGCATTACCAATTTAGAAAAACTAAATAAATTTAGTTTGACTTTATGAGAACTATTACTTCAAGAAGATTCTTTATTGTATTCTTATGCACGTGCGCGCGCGCATATATATATATATATATATATATATGAAAAAATATATATTCTTTAAATACTGAGATGTATTTTTGGACTAACAAAAAGTTCACATCCTACCACTTCGTAAGCGAGTCACTATCATTTTGTTATAAATTAGTACGGAGGTGTATAACCATAAAAAAATACGGAAATAAACCTTCAACTAGAAGCTTTTGAGCAATATTAACGAGACAGGCCTTCGAC
This sequence comes from Lathyrus sativus, assembly GCA_963859935.3. NCBI lineage: Eukaryota > Viridiplantae > Streptophyta > Magnoliopsida > Fabales > Fabaceae > Lathyrus > Lathyrus sativus. The sequence goes on along the minus strand of OZ012735.1, from coordinate 739,019,637 downwards.
CCTATTCATTTTCATCAGAGCTTACTCTAAACAAAAAAGTGTGCGTGAGAAACACCATTTTCAACCTTTCTAGTGCATTAATTCAAAATCTTTCTCAATCTCTACCCCAGACCATTCAATCCAATTGCTTCAACTACTCACATTTGGTAAGTTGTTTTCATTTTCTTCCTTCTTTTTTTATTTGTGATGCATGCATTAATAAATAGGTTGTTTAAGGTATATTAGGTTGTAGTTACACTCATAATTAGTAGTTTATTAAGGCATACTTTGACATTTTTTTATGTTTAGAGCATAAGGCATGTTGTTGGGGCGAATGTGTTTTTTTTCCATTTCTGTGTTTCAAGTTTTACGGAAGTGCACTTTCGTATTTTGTCTAAATTTGATTTTCTTGAGTTATAGAATTGTATTTATGTATTTTGTTTGCATTTTTTGATTTTGCATGTCTGTAATTTAGGTTTGAGTTCTTTGATTATGATAAGATTTTGCTAGTTTAATTATATGTAAAATGACTAACAACCAAGATAGTTAAGGCATAGTAGAGTGTGCTAACATGCATCTGTTCGCATGGAGAGAGCTAGACCCTCGTGACCATCGATTGGTGCAAGTTTATTTTATGTGAAAACGTCCACTTTCAATGTTCAGGTGTCTCCGGCTTCATATTTCTGGAGACATTTGTCACATGTTGTTGCATCTGGAGTCCATTTTGATTAGCCTACTGCTGATGTTTTCGTTCTTTATGTGGTTCTTGAGGATTTTAGAGGAGGCTCATATGACACACGTACGTCAAAAAGAACACGTGTGTGTTCCTCCTGCAATGGCAGGGGGGATTAGAGACCTTAGTAGTTGTATAACAATTTGCGATTGTTCGGGTTTACATCTGACAGCGAGAAGCCCTGTATGACATTGTTTTAGGATGGTTTAGGTATCCTGCTCACATGAGGTGAAAGACTCTCTAGATGGAGGATATGCTTGTAGTAAGCATGTAAGAAGTATAACCAATATGCGTTATGAACTAGCTAAGCGATATGCTTAGGTGTAATGAATTTCCATTTCCTCCCACGAGGAAGGTGTGTTCATATAGGCTTTTAAGGCCTAGGGTTCTCTTGGGAAGGGTCATCTCCCACTCAGTTAATAGTGGGTCATTGGATTCTTATTTCTAAGGGGGTCATGGGCCAGTTAATGAACCCGATTTTTCTCTTTCCTAGGAAAGTCTTTTCCCACCTTACCATGATTAGGAGATAGGAATACCTTAGGGACGAGGCGATACCTACCCTTGAGCGGCATGTCATCGTCACCTTTCTTTGGGCGTTCTATAACCATCACCCTAGTAAAGTCCTTTTACAAATATAACACTACATAGTCTCTCAAGTACGAGGCCTTTTGGTGGAGGATAAGATCAAGACTCAGGGGAGTATCCCGAGGAATAAAAATTAACTCAAAATATAAAAAAAATAGAAAATTCTAGTTAATTAACACGAACATTTTGACAAAGAGATAAAAATTAAAGGACTCGAAATGAAAAAAAATGGACACAAAAATGCTCAAAAAAATAAATTGAATGCACTAAAATGATCAGCGTGTAATAAACTTCTTGGAAACATAAAAATTTTGATCAAATTTTGAAATAAAAAAATGGCCGATTAAAAGGCTCCAACTGATCAAAATGCGAACACAAAATTAGTCGAAAAAATAAAATGAGCATGTCAGGTTAAACTACGTGAATTCTGCATATATTTGAAAACTGACTCAACCGATCTGTCTGTAGATCCGAAAATTTATTTTGGTTGACATTTTAAGCATTATGCGGTACAAAAAGCATGTTGTGATGAGTAGAAAATGAAGATGTCTTGTGAATGCATCGATTTATTGATTGAGGGCAAAATTGGCATATGACAGTTATATGTTCTTGTAAAACTATAAGCAAAGCAAGAAGTAATCATAATATTTTATATTTTATCCGATTTGTCACAGGTTTGAATGAGAACTTTGAAGTGGCCAAATCTCAAATTTTACTCATAATTTGTTGTATGAGAGGCAGAGTAATTTTGCTCCATCTGAAGATTCTCAAGCTTTGATAAATGATGTAGGATTCAAAAAACCAAATTATAAATTTCAATTTTCAACCTAATATAAAAGTCCAAAGTGTGTACTTATAATGGTAGAACTAGTCATACCATTGAAGTTTATTACATGAAACATGGATTTCCACCTATTTTTGTAAATAATCAATGGCAAATAATGCAAATGCTAATGATAATGAAGATGATGAAACATATTTTATTCATAACAATAATAAGAAAAATAGTTCTTCTCTAATTACTCAAGAACAATTTGACAAGCTTGTGAATCTTCTTTAGAATTATACTTTTAGTCAAGGTTCACCTTATACAACTTCAAATCAGGTGGGCTCTTCCTTATTTACAAGTCCTTCACATATGAAGAAAAAGGTAATCACCATAATTTTATTTATAAATGTTGTGCTCTTGACTCTTAGATCATAGATTCAGAATCTAGTAATCCCATATGCTCTAGTCGCTCTTGGTTTAATTCTCTTAATGAAATCAATCTCATCAAGTTACCAAATAGTTAATTAGCAATAGCAAAAAATATTGACATAGCTAAATTTTCTTCTGGTTTTTCATTTCAAATGTGCTTTATTTTTCTGTCAACCTAATTTGAGTTTCTAAATTGTGCCAAAAGTATAAATATAAGGTTAGTTTTAATGATACTATATGGTTTATTAAGGATCAACAATCTATGAAGATGATCGATTTGTATGAGAAGTTTGAAGGATTGTATCACTCAACTCTTAAAGATAAGCATGGAAATACCTATAACATAAACAATACCTTACTAGATAGTGTTTTATGAAACTTTAGATTAGGTCATTTGCCACCTACTTGAATGTAATTTATACATTCCATTTTTATTGTTGATCCAAAAGTTGTTTGTGATGTACATCACTGGAATTGCTTAGTTGGTATCATCTTTATTTTGATCTTTTGTTTAATTTTTTCTAATTATAAATTGATTTGTTATTATTTCACTTTATGTGTAATTCGTGTAATTTGTTTATTTGATTAGAATTGTAGATTGAGTCACCCTCTCATTCAATGAATAAGATTTGAATCAATGACAATGTGTTTTTTAAGCTTGATCAAGTTGGTCAAAGTCAACATCTTATGTGTAATTTGAATCACCCGTTCGAAAACTTAAAACAAAGTTTTTTGAAACTTAATTCGAATCAAACATATGGTTGAGTCAAATCAAACATTAATTTGAAATTTGGATTTTGCACTTGCCAAGTTGATTTGAATCAAGGATATGTTAATTGAATCATAGCACTCCTTAAGTCTAATCGCAATTCTTTTTTACTCGAACCATGACTACTCCCTGTTTTGAAAAACAAATATGATTTGAATCACAATTTTATCTAAATCAAATCATGATTTCAAATCTTAATTCAAATCAGAATGACAATTTCCATATCAAAATAACCTCTTACACCTATATAAATTATTTTTGTTAATTTTCCAAAAGTTTTAACTTGTTTTTCAAGGGAGAGATCAAGTGAGATCAAATTCATATTTTCACAAATATTGAGAAAAACACATGTGGCTTTTTCCTTTCACAAGCACATCGCCTTCCTGTTTCAAGCTTGTGAAAATTTTCATATAATTTGATGTTGTGAGATCTAAATTGTATTTTGTAATATTCTTTAGATAGCCTTCATCATTTTTAATCTTGAACTAATAAATCATTATTGAGACGCTCAAATCTAAAGATTGAGTTTGAGTGGTAGATCCAAAGTGCATTAAGTAAGATAATGTTTTTTTGTGTAGTTTTGTTGTGTGTATTAGAATAAAGATTCATTTTGTGTCAATGGTATGTGGAGATTGAAATCCAGTAAAGATAAGAATGTTATTTGTATTCCATTGAATATTTTGGTAGAATCATGTAAAGATTGTTATAGAACAAAGTTGGGAATGTTCCAATTATTCTTGGATAGAGCAAACGCTCAGACATGGAATCAATTGGGTTCAGTAAAGGTCATTGCGAAACGCAAGCTCTAAGCATGATTTTTGTGACTAGAAAGATTTTAGACTCAATATCAAGTAAAGATCTTGAAATATTTGCAATTTTAGTATTTTGCTACAACAGAGGGAATATCAATTTAGACATGTCACAACTATGAATAAGTGATTTTACCTCGGTTGAAAAAAGGGTTTTATCTTGGTTTGATGGGTGAGGTAATGAAGGGTCTCATGGAAAGTGCATCTCTTTTTCCCTTGGTTGAACTGCTATCCGAGGGGAAATTTTGTATTAGTCATGAGTTTGATCCCTAGAAACAACATTTTTATATTTTCAAAATTGGAAAGTGCACGTGACTTTTATCTAGAATGCTTTAGTAACCGAGGTGAAATGTGAGCATTACCTCATTTGAGAGTTTTAACCGTGAGGAAAAATATATTTTATTAATATAAATTATTTAAAATTTACATAATTTTATTTTGACCTATATTTTTTAGGCAGAAATATATATACACATTTTGTGACAGAATATACACATAAGTAACAGAACTAGAACATTTTAATATAGAAAAATACATTGTTTACAACAAACCCAAAATAACACACATACATTTATATCATAATAATTTAGATTACAACAATATAACAACCAAGAGAAATTATTGTAAATCATTATAATCTATGAAGGCAGCGACCCAACGAGAACGATTATCATTTACATATTCTTGTTTGAATGGTGTGTATGATCATTAAACACCTATGATTTGAACAAATTTAAATTAAGATAACACAGTCACAATAACAAAAACAACATTAAACATCAAATCTCCATAACAACAACAACAACATAAACTTTTTACAAGCTAACAACAACAACAACATTAACTTAACAACTAGCATAACTAAATTGCATACATATGAATAAAATGATTGCCTTAGCCAATAAATCACTAATGCCTCCAGAGACAATATACAATATATTTCATAATATAATATCCATACTCGTATATGTTTGGTTGTCGTTGCATTTATAAATAATTTTTATATAAGGATTAATACACAAAAAACCACAAGTAATACATTAGCAAAAGATTAAAAAAATGTCACAAATAATAATACTTACTTTTTGGAAAATGAATTTTGGCTTTTCATCTATGAATTCACGACACATAAAATTGCATCCCTCCACAGCTCTACATGTTGGAAAAACTTAAACATAAATAAAACGTATTCAAAAGTAAATATATATTTTAATATTACAAATAATATCACTTACATGCTAGTAATTTCTTTTATCCTTAAATCAAGATTATAGTGTAACGAGCAAACTATAACATACTTACACTATTTTGCTTAGGAAAGATAATTATTAGTTTTTAATGACCACTACATAAACATGTAGAATAATTAATAATGGGAAAAATGGAATATTACACAAGAGAAAACGTAAATTCATATATACTTATGTACTGATCAAAAAGTACAGGGGTGTGTGTTCCCCCTACAAGGGTAAAGAGACTCAGATGCCTTAGTAGGTATATTACGACTCAATAGGTGAGGGTTTGCCCACCAAGACGAGAATCCCTGCATTTTGTTTGTTGAGGTTATCTGAGGGACTGACTCACGTGAGGTGAGAGACTATGTATGGTGGACGGCGCTGCTAGAGTGTAGGCGGACAATATGGGTTATAAGGTATTAGAGTTACCGAGAGCACGATGATCTCTTAGTAGTGGGCAATATATGTGAATGAGAGTCTGTCATTTTTCCCTTTAGAGAGGGTGCATTTATAGAGGCATCATAGGCCTATGGTTTTCTTAGAAAGGGTCATCGTCCAGCTAGTCAAAGACGAACTATTGAATCCATGTTTCCAATAGAATCGCGGGTCAGTTAATGACATTTACTTTCCCTATATCCAAGACACATCCCATCTCACGTTTTTCTTGCCTATGCGAGGAATACTTAGGGGGGAGGAGATACCTCCCTTTGTGCGGCCTTGCACTGCCGACTTCTCCTTGGGAGGTCCCCGAGGCATCGCCCTAGGCAAGGCCTTTTGTAAATATAGCATTACAACTTACGAATTGATAAATGGTCCTAGGTAACAATATTTTTTCTCTTGAATTAACTTACTTTTTATGTACGTTTGGATATCATATGATGAATATTGGGCATATTGAATATTGAAGGGGGTCCAAGAAACCAGAATTTTGTAAATCTCTTTCTCCACAAATCTTATACATGTACTTAAATGTTAACACAAGAGTCAAATATTAATGTGAGTCTTGACATTAAAAGTATTTGAGAATAATTAATATAAATTAAAATCACTATAAAAGATGTACTTACAAGCACCATAATTGGAGTACGCTTATGTAAATTCAATTAGTACCCCGCACAAGATCTACAATAAAACTCTTTTAAATTATATAAAAATGATTTGGTTTATGTTTTAAATGTATCTTACAACAATCTCTCATTTCCTCTATCACTCTTGTCAATCTTTGTAATAGATTTGGTTGAAGTATTGAGGGACTAAACAACTACCTTTCGTACTTGAACCACCCAAAACAACTTTCTCATATAGGTATAACTTATTTAAATTTGGGTGGGCGAGTACACCCATCAATTTCAATTGTTGAATCATAAAAACAATAATAACACGATACAATTTTAAGAACATGGCCTTTTAATCAAACAACACATAACATCCCGAGTCACACTCTCCCGCAAACTTTAATAGCAATAACACATAACACATATTTTTAAACAGACAAACAAAAATGAAAGTTCCTAAACCAAACTTATATTTACCTTAATAACATCCCGAGTCACACTTTCCCGCAGCTATTGGATCACACTCTTCTGCACCTCCTGAGCCACACTCTTATGCACCTCCTTGATCACACACTCTCTCATAGCTACACACTTCTTTTATAATATTTCCTCTATATTCCCACCATCCTCTTCTTCATCATGTGATCAACTAGCTCTCCAATCCTTTTTATGGGCATTTTATCACTCTTTGACGTTGATTCGAAAAGTAACCTCAGGTTGACGTCTCGTCCTTAGTGTTGGGAGATTTTACTAATATATCACCATGCACACTAAGGACACGCTCACCATGCTCCTTTATTCTAATCACTTCTACTAATATGTTATGGTGTAGTTGTAGAGCAAAAGCACTGATATTGGATTTTTCAACCAGAAAATTCTATGATACAAATAAAAGCTTATTACCAAATTAAATTAAATACAATTAATAATGTTGAAAAAAGAGTCTACTTATGATCTTATCACCAACTACGTGTGTAGCCTATGATGTGAACTTGCATCCCGGTCTTTGACTTGCGCTCTTTCATTTGTCATGGCATGATGGGGGAGATAGGTTATGATCAAGGCTTATATAAGGATCTTCCAACTCTTGTTCTCTTTATTTTATTTTTTATCTAATCATCGTCTCCTTCAATTTATCATATCCTCAACGAGACAACTACGAGGATAGATATTTTTTGCCATATTATCCTTTCCTCTTTAAATCTTAGCCAGGAATTTATGAGTGTTGTGAGACTTAACAAACCTCTACCAAGTGTCTCGATCAATAAAACTACAAAGATCATGTGGAGGATTTAAGTTACACTTTAACTTTTTAATGTAATTTATTGTCAGTTATGTCTTAAAGCCCTTCCAACGTTCACCGGCATATGATATCAATTTCTTTGCTAGCTTATCATCGTCCTTTGGAACAATAAAAATATTCTAAATTTACATAATAAAGTTAGTATTAGTATTAAACAAAAATAAAAAAAAATGGTCATATATACTTGTAAAACAAACCATGAAAGTTAAAATAAATGCCTCCAATATCGATCCATATACTTGTTTTCACTTCATTATAAACATGGCTTCAATCATCTAACAAAATGCTCACTTTGTTTTTACTTAGTAATTCCACGTAACTCTTAAAAGTTGTGGCATTTTCACCATAACACTCACAACTTTATAGACAAAAATCAATCGAAAATTTAACATAGGTGTTGCAAACTTTTGTCAACTTAGCCATCATTGTGGCACCTTTAGAATTTCTTGTATGTTTAGTCTTACTATAGGTGGTTGTATAAGAGGTGGTTGTTGTAATAAAGTTCATGGTTTAATTACCCACCTTTATATTAAAAACAATGATGATAATACACATTTTACTTAATACAAATCAATAAATGCACCTAATGTGAGATTCATATGGTACATATGGTACATTTTACTTAACACAAATGAATAAATGCATCTAATGTGAGATTCATATGGTATATATGGTACATTTTACTTAACACAACATCAACAAAGGAACCTAAGAACACTTTCTAAGAATAGCCTAAACAAAAACACATAATGTGAGATTCATGGTACATATAGTTATTTTACTTAACAGATTCCTAAAAACACATCATAAGAATAACATCATAAATATTTTACTTAACATAACATCAATAAACTCAACACTGAAAAGAAAAAAAAAACATATTTTAGTTAACCCGTGGTACATGTGGACTTTACTTAAGTCATGGTACATATGGACTTTTGTCAACATCAACTCTAAAAAGTGTGGAACCTTGTTTTGCAAGTGATATCCTCTTAACAAGTACAAATATTTTACTTTTAATGATGACAACTGCTGATGACAAGTCAAGTATAAGCGGTTAAAGATGAAAACCAAAGAATTAGGGTTTGTTAGAATTGACTATCCGGTGATGGAAACCAAATAGAAGTTGTCTCAAGCCTCATACAGGTAAAATCAAGCAAGTGTCTACAAGAAGGAAATTATTTGATAAAGTTTTTAAGAGCAAGGAAGCCCTTCCTTAAGTAGCCAGAGTGAAAACTATGTAATCCATGAGGGCATTTTTGTAAAATTACATGACTAAAATCACACACACGGAAACATTTTTTAAACCGATTTTTCTCAAAAAAAAATACTTTAAAATATGTCCTAAAGTCATGCTAGATGAGTTGGAAGATGTTTGAAAATATTTGGGACAAATTTTGTCTTTTCCAATTGATTGGCACTTTATCCCAATCCATTGAGATATTTCAAAAATGTGCCCTAATCGATTATGACAACATCTTAATGATGGTAACAGCTAGATATATTTTATTTTCATTTTTTTAACTTGGTAATCAATTGTAAAGGATCCAACTAATCTATTGGGACTTGTTTCTATTTTATTGGCAAGTCTTAAAAAATATTTAAAACGGCCTCCTTTCTTCATTTCAAATTACATGAACATCTTATCCAATTAGGTATTGTTTGTTTGGGTTAGAAACTAAACTCGTAAAAGCTTTGGTTTATGGATTGTGTGATCAAACTCTTGTTTAGGTTTGAAGGCTCAGCCTGTGATAAAATCTTTCAAAGGTTCTTGATTAGTCAGTGGTAAAACCAAGTTAAAGTTAAAGTTTACCTTGGTATTAAAATCTTGCTAGGGTTCAATATTATTCCGGGTTAAAATCTCTCATGTTATTGGTTATCACGTGGTAAAACCAAGGTTCGTGAGCTCAGTCTGGTGTTAAAAGTTACCAAACTTTGTTTAGGAGCTTGAAGACTAAATGCTCCAAGATTCTCATGGAAAGGAAACTAACCAATTCAATCCTCCGTTATGAAAGAATACTGACCACTTCGATCTGCAATTTGGAAAGAAGAGTAACCATTTTGTTCCGCTATTTGGAAGGAAGACTCACCGCTTCACTCTGATGTTTGTTGTTTGGTTGCAAGTCAACCTTAAACTTCATTTTTCCTTGTATAAGGAGTGCTCGTGAGTATTACTTACTAAAATCTCTCAAGTTTATTGGATACTCTAAAGATCAATTCTTGGGAAGAGGAGTAGGTTGTTTTTCTTTGTTTGACTTAACCTCTATAAATCTCGTTGTTCTCTCTTTCCCTCAACATTTTACTTTCCATAATTTATATTCTGCAAATTTTATTTTCTCTGATGCTTAATACTAAAACAACTTTGCTTAAAAGTTTTATTCTAACCCATAAAGTTTTTTAAAACCATATTTTTTGGAACCACACAATTCACCTCCCTCTTGTGTGTGAATTCACGTGTTCAACAAAAAGGATAAAGTTATTTTCTTTTTTATCAACATAATTAAAATAATAGAGAAAGTAACTAAAAAAATAACTTCCCTCAACATAATCGATAAGCAATGAGAATTCACCATAACAAAAACTAACATTTGTAAATTACGTGTATGGATAAAGTGAGTTATGTACCAAAAACATGATGAAGAATATACAAAAACATTAGAGGAAGCTTCGTTGATGTTTGGTTATCTTTTCTTTGTTTCAAGCTTCGTTGGTGCTTTAATGGTGTTATGGAATTCGAAAGGAGAAACATACATGTGTAGGAAGAGTTTGTGTTCAAAACACTTGCGTGTGTTGGAAGAGATGAAGTTTCAAAAATGACGATGGAATATGGGTTTAGATGTAAGGGTCTTTAGATAGAAAAGATGAAGATGAAAATCACATAGAATATTTTTTTTTAAAAGACAATCTAGCTTCACAAAAGAATGAACATGGAACAAGTGTTGAAAAGTAAACAAATAGTTAGAGTCTAGTTTTGAAATATACATGCAAAAGAGATTTCCACTCAATTAGACAATCTAATCGAGGGAAAAGATAAATTTAAAATAAAATAAAACGTCGTGTGAAATAGGTAGCTAATATTTCCTCTCAATTGGAAGTCCCAATTTAGGGAATAGATAAATGTTAGGAAAAACAAAGCATAGAGAAAAAAGAGGAACACAATCTCAACACCACAAGAAAAATAACGTGGAAACTCCAAAATCGGAGAAAAAATCACGACCGCTGTCAATAGACAACCAGAGAATAATACTATGTGAGAATTGTTACAACACATAATATACTCTCACAAACCCATGCCCTCAGTACCCCACACCCTCTAAAACAAATATTTAACTACATCTCACAACACTCTAATACAAGAGCGTAAGAGAACAAATAAAGTTAAACGCAAGCTGAAAGTATTTTTGACTGGTGCATCTTGGATTGAAAAACTTGAATCATATATATAACATTGGACTCTCACTTCCTCCACAAAACTAAGTGATGTGAGATTTCAAAGAACTTGTATCTTATATATAGCCTTGGACTCTCTCTTCATTCACAAAATTAAGCGATGTGGGACTTCTTCAACATGTACATTTTCAACCAATCTCAATAATTTCCACCTTGATTGAAAATAATACATAAGTTTTTATTGTCTTCACCAACAATCATACTCCACCATAAAGAGTATCAACATGTATATTTTCAACCAACCCCAACAATCTCCACCTTGATTAAAAATAATACATAAATTTTCATTGTCTTTACCGACAATCATACTCCACTATAAAGAGTATAATCACTTAAAGCTATACCACTCCAAGAATTTTCACATTGTCTTCACCAAAAATCATAGTTTTAAAAACTATCATACTCTCTCATGAAAAATATATTTCACTTGAAGATAAACCACTTCAAGAATTTCACATTATCATCACCGACAATCATATTTTTTATCATGAAGAATAAATTTTATTTGAAGTTAAACCACTATAAGAATTTTATATTGTCTTCACTGATAATCAAAGTTTTAAAAAAAACTATCATACTCCACCTAAAGTAGAGTATACTTCATTTGAAGTTAAACCACTTCAAGAATTTTCCCATGTCAAAAACCAAGTTGAAACTTTATGGTGCAACTTCCTTGTTGGCAAGAAGCTCTTCAACCACCAACATAACCTTGCACCTTATGTAATCTTGATTGTATCAACACATCTTTTGAATTGAACTTTTCACAAGTCAAAAAAAATTCTTCTTTCAATTTTCTCTAGCCCAAACTGCACAGCAGAATTTGTGACTGCAGCTCAATAACTTTTTCACAACACTACCCTTCTTTTTGATGTGGAAGATCAAACAAAACTGCAACCATAGAGCATACTAAGAACATTTATCCCTGGTTCGGAAAAACAAAACATACAGAAAAAAGAGGAACACAATCTCAACATAAGAAAAATAATGTGGAAAAAAAAAACCACGACCGTTGTCAATAGACAACCAGAGAATAACACTATATGAGAATTGTTACAACACATAATATACTCTCACAAACCCATGCCCTCAGTACCCCACACCCTCTAAAATAAATATTTAACTACATCTCATAACACTCTAATACAAGAGCGTAAGAGAACAAATAAAGTTAAACGCAAGCTGAAAGTATTTTTGACTGGTGCATCTTGGATTAAAAAACTTGAATCATATATATAACATTGGACTCTCACTTCCTCCACAAAACTAAGTGATGTGAGATTTCAAAGAACTTGTATCTTATATATAGTCTTGGACTCTCTCTTCATTCACAAAACTAAGTGATGTGAGACTTCTTCAACATGTATATTTTCAACCAACCTCAATAATCTCCACCTTGATTGAAAATAATACATAAGTTTTCGTTGTCTTCATCAACAATCATACTCTAACATAAAGAGTATCAACATGTATATTTTCAACCAAGCCCGAAAATAAATTATAAATAAATAAAATAAGAAAGGTGTCAATTTTATAATTAAAAAAACTAGTAAAAATGCAAAAGGTGTGTTTTGAGGCTTGGTCCCTGAGCCACATTTCCTCTCAGTTGGAAGTTCAAATCGAAGGAATAGATAAATCATTAAAAATAAATAAATAAAAGGTACCAATTAAAAAAATAAAAGTTAAAATACAAAATTTGGGTTTTGAGGCTTGGTCTCGAACCACATTTCATCTCGTTTGGAAGTCCCAACTGAGAGAATAAATGACTTTTGTTTTTTTAAATTACAATATTATGCATCTAACGGTTATACCTCAGAAATAGTTTGGTTAAAGTGAAAGCTTTATCATAAAATATATTATTTATAGTAATGTATGATGGCTAAAGAATTGGCTTATAGTGCTCGGTATTGTTGATTATTTATTGCACAAAAAATACTCATGTATTAATTTTACGAAATAGTGGAATGCCCAACAAATTTTCAATGGTGAAATATGGATTAAACTCTATAGATGACAAATGAGCTAAACCACTATAAATATAGTGTACATTTTTCTTCTCTTTATTTCTTTTACATTTTTGTACAATATCTCATATGTCGTTTGTCATTTTTAGAATATCATGTTATTAGATTTATACCTTGCTTATAGTGATTTGTTGAATAAATTTAAGTGTATGATAGATCTAATTCTTTGAATATTATATCTTATGATTATAATTGTAAAAACTTTTAACTTTATATTGAACATTCAGTTGATTAAAATTTAATTTGAGCAATGTGTAAAAATTGAGTTATGCTCTGTTGTGAATCGGATGTCTTGAAACAAAGTATAAACGGTTTTTTTTATGATCAAAAAACATACAAGGGTTAGGGTTAACAAAGAAACCAAGATAAAACAACAAGGAAAAACAAGGATTGGTTATAAACTGTTATTATTTCCTTACTCTTTGAACAAGATTACAAGTATACAAGAATAACAAAATAACCTCTCTCTCTTAAAATTAGGATTTTATCTTCCTATTTTTCCTTTTTCAACACACCCTTCAGGTTGTCTCATCAGGATTGTTTCATCTAAATCACCATACAAGAACGCAATTTTCACATCCATTTGTTCCAGTTCAAGGTCGAATTATGCCACTGTGGCAAGCAACATTCGAATGGATATGTGCTTCACAACATGAGAGAACACATAATTGAAGTAGACACCTTCTTTTTGAGTGAACCCCCTAACAATCAATCTTGTCTTGTATCTCTTCAACGCTACTCTTTCGATTCCTTCCTTAACTTTAAAAATCCATTTACAACTAACTAACCTGGCTCCAGCATGTTTCTTGATCAGTTCCCAAGTATTGTTATCATGAAGAGGTTTCATCCCATCATCCATGGCCTTCAGCCATTCAGTATTATTTCGACTCCTCATAACTTCCTTATAGTCTCTAGGTTCTTCGTTTAGAACCTCACTTGCAGAGATTAAGGCATAAGCTATAAGATCTACATACCCAAGTCTCTGAGGTGGCTTGATGACTCTCCTCGACCTATCTCTTGCTAGCAGGTAGTCATTATCAGTCTCCTCATCTTCGACAACATCTTATGCGTCTTCTTCGACTTCATCTGGGGTACACAATTCAGCATTAACATGCTCCACCTCAATAGAAATTTCTCTCTATTCCAGCTCTTCGTCAACATTATCAGTTTTCTTGAAAGGCATCTCTGCTTCATTGAAAACTACATCTCGACTGGTAACACACCTCCTGTGACCTGGCTCTAGGAACCATAGCCTATAAGCTTTGACTCCTTCAGGGTATCCCATGAACATGCATTTCAGAGCTTCTGTCGAGGGATATCTATTTATCAGGTAAGCTGTTGTCGAAATAGCTTCTGCCCAAAACACCTTCTTCAATCCAGCACTAACCAACATGCATCTAACCCTTTCAAGTATTGTTCAATTGAATCTCTCATATAAGCCATTTTATTGAGGAGTACCTGCTACAGTCTTATGCCTTGCAATCCCAGACTCAACACAGTAACTGTCGAACGCTTTGTTGCAGAATTCAAGGCCATTGCCGGTTCTCAACCTCTTAACCTTTCTGCCAGTTTGAGTTTCGACCAGAATCTTCCAACTTTTGAAATTCTCAAAAGTTTCATCCTTCATTTTCTGAATGAATATCCATAGCTTTCTGGAATAGTGATCAACGATGGATAGAAAATACCTTGCACCTGAGTGTGAAGGATTCCTTGCAGACCCCCAAAGATCAGCATGAATGTAATCCAGAGGTCCATGTGTTCTTTGCTTGCCTTTATTAAACTTCGCCCTTCAGAATTTACCAAATACACAAGATTCAAAAAACTCCAACTTTTCGACTTTGTCACCTCCTAGCAGGTTCTGCTTCCCCATTTCGACATGGCACAATCTTATGTGCCATAATTCTGTCTTCGACACAGGTTTCGTGGATGCAACATTTGTCGAACCACTTACAACCTCAGCCTCAAAGGTATAAAAGCCTTGTTTTTTCACGCCTCTCAAGAATTCCTTCATCCCCTTCATGACTCTTAGGATACTTTTCTCTCCTTGAAAAACATATTCCTTTCTGTCAAATTCACCAAGAGAAATCAAATTTATCTTTAAGTCAGGTACATACCTGACTTCAGTCAATAACCTTATTGACTCATCATGGAGCTTAAATCTCACAGATCCAATACCTGCAATTTTGCAAGATTTGTTGTTTCCCAGCAACACTAATTCACCATCTTGATCACATAGCTCCTCGAACAATTCTCTGTTTGGAGTCATGTTCCAAGTGCAACCTAAATCCATAATCCACTCTTTTCTCGAGTCTCCACTTGAAACCACAAGAACATCAGATGAGTCAAAGTCATCTTGAACAATGGTTGTATTGCTTTGAAGTGAGCATGTGTTTTGGCTAAAGCACACAGCATCAACAGTGCTTGATCTTCATCATCGATCTTTACATCAATATTTTCTAGATCAAGAATCATCTTGTTGAACATATCCAACTACTCAGCCAACACTTTATTTTCACTCATCTTAAATGAGTATAAAGCTTGCTTCAGGTAGAGTCGATTCACTAGAGATTTGGTCATGTATAAACTTTCAAGTTTCACCCATAATCCCAATGTTGTAGTCTTCTTTGATACCTGTCGAAGAACCTTATCACCAAGGCTAAACAATATTGTGTTGTGGGCTTTCTCAATCATGCCCATCTTTTTTTTTACTGTTAATGCAGCGTTCATGGCTGCCTCTCCCTTCAACGCTTCCAAACAACCCTGCTAAACCAGTAGGACTTTCATCTTTAAGCGCCACTGACCGAAGTCGTTCACTCCGGTGAACTTTTCAATCTCATACTTTTTGAAGGCATCTTGTCCACGCTCACCGCACCAATTTGTTGTGAATTGGATGTCTTGAAATAAAATATAAACGGTTTCTTTATGATCAAGAAACACACAGGGGTTAGGATTAACAAAGAAAACAAGGTAAAACAACAAGGATTGGTTATAAACTGTTATTTTTTCCTTACTCTTAGAACAAGATTACAAGTATACAAGAATAAAAAAATAACCTCTCTCTTGAAATTAGGATTTTATCTTCCTATTTTTCCTTATGCCAAGATTGAGAAACTAACATCCTATTTATAAGAAAAATAGTACACTAACCTAATTGGCTTTTTAACAATTACCCATTACAAGCTAACTTAGGGTACAAGTTAACTTAAACAATTGGATTTACAAGTAAGACCCAATTCAACATGCTAACAATCCTAGCAATATTGACTAATGCATGTTAGAACAAACTTCGACTACAACACGCATTACTCTGACAGCAGCAATCGAATATACTTCGACCTCATACTTAATTCCTGTTGAACCAGAAGCTACCATTTGACCATACTAGAGTTCGATCCAACATCTCACATGCTCATTATTGTATTATTTATTTAAGCAACTTCATATATCTCGATTGTGATTATTTTTTATTATCTCTTATAATTGTGAAGGACATTGAAATGTATCTTTTTCAAAACTTCTGCTATGTTTTGCTCCAGTTTATTCAACTCTCCCTTCTTAACCATTTGATTTTTATATTCTCCATCAGTAGTTATTATGTTAAACATAAGAGAAATTGCCTTTACATCCAATTTTAATAAATCAAATCATCATTTTGATTTTATTAATTTTAATGTTTGAGATCCTTTAAAAATCAAATTTTATCATGGTTATTCCAATCATCATTTTGATTTTATTTATTTTAATGTTTGGGATCCTTTAAAAATCAAATTTTATCATGGTCATTCCAAATTCTTAACTTTGTTGATAATTTTAATAGATACACTTAGATAAAATGGTAGAAGTACAACATAATTCAACCGTTAAAATAATAAGAAGTGATAATAGATTGGAATTCATCACCCAAATTTTTATTCATCTAAAGAAAATCTACGTCAAATTATGTGTGTGCAATCTCTCCAACAAAATGAAGGATCGGAAGAAAACATCAACATATTTTAAACAAAGCAAGAATCCTTACTTTTCAAGAAAATACTCCAAAGGCATTTTGGTATTATGTTATCAACCATGCAGGAAGAAAATACATTTTTTTATAGTTACGAGTAAGGTGTAAAAGGAAATGTTCTTTTGGATCCCGTTTCTTCATTTCATTCTTTTGAGCCTTTGTCTTCTAATCATCAGTCCTTTAGTATATTTATCACACAAGATTCTGATCCTAAAACTTATGAAGAAGCTTTCAAAGACGAGCATTGGCAAATAACTATGAATTTTGAATTAGAGTCGTTATCAAACAATGGTACTTGAAAGTTGGTTGATTTACCACGTTATGTTAAAACTAAATCAAAACGTAGGATGGTAGAAAGTGATATGAGAAGCTCACTTCTCTATTTTTAAATCTTGGATATGCTCAATGTTTACCCTTAAAATGGATGGTCAAGCTTATTTTAGATAACAATTTTAACATTAAAAACATCGGTATTTTGAAGTATTTTCTTGATCTTGAGTGGCGCACTCAAAAGAAAGTATTATCTATAAACGATGAATGATCTTTGATTACTTCATCAAAGTCTGTTGTAACACCCTTAAATCCATGTCGAAGTTGCGTCAAGATATAAGTAAACCATTTGAAGATATCATTATATTTATTAGCAAAATTATTTCAAATTTTCAATCCTCTATACAAGAAAATGTATAAAAAGCCAGAGAGTATAAGAGGCAAAGAAACAAAAACAGTCTTTGTCAACCCTTGAGACACTTGTTGTTCCTCTTCAATGATAGTTTCTAGCATTAAAAAACGTGTAGGCCTCTTGTAATAATATGATGTCATGAGTGCTGGTGCAACTTCACCCCAATTTTTGATTGATTTCACCATTTGCGATTGTGTGTATATTTTGAGAAAATCTTGTGTACTTAACTAAAATTATGTTATGTTAAAAGACGATTTTATTGGTTGTAGGAAAATTTAATATTGAAGGTAGAACTTGTTGATTGATTATGTAGAATAGAAAACATTAGATTTTACATAGAAGCAAAGAATCTATATTTGGGTGGTACCATGAAAATTAGTTTCTAAAAAAAGGTGTTCCAATATTTTAGGGGTGAGGACTAAACTTTCAATGACAATATTAGTGTTTAAATGTGTCTTCTTTGACAATTAATTTTTTCTTTTGGTTGTTACCACAACATTATTTTATTTAGAGATGTGTGTCTTTATTATTAACCTCATATTTAAGTTATTTTTTAGATTAAGTTAAATTGCGATCTCACGTGGATTAGAGTTGCTCATGTGAATGATCTAGTGTGAATTTTTTAGATTAAGTTAGTTAGCAATTTCGCGTGGATTAGAGTTGCTCGTGTGGATGATAGTGAGTTAGATCAAGGGTGATTTCTAAAAATTTGTTGGCTTACTCTATATTTGGTTCAATGTTGAGAATGGGTAACATTTGCAAACAATCTAACGTTCAAATCAATGATCATTGATAGTGAGATATTTTATGATAAAAATGTGTGTGCCAATGTGACATCTTGTTACTCTTTTTATAATAAGGTTCTAGGATTTTAGTGATCATCCATAGTGAGGTAATTTAGGATAAAAATGTGTGTAACCTTGCTACTCTTTTATAGTAAGGTTAAAACAAACATTATGTAAAAACAATTTAATTAAATCTTTAAAAAAATTTATATCATAATTCACCGTCATTGGATAACAAGTGATATTATAATCTAACTTTTATTTAAAAACTAATCATTTCAGAAGATAGCATGACTTAAAACGATTTCTCAAACAAACTCACATCCTTCAATAATGAAGTGTATTCTTATTTCAAAGAGAAAATAAATAAATAAATAAATAAAAATTGAAAGAATGAATTATGATATCTAAGTTGTTGTTAAAATTGTTCATTTGTTCTCACATATCAAGTTGGTGTGTTGTGCAAACGGAAAGATCCATAGAATAAAGAGGATAAAGTAAACTTATAGTATATTTAAAAGTTAAAACCATTGTCGTTAAGGGTCCGTTTGAATCAGTTTTGCTTTTTACTTTTTAAAATATTTTATAAAATTGTTTTATAAAAGTGTTTTTAAAAAGAGAATAAATAAAAAATTAGTTTGGTAACGTGACTTTTCAAAACTGTTTTAGAAATGAGAAAATAAAAATATTCATTTGATAAATTAATTTTCAAAAACAATTTTAGAGATGAAAAAATAAAAAATTGTTCTATTTAAAAATAAAAAATAAAAAATACTTTTAATTAATATATAAATTTTTAAGGAGTTATATTTAAATATACAAATATATAATTTTAATACTAAATAAAGTCGAGATATAAGTTTTTTATAATTAAATATATAATTGTTAAGTAGTAACAAAAGTAAATATTTGTTGGTTTAGTACTTTTTTTGTTCCGTATATTAATTTTGTGGTTCATTTTGATTCTTTAATTTTAAAATTGTTCATATTGCTCCCTTAATTTTTCAAAATGTATCATATGAAACACCATTTTCTACCCCACAAATATAATGGCAAATCAATCATATTTATCATAGTAAAATATTGAACGCAATAAAATCATCTCAAAAGGGCGCACATTTCTCAATAATTCAAATATAGTCAATGCTTTGTAAACAACGGGTTTTTCTAAAATTACTCAAAATATTACTCAAAAGGCAGCGGAACTCAAAAAGACAAAAATCCAAAGTTTTCCTTGCGCAGTAACTTAATCAAAATAACAATAATCAATAAAACATGGTTCAACTCAAAAGACTGCAACCTGATGTTACACTATCAGAGTAAGACCCTCTAAGTCAACCACAATGGTCAACGACCCAAAAACTTCAAAAAGTCTTCGACGGCATCCACGGCCAAACCTGGTCATCTGCATGTTACCCACATGGAGGCAACATTAAAACAGGCAGGGTGAGTCAAAAGATTCATAATAATCAATATAGGAATCTATATTTAAAACAGCGTCATTTTCATATTCAACATCATCATAATCATCAAGGAACATCAAAGGCCACAACATTATAAATTACACCAAATTGTAACATAAATGCAAATGCAACAAGACTCATGTGTCACTACTGCGAAAATCGGCGCCGACTATGACAGAAGAGTCGCCACCGTGCGTTATTTATCCCAACGGAGGGAAAGGGAACGCTCAGAGTAACCCTAACGCAAAGAGGGAAAGGAATGGTTATCGCAACCAAATCTTGGATTCGGGAGTCGGTTATGCAAGGGGAAGGTATTAGCACCCCTCACGTCCGTCGTACTCGACGGGATCCACGCTTGTTTTCCGGTACGGATTGTATTCTATCTACTCTAAAGGTCTGGGTTAAAAGAAAACAAAATGACTCGGCAAAGTATCGCACTTTATGCCTACGTATTCCCGTCTGAAACGAGAAATCAGAGTCAACGTAGTTCGCCTACCTACGGGAAAGGAGGGGAAGGTTGCTCGCTAGGATACGGCATCCTATGCCTACGTACTTTCATAGAGCATGAAAGATCAGAGCAAACGTAGTTCGGGCTACGGAAGACACAAGCTTGTCTGATTGTTTTTTTTTATTAACTTATGAAAGGGTTTTTCTTGATTAGGAGTCCGAGCGGACAAAAATGACACTTTGATATTTGTTTCAGTCTTTTACGAAAGAAGTGTTTTTTTAGTGTGTTTGCAATCTCCGACGCACTAGAGACTATGATTTGAGAGTGACTACGTCGTATGCCACCCTAAGGGTAACACACTAAGCAATCAGAGTACGGAAGAGTGGCCCTCCAGCAACCTTTTCTCAAACAGCTTAAGGCTCGTAATGTACGACATCGATTAACCTTATTACTGTATTTTTTGAAGTGTTTTGAGATGAGAGGAGAAAGAAACTCTAAAAAGCCTATGGTTGAAAGGGGAAGCAAAACTACCCTAAAGTTGTCATGCATGGATAAGAACCTAATGTCTATCATATTTCTCTCTTGCACAGAGAGAAACAGAGATCCTAGGGGATAAACATCAAAAGAAACAGATATATACAGTAAACAGTAAACATGTATGCAATGCAGCAGTACAAGCAAGGCAAGGGAGTCCCACTCTACCTCGAACCTGGGAAAACAACAGGCAAAGTGAAACAGTACTCACTTCAAACCTTGGGGGGCAAGCTGAACAAGCCAACAAACAATACAGAAAAAGAAAACAGCACCAGCACCAGCTCTGACAGCAACAATCCAGCTCCTACAGTAAGCAGCACAAGCAGCAACAGCTCTGATAGCTACAGTTGATCCAACAGCAAAGGGTTGATAGTAACAACTTCTTCAAGCAAGACCCCGTCATCAATCTTCAACAATCTTCAAGCTTCAAATAAGCTCCTATCTTCAAGCTTCATCTCCAAAAGGGAATCAATTAACAGATTAAGTTGAAATGTTAAGAAGCTCAGTGACAACCCAAGGAAATCACTAAGAATTTAACATTGCAGATGAAAGGTATCTTCAAGGTTCTACCCAACCAAAGCATGCTCTACATCCCTCCTAAGGAGAGATGGAACTTCTTTGGGGGACCTTGTATCATGGGATTGAATAGAGGTACAAGAAGCTCTCTATGTTTGAAAGAAGAAACAAGACTACTCTAATGCTCTTCCTATATATCCTAACTCCTAAGTCTCTGACAAGCACTCCAACAGATGAGAAATCTTCAACTCCAAGCTTCTTCAAGCCATCCAAAGCAACTTCATTTGATCTTCAAGTCATCCAAGCAAAGCCCAAGCCAAAAAGCACCCCAAAATAGCCCCACACAAATATAACCAAACCAAATATCCATTGGAGAAACCCACAATCACCACACAAGTTGCAAAAATCAAATAAAATGCTAAAGCTCATCAGAAAATCCTAGGTAAATTTCTAAGGGAACCTAACCCTATACCCAATACCCCATAGGAATCCCAAACCCTAGATCAATCATTTAATCCTCAAACTATGCACTAAACTACAACTATTTGTTTTGAAACCCTAATTCTAACACCTCTCCTATTCACCTCTCAAACTAACCTAAATTTTATTCACAAAATTGTGATAAAATTTCTAAGGGTACATGCTTCCCTAATCTAATCATTCCAACAAGAATCAGCTCAAAATTCCTCACCAATTGGTCACAATAAAATCCACAAAATCATGTAGCAAATGTACAAAATTAAAGAAAATAATAAAATGGAGAAAATCAAATTAAATTGAAAAATGGATGAAAATGAGATTTATTAATTTCATAAAATCAAAAATAAATCCAAGGTCATGGAGGTATTTTTAAAATATTTTTTGAATCAATATTGGATTTATTATGAATTTTAGAAATCAAATGGATTAAAAATAAAAGAAAATCAAATAAAAGAAATTAAAATTCTGAATTAAATGGGAGCCATTAGATCAATTGACTGGTAAGCGAATCCAAATCTCCAGAGCGTGTCCATGTGGGGTGATGACTGGTGTACCACATCGTTTAATGAAACGATGCGTTTTGGTTTAGAGAGGGAACTCTGAAGTTTAAACACGAGCCATTGGATGATCATCTGAGTCAACCGGTCAATGCAATCTGAGGGTTGGAACTTCATCTTCTCCAAAAGCTCAGGAGACCTGAGACTATCCCCAGGTGGTGGTTCACGGTGGTTTCCACCGTCTTCTCCGGTGGAGTGGTGGTTGCAGGTCAAGGAAAAATCTCAAACTTAACATCATCTTGCTCAGAAATTCACGTAGATCTCCAATCTCATATCCATTTCCTCTAGATCTTCCTAGGTTTTGAAATTCGAAGGCAAACAGAAATGCCACCACAAGAATGATCAACACCAAATCAAAAAACAAAGCCACAGATCTCCACCTCTTGTTGCACTGATCATTACTAGCTATCTAATTCAAGTCAAAACCTCAAGATTATGCATAACCGTCTTCAAACAGAAATGGTGTATCACACTCGATCATCACCAAACGATGCCAAACCAAACCTAAATCGTTCTACCAATCATAGGGAACCTAACCACATGCACATTGCTACCTAATTCAGCCTAGATCAATGTGGAATTTGAGAGTTACATACCTGAAGAAATTGGATGAACAGAGGGATCAAATGCTCAATTCAAGCTCCAAGATTCCTCAAACACGATCAAGAATGCAAGATAAAGCTTCTTCAACCCTTAATTTGACTTGAATAGGCTTGCAACTCCAAAACCGATTCTGAGTTGAAGCTCTTGAAACTCAACTTCAATCTTCCTCTCCTCCACGAATTCTGCACCAAAATGAGTCTGAACTCACTTCTCTCAATATATAGAAACTCTCTATGGGCTTTTGAGCCCAATTTGAAGCCCAATTCAGTGATCCATCATTTCTGATTTTTCTCTTGAAAATGCAATGCACCAGTCACGATTTTGAGCTTCCAGCTTGCTCTAGAATGTTATATTCAACTGCAAATTGGTTTGTGAGTGTGAATGGATAGCTAGCTTGGCCTGAAATGCTTTGATTCTTGTTTTGGCATTGTGACTTGTAAATGAAGGAACCATTTTTCAAAGCAAGTCATGAAATTAAGCCTCAATTCAAAAATGTGGAAATGTCATTGTGTTTAGAATCCAATTTCTGGTCAAAATCACTACTCATATGCCATGTGTATGTCTCATAATTCAAAAATCCCAATTTCCCTCCTTTGAATCATTTGAAAAATCCCTCTTTTTAGGCCATTTTGGATCATTTTGTGAATCAAGCTAATTCAATCACCCATGACTTCTTATATGACCTAAAAACATCATTCTAAGTATATCTCATGTTGAACAATTTTCCATTTGAAGAGTGGAAGATAGAGATTTTGGCACATGCTTGAAAATGACCTATAATTCAACTTTCCCAAATTACCCCTGGATTGCCAAGATCATAACTTGAGTTCTACAAATCCTCTTGAGGACTTATAGTACTCTATGGAAATATAAGATCAAGATCTACAACTCTTATGTTGGCCAAGAATCCATTTGAAAACTCCTTGAGGGGCAAAAGTTGCTTGGAAGTCAAGTGATTTTCACAGATAAATTTCAGTGTCCTCTGGTGACCTGTAACTTGCAAGAACCATAACTTGAGTTCCACAAATCTTCTTGAAGACTTCTACTAGTCAAATTAAATCTATTGAGAAGCTCTACAAGTTTCATGTTGGCCAAGAATCTATTTGAAACTTGTATTTTGACTTATGTGGCTTGGAAGTCCAGTGTTATACAGGGGATTTTACCCTAGGAACCCTGTCTCAAACACCTTCAACCACTCTTGATTCTTTTGAATTTGATCTTGACTCATCCATACACATGATTCAACATATCAATCCATGACTTCCATGACCTAGAGCTAGGTCTTGATTCCCTTTCTTTGCTCTTCTTGACCTAGGGTTACCCAGATGAAACCCTACTTGTACACACCTCAACCATGGCTCTTGAACTTGAATCAATGGCTTGCCTCAGCTTCAATAATGCCCTCTAGACACCCCATGAGATCCATACACACCTCATATTCACATTCCATGCTTCTCATCTCACTGATGATTCTCAATATTCCTCAAGATAGGAGCACAACCCACATGTAGGCATCCAGAACTTCTCAAGATTTCAAACCTTTTCTGATGACTTGGATGGTCTCTTAGGCTCATATAACACCTCTAGATAGACTTCTTCTTTTGACAGACACCTTGATCCCTTGTTGGAGGCATGTTATGCTATGATGTGTAAATGATTAGACTATGTATATGATGTAACTATGCAAATGATAATGCAATTAAAACATAAACCAGGTGAAATAGGTTGAGCAAATTTTAGGGTGCAACAGTTGCGCCTATTCAAACGGCTTGGACCCGACTGGGTGAAGAGAGAACGACCTTCAAACAATCGAGGTACAAGACGGTTGAATACCAAGAACCCGGAAATTTGCCAACCGCAGAAATAAACTGCACAAACTGCTTGGAGAACAACATCCACCAACCGAATCCGGTTGTTACGGCAACAAACTGATCAATCATCTGATATCAAAATCTGATTTCAATATCAACCACCTGTGTAATGCCCCAGGCCTTGAACTCCCTCTTGTCAAAATACCCCGCCTTTTGTCCACGTTAAAACTCCGCCGTCTGTTAATACGGAGAAAACAAATTAGCGACCATGTTGGGGATCATTTTCATCAACCCGAAAAAGATTCTATCATCACGGGGATAGAACTTTGTCCATGTTAGGACGCTATATTCCGTCAACACAGAAAAATCCCGACGACTTCGCTGGGGAAACATTTCTGTCTAATCACAGGGGACCCTGCTAAATCTGCATTAGCTAACTCCGTTGGGCCCAACCCACAAACGAATTCGAGGAGGACTCTAATGGGGACAGGAATATTTTGTCAACACGAGGAAATCACGGCGACTTCCTTGGGGAAAATACTTTTGTCAAATATCTGGACACAACTCACATACTATGTCTATCACGGGAGAATCATCTATCTGGATACCAGAAAGTTCATCTGTCTGCTTCATACGGGAAAATCTGTCCGCTTGATTCATATAGGAAAAAGTCATCCGCCTGCTTCATGCGGGAAAATCCATCTGCCTGATTCTTACAGGAACATTCATCCGCCTGCTTCATACGGGAAGACACATCTACCTGATTCTTATAGGAAAGTTCATCCGTCTGCTTCATACGGGAAAACACATCTGCCTGGTTCTTACAGGAAAATTCATCTGCCTGGTTCTTACAGGTAAACACATATCCCTGATTCTCATAGGAAAGTTCATCCGCCTGCTTCATACGGGAAAACACATCTGCCTGGTTCTTACAGGAAAATTCATCCGCCTGCTTCATACGGGGAAAACACATCTACCTGATTCTTATAGGAAAGTTCGTCCGTCTGCTTCATACGGGAAAACACATCTGCCTGGTTCTTACAGGAAAGTTCATCTGCCTGCTTCATACGGGGAAAACACATCTACCTGATTCTTATAGGAAAGTTCATCCGCCTGCTTCATACGGGAAAACACATTTGCCTGATTCTTATAGGAAAGTTCATCTGCCTGCTTCATACGGGAAAACACATCTTGGATATAGCTTCCTTTCCTATTCTTGGTAGTAGCTAACTCCACTGGGGATATTCTGAAAATAACTGCCCGACACCCGTTTCGACAACAAGTGACCACTTCTGAACTTTTGATTTATGAAACCCTGTAATGCTGCCGCGACAGCAAACCTGAAGAAAAACACTCCGCTGGTCGGATAAGAGAAACTTCAACCAGTAACTCTGTAGGGATAATAACAAGAATTGTATCATCACATGTCTCACAACGAGACTTCGAATATCTGGAAATAGATCCGAGATAGAACTCCACACTCCTGTTGAGAAACACACCTGAAAGTAAAAAGTTAACCAACCTGATTTATGTTTCACAATGCGTATGTTTGACAATGGCGTAATGCTCCATACGGCATGAAAATGCTACGCGTTTTTTGGGTAGATGCAAATAGGATAATATATGCAAATGCAAATGCAGGTTCGAGCTGCCGGGGGAGGCTCTGACGAGCTTGCTTCAACACGGCTGTTGAGGACAAATGCCACCCTGTTGGGGATGAACGGGTATCACAAAGTATTCCGGCAAAATAAATGCCGGAAACACAACCAACTCTGCTGGGGAGAGATTAAACATCGACTTCCTGCTTTGAGGAAAGAACAACACCTGCTGGGAAGATTAACTCAGCTGGGGAAGAAGCGACCCCTCTGGGAGACAACTGTCTGGGTACAGTTTACATACTCGAAGCTACCACTCCGCTAGGGATAATCATCCTGACGAAGGCATGACGACCTGTGGGGAGAAAGAAAACCATCCTCGGTGGGGATAATCATTCTGAACCTACTATGACTTGGTTATGCGCCGCGAAAATCCTCCCAGCTGGGGATTGAACGTGCACATCTTCGACTCTCTGTGGAGTATAACCTCTGCATGGGACACTGATTTTGGCTTGCTGGAGATATCCGGTGGACAACTTCCATGAGGATACTCTTCTGGGGAAAATAATCCCTCATTCGGTAAGGGATAACATCATCCCACCCTCTAGGGATGAGGCGCGACCTGCTGGGAAATAGCGTCAAGTAAGGTCAAGTCCTTCCCTCAGAGCCTCTGGCTGGGGGATACAATTTTCTGATTGTCTGCTCCAAGGGTGAGAACCCTGCAAAACACAAAAGAGACAAAACAAATCTATACAACCAAATCTATTCGGGTTAATACCCATGACATCCCCTCAGTCAATTCGAAGTTTTATCAATCATTAACAAGGGCCAGCAAAGTTATGCAAATGCGAGTTTATCAAAACATCGGCGTTTTTCACATACAAAACAGTAAAGCACAAACATCAAATATTGAATAACATGTTTTATTGATTGAGCCTGTAAATAGGCGAAGCTTTGTACATTGGATGCAACTCCTGAAAAGAGGAAGTTACGCACAAACAATATACAAATATGCACAAGGAGCATTAGTACAAATACAAATCAAATTTGTACACGTGTCGGCAACGTGGTGCAGACAAACATCATGAACTGATCCTCCTATGACTCGCCTGACTCTGGCGCTTTCCCGGTATTCAATTTTCGGAAGAGATTGTGTTGGATAAACGAACCCCCAGGTACTCCCAAACCACAAAGCAACATAGTATCAAATCTGGACCGCAGTCATTTGCTTTTTCAATCCCTAACTTTTGCGTGAACCACCCTTTGCGGGTTTTCAATTCACCGGGATACCCTTTTTTGCCGAAGTCGCCCTTTGCAGGTTTTCAACTTCGCGGGTGTACATCTTTTCAATTTTATCCCTAACTTTTGCCCGAACCTTTTATTCATTTTTTCTTTGGTTCGCCAGGATGCCCCATTTTTGCCTGGACTCTCTTTTTCTGTCCAGCGGGTCAATTTCAAGCAAAGTATTTTTTAACTGCATCTGAATTCACAGGCGACGTAAAGTCTTCACCGTCCATGGTGGACAACAACAAATCTCCTCCAGAGAAGACTTTTCTAACAACGTATGGACCTTCGTAGTTCGGTGTCCATTAGCCCATGTGATCTGTTTGTGGCGGGAGAATCCTTTTCAGCACAAGGTCGCCCGTCTGAAAGCTTCGCGGACATATCTTTTTATCGTACGCTTTCTTCATCCGACTCTGATATAACCGACCGTATGCTAGAGAATCTAGCCTCTTTTCATCCATTAAACTGAGTTGATTCAGTCTATCCTTTACCCATTCTGCCTCGTCCAGTTGGACATCTCGTAACACTCTCAAGGAAGGAATCTCAACCTCCAACGGTAACACTGCTTCCATTTCGTATACCAACGAGAAAGGGGTTGCCCCGGTTGATGTGCGTACCGTCGTACGATAACCGTGCAAAGCGAAAGGTAACATCTCGTGCCAATCCTTATATGTCACAACCATCTTCTGAACAATCTTCTTTATGTTCTTATTGGCCGCTTCGACAGCGCCATTCATCTTAGGTCGGTAAGGAGAAGAGTTGTGATGTTCAATCTTAAAGTTCTGACATAGCTCTTTCATCATCTTATTATTCAAATTTGAACTTTTGTCGGTGATAATCCGCTCAGGGATTCCATATCTGCAGATAATATCTCGTTTGATAAATCTGGCGACCACTTGTTTAGTGACATTGGCATATGATGCTGCTTCCACCCATTTGGTGAAGTAGTCAATTGCCACCAAGATGAACCGGTGTCTATTTGATGTTGTAGGCTCGATCTTGCCAATCATGTCAATTCCCCACATCGAGAAAGGCCATGGTGATGACATCACATTCAGGGGACTTGGAGGCACATGGATTTTGTCCGCATAAATCTGGCATTTATGACACTTCTTTGCAAACTTGAAACAATCTGTTTCCATAGTTAGCCAATAATAACCTGCCCGCAGCAGTTTTCTCGTCATAGCATGCCCGCCAGCATGTGTACCAAATGTACCCTCATGTATCTCTTCCATGAGCAACTTCTCCTCTTTCTCATCTACACAACGTAGCAACACCAAGTCGTGGTTTCTTTTGTACAGGACACCGTCAGGATTTAGATAGAAATTGCCAGCCAATCTCTTGAGAGTATTCTGATCTCGACTGGATGCCCCAGCCGGATACTCCTTGTTCTTCAGGAAGTTCTGGATGTCAAAGTACCAGGGTTTACCATCGGGAGCCTCGTCAATGGCAAATATGAATGCAGGCCTATCGAGCCGAGAGATAACAATCCGGGGAGCCTCATTCCAGAAGTTAAATTTATACATTGAAGACAATGTCGCCAGGGCGTCAGCCATTTGATTTTCTGCTCGTGGCACATGATGCAATTCCACCTTGTCAAAGAAAGGCAACAATCTCCTTGCATAATTCATATAGGGTATCAAATTGGGCTGACGTGTCTCCCATTCTCCTTTAATCTGATTCACCACTAGAGTTGAGTCTCTGTATACATCCAAGTTCTTGATTCGCAAATCAATGGCTTCTTCCAGACCCATGATGTAAGCCTCATATTCAGCCTCATTATTGGTAACGGGAAAGGTCAATTGGGCAGTAAAGGGGATGTGCGACCCCTGAGGAGTGGTGATAATTGCCCCTATTCCGCTACCATAGGAATTTACAGCTCCGTCAAATATCAACTGCCATTTGGAACCCAACTCTGGTCCTTCGTCCGGCAACGGTTCTTCACAATCTTTCATTTTCAGGTACATGATATCCTCGTTAGGAAAATCAAACCTCATCGATTGGTAGTCCTCAACTGGCTGCTCAGCAAGGTACTCTGACAGAACGCTACCTTTAATAGCCTTTTGCGAGACATATTGGATATCGTATTCTGTTAACACCATCTGCCATCGAGCAATTCTTCCAGAGAGTGCTTGCTTTTCGAACACGTATTTGATTGGATCCATCTTTGAAATTAGCATGGTTGTGTGATTCAGCATGTATTGCCTCAAACGTTTGGCGGCTCAGGCTAGCGCGCAACACGTCTTCTCAAGCATTGAGTATCTGGACTCACAGTCTGTGAACTTTTTACTCAAATAATAGATCGCATGCTCTTTGCGTCCGGTCTCGTCGTGTTGACTGAGAACACAACCCATACTTTCCTCAAGAACCGTCAAATACATAATCAAAGGTCTCCCAGCCACTCGGGGTATCAAAACAGGAGGTTCCTGCAAGTATTCTTTTATCTTGTCGAACGCCTTTTGACAATTTTCATTCCAGGTCAACACTTGGTCCTTTTTCAACAACTTGAATAACGGCTCGCATGTCGCAGTTAGGTGAGATATGAACCGGGCGATATAGTTCAACCTCCCTAAAAACCCACGCACTTCTTTTTCTGTTTTAGGCGTCGGCATTTCTTGTATTGCTTTTATTTTCGCAGGATCAACCTCTATTCCCTTTTCGCTCACGATAAACCCCAGCAGTTTACCCGATCTTACCCCGAAGGTGCACTTATTAGGGTTCAGTCTCAACCTGAATTTCCTAAGCCTCTTGAACAGTTTCAGCAGATTAACCAAATGCTCCTCCTCCGTCTGGGATTTGGCAATCATATCATCAACATAAACCTCGATCTCTTTGTGCATCATGTCATGAAAGAGAGTTGTTATAGCACGTTGATATGTTGCCCCAACGTTCTTCAATCCGAAGGGCATCACTTTGTAGCAAAATGTTCCCCAGGGAGTAATGAAGGTAGTCTTCTCCATATCTTCTGGCGCCATTTTGATCTGATTATAGCCTAAGAAGCCATCCATGAAGGAAAATACGGAGAACTGAGCAGTGTTATCAACCAACACATCAATATGAGGAAGCGGAAAGTCATCTTTCGGGCTCGCCTTATTCAAATCACGATAGTCTACACAGATTCGCACTTTACCGTCTTTCTTTGGCACTGGCACAATATTAGCGACCCATGAGGGATATTTTGTAACAGCTAGGAAACCAGCATCCCACTGTTTCTGAACTTCCTCTTTGATTTTCACAGCCATGTCCGGTCTAGTTCTCCTGAGTTTCTGCTTAACAGACGGACATTCCTCTCGCAACGGCAGACGGTGAACAACCATATCCGTATCCAACCCCGGCATATCCTCGTACGACCAAGCATATATATCACTGTACTCATTAAGCATCTCAACCAACCTTTGCTTGACGTCGCTTTGCAGCGCAGCCCCTATACGGATGTTTCTCACAACCTCTTCCGACCCCAAATTGATAATCTCAATTTCCTCCTGATGAGGCAGAATGATTCTCTCTTCCTATTTCAATAACCAGGTCAGCTCTTCTGGTATATCGCCATCTTCAACAATCTCTTCCTCAGCCTGAAATACCGGGTGCTCAAAGTCGAAGTGAGTCATAGGCGGTTCATAGATGTCATCTGAAATAGTAACCCTGCACAGGAAATGGTTAAATGCTTCAAAACACAGACAAAGCAAATAACCACATTGCCATTTTATTGTTAAAAACAAAAACAGGAAAAACAGGGATCACAACATTTGTATATAAAAAACGCCTTTATTTCATGATTAAACAATGTAATGTACATAACCAAATGGCCCTAAGCAAAATCACTATGCCCCGGGTAGGACACAGGATTATTCAACAATTAAGAAAACAAATCATTACTGTTTAGTTGTCACGGGAACAGTTTCCCGGATAGACCAATTGCAGAGACTTTGTCCTGGCACGCTTGGCTGGATCCAGGCGTCCATATCGCAGTCGCTATATCCGTCTTCAGCATCGGAAACAGCATTGATAGTCTCATGGCATACTCCATTCGGTGTAATTGTTATCGGCCCTCTGAACTTGGGTGTTCCTGAAGAGGATGCTGCTGACGAAGGATGATATCCAAGCCCGAATCTATCCATTTTTACCGGAATCTCCAACACCTGACCCCAGCCCTTGGTTTTGCCTGCCTGCACTAGAGCTTGAGCTTCCTTATAAGATGACACGGCCATATCTAGCGCTTTACTTGGCACTAGAGCTTTGTCTTTGACTCGCAACCCTTCAAATGCTTGACAGGGTGTTTCGTGTATTTCGTCGTCGACCTCAACGTATTTAAACGAAGACAGATGGCTAACCAGAATATCTTCTTCTCCACAAACAGTGACGACACTATCCCTAACCATATACTTCAACTTTTGGTGTAACGTGGATGTGACTGCCCCGGCAGCATGGATCCATGG
The DNA here is from genome assembly GCA_963859935.3 of Lathyrus sativus. NCBI lineage: Eukaryota > Viridiplantae > Streptophyta > Magnoliopsida > Fabales > Fabaceae > Lathyrus > Lathyrus sativus. The sequence continues at coordinate 738,987,303 of OZ012735.1, read as the reverse complement.
GCGCCCAAGAAGACAACTATATGTTGGCTGGATGTCCATTATATAGAACTCAGTTTCAAATATTTCAGGCCCCACCTGCAACGGTAATGTTATTGATCCGAAAACTGACCTCCTCGTTCCGTCGAACGCTCTCACCACTAAATCACTGGGCGTACAGATAATCCCCCTGATATCCAGTTTCATCATGGCTTTCTTCGGTAGCACATTCAGGGAAGATCCAGTGTATACTAAAACATGAGACATGATTGTGCCTCGGCATTCTACGGACACATGCAATGCCATATTGTGCTCTCACCCTCTCGGAGTCAAATTAAAGTCTATGAAGCCCAAACGGTGCCCCGCATTGACATGCGCCATCACCCCTTCTAACTGATTAACAGAAACTTCTTGAGGAACGAACGACGTTTCTAGAATCTTCAGCAAAGTGTTCCGGTGGGCCTCGGAACATAATAGCAATGATAGGATGGAAATTTTTGACGGTGTTTGCTGGAGGTGCTCAATGATTTTGTAATCACTTTTACGAATGAGCCTCATAAACTCCTCCACATCCTTAAGTGACGTTTCCTTTTCATTCGACTGAGAAGGACCACCCTCAGTTACCTTGGCTTTATCTCCACTTTGTAGGTTGGAAATTCTAGATGTGATTATGTTTTTTGAGCTTATTTTCATAATCACCATGTAGATCTTCAAGTTTTGATTGATTTTGTTGATTTTTATCTATGTGATTTGTGAGTTAAATGGTTGAATGTGCTTGCATGTTGTTGGATCACTGATTTTTGGTGTTAAATTCGTGCATAATTGATTACATGATCATTTGGATGATTGCACATTGGATTAATTGCTGAAAGTGCTTTTGGACTGCTATTTTTCTGCTTCTGGTGCAGTATTAATCAGTTAACCAGTTGCAGTACAAACTGGTTAATCGGCTAACCAGTGCGAATTTCAAATTTTTTAAATGGTTAACTGGTTAACCAATAGTGTTAACCGATTAACATTGAACCAGAATGCCATATTTGGTTATTTTCAAGCATGTTTTGATTGCTTCCCACTTTGAATCTTCATGGATTGATATGATGCATTTATGTGGGCTGTTTTGGACATGATTCACTGTTCGTGATTGTTTAATCTCGATTCTTCAACATGTAACGCATGGTTTCCCCTTGAATGCATATTTTGTGGATGTTGTTCAAGGGATGATCATTTGTTTTGCCTTAGTTTAAAGAATTCCTTGGTTGAGATGTGCTTGTGGTGGTGGCTGCCCCACACTTTTTCCTCTCACTCTTCTTTGATGATTGATGGTAATGGTTGTAGGAGCTTTCTTCTCCCATTTCATCTCATCCTTGCATCTTTTGTGTTTGCATTTCATCTTTCATTTCTTTTCATTATGTGATTGAATTACTTAGTGTTTGCTTGATCTTTTGTCGTGATCCCTTAGGATTCCTAGTCCCTCTGTTTAAGATAGGAGTAGGAGAGACATTAGGCGTTCAATCCAAGCATGCTAACATTAGGATAGTTTCATCCCTCTTCTAATCCCAAGACAACATTAGGGTTGATTAGTTTCCCCTTAGAGTTTGTGTCTTCTCTTCTCATCCCATAACATCTTAAGACACCTAATAAAGGATAATAAATGGTGTATGCTACAAGCCTTAAGTACTTGAGGAATGATGAGTGGGGGGCTTTCTCTCACCTTGTCTAGAGTGTTTAGCGTATGCCCTTTGGGTGATATGCGATGCATTCGCTCTTAAGTCATAGTCTTTAGTGTAACATAAGTTACAAACTTAACTCAATTCACTTCTTCATAAAAATCAAAAAACAAAACATCAAACCTTTTTATCCTTCGGGATTAATTTAAAATAATTTTCAGAAAGAGTGTGTTAAGTTTTGGTTCTACCGTAAACAGGTATCGTCCCTAACTTCTAGAACGAAGGTTTAACCCTACTCAATTAAAACACTTGAACCAATTTGTGGTCGTGTCAGCCCGAACTATGTTTGCTCTAATTTCTCATACCAGATGAGGATACGTAGGCACAAGACGGCGATGTCTTGGCGAGCAACCTTCCCCCACCTTCACCTGTAGTTTTCTGAACTATGTTTACTCTGACTTTCCCATTACACGAGGGAATACATAGGCATAGAGTTGCGATACTCTATCGAGTCTCTTTTCTTTTCTTTTGTCCCTGTGAGACAACCTTTGATAGATTAACACCCTTTTAGATAGACAACAAGCATGGATCCCGTTGAGTACAACGGACGTGATGGGTGCTCATACCTTCCCCTTGCGTAACCGACTCTCGAACCCAAGATTTGGTTGAGATGACCTGTCTTCTCCCTTTTTCGTAGGTTTTCTCTGATCGTGATGGGTGCTCATACCTTCCCTTTTGCGATGGCGACTCTTCTGTCTTCCGCCAGCCTTTTTCGCAGTAGCGACAGCTGACGACTCTGCTGGGGACTGCATCCCATCCCCTACGTGAGTCAATCCTAGTGCTTTTTTGTTTATCTGTGGGTATGTATATGTGTATATGTGTTGCATTTGTACTTTTATTGCATTTCGCATTTTACTTACAGCATTTTATATCATTATGTTGTTGTGATGTTGGGTGGAAATGTTCCATTAAGTGATAAGCCAAAACCCAGGCTTGATAATATACATAGAATTAGAGTGTAAAATAGTGAGGACCTGCAGGTTAGGCGCGCATTAGTCCTCATAAAATTCGCGTTCAGACGAGGTTTTCCTTAAAGACATCCTATCATGTGCATTGGTCAGGAGGGGGTGTTAGATCTGAAAACTGTCGACTCTGAAGACCGATCATTTGGGAGACAGCTAAGTGAGGTCGCTTCGTTTGACTATGATGCCTGTTGCACCCCAAAATTTGCCCAACCTCTTTTTACCTGGTTTATGTTTCATTGCATTAGCATAACATCATTCTGACATTTTCATAACATAATATAATTTATATAACAGGGGATCAAATGTGATTCATATCAAGGGAAGCCTATCTAGAGGTGTTTCTCAAGCTTGAGAAGTCATCCAAGTCATCAGGAGGTGGTTTGAGGTCTTGAGAAGTTTGAATGCTTGTATGTGGATTTTCTCCTAACTTGAGGATCAATTGAAGACCATCAGAGGGATGTGAAGTTTTGATTATGAATAGAGGATGTGAATAGAGCTTATGGAGTTCCTAGAGGGTCATGTTGGAGCTCAATCAAGTTATTGTGTCAAGTGCAAGAGCCACAGTTGAGGTGCAAGCAATTAGGGTTTCATCTGGGTCAACTGTGCAATTGAAGAGTATCAAAGCCTACTTTTAGGTCATTGAGTGCATGAAATGATATGTTGAAGCATGTGGAATGTTGCTCCAAGATCAAGTCAAGAAGAATCAAGAGTGTGGGAAGTTGCTAAATTAGGGTTTCAGTGCAAAATCCCCTGTTTAGTGCCTAACTTCAAGACCACATAAGTCAAGATACAAGTTTCAAATGGATCTTTGGCCAACATGAAACTTGTATAGCATCTCAATACCTTTAATTTTAGTACTAGAGGTCTTAAAGTGGATTTATATAACTCAAGTTATGGTCCAGACAAGTTATAGGTCACTAGATGAATGTCAAATTTGTCTGTGAAAATCATCTGACTTCCAAGCTACTTTTGACCTAGAAGTAAGTTTCACATGGACTTTTTGCCAACATGAAAGTTGTTCCTCTCGACCTTAGCTTTCCAAAAAGGTATATAAGTCCTCATTCTGATTTGTGAAGCTCAAGTTATGATCTTTGCAAGCCAGGGGTATTTTGGGAAAGTGAGATTATAGGCCATTTTGGATTATAGGTCCATTTCTCTAACTTGCACACTTCAAATGAAGTTTTGTTCAAAATGGAACTTGCTCAAAATGTGATTCTAAGGACAACCAAGTGTTCATGATGTATTGAATTGGCTTGAGGCAAGACTTGGTTCATAATGGTTTGAAAAGGAAGGTTTTAAAAGGGATTAAAGTTGAAAAATCCAAAATATTTGATAAGTGACCAAAACATGTCAAATGAATACTCATTTTGAGTAGAAATAGCATTTTAAGCACAATGGCATTGGTAGATTTTTGAGTTGAGGGGGAATTCCATGAGTTACAATGTTGTTTCTTCACAAGCAAGTTACATAGCCAAATCATGTACCAAGGCAAATTGAACACTCCTTTTGGTTCAGATTGATTCACAAGGCATTGTGCAACACATTGGAAGCTTCTAGAGCAAGCTGTGATGGCAAATTCGTGACTGTCATGTGCAAAATTTGAGATGAAAATAGAAAATTGGAATTGCTGAATTGGGCTTGGATTGGACCTCTAAAGCCCATGAACACATTCTATATAGGTCATTCATTGAGTTCAGGATCATTTTGGTGCTCATTTCGTGGCTGAAGCAGAGATAGAAAGTGGAGTTGCAAGCAAGCAAGTGCAGATCGGATTTTGAGTTCAAGGCAACTTCAAGGCAAATTGAAGGTTCCTTTAGCTTCCTCTTGCATCCTTCAGTGATTCTGGAGAGTTTTGGAGGTTGAATCGTGTTCTAACTACATCAGTTCAGAGATCTACACCAGGTATGTAACTTCCAAATTTCCACTGATTCTTACATGATCTGGTTAGATTTGACATGGGGTTAAGCTTTAGAAAGAGATGTAGATCATTTCTGGATAAGAATTTGAGCAATTAGAGACAACTTAGGCTGACATGTGAATTCTGTTTGATCTGGTCATGAGGAATTAAGTTGAATTGGATAGATCAGGTTGATGTATGAAGCATGAGGATCATTCCTATGGTTTTAGATTTGAGTTTAATGATGATCAATATTGAGGTAGCATTTCTGTTTGCCTTCGAATTTCAAAACCTAGCCAGATCTAAGGGAAATGGATGAGATATTTGAGATCCTCGTGGAATTCTGAAGAGATTGGTATAAGACTTGACATTATTTGGTCACTTGTAACCACCTCCTCGCCGGAGAAGACGACCAGAGGTCTTCTCCGGCCACCACCTCTGGCTTCCCTCCATCTGAGGATTTGAATGAAGATGATGACGCGTTGTCGTTGGATCAGGTCTGAGGGAAGACTTCTTCCACGCATCCAATGGCCAGGACTTATTCTTTTTTGCTGACTTTTGACCAAGTGAAACACGATCGTTTCACTAATATGTTGTCACTCTCCTGAACCTTCAGATATGTTGACTAGTCTCCTGATCCAACGCGCCTCTTTTATTCTGAGCTTTTTATTTCTTTAATTCATTTTGTTTTTATTTTAATTGCATATTGCTTTCAAAATTCATTTTAATTTCATTTTTGATCAGAAAAATAATCTAAAAATATGTCCATGCTCCTCTTTTAATTTGTGATTTTCTGGAATTATTATATTGCATTTTCATGCATTCTTCAATTTTATTTGATTTTTCTCATTTTGTGATATTTCTTTAATTTTGCATAATTCTCCCCTCTGTTTGTTGATTTTTGTTTGATCATTTGGTTTGGAATTTTGATTTGATTTTTGAGTATATTGTAGTTTAGATGTGTATGTTCCCTTAGGAATTTTATCATATTTTTTAGATAATCATAGGTTTTGTTTTAGGTTAGATGTTTAGAGCCTTCCCCTTTCATGGTTTACCTTGACATATTGCAACTTAGGATTTATTTAGTGGACCTAGAAGTTGATTTAGGCTCTGATACTTGAACCTTAAGATGTTAATACATGCATGTTCCCTTAGGAAAATTCTTAGATTTTTATAACTTATTTTGCTATTTTAGATAGAATTCACAAGTAGGTGTTTCATTTGGTGTTCAACTTTGGTGCTTTGCCTTGTTTTCCTTCTTTGGTGGCTTTTGGAGCATGAGGAGCTTGGATTTCTTCTTGGATGATGTTCTGGACGTCTTGTAGCTGCTGTGGACTTGCTTGTGGAGCTTGGCTTGGAGCTTTCCTTCTCTTTTAGGAGCTTGTTTTTGTTTATAGGAATTAGGGTTTAGGAAAAGCCATAGAATTAGTTCCTTTTCTTTCATCAAAAGTGGAATGCTTTGTTTGCTTCCATCCTTATCCTATGATTCAAAGTCCTCTTATGAAAGCCCCATCTCTCCTTTGGAGGGATGAATGGCATGTCATAATGAGTAGAACTTTTGAGGATACACTTTCTTTCCAATGATTGGTTCCTGATGAATTCCTTTGGTCTTCATCAGATTTTCCAGCATTGTAACTTGATCTCAATGATGATTCTTTCTTAGTGGAGCTTTCTAGAGCTTGAAGATGAAGATTGAAGAGCCTGAATTTGTCTTTCATGAAGCTTGCTTGAAGATGAAGTCAACTTGCTGTCAATTCAACTTGCTGTCAGAGTTTGCTGTTTGCTGTTTGCTGTAGAAGTTTGATGCTGCTGCTTGGGCTGCCTTCTCTGTTTCTTTTTGTTTTCTCTGTTTTGTTTGTTTTGCTTGTGTAGCTTTCCTGTAGGCTTGAGGTGGAGTTTGTCCACTTTGCCTGTTGTTTGTTAGGTTCGAGGTTGAGTTGGTCTCCCTTGCCTTGCTTGTAATGTTGCATAGCATGCATTTTATTGTTTACTGTTTATTGTTTGCTTTCTTTTGCTGTATTCCCCTAGGAACTCTGACTTCTCTATGCAAGAGAATGTTATGACAGACTTTAGGTTTCTAACCATGCATGATAACATTAGGTAGTTTCCCCCTTTTAACCTTCAACCATAGGTTTTAGAACGTCTTTCTCTTCTCATCTCAAAACAATTCAAAAACACAGTAATAAAGGTTAATTGACGTTGTACGTTACGAGCCTTAAGCTATCTAGGAAAGGGTTGGTGGAGGGTCTCTCTTCAGTGATCTGGATGTTTAGTGTGGTACCCTTTGGGTGACATGCGACGCATTCACTCCTAGGTCATAGTCTCTAGTGCGACGAAGATTGCAAACATCCTAAAAAACATTTCTTCCGTAAAAGACTGAAAACAAACATTCAAACTCATTTTGTCCTCTTGGACCCTTAATCAGGAAAACCCTTTCATAAGGAGATAAAAAACTGTCAGACAAGCTTGTGTCTTCCGTAGCCCGAACTACGTTTGCTCTGATCTTTCATGCCGTATGAAAGTACGTAGGCACGAGATGCGATATCTCGGGACGGGAAAGGAAACGATCAGGAGAAACCTCACGAAAACGGGATAAGACCGGTCGTCGCAACCAAATCTCTGGATTCGGGAGTCGGTTACACAAGGGGAAGGTATTAGCACCCCTCACGTCCATCGTACTCGATGGGATCCACGCTTGTTTGTTATCGGACGGTTGGTTTATTCTATCTACCTATCAAGGCTGGTTTAAAAAGAAACAAAAAAAGAAAAGGAGGACTCGACAGAGCGTCGCTGCTCTGGGCCTACGTATTCTCATCAGAGAAAATCAGAGTCAACGTAGTTCGGCTAACTACGGGTGGAGGGAAGGTTGCTCGCCGAGATATCGCATCTCGTGCCTACGTATTCTTATTAGAGAAATCAGAGCGAACTTAGTTCGGGATAAAACGGAACACAGGTTGTTCAATCATTTTTACCCGAGTAGGGTTAAACAACAGTTCCAGCAGTTAGGGACAAAGCCTGTTTGCGGTGGGACTGAAACTTAACGACACTCTTTTCTTCAAAAAAGTTTTCTCAATTAACAGACCCCAAAGGGAAAAATGGGTTTGAAAGTTTGTTTTCAGTCTTTTACGAAAGAAGTGTTTTTTAGGATGTTTGCAATTTCAATCGCACTAGAGACTATGACCTAGGAGTGAATGCGTCGCATGTCACCCAAAGGGTACCATACTAAACATCCTGACTATTGGAAGGAAACTCTCCAACAACCATTTCCTAGATAGCTTAAGGCTCGTAGCGTACGATAGCAATTAATCATTATTACTGTATCTTAAGCTGTTTGCAGATGAGAAGAGAACGCAACTAAGGGGAGACTATCAAGTCCTAATAGTTGTCATGCAAAGGATTCATCCTATGGTTGTGTTTTGAAACCGGGAACTCCTAGAAGTTGCCATACAAAGGCTTCAGCCTAACGTCTAATCATCACTTCCTCATCAAAGGAAGTGAGAGCCCTAGGGGACCATGTCAATGGTAAACAAACAGTAAAACAGTAAACAAAACATACAACAATACAAGCAAGGCAAGGGAGACCAACTCAACCTCGAACCTAACAGACAACAGGCAAGGGAGACACACTCAACCTCAAACCTACAGACAAGCAGAACACACAAGGGCAAGGGAGACCCACTCAACCTCAAACCCACAAGCAAGCTAAACAAACACAAACAGACAGCAACAAAAAGAAAGCAGCAAAGCCCAGCAGCAGCAGTCTTCTACAGCAAAAAACAGACAGCAAACTCCTGACAGCAAGTTGTAATGATGCCCAAGCTATTTTCATGAAAGAATCCACCTTCAAGCTTTCATCTTCAATTGCAAGTATCAACTTGCTCTTCAAGCTTCTTCCTCAAACACAAGTATCAACTTACTCTTCAAGCTTCAGCTCCATCTTCAAACTCAAGTGTCAACTTGTTCTTCAAGCTTCAGCTTCACTTGCAATCTTCAAGCACTCTTCTAGAAAGATAGAACTCCATCCTCAAGCATCTCAAGCAATTCTCTAGCAAGGGAGAAAGTATTCAACACCAAGAACAAGGCAAGATAGGGAGAAGCATGGCGGAAACCAAGGGATTCCACCATGGCACTCAACCACCTATCTGAGGAAAGCACCCTCAAAGGTTCTACCAATTTGTGATATGCCACACATCCTTCCAAAGGAGGGATGAGGCCTTCACATTGGGACCTTGTATCATAGGGTATAATGGAAGCAAACAATGCTTTCCATGTTTAGTGAAAGAAAGGAATCTACCCTAAAGCTCTCCTTAAAACCCTAATTCCTACTAACTTCAAAAAGCCACCAAATGGGGTACTAAACACTAAATCAAAAGCTACAACTAAAACCACAGAGGCTTCTACAAGTATACAACACTATCCAAGAGGAGTGGGAAGTTAAATCTTATGCTAAGGGCACTATTGAAATCAATCTAGTTGAAGTGTCAAGTTAGAAGCACCTAAAAACTAATCCTAGTTTTAATTCTAACTAAAATAGTAAAACAAATTGTAAAATCCTACAAAAATATCTAAGGGAACATACATGTATTAGGAGTCTACCATAGAAAATCCAGAACCTAAAATTAAAGGGAAGGTCTCTAAACAATTCCTATATCACAAGGTACTACAAATAAACCCTAAAAGGGGAAGCCTAAAGTTCTAATCCTAAAATAGCACAAAAAACTATCTACAAAAATGTGAGAAAAAATCTAGAGGAACATACATATCTAACCTAAATACTAGCCAAAAATAAAGCCAAGAATCTATACCAATTGATCAAACAAAAATCAGCAAACAGATGGAGCAAATATGCAAAAATAATGGAATATCCAAAAATAGAAAAATGCTAATTAAATTGAAAAATCATCAACAATTAAATCTAATAGCACAGAAAAATCACAAATAAAAATAGGATCATGGAGATATTTTTAGTTTATTTTTCTGATTAAAAATGGAATTTATATAATTTTTAGAATGAAAATGCAATTAAAATAAATCAGAATGAATTAAAACTAATTAAAAATCAAGAAATAACAAGGAACGCAGGATGTGTAGACTGGTCAAGCAATCTGAGGGTCAGGAGAGTGTCAGCGCATAAATGAAACGGCTGTGTTTCATGCTGGTCAAAGTCAGCCAAATGAGAAGCAATCTCACGCGTCCGTTTGGCATACAAAGTCTTCGTTTTCAGATCATCCAACGATCCATGCTCATCTTCTTCATTTAAATTCTTGATGGAGAGAAAGAACCAGACGGTGGCCCAGACGGTGGCGCCACCGTCTTCTCCGGCAATACAAAATTACAGGTCATGAAAAATAAGCAAGCTTAACATCATCTCACTCCAAATTTCACACTGATTCCAAATATCATCTTAGAATTTCCTAATTCCTTCTAGATTTTAAAACCCGAAGCAAAATCCAAAATGAGTCACATTCTTGATTCTCATCAACACTCCAAATATTGGCATGGATATGATCCTCATCTATCACTGATCATCATGTGCTATCCAAATTGTATTAAAAGCTCAAGAACAGTTCAAACCAACTCCAAACAGAATTCAGGTGTCATCCTACATTGTCTCTAATCTTGCAATTCTTGATCCTAAATCCATCTAGAGTTCATCCTGATCCTAACCGCATGTTCAAATTGATCTAACTCCTCCTAGAACTATAGGAAAGTTGAGATTTGCATACCTTGTTTAGAGCTCTGAATTAGAGTGGCTATGGCACGATTCAAGCTTCAAGAAACTCCATATTCACTCAGTGATGTGTAAGGAAGGTAATAGAATCCTCAATTGCTCTTGATCTTGCCTTAAATCCAAAATTCGATTTCCACTTTCTTGCTTGAAACTTCAATCTCTCTCTCTGCTTCAAGCACGATTCAATCACCAACCTTGCAATGGAAGTGATTATGAACATATATAGAGTATGTTGGAAGGTTCTAGAGGCCCAAACAAAGCCCAAATCAGAATATCCACAAATCCAATTTCCTTCAAAAGTTCAAACATGGTGTGTACGAATTTGGCTCAATTCCTTTCCTTGGCAGCTTCTGGTAGCTTACACAACACACCTTGAATGCAATGGAATCAAAAGGAGCTCTCAATCTAGCCTTGTGAATGATTTTTGATGTGTGACTTCTTTGTGAAGAAACCACTTGAAACTCCATGAATTATAGGTCAAATGCAAATTCTACTAATGCCATTCTTCTTAAAATGCAATTTCCACTCAAAATATGCTCTTACTTTGCCTTATTTGAACACATAACAATTATTTTGAATTTTTCATCTTTAATGCCTTTTAATTTCTTCCTTTTCAAACTTTCTTGAACCAAGTCTTTCCTTGAGCCATTTCAATGCCTCCTTAATACTTTATTGAAGTTAAAATCCCATTTTGAGCAACTTTCAAGTTGAACAAAACTTCATTTGAGATGTCTAAGTTGGTGAAAATGACCCATAACAAAAAAATGACCTATAATCATAACTTCCCAAAATACCCTTGACTTATCAAAGCCATAACTTGAGTTCCACAAATCTTTTCAAGGACTTATAGGACTTTTTGGAAAGCTAAGAGAATAAGGAACAACATTCATGTTGGCCAAAAGTTCATAAGAATCATCTTTCTATGGCAAAGTGTCATGCAAGTTGGTTGACTTTCAAGCTCCAAATTCACATGCCTCAGATGACCTATAACTTGTCTAACTCATAACTTGAGTTCTATACATACTATAAAGGACTTTTAGTACTCAAACTAAAGCTAGGAACATCCTCTACAAGTCTCATGATCATCTCAAGGTGAGATGAGGCTTGTATTTTGACTTATCTTGTCTTGAAGTTAGGCATCAAACTAGGGGATTTTACACTGTCAAGCATAGTAACCCTAGCTCTTGCACTTCTCAAACTCTTCAATCATGATGAGTTAACCTTGGAATCATATCTTGGGCATCTCAATACATCAATCCATGATCACATGGGCTTGAATATAGGTCTCAACCTTCTTCAAACTCAACAGTTGACTTAGGGTTGACCAGACAAACCCTAGTTGCACCAATCTTGGCAACACTTCTCATACTTCACATGATGGCTTGTCTAGGCTTCAAGATGACTTTCAAGGCATCTCATGGGCTCTATCAAGGCTTAAATTCCATCTCAATGGATTCAGAATCATCTGAAGAACTCCCACAACTTTCAAGTTAGGAGGCATAAAATCTTGCATTCAATCCTTTCTCTGAGGATCTTCCTACTTATCTGATGAGGATATCAACCCTTATACACTTCAATAACATTCTTCAAAGGCTCTCAAATCCTTATTAGCTTTCAATAGATGATCACATCCCTTGATCCCTGCATACATGTCAAAGTAATTCATATGCTAATGTTTTAAACGAATGCAATGAAACATAAACCAAGTAAGAAAAAGGTTAGGCAAATTTTGGGGTGCAACAACATGCAAGCGCTGTGTCAGGGTCAGAAGATGCTAAGGGAAGAAGTCCATCAGCTGAAGACTCAGATGGGCCTAATCACAAAAGGGATAAGGAATGTGCTAAGATAGGAGGGTGATCAAGTGCCTGAAACTGCAGCAAAGATGGTTATCCCACCCTTATCTGTGGAATTTCTCCCAAGGCGTGGTGTGACTCAAAGATCTTCTGCACGACCTGAGTTTCCAGGTTTTCCCCATCAAGAGCTACCTCATGTTTCCCGAGGAAATCCTAATACTAGGAGGTATGATCGAAGGACGAGACAGCCCGACAAAATCTTCGACCAGATCCCTATGACTTATGCTCAGTTGTTGCAACTCTTGCTTCAAATTCGATTGGTTGAACTTCGGACTCTAGCTCCATTTACTGGTGAGCCACCACCAGGCTATGATGTAAGTGCCCATTATGATTTCCATTTTGGGGCATCGGGGCATAATGTCGAGAACTGCAAAGCTTTTAAGCATAAAGTCCAGGACTTAATTGATTCAAAGGAAGTTGAATTCGCGTCGGGCGGTGTGAGCGTACCAGGTGGTCTTATTCCATTCACTACAAAAGAGGTGGATGTGCCTATTCTTTCCCCTGAAGCTACATCAGGTCAGGAGTATGTCTTGCAATCTGTGATTTCAGAATCTCCATGCCCACAGCTGTTGCCTGTTCCTAGGCCAAGCCTGAGGATGAAAGTACTTGAACAAAGGGAGTCTCGGATACTTCAGACTCAGTCTCTAGATGTTTCAACTGTTCAGAGTCAACAATCATTTGGGTCTTTGTATCAGATATCGTTTCCCTTCCGGAGTCAACGGTCATACCATCATTAGCCGCGTCAGCACGCCCGATAAAGACCAAAGAAGCCAGAGAGGCATTCACTCGGTTGCCAATGTCATATAGTCTGTTGTTTCCATATCTGATCAGAGGTGGATTGATAGTGCCAAAGAAGATTAATCCAGAGATTCCTCTGTGTCCTCTAGGTTTTAATGGCAACGCCCGTTGTGAGTACCATGCTGGGACACATTGGCATTCAACCGAAAACTGTAAGGTGCTTAAAAGCATGGTTCAAACTCTGTTGGACTCCAATATGTTCTCAATCACACCTTAGGGTATCCATATTAGCAATCTTCCTTCATCCAGCCATGTGGGTTCATAAGTTCATGTTGCGGAGGAATTTACCGAGAGCGGGAGTTCAGAAGAGTGCCAGACTGACTTCAACTAGTAATTCTGAAGATGGTTGATTCAGCAGCAAGTCAAGATTTGAAAGTTTGGTTCCCTGAAGCTGGAAATCTTTGTTTTATCATGTTATTTCTTTGCATTTGTAGTTTCTTTTCTGGTTAAGTGAAAATTTCATTTGTAAAACTTGTTTGTTTTCAATATAATGATAATGAAATGAATATGCAGGTTTTTGATTAATTCCACTCGTGTTCACTCTATGCTTTTATTGATGTCAAACGCTTGTTTAAGCAGAATCCGAGGGAGGATGGCGAAGTTGAAAGACGCAAGCTTCCGATCATATCCTTTTGAATAAAACCTACTGATGATGTACATGCATTGTTTCAAATCCCTAAATACCGGAGATATAAGGATGATAATCCCTTGTCAACCCCTTTGAGCCTACTAGTAGGAGTTTCTTTCTGGAAAAAAAAACAAAAAACCCTCAATCTTAACCTGGGGCAGGGTAGGTGTCAGTTAATTTGACCGAGCATCCAAATCGCAAAAGGAGTGGTCCCATTTAAGGATCAATTACACCTATAAAGGCCGTGCTTAAAAAACCCACAGTGGTTATCCATCACCGACTAAGGAGTGAGACAGTCACAATACTTTCAAACAAGTCAAACAAGCCAGTGTCACACGATTTATTAAAAAAACGAGAATCAAAAGGAAAAAAAAGATAAAAGAAAAGAAAAATAAAAGTCCGCTAAGTCGATAACTTGAAAAAAGTGGCTTTGGAAAAAATTAGAGCATCCCGCTGGACTTCGGAATCAAAAGAAACTCAAAAGAGTCAGCCCGGGAAAAAATTAGGGAACAAAAGAATAAAGAAAGGATCTCAAAAGAAAAAACCTCGATAAAGAACAAAATCGTGTGACTCCAGACACCAAAGACGAAAAAAGCGAGTGATTGTCATTCCAAAAACTTGCGGTTTCTTGGACCATCACTCCTGTCATTCAACCTTTGAGAGGTGAGTGCTTGTGTCGAATTAGATGAACATAGGATTGGAGAACATCAAGGAGAATGGGTGGGTTAAAATAAAATTTGAGCCTTGCATCCTTTCTTTCAAACCGTGAACCTGACCAAGTTACAACCTTCAAAAGACCTAATTGAAGCAGGTTTGTTTCGAAAGCATACTTCGGCAAAGATCGCGTCGAAACTGACTCGTAAAAGGATTCCTCTTACCATGTTGGTATTAAGGTTGACATTTTGATAAGTGTTTCGTTCACTATATGTCCCAACTTTTCTCTAGTGAACAAACTTGGATTTCAAAACTGTCATATGCATTGCATTAATATATCTTTTGTGTGGAAAAATTTGTTTTACTTGTGAGTAAACACTTAACATCAGGAGAGTTTTCACAGTGGAAAGTTTGATCAGGATAGAATGCAGAACGCCTGAATACTCCGTTGAACCGGGGCAAGCTATATCAAATGATCATATCATGAGAGTCAGCCATTGAAGGTCAGTTAATATGAAGGAAATCAGGTCGAGATTCGATAAATCTCTCTAAGTCAATCACGGGCAAAGTCATTGCAAGGTTGGGGCAGGCCACCCTAAGAGCCGGAGAGCTATTCTTATCCAGAAGTCAATTAACTTGAAGTACCTCTTTAAGGTTCAAAGTGTTGAAGCAGTTCATATCAAACCGTCGGGGTACAAAAATTTAAGGGCTCCTTTCGAGGAAGGTTTTATATAGATCCCACGGGCTGAGGAAAAATTGGAAGCAAAGGAATTGTTCCTCTCCATATCTTCAGAGCTTATCAGAGTTACTCAAGCAGATTTATTTTTGTCAGTAAAAGTTGAGTGTCAGGGAATCGTGCCATCACCTCATAATAACCTTAACCTTCTGAAAAGGCATTGCTATCATTGGATCGTCATCTCACAGCCTGAACCTGTTACCGGTCAGAACCTTATAACCTAAAAACATCTCCCGAGCCCAGTTCTCGCCTGGCAAACCTCCAAAGCCCAGTTCTCGTCTGGCAAACCTTCAAACCAGTTCTCGTCTGGCCAACCCTTCAGTAAACACCAATTCCCACCTAGCACATGTCATATTTTCAACCAGTTCCCACCTGGTCACCCTTTCTTTAGCCTATTGTTTAACCAATTCTCGTCTGGAAACACGGTTTCAAAGAACAGTTCTCGTCTGGAAAACCACAAAATCAATTCCCGTCTGATACCAAACCTAGAAGTCAGTTCTCATCTGACAACTTAACATTTTGCCACCAGTTCTCGTCTGGTAGTCCACCCTTGTATGCTAGTTCTCGTCTAGTAATTCCCATTTAAAATCCACTTTTGTTGGTAACCAGAAATAAATCCAATCACCATAAACCTGGTCCTATCCCTAAACCAAAATCCCAATTGTACTTGGCATAATCGTTCCTAGTGGCTCACATGTTATCATATTCCCTGACATGAGGCTCGATTGATCTCACTTCTCCATAGCTGAGATTTTGTATCTCCAAGAGGTGAATATGTCAGACCAGAAGTATCTCGCCAACGATAATATACAGTTTTGGACTAGTTCCTCCCCAACAGGTTCAGGCTACATGTGGTCAAGGTTATCCTCAGCAGGTCAAGATTGATATCCCCAGTGAAGCAGAACCATTCTCAGCAGGTGGAGCATGTACACCTATTCTCAGCAGTTCAAATGCATATATCTTGTCCCCCAACAGCAAAGCGAGTTCAGAGTTTTGGTTTCCCCACAGAGTCTAAATCTTTGACTCCTTTCCCCTCAGAGTCTAGGTCATTGACTCATTCCCAGGAGGAGGGGAATATTGTTGAGTTTCATTTCTCATTTTTCCCCAAGCAGAGGTTGATGATGATTCCCTCATTGCCTAATCCCCAGTGGAGTCGTCGGAGTAGGTTTTCTTCCCCGGAGAGTGGGAGCGTCCCAGATAATGTTTTCCATCCTCAGTAGAGAAAAGTTTGGGATAGATTCCCAGTAAATCTTATTCATTATCCCTAGCGGATAGCAAGTTTGATCTCCAGTAGAGCGGAATTTCCGACGGAGTATAGCTTTTCCTCAGTTGTTTACTTTGTACCCTAGAGGAATTTCAAGGTTCTAGGAGGCCATTCAGGGCTGATTTCCCCAGTAGAATTCAATCTCAGCAGTTGGCTTTGCTTCCTCAGTAGAGTCGTCTATTCCCCATAATGTTGTATTCTGGAAGGCCATCCAGGGCATTTCCCCATCCGAGTCTTTTGTTCCCCAGAAGAGTTGTATTCTGGTAGGCCATCCAGGGTGTTTTCCTCAGCAGAGTTGATTTGATCCCCGGTGGAGTGGATTTTGTTCTCATCAGAGCAGTGTTACCCAGGAGAGTCCTTTTATAGGAAGCCATCCATGGCTTATTTCTCCCAGCATAAGTCCAATCATACTTGGCACCCAGCTATCCCTAATGGAGTTCGTTTTTTCCTTCAGCATTTATTTTGCTGGAGTGATTCCTTTGCATTTTCATTGTGCATAGCATTCTCCCAAACGCGTAGCATTTCTATTTCATATGGAGCATTACACCATATTCAAACATGTGCATTCAAAACATAAGCCAGATTGTTACCTCTTGTTTCCAGTTGTGTCTCCAGCAGACAGTGGTGTATTTTCTAGAGCCATTGTGGTATTCAGGCCACAACAAGATCTTTGACAGATGTGTTCATCTTATCACTTTCTCCCCAACAGAGTTTACTTATTTAAGTTCCTAATTCCTCCAACGGAATTCTTCTTACAGATTGTGAATCTACAAATTCTCTTCTCAACTTCGTGTTGAGCCGGCCTTCGAGTTTGATGCCCGCTTTTATTTTGCGGATGCCTGCTGGTTAGCAGATGTTCTCAACTTCGTGTTGAGCTGGCCTTCGGGTTCTCTTCCTGTTTTTATTTAACAGAGGCTTGTTGGTTAGTAGATCTCAACTTCGTGTTGAGTCGGCCTTCAGGTTCGATGCCTTCTTTGGTTAGCAAATGTCCTCAACTTTGTGTTGAGTTGGCCTTCGGGTTCGATGCCTACTTTGGTTAGCAGATGTTCTCAACTTCGTGTTGAGCCGGCCTTCGGGTTCGACGTCTGCTTTGGTTAGAAGATGTTCTCGACTTCGTGTTGAGCCGGCCTTCGGATTCGATGCCTGCTTTGGTTAGCAGATGTTCTCAACTTTGTGTTGAGCAGACCTTCGGGTTGATTGCCTGGTTTGTTTAACAGATGCCTGATGGTGAAATCAGATGTTCTTACAGACTTAGTGTCATTGCCTGTGCGTTAGCTGATGTTTCCTCCGACTGCGTGTCGATGTTTTCTAATTGGTAATGAGTTAGCTCATTGTCCTTACAACATTCAGATACAGTTTCCTCTGGTGATTCTACTTTGGTAGGTGATTCTGCAAGTTCTGTTTTGCGGTTGGAAAATTTCCGGGTTCTTTGGTATTCAACCGTCTTTTACCTTGAATGTTTGAAAGTCGTTCACTCTTCACCTCTTCAGGTCCAAGTCGTTTGAATAGGGGCAACTGTTATACCCCAAAATTTGACTAACCATTTCTTGTACTTGGCTTATGTTTCATTTTCATTTTAGCATTTTCGCATATCATAGCATTTATTCTTGAGGCAGGGGATCAATGTATTTCTGTGGCTCAGGGTTCTTTGTTTGGTGCAAGAGTTCAAGCAGCGAGCATTAGAAGCTCTGGCATTTATTTTGCCAACGATCGAACGGTCGATTTTATTTTATTTTGTAGGATAATTTTCAGCTCATGAGACAACACTCAGGCTATCTCGAGCATTTCCACGGTTATGATATTCAAGGGCAAGTTTCAGAGGCTTAACAGGGCTCAGAACGGGTGAAAACGGGCAATTGTGCATGATTCCTTCCAGAAGGCGCCAAAATTCAAATTTATGAGTGGTTAATTGATAACCAATATGGTTAACCGGTTAACCATAGCAAAATCAGAACAAATTTGAAGTTTCAAAGGCGTTAATCGATTAACCAAAATGGTTAACCGGTTAACCATAGCAAGTTTTGCCTCTGCACGTGAGTTTGCAATATGGCTACTTTTGGGGTCCATTTTGATCACTTGTGAATTTGATTTTACACCAGAAGAAGGATCTAGAATAACTCTAATTTTGATTAGTTTTCAAAATCAATTCAAATTCCCTCCAATTTTCCATTCCTAATCTCATTCCAATTTTCACAACCACACTCCAAACCACATGCTACTCCTAACCTAGAGCATATTTAAGTGAATTTGCTCCAAACCTCACACAATAAATCCTCATAATCTTATTTCATTTTCAGAATTCATTCTCACTCTTGAAATTTTCTCTCAATTTAATTCACTCCAAAACCTCCATTAGGGCTCTCACTTAAGTTCTTTGATTTTTCATTGGAATCATTGAATTCTACAGCTAAACATCCATCCTTCATCTCTATTATCTTCAATTCATCATTCAAAGTTCGTTTGGATTTGGATCTGAATTTGGAAGCTGATTTGGAAGTGCCTATTTGGATTATTTTTTCTTGATTTTGCTTGATCTTCACTTCTACAACAATAAAGCTCTTGGATATTTAAGAATCTATGGGTTTCTTTCTTGGATCTACTCATTTCAAGTGAATCAACACTCACTAAAGAAAATCTCCATTTTGTAGGTTGGAAATTCTAGATCTGATTCTGTTTTTTGAGCTTATTTGCATAATCACCATGTAGATCTTCAAGTTTTGATTGATTTTGTTGATTTTTATCTATGTGATTTGTGATTTCAATGGTTGAATGTGTTTGCATGTTGTTGGATTACTGATTTTTGGTGTTAAATTCGTGCATAATTGATTACATGATCATTTGGATGATTCCACATTGGATTAATTGCTGAAAGTGCTTTTGGACTGTTGTTTTTCTGCTTCTGGTGCAGTGTTAATCGGTTAACAAGTTCCAGTATAAACTGGTAATCGGTTAACCAGTGCGAATTTCAATTTTTTTTAAATGGATAACCGGTTAACCAATAGTGTTAACCGATTAACACTGAACCAAAATGCCATATTTGGTTATTTTCAAGCATGTTTTGATTGCTTCCCACTTTGAATCTTCATGGATTGATATGATGCATTTATGTGGGTTGTTTTGGACATGTTTCACTGTTTGTGATTATTTAATCTCGATTCTTCGACATGTAACGCGTGGTTTCTACTTGAATGCATATTTTGTGGATGTTGTTCAAGTGATGATCATTTTTTTTGCTTGAGTTTAAAGAATTCCTTGGTTGAGATGTGCTTGTGGTGGTGAATGCCCCACACTTTTTCATCCCACTCTTCTTTGATGATTGATGGTAATGGTTGTAGGAGCTTGCTTCGCCCATTTCATCTCATCCTTGCATCTTTTGTGTTTGCATTTCATCTTTCATTTCTTTTCATTATGTGATTGAATTGCTTAGTGTTTGCTTGATCTTTTGCCGTGATCCCTTAGGATTCCTAGTCCCTCTGTTTAAGATGGGAGTAGGAGAGACATTAGGTGTTCAATCCAAGCATGCTAACATTAGGATAGTTTCATCCCTCTTCTAATCCCAACTTTAGGATCATTATGCATGACAACATTAGGGTTGATTAGTTTCCCCTTAGAGTTTGTGTCTTCTCTTCTCATCCCATAACATCTTAAGACACCTAAAAAAGGATAATAAATATTTTACGCTACGAGTCTTAAGTACTTGAGGAATGATGAGTGGGGGGCTTTGTCTCACCTTGTCTAGAGTGTTTAGTGTATGCCCTTTGGGCGATATGCGACGCATTCGCTCTCAAGTCATAGTATTTAATGCAACATAAGTTACAAACTTAACTCAATTCACTTCTTCATAAAAAACAGAAAATAAAACATCAAACCTTTTTATCCTTCGGGATTAATTTAAAATAATTTTCAAAAAGAGTGTGTTAAGCTTTGGTTCTACCGCAAACAAGTATCGTCCCTAACTACTAGAACGAAGGTTTAACCCTACTCAATTAAAACACTTGAACCAATCTGTGGTCATGTCAGCCCAAACTACGTTTGCTCTGATTTCTCATACCAGATGAGGATACATAGGCACAAGACAACGATGTCTTGGCGAGCAACCTTCCCCCACCTTCACCCGTAGTTTTCCGAACTACGTTGACTCTGACTTTCCCATTGCACGAGGGAATACGTTGGCATAGAGCTGCGATGCTCTATCGAGTCTCTTTTCTTTTCTTTTGTCCCTGTGAGCCAACCTTTGATAGATTAACACCCTTTTAGATAGACAACAAGCATGGATCCCGTTGAGTACAACGGACGTGAGGGATGCTCATACCTTCCCGTTGCTTACCCGACTCACGAACCCAAGATTTGGTTGCGATGACCTGTCTTCTCCCTTTTTTCGTAGGTTTTCTCTGATCGTTTCCTTTCCCTCTCAAAAAAATAACGAACGGTGGTGACTCTTCTGTCTTCCGCCGTCCTTTTTCGCAATAGCAACACTCGTTATCAAGTTGTTACTCGTGCTACTAAAGAACTCTCAGTTCCTGTGCGAGGGTACGACTTTTACCTTTTCAAAATACTCTCAACATTCCAATTAGTTTATCTATTTTCAAATGTGATAGGTATATATCATGTGTCATTGGATGCCCGGTGGATGGACCAACGCCTCCCTCGAAAGTCGCATATGTTTCTAAAGAATTATATGACATGGGTTGCTTTGAAATTTCTCTTGGTGACATAACTGGAGTTGGCACACAAGGTAAGTGATCAGATGGATTTTTCTTAGAATTTGTTGGTTTGATGAATATGATTTGTATTGTTCGATTTTCATTCTATCGTGTTTAGGAACCGTTGTCCCTATGTTGGTGGCTGTAATAGCAGTTGTTCCAATAGAGAATATTGATGTCCACTTCCATGACACTTATGGCCAATCCCTTTTGAACATTCTTGTTTCCCTTCAAGTAAGTCATCAACTTATAGCTTTTCCTTTTTACTTGCTTGCGATTCTTCGTATATGTCGAAGCTTTTATCGATGTGCCGATGATTCTACTAAGGAAATAAATGGAAGCAATCAATAATTAATTTGTATTTATATAGATGGGAATTAGTATATTGTATTCCTCAGTTGCTGGTCTTGGTGGGTGTCCATATGCTAAGGGAGCAATAGGAAATGTTGCTACTAAAGATGTTGTCTACATGCTGAATGGAATTGGTGTGAAAACCAACATTAATATTGAAAAGCTCATGTTGGCCAGAGACTTCATCAACAACCATTTACAGCGGCCGTCCGGTTCAAAGACTTCCACTGCGTTGAACCGATCCACCGCAGATGCATGCCTCCAAGATATATGATATATATATATATATATATATATATATATATATATATATATATATATATATATATATATATATATATATATATATATATATATATATATATATATATATATATATATATATATATATATATATATATATTCATGTGAATGTTTCATGGAGTGGCATGATGCTTAGTTCATATAAATATTATAAACTTTATGATTAAATAGTTAATATTCTATTTTTTCTTTCATGTTTTTGTATTTCTCCCAAGCTAATTTTAGAGATTGTGTTGTTTATTAGAAAAATATGAAGAACAAAAAATAAGACGATTGCACTATGTTTTATCTTCGATTTCTTTTTAACCAATGCTTCTATAATCATGATGCAGTAGAATAACAATATGATACCGTTGGAAATATCAATGAGTTCTATAAGAAGTTTAAAGATGAAATTATTAGGTATTACTTTCACTCTATCTCTCATAACTTTTTTTAATTTCATTTTCAGATTGTTATGAAATTCTACTTAGGTTCTTAGGTTACTAAATTGTATGGGTTTGGTTTAAGATGGAAAGGTATATTGTTCTCTTTATATGATTTATATAGGGAGTTTTCTCACTAGTCTACGAAGTCTTGTAGTTGATTGTTTTGAGCTATGCATTATACAGTATATGCGAATTGTGTAGGTTGAAAGTGATGGGAAATCTCTTGATATTTGCATTGTACAATAAAAATACAAAAAGTTTGCAATTGTAACATAAGTTTCTTTCAGTCCACCTCACATAGGTTTGCCACTCCAGTCTGAGATGGGAGTGAAAGTTAAAACATCTTTATCCCACCCCATTTTCATTCCCCTCTTGATTATTTGCAGGGATGTGATTGTTGGCAGTGGAAACACAGTGGAATATGTTGCTCGTACTTTCATCGAGTACACTGTTGTCGATGGTCGTCTTTATATTATGAATTAAGAGGTATAATTTCTTTCTAAATGCTTTAATGTGTTTATCTTGTAGGTCCAGTTTGCGGCAGTTATATTGTATACATGAGAATGGAAAAATATTATTAGACATAATGAGATTGGCATTTGTATATTTTTCTTATTCTAACAATGCTTCAAGAATCAAGGTATTAATGATGGTGAGTTGGTAGAAATTCTTGAAATTGTAATCACTAGTTTTTTCATCATAACATTTGATGATTTGATTATATACTTGCTAATGTATCTGTTTATGTCTTAAACTAGAACCTTCATGCAATTCTATGATTTTTGTGTTGATACATATATATTTGCAGGACAGAGTAAAACCCAAATGTTTAAAAATTTTCTTCTATCACTTCTTATATAAGATCTTGACTAAAACAAAATTTTCTTTTTTATTAAACTGTCCAATTATTGTATTCATGGAGGTGATGAAATACTTGTGTTAAAAATTTTGTAGTATACTCCATTAGTGATAATATTATATTATTTTATAGTGACCGAGACAATGTCCAATTTTCATTGTAGGTTCATGGTGGATTAGGGCCTTCAGCCATAGACCCAGCTTCATCAGCAGGAGCAAATTGTATTGTTGTTGGAAGTTTCGTGTGAGTAAAAATATGCTTGTTGTTTGTTTAGACAAGGAATAAAGCAAATTATAATCAGTTCAAATTGTTTGTGATTGATTTAGTCGGTGTCATAACCGACTTCAAACATTTATATAATTCATTTCTATTATTTGAAGTTATTTTGAATACAAATTAATTGACCATGTCTTATGTGTCATATTATCGATATTTTAATTTTTCTTAAAATGTGTGATTTTTTATTGTAGTATTGAGTTATAAAATCTCATTTTCTTAAAAGAATAAATAAAGGGCATTAATATCGCTTTTCTAGAAATTGCTATTAAAGATAGTGTCTACAATAACACTTTTAGAAAAAACGCTATTAAATACAAGGACTATAATAACACTTCTACAAAAAGCGCTATTAATTACAAGGACTATAATAGCACTTCTTCAAAAAACGCTATTAAATCATTTCATAAACAAGGTGTATGGTAGCGCGGAACAGGGCAATGATAGTATTTATAATGAAGTGCTATTAAAAGCACTCATTTTAATAGCGTTTTCAAAGCGCTATTATATGTATCAAATCTATAATACCGGAGGCTTTTATAGCGTTATTAAAGGTGAAAAAAAGCGCTATTAAAAACAATTTTTGGCGTAGTGTATATTCTCATATTCTTGTATTAGTGATAACATGTATCGTCGCCGCTACGGAAAAATAATTTATTCGAGAGACAAGCCTCCAATGGAGATGCTATTCTAGAACATCCAAAGTCTCAAGCAACTATAGAGGGGGTTGAATCGTTGGTTAGACAGAGACATACATGAAGGAAAAAAATTAGAAGTATTGAGAGACACAATATCCTGCGTGGGTGGATGCGAGTTAAGATTGGCAAGGATGCGAGAGAAGTGATGTTTGGACCAAATAATATCAGTTTGATTGTTGTAATCAATTAGAAAAATTGTGTTTAAATTTTGTGGTTAAGTATGTTTATTTGTTTTGATATCTGTTGTATGTGTTGTTTTTTTATGTGTGTTTAAGTAAGGGTGATGCTTGTTGTTAAAATTGTTGTAACAAAAAGTTACTAATATATCAAAATATAAGGTTACAACAATTAAAAGGAGAAACTAAATTATGATGCAGAGGTTGCTCGAAGATTAAGACAATTTTTTCAATTGTGTCCAGGCTGACCATATATACTACATAATCTTATCATTTTATCACCTGTATACATTTATGTTCTTATACGCGTGCTCTTTGGGCAACATGTTTTCTTTCTTCGCATCTTATCGTTGTGCCAAACCATGTCCCGTTGTCTTATTTCTATAACTCTTTGTGTAAAAATGTAATGAAAAACACATCTATATGGATGCACCGTTTTTCTCCAAGCATGGGATTGGTCTAGATTGTCATCCCTAGCGCTCGTCAACCACAACAGCTTCTCATTCCCGTATGCACAAAAGTAAGTTAATAACTTCATATTAGTTAATTCACATTACTGATTATTGTCTCTAACTAATTTATTTAAACTTTTTAATTTAGATGGTCATCTTGTTGTATGACTTATAATAGATGTTCTAGACATTGTATCATTCAATACCACAATCTCTTTGATCACCTTACACCTGCAGATGTCATGCCACTAAATGAATTAATTTATTTTTAATATCACCCATTTTATGATCTAATCTTTTTCTCCTCTACAACTCATTCGGCATCCATATCTAAACATGAAACATCAACATGAAGTCAGAGAAGAAGATGCATTCGTTTCAAATGCATGTGTGTCGATCATCAGATTCACCATTATGGAGATGCACCACAGTGACCGTGTCAAACTACATTTTAAAATGCATCAAAACATCCCATATCTCCCGACTGACCTCGGTAAATTGCATCTACAAAAAATTAATGAACAATGGTGTTAGTTCCGTGATTCTATGATTGGCTAAAACAACTAAACCATGATAAATCTTGAGATATAGACTTATCAGAGCAATAACAGCAGTAGTTTTCTCAAATACATCTAGCCTTACAGACTATCATGCTCCCCCTTAATAGTTGCATTCAACAAGCAACAACAACACCCTACTCTTTCCTTAGCAGTAGCAAAGTCCTATAACGATGTTGGTCATCATGTCAATACATGTGACATAACATCAGGACAACAGATAACATTAATACTTTACTCCCCCTTTTTAGCCAAAAATTGACAAAAAATTGGAGTAAATGTACACACATATAAACTCAGATGCACACATTTAAACTCATAACACATCAATCAGAGCCAAACCCAAAAAATGAATCAGAATCATCATGTTTCAAAGACTCAGCTGACAAACTGCACATGGTATCCGACTATCCAGTCTGACATCTCACAACCTCCCAAGAGATACATAAATTGCTTGATCCCCAATAACTATAAAGACTGAACCACTGCAGCAATAATCCATGGACAAGGACTTAAACCCCCTGTCATAGATAGATAGTTCTCATTCGATCATCAGATGAAATCACTTGAATAACTACATATTTATACAGAGAAAAGCAGTAGCTTTAAACTCATGGTTCAACATACCTGCTAAACTCATTCAAACACTGTAAAATCAATCCTGATTCGTATATATCCAGATACCATAGCTCCTTGAGAATACATCCTGACACCCTAAGCTATTCACCCACCCAGAACATATATGACAAATGGCCTTACGAATCCACACAAGTTATACCTCCTTGGATATGCAAGATGTCATGCACACTCGGCTTGACATACGTAACATACTCTAGAACAATATTCTCAATCTTTTCTAGATCACTTCCAGGAGAAAAAACCACATCCCCACAAGTATTCTGATCCCAACATAAATTAGAGCACTAAGTTTTATATCCAACTAGGGCTGGAAATGAGTCGAGTCGAGTCGAACTCACCTCAGCTCGGCTCGACTCATTAAGAATTGGTTCGAGTTCGAGCTCGAGTTCGACACGAACTTTTTTTTAAGCTCAAACTCGACTCGTTATAAGTTCACGAGCAGTTCGGTTCAACTCGTTAGGTTCATCTCATTAGGTTCAACTCACATGATTCACGGACTTAAAAGCTATTTTTTAATATATATATATATATATATATATATATATATATATATATATATATATATATATATATATATATATATATATATATATATATATATATATATATATATATATATATATATATTAGTATATTTGACATTTTAAATAAATATATTTTTTTAAATAAAATATTAAAATAAAATAAAAGTTATCATATTGAAATTTAACTTTATCTTCGAAATCTACTAATTCAAAACCTATACAACTTTCAAGAGATACATTTGAGAGTTTAATTCAAAAATTACTAAATTGAAGATTAAATTTGTCTAAGATTTGGAGTAAATATTTAAACTTAATCTTAAAGACAATATAATTCTTCTCATATGTAATCGAGTTGACTCATGAACCTAACGAGTCGAACTATGTATAGTTCAAGTTCAGCTCATTTAGTTAACGAACTTAATTTTTTGCTCATACTCAACTCATTTGGTTCATGAACCTAGTTCAACGATTTAATTGTTTAATCGAATTCCGAACTATTTTCGAGTTGGTTCGGTTCATTGCCAACCCTATATTCAACTTATGCATATGAACTAGCACACTGACTACTTTACACCATGATCCAGAGCAGTCTTGACCACTGCCTCCACATCATACTCCAGTATGATTAGATAAAACACTTCTGAATCAAATTGTGAGTATCAGGCATCACAATCGTAATTCAAAGCCATCATGTATGACATAAACTCCTTTACCACTCATTTTGGTTCTTAAGAAACCAACCACATGACTTATTATTTCCATAGTAATCCATATGTTTCCTTAAGATACACAAGAAGGTCTCAGAAGGACACATCAGTAGCTTAGCAGATTATCACAAACACCAGAATATCATAGAGAGAAATAAACTCTCATGTAGCTTCCTTAGAGACATAATATTCAGACATCTTTCCTGACATTATAAATACGATAATTATTCTTAAGCACCTTAAGAAATGATTCCTTCACCAATCAGTCAGACTACAAGCACCAATTCATGGACATAAACTACTTATCCTTTTACTTTCTATCTACTACCCTTTTGCACAGATCCATAAATATCCGGGACAAAACGATTCTTCACCATGACCATTTTCATGACAAAAATCATAAACCATGCTTCATCATAATGAGAAACAACCTATAGAGTATAAAATCCACATAGCTTTACCCCATGAACATAGTCATTGAATCTTAAGTTTTTGCCTTATCTGAAGCTGCACCTTGATAACGCGAAATCATATCGTTTATTTGGCTTGATTTACATGCATTTATTTGTGAATATTGTTAATTTATCTTGATTTATGTTCTATTATACGGTTAATGTACTTTGTTTTGCGGATTGTGGAGAATTTGGATTAAAGAAAGAAAAGAAGAAGAAATGGAAGGAAAAGAGGGAAGAAAAACAGAAAATAACAGAGAAATGGACATTGCGCATGTGACGCTCGTCACAGCATCATCACAGTCGTCACGTACATGACGATCGTCACAGAGTATCACGATCGTCACGACCATCATGGTCGCCACGACTCTATTACGACCGTCATGACTCCAATATCATAATAACGAAATAGCCACGAGCACGTCCAGTTTAACTTCTTCCTGCACTTTCTCCACCAACTTCCCACTACTGGAAGTTACTACCACTTTCTCCATATCTTAGACATGATCTCTGTAAGTTGAGAACCAAATGTCTGCTATAAATAGGCCAGAGATTCACAGAGAAAGGGGGTGGATTCTTCATCCCGAAGTTCTGCCAAAGTTCTATTGAAGTTATTTGTATCGTTACTTTTATTTCCTTTCCTTTTTCCCTTTTTGTTCAGAGCATTTTATTTCTTTCTGCACTTTTACTTCTCGCCAAAGTAGAATTCTGTCGACATTGTGGAGGACTACTCTTCAATCTCAGTACTACTTTCCAGGTTTTTATTAATTGAATTGTTGCTTTATTTTCTGTCATAATGCATATTTTATTATTTTGCTGTTCATGTTTACTTCCGTTTGCATTAATTATCATGTCTAGCTAAATTAGTTTTATCGGTGTGTAATCAAATTAGTAGGACGGGATTCGATAATAATCGGTGTACCTTGCCTTTTTAGAAACAACCTTTCTGGCCGTAGTTTTTAATCTTAATTTCTAAATAAACATTCATCACGACAGCGAGAAATTATTTCCAGTAGTTTTGCCACGAAAGTGGGAAATTCATTA
Organism: Lathyrus sativus; assembly: GCA_963859935.3. Lineage (NCBI taxonomy): Eukaryota > Viridiplantae > Streptophyta > Magnoliopsida > Fabales > Fabaceae > Lathyrus > Lathyrus sativus. The sequence continues at coordinate 738,958,905 of OZ012735.1, read as the reverse complement.
AGGCACGAGCCGGCACGCGAAAGCTGGGGTTCAAACCGGATAGTAAAAACTAGGCATTGATTCTAAACACAGCGAAAGCGCTTTAGAAGAGATTAGAATCTATTTGTTTGCAAAGAGTAGTTTTAACCCTGAATGGGACAGCGAAAGCGTACACTCCACCTTAGAATTATGACTCGAGTCAACAACCATCGTGAGGCAAAGGTCTTTAAACGAGTATTTTCTCCTGAAAAGTATTTGTAAAGAGTAAAAAGCACCAGTGACCTGTCGGATCCCCGACAACTAAGTCCTTGCATACCGATATCCCTCTTACCACTTTTCCTTAAACCAGTTATCTTTATTTTCTTTGCATTTAATCTCATTCGCATTTAACTTTCCAAATTCCATTAGCCTTAGCTTTATGCCGTAATAATAGATAACGGTAGATTGACATTAGTCTCTGTGGGTTCGATAATCTTTTATATTACTTCGATATTTCCGTGCACTTGCGGACGCATCAAGTTTTTGGCGTCGTTGTCGGGGCACTAACAGTCAATATTGTGATTCCGTTGTTACATAGTATAAACTAAAGCACTCGTATCTTAATTACTATGTATAACCCATATTTCCCTTATAACTACCACCCCCAATATATCGAGGAACCACAAGATCCGCTTAAATTTGACCTCGAAATATTATTAGAAGATTTCAATACGACGCATTCTCACCCAAATTCCCTCTACGATGACGACTCCCAATGTTTTGAGGAAACGCAAGATTTCGATACATCCAACCTCGAACTACTACTAGAAGAATTCAATGAGATGTTTACTCACTCTAGGATAGAATCTATAATGGAACTCTTTGTGGAGACACAAACTCTCCAAAACGAAGATTTTAGAAAACAACATCTTCAAATTAATGAAGACCTTAGGCAGATGAACATTATTATCGATTCCCTCACAACTCACAGCGAGGCTTTGGAGACTCAAATCTCCCTGCTTAGACAAACACCTTTAGGACCCGTCCCATAAGGACATGTGAATGTTGTAACAACCGTTAATGAAGAACAATTAGAAAAGCCTAGGGAGAGTGATCATGAGTATGAGGAGATTTTTAGTGAGAAAAGCATAATTATTGAGAAAAATCCATCGACACCACCCGAAAGGGAGGTTGTCGAAGAGGTAGAGAAGGAAGTACCTATTGTTGCTCCTCCCCCCTATACCCCACCTATTTATTTCCCACAATTGGTTGTGGAAGCTAAAGTAGATTCTCAATCCAAAACATATGTGGAGGTATCGGAAAATATCCACACCACTGCATCTTTGCCTAAGGTCCCTCATAGAAAAAGAAAATTCGAGGACCATGAATCTAGGGTCAACATTACCATTAAAAGGGTAAGATTAACTTTTGAGGTGGTGGATGAAATAACTAAGCCCAAATTCGAAAGACTGATATTCAGGATAGATCGAGAACCACCACCACACGTTCCAAACAAGGAACCACCCTACAGAAGAAAGAAACGAAAAGATGAGGGATATGAGCGATGACTTTGATAAGTGGCCATGGAAACCGAAGACTATTTAAAGTTTGATCGAGGAACCATTCTTGGAAGAACCACCATGAGTACTTGCACTCCTTAGCCGTCGAGCTATCGACGTTAAACAAAGCGATGTGTGGGAGGAAACCCACAAGGTCTTTATTTTAATTTGTTTGTTTAAATTTGCAGAAAATAAAGAAATGTATCGCTTGTTATGCTTTAGCTATATCTAGGCGAAAAATCTCTAGATGACGATCTGAGAAGATGAGCTATGCCCACGGACATTCCTACGAGTGTCGCTGCTGGTGGGGACACTGATGATGAGTACTTCCTCTGGAAACGAGCAACATGATGAGCTGGTTCAAGAATTACACAAACGAAGGTATCTCAAAATGCCCGCCGCCGAAGTAGAAGTGATCAACGAAGACAAGGATAGCAAGAGCAGTAACATTCATACAGGTTCTATCTTTCCTTTTCCACCTTTTACTAAAACATTGAGGACAATGTTTGGTTTAAGTGTGGGGGAGGAACTCTATCGCTTTCATTTTATTGCCTTTTAGTTTGATTTATTGTTTCTATATATTTTTAACGTTATGTCAAAGTCTTTGCATGTGTTGTTAAGTCTTTATATGTGGTTTCCACTAGTTATTCAAATTTCCCCATAATTTCAAATTTTCAAAATTTCAACCTCCAACAAATTTTTGCTTCGATTCATGACATGGTACTCTGAGAGTATGTAGGCTGTTCATGCTATGTTAGAAAAACTTGGGAAAGTTTTGATAAAATTGATATCAGTCTGACACCCTTAACCCCCTAAATATGCAAAATCAATTTGAATACCTATTATGCCGAAACCTTAAAGCTCCAGGTTCTTGTAGTAATCCCTAAGTAGTTTATTTAAGCAGTCAACACCATCCTAAACACACTAAGTAAGAAACCGATGCAAATAAGTGTATGATCTCTAGTTAAAATGTGAAATCAAGAAAGAAAAAAAATTATGAATAAAAAGACATGTTCCTTCTAAGTTAGGTGCTCCTCACCCGATCACTTAGCCCAACGGTATAAAATCTTAAAGTTCAATTGATGCTTAAGCATATTTGCAGTGAATAAGGAAATAACAATGAGATCATAGTCACTAACATGTTTACTTGCCATGAATGTGTATGGATAACGGGCTTAATGTGATTGCACTAGAATGAAATGGGGTGGAAGAGAGCATGAGATATAGGTTGAGTTATAATGGCATGATTCCGGTTGGTTTACATAAGTAGGGAGTTTTTGAAATTGTGTCGTTATGATATCCTTGGTATTAATATTTAGTACCTATCGATCTAATATTATCCTAGAAGCCATGTATGATTAGAGTCTCGTCGTGTCTTTGTTTCGAACTATGCTTATTTCTTTTTACTGTGTTGGATGATTGCTGGAGGACAAACAATGGTTTAAGTGTGGGGGTGTTTGATAACGCGAAATCATATCGTTTATTTGGCTTGATTTACATGCATTTATTTGTGACTATTGTTAATTTATCTTGATTTATGTTCTATTATACGGTTAATGTACTTTGTTTTGCGGATTATGGAGAATTTGGATTAAAGAAAGAAAAGAAGAAGAAATGGAAGGAAAAGAGAGAAGAAAAATAGAAAATAACAGAGAAATGGACATTGCGCGTGTGACGCTCGTCACAGCATCATCACAGTCGTCACGTACATGACGATCGTCACAGAGTATCACGATCGTCACGACCATCATGGTCGCCACGACTCTATTACGACCGTCATGACTCCAATATCATAATAACGAAATAGCCACGAGCACGTCCAGTTTAACTTCTTCCTGCACTTTCTCCACCAACTTCCCACTACTGGAAGTTACTACGACTTTCTCCATATCTTAGACATGATCTTTGGAAGTTGAGAACCAAATGTCTGCTATAAATAGGCCAGAGATTCACAGAGAAAGGGGGTGGATTCTTCATCCCGAAGTTTTGCCAAAGTTCTATTGAAGTTATTTGTATCGTTACTTTTATTTCCTTTCCTTTTTCCCTTTTTGTTCAGAGCATTTTATTTCTTTCTGCACTTTTACTTCTCGCCAAAGTAGAATCCTGCCGACATTGTGGAGGACTACTCTTCAATCTCAGTACTACTTTCCAGGTTTTTATTAATTGAATTGTTGCTTTATTTTCTGTCATAATGCATGTTTTATTATTTTGGTGTTCATGTTTACTTCCGTTTGCATTAATTATCATGTCTAGCTAAATTAGTTTTATCGGTATGTAATCGAATTAGTAGGACGGGATTCGATAATAACCGGTGTACCTTGCCTTTTTACAAACAACCTTTCTGGCCGTAGTTTTTAATCTTAATTTCTAAATAAACATTCGTCACGACAGCGAGAAATTATTTACAGTAGTTTTGCCACGAAAGTGGGAAATTCATTAAGGCACGAGCCGACACGCGAAAGCTGGGGTTCAAACCGGATAGTAAAAACTAGGCATTGATTCTAAACACAGCGAAAGCGCTTTAAAAGAGATCAGAATCTATTTGTTTTCAAAGAGTAGTTTTAACCCCGAATGGGACAGCGAAAGCGTACATTCCGCCTTAGAATTATGACCCGAGTCAACAACCATCGTGAGGCAAAGGTCTTTAAACGAGTATTTTCTCCTGAAAAGTATTTGCAAAGAGTAAAAAGCATCAGTGACCTGTCGGATCCCCGACAACTAAGTCCTTGCATACTGATATCCCTCTTACCGCTTTTCCTTAAACCAATTATCTTTATTTTCTTTGCATTTAATCTCATTCGCATTAAATTTACAAATTCCATTAGCCTTAGCTTTACGCCGTAACAATAGATAACAGTAGATTGACATTGGTTCTGTGGGTTCGACAATCTTTTATATTACTTCGATATTTCCGTGCACTTGCAGACACATCACACCTTCAGGAGTGACACTTTTGACATCACCAATTAAAAGGATAATCAATTAAATACTTGCTAAGGCCACAAGTAAAAATTGATTTTAAATCCCCAATTTGAGACACACAAATATTCTACAAAGAAAAATAAATTCTCCCAGACAATAACCAATGTTGTTTCCTAGGTCATTCATAAGAAGCAAGCACAGTCCTATTTCAAACCAACAGCCTCACAAAGCCAGACCCATAGTCACATTGTCAAGTTAAAAAGGAACACCAGACAACACAGTGTCAAGACATCTTTTCTGACATTACGACCTCACCAGTAGTCCAAGAACACAAGCTTACTTGAGAATCAGTAAACTTTGTACAGGCTACACCAATGCAGCTACACATCAAACAGGTACACAACTCCCCCTGTCATGCATAATCAGCACTCCCCCTAAAATAGAAAACCAAAACACATGAAGACTCACTTCAACATCTTCATATTCACACACTGAAAACACATGCAACTCTACACCCCTTGTTTCACACACCACACTAGAACCAAACCTAATAGCAGAGGTAGTCACAGGATAGACAGAACTATGTGGAAGATCACTCAAATTCAACTTTGAAATACTAGAAAAATACCCAAGATGTCAGGGTGAATGTCCTAGACATGTTTCCTTGACTTCCATATGCACAAAATCAGAGCTGATGGTGTCTTCATCTTCATCTTCACCAGTCATACAAATACAAGACAAAACACTTGGATAAAGGCCCAAAATTTTCCAAAGAGGGAGATTGTTTGTTCCATTTTCTATGATTGGCTAAATTTTGGTAAAACATGATTCTACACTGATGTTAAGTAAGGTGTTATAACATCTTTATCAACTGTTATGACAGTACTACTGTCATGTGTTTCAGATAGATGTCGAAGACAGATGTCATGACATCTTGGTTTGATACAGCAGGTGCTGCTATTTTATATCTCTTGACAGATGTGTTTTGGTTTAATGATATCCTCTTGGATATACCTCATCATTATGCGCAGGTCCAGGAGATTTACTAGGAACAAAGTGCAGATTTAATTAGATTTCGTAAAAAGGATCTTTGAGACTTTTTAGGAAACTATAAAATATTTGTTCCTATTTTTATGGAGAAGATTCCGCAGAAGATTTACAATGAGAAGATTTGGATTTTGATTTGATTTGATTTGATCAAATATGAGTTGGTTTTAATAATGAGAATATTTGGAATTTGATTTGATTTGATTTGATCAAATATGAGTTAGTTTTAATTATGAGAAGATTTGGAGTTTGGTTTGATTTGATTTGATCAAATCTAAATTGGTTTTAATCATGAATAGATTTGAAGAATTATCTTATGAAAAGATTTGAAGAATTATTTGATTTGATTTTATCAAATATGAGGAAGAATTTTCTAAAGTCCAAGCCCATATTAGAAAAGTATACAAATAAGGACTTGCTAGACCTAAAGAGAACAAAAATTTCACAACAAGAAAGTCGTGGGTGCAAAATAAGGGTTTAGGGTTTTGAGAGTCTCTTGTGTGTGACTTTGTAAGTCACCCTTTGTATGTTTTGATGCATCGTGGTAGACATATTTAGGTTGTGTATTGTTCTTGATTGAAGCTGTTAAGCAAGATCAAGTATTGTCTTTGAAGAGTGTCTTCTAAAGCTTATTCATTTGTTGTCATCACTGCTGTAATTAAGGGGGAGTAAGAAGTGTCTCATATCTAGGAGTGTCCTAGGTAGAAGTTGCACTGGTAGGGATTACGTGAGGGGTTGTAAACGAGGGAGTTTATCTCTAAATTGATACTACTGATAGTGAATTTCCTTTCTGGCTTGGTAGCCCCCAGATGTAGGTGATGTTGCACTGAACTGGGTTAACAATTCATTGTGTTATTTATCTTTCTGCATTTAAAATTCTTCTCAATTTAAATGGTTATATAAATTGTTCTATCAGCCTGCAGATGTTACAACATATGTCATGACACTGTTAATTCTTAAAGTAAATCAAAATGCTCGTGTTTTATCCTTGTTTTATTTTAAGCAGAGATCAATTCTCCACATCTATTAGGACATCTGAGATTTGCATACCAGAATTTCAAATGGAACTATCTCAATTGAAAATATTTTGTTATTTCTGAGTGTCGTAAATGGAGGAACCCTCGCGCCTATGTCTTACGTGACCCGATGATGGAAATCCCGTCTATACCAACTAATACTTATATGTCTTGGTACAGACAGGTTGTAATTGGGTTTGTCTCCACGAAAAACCACTTACACATAAGAAGCTTCAATGCTAACCCACGAGGAAATTATTAGACCTGTTACTCACAACCCTCTACCCAACAAAGTTACCAACCCATAAACATACAAATCCATTATCCAAACATCTAAAACAATACCAAGAGCGTCCCTCATACCATCTCTAATAAAATTACTGTTATGAAGCACTCAAAATGCATATGTCCCCAACACAACATCAAGATATAGCCAAAGCGCCCATTGTACCATAGCCAAAACGCTCAAACATCGTACCATAGCCAAAACTCTCAAACATCACACCATAGCCAACACACACAAACATCACAAAAACATTATGACTTTCAAACCACACTAACATTTCAACCTTTCACCAATGAATCCTTCACACCAATGTCCCCCTTCAATCTTCCAGGCTAAACACCAATGACCCCTTCATCACATTCCAACTACTCTGACATGAGTCACGAACTCAGTTTCAACACATAAGACTTCTTAGAAATGCAAGAAATTTATAGGGATTCTGTTGGGAATGTTCCTAAGACCTGAAATCCCCAAACACCTGAAGTGAATCAACAACGAGGGCAACGAGTAAAGGTAGCTAGGGGATGTGGAACCGGTGGCCGGTATGACCAACCCGATCGTCATCATTAATTTATGTAATATTATTTTTAATTAAATATTAATGTTAATTATCTATGCTTGAAATTTTATGATTACACAATTTCTTCAAACCAATTGGCGACACCTTTCAAATTTAACACACTATCTCCAATTGGATTAGAGATACCATATGGTGTCTCCAATCCAATTGGCGCCTCCTTTTACAGCTTGAGAGTTGTTGCCAATTATCTTAGAGACAACACTTAATCTTTTCACAAACTGGGGTGCTTTGGGAAATAAATTAAAAATTGGGTTACTTTGAGATTTCATTTTTAAATGTGGGTTATTTGAGTAAAAATTTCATTGATTCTCATGAAATATAATAATTTGGTGACACATGATTCTAGTTTATTCTTTAGCTAATGTGAAATATATAATGGCCAAAGTTGTATAGTAAGACATTGTAGTTAATCGGTATGTATCTATAATCTATAACATATATAAAGGCAATACTTGGTTTTTGGTGTAGCTTTTTTTTATACCAATTTTACCCTTATTTTAAAATATATAACTTACACAATAACTTCTATTGAATTACTACTATCATCTTTCATATAACTCCCTACTAATAACTTACTACATAACTTCCATGTAAAATTAATATTAAATAAAAATATATCATTTATATTTATGTGTCTGTGCAATAAAAAAGCGGACAGACAGGCACGCGAGTGCCCGTCTGGACGCTAGTAATGATAATAATAATCTATAACATATATAAAGGCAATACTTGGTTTTTGGTGTAGCTTTTTTTTTTTTTTTTTTTTTTTTTTACCAATTTTATCCTTATTTTAAAATATATAACTTACACAATAACTTCCATTAAATTACTACTATCATCTTTCATATAACTTCCTACTAATAACTTACTACATAACTTCCATGTAACATTAATATTAAATAAAAATATATCATTTATATTTATATATGTGTGCAATAAAAAAGCGGACAAATGTCCGTCTGGACGCTAATAATAATAATAATAATAATAATAATAATAATAATAATAATATATTATTATTATTATTATTATTATTATTATTATAATAAACACATATTATTATTATTATTATTATTATTATTATTATTATTATAATAAACACATATTATTATTATTATTATATTATATATTATTATAATAACTGGAATAATAATAATAATAATTATTATTATTATTATGTTACACGATTTTCCGTATTACACTTAAGTATGTTGTACCTTACAGTGTTCTATAATTCTCTCAAGTACATTATACTTTACACCATTCCTTATTTATTCTATCTCCGATCAATTTTTCCTTATGTGTGTGACCCTATAAGTTCTCATGACGTTGACAATTATATCAAATCAGACATTTAATATAATAAGCGGTGAGCGGTATCTAACAACACATTACTACTATCCAAATCACAAAAATGTCACGTGATCTGACAAAACTTATTTTTTGTGATAATATTCTTGGGTAGGTGGGCACAGAGTGATAGTGAGGTCGAACTCTTGAGTATTGATCCAATGTAATTTATCATAAGAGAAAATGTAGTATTCAAATAGGCAATTTAAGTAGTTAGGATCCGAAAATATGATCCGAATCATATTAATTAATAGTGTAATTAATTGATCCTAATGTAGGATAGAAAATTATTCTACTTAATATTGACTCTAAAAATGATAATATATCGAAATTGATTACATGATAGACCTTTCTACCATGCTACATTAAGTGTAATACGGAAAATCGTGTTAAATATCCTAAATAGTGCCATAATTAATTAATTAATATGTATAGATAAAAGGTTATGGCTATCAGGTTAATCCTGTATGGCTAACCATATTAATAGTGGATGTACATAATATTGTACATGCATTAGACATTCACACTAGACTTCTTAGCATATATTTTGTACAAAATAGTTGTATTCGAAAATATTGACTAATCTATGTGTACATTTTTGGATCTCGATTATGTTGCTATCTTTCTACCATATGTCTAATGTTAATATAGGATTATGTTAATATGGTTATATGACAAATAGCTATATCAACACTTCATCATTATCGAATGAAAATTAGTGGAGGGAAATATGATAGTGTCTAAGCTATTATATGTAGACACTACCATGATACATAGGGTCATGACAGTGTATGAATAGTGGAGGCATTATCATATTAATATCATGGTAGTGATAATAGCTATATCGTCCAAACTAATCATGGTATTGTCATAGCATATTAACCTATAATATTAATCTATACCATGATATCGAGACACTATTTGATAGGTTAATTTCATATGACCTATTCATAATTTATAAGCATGAAATTAGGTATTCTAGATTACATATAAGGGTAATGTTAACTTGTGCCCTTGGGCACATGTTAAGAAAATCATTTAAAACGATTAAAAATTAATTTTATATTTTAATTAAAGTTTATACACAATTTCCAAGACCTAATCATAACTATCCATATAGTAATATGCGTAAATGTATATAATATTGATAGGTATTATTTAAGTATGATAGGTATTATATTTATGGTTCTAGTACCTATCATATTCCATTCATGAATAGGTCATTATGTACAGTGAGGGTATTTGTCATATATGTACCTATAATGATTCCTTATTAATCTATATGTATAGGTATTAATCTAGCATATAAGCATATATGACCTCTATACACGTATGCCTATTTCCCTTAATACCACTAAGCTATAATGATTCCTATCATGTGTTAATCTATGATAATCCTAGTGGAATCATTGATTATATTTATTGCTATATATACAATAAGCCTATGATGTATGTATAGCTTACTATACATACATCATATTATTGGTGGTATTATAGCTCACTAATATATTACCTCATTATAGCTATCCATATAGTAATATGCCTAAATGTATTAAGCTATGACAATAAATGCATATGGTATTGTTTTGGACTATCATATCATATTTAATCTATATTGGTATAGATTATCTCAAATAATAATCTATAACCATATCGAGTAAGACATTATCTGTATGGAATCCCGATATAACCATGATTAATATGTAATATAAATATATCGAGATGCAATATGGTGGATCCATCCGTATAGATCATAAGCTATTAACAAATTATGCATCTCGATAAATGGTAATCATACCCATTTATATCAGGCACTATTTTAATCAATATTTCGAAAGATATCCTGGATCATTAACTAATATGATCCACCATATTGCGTTTAGTTACATTATTAATATTTTCATCTATAACAATATATAAAGGTAAAACATTATTTTGGTGTAGCATTTTTTTTCTTCCAAAGCTATCATTTGCTATATTGAAAATTGTAACTGCATACCATTTTGTAATTTATAGCTACTTAAAAGTTGAAAAAAATAATATAACTGCAACTATCTCTCCACAATATTCTCTCCACGGTTACTAACCAAATTTTCATCAAACAGCGTTGCGGAGGCCTTAGTTATGCATGACAATAATACAGACAAGGCATTGGCACATTTCCTTAATGCCTCATCGTGAAACCTCATGACATATCTGTTGTAGGTATCATTTGTCTATAACAAATGTGTTCCTTTTGTATAATGAAAAATTCTAAGTAATTGTCAAACATAGGTATCATTGTAAAATGTGTTCCTTTTGTATAATGAAAAATTCTAAGTAATTGTCAAACATAGGTATCAGTGTAACAGGTTATTCAAAAATGTGTTCCTTTTGTATAATGAAAAATTCTAAGTAATTGTCAAACATAGGTATCATTGTTGGGTAATTGTGAATTGCATTATGTCATATCGTATCTATAGTACACGACACATTAATTTTTGTACACGACCCATTCATTTTTGTATTATAATTTTTTTTAAATATTACATTTAATTTTACAGATAAAGTAATATAATGAAAAATATCCGTAGTCAAGATTTAAGAGAGCGTCAAAGGGAAATACGAGCACAAAATGCAAGAGATAGAAGACAACGGATGAGTGTTGAGCAAAGACAACAAGAATTAGTTAGAAGGCGTTCGAATTACAGACAAAATAAAGACAAAGGGAAACAAGTTCAAACATATAATACTTCTAATGTGAGAACCATAATATAATTATGGTCACTATATTTGATTTCATCTATATGGTGATCATGTCAAATTATTATAGATGAACTAATTATAATCACCGACTATTATTTAGATATAAACTTTTTTTAAAATACATAAATAGAAATACAAATTACACAACTTAGACGATAAAAATATAACATAATAATAAATAAAAAAATATCTTCTTCAACCTCCGAAATTATATAAAGTTCTTCCTTGTCTCTTAAGAGTATACACAACATCCATGGCAGTCACAACCTTTCTTCTTACATGATTAGTATATGAAGCAGCATCATGAATAATTTTTGTCAAGAAAACCTTAAAAAATAACATAGTTTCTTCATAGATCAAACCACTTATCCTCTTGACAACTCCTCTCCTAACCAATATACGAATCGATGGCTTTATAACTCCCCAAATATTGTCGCGTAGAATCATCATGTGCCTATTTGCTCTTCCCTTTTCGAGCCCCTTAATACCCTTTCCACAACTTGCCATTTTTGTAAGAAATTTTGAGAAACTTTTTATTCTTTTGTATTTTGAATGTAAAAAAGTAGAAGATGAAAGAGATATTTATATATCATTCTGAGCGGGAAATGAGGAAATTTCTTATCCTCTATCGTTGAATTTAAAGTAATAGACTGTTTAGATTTAACTGAGATTTTTCAAAATTTTAAAATTATTTTATAATTTATTTTAAATTTTTTTTAAAATAAAATAAAATATTGGTTAATCATATTTTCAAAAACTGCGTTTTAAGAACTCCAATGAATTTTTTTAGGCAATTATAATTCACTTTTTTAAGTATATAATTTATCAAAACTTAGAGTATACGGACTTTATAATCATTATCATTCAGTTTTATTAAGAAAATAGTTTGGATCAATTTAGTCATAAATAAAATACATTATAAATCTTCAAAATTAAATCAATTAATATATAATTAAATATAATAATATTAGTTGAATACGGAAGTTGTTATATGCTTCTATTTCATTCAATAATGGGATTAGTGAGTTATAAAGCAGTTAATTATTTTTAGAAGTTACTACAACTTTTTTTTTATTATTATTTCTTATTTAATTAATTTAATTAAATACGGAAGTTGTTATATGCTTCTATTTCATTTAGTAGTGTGATTAATGAGTTATAAAACAGTTAATTATTTTTAGAAGTTACTACCACTTTTTTTATTATCATTTCTTATTTAATTAATAAATTATTTGTTACTAAAGATGAGGAATAATAACTTACTAATCTATCAATAAAAAAATAGTGTAAAAGAATCAATTTATTAGAAATAAAATTGGAAGTAAAAAAGGTACACCAAAATTATTTAACGTTAATAAAATCCGAACCGATCATCAAAATTATATAATAAATTTGAAACAATCACATTTACAACTAATTATAGAAGTTTAATCATATTAAAGATTATTATATTAACTACCTAATATACTTATATAAGATATAATACATATTAATAGAGTATCATATAAATTACTAATCTTCCTTGAAGTATATAATAATCTATTATGACATACTTATGATAATTTACTTATATAACCTATCCGTGAATTACTATTTTAAAATTACTATTAATAAGTAATTTTAAAATTACTATTAATAATTTACTTATGACATACTTATGATAATGTACTTATATAACCTATCAGTGAATTACTATTTTAAAATTACTATTAATAAGTGGATTCTTATATGTCTTGCTACACGCATAATTTTGTGTCCAAGATTATTTTATATAAATTGCTAATTAGGATTATAGGAACACGGATAATAATTACATGTGAGGAAACTTTAATTATATTTATTATCCAAGCAGACTATTTTATTTGTATAATACTTGTATTTCAAGTATATGAACTAATTATAATAGGGATTCATGAGACAATAATTAAAATATAAAACAAAATAATCATATTACTGCATAGATATCTAAATTGTACAAATATATTATAGAAGTTATAATAATAATAATAATTTGACATGAAAAATTGACACTTATAGTCATATTTTTAATACATCATGATAACTGCTGTATATTTTAAATCCACTTTTTACTTATAATTTATATTTTTAAAATTAAAATAAATATAAAATATTATAGGATAAATAATAGTTTTATAAAGTTTGCAGTTAACAAAAGAGTTAAAAAAACCAACACTCATAGTTATAATAAACTGTTGGCGGTTAATAAACCTTTGTGTAACCGCCGTTGTGGACAAAAAATTAAAAATAAAAATAAAAATTGAAAAGGATAAATTTAGAAGAAAAAAAAGCTACACCAAAACAATCTATTGCTTTTATATATTGTTATAGATGAACTAATTATAATAGGGATTCACCAGACAATAATTAAAACATAAAACAAAATAACTATATTATTGCGTAGATATCTAAATTGTACAAATATATTATAGAAGTTATAATAATAATAATAATTTGACATGAAAAATTGGCACTTATAGTCATATTTTTAATACATTATGATAACTGCTGTATATTTTAAATCCACTTTTTACTTATAATTTATATTTTTAAAATTAAAATAAATATAAAATATTATAGGATAAATAATGTTTTAAAAAGTTTGCAGTTAACAAAAGAGTTTAAAAAAAACCAACACTCATAGTTATAATAAACTGTTGGCGGTTAATAAACCTTTGTGTAACCGCCGTTGTGGAAAAAAAAATAAAAAATAAAATAAAAATTGAAAAGGATAAATTTGGAAGAAAAAAAAGCTACACCAAAACAATCTATTGCCTTTATATATTGTTATAGATATAATAATAATAATAAGTTGACATGAAAAATTGACACTTATAGTCATATTTTTAATACATTATGATAACTGCTGTATATTTTAAATCCACTTTTTACTTATAATTTATATTTTTAAAATTAAAATAAATATAAAATATTATAGGATAAATAATGTTTTAAAAAGTTTGCAGCTAACAAAAGAGTTTAAAAAAACCAACACTCATAGTTATAATAAACGGTTGGCGGTTAATAAACCTTTGTGTAACCGCCGTTGTGAAAAAAAAATTAAAAATTAAAATAAAAATTGAAAAGGATAAATTTGAAAGAAAAAAAAAGCTACACCAAAACAATCTATTGCCTTTATATAGTGTTATTATAGATGAACTAATTATAATAGGGATTCACCAGACAATAATTAAAATATAAAACAAAATAACTATATTATTGGTAGATATCTAAATTGTACAAATATATTATAGAAGTTATAATAATAATAATAATTTGACATGAAAAATTGACAGTTATAGTCATATTTTTAATACATCATGATAACTGCTGTATATTTTAAATCCACTTTTTACTTATAATTTATATTTTTAAAATTAAAATAAATATAAAATATTATAGGATAAATAATTGTTTTATAAAGTTTGCAATTAACAAAAGAGTTAAAAAAAACCAACACTCATAGTTATAATAAACTGTTGGCGGTTAATAAACCTTTGTGTAACCGCCGTTGTGGAAAAAAAATTAAAAATAAAAATAAAAATTAAAAAGGATAAATTTGGAAGAAAAAAAAGCTACACCAAAACAATCTATTGCCTTTATATATTGTTTTAGATATAGCATATTGTACTAGGCTTATATATTGGCTTTATATATTGTTAAATATTTATGTGAATGTACTTACAGTCTACTATTTTTAAACCCTAAAAATATATATATTAATATCTATGTTTTATGTCATAACCAAATTATAAATACTCTCTCTTTAGGTGAAATGATATATCATTTTCGTCTAATAGCCACACAAAAATTCAAAAATTGATTGCTAAATTCGTCTTTAATTAAACCAAAAATAATAACATAATACTTTTTGAAGAACTAATAGATCAATAAGGATTTTTTTTTTTAAAGTTAATGAACCAAAATAAATTTTAAAATTAAATGTATGATTAAAAAAATATTAAATATTTCATTTAAAATAGAAAAAAATATATTATATAGAGAGATATTTATTTGTAGTTTTTTAAAGCTTAATAGCGCATTGATAAAAGGATGTATGAATAATTAATTCAAATCTTTACCAGATTAAAAAAAATACTACTATATTACATTAATTACTCTTAATTTCACTATTATTTTTCTCTAAAAAAATTCTAATACGAGAGTCTTACATTTTTTATTTAATACGCAAAACAATGGCAAGAAAAAGAAACTTCTCAGAATAAAGATTTAATGTTCGGTCTTCCTATTAAAGAACGTTATTGATTACACAGTATAAATAGTATTTTGTATTATTCGGTTATTTAATATAATTTAGAATAACTTTGTTTATCATTTTCAAAATATAGTAATATTATTAGCATGTTTAGACAACATATTTTTTTATCTAAATTTTATTTAATTTGGTATGTTTAAAATAATAGTAGCATTAATATATAGTTAATCCACTAAAGTATTTTTAGTATATATACATTTATCATCTTGATTTTAAGACTGCTTGAGGGTGTTGTACCCTAAAATTTGCTCAACCTTTTTCTTTACCTGGTTTATGTTTCATTACATGGTTCTAGCATTTGCATTGCATATCATGTTTCATTGCACAGGGGATCAAGTGATTGTGTATATCAAGAGAAGCCTTCTCAGGGGTTTGAGCCTAAGCAAGGGGTGTCACTCAAGCTTAATTGGTCATCAGGACATCTGGAAGTGGTCAACAGTCTTGTGAAAGGATTGATGGATGTGTATGGGTCAGCTCCTAACTTGGAGGCCAACTGAAGAGCATCAGGGGATTTGTGAATGCATGATTATGGGTATGAGATGTTGAGAGAGCTCATGGAGTGCTTTGAGAGTCATTTGGAGTTTATTCAAGTTGTTGTGTGAAGTGGAACAAGCCCTAGGCAAGAGTGTGGCATCTATGGTTTTCATCTGGTAAATACCCAGTTAACTGTGAAATTGAAGGAGGTTACAACTCAATTCCAAGTCTCTATGGTCATGGTATGTTGTGTTGAGAGGTCTAATATATCATTTCAAGATCAATTCATCAAGGATCAAATGTGTGAGAAGTTACTAAATTAGGGTTCTCAGGGTAAAATTCCCTATTTAGTGCCTGACTTCAAGACCACCTACCTCAATATACAAGTTTCATCTCAACTTTTAACCAACATGGAACTTGTAGATCATGTTCTTAGCTTTAATTTGAGTACTAGAAGTCCTTGGTTGGATTTATAGAACTCAAGTTATGATCCAGACAAGTTACAGGTCATCAGATGAATGTGAATTTTATCTGTGAAAGTCAACCAACTTCCATGCAACTTTTGACCTAGAAGGAAGTTTTTCCTCAACTTCAAGTGAATATCAAAGTTGTTCCTTATGATCTCAGCTTTCCAAAAAGTCCTAGAAGTCCTCAATCTGATTTGTAGAACTCAAGTTATGAGTTTGGCAAGGCAAGGGTATTTTGGGAAAGTAAGATTATAGGTCATAAAATTATAGGTCCATTTCACCAACTTGCACACTTCAAATGGAATTTTTTCCAACATGAAACTTTCTCCAAACATTGAGAAGTCATGAATGGAGCTTAGATTAAAGATTAGATGTTTGACTTTTTCATAAAGAAGACTTAAAATGAGAAAAACATATTTAATTGATTTTGAACTTTCTCATGGCAAATTTGTGCATTTTCTGTTTGCAAACAATGATTCAAAGACATTGCCATTTTTACATTGGAAATTTGGGGTCTCTAAATTGGCCATTTTCATGGTTTCTTCCTCTTGAAGTAACAAAATGGAAATCAACCCTAAGATCAAAACCAAGCCTTAAATCTTAGCCCTTTGATCAACTCAGGTGATTTGGAGTGGATTTGAATCAAAATTCAAGCTGGTGTAGTGGAAAAGCATGCGTGTAGCAACTTGAAAAAGTAAGAAAAAATGAATTTGCAATTGGGCTTTGTGGCTTAAATTGAAGCTCCATTTCCATCCAAACCCAACATATATAACATCAGAAACATTCCTAGACCTAGAGGATTCGTGTTGGTGAAGGTTGTGCAAAAATAGCAAGTGAAAAAAGAGAGAGCAATTTGAAAATCGTTTTCTGACCTACACACAATCTCAAGCAAAATTAAGTTAACCAAGAGCTTCCTCAAGGCATTTGGAACAGTTATGGGTGGTTTGTTCAGAGTTGCAGCTCAAGATAAGACCTAGTGGAGGTGCTCCACTAGGTAAATTCAAAATCACCATAACTCTCGTTTTAAGCTTTCATTCTGCAGCATTATTGCATACTTGAGACATAGGAGCAATGTAGATTATTAAACACTAAAAAGAACTGGCATTGGTTGTGATTGTTGGATGATGCTCATTTATGTTTGGATCTGGTTTGGCTTATTTGTGCACGATTTCGCTTGTTTGATGCTTGATCTGTGATGTGCGCGAGCTCTAGATGATGTTAGAACTAAATAATTTGAGTTTTGATGAACTTTTAGTTTGATGCATATTTTTGTTTTGTTTCGGTTTGGACTCATCTTGCGTTATTAATGATTTTTGATGGTGGAAATGAGATCCTCATGATCTCTAGATGGATTTGGACGTAAAGTTTGTAAAAAACGGTTGAGTTTTGAGAAAGCTATGTTGTTGTTGCAACCTGCGGTGGCCGGAGCTGTTCCCCCACCATCTAGTGTGTTTTACGTTTCAAGGTGAAGAAGACGAGTCCATAGCCACACGATCTGGCTTGACTCTTTGACTATGTATGCTCATCCAACGTGTGAGAGTGATCCTCAGCCTATTTGACCATTGACTGCCTGCGTGTCCTCGTGTAGAGCGCAGGATGTGTTTACTTTTGAAACCAATGTTCAGGATTAAGACCTTTGGTGGTCCTTAGTCAACCGTGTCACACACAACTACCAGACTTTATTTTGATTGTTTTTGTTTCTGATTGGGCTTATTGCACGCTGTGCTATTCAGACCCCCCCCCCTTTGGCCCAATCCAACGTTTCCAACTTGCTTTAGTTGCTATCTGTCACGCCCTTTTTCTCATTTTATTTTTATTTTCATTTGTTTTTATTTTATTTTTTGTTTACACTTTTAATTAATTAAAATAGCTCCAATATGTGAATAATTCACCAAAAATATTTTTTTATCAACTTTGAAAAAACTCAAAACACTTCTTCTTTAAAAGACTTCAAACAAACAATTCAAACCCTTTTGTCCCTCGGGACCCTTAATCAGGAAAACTTTTTTCATAAGCAAGAGTGTTGTTAACTTTCAGTGTCTATCGCAAACGGTAACACCTAAGTCTTCAAGGGTCGAGCTGCATACACCAACTGCTAGAACTGTCTGTTAACCCTACTCGGGTAAAATCTTTGAACAACCTGTGTTCTCTTTGGCCCAAACTACGTTTGCTCTGATTTCTCGTACCAAACGAGGATATGTAGGCATAAGACGCGATGTCTTAGCGAGCAACCTTCCCCCTTCTTTAGCCGTAGTTAGCCGAACTACGTTGACTCTGACTTTCCCATTGCACGAGGGAATACGTAGGCATAGAGCGGCGATGCTCTATCGAGTCAGTTCTCTTTTCTTTTTCTTTTGTCCATAAGCTTTTAGCGTAGATAGTTTAACACCCTTTGGATAGCAAACAAGTGTGGATCTCGTCGAGTACGACGGACGTGAGGGGTGCTCATACCTTCCCCTTGCGTAACCGACTTCCGAACCTAAGACTTGGTTGCGACGACCTCGTCTTTTCCCGTTTTCGTCAGATTTTTCTCGATCGTTTCCTTTCCCTCCTTTGGAATAAATAACGATAGGTGGCGACTCTGTTAGTCATTGTCGGCATCTCTTTTTCGTAGTAACGACAGCTGGCGACAGAAATATCCCCTATGCGAGTCAATTCTAGCTTACTATACATATAGCATGTACCTGCCTAATTAGGTATCAATATAACCTCATGACAATAATATGATGTATAGTGGAATACCCAATGATTATCATCATAGTGTATACATATACATATATGACAATAGGCTAGTGGATGTACCTGCTAAAAATCCCTATATGCTTAAATGTACAAGATATATCATAGCCTAGTGATACGCATAGGAATCATTATATCATACTTAATACTTATATGCTTCATGACAATACCCTCTCATGAAATTAGGTATTCTAGTACCTTAATACATATTGCTTATATTAACACCAATGATATTTTAATGGTAGAATCTATTTTTATACATTTTATTCCTTAAATAAAATATATTTTTTATTTGAGTAATAAATGATGATTATTCAATATCCAAAAAGATACACTATTAATGGTTATTATTATTATTCAACACAAATAGCATGAGTAAAATCCTCCACAACTTACACAAAAAAACCAAACACCTCCACCAACCACCAAACGCCCAAACTCACATCACATCACCTTCTTTCTTATTATTTCTCTATTTTTTTTTAGAATTGTTATTATTGGTTTATATTATATATTATATATAGCATTTCTAAATAATAAATGCCTCAAATCACTCTTCAAAACTTTACAAAACCCCAATCATAGAAACAGAGCAAATTCATTCATTCAACAAAAAACAGAGCAAAAAAAACACACACAAAAAACAGAAAAAAACAGAGCAGAAAACAGAGCATCCATGGCTTCTTCAGCTTCTACCAAATCAATCTTCCCTTCACCTTTGATGTCTTCTTCATCATCTTCAGAATCAAGATCTTCAAAAATCTCCAATCTCTCATTCCTAAGCCCCAAAAACATTAACAACATTAAACTTTCATGTCAAAAACGTTATTTTGTGGTCAACAGTGTTCTAAAAACCGTTGAACAAACAAAACAAACAACACAAACCATTTCCAACAACAACAACAACGTTGGAAATGAAAAACCAACGATCTTGGTCTCCGAGAAGCTCGGAGAAGCAGGTTTACAAGTGTTGAGAAAACTAGGAAACGTGGTATGTGCTTATGACATTTCACCTGAAGAGCTCTGCGCGAAGATCTCAACCTGTGATGCTTTGATTGTGAGAAGTGGTACGAAAGTTACGAGGAAGGTGTTTGAAGCTGCTAAAGGAAAGTTGAAAGTCGTTGGTAGAGCTGGTGTTGGGATTGATAATGTGGATCTACAAGCTGCTACTGAATATGGTTGTCTTGTTGTGAATGCTCCTACTGCTAATACTATTGCTGCTGCAGAACATGGAATTGCACTCCTTGCTGCCATGGCTCGTAATGTTGCTCAGGCTGATGCTTCCCTCAAAGCCGGTATGGTACATGTTTTCGATCGAGATCAAGTGTATGTTTGATTTTCCAGATGGTTTGTTGAAATCACCTGAGCCGCTCTGGTTGCAGATCAGAGAGGCTCAGAGCAATTTCAACAAGAAACCAAACATGTACTAGTAGTTTCTAGATCTATGTTTCTATATATGCATAATTTAATACTATAGTTCTTGAGTTCGCAATTGAGTTGTGTCCGCGACGTGATTTTGATAGATTGCTTGCTTGAGATATACTACACTCACGTGATCTTTGATATTGTTATGTTGGACATTTTGTCTGGGTCGGGACTTCATAGTTGTATGCTTGAGTTTATTTGAGATCGGGCGAATGATAATAGTTAGTTGATAAATTTTGCAGGAAAATGGCTAAGAAGCAAGTATGTGGGAGTATCAATGGTTGGAAAAACATTAGCAGTGATGGGATTTGGAAAAGTTGGATCTGAAGTTGCGAGACGTGCAAAAGGTTTAGGAATGAATGTGATAGCACATGATCCTTATGCTCCAGCTGATAGAGCACGTGCTGTTGGTGTTGAATTGGTTTCATTTGATCAAGCAATCACAACTGCTGATTTCATCTCACTTCACATGCCTCTCACTCCAACTACTAACAAAGTCTTTAATGATAACACTTTTGCTAAGATGAAGAAAGGTGTGAGAATCATCAATGTTGCTAGAGGTGGTGTTATTGACGAAGATGCTTTACTCAGAGCACTTGATAGCGGAATCGTTGCTCAGGTTAACCCTTTTACTCCAATTCTCTTTTTCAATTCACATGTTCCTTAGGTGCAAACAATTCCTGTGTTGGATTAGTCTATCCACCTTAGGTGCAAACAATTTCTGTGTTGGATTAGTCTATGAAGTGTTTCGCTAACATATATTACATGTTCATTGAATTACTATATATATATATATCGTGATTGTTATTATATTGCATGTGGAGTAGGCCGCACTTGATGTGTTCACCGAGGAGCCGCCGGCCAAAGACAGTAAGTTAGTGCAACATGAGAATGTGATTGCTACACCTCATCTTGGAGCCAGCACCAAAGAAGCACAGGTTTGTTTTCTTCATTTAGTAACTTTGTTTCCTTTTTTTTCTTACTTTTAGCACACATCATTTTCTTACCAATTTGTTTTCTCGCCGATTTCTGACACATTAGGAAGGTGTGGCTATTGAAATCGCAGAAGCTGTTGTTGGTGCCTTGAATGGTGAACTTTCAGCAACTGCTGTCAATGCTCCTATGGTTGCTCCTGAGGTAAAAAAAAATTACTCTTTTGTGAATTAGAGTTAGTTTTAGCCATAACTCACATTGGTAGTACCTCGTAAAGTCTATGATTTATCTGCATCGTTCTTCTTTTACATCAGGTGTTATCAGAACTGGCTCCATATGTTGTTTTGGCTGAGAAACTAGGGCGGTTAGCAGTGCAGTTGGTATCTGGAGGAAGCGGAATCCAGTCGATCAAAGTGGTTTACCGATCGGCTAGGGGCCCAGACAATCTAGATACTAGACTACTCCGCGCCATGATCACAAAAGGCATCATTGAACCCATATCAAACACAATTGTCAACCTTGTTAACGCGGATTACATTGCGAAGCAAAGAGGCCTTCGCATAAGTGAGGAAAAAGTCACTGTCGATTCGTCTCTTGAGCTACCTATTGAGTCAATCCAGATACAGATATCGAATGTGGAGTCCAAATTCGCCAGTGCTGTATCTGATGGTCAGATAAGCATTGATGGAAAAGTGAAGTATGGTACACCTCATCTTACATGTGTTGGATCTTTCGGCGTCGATGTGAGCTTAGAAGGAAATCTGATTTTGTGCAGACAGACCGATCAACCTGGGATGATCGGTCATGTCGGAAACATATTAGGCCAGCAAAATGTTAATGTGAGCTTTATGAGCGTCGGAAGAACATCTCGCCGCCAGAAAGCTGTTATGGCTATCTGCGTAGATGAAGAACCAAATAAGGAAGCTCTTGACAACATTGGAGCTGTCCCTGCCATTGAGGAGTTTGTGTTTCTCAAGCTTTAGAAGTTGAATTGATATCATCTTATGAATTTTAGAAAGTAATACTGTATATATGTATATATATATAGTTATTAATTCGGGCAGATTAACTGAATGATTTAATTTGTATGTATTGACAGTGTAAAACTATTTAACACATAGATCCAATCAAGAGACGTGATAGTCTAGTTTGATCGGATGTATGTGTAGAAAATTTTATACTGTCGGTGCATAGAAATTAATCATATAAGTTAATGAGTATGTATTTTTGTATTCTCTATGGAGAGATATTTTGGTAGAAAGCTTGAGGAAAGTGATAGGTAAGTTATGAATAAATGGATGATAGAGAGAATAAATAAAACTAGCTGAAAAATAAGCAGCTAGTAGTGTGTTGTTTTCCAGCATTAAATATGAAAAAACTATTTGTTGTTTTTCTTTTTGTAATTGATGTTGTTTGTTTGATACTGTTGTTTACAGTTAGAAAACTCTTGCAATTACTTCTAAGGGAAAAGATAGGTAAGAATCATAATGTGATGTACCAAACTAGAACTACTCACTACAACAGAATTGACTTTTAGCAGCGCACACAAAGACAGCGCTTTTAGGAAAAGCGCTGCTAAAGAGTAATAAAAAAAACAGCATAACTAAGACAACGCTTTTTAGAAGCGCTGCTAAAGGATAATAAAAAGCACTGCTAAATGGTAATAAAAAAAAAGAAAAAAAACAGCATACCTAAGACAGCGCTTTTTAAAAAGCGCTGCTAAAAAGGCTACACTAAGAAAGCGCTTTAAATAAAGCGCTGCTAAATGTATGGGCTAAGACAGTGCTTTAATAAAGCGCTACTGTAGGTCGGACCTAAGAAAGCGCTTTTCTAAAGCGTTGTTGTAGGGTGTGCCAAAGAAAGCGCTTTCCTTCAAAAAGCGCTGCTATATGGTTTTCAAAGAAAGCGCTTTTTAAGCGCTGCTGTAGGTATTAAAATTAACACAGAATTAAGTTAAAATATATTACAGAATTTTTTAAAGAACTAAAACAGAACCAGAATCGCGCGTATACTTTCTTCAGTTTTTCTTTCTCCTCCAGCGAACCAGAACCCTATTTGCATTTCTCCTCCTCCGTCCGTTTCACTCCTCCGTCCGACCGACGCCCACCTCCGTCCGACACACAAAGTAGCACATTTCGCCTCCACTGTTACGGTATTTCCGCCATTGTTACGACATTTTTCTGGATTAAAAAAATAGTATTGCATTTTTCTGGATTAGAAGATGTTAGTGTTACTTCTTTATGAGTTATTGACTTGTTTTTGTTGATACTATTGATGAGCATTACTCTTTTGATATTGGTTTGAGTTTTGTATACAAGGTGTTTGTTGAAATGTCACAATGAATTTGTTTTTGTTAATCTTGAAGTTTATTTATTTTCCATGTCATAGTTGCCAATAATGCATGCATGGAGACTACACCAAATCAAGTAATAGAACATAGCCACCTTATTCAAATTAATCAAATCTAGGGAGATAATTATTATAGAGTCGTTTTGAGCATTATAAAATAGTTTAGAATAGTTTAGAATAGTTTTATATGAGTATTATAGAATAGTTTAGTTTAGAGTAGTTTAGAGTCATTTTAGAGTACTTTAGAATAGTTTAGAGTCATTTTGAGCATTATAGAACATAGCCACCTTATTGATTTTGAGTATCACATCAAGTAATAGAATAGTTTAGAGTCATTTTGAGCATTATAGAACATAGCCACATTTGATGAGTATTATATGAAATAGTTGTTTTTTGAGCATTTTAGAGTACTTTAGAATAGTTTGAAATACTTTAGAGTCATTTTGAGTTGTGGAAATTATTATAGAGTTGTTTAGAGTTTGCCTTGAGGACTCTATTGCGTTAAAGACAAATATTGTAACCCTTTTGACGAGTTATGAGAAGATATAAATAATTAGTTAATATGAGATGTATATGAGATTTATTAGTTAATATGAGAAAATAGATAAAATAGAAAAAATAATAATATGATTTATTGGTATTATAAAATGATTTATATTTTAGTATAATTTTTTAGAAAGAAATCAAGAGCTTTTCAAAAATAAGATCATATTTGTCGTGCATTCTTTTACACCAAAAGGATTAAATATTGTTGATTTACTGTTAGTTGAAAAATTAACTTACTCGAATAATTTCATATATTTGTTAATTTCGTTGTTGATGTTAATTTCATATATTTGTTAATTTCATATATTTACTGTTAGTCGAAAAATTATTTAATGCTGATGATATTATTAATTTTGTCTGTTATAGGGGTTACTTGTGAAGAGCAAGGTTGTGATCGTTTCGAAGCATCCTACTGTGTAGCTTTCTTAGAAGTTAGTGATTTCTTTACAGGTATTCTCCGCATTTGTTTAACTTTCTTAGTTTAGTTTAGACTACTCAATTAGTATGGATAAAAAATGGATGTCTTCCAATCGATTGTCTAAAGAGTACGAGAATGGGGTATCGAAATTCGTTAAGTTTGTTGTTGAACACGCCAAAGACCCCAGTAGGATTACATGTCCTTGCTTAGGTTGTTGTTATGGGCGTCGAATTGACGCTGTTCAGTTGGAATCTCATTTAATGAGACATGGAATTGATCGAAGTTATACATGTTGGACATTACATGGTGAGATAAGTAACGAGAATGTCGAACCCGTGAATAATACAACCTTTGCTTCAAAGTACAATGGCAGAGATACATATGATTGTGATCGAGTCGAAGAGATTGCAGAAGCACTTGAAGAAGATCTTCAAGATTGTCCCAAGATGTTTGAGAGGTTGGTAAGCGATGCAGAGAAACCGTTGTATAAAGGTTGCACTACTTTCATAAGATTGTCCGCGGTATTAAAGTTGTACAACTTAAAGGCGGGTAACGGATGGTCGGATAAAAGTTTCACAGAGTTGTTAGCCCTACTTCAAGAGATGCTTCCGGTGGATAATGTTCTTCCCAATCGAATCTATGAAGCTAAAAAAATGTTATGCTCTATTGGCATGAGCTATGATAAGATACATGTTTGTCCAAATGATTGCATTTTGTTTCGAAATGAATATGCATCATTAAACGAGTGTCCTAAATGCGGTGTATCTCGGTATAAGAAAAAGTTGTCACCAGCAAAAGTCTTATGGTATTTTCCTATAATTCCGAGATTCAGACGCATGTTTCATAGTGAAACAGATGCAAAACACCTGACTTGGCATGCATATGATAGAATTATAGATGGGAAGTATCGACATCCGGCAGATTCACCACAATGGATGAAAATCGATAATGATTATCCTGATTTTGGATAAGAAGCTAGAAACCTTCGCTTGACATTATCGACTGATGGAATGAATCCGCATGGTCTGCAAAGTATCTCACATTCCACCTGGCCTGTAATTATTATGATTTATAACCTACCTCCATGGCTATGTATGAAGCGTAAGTACATGATGTTATCTATGCTAATTTCTGGCCCTAAACAACCAGGGAATGACATAGACGTATACCTGACCCCGTTAATCGAAGACTTAAAGAGTTTGTGGGAGAACGGTGTGGAGGTTTATGATGGATATAGGAAAGAAAGTTTTAATTTGAGGGCCATGTTATTTGGCACAATTAATGATTTCCCAACATACAGAAATCTATCGGGGTATAGCATTAAAGGTCAATGTACGTGTCCTATTTGTGAAGAAAAAACAGATTGGACGCGGTTGGAGTTTGGTCAGAAGAATGTCTTTCTTGGTCATCGTAGATTCTTAAATTCTAATCATCAGTACCGTGGGTGGAGAAAAGCATTCAATGGAAATTCAGAACAACGTAGAGCTCCACCTACATTGACCGGCGAACAAATTTTTGAAAAGGTGAAAGATGTGAGTACTAAGTTTGGCAAGCCTTTTGCTCATACGCTTGTCACGCGTGGGTGGAAGAAGAGGTCAATTTTTTTTGAGTTGCCGTATTGGAAGTCGTTGTATGTACGACATTTTCTTGATGTTATGCATATTGAAAAAAATGTATTTGAAAGTGTTATTGGTACGTTACTCAATATACAAGGAAAGCCTAAGGATGACCTTAAATCAAGAAAGGACTTGGTAGCAATGGGAATAAGAAATGAATTAGGACCCTTGAAGAAAGGAAATCGCACATATCTACCACCTGCTGCACATACTTTGTCTAGAAAGGAGAAAAAGATAATGTGTAAGTTTCTGAGTGAAGTTAAAGTTCCAGAAGGATACTCTTCAGATATTAGAAGACTTGTTTCTATGAAAGACCTCAAGCTAAAGAGTTTAAAGACACATGATTGCCATGTTATAATGGAACACTTTCTACCAATAGGTATACGTTCTATTTTGCCAGAAAAAGTGAGAGGCGCAATAACTAAATTGTGTTTTTTTTAAGTCTATTTGTAGTAAGGTGATCGATCCTGCGATCTTACCAACATTGCAAAAAGAAATAGTTATTACTTTGTGTGAGCTTGAAATGTATTTTCCTCCATCATTTTTTGACATAATGGTACATCTAGTTGTTCATCTTGTGAAAGAGACACAACTGTGTGGACCTGCCTATATGAGATGGATGTACCCTGTTGAACGTTATATGAAAATATTGAAAGGATATGTGAAAAACCGAAGTCGACCAGAGGGATGTATTGTTGAACGATACTTTGTTGAACGATACAAGACAAAGATATCCTTTCGTTTTCATTCCCTTAAGTGTAAAATTTTAATATGGATTAGTTTCCTAAGTGGTTTAGTGTGGGTTAGAGTTTAAAAAATGTTGAAAACTCTAACAACACGTAGAAATACAGAAAAATTAAGTGAATATGGAAAATCCAAAATATCCAGAATTCTATACTTTTTCAGTTAATATGTGACTAAATCAGGATCAAAACAGTATGAGAGGATCTAAATCAGGATCAAAACAGTATGAGAGGATCAAAATCCATACATATCAATTGTTAAATGAAAAGAATCAAATTTGTTTATAATAGTAATATAGAATGTATTTGTTTACAAGAGATATTATATTAGTAAAAAAAAATAGAAGTTGAAAACACTTCTTCTAACTCAAACACCTAGTTACATTAACAAATACAACATTGTCATAGTCTATAACAATGACCTAGACTTTGATAACAAGCTTTTTCAGTGTGATTATTGGCTTAATTTTAGTATTCTCAGTGTCATTTTCCATATTTTTTATTGCAATAAATTGACTCTTCACATTGTGTTGTGTAACATCATAAATCTCAATATAATTTATAAAATGTTGCAGAAATATGATGATAAAACCATTTCAAAAGTGAAATTTTAATTCAAAAATATAACATAAGTAATTAGTTCAAAAACAACTTAAAGACATAGAAAAGTATCTCATCTCGATATTACAACATTATAGCGAAACTAGAATGAATATTAAAAAACCGACATAAAATACTACAGACATATGCAAAAATAAACTATTGAAGATGTTAACTACGTCATCCTCGAAAAAACAACAGTTATCACTCAATATCAACATGTGAATTATCTGCATAAAAATACAAGGTAAAAACATAGAGACAATAAAAGGGTGAGAATATATTTCATAAGTTAAAGGGTGTATAAATAGCAAGGATAATATACAACAAACATATTTAGTCGACACATATGTATAATATGTAGAAATTGAATTCATGCTTTCTCATTGATATCTTTTGTCACAATATATATACAAGTGTGACAATACCTATATTTTGAAGCTAAGAATATACCGTTATTACTATATTAATTATAGAGATATTCTAATAACATACCATTATGATTATTCTGATTATAGAGATATTCTAATACTCCTCCGCGGTTGAAGCGGGAGGTGGATGAACGATGAGATTGTCTCTGAAGTCTTGAAAAGTATAAGGGGAAGTCCTTTGATAAAAATGTCTGAATTTTATGTTTGGAGAGTACGTGCAGAACCCGAACTTGACCCCGAGCGACCTTTTCACGTACAAAATGCATGTCCATCTCAATGTGTTTCGTTCGTTGATGCTAAACCGGATTACCTGAGAGATAGATGGCATTGATGTTGTCACACTATACCATGGTTGCCTTATGAATAGGGCAATATAGTTTAAGAAAAAGGTTTTGTAACCAGCAGGATTTAGATACCACATTGGCTACTCCATGGTATTCTGCCTCGGCGTTGGATTCGACGGAGAGCATGCATATGAGTGTCCATCAGCTTATGCATAAAGAGACAAATTTTTTGTACCGCATAGAAGATATCAGGTCGAGTGAAGGTAAGATACTGAAAGGTACCCGCAAGACTACGTTAGAGGGGTGAATCCTCGTATGAGACATTTTGTGTGGCACTCAGCTTAGGTTTTGTATCAATTGGAGTCTGACAAGCTGTCGCTACTGCGAAAAACGGCGCCGGCAATGACAGAAGAGTCGCTACCGTGCGTTATTTATCCCAAAGGAGGGAAAGGAAACGCTCAGAGAAAACCTAACGCAAAGAGGGAAAGGAATGGTCATCGCAACCAAATCCTGGATTCAGGAGTCGGTTACGCAAGGGAAAGGTATTAGCACCCCTCACGTCCGTCGTACTCGACGGGATCCACGTTTGTTGTCTATCTAAAAGGGTATGTTGAAACTATCTACTCTACAGGCTTAGGGACAAAAGAAAAGAAAAGTGACTTGGCAAAACACAGAAGTTCTATGCCTACGTATTCCCGTCTGAAACGAGAAATCAGAGTCAACGTAGTTCGCCTAACTACGGGAAAGGGGGGAAGGTTGCTCGCCGAGATATCGCATCTCGTGCCTACTTACTTTCACACGACATGAAAGATCAGAGCAAACGTAGTTCGGGCTACGGAAGACACAAGCTTGTCTGACAGTTTTTTATCTCCTTATAAAAGGGTTTTTCCTGATTAAAGGTCCAAGAGGACAAAAATGACATTTTGATGTTTGTTTTCAGTCTTTTACGGAAGAAATGTTTTTTAGGATGTTTGCAATCTCTGTCGCACTAGAGACTATGACCTAGGAGTGAATGCGTCGCATGTCACCCAAAGGGTACTACACTAAACATCCAGATTACTGAAGAGAGACCCTCCAGCAACCCTTTCCTAGATAGCTTAAGACTCGTAACGTACGACATCAATTAACCTTATTACTGTGTTTTTGAATTGTTTTAAGATGAGAAGAGAAAGACGCTCTAAAAATCCTATGGTTGAAAGGGAAACTAACTAATGTTATCATGCATGGTTAGAACACCTAAAGTCTGTCATAACTTCCTCTTGCACAGAGGAAGCCAGAGTTCCTAGGGGAAAACAACAAAAGAAAGCAAACAATAAACTGTAAACAGTAAACAGAGAAGGTGGACCAACTCTACCTCAAACCTATAGGCAAGAAAAAACCACACAAACAGACAATACAACAAAAGAAACAGAGAAGGCAGCCCAAGCAGCAACATCAAACTTCTACAGCAAACAGCAACAGCAAGCTCTAAACAACAAATGAGTTGACAGTAAAGTGTTGACTTCATCTTCAAGAACACAAATTCAAGATCTTCAATCTTCATCTTCAAGCTCTAGCAAGCTACCCTAAAAGGAGAAACATCATTGAGATCAAGTTACAATGAAGAGAAACCTGATGAAGACCAAAGGAATTCATCAGGAACCAACATTGGAAAGAAAGTGCATCCTCAAAAGTTCTACTCATTAAGGCATGCCATTCATCCCTCCAAAGGAGAGATGGGGCTTCCCTAAGAGGACTTTGCATCATAGAATAGGATAGAAGCAAACAATGCATTCTATTTTTGATGAGGGGAAAAGAACTAGTTCTAATGGCTCTTCCTAAAACCCTAATCCTATAAGCTTCTAAAAAGCTCCTAAAAGAGAAGGAAAGCTCCAAGCCAAGCTCCAAAAGGCAATCCACAGCAGATACATCAAGTCCAGAACACCATCCAAGAAGAAATCCAAGCTCCACAAGCACCAAAGCCACCAAAGAGAGCAAACAAGGCAAGGCACCAAAGTCGAAGCACCAAAAGAAAGCACCTAATTGCAAATTCTATCTAAAATAGAAAACTAAGTTATAAAAATATAAGAATTTTCCTAAGGGAACATGCATGTGTTAACATTCTAAGGTTAAAATATCAAAGCCTAAATCAACTTCTAGGTCTACTAAATAAATTCTAAAATGAAATGTGTCAAGGTAAACCATAAATTGGGAAGGCTCTAAACATCTCACCTAAAACAGAACCTACCATTATCTAAAAAATCTAATAAAAATCCTAAGGGAGCATGCATATCTAACCTACAACATACTCAAAATCAAAGCCAGAAACCAAACCAAGTGATGAAACTAAAATCAACAAAACAGATAGGTAATTATGCAAAAATAAAGAAATAACAAGAAATAGAAAAATGAAAAAAAAAATTGAAAAATACATGAAAATGCAATCTATTGATTCCAGAAAATCACAAATTGAAAGAGGAGCATGGACATATTTTTAAAATATTTTTGTGATCAAAGATGAATTTTCTATGATTTTTGGAATCAATATGCATTTAAAATAAAACAAAAATGAATTAAAAGAAATAAAATGCAGGAAATAACGTGGACTGTTGGATACGTGGACTGGTCAGCTGATCCAATGCTTAAGAAGGCGCCACCTCAATTATTTAAACGACTTCGTTTTGGAAGTCAAAAGTCAACAAACGAAAATAAAACGCAGCCACACGATGAGTGGAAAAGGTCTTGGTCTTAGCTTGATCTGATGGCTCACAGTCATCTTCCTCAATTTAAATGTCAAACGGAGGGAGAGTCAGCATGGTGGCCGGAGAAGACCTTCGGCCGTCTTCTCCGGCGAGGTGGTGGTTACAGGTCAAGCAAACAACATCAAATCTATACCAAATTCATCAGAATTCCACAAGGATCTCAAATATCCTACTCAAATTCTCTAGTTCTGGCTAGGTTTCAAAACACGATCCAAAGTTCAGAGAATATGTCAAATTTGATCATCACCAAATTCAAATCTAAAACCATAGAAATGATCCTCACTCTTCCTACATTAACCTGATCTATCCAAATCATGTTGAATCCTTAAGATCAAGCTAAACTGTGCTCAAACAGAAATCTCATGTCAACTTAATTTGTCTGTTATTGCTCAGAATTTTGTCCAGAAACGATCTACAACTCAAATAGATCCTAACAGCATGCACAACATGAACTACATCTTGCTATAATTGTGAGAATTTTGGAAGTTACATACCTGATGTAGATCCACTAACAGAGGTATCAAGAGCTCGATTCAGCCTTCAAAACTCTCCAGAAACACTCAAGGATGCAAGAGGAAGCTATTTGATCCTTCAATTTGATCTGAATTGGCCTGGAAATGAAAACACGATTTCAGTTTGCTTGCTTGCAACTTCACTCTCCAACTCTACTTTCACCATGAAATGAGCTCCAAAATGAATCTGAATTCATCAAATGACTTATATAGAATGTGTTCATGGGCTTTAGAGGTCCAATTCAAGCCCAATTCAGCACTTCCAACTTTCTGTTTTTTGCTTCAAAATGAAATGTGCAGTCACGACTTTTTGCTCACATCTTGCTTTAGAAGCATCCAAACTGTTGCAAAATTCCTTGTGAACGAAATTGGACCAAAAGGAGTGCTTGAATTGCCTTGGTAAGTGATTTGGCTATGTAACTTGCTTATGAAGTAACAACATTGCAACTCATGGAAATCTGCCTCAATTCAAAAATCTATTAATGCCAATGTGTTTGAAATGTTGTTTCTACTCAAAATGAATACTTACTTGCCATGTTTTGGTCACTTAACCATTAATTTGAAATTTTCCACTTTAATCCCTTTTAAAACCTTCTTTTTCAAGCCATTTCAAACCAAGTCTTGCCTCAAGCCAATGCAATTCATCATGAACACTTGGTTAACCTTAAAATCACATTTTGAGCAAGTTCCATGTTAAACAAATCTTCATTTGAAGTGTGCAAGTTGGAGATTTTGACCTATAATCCAAAATGACCTATAATCTCACTTTCCCAAAATACCCCTGGCTTGCAATCATCATAACTTGAGCTCCACAAATCATAATGAGGACTTCTATACCTTTTTGGAAAGCTACGATCAAGGGGAATAACTTTCATGTTGGCCAAAAGTTCATGAGAAACTTCCTTCTAGGTCAAAAGTAGCTTGGAAGTCAAATGATTTTCACAGACAAATTTCACATTCATCTGGTGACCTATAACTTGTCTGGACCATAACTTGAGTTCTATAAATCTACTTGAGGACTTCTAGTACTCAAATTAAAGGTATTGAGATTCTATACAAGTTTCATGTTGGCCAAAGATCCATTTGAAACTTTTATCTTGACTTATGTGGTCTTGAAGTTAGGCACTAAATAGGGGATTTTGCATTGAAACCCTAAATTTAGCAACTTCTCACACTCTTGATTCTTCTTGATTTGATCTTGGCACAACACCAAAAATGTCTCAACATATCATTCCATGTTCTCAATGACCTAAAAATAGGCTTTGATACTCTTCAATTGCACAGTTGACCTAGGGTTGACCCAGATGAAACCCTAATTGCTTGCACCTCAACTGTGACTCTTGCACTTGACACAATGATTTGATTGAGCTCTAGCATGGCCCTCTAGGAACTCCATGAGCTCTATACACATCTTCTATTCATAATCCATGCTTCACATCTCACTGATGGTCTTCAATTGGTCCTCAAGTTAGGAAAAAATCCTCATGTAAGCAACTAAACTTCAACAGGACCTCACACCACCTCCTGATGACTTGGATGACTTCTCCAGCTTGAATAAGACCTCTGGCTAGGCTTCTCTTGATAAGAATCACACTTGATCCCCTGTTGGATGAATGATATGCTAATGCAAATGATATAACTATGCAAATGTTAATGCAATGAACATAAACCAGGTAAAGAGAGGTTGGACAAATTTTGGGGTGCAACAACTGCCCCTATTCAAACGGCTTGGACCCGACTGGGTGAAGAGCGAACGACCTTCAAACAATCGAGGTAAAGGAAGGTTGAATACAAAGAAACCCGCAAATTTGCCAACCGCAGAAATAAACTGCACAAACTGCTTGGGGAACAACATCCACCAAATTGAATCAGGTTGTTACGACAACAACTGATCAATCCTCTGATACAACTCATGATTCAAACATCAACCACCTGTGTGACACCACAGGCATTGAATCAACAATCAAACTTCAAAAAAATGCTACAAAAAGCGGGCACCAAATGCAAATACAGTTACTCCATCCTTTCTATGGGGGTTAATCTTGTCAATACGAAATACAACTTCTCTGCCTATCACTGCAGTAACTGATTCTGACAACTCAACATATGCAGCGTCTCTGTCTATCTACAACAGCTTACCCGTCAATGCAAGCGCAAATTTTCTGTCTATTTACAGCAACCAAAATCCGTCAACGCAAGTACAGTTTCTCCATCGAACCGGGGACCGACTTCTACAGCTTCTCTGTCTATCATCACAGCAGCTAAAACCGTTAACGCGAGTGCAGTTTCTCCATCAAACCGGTGACTGACTTCTACAGCTTCCCTGTCTATCATTACAGCAGCTAAAACCGTTAACGCGAGTGTAGTTTCTCCATCAAACCGGTGACTGACTCCTACAGCTTCCCTGTCTATCATCACAGCAGCTAAATCCGTTAACGCGAGAGCGGTTTCTCCATCGAACCGGGGACTGACTCCTAAAGCTTCCCTGTCTATCATCACATCAGCTAACTCCGACAACACTCTGGGTTCACAATATAGCTTCTCTGCCTATCATTACAGTAGCTGACTCCGGCAACACTCCGGGTACGAATTCTGATCCAATCCTCAAAACTTTAGCATTGACGTGGCAGCAAATCTGAGAAGAATTCTACTGGGGATATTCTGAAACCAAACTTCCAGACACCTATTTCGACACAGGCGGCAACTTCAGAAAGTTGATTCATGAAATCTTTTGATGCTGACGCACCACAAACTTGAAGAAACACTCCTCTGGGGGTAAGAGAAACTTAACCAAGCAACTCTGTGGGGAATATGACAAGACAAACAATATCATCACATGTTTCACGTCGAAACCTTGAATCATCCGGTAATTGATCTGAGCAAGAGCTCCAAATACCTGCAGGGAAACATACCTGAAAGCAAAGAGGTTAACCAACCTGGTTTATGTTTCAAAATGCGTATGTTTGAAGATAGCGTAATGCTCCATACAACATGGAAATGCTACGCGTTTGGATAGATGCAAATATGACAATATATGCAAATGCAAGCTCAAACTGCTGGAGAAACACTGGTATGAAAATTGTCTCAACAACATGAATGCTGAGGACAAAGCCAACTCCGCTGGGGATGAACGGGTATCACAAAGTATTCCAACAAAATAAATGCCGAAAACAAGGTCAACTCTGCTGGGGGAGAGACCAAACGTCACAGGAATATTCCAGCAAAATAAATGCTGGAAAGGTTAGACCAATTTCCACTGGAAGGAAAAAACAAACCCTGCTGGGGAGGGTAATTCATAAACTCAGAGTTACGAACTCTGCTGAGGATGATCATCTTGATGGAGGAAAGACAACCTGTCAGGGAAAGAATAACCATGCGCGGGGATAATCCTTCTGAACCAAAGACGACTTGGTTATACTCTGCGGGAATTACCCATGC
Source organism: Lathyrus sativus (assembly GCA_963859935.3). Lineage (NCBI taxonomy): Eukaryota > Viridiplantae > Streptophyta > Magnoliopsida > Fabales > Fabaceae > Lathyrus > Lathyrus sativus. The sequence goes on along the minus strand of OZ012735.1, from coordinate 738,923,432 downwards.
TGGGGATTACCTGTGCACATACTCATCTTGTGGGGATGCACCTTCTGTTAGGGATACCAAGGTCCGCTGAGGATACTCTCTTGGCGATTTTCCTGGGGATACCTTCCCTAGTACAAGAATCCCAAATCTGGTAGGGATAAGTGCCATCTCAACTCTCTGGGGACAAGAGTCCTAGATCTGGAGCCTGCTTCTACGTCAAGGGACTCTGGCTGGGGAAACACGATTCCCTAATTGTTTGCTTCAAAGGTAAGAACCCTGCAAAACACAAACGAGAGAAGACAAATCTACACAACAAGGTCTATCTCAGTTAGTATCCGTGACATTAGTTCAATCAATTCGAAGTTTTAACAATTATTGGCCAGGGCCAGCAAGTTTATGCAAGTGCAAGTTTATCAAAAACATCGGTGTTTTTCACAAACAAGACAGTAAAGAACAGGCATCAAGTACTGAATAACATGCTTTATTGATAACGGGCCTGTAAATAGGCAAAATTTTGTACACTAGATGCAACTCTTGAAAAGAGGAAGTTACGTACAAGCAAATACAATTATGCACAGAAGCACAAAGAAATATTTGTATACATGTCGGCAATGTGGTACAGACAAACACCATGAGCTGATCCTCCTATAACTCGCCTGGCTCTGACGCTTTCTCGATACTCGATCTTCGGAAGAGATTGTGTTGGATAAACGACCCTCAGGTACTCCCAATCCACTAAGCAACGCAGTATCAAACTCGGACCGCAATCATTTGCTTTTCAAATCCCTAACTTTTGCGTGAATCGCCCTTTGCGGGTTTTCAATTCACCAGGATACCCTTTTTTGCCGAAGTCGCCCTTTTCAGGTTTTCGACTTCGCGGGTGTACATCTTTTCAATTTTATCCCTAACTTTTGCCCGAACCTTTTATTCTTTTTTATGGTTCGCCAGGATGCCCCATTTTTGCCTGGACTCTCTTTTTTTATGTCCAGCGGGTCTCTTTAAGCAAAGTATTTTTTAACTGCGTCCGAGTTCACAGGGGATGTAAAATCCTCACCATCCATGGTGGATAACAATAAGGCTCCCCCGGAGAAGACCTTTCTAACGACATATGGGCCTTCATAGTTGAGAGTCCATTTGCCCCTGTGATCTGATTGTGGCGGGAGAATCTTTTTCAACACAAGATCGCCCGTCTGAAAGCTTCGAGGGCACACCTTCTTGTCATAAGCTTTCTTCATCCGGCTCTGATACAACCGACCATATGCGAGAGATGCAAGTCTCTTTTCATCCATCAAACTGAGCTGATTCAATCTCTCTTTTACCCGTTCTGCCTCATCAAGTTGGACATCGCGCAAAATCCTCAAAGAAGGAATCTTAACCTCTAATAATAATAATAATAATAATAATAATAATAATAATAATAATAATAATAATAATAATAATAATAATAATAATAACATATATAAAGGCAATACTTAGTTTTTGGTGTAACTTTTTTTTTACCAATTTTACCCTTATTTTAAAATATATAACTTACACTATAACTTCCATTGAACTACTATACTAATAACTTCCTACATAACTTCCATGTAAAATTAATATTAAATAAAAATATATCATTTGTATTTATATGTGTGTGCAATAAAAAAGCGGACAGACGGGCACGCGAGTGCCCGTCTGGACGCTAGTAATAATAATAATAATAATAATAATAATAATAATAATAATAATAATAATAATAATAATAATAATAATAATAATAATAATACCCTTACATTATGGTTCAAGATGCATTAGAACATGAAGATTTAAAAATTGATGATATATTTAATTTGTAAAACTAATTATTAATTAAAAAGGAATTGGTGCATTGATAAAGAAGTGTGTTGGCAATTAAGAAGACCAAGGTTCAAGTCTTGGTTTTATCAAAATTTTGATAACATTTTTAACATTTTTAATAAGCAGATCCACATGATCAAATTGGAACTTTTCAAAGATAAAGGACTTATTTTCCCTTTATTTTATTTTATTTTGAAATTTAACAAATATGATATTATTCTTCTCTACCCTCTTAACATATAAATAAAGGTTGAAAATAAAGTTTTTGTGTAGTATATTCTTTCTAATTTTACTTTTTAAAGAAATTATTTTACTTACAACTTAATCACATTTATTTAATTTAATAAATCACCCAACATTTTAAATAGTGTTCTCGTTGGTTTGTTTTGTGTATTTTAAATGTAGAAAAATCTAGAGCTTTTCTATAAATCACTATATATTAAATAAAAAATAAAGATAATACAAAATACTGAGAGAGCAAAACATGATTCAATTGAACCATATTAAAAATAGTCAGTATTTCAATTTGAATACAACTATTACAACAATGGTCTAGAAGAAGTAAAATCACACACAACAAGACAATACCTAGCAAACATGTGTACAAGAACGAAACCAAATAGCAAAAGAAGGATGTTGTGTGAGTCTTCAAAAACTTTAATTAATGGTGAATGAATTGATTGCTAACATGAACCAATTCATGTACCAATAACTCCCTGCAAAAAAATCACAGCAAACATAATATCTCATTCAAGCTAAACAAACCTAGATCACAATAAACCATAACAAGGAACGACAACGACAAGGTTTTGAAACTGAAAAAAATTGTTGTTGTGGCAGCGTCAACCCAAATGCTTTGATAACTGCATATCACAATAAATTTGAAACGAAACAGAAATCAAAAGCAAGGCAGGCCACTACCAACCGCAAAAATAAATCGAAATCAATGAACGATTCAAATCCAAAAAAAAAATAACTCTTCGCACAAGCAAGCCCATACAACCTCTAGAAAACTGATATCCATGACTCAGGCGACAACACTTCGGCTACGTGAACGAGTTATCTGTGTGAGAGAAGAATGAGAATCCAACAACCATTTGTCGGCGACACCGATCAGAGTGTAACCACAAGGAGAAACCACACGATTGTGCCCGTCTGAAAGTCATTATCGAACAACCCCAAGGGTAACATGGTGGTGGTGAGGAGGGACCTCATTGCACCACCAAATAACTTAGTTACATGCTAAAACCAGAGATTTAGATTTTCAGAAAGAAAAAATAGTGGCCCAATATGATTAAGTTTAACTCTACTAATTATATGCTCTAGAATACTCTCATGGAAGATATGTTATACAATAAATATTCGTATGATCCTATTAAAGGGGAAAAAGGTAAACCAAACTATAAGTCTAATGTTGAATGGAAGAAGATGAATCATATGACAATTGCTATAATTAGACAATGGTTGAATTTGAATGTATATCCACATGTTGAAGTTGAAACCGATGCGCAGGAAACATGGTATAAATTAAAAGAGTTGTATGAGCGCAAGAACATGCATAATAAATCATGTTTGATCACCAAGCTGGTTAATTTGAAATACAAGGATGGTGACTCAATGGCAGAGCATATGAGTATGTTTCAGAATACTATGAATCACTTGGAAACTATTGATATTAACTTGGATGATGAGTTGCAAGCCTTATTACTACTTAATTCCTTGCTTGATAATTGGGGAGCTCTTGTCGTGACACTTACTAATTCAGCTTCAATTGGGAAATTGGTAATGTCAACGGTTAAAGATAACATGCTTAATGAAGCAGCTCGAAGAAAGGGGAATGGTTTGATTATTACTCCTAATGAGTCTGAAGCTCAAGTTACTAAGTCAATGGGGATAAACAATGCTAGAAATTTTCATAACTGTGACAAATCTGAGAGTTGCGGCAAGTCAAGAAGCAAGTAAAAAACTAGTTTTAATTTAAATTATATGTTTATTAATTTAATTTTTTATTAAGTATATGGTCAATGAAATGCTTCCAAAGATTGTTGCAATCTTGTGCCTATGTAATCTTGTGCCTATCCATTTCAAGTAGTGATTCTCTCTCTCTCTCTATTTTTTTCTTTCTTTTTTATAATTTGTTTTCTCTTCTCAATTTACAGTTATTTATATGGAAGGCCAAGAAATTAAGAAGAAATTAAAAATAGGCATCAAAGAGTCCCTGAACATGCTGTTATATAGACACATAAATGAGAATGAGCTATTTATTCAGATACCTGCTCAGATATTATCCTTATAACAGAGCTCGAAGTAGAAAAAACAGCAAGACTCCGAACTATATATATCTTCGGGCATTCGGCAGATATCAAAGATTAAAGACATTATGAAAAAAAGTTGCAAGAATGACTTCGAGCATACAGTGAAAAAAAGAAAGGCAACGTTTATGAAAACTTTCTTCTTGCATAAAGCTTTATCTCCGGCAGCGGATAACCTTAGGGATATGGTTATTGTGAGTATGACAAGGTGGTTGACCTTCTTATTAAGCATTAATGTAACTTAATATCTGTGTTAATGTTTATGTTTATTTGCTTAATAAATTTTGAGAAAGATTTTTGTTCTTATTCTATCTAAATCTTCTTATGATTTTGACTAATCTATAGCAATATATAAATACAAAACTTAATTTTGGTGTAAACTAATTTCTTCTTCCATAATACAGTAATCCCAACCACCAAATTATTCCATTCATATTATTTATTTGCTTTAAAAAATTGATTAAATAAAGTCACGTCACATTGTAATTTTCTCAATTCAAACAAAATTTAATGCGCGAATGTTACGTATTATAAACAAAACTTAATATGTATCTGAATAAAAATAAAATGTTTCATCATATAAATAGTTTATATTAAAATCAATATAAATAGTTTATAGTAAAATCAAATTTATAAAAAAAATACGTTGTTAATGTTTTTGCGCGTTAGCGCAATAAAAAAGCGGACAAACGGGCACAGAGTGCCCGTTTGGACGCTAGTAATAATAATAATAATAATAATAATAATGATAATAATAATAATAATAATAATAATAATAATATTAATAATAATAATAATAATAATAATAATAATAATAATAATAATAATAATAATAATAATCTATAACAATATATAAAGACAATACATTGTTTTGGTGTAACTTTTTATTTTCCAATTTTGTCCAATAATTCACACTATTATTCCATTTAACACCCTTTACAAAAATCAACTACATAGTCTATAATAATAATATATAAAGGCAATACATCGTTTTGGTGTAGCTTTTTATTTTCCAATTTTGTCCAATAATTCACACTATTATTCCATTTAACACCCTTTACAAAAATCAACTATACAGGCGATTAAAAAACTTCTACCATTTCACATTTTTATTTTTTTATATTAAAATTACTTTAAAAATGTATCAATGCATAAAAACTCTTTTACGGTTATATCAAAATAATAACTTCCCATTTCCATTTAACCCATTTATTTAAGAAGAAAAAGAATGAAAGAGAGAAAGAAAAGAGAACTAAGATAAAGAAAAGAAAGATATCCAACTTCTATGTCATTTAATCTAATTGTAGAAAATATTCATCAAGAACAAAAGAGAAAAGAGAGAAGGAAGTCGAGATAAGTGGTGGACATCAGGATATTGATATTTGGTATGTTTGTAACAACTTATCTAATTTTCTCTAATTTAACTTTAATTTTCTTTAATTCTGATTTCTTTTATTTAAAGGTTATCTCATGTAACGTGACAAAATTGGGAAAAATACATGGAATTGTTCAATTGCGTGAAGTTAGAAGAATTGGGTGCTGTAAGGTTAAATGTATAATTATTTATAGAAAAATTCAACCCAACTCATCAAATTTTGGATCTAGATTAGACAAGAAAAATTTGTATTAATTTTTTTTTGATAATTTAAATTTGTTGTTATAGTATGTGCATGTGAAAATTTTCAGTTTAATATTAACTATTATTACACTAATATGTAAACATAGATATATATAATTATCAATTACCTACAAATATTAAATACAATTTATATTTAAAACAAAGAAATTCGTTTGTTCGCCTTTTTAGTATACACACATGTTAAAATATAAACATATTTTTTAATTTAATTTTGATCTTAAATTAAATTATTTACATAACATTTAAACGGGCACCCGTTTGTACACTTAAACACAACATCTTGCAACTTATCTAAAAAAATGTTAACAAATTTCTATAATACCAATTCTTTTTTCGAGGCAAACAACATAACAATTTGTATAGCTCTTAGAAATAAATAGTATAATGCATGAGAGTTCTCATTTGTGTGGCAGTCTTAAAGAATGCCTCCATCATAAAAATATGTATTTATAATTTTCTTCTTCTCTTTCACGACAATAAAAGATATGGAAGTTATCTTTCAAATCCTACTAAAGTTACTAATCACACAATATTTTAAAGTTTAAAGGTACACTGTCAGTGTGAGACAATTTTACACATACGACCAATCAAAATGTCTATAATTATCATATAATATCAGTATGTTTAAAATGAAAAAAATATTTTATTCTAATTTGTTCCAATATTTAAAAAAGTATAAACAATTTCTATTATATATATATATATATATATATATATATATATATATATATATATATATATATATATATATATATATATATATATATATATATATATATATATATATATATATATATATATATATATATATATATATATATATATATATATATATATATATATATATATATATATATATATATATATATATATATATATATATATATATATATATATATATATATATATATTTATTTATTTATAAAAAAATACGCTTTATAAAGAAAATGCCAAGGACATTTACACAACTCGTAATAGTTAGATACAAATCTATGTTCCGATTGCATTAGTAACCACCACCAAGATAACAAAACAATCCTTTGTATAATTATGTTTGGATCACTAACTTCATCATTAAACATAATTTGCTTCCTAACCTACCAAATGCATCCAGAAACTACAAAACACAAACCAGTTGTTGCAGTCGTGGAAACCTTGTCCTTCGGCTTTAGTATCCAGACCAACAAGAGAATAACACATATCTTCATTTATCTTATCCACCTCAAACAAGCCATATATTTTTCTTTGAACTAACATACTTTTAACACAAGTTATGAAGAGATGATTAGAGTCTTCATTATGACAAAAGCAAAGAACACATACCAAGTCGTGAGGGTAGGAAATGATCCCTCGGTTAGCCTGGTTGAGGTGTGTAGAGAGCTTGTTAAGAAGCAATCTCCATCTTGTAACCTTTATCTTTGATGGTACAACAATCTTCCATAGTATCTTCATTGCAAATTTGCAGTCCACATCGAGATTTCCTCCCACCCGTGTAGCAAGCAACCTGTCAAAGTAAGATCTCACAGAGAATCGATTAAACGGTCCAAGCATTCAGATGACAGCATCCTGACTATTCCTCTCGGGACAAACTTCCTGCAATAACAAAAAAAGTCATGGTACTCCTATTGGCTGGGAATTTCGACGAAATATTCCCATTTGAGAAACTAAGTGAAAATTAAAGTTTCTTAAATTTGATGGACTTTGACAAAAGTTAATGTGAAGTTCTGTCGAAGTAGTTCTCATAAGGAGAGGCGCTTGGACAAAAACTTAGAAATATTTTCTAAGTATGGAAGGATACTTCAACGAAGAGATGATTTGGAGCCTTCCTTCGACAATGTTTTGAATTTCCAAATACAGATAGATAAATGTATTTTGTTCTTATCTGTTTTCTTAGGAGAGACACGTGGAAGACTATGGCAAAACGAAGGCATGCATGGAAAAACGTGTCAACTTTTGGAGAAATGCTCGTTGGAGATAGTTATTTCGACGCACTATAAATAGGAGTCTTGGTATTAGGATTTCGTGTTGTAAGTACAGAGTATGCCTAAGAGGGGGGTGAATTAGGACTTTTAAACTTTTTCCGGTTTTTATGGTTTCTTGAAATTTTACTGGGTTATGTTCTTGGTGATGAATGCAGTAAAAAACAGAAAGAAAGTGGACACCAAGATTTATAGTGGTTCCCCTCACAATCCGAGAGTACTCCACTCCCCTTTTAACATGAAAGAGAGTTTTCACTATTGTTTAATAAAGTACAACCTATCACACCATCAACCGGTGAGGCCTACTATCAAACAATAAAAATCAACAAGTGTACAAGAACAATCCTCTTGTAAACACTCACCCTTGTGTCCAACAATCCTGGATCACAAGTCAAAGTACAAATAATCTGAATGTTTTGTTTTGAGAATAATGATAGTAATATCAATGTCAAGATTGATCTTCTCCAAATGATCAAAATTCACTCTTATAATTTCAACAAGAGTGTTCAATAAATGAATGTGAAATTTTATGCAAGTATGAACACTTTTGAATGTATTTGAAAAAGATGAATTTGATTCTAATAATATTTGAAAATGAATATTGGAGGTGTTTTTCCAATTTGAAAAACTCAGAATTTATACTAGCAAAAACACCATTTCAAAAGGGTATAATTGAGTATGAATTAACATATGAAAAGGTATAACATTCAAACAATTTTTAAACTTGAAACAAAGCCATTTTTCAAAATACGTTCAGTGTTAATCGGTTAACCTATATGGTTAATCGGTTAACACTAGAACGTTAGCCCAGAATATTTAAAATTTGAAATGGTTAACCGGTTAACCTATATGGTTAATCGGTTAACACTGCTATTTTTCAGAAAAAATGCTTTTAAGAATAAATGTTATACCAATTCTAAAGTTTCAAAAACACGCTAGTGAGGTATGCAAAAATGATTGATGTAATTGAACACTTGTATATCAATTATTAGAATAGATTTTGATATACCAGCAATGTGTCCAAGTCTTGAAGAATCATATTTACACATGTAGCTTGACTTGAAAGATAGCTTTGCATAATCTTGATAACTTTGAAAGGCTTGACTTTTTGCAACCAAGAGATGAACTTGAGTAGTGTTGACATCATCAAAACATGAGATTGAAGCATGCTTCTACACGTGTGCTCAATTGTTGTACTGTACTCAAAATTTACTCAAGGTATCCAAGTTAACGTGAGAAAAAAGTTACTGTTGAGAAATATGTACGTTGAAACACCATACTTTATTCAATAAGAATTTACTTTCTTTTTATCAATTGCTCTTTACTGCATTTCTTTAATTTGAAGTTATTTTCTTCATTACATTTCTTTTATAAAGTTTTGCAAAGTTTAACCTTTTCAACAAACAATCAAAACAATCTTTTACACTAAAGAATGTTGTCAAAGTTTTCATCACTTTTTTCCAAAAATACATTATCACAATAGTTATGTCCTCCGGATTCATTGGTTGATCTTGCAAGTTGTTGCACCCTAAAATTTGACCAACCGGGTCTCGTAACTGGCTCGATGTTTCGACGCATGACCGCATTCGCATCTGCATATCGCATACAGTGCATTTCTCATTTGTTTTGATTTTATCGGGATCACAGCTCTCGTCTCGCGGCTCAGGTGTTTTTAATAAGTTCAGATAGGTAGAATCGTATTTTTGGGATATTTCGGTGCCCGTTTATTTTTTACCAGCTATTTTGGTGCGCTCTCGCGGTGTTATGTGTCGTTCGGTGCTATTTTTGTCCCTCTGGGAATTATGGTGATTTTTTTGGATTTTATTGGCCATTTTTAGATTTTTAATAGCTTTTAAATCATTTTTAGAATATTAATAGGATTTTTAATAGTTTTAATTCTTTTTAGATAGATTTTAATCATTTTAGGATTTAATAGATTTTTTAGGATAATATAGAATATTTTTAGAATATTAATAGTTTTTAAATAGTGTTAATAGTTTTTTAATCATTTTAATAGAAGAATATAGTTTTGTTTTTCTTTTATTAATAAGAGGTTTTCTTTTAAATAAATAATATAGATTTTTCTTTTAGAATATTAATTGATTTTTGAATATATTCTTTTAGATAGTGTAGAATTTAATGGCATTTTTAATATAGAAATAGATAGATTTTTCTCTTAATGGTCTTTAATAGATGTTATAGAATAATATAGTTTTTAGAGAATTTTAGATTTAATAGAGTTTGATTAGTGGAATTCTTAGAGTATTATTAGTTTAGGAGTTAATTAGAATTTTTAGGATAATTCTCCTTGTTAGGTTTAATTGAGTTTTAGAATTAATTAGAATAATAATCAGATTAGTTAATTCAGTTAGTTAATTCGGATTAGATTTAATTCATTTTTCATTAATCAGTATTATGCAGTTTTTTTGAAGTTTTTTCATTTTCGTGTGGGCCCAGTTCAATGCAAAGCCCAGTTGTCTCCAGCAAAGTCCATTTTCGTCCAGAATTTCCAGCAAGTCCCAGAATCTTCTAGAAGCATCCAGAAATTCTCAGGGTATAAATGCCAGCATCCACGTGTTGCACCCAGAGAGGACCCCACGTTACACATCCTTCACACGCCACATCACATTCAGACTCTTCCTCTCTCTGCCACGAGATACCACGTGGCGCGCATGCACCGTCTCCACCCACTAACGCAGCCACGTGCCTCCACCACACCACTCCTCAGGTCCTCGCCTGAAACTCTCCCCGGCCGGCATGCATGGCCGGCGGCCACCGTAATGGCAACCCTAAACCACTTCCGGCCGCCGTACTGGTCACCGGAAACTAGAAAACACCAGATTCACCCAGAAATATTCTCCTTCTCCTCTAATCTTCATCCTCTCCAGTCCAAGATTCATCCCCAACCCTTCGATCAACCTACACCACCACTAATGTTCGCCAGTTTCCGATCATCAATATCATCTCAGATCTTCATTCCACCACCTTCGTCAAACCTTCATCTTGTTCTTCGCAACCTCCAAGAACTTCATCACTTTCCAGATGAATATTCAACAACCTCAACGAATCTTCACAATTTCTCTCCAGATCTTCGGTGATCGTCAACGAATGTTAAATCATCTCAAGATCTCTCCCTCAAACAGCTTCAAGAACTTCATCCGTTCTTCCTGAAACTTCCGTCCTTTTTCCAGATCTGCATGCAAGAACTCATCCAACAATCTTCGCGTTTTTCCAGATCTTCCATCAACACCATCAACAAACGAAGCTTCAAACACCGATCAAACTTCATCTCGTCATCAAACCTCCAGCAACGTCAAGATTCACCTCCAATCTTCAGGTTTCGTCTTCAGATACTCCTCATTTTCAACTCGTTTTGCAAGATCCTTTTTCATCCGTCCTTCCAAGATCCTTTTTCATCCGTCCTTCCAAGATCCTTCAAGAAACTACCAGTTTTTCTTTAGATCTACCGTGAAACCTTCATCCACGAACACGAACAAGAAATCGCTGATAAGATCCTCGCCTCCATCTTCATTCTTTTCAATGACGTTTTATTTGGGGAAGATTAAAGTTAGAAGGATGTTTCTGGTAGATGGTTTGTGACGAGTTGAAATAAACGGAGAAGAAGAGAGAATAGAGAGGGAGATCGGAGAGAAGGAGGAAAGGTGAACAGTAGACGGCGCAAGGAGATGAGAGGCTAGGGTTTCAGATGAGAGGGTGAGGGGAAGAATGAGAGTTGGACCGGGTGCTCGTTTGTGGGCCTTGGGCCCATTGGTTTTTGGGTGCGTACCTCCCATTTCCGTTACACACCCTCCCCCTTTCTTTTCTTTTTTGTGGACTGGGCTGGGCCCAGCGAATACCATTTGCTACACCCCCAGTTTCAGTATTTTCCCTCCCCCTCCGATTTTTGCAGCAAACAGCTGCTGGGCTGGGCCCAGTTTGTTGTTTTTTTATTTTCTTTTAATCCCCCTGTAATCCAGTGTACCCCCCTGTTTTTCTTTTCTTTATTTTTTCATTTTGTTTAATTTTTTTGGAAAGAAAAATATAAAGAAAATACTATTGTGAGAAAAAAAGAGAAAAGAAGAAAAAAGAGAAATATTGATAGAAAAATATGGAAAAATACAATGAAGAAAAAAGAAATATTTTGAGAAAAGGAAAATATATTGAAAAAAAATAAGAAAAAAAGAAAAAAGAATGTGAAAAATATAGTGAAAGAAATATGAAAAAATACATAGAAAAATATGGAAAAATATTTTGAAAGAAAAAAAGAAGAAAATAGTTGGAAAAGAATAAAAAATATTAGTATAGATGTAATATTTGTTTTAGTGTATTTTCTTCATGGAGTTTTATTTTAGGGATAGTTTAGAAGTCCACTTGTTAGGGGACTTTGTCATTTGATTTTTCCAGGATAGGATAGGATAGTATTTCCTAGGAGATTCATTTTCAGTATTCACTCATTGTAATCATTTTTCAGAATGTTAATAAAACGAGATTTGAGTTGTGGTCCCGAAAGTAGCCGAACTACAGCTGCTCTGATTTCTCGTACCAGACGAGAATATGTAGGCATAGGATGCGATATCCTAGCGAGCACACTAACGACTGACCTTTTGTTCTCTCGCTGCTGTGCGATCGAGACCTTCCCGCTGACGACTGACTGTTACTCTTTTTTCTCTCTTGCCCGAGTGCATTTGAGACCAAGCCATAGTTTTGCCCATAGGTTCCCGACCTTTAAAACCAGTTTATTTTCTCACTGCTGTGTGAGAACTCCCTTGTTTAGCCGTAGTTAGCCCGAACTACGCAAGGCTATGATCTTCCATGCAGTGTGGAAGTACGTAGGCACAAGACGCGAAGTGTTGGCGAGCCAATTTCCCTGTAGTCCCGAACTACGTTGACTCTGACTTTCTCTCTTGAGAATACGTAGGCATAGAGCGCGACGCTCTATCGAGTCAATTCCCTTCTGTTTAGATTTAGCAGCCGTAGATAGATTGTTTTTGCATCCTTTAGACAACCCAAGCAAGCGTGGATCCCGTCGAGTACGACGGACGTGAGGGGTGCTAATACCTTCCCCTTGCGTAACCGACTCCCGAACCCAGGTTTTGGTTGCGATGACCATACCTTTTCCCCGTTTTTTGCGAGGTTTACTTCGAGCGTTTCCTTTCCCTCCGTTGGGATAAATAACGCACGGTGGCGACTCTTCTGTCAGCCGGCGCCGATTTTCGCAGTAGCGACAGCTGGCGACTCTGCTGGGGACTTGCGATGGTTCCCTGTGCGAGTTTTTGCTGGGGATCCAACGTCCCCTGGCTGCTAAGGACTGCGATAGTTCTTATGCATGTGGGATCCAACGTCCCCTCAGAGAGAGTCAATCCTAGCGCTCGTTTGCTTATCTATTTGGGGCTTATTTATCGATATTATCTGCTGCTGTTGGGGTGTTACGGGTGTTCTATGATGAGAGATAAGCCGGACCTGGGCTTGAGTGCACCTTAGACTTAGAGTAGAGATTAGTGGGTGCGTACCGGCTTTGCTTGTACTAGTGTCCCGCGAAATCTACACTCGGACGAGGTTCTTCTGGTTGACTTCTTTTTCTACCCTTTGGGTCGAGGGGGTTGTTTGGTCAGTTGGATTGTCGACTCCGGGAACCGATCATTTGGAAGTTAGCTAAGTGAGGCCTCTTCAGGACTCGATGATGCCACTCCTTCTGGGAATCGTATCGTCAGTTTTGAAAGTCTGTGACGCTGACGACCGCATAGGATGCCGTACCTTGTCAGATATAGGTCCATACCTGTGAGAGGGGGTTTTTTTTGTGCAGGAAACTTGACTTCCAACCTACCCGTTATTTTGGTCTCCTCTTCAGAGCAAGCGTTCTCCGTCAGCAGTGCAGCAGTATTCAGAGATTGTGTGGGGGTTGTGATCCCGTAGTTTGCTGCATCTTGCATATCATGTGCATATCAGTGTTGCATCATATTGCATATCATCCTCCAGTTAGCCAGAGTTCTGATCCAGCCTTTGTTTCCTGAAGGTGATTACCCAGAGTTTGGATTAAGCAACTGTTGATTGTCAGAAGACCGACCTAGGGGGTTGAGTAGCTTTGAGCAGAATCGAGCATTGAAGTCAGCTGAAGACTATTGGTAGCCATGTCCGAAGGCAATTTCCAGTCTCCTAACACCCTGACAGGGTTCACTATGGCATCCAACCCTCTGTATGATTCCATGGAAAATTTCCCGCAAGTGAATAACGTTACTGCAGACCAAGTTGTACAACCTACTGTTGAGAACCGAGATCGGCATGAGCAGTTTGTTGCCCGAAATGAACTTCATCCTCCTGCTAACAATCAAGGTGTTGCTTTCCCTGTGATGAATTACCGAAGAGATATTCCAACGGCTGGGATGGTAGATCCAAGAGCTCTTGAAAAGGATAGAAGACTCCGAGCGTTGGAAGAAGGAATTAAAGCTTTGAAAGCCAAAGATGCTGTTAACCTGGATGCTGTGGACATGTGTTTGGTTCCTGACCTGGTGTTGCCTTATAAGTTCAAAGCGCCGAAATTTGAGAAGTACACGGGAGATAGCTGTCCGAAGCTGCATTTGATGATGTTCTGTCGAAGAATGACTGCGTTTGCGCGAGATGACAAATTGATGATTCATTGCTTTCAAGATAGTCTGACTGGGGCATCTTTGAGGTGGTATATGCAGTTAGAGAGGAATCAGATTCAGTCATGGATGGATTTAGCCAGAGCTTTTCTGAAGCAGTACGATTATAACCTAGACATAGCTCCCTATCGCATGCATTTGCAAGAGTTGTCTCAAGAGGACAATGAACCTATCAGGAAGTATGCTCAGAGATGGAGAGAATTTGCTGCTAGAGTGCGTCCACCGATGTTAGACCAAGAGCTGGCAAGCATGTTTGTAGATTCCCTACAAGATCCGTACTTCAAAATATTGCTCGGACTTCCAATAAGTTTCTCTGACGTGATAGCATTAGGAGAACGCCTTGAGTATGCCATCAGAATTGGGAAAATTCAGATTACTTCAAATGATCAAGCTGGTGAAACTGAATATCCTTGTGACTATCAGAGCGAAGAAGAATTTGTGATCAATGCAGTCATGCCAAAGGTTGAATATCCTCGAAGCGAATCAGTGAATTTTGTTGGTTCATCATCTTATCAGAGATCAGTACCTCATGTGGCTTGTTATACTGAACAGACAGCCGTGCCTGGGGCACCCTATCAGGAACCTTATGTCACTTCCATTGCAAATCAGCGAACTCGTGGTCGAGGTTACCAGAACCAGCGTCAGAACAGACCTGGCAACAACTTGGAACGAAGGAAAGCTCCTTCTCATCCAGTGCCTATGCCATATAGCCAGCTGCTACCATCTTTGATCCTGAAGTCTTTGGTGGAGCCGAAAGCTCTTAATCCCGTGCCAGAACCTTACCCTCCTGGGTATAATCCCCACGCTCAGTGTGGTTACCATGGTGGCTCTTCAAGGCATTCGACGGAAGATTGTAAAGCATTTCAGGCGAAAGTACAGCAGTTGATTGATCAGGATCACATTTCCTTTCGAGAAGGATTTCTGTTTGTTCATCCCAACCGCCCAGCTGTCTAAACTCGTAGATTCGGAAAGTATTCCTCAAAGGAGCCAGTGATTCAGACAGGCGGGCGCCTCAGCATTGGCAGTCCTCAGACTTTATATCATTTGCATTTGTAGTTTCTTTTCTGTTAGTTACTACCTGCTTTTAAACATTGTATGTTTCGAATGGTGATAATAATGAAGTGACTATGCATTTTTCTGAACTAATCATGTCGCTGTCGCTCATTTACTGCATTGCACTGACACTTGCATTTTATTCACTCCACTTCATCACTGTGACTAGCAAAGATTGGAGGGAGGATGACGAAATAAACTCATAACCGATGATCGTATGCCTTCAGATAAGACCGTACCGATGACGTACAAGGCATTGTTTCAAATTCCCCAAACACTGGAGATATAAGGAATTAGTCCCTTGTTAACCACTTCGAGCCAGGAAGTAGAAGTTTTTCGGACTTTTAAACCCTCACATCTTAACCCGGGGCAGGGTAGTTGTCAGTTAGCTTGACCGAGCATTCAAGTCTTACAGAGGAGTGTTGTCTGTCGAGGACCAACCAGTTTATACCTTTCAAGAGGTCATACCTCACTAATCAGGAGTGAGACAGTTACAATCCTTTCGGAGCAATCAAGACAACCAGTGTCACACGACTTTGTTCCAAAAGAAAGAAATAAGAAAGCCCGCTAAGTAAAAAGAAAGAAAAAGCTAGAAAGCTAATGCTTAGACAAAAATCAGGGCATCCCGCTGGAATTCAAACGAAAAATCGGAAAGAACTCAAAATGAGTCAGTCCAGGCAAAAATTAGGGAATCAAAAGAATGAAAAAGAAGGGATAAAAGAAATTTTCCCCAGCAAGTCAAAGTCGTGTACACAGACACCGAAAGCGAAGAAGGAGTAACTGTCACTCCAGAAAAACCTTGTGGATTCCTTAATTGTGGTTCCTACCATTCAACATACCTCTCGAAGAGACGAGCGCTTGTTCCAGGTTAACTGAACCTTAGGATCGGAGATCATCACGTAGACGGGGTGGGTACAAATCAAAATTTGAGCCAAATATCCTTTGTTTCACGAACCGTGAACCCGACCACGATACAACCCTTAAAAGACCTAATTGAGGTAGGGTTAGTCTGAAGCGTATTACGATAAGGTCGAGTAACCTGACTCCTTCTTGACTTGCTAGTCACATCCTTGTTGTATTTTTCACTGACCACGTAAGCACTACGTTTGAACTTCGGTTCATTCGTCACTCACAATCATATGCATGTAAATGAGTGACAGCTCAAATTTTTTCAAAATCTGCATAAACACGGCATTAAGATTACCATTCGTGAATAGACAGTTTTAATTGCAGGGTAGTAGTTGGCATGAAAGAAATTCCAGCAGGGAATAATCAAGCAGGACTGAGTAATTCAATAGTCTGAACCAGAATGGTGTATGTTGTAAAGCCTTGTGAATCAGGGGCATTGACTTCCAGTGAGTCAGTATCAGTTAGTCTGAGGACAAGTCCCGAAGCTTCAGTTGATCAGGGGTAGTATGCTTGAGGAGCGGCTGATCAGAAGAGAGTCTTCTCGAGAGCCAATCAGGGGCAGCTATGCAGAACGTTAAGATTTGAAAGCAGATACTTCGGGTGGATAATCAGATCAGGTTAAGTCGCTAGAACACTCATTCAGGGGCAAGTCACTGCAGAAGTGTTAATGGAGATTGAATTTTGTTGTTGTACAGATACCGGGGCAAATATTCTCGAGGTCGTCTCGTAGCAAGCTGTTCAGAGCAGGTATTCCCAAGAGTTAGATTGGGGCAAGTTGAATTGTACTGGGGCAAGTTGTTCAAGCCAGTCTTTTATCCCCAGCTGAGTGTACTGGGGCAAGTTGTTCAAGCTAGTCTGTTTATCCCCAGCCGGAGTTGAGTATCGGGGAATCATGTCAATAGCCTTATCAAAAACCTAAACCTTTCAAATAAAAGGCCGTGTTGTCGTTGGATCATTATCCTGCAGTTTAAACCTGTTGCGTGTCAGTAACCAGTCATTCCCAAAGTCCAGTTCTCGCCTGGCAAACCGGTAACCAGTTCTCGTCTGGCCTACCCTTCCGTAAGCATCAGTTCCCGTCTGGTGCAGTTTATTGTAAGCATCAGTTCCCGTCTGATGCAGTTTATTGTAACCAGTTCTCGTCTGATCACCGTTTCTTCAAGTGTTGTATCAGTTCTCGCCTGGTACATGTCGTTGCGTAACCAGTTCTCGCCTGGTCATCGTGTGTTTAACCTGTGTGTTATACCAGTTCTCGTCTGGTGTACGTGAGCTTTCAATCAGTTCTCGCCTGGTTGTCTATACCTCAGTCTGTTATCCAGTCAGCCCCGTCTGATGTCCAAATCAATTCTCGTCTGATAACCTATTTTCCTATCAGTTCTCGTCTGGTAGTCTACCTTTGAATGCTAGTTCTCGTCTAGTATTTTCTATACCTTCCACTGTGTACATAGTCCATGTTTATCCTAAACCAGAAAAACAAAACAAAAAAAAACCTAAAGGTATCTGACACAGTAATTCCCAATGACCCGCATGTTGGCATGTTTCCCGATACGAAGCTCGACGGATACCAGTACTCCGATTAATGTTTGAATTTCTTGAGGATGTTGTTAAATCAGAATTGTTACTCTTCAGCAGATGAAAGTTGCGTATTATCCCCGGAAGAGTCGAGATTGTATTTTACCCCGCATCAGAGTAGGGTCAGGAGTATCCTAAGCAGATTAAGATTGATATCCTTGATAGTAGGGGCATTTCCAGCAGTGTGCTACACGTAATCAATCCCAGTTTGGGTCAATCCCCGCAGAGCACAATCAGTTGCCAATGGTTTGAAGGGAGCATCCCCAAGCAGAGTTGTTTTCTTTCCCCAGTGAAGTCGCCAAGCAGGGTTGCCTTTTCATTTCTCCAGCAGGACGGTTATCCCAGCGGATTTGGTTGCCCGTTTCCAGCATTTATTTTGCCGAGATAATTCCGTGACGTCGGGTCATCCCCAGTAGAGTTGACGTTGCCTTCGGCATTTATTTTGCCAAGTGGTTTTCAGACCTGGTGTTCTCTGGCAGCGCGAGCTTGCATTTACATTTGCAGATATAGTCATTGCATTTACAAACATATAACATATCCATGCCGTCTGGGCATCGCATTTTCAAACAGAACGCATAGCATTTACATGTCATATATGGCATTGCATCATTTCAAGCATACGCATGTCGAAACATGGACCAGGTTGGTTACCTATTGGATTTCGAATTTGTTCACCTGCAGAGTTGTGTGGCTAAGCTTCTCATCTTTCCCAGCGGAGTGATTTCTTCATTTGGTTGTTACGTCAGCATCGAAAAAAAACAACAACAAGGAGAGATTGACATATATCAGGTTTCTGAAGCTGCCGCCTTCGTCAGAATAGGTGCCAGGCAGTTCAATTCAGAATTCCCCAGGAGAATTGTCCTCAAGTTCGCAGTGAACTGTGAGTTGACCGGATTTGATCCCATGAGAGAGATGGGAATCAAGGTGTTTGCTTTTTCGAAGCATTATTCCAATACTTGTGGCGTCACACAGGTGATTGGCAAGGAGAAGAAAATTTTATCAGAAAATTGACCAGTTGTTGCCGTGACAACCAGACTTCAGTTCATTGGAAGCTATTCCTCAAGCAGTTTTGCAGTATATTCCCGCGGTTGGCAAATTTCAGGGTTCCATTTGTATTCAACCGTCATCTACCTTTGAATGTTTGAAGGCTGAGCGCTCTTCAACCATTCAGGTCCAAGCCGCTTGAATAGGGGCAGCTGTTGCACCCTAAAATTTGACCAATCGAGTCTCGTAACTGGCTCGATGTTTCGACGCATGACCGCATTCGCATCTGCATATCGCATACAGTGCATTTCTCATTTGTTTTGATTTTATCGGGATCACAGCTCTCGTCTCGCGACTCAGGTGTTTTTAATCAGTTCAGATAGGTAGAATCGTATTTTTGGGATATTTCGGTGCCCGTTTATTTTTTACCAGCTATTTTGGTGCGCTCTCGCGGTGTTATGTGTCGTTCGGTGCTATTTTTGTCCCTCTGGGAATTATGGTGATTTTTCTGGATTTTATTGGCCATTTTTAGATTTTTAATAGCTTTTAAATCATTTTTAGAATATTAATAGGATTTTTAATAGTTTTAATTCTTTTTAGATAGATTTTAATCATTTTAGGATTTAATAGATTTTTTAGGATAATATAGAATATTTTTAGAATATTAATAGTTTTTAAATAGTGTTAATAGTTTTTTAATCATTTTAATAGAAGAATATAGTTTTGTTTTTCTTTTATTAATAAGAGGTTTTCTTTTAAATAAATAATATAGATTTTTCTTTTAGAATATTAATTGATTTTTGAATATATTCTTTTAGATAGTGTAGAATTTAATGGCATTTTTAATATAGAAATAGATAGATTTTTCTCTTAATGGTCTTTAATAGATGTTATAGAATAATATAGTTTTTAGAGAATTTTAGATTTAATAGAGTTTGATTAGTGGAATTCTTAGAGTATTATTAGTTTAGGAGTTAATTAGAATTTTTAGGATAATTCTCCTTGTTAGGTTTAATTGAGTTTTAGAATTAATTAGAATAATAATCAGATTAGTTAATTCAGTTAGTTAATTCGGATTAGATTTAATTCATTTTTCATTAATCAGTATTATGCAGTTTTTTTGAAGTTTTTTCATTTTCGTGTGGGCCCAGTTCAATGCAAAGCCCAGTTGTCTCCAGCAAAGTCCATTTTCGTCCAGAATTTCCAGCAAGTCCCAGAATCTTCTAGAAGCATCCAGAAATTCTCAGGGTATAAATTCCAGCATCCACGTGTTGCACCCAGAGAGGACCCCACGTTACACATCCTTCACACGCCACATCACATTCAGACTCTTCCTCTCTCTGCCACGAGATACCACGTGGCGCGCATGCACCGTCTCCACCCACTAACGCAGCCACGTGCCTCCACCACACCACTCCTCAGGTCCTCGCCTGAAACTCTCCCCGGCCGGCATGCATGGCCGGCGGCCACCGTAACGGCAACCCTAAACCACTTCCGGCCGCCGTACTGGTCACCGGAAACTGGAAAACACCAAATTCACCCAGAAATCTTCTCCTTCTCCTCTAATCTTCATCCTCTCCAGTCCAAGATTCATCCCCAACCCTCCGATCAACCTACACCACCACTAATGTTCGCCAGTTTCCGATCATCAATATCATCTCAGATCTTCATTCCACCACCTTCGTCAAACCTTCATCTTGTTCTTCGCAACCTCCAAGAACTTCATCACTTTCTAGATGAATATTCAACAACCTCAACGAATCTTCACAATTTCTCTCCAGATCTTCGGTGATCGTCAACGAATGTTAAATCATCTCAAGATCTCTCCCTCAAACAGCTTCAAGAACTTCATCCGTTCTTCCTGAAACTTCCGTCCTTTTTCCAGATCTGCATGCAAGAACTCATCCAACAATCTTCGCGTTTTTTCAGATCTTCCATCAACACCATCAACAAACGAAGCTTCAAACACCGATCAAACTTCATCTCGTCATCAAACCTCCAGCAACGTCAAGATTCACCTCCAATCTTCAGGTTTCGTCTTCAGATACTCCTCATTTTCAACTCGTTTTGCAAGATCCTTTTTCATCTGTCCTTCCAAGATCCTTCAAGAAACTACCAGTTTTTCTTTAGATCTACCGTGAAACCTTCATCCACGAACACGAACAAGAAATCGCTGATAAGATCCTCGCCTCCATCTTTATTCTTTTCAATGACGTTTTATTTGGGGAAGATTAAAGTTAGAAGGATGTTTCTGGTAGATGGTTTGTGACGAGTTGAACCAAACGGAGAAGAAGAGAGAATAGAGAGGGAGATCGGAGAGAAGGAGGAAAGGTGAACAGTAGACGGCGCAAGGAGATGAGAGGCTAGGGTTTCAGATGAGAGGGTGAGGGGAAGAATGAGAGTTGGACCGGGTGCTCGTTTGTGGGCCTTGGGCCCATTGGTTTTTGGGTGCGTACCTCCCATTTCCGTTACACACCCTCCCCCTTTCTTTTCTTTTTTGTGGACTGGGCTGGGCCCAGCGAATACCATTTGCTACACCCCCAGTTTCAGTATTTTCCCTCCCCCTCCGGTTTTTGCAGCAAACAGCTGCTGGGCTGGGCCCAGTTTGTTGTTTTTTTATTTTCTTTTAATCCCCCTGTAATCCAGTGTACCCCCCCTGTTTTTCTTTTCTTTATTTTTTCATTTTGTTTAATTTTTTTGGAAAGAAAAATATAAAGAAAATACTATTGTGAGAAAAAAAGAAAAAAGAGAAATATTGATAGAAAAATATGGAAAAATACAATGAAGAAAAAAGAAATATTTTGAGAAAAGGAAAATATATTGAAAAAAAATAAGAAAAAAAGAAAAAAGAATGTGAAAAATATAGTGAAAGAAATATGAAAAAATACATAGAAAAATATGGAAAAATATTTTGAAAGAAAAAAAGAAGAAAATAGTTGGAAAAGAATAAAAAATATTAGTATAGATGTAATATTTGTTTTAGTGTATTTTCTTCATGGAGTTTTATTTTAGGGATAGTTTAGAAGTCCACTTGTTAGGGGACTTTGTCATTTGATTTTTCCAGGATAGGATAGGATAGTATTTCCTAGGAGATTCATTTTCAGTATTCACTCATTGTAATCATTTTTCAGAATGTTAATAAAACGAGATTTGAGCTGTGGTCCCGAAAGTAGCCGAACTACAGCTGCTCTGATTTCTCGTACCAGACAAAATATGTAGGCATAGGATGCGATATCCTAGTGAGCACACTAACGACTGACCTTTTGTTCTCTCGCTGCTGTGCGATCGAGACCTTCCCGCTGACGACTGACTGTTACCCTTTTTTCTCTCTTGCCCGAGTGCATTTGAGACCAAGCCATAGTTTTGCCCATAGGTTCCCGACCTTTAAAACCAGTTTATTTTCTCACTGCTGTGTGAGAACTCCCTTGTTTAGCCGTAGTTAGCCCGAACTACGCAAGGCTCTGATCTTCCATGCAGTGTGGAAGTACGTAGGCACAAGACGTGAAGTCTTGGCGAGCCAATTTCCCTGTAGTCCCGAACTACGTTGACTCTGACTTTCTCTCTTGAGAATACGTAGGCATAGAGCGCGACGCTCTATCGAGTCAATTCCCTTCTGTTTAGATTTAGCAGCCGTAGATAGATTGTTTTTGCATCCTTTAGACAACCCAAGCAAGCGTGGATCCTGTCGAGTACGACGGACGTGAGGGGTGCTAATACCTTCCCCTTGCGTAACCGACTCCCGAACCCAGGTTTTGGTTGCGATGACCATACCTTTTCCCCGTTTTTTGCGAGGTTTACTTCGAGCGTTTCCTTTCCCTCCGTTGGGATAAATAATGCACGGTGGCGACTCTTCTGTCAGCCGGCGCCGATTTTCGCAGTAGCGACACAAGTAAACCAAAATTTTGAAAGACTAGCAGTTGTTTACCAATTTTTACGATAAACAAATTGTCACACATGGTGGGACAATGCTATTGTTGATAAAAAAATTTTAAAACTTTTTTCTGGAAAGATTTTATTTTTAAGTTCTTCATTTTTATCTCTCCTTACTTTGTTACTTGAGACTTAGAAGTGGTAGAATAGCCACAAATAACAAAGAGAGACCAAAGAGAAGATACGTAAGGAGAATGGTGAATCCAATTCCACCAAATAAAAAAAATAATGAAGAACCGCCCTCTTCTTCTTCTTTGACATGGGACCATACGGTTCCAACATCAATATCTGAATTTGTACCTTCAACGGTAATATTGACGCCTGTGCAGTCGATTTCCCATGGTGGTCCTATTTTATCCTATGTGGGAACACAGGGTCCACAAGTGACCCCCCTTCAGTGAGAAATAATTCATTTAGATCTTATGTGCCTGAGTCCTTAATGCCTCCAACAGGACGCGAACAGCCTTATGACATGCCAACATCAGTGATGTCAAGATTGCATAATGCGTTATCAATATTCTCATAAGCTGTGGTGAATGTAACTTCACCATTGCAAGGATCTGGTTCGGACATTAATAATTTGAGTCAAATTAGCTAGCCGTTAGGGACATGACTTCATACCCAGATGCCCAATATTACTAACAATTCTGCAGCAGTGATAAGGCAACAAATGGTCGAAAGTAATCATGAGATGGTCCAAATGCTTGCCTAACAAATGGGAGTTATATTCAACACCTTAATCCGTAATACTACCCAAAAAAACCAACAATTGGCAGCGCAAATGACGTGCATTGTTGATTTTTTTGGTGTTCCACAACCCCATCGATAGTCTCAGAGGGAATGGATGATACAAAATACTAGGATGGTCTTAGAAGAAGACCCTATAATTAACCAAGTTCAATCAAATATACTCTAGGCGAACATTTTAAACTAGGGGGCAGTAGTCGAACCACCTAGGGTCGAACCCCATAGAATTAAACAACCAATCCATAAGTGTAATACCCCAAATTTTGCCCTAAGATTAGCCGTTTCATCTTGCATCCCATTTCATTTTGCATTTCGTTTAAACTAACCACTAACGGGTTGTGCAGTTGTTTGATTGTTGCAAGAAAATATCATGTGGCACGCTCTTTTAGTTTACAGGGTTTCTAGTGCCACTTTATTTTGAATGAATAAAATAGCACAATTGGCAAGAGATAAGGAGTTGTGAGTGTGAGAGGTTGAGAGTTTGAATCCAACATTCTTCATTTTTTGTTTTTTTCTTTTATTTTTATTATAACTTTTCTATTTTCATAAAAAAAAATAACAAAAATAGGTTTTTTTTATTATTTAATTATTATTTTTGTATTTTATTTAAATTATTTTTAAAAAAAATATTATTTTCACTTTTTTTTTTCATATTATTCATAAAAACATACAAAAATCATAAAATTAAAAATATTAGAAAAGATTTTATTCTTTTTATAATATTTTTAATGTTTAGTAAATAAATAGGATTTTAAGTTTGTTTTAATTTGTTTTGACTAATTATTTAAGTTGGGCTTTAAAGTGAGCATTAGGTTAGAGTTAACCCTAATTTGTTACCTATATAAACATAAGTTGTATTTGAGAAAGAGGGGAAGGAGACAAAAAAAAAACGGCGGCCGTTCTCACGACTTATCAACAAAAATCTTCGAGGCTTCATCATCATCTCAATCAGAAGAAGTTTCAGAAATCAACCGTCCGTCACAACAAAAGCAGAGAATCTGAATAATCTCACCGTAAGCATCGTTAATTGCCTGTTATTTCTTCTTTTTTTTTTTGTTTTTTTCGTAATCCATTTTCAGGATAAGGAAGAGTAAGAAGAGAAAAGGTGGAAGCCAGGAGAAGATGAATAGATTCACGTTGTGAGAAAGCCAAAAGGGAATTAAAGCCAACCCTAATGGGGCAAATGAGAAAGCCAAAAGGGAATTAAAGCCAACCCTAAAGAGCCAAATGAGAAAGCCAAAAGGGAATTAAAGCCAACCCTAAGGGGCCAAATGAGAAAGGCAAAAGGGAATTAAAGCCAACTCTAATGGGATAAGGGAACGGACACTTCCCCTTTCATTATCCTTCCTTTTTTATTATTATTTATTATTATTTCTCACTTCTTTAGTTTTTTTTTTCTGTTTATTTTTATTCTTCTTTTTTTTTTTCGTAAAACCTTTTTTAAAATTAAAACCTTTTTTAAACTAAAACTTCCTTTTTTGAGGATGAAAGCGAAAGCCTTTGTGTTTCAAAAATCAAAACCCTTTGTTAAAATTAAAACATTTTTTTTAAAAACCTTTTCTTAAAGGTAATTAGGAACCTTTTTTTTTAAAAGCTGATTAGAATATTTCTTTAAAAATATTAACCAAATGAACCTTTTCTCCCAAGATTAAAAATCTTTTTTAAAATAAATTAAATTTTTTTAATAAATTGCTAACATTTTAAAACATAAAAATTAAAATTAATTTTCCCTTAATCCTAAATTTTTCTCTTAGAACTAAATTTCTCACCTAAAATTTTTCTAAAATTCATAACCTTTCCCGTTTAATTTTCATCTAACTTTCATTGTTTCTCCTTTTTTGTCCTTGGTTACTAATTTCGCCTTTTATCGTATTTTCACTTTTTTCGGTTGTAATTATGCGAGGCATCGTCGCAATTTATTATTCTTGCGTATTGTTTTTCATGGATGTAATTTATGCGAGGCCATGATCGCAGTTATTTTATTTTTTCGCATTTTTTTGGGATTTGTAATTTACGCGAGTGATCATCGCGATGCTTTTTTTTACCGCTTTCTATACTTTCCGCACTTTAATTTCCGCCATATAATAATTTGCCATGTTTTACATGTTTTACCGCTATTTTCCCCTCCAAAGGAATTAGGTTTAGCCGTTTGACCTCCGAGTCAATAGTCTTAACCCTTCAAAACCCTAATAGCCTAGGTGTCCCGCCATGGACGAAAATACCCTGTACCCTAGTTTTAGGTCAAAGAGTCGCCGTACTCTGTTTTAGGGTTTCCCGCTGTGGAATCCCTAATTTAACCTTAATTTCAATTAACAATTTCCACGTAAGCGTGTCCTTAAGATACGTTTATTCCCCTTGAGACCTTGACCACAGTCAAGACGTTTCTAACCTCCCTTTCGAGGGGAACTACAATTACTCTGATTCCATTCCCGTCAGGGTATGTAGGCACAAGATGCGACGTCTTGCCGAGTAAACTTAGGACTAACCCGTAGGTCTCTCTAGGTCACTCTATCCCTTAGCTCAATATATATTCCAAATAGATAAATAAAATAAAAAGGCATACAATAAGCAAAAGGTTCCTGTAGAGTACTACAGACGTTTAGGGTGCTAGTACCTTCCCTAGACTTAACCAACCCCTTACCTAGGTCTCTCCCCACATTGTGCTTACGATGCAAAAATAGGTTTTTTCCTCTTTTGAAATTTTCCTTCGGATAAATCAAAGAGCGGTTGTGATTTAAGAATGTGATTCAAATTAATTAATAATTTGATATCCTATTTCCACCGCAACAGAAAATGGCGACTTCACTGGGGAACCTCCTAATTTTTAAGGGTTACCCCTATTTTGTTTTTATATGCTATTCATTTATTATTTGTCTGTTGTATATATATTCATGTTGTACCTTTATTGAGGGATATCTGTTGTGGTGAGATAAGTCCTAACCCATACTTGAGTGACCTTATTATAGGAAGGTGAGATATTCGACGAAGCTTGCCGGGAGTGAGTCCCGACCAAGTTGACTCGAGAATCACCGCTCAGTTGAGACCCTTTCGAAAATGGTTCGGTTGAACGAGTTAGTTGTGAAAACTTTAACCATTTTCGATTGGAGTCTGTGATACTGGGGACCGTAGTACCTTAACACCACCTTGGCCTTATATAGGACGTAGTGCGGGAACTATGTGGGAGTAGTCCTACAATAGTTGTTACGCGATGCTACACTCAAAAGAGGTTCTCTTGAGAATATTATCGACCTCCGAGTCAGTTGGAAAGTTGATAATATTCGAAGAATGGGCTTATGACTTTGGGAACTTCTTAGAACCTTGTTCTGCAGGTACAACTAACCTTAGTACATACCCTATGGGGATGGGTAGACCTTAACTCCTTGCAAATACCTTTAACCTAAAGCTTTGTATATGTGCATTGCATCCATAAAACATTACATTGCATTACATTCATGGAATTCAAACCTTATTTATGAAAATTGCAGGATACTATGGATTACAATAGAAGAAAAACCGTGAAATATATTCTTAAAAGGCTTAAGCTAGATGACCTAAGGAAGCTAGGATCTTTAGTCCAAGACCAAGATGGATTTCGAAATCGGTATGGAAATTTGCTATCTCTGTTGGAATTTAAAGTGAATGAAGGACTTCTTTCGGTTTGGTTACAGTTCTACGATTCAGACTAGCATTGCTTCACCCTTCCCGATTATCAGTTGGTACCTACTTTGGAAGAGTATTCTCAGCTTGAAGGTCTCTAACATTAAAGAGAATATGACTCAGAAAAATGAAACTCTTGGGTTACCTACGAAGTTCCTAATCAAGAAAGCCTAATATTATGCCGATCATCTAAGCTTGCCTACCTTTGAGACGATCCTTGCTTTTCTTATCTATGAAGTGTTTCTTTTCCCCAATTTTGAAGGATTTGTGGACCTTAATGCCATCAAGATTTTCATGAAAAGGAATCCAGTACCAACCTTATTGGGTAACACTTATCATTCAGTCCATCTCCGAAACCTCCGTGGTAGAGGGGTGGTTACCTGCTGTGTACCATTACTGTACAAGTGGTTTATTTCGCACTTGCCTAAGTCCGGTCCTTTTTGGAGTCCCACCCAAGGGCGTTGGTCGCAAAGGGTTATGGCTTTAACTCATTCGGATATTGATTGGTATAACCATATGTATGACAAAATATTACTCATTGATGGTTGTGGAGATTTCGCTAACATACCTTTGCTCAGTTTTAATGGAGGAATAAGCTATAATCCAGTCCTAGCTCACTGATAGTTAGGGTATCCTTTGAAAGAACTGCTTAAAAGTATCTATGTAGAGAAGATCTTCTTCGAAAACAACAAGAACTTCAAGATCAGATTATATCCTCTTGGAAACATTTTCATAGGAAAGGTCGAGAAAGTCTGGGAAAGCCGAATTGTGTATCGATGGAGCCGTACCTTCAGTGGGTCCGAGAAAGAGCTATCAAGTTGAAGATGCCATACCCTCGTCAAGATCCTTTACCTCCAATAGAGGAACCTGTCCTATATTTCATGAACGAAGCTGAAACATTGAAAATCGCTTTGAAGAAAGCACAACAGGAAGCTGAAGCATGAAAGAACGAATACCATGTGGCCGTCAGTGAGAATGATGAACTTCAAAAACAGCTTCAGTCAAAAAATGAAGAGGTGCTTTCCCGCAAGAAGCAAAGAATCTACGAGGATTTATTTTCCTCCGAATATCCTCCTACGCCTTGAAGTTGTGGACAATGCTTCCTTAGGGCGTCATTAGCTTATATTTATTTGTTGCTTTAAAGACTTTATTTTGAGAATATTTCTGTGTAATCCATTTTTCAATTAACAAAATTTCGTTATTCTGCAATATTTGAAATATTTGAATTCCATGAAATCATTCCATTTGCATTTTGCATTGTACTATCATATTTTGCATTACACGAGTCTCCCGGTTTCTCATACTCGGTTTCTCTCGCTTTCCAGTTTCGTCACCCTGGGTCCTCTGCATCAGTACAATACTAGAGCCCAAGCTCAGAAGAGGATGGAAGAACAAGCTCAAGAGATCGACCGTGTCAACCATGAACTCGAAGATCTTCGAGGGAGTGTGGGACAGATTATGGAGATGCTACGAGCTCTTAATGCAAAGTTAGATACTCCGCCTGCCGTTGTTTCTGAGACTACCAATACTGTTGTAAATCCTCGACTAGCTGTTGCTACCGAAAGTATACCTCTTCAGAGTCGTCAATCCAGTTTGGTGCCTCCTACTATTGCTCAACCAGTTCAGCAAGGTGGTCCTCCAAAGTGCAAAATTCCAAGCTCTGACCATCATAAAGGAGCTACACGCCAGAGGAGTCCTTCGAGAAGGCATAACCCCAAAATGGCTACTCATCAACGTTGGCAACATCAACAGAATTATGTTCAAGGATATCCAGTGCAGTACGCTCAACAACCATATGTAGCTACTGTGGCACCTCCCTTCAATCATCAGTTTCCTACCTATCAGCCTGTGCAACCGGCTCCGATCCGTCAGCATCCGGTTTATCAGCAACCTCCACCTAATTATCAGCAAGCGTCCAACGCTCCTGCAAATCAACAACAGAGGAATAAGAGACCATATAAGCCTTGTCCGCCGATTCCAATGACATTCACTGAGTTGTATCCATACTTAGTACAAAGAGGTTTGGTTACTACTCGAGCTTTGGGCCCACCGCCTAATCCTTTGCCAGTCAACTACAACGCCGCCGCTCATTGTTTATTTCATGAGGGTGCGTCGGGTCATGATTATTAAGGTTGTTACGCGCTCAAGAACATTGTCAGATATTTGTTGGAAAAGAAGATCTTGTTTTTTGACGATCCTCAGCCGATGGTCAAGGTTCCTCTCAGTGTTTCCCAGGTGTCGCTACTGCGAAAATCGGCGCCGGCTGAACAGAAGAGTCGCCACCGTGCGTTATTTATCCCACGGGAGGGAAAGGAAACGCTCAGAGTAAACCTCGCACAACACGGGAAAGGTATGGTCGTCGCAACCAAAACCTGGATTCGGGAGTCGGTTACGCAAGGGGAAGGTATTAGCACCCCTCACGTCCGTCGTACTCGACGGGATCCACGCTTGTTTTCGGGTATGGATTGTTATTCTATCTAAACTATAGGTCAAGGGTGAAAAAGAAAATAAAATGAAAAATAAAAAATGACTCGGCAAAGTATCGCACTTTATGCCTACGTATTCCCGTCTGGAACGAGAAATCAGAGTCAACGTAGTTCGCCTACCTACGGGAAAGGAGGGGAAGGTTGCTCGCTAGGATATCGCATCCTATGCCTACGTACTTCCACACAGCATGGAAGATCAGAGCAAACGTAGTTCGGGCCACGCACGACATAAGTCTGTCCTGGTTGATTTTATTCCTTCTGAAAAAGGTTTTCTTGATTAACAGTCCCGGCGGACAAAAATGACGCTTTGATGAGTTCACATTCTTTTACGGAAGAAGTGTCTTTTATTGTGTTTGAAATCTTTATGGTATTTTTCTGTTTGTTTTGAGAAAGAAGAGACAGAACTCTAACCTACGGTCGCGAAGGGAATCGAACTAACCTAATGTTATCATGCATGGGTTAAGACCTAGTGTCTATCATGCTCCTATCTTGCACAGAGAGAAACAGAGATCCTACGGGATAGGCAGAAACAGAAACAATATCAGATATATATAGTAAAACAGTAAAATGCATGGATGCAACAGCACAAGCGAGGCAAGGGAGTCCCACTCAACCTCGAACCTAGAAAACAATAGGCAAAAGTGAACAGGATTCACTTTCAACCCAACAGGGTAAACAGCAAACAATACAGTCCAGAAAACCAATCAATACATCAGCAAATGAAATACAATAGCAAAAGAAACAGCATCAGCAGCTCTGAATCAACACCTAGCTTCAAGCAATCCCCATTCAGCTACAGGCTTCAACAAGCATCAATCTCCATCTTCATGGCCTTCAGGCAAGGGCTTTGATCATCAGTCTTCTATAAGCAATGGCTTTTCTTCAAGCTCAAACCTCCAGGATGAGGGATTAGTCACAAGAGTGAATTGGGTGTTAAGCAATCAGTTGACTACCAAGGGTGGTGAACAGACTGCTTCTAACACAAGAGACATTTTCTCTCAAGAGTTCTATCTCATAGACACTATCACCAAGCCTTCCAAAGGAAGGGGGTGAGTGTCTTAGAGAGACTCTGAATCACAGAGAAGAATGGATGCAGACAAGGCAATCCATGTTTGAGAAACAAACTTTCTAATCTTGAGCTCTGCCTATCTCCTAAACCCTAGTCTCCTCAGCATCTGCTAACAAGAAACTCTTCTTCAACTCTGGAAGTTGATCTTCAATCTCTGGATCTCCAATGGTCTTCATCTCCTCAAGTCTTCAGCTCTCCCAAGTCCCCAGACAATCCCAATACCCAAGCAAGCAAGCAATAATCCCCAGAGGGCACACCACACCAGTCAATCAGATATACAGACAGTATTAATAGCAGTAGGGGAATCCTGACTTTTTCTAAGGGGATCTAATAACTACCCATAGCCCCTATAGTCCCATAACTAATCTAGTTAAATCCTAAGTCCTAAGGGAAATGAATTGATTCTCCTAAGTAATCACCTAAAACCCTAGTTTGTTCATGTTGTTCAAGCCTACATTAAGCACCTAAAATTAATTCCTAAAAATGGGAACTAAATTGTTTCTACAAGTTCAATATCTAATCTAAACAACCTAAAAAGAATGAACAAAAAATATGAAAACATCTAATAGAACAAAAATTAATAAAATCATGCATGAAATGAAGCTATTTAAAATGACATTTATTTAGAAAATATGGAAAAAATATGAAATAAAAATAAAAATGCAATTTTATTTAATGACAATTTTCTACACATTCTAATGAAAATGATGTAAAAAGGATGGATTAAAAATGATTTTTTATCTATTTATTATGAATTTTTAAAGTTGGTAAAAATTAAAGTGGAATTAAAAACAATTAAATCAATTAAAATGATAAGGGGGGGTACTAATAGAAAACACGCTCAGTTGATTATTTGAATGGGCCATCAATGGTGGGGTGCGCGTAGCAAATTGGCTTAAGCCCAAAACAAGTCAGAATTAATAAAGCTAAAAAAAACAAGCAGGGGTGCATTCAGCAGGAGTTATCACGTTCAAAACTGATTGGGCTTAAAATTGGGGGGTGGGGATATCAAAACTCACTCAGGCCCGTCCGTTTCAATTAATGAAACGGTGCGTTTAGGGCACCTATAGCTTCCCTCCAAAATCTGAATCAAATAAGAGCCACACGATTGGCTTCTGAGGTCAAAAGTCCACACGAATTGGACGCTCAAGATTTCGTCTCCTACCTTGATTCATCTAGGGTTTCTGAAACCCTCACGCGCATGCCATGAACGTCCAAGTTCAAGCTCTCGGTTCTCTCTCTCCAGGCCATGAAACGCCACGATACAAACATGAAACTCACTCTAAATTCCTCCCTCTATACGCCTATGGTCATAGATTGCTTTGAAACTCAACAAATCAATAAACCCGATCGAGACAAGTTCTGGTTCCATGAAAATACTCTGCAACTCACCAGCATAATTCTCCATCAAACCTAGACTAATCTCTTCCATAACTAATGGTGATCATTCTGACCTATCAAACTAAGATTATGATGCACTCTACTACAAGTTCCAAGCCCTAACAGTTCTAGCAACCTGTCAACAATCATCACCAAACCACTCCAAACTCAACCTAATTGCTCTACTAACATCCTACATCATATCTAGACTAACAAAACTATGCTAAACTAACTGAATTAATCAATTTGAATGAAAACGCACCTAATGCAAAAGCTTGAAAACAGCTATGGAAACTCGTGAATCCACCAACACCAATGCTCAGATCTTGATCAGTGAGTGAAGCTCTTGCTTCTGTATGCAACACCTCTTGTTTCTTGGCCTTGGATCTTGCTAACCGATTGATTCCTCACTTTTGAAGAGGATGATAACAGCACATGAGAATGGATCAAAACCAGCCAGATATTGAGTGATCTTTGATCTTTGATGATTATAGAGTGGAGTAGAATCAAGGATTATGAGAATTGATGGAGAATTGATGAAGTTTGAAAAGAATTTGCAAGAGGAAGAATGAGAAACTTTGGGAGGTTTTTGGTGAAAAATGAATCCAACCCTTGATCAATCTTCATTTCATGTTTATATAGGGCTCAAATGAACTTTCTAGATCCATCTTACAATTTCCCTTGCCTTTCAACTTTGATCCATTTTTGAAATGTTTCTTCAAATGCAAGTAACCAAGGATAACTTTGAAATCTTCCACTAAACTCAAAAAAGTGTTTGAACCATTGTTCTTAGAATGTCTTTTCCATTCAAAATCATATATTGGAAGTCTCCATTTGGACTTATAAATCTCCCAAACCATTTTTCATTTTGACTTTATTCAAATTATAAGCCATTTTAGTTCAAATTTGGACCAATCATGCAACTTCATGTTATGAGCTTTTCCAACAATTTGTGACCTTCTTTCTAGACTTAAAATCACATTTGGAGCCAGTTTGATGTTGTAAGTTTTTCCATTTGAGGCCTCCTTGTATGAGTTTTGGACATAGGTTAAAATGACCTGTAATTCACAAATGCCCAAAATACCCTTTGCTTGCCAAGACCATAAGTTGAGTTCCACACATCATATGAGGGCATGCTATACCATTCTAGAAAGCTAAGACAATGAGGAACAATTCTTATGTTGACCAAGAATTCATTTGAAATCTCCTTGAGGGGTAAAACTAGCTTGGAAGTCAAGTCACTTTCACAGACAAAATTTCAGATACCTCAGATGACCTGTAACTTGCAAGGACCATAACTTGAGTTCTATAAATCTCCTTGATGTCTTCCACCACTCAAATTAAAGGTATTGAGATCCTCTACAAGTTTCATGTTGGCCAAGAAGCCATTTGAAGCTAGAATTTTGACTTATCTTGCTTGGAAATTTGACCTAAACTAGGGGATTTTACACAGAAACCCTAATTTAGAAACTCCTCTTCTCCTTGATTTCTCTTGAATTCTCCTTGGCATATCTCCATATCCTTCTTTATATGTCCCATGATGAACCCCACATCTCTCCACTAGACTTGAATGCCCCTTAAATCAGTCAATTGACCTAGGGTTGACCTAGGGTTGACCCAGATGAAACCCTAGTAGACTGTCTTCAGCTATAGCTCTTGTGGTCCCATCAACAACTTGTTTTCTTCTCCAAATGACTTTCTAAGTCTCTCATAAGGTCTAGATACTCTCCATGCCTTCAACTCACAGCTCACAACCCTCTTGTTGACCCTCAGATACCCTCAGCTAGGAGATGGACTCAAGGCTTGATCTGCTGAACTCTTTGCTTCCAAATTCTTTCCTGATGACTTGAATGAGATTGAATTGGGATAATAACCTCTTGATAGGCTTCTAGAGATGAGAATAATGATTGGTCCCCTGTTGAATGACTTGCTATGCTTATGCTATGCAGATGGTTAGTCTATGTACATGACTCTATATGCAAATGCTAATGACATTGAAACATAAACCAAGGAATAAGGTTGAGCAAATTTTAGGGTGCAACAGCTGCCCCTATTCAAGCGGCTTGGACCCGATTGGGTGAAGAGCCCGGAGCCTCCAGACATTCGCGGTACGAGACACTTGAATATTAGTGAAACCAGAAATTTGCCAACCGCAGAACTAAATTGCGCTCCTGCTTGAGGAACGACATTCATCAGCTGAATCTGACTGTTACAGTAACCCATTGATCTCGCGCGACCGTGCTGGGGATTGTCTTCATCGTTCTGAAGAGAATTCTGTCATAACAGATTGCTTGCTTGTCCACGTTAGGACTCTGTCTGTCATCAATACGAAGAAATCTCAACCAAAACCGGTCCACGTTAGGACTCCATTTGCTGTTAACCCAGAAAAATCTCGGCAACTCCGCTGGGGATACTTCGTCTGCATTTCCATAAACTGAATCGTCCACGTTAGGAATAAAACTCTTTCACGCTAGGAGTAACACCTGTCCGCGTTAGGAATAACATCTCTTCTGCATCTGTCCACGTCAGGACTAACCCTTTCATCTTTCCACGTCAGGAAGCAATCTTCTTTCCACATAAGGAGAACTATATCAATCTGTCCACGTAAGGACTCCAATACCACTTGACATGTCCGCGTCAGGACTCCAATCTTTCCACGTAAGGAATTCAACTTTGGTTCTGAACCTGTCCACGTCAGGACTCAACTTTCCACGTAAGGAGTACATCATTCTTCCACGTCAGGAATCAACTTTTCTTGAATCTGTCCATGTAAGGACCCCAATTTTTCCACTTAAGGAATAAATCTTCTTCTTCCACGTTAGGAATAACTTCTTTGATCTGTCCGCGTCAGGACTAAACTTCTTCCACGTCAGGAATAATCCATTTCTTTCCCCGTCAGGAATCAATCTTGATATGTCCGCGTGAGGACTCAATCCTTCCACGTAAGGAATAAACTCGTCTTTCCACGTAAGGAAACCATTTTTCTTCCACGTGAGGGATGCTCTTGATATGTCCACGTAAGGACTCTGATCTTTCCACGTAAGGAATACCAACTTCTTTCCAATTTGTCCGCGTCAGGACTCCTTTTTCCACGTAAGGAATGCCATCTTAATCTGTCCACGTAAGGACTCTACTCTTTCCACATTAGGAATCACCTCTTTTGATATGTCCGCGTGAGGACTACATCGTCCACGTTAGGACCCACTTCTCCATGTTAGGAATAATAATCTCTTTGATTTGTCCGCGTAAGGACTCTGATCTCGTCTTGATTTGTCCACGTTAGGACTCAGGTGTCTTCGACCCGCTGAGGAAATAAGACTTGTCCACGTAAGGACTCACACCCTGGTCTGATCTGCCCACGTCAGGGCACCAACACAAAGAGTAATCACTTTTGTCAACGTCATGACCTCCCATTCCACTAATTTCGAGAAACTGAATCTGCCCACGTTAGGACTAACACACCCCACCAATCCGGGGAAATAAACCTGTCCACGTTAGGACGCCCACTTCTGAAGAAATCCCGTCAATATAGGAATAAATTGTCCACGTCAGGACTTAGTTTTCCAATGATCCTCACCCACAAACTTCTTAGCACTGACGTGACAGCGACTTTGAGGCGGACTCTACTGAGGATGTCGGGAAACCAAACTATCGGACGCCTGCTCTGATAACCGGCGATGGCCTCGGAAATTCTGATTCATGGAACCCCTGATGACAACTAATTCTGCTTGGGAACAAAGAGAAACTCATTCTGGCAACTCTGTGGGGAATACTGCCGAAACTGACATTGGACGTCCCATGCCGAGATTTTGACTGTTTGGTAGTTCATTTGAGCCAGAGTTCTCTCCACCTGAACTGCTAGAGTACAGGAACTGCTTCAGCAAAATAAATGCTGGAAGGATAATGCCGACTCCGCCGGGGATAGCTGTTGCGGTGAGAATCGTGATACCAAGCTATTGATTAACTTGAATCTTTAATTCTTAGATTACAACCGGACTTTAATTTATCCAAAGGAAAGGTCTAAAGAAAGAAAGAACCTTTTTCGCGATGTAACAACAACGCTAAGAGATTCGGGGATCGGGGGTTGGTTATGCATAGGGTAGGTATTTCACATCCTAAACATCTGTAGTACTCTACAGGAACCTTTTGTTTATTTGTATGCTAAGTTTGTTAAATATTTGCTAAGGTTTGGGTATTGGGTAAAAAGGTGAAGGTTATGATAGATGAAGACCTAAGATTGTTTCTAAGTTTGCTCGCAAAGACATCGCGTCCTCTGCCTACGTATCCTAACTAGGATAGAATCAGAGCAATCGTAGTTCACCTCACTAGGGTTGAAGAACGCTTGATTGCGATCAAGGTTCAAAGGGGAACAAACATAATAATGTTTGCGTAGAGTTTCACAAAACTCTCTATATCTATGTTGTAACACTCAAAGGGGGAAGTAAGTGATCATATCCATGATCCTTACATAGAGTTAACAACTCTATCCTAGGGTTCTAGTTGTAAACACTCCTAGTGAGGGGGAAGGTTGAGTCTTTTAGACTTAAGCAAAGTCAAATGGCTTATGAGTTTTGATCTTAACTAGAGTTCAAGGTGCCTTTTCAAAGTCAAAGGCCGAGGTAAAGAGTTATTCAAGTATGAGGAATATAGAAGACAAAGATTACAATCAAAGAGGGGTAAGCACATTATAATGAGCGAGTAATTCAAGTTGAATGATTTCAACTGATAAATACAAGCAGTGCTACAAATGGCATATCTTAACGAAGATGAAGTCATGCTTTAGCAAGGATTGAAAGCATGATGAAGGTAACAACCATATAAACCAATGACAATTGAAAGTAACAACTATGCCTAGATAACAGTATCACACAGTTAAATTAGTTTAGCCTCGTAATTTAGGAGGTATAAACATTCATGGTAATAACCAACAAAAGGACGAAATCTCAATATGCTAACAAACATAAGTACATACCCATAAATCTTACAAGATAAACATGGTATAAAGGGTAAATTAAATCGAGACACGAGGTAACGA
Source organism: Lathyrus sativus (assembly GCA_963859935.3). Classification (NCBI taxonomy): domain Eukaryota; kingdom Viridiplantae; phylum Streptophyta; class Magnoliopsida; order Fabales; family Fabaceae; genus Lathyrus; species Lathyrus sativus. Next base: position 738,886,227 of record OZ012735.1, on the reverse strand, counting down.
CTTGAGAGTGAATTTATTAACAAATATACCCAAGTATTGTTGAGATAATCAATCATGAGATTTTAAATTATTAAACAAAACTAGATGTTGTAAGAAAGATTTTGCAAAAAGAATGGATTAAATCTGACAAAAAATAAATAAGTTATGAACGTTTGAAAGTTGATATATTTCATGATAATAAAATAAACAAACCAATAAAAGAATGGGCATAAGTGGGGATTGAACCCACGTCCTAATGCTTTCAGCCACACAAACTTACCACTGGGGCGCGCACGCGCGTGTGATAGAGAAGCGAGAGGAATGAATAATATGGTTCGTTAATGGAAATTGGACAAATAAAAAACAAAAGGGTTCGACCTCCACCCGGATCGAACCCTTGCCATGCTGGTGGAAAGTTATAACGCGCGCAATGGTCTGCCACTGGGGTGGCTGTTACATCCATTAATTGGATGGAAAGAAAAAATATACATAGCTTAATCAATTGATTTTCTGGGCAACTCCAAGGCATAACCAAAATATCCATTAATTGAATGATTGAAACTAACCCAAACCTCCATGGAATTTAGTGAATCCTTACTCAATCTTGAGTATCTTTCACTGAAGAATTCAGTAGTGGTGTTATTTTTGAGAAATTGAGTCTCCCTTTTAAAATTCAATTGCAAATGCACATGAGTTTCGAAATGTGTTTGGGATGTAAAAACCTGACCCAGTGTAGAGTATGCACAAGAATTGCTTACAAAATGCTTTGGCAAAAAGGATGGGAATTCATGATATAACCTCCATAAACCTCTCATACAAAGTGAATCAAACTTGAACAAGGGTTAGTCATGCTGTGAGAAATTAAATGCTGGACACACAATGCCTTAACAGTAATAGCTTACAAATGACAAAGTTAAATCACCAAACTGTTTTAAACTCAAGAACTTGTTTTCAGGTGGACTTGGCATGAAGTTAAAATAAAGATTCGAAGACAGTGCAGTACTCATCACATAAGGTTGAGTTCAGAGGCATCAGAGGTTGTCAAACCTAGGTAGAATACTAAGGAGCTGTTTTATTGCATGGAATTCATGGTATTCAGATGAACTCAGTGAGTACAGTGCCCTCACTCAGCTTGTTGTTTTGGTTTAAAAAAAACTGTGTTTTAAAATTTGAATGCAGGATATGTAAATGCAAGCAGGCAACAGTCAAATGCAATATACACATATGTAACATACTGAACACCAATGCCACAGCCACAGAAATGAACAAGTCATGATATAACATCCATGATCATGCAACAAAAAGGTAACTGACAGAACCAATGCATCAAAATCAAAAACTAATGACCTTTCATCCACACAAAGAAAGATGGAATTCATGATTAACACTAAATCAGTCAAGCCAAAGATGTTAAATCTTGATGATCTCTAACAGATCAATTAGAAATTTGATAAAAGTTCTAGGTGGACCAACAAATCCAGACAGCAGAAACAAAGTATTGAACAAAACCAACACCCTTGCATATTTTGACATGATCAACAGTTTTTTTATGGCAATAGATACACATATCATGCAGAAGTCTTATTCATGAGTTAAAGAAAAGCAACTGTAATTAAACCTCTTCAAAGTTAATCTAAACAGAAATAGCAGTAGATTCACAAATGAGAATGATGAGTATAAACCCAATGCAGACTTCACATGATGATCAGGCATTTCTACAAACAGCTCACAGGCATGATGAGTGTTTTGATGATTTTGAAGCATGAAGCAATGAATTTAATTCTGTACATACCTAACTAACAGCAAGCATTCACCTAATATACTGATACATTTTAAAACAGGTGCATATGCTAGAATCAATTCTTTAATGTGTTATGCAGAAAGTGAATGTCAACTGCTATGATTCCTCTTGGCAACAGTGATACAACATGGCAAAGCAACATGGTTCAGTGCAGATTAATTTTAAGCAGGCTTTGAACATTATCAGGTATGCATACATCGATTAACCAAGACTTTAATGATTCTAAAACTCAAAAGGAGCTAGCAGAAGGTCAATGTGAAAACAGATTCCTGAAGTGCAAGTTGTTTCCAAAATATGAGCCATATTGAGATGCATCTTGGTGTTGAAACTTTCTTGACTAATTTGAATACATACATATTACCAACATATGAAATCAAGTGTGTGTGTGCTCAATCTAAAATCAGTGCTAACTTGGAGTGATCAGAAGTGGATTTCATGCATCATTTATGTATTGGCAATGTGGTGGACAGTGAGTATGAGTTTTATGCACAAGCTATACAAGGTAAACATGCAAGCAGGTTTCAAATACACATTGGAATATGCTTGAAAGATAAAGTCAGGTCTTTTAATGCTCTATGCAAAAATGAAGTTTCAGTGGCTATGACTAGTTTTGGTCAATGATGCATATGAACAATATGAGCAAACATGACAGCATCACAGTGATCAATCAAAACAAATTCTACAGCATGATAATGATGTTTAACATTTAATGAATTTGCACATCACATTTAAGGTCAAGAAATTAATGGAATCTGCCAGTTACAGGATCAACTAGCACAGAGAACAACATTCCAAGTAGGACCAATCAAGCAGCCCAAGAATTCAATCATGACTAATGTGAAAACTGGTTAAAGCCTACTGTTGTGAAAACAAACTTCTGCATATTTGGCATGTGATAGCAGGTTTATAGCATAACAATTCAAAACTATGGCATTGAATGATAACACAAATTCAGTATCAACAGAAATGGGATGAACCTATACCTCAACACACTCAAGATTTCAAGTACAAACAAAACTATGCTAGCTTTAGAATCTAACAGCTTTGGTAATACTGAGCCTGTGCTAACTAGTGTTAGGAGGAACACAAACTGAATTCAAAACTAACTTCTAGAATCTCATAACAGTTGGAACATTGGGTAGTTGTAAACTCTAGGTACACACAAGGCAGGGTAAGTATGTAGGCAGATCTTATATGCACATTAGGATCTGTATGCATGATGAAATTTGATGTTCAATGTTTTATGCCCAAAATGAGTTTTCAATTTGCAGTTTGTTCTAGTGTAACAATTCCCTAGCAGACAACCATGGATCAAATTAAGTGACTCTCAAAACCAAACTTTGAAATTCATGCCAGCAGGCTAGAGGGTCTGTTCAAAGCTAAGAGCCAATGCCACTTTGAATATCAGTCATAAACCTTGACAGCAATAGTTACCAGACAGTAATCATAAAAGGGAGACCTTAATAACATGGTGAGCAACATGATGCTCAATCTGTCATAGCAGGGTAAAACATTGTGGTATGATAAACCTATTAACTAAAAAAGCCTTTCATTGATGTATTCCCCAAAAGAAATTCCTCATGTATTTATCTACTGAAACTGCAGCAGGCATATCCTAGGTCTAAAAATAAGATGGTCTTCTTGGCTGTTCACAAGACCAAGACTAGTATAGGCCTCAAACAGTAACAAACCTAGCTTTGTGTTATAGGCAAGTTGCATAATATCACACAGTGGACAGCTACTTAAACAAAAGATGGTAAATTATGAAGCCACAAATAAAGCATCACATTTTGAGTGTGATAACACTCCACAGCCTTATGTTTCTAACAGCATTCACACATAACATGAAATCAATAAAAAAAACAACTTGCCCACAAGTTTTGAGGCAGCATCACAGTTGGTTTTAACACATTGATATGACAAAAACAAATTGAACTGCCTAAGCTAATATTGGTGAGAAATCCCCATTATTCCCAACAGCAAACAATCATGAAAAGTAACAAAGTGTTCATAATTCAAATTCCATGAAAATACTCAAGCATGATAAATCATGAAATATGATACTAAAGTCAACAAGGGCAAACCACATACCTCTTGATGAACCTTGAATATGCTAAGATAGCTGAGAAAAACCAAAGGTTGCTTGCTCTAATTCTTGGCCTTTTGAAGTTTCTTCCACTTTAAGCCACAATACACTTTCAATGCCAAATGAAGAAATGTGAACTTCTAATGATTGGTGAGTGTTTGAACAGTTGAGATATGATAATGTTGAGGTGTATGAATGATCAAAACCTCAAGAAAATGTTTAAAACAAGATTTGGTGATTTTTGTAGCTTTGGTCAAAGCATAGTGGAATGAGAGTTGACTTTTTGATTTTTTGAGGTTCTTGATGTTTTAGTGAGTCATACACCTTCTATATGTGATTTAGAAGATGTGTGGATGGTTGTGAGAGTGTTGATAAGGCTAGAAATGAAAATGGCATGAAAGTTGTAAAATGCCGGTTTTCGGCGTTTTTAAGCTTTCTTCACTTACAAACAAAGAGAGAATGGGAAAGAGAACTATAAAGCTTGGATATTGTGAGTAGTTCTGGTGTGGTTTGAAGATGGTGAGAATGCCCCTATTTATAGGAGGAATGAGGGTGAGGGCAACTTGGTAACTTCCAATGTTGGAGAGATTTTCATGATGTTTCTTTGAGAAATCTTGCAAGATCTTTGTGGCAGCCCTCCTCACACCAGTTGCAAGGCTCAATGCAAGAAAAATCAGCTTATATGAGTTGTAGGAAGTGACCTTATAGTGAGAAAGGACATACCTCCATGTTGCAGCCCCCCAACCTTCTCTCTCTTGTTGTACCTTTTGTACTTTCTTCTATTAAAGTAATGGATTTTGCTCAAGATCTTGTACTTGTTTGGATTCCTTTCTGAATTTGCCTATTCCAACCTCTAAACTTATCATATCAGATGTCCATCCATGGTTGGAGATGAAGTGTATGGTTGGGAACCAAGTTTATGTTGGGTTTAAGCAAGTTAACACACTAGTGCACAGGCCCATCTTTCACACTTCATAACTCTCAGCTCCTAACTCCTCTTGGGGAGTTCTTGTACATTTTGGAAAGCCCTTATGTAGCTCTACAACATTCATGTTTGCCAAAAGTTCCAAATCTATGTGAATCTTGGTTGAAAAGTCCCTCAAAGTCAGCAAAAACAAGTTTTAGTGCAGCCAGATTTTCAAAATTTCACTAAGTGTTTTGTACTAAGAATCGATTTTGATGATAACTTCAATTCCATGCATTTTCTGAGTGTGACCTAGTATAGGACTTTTGTAGGACTTATTAAGAGCTTTCCGACGAGCTTTGAACCACTTCAATCGGGTGCGCGGTTAGGGAGTTAGGGTTTAGCCCCTTTCGAAACCCTAATTTCCCGTTTTTCCAATTACTCTCACGTCTTTGATCCGATGATCATGAAAATTGATATGTAGGTCCCCTATGACATAAGGAACAACTTTGCTTCACCACTTGAAGTCCAATTCCTAAAACTTGAGGGGGTTGACTTTCCGGTCAACCGAACGATCGATCGGCGATTACCGAACTGTCTGTTCATGTTTCGGAGCTTCCGAGACTTTGAAACTCTTTGAGGGGACTTCACTAAGTCTTATAAACTTGTTGGACCAAAGTTGCATCATTGAACCTTCCTTTAAATCCAAAGTCAAACTATGGTTGACTCTTCCTGCTCGAAAACCCTAATCGAGTACCCTGAACTGCGCTGCACTCCATCTGTGGGTGATCACTTCAAATTGAACTCACACATGGCCCAATATGATACTCTTGATCTTATTTCATGAATGATTCATCCCAAAACGATGGTTGCTCAACCCTCGAACCTCTGATTTTACCAGTGCGGAGCCCCGTTTCATCTGTGTCTCGACAAAATACACTCTTGAAACTTGTTAAAGTGAGATAAATAAATGCATATGATATGAAGAGGATATAAGGGGTCAAAATTTGGGGTGCAACAATAGCCAGATGCTACAGAATTATTCCAGCAAAATAAATGCTGGAAGGGTGAAGTCAACCCTGCTGGGAAATTAGGAACTTATACCAAACACCTGGTTGAGGTAACCCCCTGCTGGGGAATATAACTCTACTGGGGAATAGCAGATGTGCATAGTACGATCGGACTTTCTGCTGGAACGTGAACTGATATCACCTAGTATCCCTGACAAAATAAATGACAGGTACCACCACCAACTCTGCTGGGGAGAGTCTTGATCTTCGAGTTCCACTGGAAGGAATGAAAACACTTGCAAAGAGAATTCCGCTGGGGATGGGATGATTCTCTTGGGGAAAATTAACTGACTCCACTGGGGTAGAGTGTATGACCCTGCGGGGAAAGATGAACCTGTCTGAATACAGCCTTACGATCTTGGAATCACCAAACTCTATTGAGGACGAATAACTTTCCTGGAGCACGTCCTTTGGATAAGCTACGGCTAGTTGGGGAATTCTATCCTTCTTCAGGAAGAACATGCATGACCTGCGTGGGGATCAAATCTTTCGTTATCGCAACCTTTTGATCATCTTCCTCGTATGGCTGTTAAACCTGTAACAACACAAACAAGACACGACAAGCCTATGCAATCAAATCAATTCAGGTTAGTGACGTTATTTTCAGTTAATTCAAAGCTTTAACAATTGTTGGCAAGAGCCAGTGATGTTATACTCATGCTAGCTTCACTAAACTTAGGCGTTTTATCATGCACAAAACAGTAAAGAACAGTGTCAAGTACTGAATAACATATTTTCATTGATTGGGCCCCTGAATGGGCGGAGTTTTTGTACACGGGATGTAACTCCTGAAAAGAGGAAGCTACGCAAAGCAAATACATAAGTATGCACAAGAAGCATGAATATTTTGACAAATTAAATTTTGTACACATGTCGGCAACGGGATGCAGATGAACACCACGAACTGATCCTCCCATGACTCGTCCGACTCTAATGCTTTCCCGGTATCCTCACTTCTGAAGAGATGGTATCCGATAACTGGCTCCTCAAACATATTCTCCCGCATTGATGCTCATTGTAATATCAAATTCGGACCGCAGTCATTTGCTTCTCAAATCCCTAACTTTTGCGTGAACCGCCCTTTACGGGTTTTCAGTTCACCGGGATACCCTTTTTTGCCGAAGCCGCCCAGTGTAGGTTTTCAACTTCGCGGGTGTACATTTTTTCAATTTTTATCCCTAACTTTTGCCCGAACCTTTCATTCTGTTTTTGGTTCGCCAGGATGCCCCATTTTTGCCTGGACCCTCTTTTTTCTGTCCAGCGGGTCTATTTTAAGCAAAGTATTTTTTAACTGCGTCCGAATTCACAGGCGACGCAAAGTCTTCTCCGTCCATGGTGGACAACAACAACGCTCCCCCTGAAAAGACTTTTCTGACAACGTATGGCCCTTCGTAGTTGGGGGTCCATTTGCCCCTGTGGTCTGCTTGCGGCGGGAGAATCCTTTTCAGCACAAGGTCGCCCGTCTGAAAGCTTCGCGGATGTATCTTCTTGTCGTACGCTTTCTTCATTCGGCTCTGGTACAAACGACCGTATGCTAGAGAAGCTAGCCTCTTCTCATCCATCAAACTCAATTGATTCAATCTATTCGTTACCCATTCTGCCTCGTCCAGCTGAACGTCTCGCAATACCCTCAGAGAAGGGATCTCAACTTCCAATGGTAGTACCGCTTCCATTCCGTATACCAACGAGAACGGAGTTGCCCCGGTTGATGTGCGTACCGTCGTACGATAACCGTGCAAAGCAAAAGGTAGCATTTCATGCCAATCCTTATAGGTCACCACCATTTTCTGCACAATTTTCTTGATATTCTTATTGGCCGCCTCAACAGCGCCATTCATCTTGGGTCGGTAAGGGGAGGAGTTGTGATGTTCGATCTTGAAATTCTGACAGAGCTCCTTCATCATTTTGTTGTTCAGGTTAGAACCGTTGTCCGTGATTATCCGCTCGGGAATCCCATATCGGCAAATGATATCTCTCTTGATGAATCTAGCCACCACTTGCTTTGTTACGTTCGCGTAAGACGCCGCTTCCACCCACTTGGTGAAATAATCGATTGCTACTAGGATGAACCGATGCCCGTTAGAAGCCGTCGGCTCGATCTTTCCGATCATATCGATTCCCCACATCGAGAATGGCCATGGAGATGACATCACATTTAGAGGACTCGGAGGCACGTGTATTTTGTCAGCATAGATTTGGCACTTGTGGCACTTCCTCGCGAACTTGAAACAATCAGTTTCCATCGTCAGCCAAAAGTAACCTGCCCTCAGCAGCTTTCTCGTCATAGCATGCCCACCAGCATGCGTACCAAAGGCACCTTCGTGAATTTCCTCCATGAGAAGCTTTGCCTCTTTCTCGTCTACACAACGCAACAACACCAAATCGTGGTTCCTTCTGTATAAGACGCCATCCGGGTTCAAGTAGAAATTACCCGCTAATCTCCTGAGAGTCTTCTGATCTTGACTGGATGCCCCAGCCGGATACTCTTTATTCTTCAGGAAATTAAGGATATCGAAATACCACGGTTTGTCATCAGATGCTTCATCAATAGCGAATACATAAGCTGGCCTGTCCAACCGAGAGATAGTGATTTGAGGAGCTTCGTTCCAGAAATTGACTTTGTACATGGAAGACAAAGTGGCAAGGGCGTCAGCCATTTGATTTTCTGCCCGCGGTACGTGATGCAATTCAACTTTGTCAAAGAAAGGCAACAATCTCCTTGCATAATTCATGTAATGTATCAAATTGGGCTGACGTGTCTCCCATTCCCCTTTGATCTGATTCACTACCAGAGCTGAGTCTCCGTATACGTCTAGATGCTTGATTCGCAAATCAATGGCTTCTTCAAGCCCCATTATACAAGCCTCGTATTCGGCCTCATTGTTGGTAACGGCAAAGGTCAATCGGGCAGTAAACGGGATGTGCGACCCGTGTGGCGTAGTGATGATTGCCCCTATTCCGCTACCGTAAGCATTCACAGCTCCGTCAAATATCATCTTCCATTTGGACCCCAACTCTGGTCCCTCGTCTGGCAATGGCTCTTCGCAATCTTTCATCTTTAGGTACATGATATCCTCGTCAGGAAAATCAAACCTCATCGATTGGTACTCTTCAATAGGCTGCTCCGCCAGATACTCAGACAGCACACTCCCCTTTATAGCCTTTTGCGAGACGTATTGGATATCATATTCAGTCAAGACCATCTGCCAACGGGCAATTCTACCTGACAACGCCTGCTTTTCGAATACATATTTGATAGGATCCATCTTCGAGATGAGCATGGTTGTATGATTCAGCATGTACTGCCTCAAACGCTTGGCGGCCCAGGCCAGCGCGCAACAAGTTTTCTCCAGCATTGAGTATCGAGATTCACAGTCTGTAAATTTCTTACTCAAGTAATAGATCGCATGCTCTTTTCTCCCCGTCTCGTCGTGTTGACCGAGAACACAACCCATGCTTCCCTCAAGAACCGTCAAATACATTATCAAGGGTCTACCTGCCACTGGGGGTATCAAAATAGGAGGCTCCTGCAGATACTTCTTTATTTTATCGAACGCCTTTTGACAATTTTCGTTCCACGTCACAGCTTGATCTTTCTTTAGCAACTTGAATAATGGTTCACACGTGGCTGTTAGGTGAGATATGAACCGGGCGATGTAGTTCAACCTCCCTAAAAACCCGCGCACCTCTTTCTCTGTTTTAGGCGTCGACATTTCTTGAATCGCTTTTATTTTAGCAGGATCGACCTCTATTCCTCTTTCGCTTACGATAAACCCCAGCAGTTTACCCGATCTCACCCCGAAGGTGCATTTGTTAGGGTTCAGCCTCAGCCTGAACTTCCTAAGTCTTTTAAACAACTTCAACAGATTCACCAGATGCTCTTCCTCCGTCTGGGATTTGGCAATCATATCGTCAACATAAACTTCGATCTCTTTATGCATCATGTCATGGAAAAGAGTCGTCATCGCACGCTGATATGTTGCCCCAGCATTTTTCAAACCAAAGGGCATCACTTTGTAGCAAAATGTTCCCCACGGCGTTATGAAAGTAGTCTTCTCCATATCCTCTGGCGCCATTTTAATTTGATTATAGCCTGAAAAGCCATCCATGAAGGAGAATACGGAATATTGAGCGGTATTATCAACTAACACGTCAATGTGAGGAAGTGGAAAATCGTCTTTTGGGCTTGCTTTATTCAAATCTCTATAATCCACGCACATTCGAACCTTGCCATCTTTCTTTGGCACTGGTACGATGTTGGCAACCCATGAAGGATACTTCGTCACAGCCAGGAAACCAGCGTCCCACTGTTTCTGCACTTCCTCCTTGATCTTCATTGCCATATCTGGTCGAGTTCTGCGAAGCTTTTGTTTGACCGGCGGGCAATCTTCTTTCAGTGGCAGGCGATGCACAACCATATCTGTATCGAGCCCTGGCATATCTTCATATGACCAAGCGAATACATCATTATACTCTCAGAGCATTTCAACCAGTCTTCGCTTGATATCACTCTGCAGTGCGGCTCCGATACGAATATTCTTCTCAACCCCTTTCGACCCCAAATTGATAATTTCGATGACCTCGTCGTGAGGCAGAATGGCTCTTTCCTCTTGCTTCACTAACCAAGACAGTTCTTCAGGAACGTCGCTATCTTCGACAACCTCTTCTTCAGCCTGAAGCACGGGGTGCTCAAAGTCGGGACGAGTCATAGGTGGTTCAAGGATGTCATCTGAAAATGTTATCCTGCAAAAGGAATGGTTAAGTGCTTCAAAATGCGTATAAAGCGAATAACCACGTTGCCATTTTATTGAAAAATATGAAACAAGAAAGACAGGGATTACAGTATTTGCACATGAAAAAACGCCATTTATTTAATGATTAACGCGCAATGTTTATAACAACACAGCCCTAAGCAAATCCTGATGCCCCGGGCAAGACATCAGATTATTCAACAATTAATAAAGCAAAGCATTACTGTTTAAAAGTCACAGGAACAAGCTCCTGAATAGACCAGTTGCACAGTCCTTGTCCTGGCGTGCTTGGCTGAATCCAGGCATCCATATCACAGTCGCTGTCTCCTTCATCAGACTCCGAAGCAGCATTGACAGTCTCATGACATACTCCACTGGCAGAGATGGTAATTGACTTTCTGAAACGGGGGGCCCCCACGGAAGGAGTTGATGACGACGGTTGGTACCCCAGTCCGAACCGGTCCATCTTCACAGGAATGTCCAGCACTTTGCCCCAGCCCTTGGCTTCTCCTGCTTCTACTAGAGCTTGAGCTTCTTTATACGATGAGACGGCTATCTCTGGCACTTTGCTCGGCCCGGGACCTTTGTCCTTGATGCGCAAACCTTCGAACGCCTGGCATGGCGTCTCGTGGATCTCCCCGTCGACTTCCACATATTTAAACGAAGATAGATGGCTGACCAGGATGTCTTCTTCTCCGCACACGGTGACTACGCTGTCTCCGACCATATATTTTAACTTCTGATGCAGGGTAGACGTAACGGCCCCTGCCCCATGAATCCAGGGTCTTCCAAGCAAGCAGCTGTACGCAGGCTGTATATCCATGATATAAAACTCCGTTGCAAACACTTCCGGCCCTACTTGCAGAGGCAAAGTAATCGATCCGAAGACTGTTCTCCGCGTGCCGTCAAATGCTCTGACTACCAAATCACTGGGTGTACACAAAATCCCTCGAACATCCAGCTTCATCATCGCCTTCTTGGGCAGCACATTCAGAGATGATCCGGTGTCAACCAATACGTGCGACATTACTGACCCTCTACACTCAACAGATACGTGTAATGCCATATTATGATCTCTCCCTTTCGGAGTCAAGTCAAAATCGGTAAAACCCAGACTGTGGCCTGCATTCACATGCGCCAATACTCCTTCCAGCTGATTTACGGAGACATCCTGGGGTACAAAAGAAGTGTCCAGGACTTTCAGCAAAGCATTTCTGTGAGCTTCCGAACACAACAGCAATGATAGGATAGATATTTTGGACGGTGTCTGCTGCAGATGCTCCACAATCTTATAATCACTTTTCCGAATCAAGCGCATGAACTCTTCTACATCCTTCGATGCTGCTTCTTTTTCACTTGCTTGTACCGGAACATTTTCAACCACTTTCCCTTTTCCCTTCGCTAGTCTTTCAGCCTCCACTTCAGGAGATATAAAGATCCTGCCGCTCCTCGTCATGCCTCCTGAACCAACAACATTATCCACAATCTCCACTGGCTGCTTGTTAACATCAATCTTTATCCCATCACAATACACCTCTAGCCCATATGACCATGGGACTGCTTTCGTGTTCTCATACGGGATTGGCCCGACCTTAGTTATGGTAATCGGTGGTCGCTGAGCTGGTGCTGCAATAGTGATCGTCTTCCGAGGAATCGTTACCGTGGCCACATCACTCTGATTATCCACTACTGCCCCTGCAGGCTCGTCAGTTGCCGCTCGATCAAACTGCAATATGCCCTCATCAATTAAAGCCTGAATGCCTTTCTTCAAATCCTCACACCCCCCAGCTAGGGTCCAACAATCTAAGCAATACTCGTTACAACCTGGGTAGACACCTCCTTGCAACAGTCGGCTCTTTATCTCGCTCAGCGGCGTCTTTAAATCTTCAACATTCATGATGAGATTCAGACCTTCCTCAGTCAGAATGGCATTAGCCCCATGATTAGGCATGGGTTTCTGGACTATATTCGGACCGGCCGTTCCGAAATTGATAGTCTTATTGTCTAAGAGATCCTGCACAACGTGCTTAAAAGCATGGCAACCTTCTATATCGTGACCCGGGGCCCCAGAATGAAACTCGCAGTGCCTGCTTGCATCGTAGCCGAACGGGGGAGCTCCCGTTATTGGTGCCAGAGTTCTTTTCTCTACCAGATTCAATCCCAACAATGTCTGCAATAAATCAGCATAGGTTGAGGGAGGCTTCTCAAACACTCTTCTCGGTTTACTACCCTGGAATCTTCGCTGAGCTTGCTGTGCCCCCTGCTGAGGCTGCTGCTGCTGAACCGGTTGTTGTTGCTGGAGTGGTTGTTGTTGATAGGGAATAGTAACACTCGACACCTGCTGCGGCTGACGATATTGACCTCTTCCCCTGCCTCGGCCTCGGCCTCGGCCTCCAAATACCGCGCTTGCCTCGCCCTGACGGCGCCTACCATAAGCTTTCCTATTACTGCCAGATGCAGTTGATTCCTCGACTTGGAACTTTCCTTGCTTAATATTACGTTCAATCTTTTCCCCCATCAGAATCAGGTCTGAGAAACTGGCCAGAGACGTATGAAACAGCATATCATGAAACAGCCCTGTGAATGTGCCGACAAACATATCATTCATTTCCTTATCTTCCACCGGAGGACGGACCCTGGCAGCCATATCGCGCCACCTTTGCGCGTATTCTTTAAAACTCTCCCCCTTCTTCTGCGAAAGCCCGGCCAACTGGACCCGATTGGGTGCCAGGTCGCTGTTATATTTGTAATGGGCTACAAACGCCTCCGCTAATTGCTTCCATGTCTTGATATCAGTTGGCTCCAACCCCATGTACCACTCTAGGGAAGGGCCCGATAGGCTATCCTGAAAGAAATGCATTAGCATTCTTTCATCAGTTGAGTATGCAGACATCTTTCGGTAATAAGCTCGTACATGCACTTTCGGACATGTGTCTCCTTTATACTTATCGAACGCAGGAGCTTTGAATTTAATTGGCACCCTCAAGCCAGGTACCAAGCCCATGGTTGCCATGTCCAGTCCCACAGCACTTTGATTTAAGACTCCCTTCATCTGCTCTTCCAGCATTCTAATCTTTTGGGAATCATCCATCGGCCCTTCAAAACCTCCTCCGGAGAAGGCGTCCTCCTGCTGATCTTCTTGCCACATACCGTTTCCAGCTCCGTACCCATCATACGCATTATTACGTCCAGCTCTGATCTGATTCATCCCCGGACCTCGGCCTCTGTTGCCGTACCCTTGAACCCCTCCAGCAGGACCAAAAGCCATAAATCCAGTACCATTTCCGTTTCCAAAGCCTCCGTAACCCTGATTGACCATACCATAACCATCTTGCCCAAAGCCTTGAGCATTAAAGCCATACTTCCCAGTGTTATCGAATCCCTGATCGTTGAATCCGAACCCAGTATTGACAAAGCCATTACCTCCTAGATTATCTCCCAAATTGACATCACCTAGCCCAACATTATGGACAGCAGTCTCATTCCCCACTCCGGCGTTACCATTCACAGCAGCGGTAGCGTTGTTGACATTAGCAGCAGGTATATTGACTACAGGCGAAGCCACTGGCGTGGGAGTGCCGTCTCCATGAGCCATATCAACCCGGACAGACTGATGATCTTCATTACCATGACCAGCGTTTCGAGCCAACAGGGGCTGGACCATGGCCTGCAAATTCTCCTGCCCTTTTGCTATAGCTTCCATGGTCTGCATGAAGAGGGCGAGCTTCTCGCGCACATCTTGCATCTCGTTCTGCATTTGGTCCATGATTTTTCGACAGTTGGAGCGGGTAGAATAGCGGTGCGGATGCTGATCTGCAATCCTGTTAAGTACCTGGTAAAGAGCAGGAAATAAGACACCATTCAAAGATTACCTGTAATGCAATATGAATATGAATGCAATGCAATGTGTCTGTGCATTAGGGAAGTTCATTCCCCCAGTTCTAGTGCGAAGGTGCCGGTGCAGTGACAGTGCTGACGATAGGAATATCGGAGCTGAATCATAGAAAGCCTCATATATTGCAGGGAGAACCAATAAGCCCAGGGTACAATATCACTGAGAGTACAAAGAAGGCATGACCTCAACCAACAATCCTGGTGATGGTCAGCACTATGCAAATAAAGCATACAAGTTACTACATGAAATGATCAAATCCTCCCAAAAGTCTGGTACTCCTCTATCAACTTCTTGGTCTCCGGATGGCTTGGTCGATCAAGCAGCCCTTCAACAAGCTGGTTTCTCCTCTTAAGGACACGGCGTACGTCTTCAGCAGTTTCTTCCCATGTTGCTTCCCCGAAGCAATCTTCTAGCTTTCGCTTCTGAGACACTGCTTCATCTCTGGATTTGATTGCCTTGTTCAGTGCATGCTGGACACTATACCGGGTCATCACTTCTTCCTCACACTTCTTGATGCTAGACTTCAGCTTCTCCTCGAGGTCGGAAATTTGCTGCTTCAGCTTATCTTCCCTCTTCTTATTGTTAGTGAGTGTAGCATTCCAAGTCTTATTGCAAGAGGATATCTCTCGGTGTGCTGCGTCGAGCGCCTTCTTCTTGGCTTCCAGCATGTCATG
Source organism: Lathyrus sativus (assembly GCA_963859935.3). NCBI lineage: Eukaryota > Viridiplantae > Streptophyta > Magnoliopsida > Fabales > Fabaceae > Lathyrus > Lathyrus sativus. The sequence goes on along the minus strand of OZ012735.1, from coordinate 738,871,067 downwards.
GGAACTTCTGAACTCTTGCCCCAGACGTTCACGCTTTTTCTTTTCCTCAGTCAACTCAGCCCCTAACCTGTTTACCAGCTCGATCTGTTGTTGGAAAGCATATACGGCCTTGTTTTTCTCACTGCGTACTTGGGCTAACTCTTGCTCTAACCCTTCATTAATCTTCATCAAGGCTTCTTTTTCTCTCACAACTTGTTCATAGACTTCCCTAGAAACAGTAGTTGGCTCTGCTACCGGAACGGGAACAAGAATTGGTGCATCTGGAAACGGCATCCTCAACTGACTAGCTCTCTCCTGAATCCAAACTCTATAAGGTGCATAGGCCTGGCAATCGTTCTTACCTAACAGTGGCTTCCCCTTGCGGTTAATACGCGTCCAGGCATGCTGCAGCTTGGCTAATAACTCCCCTTTCACTTCCCCTGTGAAGTACAGAGATTCCTGTACTTCTTCCTCCTGAGGTGGATTCTTCAGCGCATATCCGAACTGGCGAATGAATAGAGAAGGGTTGTAGTTGATACACCCTTTTCTTCCAATCAGTGGGACATTAGGGTACCCAGAACAGCTGAAGATAAGCTCGGATCCCAGCAGATCTCTATCAAACCACTCCATGTCTTCCGACGATAGCCTCATCAGGCGCTCTGGCCAACCAGCTGGGACTGTAGTCTCTGCAACAGATCTTCTCTTAGGAAGGTGACTCTCAAACCACCTACTCAACAAGGGTACACACAGATGAACATTCTTCCCTCTTCCCTTCTCATTCTTGTAATGCAGTGAGTGGTAGAGATCTCCGAGTAAGGTAGGTACAGGATTACCAGCGGCAAGCAAGTAGAAGGCGTCGAAGTCCACAAAATCCGGTATATTGGGGAACAGTACTATGCCATAAATGCACAAGGCCAGCACAGCATTGAAAGCAACCCAGCACCCGCTCTTGGCGTACTCTTGGGATTTACCAACTAAGAATTGGAGTGAGAAGCCTGGAACTCCACGGGAAACAGTAGTCACAAGTTCAGAAGCATCAATATGCAAGGCTTTTGCCAGATCCTCCGGCTTGGGCTTGGCGTCATAATGAATGAATGGAACCTGGTTCTGCACGGGCAGCTCAACATACTCGGCGTATTCCTCCAGGGTTGGTCCCATAATAAAGTCAGAGAACGTAAAGCACCTCAAAGCAGGGTCATAGAATTGCATCAAAGCATACAGCCCATCTAACTCTACCTCTGTAGGTTTGCACACCAATCTCAGTAGTCTACCATAGCTCATCCGGAAGCTCCTACGAACACCCTCATCAGCAAGAGAGATCAACCCAAGTAGAGGAACAATATCAGGCGTAGGCAATTTGTAAGCAACCGTTCTCCTTAAGCTAGTCATGATCAAAACTCAGATGTCTGGGCACTAGAACTAGGGAAATGCAAATGCACCTGCAGCACAGACACACGTTAGTGAAATGCAAATGGTAATGGATATGCAGTGATGCAATGCAAGTAACATGCAACAGGGACCAAAGCTGTAGCTGAATAGCCTGAACCCAATCAAGAAAGGTCTCAGATAGACCATCCAGAAGTCATCAAACCCTGGTCTCAGATAGACCTAAAACAAAGCTCCAATACTGGTCTCTGACAGACCTCAAACCATAACTCCCCCTGGTCTCTGGTAGACCTCAAATCACATCTCTAATTGGTCTCTGACAGACCTCAGAACACATCTCCAAATGGTCTCTGACAGACCTCAGAACACATCTCCAAATGGTCTCTGACAGACCTCATAACTTTCCATAAATAACCAGGATCTCTGATCAAGAAATAACCGGTATCTGAAGGTCTAGTTACCTGCATAACCCTGAATCCCCTCACAGGTGGGTGGCCCTATAACTGGCACAAGGTACGGCATCCTATGCGGTCGTCGGCGTCACAGACTTTCAGGGTTGATGATACGATTCCCAGAAGGAGTGGCATCATCAAATCCTGAAGAGGCCTCACTCAGCCAACTTCCAAGTGATCGGTCCCCAGAGTCGACAATCCAACTAACCAGCAACCCACGCCAACCAAAGGAAGGGGCAGGAGGCCAACCAGAGGAACCTCGTCTGAGTGTAGATTTCATGGGACACCAAAGCAAGCAAAGCAAGCGGGCGCCCACTAATTTCTACTCTAATTCTAGGTGCACTCAAGCCCAGGTCCGGCTTCTCACTCAATATCAGAACACCCGTCACACCCCAGATACAGCAATAATAATCAATATATAAAGCTGAAAAATAGAAGGTTAGAAATATAAAAATAACTCCATACAAAATCCTCGACGGGAAAACAAGCGCTAGGATTGACTCGCTCAGAGGGACGTTGGATCCCAAATGCATAAGAACCATCGCAGTTCTTAGCAGCCAGGGGACGAAGTATCCCCAGCAGAGTCGCCAGCTGTCGTTACTGCGAAAATCGGCGCCGGCTGAACAGAAGAGTCGCCACCGTGCGTTATTTATCCCACGGGAGGGAAAGGAAACGCTCAGAGTAAACCTCGCACAACACGGGAAAGGTATGGTCGTCGCAACCAAAACCTGGATTCGGGAGTCGGTTACGCAAGGGGATGGTATTAGCACCCCTCACGTCCGTCGTACTCGACGGGATCCACGCTTGTTTTCGGGTATGGATTGTTATTCTATCTAAACTATAGGTCAAGGGTGAAAAAGAAAATAAAATGAAAAATAAAAAATGACTCGGCAAAGTATCGCACTTTATGCCTACGTATTCCCGTCTGGAACGAGAAATCAGAGTCAACGTAGTTCGCCTACCTACGGGAAAGGAGGGGAAGGTTGCTCGCTAGGATATCGCATCCTATGCCTACGTACTTCCACACAGCATGGAAGATCAGAGCAAACGTAGTTCGGGCCACGCACGACATAAGTCTGTCCTGGTTGATTTTATTCCTTCTGAAAAAGGTTTTCTTGATTAACAGTCCCGGCGGACAAAAATGACGCTTTGATGAGTTCACATTCTTTTATGGAAGAAGTGTCTTTTATTGTGTTTGAAATCTTTATGGTATTTTTCTGTTTGTTTTGAGAAAGAAGAGACAGAACTCTAACCTACGGTCGCGAAGGGAATCGAACTAACCTAATGTTATCATGCATGGGTTAAGACCTAGTGTCTATCATGCTCCTCTCTTGCACAGAGAGAAACAGAGATCCTACGGGATAGGCAGAAACAGAAACAATATCAGATATATATAGTAAAACAGTAAAATGCATGGATGCAACAGCACAAGCGAGGCAAGGGAGTCCCACTCAACCTCGAACCTAGAAAACAATAGGCAAAAGTGAACAGGATTCACTTTCAACCCAACAGGGTAAACAGCAAACAATACAGTCCAGAAAACCAATCAATACATCAGCAAATGAAATACAATAGCAAAAGAAACAGCATCAGCAGCTCTGAATCAACACCTAGCTTCAAGCAATCCCCATTCAGCTACAGGCTTCAACAAGCATCAATCTCCATCTTCATGGCCTTCAGGCAAGGGCTTTGATCATCAGTCTTCTATAAGCAATGGCTTTTCTTCAAGCTCAAACCTCCAGGATGAGGGATTAGTCACAAGAGTGAATTGGGTGTTAAGCAATCAGTTGACTACCAAGGGTGGTGAACAGACTGCTTCTAACACAAGAGACATTTTCTCTCAAGAGTTCTATCTCATAGACACTATCACCAAGCCTTCCAAAGGAAGGGGGTGAGTGTCTTAGAGAGACTCTGAATCACAGAGAAGAATGGATGCAGACAAGGCAATCCATGTTTGAGAAACAAACTTTCTAATCTTGAGCTCTGCCTATCTCCTAAACCCTAGTCTCCTCAGCATCTGCTAACAAGAAACTCTTCTTCAACTCTGGAAGTTGATCTTCAATCTCTGGATCTCCAATGGTCTTCATCTCCTCAAGTCTTCAGCTCTCCCAAGTCCCCAGACAATCCCAATACCCAAGCAAGCAAGCAATAATCCCCAGAGGGCACACCACACCAGTCAATCAGATATACAGACAGTATTAATAGCAGTAGGGGAATCCTGACTTTTTCTAAGGGGATCTAATAACTACCCATAGCCCCTATAGTCCCATAACTAATCTAGTTAAATCCTAAGTCCTAAGGGAAATGAATTGATTCTCCTAAGTAATCACCTAAAACCCTAGTTTGTTCATGTTGTTCAAGCCTACATTAAGCACCTAAAATTAATTCCTAAAAATGGGAACTAAATTGTTTCTACAAGTTCAATATCTAATCTAAACAACCTAAAAAGAATGAACAAAAAATATGAAAACATCTAATAGAACAAAAATTAATAAAATCATGCATGAAATGAAGCTATTTAAAATGACATTTATTTAGAAAATATGGAAAAAATATGAAATAAAAATAAAAATGCAATTTTATTTAATGACAATTTTCTACACATTCTAATGAAAATGATGTAAAAAGGATGGATTAAAAATGATTTTTTATCTATTTATTATGAATTTTTAAAGTTGGTAAAAATTAAAGTGGAATTAAAAACAATTAAATCAATTAAAATGATAAGGGGGGGTACTAATAGAAAACACGCTCAGTTGATTATTTGAATGGGCCATCAATGGTGGGGTGCGCGTAGCAAATTGGCTTAAGCCCAAAACAAGTCAGAATTAATAAAGCTAAAAAAAACAAGCAGGGGTGCATTCAGCAGGAGTTATCACGTTCAAAACTGATTGGGCTTAAAATTGGGGGGTGGGGATATCAAAACTCACTCAGGCCCGCCCGTTTCAATTAATGAAACGGTGCGTTTAGGGCACCTATAGCTTCCCTCCAAAATCTGAATCAAATAAGAGCCACACGATTGGCTTCTGAGGTCAAAAGTCCACACGAATTGGACGCTCAAGATTTCGTCTCCTACCTTGATTCATCTAGGGTTTCTGAAACCCTCACGCGCATGCCATGAACGTCCAAGTTCAAGCTCTCGGTTCTCTCTCTCCAGGCCATGAAACGCCACGATACAAACATGAAACTCACTCTAAATTCCTCCCTCTATACGCCTATGGTCATAGATTGCTTTGAAACTCAACAAATCAATAAACCCGATCGAGACAAGTTCTGGTTCCATGAAAATACTCTGCAACTCACCAGCATAATTCTCCATCAAACCTAGACTAATCTCTTCCATAACTAATGGTGATCATTCTGACCTATCAAACTAAGATTATGATGCACTCTACTACAAGTTCCAAGCCCTAACAGTTCTAGCAACCTGTCAACAATCATCACCAAACCACTCCAAACTCAACCTAATTGCTCTACTAACATCCTACATCATATCTAGACTAACAAAACTATGCTAAACTAACTGAATTAATCAATTTGAATGAAAACGCACCTGATGCAAAAGCTTGAAAACAGCTATGGAAACTCGTGAATCCACCAACACCAATGCTCAGATCTTGATCAGTGAGTGAAGCTCTTGCTTCTGTATGCAACACCTCTTGTTTCTTGGCCTTGGATCTTGCTAACCGATTGATTCCTCACTTTTGAAGAGGATGATAACAGCACATGAGAATGGATCAAAACCAGCCAGATATTGAGTGATCTTTGATCTTTGATGATTATAGAGTGGAGTAGAATCAAGGATTATGAGAATTGATGGAGAATTGATGAAGTTTGAAAAGAATTTGCAAGAGGAAGAATGAGAAACTTTGGGAGGTTTTTGGTGAAAAATGAATCCAACCCTTGATCAATCTTCATTTCATGTTTATATAGGGCTCAAATGAACTTTCTAGATCCATCTTACAATTTCCCTTGCCTTTCAACTTTGATCCATTTTTGAAATGTTTCTTCAAATGCAAGTAACCAAGGATAACTTTGAAATCTTCCACTAAACTCAAAAAAGTGTTTGAACCATTGTTCTTAGAATGTCTTTTCCATTCAAAATCATATATTGGAAGTCTCCATTTGGACTTATAAATCTCCCAAACCATTTTTCATTTTGACTTTATTCAAATTATAAGCCATTTTAGTTCAAATTTGGACCAATCATGCAACTTCATGTTATGAGCTTTTCCAACAATTTGTGACCTTCTTTCTAGACTTAAAATCACATTTGGAGCCAGTTTGATGTTGTAAGTTTTTCCATTTGAGGCCTCCTTGTATGAGTTTTGGACATAGGTTAAAATGACCTGTAATTCACAAATGCCCAAAATACCCTTTGCTTGCCAAGACCATAAGTTGAGTTCCACACATCATATGAGGGCATGCTATACCATTCTAGAAAGCTAAGACAATGAGGAACAATTCTTATGTTGACCAAGAATTCATTTTAAATCTCCTTGAGGGGTAAAACTAGCTTGGAAGTCAAGTCACTTTCACAGACAAAATTTCAGATACCTCAGATGACCTGTAACTTGCAAGGACCATAACTTGAGTTCTATAAATCTCCTTGATGTCTTCCACCACTCAAATTAAAGGTCTTGATATCCTCTACAAGTTTCATGTTGGCCAAGAAGCCATTTTAAGCTAGCATTTTGACTTATCTTGCTTGGAAATTTGACCTAAACTAGGGGATTTTACACAGAAACCCTAATTTAGAAACTCCTCTTCTCCTTGCTTTCTCTTGAATTCTCCTTGGCATATCTCCATATCCTTATTTATATGTCCCATGATGAACCCCACATCTCTCCACTAGACTTGAATGCCCCTTAAATCAGTCAATTGACCTAGGGTTGACCTAGGGTTGACCCAGATGAAACCCTAGTAGACTGTCTTCAGCTATAGCTCTTGTGGTCCCATCAACAACTTTTTTTATTCTCCAAATGACTTTCTAAGTCTCTCATAAGGTCTAGATACTCTCCATGCCTTCAACTCACAGCTCACAACCCTCTTGTTGACCCTCAGATACCCTCAGCTAGGAGATGGACTCAAGGCTTGATCTGCTGAACTCTTTGCTTCCAAATTCTTTCCTGATGACTTGAATCAGATTGAATTGGGATAATAACCTCTTGATAGGCTTCTAGAGATGAGAATAATGATTGGTCCCCTGTTGAATGACTTGCTATGCTTATGCTATGCAGATGGTTAGTCTATGTACATGACTCTATATGCAAATGCTAATGACATTGAAACATAAACCAAGGAATAAGGTTGAGCAAATTTTAGGGTGCAACACCAGGTACCAAGTTCAAGCTCTACAAAGCCTGTTTTCAGCATATCTCGGCCGGTTACTTCTCCTGTGAATCTGCCGAAGCCGGTAATTATTCAAAAGCCTAGGCCGTGTCATTTTGGCGTTCCTCAAGATAAGGTGACCACGATTGACAAAGAAGCTGGAAAAGTTGTTATGAAGGAAGATTTGAAGACTGATAATGAAGCAGTGACAAATATAGTTGGGGCAAGCGAGAAGGTTTTCGGTGATCCTACTCCCCATGTCATTGAGGCTCCGCCAGAGGAAACCATTACCATCATTCCGGTCTTGAATGCGAAGACTTCATAAGCTCCTTTAGACAGTTTCATTTTGTTTATTTATATTTTGTTTCTTTGATTCAACATAATTAGCATGTACGAACTTGTTATTTTGATTAATTAATGCAACTCATATTTGTCATGAATAAATCCATTCGCTTCACTCACAAAACTATTTTTTCTATAAAATGATAATTCCAACTTTACCCGGTCTCTTGCTTTAATATAGAATTGAGAGGAGGATGATGAACTAAAAACGTCAGATCTTTTGTCATATGCTTTCAATTGGAACCTGCTGATGATGTAAGGCATTGTTTCAAATCCCAAACACTAGAGATATAAGGATGATAATCCCTCTTTACCCTTTTGAGCCGTGAAGTAGGAGTTTTATTCTTCAAATAAAAACTCTCATCTTAACTTGGGGCAGGGTAGTTTTTCAGTTAAACTGATTGAGCGCTCAAACTCCCAAAAAAAGGAGCAAATCTTTGAGGATCTATTTTTAGCATCATAGGAAGTCAAATGCAACGACTATCCCTTGACTGCTTAAAGGGTGGGACAGTCACAAGCCTTCAAAAGAGTCACACGACTCATTCACAAAAAAAGATAAGAGCCCGCTAAGTCATAACCTATGAAGGAGACTTAGGTAAAACTGGGGCATCCCGCTGGACTCCAATGTCAAAACAAAAAAAAGCTGTCTAGGCAAAAGTTGGGGAATATGCAAAAAGAAAAAAAATAAGGGATTACAATAAACAATCCCCAATAAAAAAAACAAATTCATGTGACCCAACCACCAAAAGAAATAGGTGAGTGACTGCCATGACCAAAGCCTTAATGAGTTCTCGACCATAACAATTCCGCTTGAGATATGAGTGCTCGCATCCAGTTAACTGAATTAGGATTGGAGAATATCACGAAGAATGGGTGGGTAAAAATAATTTTGAGCCTTTATCCTTTGTTTCTTAAACCGTGAACCAAGCCACGATACAACCATTAAAAGACCCAATTGAAGTAGGAATTCTTTTGAAAGCATACTCGATGAGATGATGTTTCCTGACTCCTATGAGCTATGCTCAATTTTTAATGTTGGCATTATAAAATAAACTTATATCCTAACTAGTGATTCAATCACAGGTTACAGCGATATCTCTTTTTCAAAACAAAAACAAAAATTTCAAGACAAATATACAGGTTGCATTGATAGTGTCAGAATTAGCATTTCACGCATGTTGGTATTGCTTGATATTTTAGAAACTCGAATATAATTGACTTCAATAGAACTTGAAGATCCTGCTAAATAGGGGCAGTTGGACTTCCAAGTCGATTGTTGATGCAAGTCTGACATTCTTAAGAGCTACTTCTTGAAGACTCAAGTTATGGCACCGTCGATTTGAGCCAGTTACGTCGAGATCCTACCAAACCTCTCTAAGAGTTGGAAAACAGTGGGGCAATAGACTCCATTTTCTCTGTAAAATCCTCTAGAGATGACTTTTCCTCACAAATTAGGTACTTTGGGGCATGATTTGTCAAAATGGCGACTACTGCAAAGTCCATTAAAGTCAAAAATATTGTGGTTTCACGACATGCTTCATGCACCCGATGAATTTTTGCTCCTGATGGTCTTCATTCCTCAGTAAATATCATCATCGCAGAAACATGTCTAGACCTATGCCTCAGGACAGTCCCCAGCGAGACTATAAGCTGACAACCTTTTGGATGAATCTGGTAATCTGCAGTAAATCTCCGAGACAGCAGGGATCTTACCAGTTATTTTCCTAGTGATAGTCCCCAGCGAGACTTTAAGCTGAGAACACTTTGGGTTAATCTGATAAATCTCCAGTGGCTCTCAGGACTGTGAAAATTTCCCCGGTACATTCCAAAGGATACATATTCCTCAGTGAAATTGCCTTGTGTTTCTCAGGAATTCCTCCCCGGGAGGTCTGGTGAATTTTCCTCAGAGAGATCAGAATTCTGAAGCAAGATTTTGGTTCTACTATCAAAACTTTCCTATCCCTCGATAGAAGTCCTGTGCAGAGGTCTTCGGGTATTCCTGTCGAGATGTTTATTTCATCTCGTGTCTCCTCTCTTGTCTGTCGGCATAAGCATAAGCATAAACATATCATACTCATTACATGACATTTTCATACACATTGACATACGCAGTGGCATTTGCACGTCGGTTAGTTGCGTCATCCTTTGTTGTTACTGCCAAGTAACTGGGTTTGTCCGCTCTCTCCAAGTAGATCGTCAGCCCTAAGCATAAAAAACTATTTGGTTCCAGTTAATCCCCATCGAGTTCGACCCTCGTGGACGATGGTTATTTCAGTTGTCTTTCCTTGTTAGGATAAGATAATCCTCATTCGAGATCGTTTTCTCAATGGAGTCTTGTTTGTCAGTTCTTTCTAGTCCAATTCTAGATCGGACCTCGGTCCCATCGGTCATCGAACATACTTGGATATGCATTTATTTTGCGCTATCTTTGAAGAAAATCCGTTATAATCCTTTGCCGGTACACGACGGTTCACACCTGGGAAATATATCAGTACATCTTACAGCAACCGGTATGCAACTGTTCTCACCCGAGAAGCCTATCGGTATAACACTTTACAATCCTACATTTTACAATTGACAAGCAACCGTTCTCGCCTGAGAAGCTTATCACGACATTGCCCAATGCATGTGCAACAGTTCTCGTTTGAGAAGCTTATCGTAACAGCCTTCAGCAGCGGTATACAACAGTTCTCAGCCGAGAAGCTTATCATCATTGCACTCTATACAACAAAATTTCTTTACAATTTACATTACCTGTTACCACCTCTACAAGCAAGGCTCATCCGAGAAACTTATCGTCGCTAAGTTTGCGTATAAGTCATTTTTCTCGCCTGAGAAGCTTATCTTATCTTCATCATGAGTAGCAGCAAGTGGCCATCTCCATCAAGCAACTTGGCTTCCATTTCCTGTTTCATTAAGGAAGAAAGGAGAGGTTTGAACGAAATCATATTCAGGGAGCAACAAACCTTGAACATGAAGAAGTTCATTTTACCCTTTAGTAAAAGAAGGAGCTGAATCATATTCAGGGAGCAACAAACCTTGAACATGAAGAAGTTCATTTTATCCTTTAGTAAAAGAAGAAATCGAATCATGATCAGGGAGCACAAACCTGAGATGTGAAGAGGTTTAATTTTAATTTTTAGCCTATTATCCTCAAATAAGCAACAATCTCTTTATTTGAGAGCTTATCCAGTTTTGGCATCTAAGTCCCTTCCAACGATAAGTAACAGTTCTCTCCCGAGAAGCTTATCAGGGCATCTCCTATTTAAAGTCTATTTATTTTGGCATATAGCCGGTTTTACCCTGTATATCTTTTTATGGATTCCCAAAATTCCGTTTGATCCTGTCACGAGGGAAAGTTTCCAGAAGCTCGGATGTTATTCTTCGCTCAATGCTCCAGCAGTCTGGTATTCGATCCTACAGTCGTACAGGTCCAATTTTATTTCTTTATCCTAGGAGTATCAATCGGTCACGCCTGAACCTGTTGAACATTTACTCTTAGTTATTCCCCAGTGGAGGCCGTCTCATCGGTGCCATCTCCATTGAGGATCCTGCTCTCACCATTAAAGTCCATATACATTTTGGCATACAACCGGTTTTTACCCTGTATCTTTTTTCTACGGATTCCCGGAAGTTCCGTTTGATCTGTCACGAGGGATAGGTTTACAGAAAGCTTGGATGTTATTCTTTGCTCAATGCTCCAACATTCTGTTGATCGATCTTGCAGTCGTGTAGATCCAGTTTACGTTTTACCCTAGAGTATCCGCCGGTCACGCTTGAACTTGTTGAACAATTACTCTTAAGTTTCCCCAGTGGAGGCCGTCTCATCGGTGCCATCACTATTGAGGATTCCGTTCGTGCTGTTCCTGTTTGTAAAGCGACAATTGGTCGTGCTCGCACCAGTTGGCCATCACTTTAGAATTCCTCGGTGTCGTATTGTTGTCCCAACGCGTCGTATTCCCCAATGTGTTTTTCTCGGAGCGTCCGTACCCTGTGTAGTCGTGTCGTCTGCATCATTGCATTTACCATTCCATCATACGTATCATACTACATTCATGGTATTGTTAGCATTACCTGTTGTTTTGTTTTGTCCATAGCATTGCATATCACTGCATTTAAGGGCAAAATTTTCGGTTATCTATATTTAAATCCCTCCACCATGATTTCTCGAGCCTTCGTCGCTCAAATCATCTGGTGAAGCTATTTAAATAGGGGAAACTGTAATACCCCAAATTTTGCCCTAAGATTAGTCGTTTCATCTTGCATCCCATTTCATTTTGCATTGCGTTTAAACTAACCACTAACGGGTTGTGCAGTTGTTTGATTGTTGCAAGAAAATATCATGTGGCGCGCTCTTTTAGTTTACAGGGTTTCTAGTGCCACTTTATTTTGAATGAATAAAGTAGCACAATTGGCAAGAGACCGTGTGTAAGGAGTTGTGAGTGTGAGAGGTCGAGAGTTTGAATCCTACCTTCTTCACTTTTTGTTTTGCTTCTTTTATTTTTATTCTAACTTTTCTATTTTCATAAAAACATCCAAAAATCATAAAATTAAAAATATTAGAAAATTTTTATTCTTTTTATAATATTTTTAATGTTTAGTATAAATAAATAGAATTTTAAGTTTATTTTAAATTGTTTAAATTTTATTTAGTTTTAACTAATTATTTAAGTTGGGCTTTAAAGTGGGCATTAGGTTAGAGTTAACCCTAATTTGTTACCTATATAAACATGAGTTGCATTTGAGAAAAGGGGAAGGGGAAAAAAGAGAAAAACGGCGGTCGTTCTCACGATTTATCAGAAGAGGGAAGATAGCTTCATCATTGCCAGAGGACGAGCATCAATACCTCCATCAAATTTCATCACCGTCAATCGGCCGAAAGGTATGGGTTTATGAAATCTCATGGTTTTTGTTTGGTGATTTGTGTTTCAGGAAGAAGATTGAGACATACATCAAGAAAAGAAGGAGTTTGGAGCCATTTCCATGGTGCCAGCGGCGGACAACATGAGGTAGGAAGAGAGGAAGACAAAAGGGAATTAAAGCCAAACCCTTTTTTTATTTACTTTACTGTTTTTTATTTACTTAATTGTTTAAATTTTGTTAATGTAATTATAATAAAAATATAAAAACTGTAAATATTTTTTCCTTTTCTTAATATTTCCTTAAAAATAAATCTATAACAATATATAAAGGCAATACATTGTTTTGGTGTAGCTTTTTTCCTTCCAATTTTACCCTTTTTAGTTTTTGTTTTAAATTTTAATTTTTTTCTCACAACGGCGGTTACACGACGGTTTATTAATCGCCAACAATTTATTATTTTTCATATTATTATCTTTAATTGTTTTATAAATAATTTATAATTAAATTAAAATTATATAATCTATCTATAACTATATATAAAGGGAACCTGGAATTTTAGACTGACCTATTTTTATTTCTATTTTATCCTTTAAAATTTAATTTAGTTAATTTTTAAAACTAAAATACAAATTAAAAAATAAAGTTTTTATTAAATGATGGTAGTTATTTTGAATCGTGGTAACTCCATAACTACTAGAGTTGGTTTTTTTATTATATATATATATATATATATATATATATATATATATATATATATATATATATATATATATATATATATATATATATATATATATATATATATATATATATATATATATATATATATATATATATATATATATATATATATATATATATATATATATATATATATATATATATATATATATATATATATATATATATATATATATATATATATATATATATATATATATATATATATATATATATATATATATATATATATATATATATATATATATATATATATATATATATATATATATATATATATATATATATATATATATATATATATATATATATATATATATATATATATATATATATATATATATATATATATAAACTTCTCAAGGTGTGATGCATAACATAAATACAAATTTATAGAGAGTAAAAAAAAACATGTTCATTTAATATTTCATCCAATGATTTTCATAATTCTTCATAATTTATGGTTTGTGGGTGGTTAATAATTTGCTTCTTTGTCATTGTTTGTATTAGAAGTCCTATGGAAGTTTCAATGTTTGCTTCTGTGTTGTTTTGTATTAGAGAGCAACATCAAGATTGAAACTAATTCATTCTTATATTGTTTGGTCTTATTACACTAGCATTCCATCATCAAAAGAGGTAATTTTGAATTTCAAAGATAACTATTTCAAATAGCATTGTTTTTTTTTTATGTGCCTATTATCTATAACAATATATAAAGGCAATAAAGATTTTTGGTGTAGCTTTTTTATTTCCAATTTTGTCCCTAATAAATTGATTTTATTACATTCTTTTATTAGTTAGTTATTATTCTTCATCTTTCATAACTTCTATGCGGTTTCTAAACCAATCCATCTTTTCTCTCCATTTTATATTCTTCCCATTAGATATATTGAGAGAGAGAAAAAATGTTGGAGAAGCAAATTAAAGATATGGAAGAAAGAAAACAAAGATGAAAATGAAAGAGAAAGATAATAATGGTAACGACTATCTTTTCTGTAGTATTTCTCTAAATTAACTTTAATTTTTCTGTTATGTTCTTTTGGCAACTCTTATTAAGTTTTTGTTTTTAATTAGTTTGAAGACAGTGAAGTAGAAAAAAGTTGTTGTTAACATAAACATAGAGATTTTTTTTTATGGAAAAGAGGTTATTTTTCCAATTTCCATACTATCTTTTTTTAATTTTAATATTCTCACTAACTTTTAAAGTTTAACTATTTTGATCGATTCCTTTACCTATTTTTAATTTTATTCATTTCATTCTATTGTTTGATTAATAGATGAATATTATTGAAAATTATTTAGTATCATCGGTAATGCATAAGAAAGAAAGAAGTCAAATTTCTTTGTGTTCTTATTATTTTTAATGTGTAATTAAGTCGTAATGATAAATTCATATTTTTGGTGTAGTTTCTTTGAGTATCAACAACATAATGCCGTTTTTTTATTCACGTATCATTCCTTTTGTTTTAAGTATTCTACCATTTCCTTTCTTTATCACATAATACCTGCATTTTTATCTTCAATATTTTCATTTTTTCAATTTTTCTTCTTCAAAATTCTTAAATATTTGAGAATACCTAATAACTTTAATTTTCTTACACATACTTTCTACATCACTATTTTTATATATTTAATAATGATTCTTAAATTTCTTTTTAGTTTTTAATGGATAAATCAAGCAAGATAGAAGAATGTGCAAGACAATGGGAAGAATACAGAGGCATAATCTTTCAAAATGTAACAGATATAAATCATTCACTTATAATTATTTTATAGGTTTGATTAGTTATTAAAAGTTATTCATTTTAATTATATTACTTTGTAGTTTTTTGTATTTTTGAACCAACTCTATGTAAAATTATTATTAAAGTTGTTAATTATTATATAAATTCTATTTATTATATCACAATTCTAATAAATTTATTAATATCTGCGAACACTCCACCGAAGTAGATACGTAATACTGAAAAATGTCTTATGTATTTGGTTTTGCAATGTTGATTGATTATCTCTCTTCTTTTCTCTCTTAAATTCTCATCATACTCCACTATTTATGGTTTGTGAAAGATAAATAGAGAAAAAAAATTATTCATCTTCATCTCTTATTTGATCACCAGTCTCTAATTCCTTCTCTAATTCTTTATCATACTTCATTGTTAATTGATATGAAGTTTCTTTTCCTTTGCAATGTTATGATTATTTCTTTAAGAGATAATTTGCCTTTATTTTAGAATCTATTTTGTTGATTTTGCATTTGGTTGTTTCAACTAAATATCAAATTATATTGATTTGGTTAGAGAATATTATTAAAAACAATGAAACATTATTTTTAAGTGTCTTTCTTTTTAAACTCATTGGTCTTAAAGATAAGAAATAAATGAATTGTTTATTTATGAATTGGTTCATCTGTATTTAATACAATACTAATAATACTAGCGTCTAGACGGACACTCGCGTGCCCGTCTGTCCGTTTTTTTATTGTACACATATAAATATAAATGTTATATTTTTATTTAATATTAATTTTACATGGAAGTTATGTGGGAAGTTATTAGTAGAGAGTTATATGAAAGATGATAGTAGTAGTTTAATGGAAGTTATTGTGTAAGTTATATATTTTAAAATAAGGGTAAATTTGGTATAAAAAAAAGCTACAACAAAAACCAAGTATTGCCTTTATATATGTTATAGATAATAGAAAACGAACAATAAATATTAAAGATTACACACACCTCCAAAATAATGCAGGGAAATGAGAATCAAATGTTAAAACATTTCTTAAAGTATTGCTTCAATAAATGAAAGAGTTTTGTTGCAACAATCTTTGGAAGCATTTCATTGACCATATACTTAATAAAAAATTAAATTAATAAACATATATATATATATATATATATATATATATATATATATATATATATATATATATATATGTATATATGTGTGTATATATATATATATATATATATATATATATATATATATATATATATATATATATATATATATGTATATATGTATATATATATATATATATATATATATATATATATATATATATATATATATATATATATATATGTATATATGTGTGTGTGTATATATATATATATATATATATATATATATATATATATATATATATATATATATATATATATATATATATATATATATATATATATATATGTATATATGTATATATATATATATATATATATATATATATATATATATATATATATATATATATATATATATATTAATGAATTACTTCATTTGTTTTGCAGTGAAACGAGAGATATTTCTAATTTTGATTTCATGGTTGACCTTCCTATTAAGCAATAATGTAACTTAATATCCGTATTAATGTTTATGTTTAGTTTCTTAATAAATTGTGAGAAAGATTTTTGTTTTTCTTCTATCTAAATCTTCTTATGGTTTTGACTAATCTATAGCAATATATAAATACAAAACTTAATGTTTCATCATATAAATAATTTATATTAAAATCAATATAAATAGTTTATAGTAAAATTAAATTTATAAAAAATACACTGTTAATATTTTTGCGCGTTAGCACAATAAAAAAAGCGGACAAACGGGCACGGACGTGCCCGTTTGGACGCTAGTAATAATAATTACCTTTTTTTATTCATTTAACTCCTTTTATAAATTAATATAACCCTTTTTAAAAATAAAATAACAAAAACATTTTTTAAATTAAACTAAAACACTTTTTAAACTAAAGAGATTTCTTTTAAATTTAAAAACCAAAACATTTTTTTTGAATATAAAACTAAATCCCTTTTTAAATTTAAGAATAAAATTCTTTTTTTTACAAAATTAAAACTAAAAAAACTTTTAAAGTTAAAACCCAACAGTTTTTTCTAATTTTTATTTTATTTTATTTATTACTATTATGTTTGTTATCCTAACTTTTTAATTAAAACTCTGATTTCTTTAAATATAATTCAAAACTTTTTTTCTTAAAAAATATAACTTAAAACTTTTTTTAATATAAAAAATATAATTTAAAACCTTTTAAGATACGAATTAATTTTATTTTTTTTAATATGGATCAAAACTTTCTTTAAAATAGAAAAAACTAAAGATTTCTTTTAAAAATAAAAAACCAAAAAACCTTTAACATTATTGGCCACAATTAACTTTTTCTAATTAAAATTAAAAGATTTTTTATTTTTATTTTTATAATTAACACTAACTATTTTTTAAAAAAATAATGAAAACTAAAAACCTTTTGATATTAATATCAATATTCGTCTTTTTTTCTTTTTTTCAAAAAATTAAAATTAAGATCTTTTTTCAAAAAGTATTAAGAACAATAACAATGTCTAAATTCGTAATTTTTTCTTTTTCACTATTTTGTTATCTGCCATTTAATTCCGTCTAACTTTTCACTAATATTCTCTGTTTCTTTCCTCAGATTATCCTTAAATTCCAATTAATAGTTATTCAGTTTATTTTGTTCCATGGATGTAATTTACGCGAGGCCATGGTCGCAATTTATTTTATTTTGCATTTTTTAGGGATTTGTAATTTACGCGAGTGATCGTCGCGATGCTTTCCTTACTTTCCGCATTTTAATTTCTGCCATATAATATTTTGCTGTTTGCATGTTTTTACCGTTATTTTCCCTCCGAAGGAATTAGGTTTAGCCGTTTGACCGCCGAGTCAATAACCCTAGTTTCAACCGTTTCCAAACCTTAATAGCCTAGGTGTCCCGCCGTGGAGGGAAATGCCCTTTACCCTAACTTTAGGTCAAAGATCCGTCGTGCTTTGTTTAGGGTATCCCGCCGTGGAATCCCTAATTTAACCCTAATTTCAATTAACAATTTCAACGTAGAAATAGGAGTTTCAATACTCCACGTAAGCGTGTCCTTAAGATACGCTTATTCCCCATTGAAACCTTGACCACAGTTAAGAAGTTTCTAACCTCCCTTTCGAGGGGAACTACAGTTACTCTGATTCCATTCCCGTCAGGATATGTAGGCACAAGATGCAACGTCTTGCCAAGTAAACTTAGGACTAACCCTTAGGTATCTTTTAGGTCACTCTATCCCTTAGCTCAATATATATTTCAAACAGATAATAAAAATAAAAAGGCATACAATAAACAAAAGGTTCCTGTAGAGTACTACAGAAGTTTAGGATGCTAGTACCTTCCCTAAGCTTAACCAACCCCTTACCTAGGTCTCTCCCCGCATTGTGTTTACAATGCAAAAATAGGTTTGTCCTCTTTTGACATTTTCCTTCGGATAAATCAAAGAGCGGTTGTGAATTAAGAATTGTGATTCAAATTAATTAATAATTTGATACCCTATTTCCACCGCAACAGAAAATGGCGACTTCATCTTGCATCCCATTTCATTTTGCCCTAAGATTAGTAGTTTCATCTTGCATCCCATTTCATTTTGCGTTGCGTTTAAACTAACCACTAACGGATTGTGCAGTTGTTTGATTGTTGCAAGAAAATATCATGTGGCGCACTCTTTTAGTTTACAGGGTTTCTAGTGCCACTTTATTTTGAATGAATAAAATAGCACAATTGGCAAGAGATCATGTATAAGGAGTTGTGAGTGTGAGAGGTTGAGAGTTCGAATTCAACATTCTTCACTTTTTGTTTGTTTCTTTTATTTTTATTATAACTTTTCTATTTTCATAATAAAAATAACAAAAATAGTTTTTTTTATTATTTAATTATTATTTTCATATTTTATTTAAATTATTTAAAAAAAAATATTATTTTCACTTTTTTTTCATATTATTCATAAAAACATCCAAAAATCATAAAATTAAAAATATTAGAAAAGATTTTATTCTTTTTATAATATTTTTAATGTTTAGTAAATAAATAGGATTTTAAGTTTGTTTTAATTTGTTTTGACTAATTATTTAAGTTGGGCTTTAAAGTGGGCATTAGGTTAGAGTTAACCCTAATTTGTTACCTATATAAACATAAGTTGTATTTGAGAAAGAGGGGAAGGAGACAAAAATAAAAAACGGCGGCCGTTCTCACGACTTATCAGCAAAAATCTTCGAGGCTTCATCATCATCTCAATCAGAAGAAGTTTCGGAAATCAACCGTCTGTCACAACAAAAGCAGAGAATCTGAATAATCTCACCGTAAGCATCGTTAATTGCCTGTTATTTCTTCTTTTTTTGTTTTTTTTGTAATCCATTTTCAGGATATGGAAGAGTAAGAAGAGAAAAGGTGGAAGCCAGGAGAAGATGAATAGATTCACGTTGTGAGAAAGCCAAAAGGGAATTAAAGCCAACCCTAATGGGCCAAATGAGAAAGCCAAAAGGGAATTAAAGCCAACCCTAAGGGGCCGAATGAGAAAGCCAAAAGGGAATTAAAGCCAACCCTAAGGGGCCAAATGAGAAAGCCAAAAGGGAATTAAAGCCAACTCTAATGGGACAAGGGAACGGACACTTCCCCTTTCATTATCCTTCCTTTTTTTTATTATTTATTATTATTTCTCATTTCTTTAGTTTTTTTAGATTCACGTTGTGAGAAAGCCAAAAGGTAATTAAAGCCAACCCTAATGGGCCAAATGAGAAAGCCAAAAGGGAATTAAAGCCAACCATAAGGGGCCAAATGAGAAAGCCAAAAGGGAATTAAAGCCAACCCTAAGGGGCCAAATGAGAAAGCCAAAAGGGAATTAAAGCCAACCCTAAGGGGTCAAATGAGAAAGCCAAAAGGGAATTAAAGCCAACTCTAATGGGACAAGGGAACGGACACTTCCCCTTTCATTATCCTTCCTTTTTTTATTATTATTTATTATTATTTCTCATTTCTTTAGTTTTTTTTTCTGTTTATTTATATTCTTCTTTTTTTTTTTTTCGTAAAACCTTTTTTAAAATTAAAACCTTTCTTAAACTAAAACTTCTTTTTTTGAGGACGAAAGCGAAAATACCCTTTACCCTAGTTTTAGGTCAAGGTGTCGCCGTACTCTGTTTTAGGGTTTCCCGCTGTGGAATCCCTAATTTAACCTTAATTTCAATTAAAAATTTCAACGTAGAAATAGGAGTTTCAAGACTCCACGTAAGTGTGTCCTTAAGATACGTTTATTCCCCTTGAGACCTTGACCACAGTCAAGACGTTTCTAACCTCCCTTTCGAGGGAAACTACAATTACTCTGATTCCATTCCCGTCAGGATATGTAGGCACAAGATGCGACGTCTTGCCGAGTAAACTTAGGACTAACCCTTAGGTCTCTCTAGGTCACTCTATCCCTTAACTCAATATATATTCCAAATAGATAAATAAAATAAAAGGCATACAATAAGCAAAAGGTTCTTGTAGAGTACTACAAACGTTTAGGGTGCTAGTACCTTCCCTAGACTTAACCAACCCCTTACCTAGGTCTCTCCCCGCATTGTGCTTACGATGCAAAAATAGGTTTTTCCTCTTTTGACCTTTTCCTTCGGATAAATCAAAGAGCGGTTGTGATTTAAGAATGTGGTTCAAATTAATTAATAATTTTATATCCTATTTCCACCGCAACAATAGGGAACTAAGGATAGTAATGGTAAATAAAAACCAAAACGCTGATGAGGTAATCAATAAAGTTCGACGCAAAGATGTAGTGCCGGATAATAACCCAACAGCCATGGTCTAAAGGATTATGGCTAGAAATAGGGTAAATGTTTGCCTTCATAGGGTCAGAAAGGGCAAGTTTATTGTTTTTCGGACACTACAACATTTGTTGTCTCTAGCAACACTTTTTTAGATAACATGTAAAAATTGTTTCCTAAAATTCGTATAGGCAACAATTTATGACTGTTGACAAAAATATATTTGCAACCCTTGATAATTGTTGCCTAAAATAATTTTGGGGACATTTTTAGAGCGTTACTCTTTTATTTTTTTGGCAACGATTGTTAACTGTACCTTTAACTATTTTTGGGGACGATTTTGGAGTGTCACTATACTATTTCTTTAGCAATGTTTGATAATTGTCCCCTTAAATACTTTTGGGGACATTTTTAGGTTGTTACATTAGTTCTAATAAAAGACTACATTTGTTTAATGTTGCATAAAGTTTTAGTAACATCAAATTTTTGGTGACAATCTTCCCTCTAAATTTATCCACTAAAAAAATATTTTCCTTTAAACATTATTAAAAAAAATTAAATATATAAAATCATCTAACACATAATATAATAATATTTAATATATTATTATATTATGTGTTTGGATAATTTTTTTATATTTATTATATCATCTAACTCATCTCACATTTAGAGGAAAATATTTTTTATCTCTGGTTTACGACACTTAACCAACGACAGTTCCCTCACAACTACCGACACTCCTAAATTGCGACATATTTCTACGACATGTTTATCAACTGTCACTGCATTTTGACATCAATATGACCCACGGTTACCATCTTCAATCTCCAACTTTCTCATTTTTCTTTTCACCCAAAATATTTTTCCTTAAAACCTCCCAAAATATATTTCAATAAAACCCTTGATTTTGTCTAATATTTCCACAAAATTGTATCTTCAAGATCCAATGCTCCCCAAACCCTTTCATTTTCGCCTGAAGTCGCTCAAAATTTCTATTGAACTTTTTTCCCCAAATCGCAAAACTCTTTAACTTTTTTCACCAATACTCAACTTGCACTTAATTTCAAAGTTACTTACTGAAGGTATATTTTAATCACAGTTTTCTATTGTTGAATCCATTGGAGATGTTTGTTTATATTTGGGGATTTAGGTTTTATTCATTTTAGCGATAATCAAATCACTGACTTGTATTTGTTTGAATTTGGGGATTTAGGTTTATTCAGTTTAATGATAACTAACCCATATGCAGAGTTTTGTGAAGATGGTTGTACCTTATAGAAACCCAAATGAACATTCTCTTAAGGTTTTAAACCTACATACACTACAACATTTGTTGTCTCTGGAAACACTTTTTTAGTAACATGTAAAAATTGTTGCCTAAAATTCGTATAGGCAACAATTTATGGCCGTTGACAAAAATATATTTGTAACCCTTGATAATCGTTGCCTAAAATACTTTTGGGGACGTTTTTAAAGCGTCACTCTTTTTTTTTTTTGCAATGATTGTTAATGGTGCCTTTAACTACTTTTAGGAATGATTTTTGAGCGTCATTATACTATTTCTTTAGCAATGTTTGAGAATTGTCCCCTTAAAAAATTTTGAGAACATTTTTAGATTGTTACATTAATTCTAATAAAATGCTACATTCGTTCAATGTTGCATAAAATTTTAGCAACATCAAATTTTTGGTGACAATCTTCCTTCCAAATTTATCCTCTAAAAAAAATATTTCCCTCTAAACATTATTAAAAAAAATTAAATATAAAAAATCATCTAACACATAATATAATAACATAGTAGTATATTATTATATTATGTGTTAGATAATTTTTTTATTTATTATATCATCTAACACATATCTCACATCTAGAGGAAAATATTTTTTGGATGATTCTTATATTTAGAAATTTTTTTATATTATCATCTAATTCATCCCACCATTTAACGAATATTTTTTTTCCCGTGTTTGAATTGATACATTATTTTAAATATATTTACATTATTTACCGTAATTATACCAAAAATATAATAATTCGTACAAATGCGCAAGCATGAGATCACCCTTGAACATAGATATAATAAGAATGTAACAAGAGTTTAATATTTTTAAAAGAAATAATTATTTTGATTTATGTATGGATCATAAATATAATTTTTGCATATATAAAAATAATTGGAAGAAAGATATTTTTTTTATGTAATATTATATTTGTTTTGACATTATTTATAAAAATATTTTGGAAAAAACACTTGTTCATAGTTAAAGAAATATTAAGATTCACTCGTTAATTTAAAAATAAAATTTTCCAATAATAACATATATTAGTTAAATGATTACTTCAATAAAGTATAGCTCACTTTTTCATATATTATCGTAAAAAATATAGTATCTTAAAATAAAAGAAATTTTCAAATAAAAATATTATAACATAAATAATTTAAAAAAATACATTTTCCTAAGTTCGGATTCATAAATTATTTCTAGTTTTTTTATTTTCTTTAATTATACAAAAAATGTAATAACTCGTGGGTTTGTATGAATTTTGGTCTAGATACCTGTGCGTTCGCACGAATACTGTAACATCCCCTTTCTATCCCCAAATAATACAAATAATCATTTAGGCACGTATACAAAATTTCATCAGAGCATAATTACAATCATGGTATAAAAGGGACATGCCACATTATACAAAAATTCAACACATCCAACACCTGCTCATAAATATAAGCAACAATGGGTAACTCACAAAAGAAGAACTTAGTCCTTACCCACATCTCAATATTTAAAATAAAAGCGGAAACATCTAAACATTGCATAAATACCAATTATATATTCATATATACAATCATCATCCAACATGTTTACGTAAACATTCATCATCAGATACATACACAGATGTATCACAAAAGAATCAAAACAAATCCCTAGCTACCCGATACTACATATCAGAGCCGACCGACCAAAAAGAATGAAGCCACGCTTCACAAAAGATCTCCAGCAAATCTAATCTGTAATGCCTCATAGAGCATCATAAAACAGTAGAAGGGTGAGAAACATTATCATAATAAACAATGTATAAGTCATATATACATACATACATAGCATTAAATACGCATCTTACGCATTCTCACCGCAACTCACCTCAACTACACCATACATCGCAATGTATCCAAACAAGTATCTATATATAATAGAACGCCAAGCATATACAATATGCATCACCAATATTTATATCAATTCATAAACACACACACACACACACAAATATATATATATATATATATATATATATAATATATATATATATATATATATATATATATATATATATATATATATATATTCACACGTACATATATATCTTCATGCATCTTCATTCATGCCAATCATCACAATTCACATTAACTCAGATAAACATACACATGTTTATTTCATCACCAATTCAATAAACATCTACATGCATGTTTATTTCACCATACATCATATAAAGATGATAAAATGAAACTCATAGAGACCGATACATGACTCTATGCAGATGCAAATGCGGTACCGACTCAATCATTTCAAGTTCACTCAGGAACTTATCCGGAACCATTGCTCACACCCCACCTGGGCACACAACGTTCACCCATTGCTCACACCCCACCTAGGCACACAATGTGATTGCTCACACCCACATGGGCACACAATCCGATTGCTCACACCTCACCTAGGCACACAATTCGATTCCTCACACCTCACCTAGGCACACAATCGTTCAACAGATTCTACGCGGAAACAATCAGCACAAGAATGTACATCACGATGCTTCGCATGCAAAATGACTCCATACACTTCTTGAAATGCATACATGTTTACAAACATACTCATGCATTCTTCACCTTCGTCGCATATATTCATTATGCATTCACAATATATATATATATATATATATATATATATATATATATATATATATATATATATATATATATATATATATATATATATATATATATATATATCATAATACATATATATATTCGTCATTCATTCACACCATTTCATACATGGTTTACATTCATCATTCAATCTCATCATGCATTTCTATCCAATTTAAGTAAATGCACAAAATTGCCAAACGGCCACATTCCATACTTCACAATTCATAATCTAGGATTCATACCATACAGCTACCCACAGCGCACCACAAACCAGCATACAAGCCACTCATGCAAGAAGAGGTCGATCGCAACCGATACCTCAAACCGATACAGCATGAAACAAACAGGAAAAATCATCCTGCTGCGTTCGCTACACACTCGCCTAGCGAGCTGCTAGCAAGCGTTTGCTACATGTTCGCCTAGAGAACAGCTAGCGAGCAAAAACAGAAGCTACAGACTTCGTTCGCTACCTCGCTCGACACAACGAAGCCCCAGCGAGCTTTAGCTTCCCCATTCGCTACCAGCGAAGGGAACCAAAACCATTATGTCCCAAGTCTGGGACTACTCGCTACAGACTCGCCTAGCAACTGCTAGCGAGCGTTCGCGACCTGCTCGCCTAGCGAGCGTCTGCGAACAACATTTTCTCCCACTGCTCAGAACTCCAAAACTCCACAAAAATCATTCGATAAATTCTAACTTGCTCCAGTAGCCTTAGCCTATATTATCTCAGCTATTCTACATCATCTATTTCAGAATCCAACCGATAAAACTCCGTTTCTACCGATAAAACCAACTTCGACCTAGAAATGGAAAGTGTAAAAAACTACCAAGATGATATACATTATTAAGATGATAAAACTTCTCATCCTTACCTGATTAATCGCAAGCTATGGTTGATTCTTGATGATTCTAGGTTTTGCTCCACTTTCTCTTCTCTTTCTCTTCTCCTTCTTTCTTTCTCTTGTTTTTCCTCTATTATCCTATCTTTCTCTTTTTCTCTCTATATCTCATATTCTATTTTCTTTCCTCTCCAATTCTTTCCAAACACTTACCAAATTAATTCTCACAAAACATTTAACTCAATATTAATACTAATGCCTAAAATACCCTCCAACCTGTTTTTACCCGAACTCTCAAAATCAGTAAAATAGCACAATATGCAAACATAACATATTAACACATAATTTTTGCACATCAAAATAAAAATAATCCAACTAAATCAAAAAGGACACAATAAAAATGGAAATTCAGAATCGGGGCGTTACAAATACTAATATGTTACGCACATTTGTTTTAAAATGTACTTCCTCCATAACGGTTTATAAGCAAAAAAACACGCATCTTTTTTGTAATAAATTATAAACAAATAACATCAATTTTATCTCATTTAAACATCTTTTTCTAAAAAATGCATCTTTTCCAAAACAAAATTAATTGCAATTGCATTTAATTTGGTTTTTCTCTCATTTTTTTCCATAAAAGAGTTTAATAATTTTAAAGGAAAGACATGTTTTCAGATACATCGATTTGCAAAATAAATTTTAAAATAATATACTATTTAAGATATATTTTTAAAATTAATTAAGAAATAACTCAACAATGCAGTCTTTATATATATATATATATATATATATATATATATATATATATATATATATATATATATATATATATATATATTATATAATATATATATATATATATATATATATATATATATATATATATATATTTATATATATATATATATATATATATATATATATATATATATATATATATATATATATATATATATATATATATATATATATATATATATATATATATATATATATTACTCCTGTTAGTATGATATTAATTCACAATTAAAATAACAAAATCTATTAAATAATAATTTAAAAAAATTATAAAACTAATAAAACATTCTGGTTTTATACCCATATGGTATAATGATCATACGCTACGCCAGAAATCACTTTTAGCAGCGCATAGAAAGACATCGCTTTATACAAAAGCGCTGCTAAAGGGCCAGTAAAAAAAAAAGAAAAAAAGCGCCTACCAAAGACAGCGCTTTTAAAAAAGCGCTGCTAAAGGGGGGGCCTAAGAAAGCGCTTTTAAAAAAGCGCTGCTAAAGGGGGGGCCTAAGAAAGCGATTTTAAAAAGCGCTGCTAAAGGGGGCACTAAGAAAGCGCTTTTGGAAAGCGCTGCTAAAGGGGGACCCTTAGAAAGCGCTTTTTATATAAAGCGCTGCTATATGGCATTGATAAGGCACCCTATGAAAGCGCTTTTAAAAGCGCTGCTAAAGGCCTTTAAAAAGCGCTGCTAAAGGTATTCATATTATAATTTTAAAATACCCTCCAGAATTTTAATAGAATCAGAACAGTCACGCTAACATTTCTTCTTTCTCTGGCGAACGAAAACACGAACGAACGAACACTGTTCATCGTCCGATCATCACCTTCTTCCGTCCGATCATCCGTCCGACCATCACCGACCGTTCTTCGTCCATTTTTGAGTTCATCCATCCGTCTGCATTGCCGGTCCACCATTGTTACGGTATGTGAAGCTTTACTCGGCTTTTCTTGTTTTTTTTTTATCTTTTCACCATTGTTGGTATTTGAAGATATATAGATGGTTTTATTTTGTTGCTGTTGTTGTTTTTATTGAAGGTTTTGTGTATATATTTGATGGATGGTTTTTATTGAAGGTTTTGTTTATTGAAGGTTTTATAGATGGTTTTTATTGAAGGTTTTATATAGTGTTATTGAAGGTTTTATATATATGATATTTGATATTTGTTATATATATTTGATATATATATTTGATATAGATGGTTAAATATGATATTTGAGTTATTGTTTTTGTTGTTGTTGTTGTTGATGTAAAATATGAGATATATATATGATATTTGATATTTGTTATATATATTTAATATAGATGGTTTAATATGATATTTGAGTTATTGTTTTTGTTGTTGTTGTTGATGTAAAATATAAGATATATATATGATATTTGATATTTGTTATATATATTTGATATAGATGGTTTAATATGATATTTGAGTTATTGTTTTTGTTGTTGTTGTTGTTGATGTAAAATATGAGATATATATATGATATTTGATATTTGTTATATATATTTGATATATATATATATTTGATATAGATGGTTTAATATGATCTTTGTGTTGTTGATGGTTTAATATGATATTTGATATTTGAGTTATTTGATATAGATGGTTTGTTGTTGTTGTTGTTGTTGTTGTTGTTGTTGTTGTTGTTGTTGTTGTTGTTGTTGTTGTTGTTGTTGTTGATATAGATGGTTTGTTGTTGTTGTTATTCTGAATTACAGGTATATTATGGCCAGCAACGAGGAAACATCACATGATGGAAAACAAACAACCAAAGACGTTGAAGGCGAAATTAAAAGAGGCATAACGATAATGAAAAAAATCATCCGTGCGAGAGATAGAGGTGTAAAGTACGATGTCCATTGGAATGAAAAAGATCAGTTGGTTGAGCCTAACGGTGCGCTGCTGACAAGTTATATTGGAGCACTTGTATGTTCGCAAGTTCCGATTACTTGCGATAACTGGAGAATTCCTGCATTACAAGCGGCTAAGGATAAAATTTGGAGCGAGATTCAAGTATGATATTTGATCATTTTTAATTATGTTGACAGTTACATCTTTAAATTAATTATACTAACATGTGTAATATATGTGTATTTGTTTGCAGAGATCTTTTAATATTGAGGATTCTAGGAGAAAATATTGTATTCAGTTGGCCGGAAAACGCTTGAGGGGATTTAGAGCGTTTTTAACCAACAAGTTTCTTAAAGATTCAGAAGGAAACTTTGTAGACTCAGAGCGTCCAACGAAGTACGCTGATTTGATTTCGGATGCAGAATGCGAGACATTTGTTGCAAAGCGAAGAACCAAAGAATTTGAAGTAAGTACAACTTATCATGAACAATGTATAGTATATATACCTCTTCCACAAGAGTTCTGATATGACTTAAACTTGTTTTTTCAGGTTAAGAGTGGCGTAAATCGGGAACGGGCATCAAACCCTGCGTATCCATACAGAAAGGGGCGTTTGGGATATGCACGCTTAGAACAAAAATTAGTAAGTACATATAAATGCTTTAATATGATCTATTTACAAAAAATAGTAAGTATACATAATAGGATATAATGCTTTATTGTTCGTCTTAATGCGTAGGTGGAAGAGGAGAAAAGTGATGCAACATCTCTTCCGGATCATGTTGTATGGAAGGCTGCCCGGGTGGGAAGAGATGGAGCCGTTCAGGAAGAAGTTCAACAAGTGTTTGAACAATGTGTAAGTACAACATTAGCTTTTGCCAGTAACTGATCAAAAGTGTATAATATATTTATATATGCTTTTATCTATATTTCAGGAGTCCCTATCCCAGACTATAACTCCAGCTGAAGACGATGATTGCAGGAGTTTATTGAGTCGGGTGTTGAATATTCCTGAGTACTCTAGGTGTGTGAGGGGCAAGGGATTTGGTGTCACTCCATCCAAACTGTATAAGCAGCCAAAGAAAAAAAATCTAACCAATAAAGAAGTGATGGCTACTTTGGAGGAAATGAAATCTCAAATTCGTGAATTACAGAAGGATAAGGAGAGATACATGTCCGAAAGGCGCGCTCCAGAGGCCGGTAAAGCTACTAGTGACAAAGATAGTATCGGTTGTCCGCAGAAGCTTCCAGAGGTAATTGTATATATTATATTGAAATTAATTTAGCACATTTTTCTTAATTAACACATTAACTGATCATTATTTGTTTAGGGCATTTCACCTTGTCGACTATATTTATCGTCGCCGACTTATCGCATGGTTGGCAAGGGAAAGGTGCATAACACTCTGGGAGACTTACTTCACCATAAACCCCTCCCTGCTGGATTTTTGAAAGTATCTATTGATATTGCATTAGAGGGGGCGTTGTTGCCTATACCAGACGATGTATCAGACGCAACAGTGGTGGGAGACGCAATAGGAGCTTATGTAGCATGGCCGGCGAATCTCATATTCATAGATGATGAGGTAGGTTGAACTTTGTAATATTCCAATGTTTTATTACCCATACATGAAAGTTATTCTTACATTTACACTTTCTTATTGACATGATGATCTTAGACTCCCACAAAATCCAAATCAAAAGATGATAAAATTATTGTGCGGGATACCGATTCAGCTGCATCAAAGCCACAGGTACTAGTACTACAGTTTAAGTGATTATTTTATTATAAATTATTTATTGAACTTATATATGACTTTTAGGTTCATGATCAGCAGTCGCAACAAGTCAGCAAGGGAAAGATGCTTGAAACTTCCAACGTGCCCAAAAAAAAGGTCGAGACAAAAAAAGCATTTGTTCCTCGATTTAGGATGTGCCTTGAAACATATGTAGGGACAACAGACGTGCCTGAGGGCGGCATCCGTCAAATACATATGGATGGAGGTATTTTCGATTTTGAATATCCCGAAACACTTGCTAAGGAGGATTTCGACCTGGTTTTCAAACATTTAGAATTGGGCGTCGGGGTTATGCATTCCTACATCAGGTACTCCGATCCATTTTAATTAGATAATTGAACATTTTAAAATTTGCTCGTTTAACTGAATAATCTAATGTTGATTATATTTTTTTTAGGCTCTTGTATGACAAGTTGTTGGTCCCCGCTGATTTGACTTCAGTATTCGCATTCTTATCTGCTAGCAGTGTCAACTCACGCATAATAGACCAGACATCAGAAGCAGTCAAAGAGTACATAGTCCAGAGATTTATGGGTGCGAATACGGAGAAGTTGTTTATGTTGCCATATAATACTGGCCATGGGTTAGTTTTTATTCTAAATTCATTTATTATAATTGTTCGATTTTTGCCATATTATATAACATTTCCGTCTAAACTGTTGTCTTATTTTATAGTGGTCACTAGTTGTTGGTCGCAGTTAATCCGATTAAAGAAATAGTGTATTATATAGATTCATTGGATGACGATACAAACAAATATGAAAATCTGAAGAACATGGTTGATACGTAAGTGATGATATATACTGTTCTGAATAATTATATATGTTTATTTATTATGTGACATTGTTCTAAATATGCGTTTATATTATGTTAGAGTTATACAAATATTCAGAGCACAGAGAGATGCAACAGTGCCACAAAGCAGGGCTAGCAACATCAACTGGATCAGAGTGGAGGTATATTTTCCCATGTTTGACTGTTATAGTGGTTCTACTTATAAAACTATTTAAACTATATATCCTGATAAATGTTCGTTCGCTTTTTTCCTAATACAGTGTCCTCGTCAGCGTGGTGGGATTGACTGCGGATATTTTGTACTACGCTTTATGAAGGAAATCATTCTTTCTGGTCAATTAGAGATTCCAATCATGGTATGGATCAATTCATGAGTTATATGATTCATTTTGATAATTAACTAATATTTCATTAGAGTAATTAGTATTAAATCGTGCTTGTTCTGTTATATTATGTAGTATTTTGATGAATTCAAATGCGCTACTTACTCGAGAGCAAGATTGGAAGAAATTAAGGAGGAATGGTGTCAATTTATGCTTGAGTTAAGAATTGTATAATGTATCTATTTGTAAAGTTATCGGATTTGTAATTATGTGTAAATTGCAAGTGTTATTGTGTTTAATTATGTGTAAATTGCAAAGTGTTATTGTATAATGTACAATGTTTAGTTATTGTGTTGAATTAAAGGCCAAGTGTTGAATTACAATGTTTAGTAATTCTTATATTTAAGGCCAAGTGTTGAATTACAAAGTTATATTTAAGGCCAAGTGTTGAATTACAAAGTTATATTTAAGACCTGAATTATAAGCAGGGAATTTAATTGTTATAAGCAGGTTTGTCGAAAAATATATAAAAAAAATGTGATTTTTTTTAAAAAAAATTTCAAAAACGTGAAGTATAGACATCGCTTTTACAAGAAAGCGCTGCTAAAGGGGAAAAAATAGGCATAAAAAAGCGCTGCTATTGGTTGGGAAAGGAGGGGTCTAAGAAAGCGTTTTAAAAAAGCGCTGCTAAAGGGGGGTCTACAAAAGCGCTTTCTAAAAGCGCTGCTAAAGGGGGGGGGTCTAAGACAGCGCTTTTAGAAAGCGCTGCTAAAGGGGTAAAAAAGCGCTGCTAAAAGGGCTTCCTTTAGCAGCACTTTTTTCACAAAAAAAACGCTGCCTTTACCTTTAGCAGCGCCACTTTAGGCAGCGCTGCTAAAGGTAAAAAAAAGCGCTGCTAAAGGTCTTTTTTGGCATAGTGATATGTGCCAAAATTCTAATTCTTTTAGTGACTATCACTGTTTTAAAAGCAGTATTTCTTAAGACTAATGACTGTACTAATGCAACATTTCAACCTATGAGTACTTTAATTTAGGAAATTAACTAAAATGGCGTATACTTTTATAAACAAGTTTAAATATTCATGATATGTGAATTTTTTATATTCACATCAATTATACAAATATTAATAATTTTATTATAATATTTATTGGATATTATAAATAGTATAAAATAATACTAACATCTTATCATTCATAAATATATTATAAATGATATAAAACAACATATTAGATATTAGTAATTATATTTTCAAATTTTGAAAATCTAATGTTTCTATAAAAAGATGTAGTTAAATATTATATTTAGAAGGATGAAAAAAATATATTTAAAGGATTAAAAGCGTATTTAATTATTTAACTAAATGTTATTAAATCTTAAATTTAAATTTCAAAGAAGTATTTAATATAGTTGATCAAAATTAGTTGAATAATTTATTATTGTTAATTTATATAAATATTAAATTTCCATTTAAATTTTGAATATTTACTTTTAAATTTCAAATATTAAGTAACAAAATAATATAGGAGATTACTTTTAATTTTCATTCTTAATTTTTAATTTTCAAATTTTAATTACTTTTCACATGTATTGCAGGTTTGATAGTATTCCAGAAATAAAATTCTTGATGCTGTTTCAAGAAACAATTACTTTTTTGTAATAATAACAATAATTAAATAAATTTAATAACTTTCTATTAAAAATAATTAAGTATTCAATCCATTTGGCTAAAATATAGTAAGCAAAAAAATTATGATCTAAAATATATAATAATATTTATAATTATTAAATCATATTTAATTAATTAAATTTTTATGATTAATTAATTATTTATTGATTAAAATATAATTTAGTAATTAATTATTAATTAAAATATTCTAATCCTATAAATTCTCTTGCAAGTTTTTCTCAAAAAATTATTTCTGTTAATTTAGATATCATAGAATAATCTTTTTAACAATAAACCATTAAAACAAATTTATGTGGGTATTATAGAATAATTATGCATTGAACCTTCCAGTATCATCAAAACTATCCAACTTTTTCATATTGTAAAAAAAACAATCAAACGTCCTCAAAATCAAATCTCACAACTTCATCAAATTCGTTTCGTAAATCTTCAAATCCCTTAAATCCAAATCTTTCTATAATTCTTCAAATCGAACCAAAATTCCAAATCAAACTAGAATCCCAATTGTTTTGTAATTCTTCAAATCTCTCGTCAAATCTGTCCCAAATTGAACCACAATTTTGATCGTTCCTCGGAACCTAAATCACTACCTTAAATCTCAATCTCACAAACTGTTCAAACCTCAAGAACTTCTTGTTACTCATCTACCTCAATCCCGATCTCCGATCTTGTTCGGTAATTATTCTTCTCTTTTTCATCCTCAATTTATTTTATTTTAGTTTTTTACAAAAAAAATTGTATGTTTGTTAAGAAGAAAAACTATGTTCATTGGGGGTGGTTTGCAACATGGACCTCTATTTTTATTTCTGGACATTATATATATTATTGAGTAGGTAAAGAATTGTTATTATAAGTGGTTTCTTCTTTACTTTTTGTCATAAAACAATGTTCAAACTTAAAACTAGCAAAATTTCACCTAAAACAGTGAAAAAGAAACAATTGGCTTAAATGCATAAGCACTAGGATAATAAAAGTTATTTGTGGAATTTATAAATTTATAAATTTGAGTTTTATTGAAATGCCTTTTATTTTATCCATAATTTATGTCAAAAGTTATTGTTAGCGTTTAATAATAAATTTAGTTATGATCCAAGACAGGTAAGATGTTAGAGTCTGACTTCTTTTTCTTTTTTAGGTGAATGTGTATTTAATTTTGAGTTTATGGACGTTGTGTCATGATATAAGTTTTTTCTACTCAAATTTTTGCATAGATTGATATAATTCAGAATTATGATAATTCATTATTGAGATTAAAAATATATAATAATTCATACTCTTGAGAAGAGAGATTAAGCTTAGTGACATCTCTAACACATTTGTTCAATCTCTTTGGGATAATTTTTTTTGTGATTGGAGCATTAGCTCTCATATGAGTAATAGTGGTAATCTTTCTCTCTATCTTTATGTGCTTGTTGATCCTTTTGTGGATTATAGTTTTATTGTTTGTAATGTTTTGAGATTTATTTTTATGTATTTGTTTGAACAAATTTCAATCTTACAAAAACAATTATTAAGATGAAAATTGTTTTGTAGTTGCAAATTATTTTGGGATGGATATTCAATATTACGAAAACAATAATGATGTATATTGTTTTATTTTCTTATGCAGTAAGGTATCAAAAAGACATGTAGATGATGGATTATCAGAGGACGTTGTAGGGGACAAATTTCAAGAGGAAGACATAGATGTAGATGGTGAATTTCAAGAGGACGACATAGATGAAGAATTTTTGGAGGACGACATATGTGATGAGTTTCAAGAGGACGATATGGATAATAAATTCCAAGAAGACAAACTTGAATGAGTTGGATGATGTCTTTCTTTTGCCTCATAATCGAAAGCATTAAACTTAAACTATGTTTTTTGTTATTATGCTAGGGTCATACTTCAAAGTATTAAACTTATTATTATAAGTAATATTATGTTACACTTTTTGTTTACTGCCTACTCTCTTGAATTAATGTTTGAACTCGATTTTATTATAATACAAATTTTATGGATGTACAATTAAATTTGATCTTGTTTAAGTTATAATTTTTATTTTTTGAAGTCATTCATCATCAACTATATTATTTAGAAAATAATTACAAAATTGTATATTTTATGGGGGACACAGTAAAAACAATCATCCTGATTCAGAAGGTGGGGGACACTTTAATAACAATCCTCCTAATTCATTAGAATCTAATAGTTTCTTTGTTTCTTATATATAGTAAGTTGTTTATCCAAATAGAGCCTTATTGAATTTATAACTTATTAATATCATACATATATATCTTAATTAATCTCTGAAAAACGTTGCCTAAAAGAATAGGGGATGTTTTCTAGGTGTCTCCTATGTGAGCGTTGCCTATTGTCTAAGGCGACGTTTTTTCATGATCTTTGGGCACGATTTTTTAAAAAGTTACCTAAATAAAAGGAATGGGGGAGGATTATTTGTGGCCTCTGAGGCAACACTTTTTAAGTGTTTCCACAAAAGGAATAGGGGACGATTATTCGTGGCCTTTGAGGCAACTTAAGTGTTTCCAAATGTGGTTACAATTAGTAAGTGTTTCTTTAAATCTGAATCAGGAGGATTGTTTTTAAAGTGTCCCCATAAAATAAGGAGGATTGTTTTTAAAGTGTCCCACCTTCTGAATCAGGAGGATTGTTTTTATAGTGTCACCATAAAATATACAATTTTGTAATTATTTTCTAAATAATATAGCTGATAATGAATGGCTTCAAAAAATAAAGATTATAACTTAAACAAGATAAAATTTAATCGTACATCCACAAAAGTTGTATTATAATAAAGTGTTCCAATAAATAAGGAGGATTGTTATTAAAGTGTCCCTCACCTTCTGAATCAGGATGATTGTTTTTACCGTGTCCCCCATACAATATACAATTTTGTAATTATTTTCTAAATAGTATAGTTGATGATGAATGACTTTAAAAAATAAAAATTATAACTTAAACAAGATCAAATTTAACCGTACATCCAGAAAATTTGTATTATAATAAAATCGAGTTCAAACATTAATTCAAGAGAGTAGCCTGTAAACAAAATGTGTAACGTAATATTACTTATAATAATAAGTTTAATACTTTGAAGTGTGACCCTAGCATAATAACAAAAAATATAGTTTAAGTTTAATACTTTCAACTACGAGCCAAAAGAAAGACATCATCCAACTCATTCAAGTTTGTCTTCTTGGAATTTATTATCATATCGTCTTCTTGAAACATATCACATATGTTGTCCTCCAAAAATTCTTCATCTATGTCGTCCTCTTGAAATTCACCATCTATATCGTTCTTTTGAAATTCATCATCTACATCTATGTCTTCCTCTTGAAATCTGTCCCCTACAACGTCCTCTTGAAATCCATCATCTACATCATCCTTTTGAATTTCATCATTTATATTGTCATTTTCAACATCTTCATTGATACCTTGCTGCATAAGAAAATAAAACAAAATACATCATAATTGTCTTTGTAATATTGAATATCCATCCCAAAACAGTTTGCAGAAACAAAACAATTTTCATCTTAATAATTGTTTTTATAAGATTGAAATTTGTTCAAACAAATACATAAAAATACTATAATCCATATGAGAGCTAATGCTCCAATCACAAAAAGAATTATCCCAAAGAGATTGAACAAATGTGTTTGAGATGTCACTAAGTTTAATCTCTCTTCTCAAGAGTATGAGTTATTATAGTTTTTACTCTCAATAATGAATTATCATAATTCTGAACTATATCAATCTATGCAAAAATTTGAGTTATATAAACTATGTGCTAAAAAACAAAAAAGTAAAAAACATAAAAATTTTATATCGTGATTCAAACAATCCACATGCACAACGTCCATAAACTCAAAATTAAATATATATTCACCTAAAAAGATAAAAAGAAGTCATACTCTAAAATTTTACATGTCTTGGATTATAACTAAATTTATCATTAAACGCTAATGATAAGTTTTGACATAAATTATTGATAAAATAATAGACATTTTAATAAAACTCACATATTTATCAAATAGTTATATGTTGTTAAATCAAATTTATAAACTACACATATAACTTTTATTATCCTGATTCTAATGCATTTATATGTTGTGAAATTCGTCCCCTATAAACTAACAATTCTTTACCTAGTCAATAATATAAATAATATGTAGAAATAAAAACAGAGGTTTCATGTTGCAAATAACCCCAATGAGCATAGTTTTTCTTCTTAACAAACATACAATTTTTTTATAAAACATAAAATAAAATAAATGAAGGATGAAGAATAATTATCGAACAAGATCGGGATTAGAAAGATGAGCAACAAGAAGCTCTTCTGGGGTTTTTTCTGGGGTTTGGACAGTCTGTGAGATTGGGATTTAAGGTAGTGAATGGGAGCTTGAGGAACGATCAAACTTCTGGTTCGATTTGGGACAGATTTGACGACAAATTTGAAGAATTATAGAACAATTGGGATTCTAGTTTGATTTAGAATTTTGGTTCAATTTGAAGAATTAGCGATTTGAAGATTTACAGAACAAATTTGATGAAGTTCTGAGGTTCGATTTTGAAGACGTTCAATGGTTTTTTTTACAATATGAAAAAGTTTGATAGTTTTGATGATACTGAAAGATTCAATTCATAAATTGATTATTCTATAATATCCACATAAATTTGTTTTAATGGTTTATTGTTAAAAAGATTATTGTATAATAAGTAAATTAATATAAATAGTTTTTTTTGAGAAAAGCTTGCAAGAGACATTATAGGATTAGAATATTTAAATTAACAATTAATTACTAAATCATATTTTAATCAATAAATAACTAATTAATCATACAAATTTAATTAATTAAACGTGATTTAATAGTTAGAAATATTAATATATATTATAGATCATACATTTTTTTGCTTACTATATTTTAGCCAAATGGGTTAGTGTATTACGTGGAATTGAATACTTAATTATTTCTAACGGAAAGTTATTAAATTTATTTAATTACTAGCGTCCAAACGGGCACTCCGTGCCCGTTTGTCCGCTTTTTTTATTGCGCTAACACGTGCAATTTTTTACAGTGTTTTTGACATATATTCCATTAAAAATAATATTATTTAGGAACAATTATAAAAATAAAAATAAAAATATAAAGATACATATTAACTTTCAATATGTTTTAGTAATGTCTTCGGATCAAAATATAAAGATACATATTAACTTTCAATATGTTTTAGTAATGTCTTTAGACCAATTTAGCAATAAAAAAAATATCTCCAAACCAATTTAAAAATGCAAATGTAAACTTAAAATTAATTTAATAATCTAAAGAGTAGAATGTGAAAATTAAAACTTATCAATACATTAAATGTTATATAAAATAATATTATTTACACAATTTAAAAAAATAAAAGTAAGAAAACAACTCATGTATGTTGTTTAATGTCTTAAATTTTTAATAATATCACAATGTAAAAATCATACAAATTATAAATGGATATAAAATAACAAAAAATTAATATTCACATATTTTACCATAAAAGACATTAATAATGTTACTATTACTTTTTATACTCGATGTTTGTGTTCAATAAAAAAAGACATATATAGAAAATAAAATAATGTGGCAGTTGTTATTTGTTTTTATAACTTACCCGTTTCTTATAACTTATTTATGAATGTTGGCACTAATACGTGTTTCCTCTCTCTCTTTTTGTCACTTCCTCTTCGTCTCTCTCTAACTCTTTTTTTTATATCACTTATCAGTCTCTCTACCTCTCTATATATCTCAATCTTCTTTGCACATGACATTCATTTGTTCCTATTTCTTTGTTTTGTTAAGTAGTTAATGACCGGTTATCATTCAACGAAAAATCATGATGAAAATATAAACACAAATACCTTCAATCTTTAAACAATATTCAACCCTTAATATCATTAACATTATGTTATACAAACTGTAGTTTTGTATCAATGACATTATACAAAAAAAACTGTAAAGCCTGTATTTAACATTATCTGATACAAACTGTAATTTTGTTTGTGAATGTGAGTCTTATAGATGACAAAATTAGAGATTATTCTTAATAACAACCTACATAATATAATTAAGTATCATATATATATATATATATATATATATATATATATATATATATATATATATATATATATATATATATATATATATATATATATATATATATATATATATATATATATATATATATATATATATATATATATATATATATATATTTTTGGATATTTTAAAAATGATTAATTATTTTCTGATGCATTGATTAAAAAGGAAAAAAAATTAAAAATATATAATTCAAGTTTGTATTCCTGAGGAGTTGAACGGTGTTATAGTAAGTGACTTGATGGATGAGAATGATGCGTGGGACAGGAAGTTAATTTCATCATGAATGTCTATCGAGATAGATATAAATTAATGTTTACATCACATTGTAGAAATTATACAATTTTAAAATTAAGATATTATTTATATTTTAAAATTTTTGCAAATTACAAAGGTAAAATTGGAACAATATAGATAAAGATTCAAGAGAGGAAACCAAATTTTAAAAAATTAATAAAAATAGTCATTCTTATTTAATCATAGAAATTAAGACGCGCCTTTTGTTTCTTTCCTAAGAGATAATGATTCAGTTTTCTTCTACAATGGAGAGAAAAGTTAAAGTATTAGACATTTAAAAAATCCAATAATCTCAACTTTCAAACCCCAATTTCACATATGGATTTGTTTATGTAAAAAGAACAGAACAATAAATAAAAATAAATAAATAATCAAATCAAAAAATTAGATTGAAGAATCTAAATACCCTAATAATCAACTGTAACAGAAATCATTGTCTGATTTGCAATTCATATTATGTCATCTGCAACTTGTAGATTTCTCTTTTCTACCATCATCATGAACATTATTTGGACTCCAATTTTCCTCATGCAATCTTCCGTCTTCTCTATTTTTGATTTCTATGGACCTAATGAGTTAGAAATGAAAGACATAAATTATAAGAAGAAGCTATTTAAATATAATTTTTAATTAGAAGTTAAAGTGAGTTTTCTTTTCAAATAACTAATTACTTTGTACAATATTCAAATATAAAATGGAGGGAGTAGTTAACTTTTATTTGTGTAACTTCTAAGTAGTTTTAAAGGGTAAAAGATGAAAGAAAATAGGCTACACCAAAAAGATGTTTTGTCTTTACATATTGTTATAGATTCAAAATAACTACTATCATTTAATAAAAACTTCATTTTTTTATTTGTATTTTTGATTTTAAAATTAACTAAAATTAAATTTTAAAGGATAAAATAGAAATAAAAATAGGTCAGTCTAAAATTCCATGTTCCCTAGATAAATTATTTAATTTTAATTTAATTATAAACTATTTATAAAATAATTAAAGATAATCTATAACAATATATAAAGGCAATAGATTGTTTTGGTGTAGCTTTTTGTTTTCCAATTTTGTCCAATAATTCACACTATTATTCCATTAACACCCTTTACTAAAATCAACTACATAGGCGGTTAAAAAACTTCTATCAAAATAATAACTTGTCATTCCCATTTAACCCATTTATTTAAGAATTTATTTAAGAAGAAAGATAATGAAAGAGAGAAAGAAAAGAGAACTAAGATAGCGAAAACAAAACATTCATCAAGAACAAAAGAGAAAAGAGAGAAGGAAGTCGAGATAAATGGTGGACATGAAGATATTGATATTTGGTATGTTTGTAACAACTTCTCTAATTTTCTCTAATTTAACTTTAATTTTCTTTAATTTTGATTTCTTTTATTTAAAGGTTATCTCATGTAACACGACACAATTGGGAAAAATACACAGAGTTGTTCAATTGCGTGAAATTAGAAGAATTTGGTGCTTTCCGTTGTTCAATTGCGTGAAGTTAGAAGAATTGGGTGCTTTTCGTTGTTCAATTGTGTGAAGTTAGAAGAATTGAGTGCTGTAAGGTTAAATTATATATTTCATCTAAACTCATTGACCATCTAAATCCTTAATACATTAATAGAAATCACTTTCTTAAAATAACTGTCGTTACCCATTAACACTTATATAAAATTTTGTTTGTTTAATAAATAAGTAACTTATGGATTTTTATCTGTAATCCATATTTCAAGTAGTGATTCTCTCTCAATTTTTTTCTTTCTTTTTTATAATTTGTTTTCTCTTCTCAATTTACAGTTATTTAATAATTCTTAGTTACATTGTTTTATACCGCAGATATTGAAGCATCATAAAAAACATTCTCAGAATAAATAAAAAAATTATGGGAGAAATTATCTCTGTAATCCATATTTCAAGTAGTGATTCTCTCTCAATTTTTTTCTTTCTTTTTTATAATTTGTTTTCTCTTCTCAATTTACAGTTATTTAATAATTCTTAGTTACATTGTTTTATACCGCAGATATTGAAGCATCATAAAAAACATTCTCAGAATAAATAAAAAAATTGTGGGAGAAATTATCTATAGAAAAGATAGATGAGAAGATGAATACAAATATCTGATTCTTTAATTTTAATGGATTTTTCTCTTTTTCTCTCATGAAAATATATAGTTTATATAATAATAATTTAGAGATTCACAAAATACATGTATAAAATTCTATTATTGTTGTTTTTACGATTCTTACTTTTTTATCATCTAATGTTATATATCATTTTACTTTTTTCTAATTTTATTCATGTTATTTTATAAATATTAATAAAATAATTATAACTTAATTTTATTAATCTCAGCTTCCACTAACACTTAAAACTGAATACACACGTTCATCTGTCATTCACATTCGTTGAGCCAAAACATTTATTAATAAATGTAGCCACTAACTCTAACACTCAAAATTATTGAATAAACTTTTAATTAATTAATTAATAATAAATTAGAAACAAAAACGGGGTAATCCCATAAATTTTTGATACTTACTAAATTAAAATAAAACAAAACCTGCATTGTTAATCACGTTGGTTTTGCTTATACAATAGTCATATTACAAATTTAAACAGTTGGTTAATAGCCATATTACAATGGATAATTGCATGTGATAATTTTTCTGGCAATTACACCGAAATGATAACCAACTATAATCATCTTGCTTACAATTTTTTTTTATTACTTAAAATCAATAAAAAAATCTTTAGAAAAAGTTTATGCTTCTTAATATTATTTCTCCAATTATAAACAAATACATTGAGAAAAGTATGAAAATGAGGCATTTATTTTTGAAATATATACTCTTACACAAAAATATAAAATCACTATTTATATTTTATACACATTAACTTTAAAAAAAAAGAGACAATTAAACCTAAAAGGCATGAAAATACGATATAAGACATAATTATACATAATAGACATAATTAAAAAAAATATTTTATAATTTTCTGCAGTTATTTGACATAATTATTTAGATATAATTAATGTTGAATTTTATCCCATGTATTTTCTATAACCTTATGTTTTTTATTGTTATTTTTTAAAATGAGAGAGATCTTCGTATAAATAAATATACATTTATTTTACTTTTTATTTTATTTTATTGGTATTTATTTATCATATATTTAATGCAAAATTAAGTTATAAAACACAAATTCATTTCACAAAATTTATTTCATAAAATATTAATTTATAACAATATATAAAGGCAAAACATCATTTTGGTGTAGCCTTTTTTTTCTTCCAAAGCTATCCCTTGCTATTTTGAAAATTGTAACTGCATACCATTTTGTAATTTATCATTTCAATAGCTACTTAAAAGTTGAAAAAAATATTACATTTTTGTATCTATAGTACACGACACATTAATTTTTGTACTATAGTACACGACACATATCGTATCTATAGTACACGACACATTCATTTTTGTATTATAATTTTTTTAAATATTACATTTAATTTTACAGATAAAGTAATATAATGGAAAATATCCGTAGTCAAGATTTAAGAGAGCGTCAAAGGGAAATACGAGCACAAAATGCAAGAGATAGAAGACAACGGATGAGTGTTGAGCAAAGACAACAAGAATTAGCTAGAAGGCGTTCGAATTACAGACAAAATAAAGACAAAGGGAAACAAGTTCAAACATATAATACTTCTAATGTGAGAACCATAATGCCATTTCAAGACTTGACGAATGTCAATCTTGCTTCTCGATTGTTTCCGATGGCACATGACAGTGAAGCTGGACCGAGTAATGCACATGTCAGTCGCATTCCATCCCCGGGTTATAAACTTTAACTTTTGTTATACATTATACTTTAACACATTAAATTTAAAAAATATTAATTAATTATGAAAAAATGATTGTCTGGTCTATTAATTCAAAACTAATTTACAGATCAAAATTTTCCATGCCCAATTTTTGAACAAACTGATAACAACGAAGCAAGACCATCTATAGGAAATATTGATGACAATGATTGTGGTAAGTATAATTTTGTCAATAATAATCACATTAATAGTAATACATATTTATATTTATACATTATTGTTATTTTTAAACTATAACTCTATATTGAAGTTAATACTTTATTTTGTAGAATCACCTTCGCAAAATATGAATCCAGCGGTTGAAACTCACGAAACACAGTCAGTTTTTGATCAAGGTACGATTATGTATTTCTAATCTATAATATATATTGTATGCTTTTATTTAAATTATACTAGCGTCCAAATGGGCATTCGCGTGCCTGTGTGCTCGCTTTTTAAATGCACACATAAAAGTTTAAATGACATTTTTTTTAATATTAATTATAAATTTCATGTTAGTAAGCATGTATATAATAAGTAATTTTTTTTAATGGATGTTTTAAATGTAATAAAACACAGAATCACGGTATGTTTTTCAAGCAAGACATAACATTGCTAGAAATTTTCGAAATACTGTTATGACAATCAAATCCTTATTGCCTCCTTCAAGTGAGTGTAGATGATGCACTGCAAAATTGTTTCATAAAGAATCTCAAGACATGTGTTGCAAGGGTGGGAAGGTGACAATTACACAGGTGTCTGCTCCTGACGAGTTGTTACAGTTATTTTCAAACACTTCTACTGAAGGACGACATTTTAGAC
The DNA here is from genome assembly GCA_963859935.3 of Lathyrus sativus. Taxonomy (NCBI): domain Eukaryota; kingdom Viridiplantae; phylum Streptophyta; class Magnoliopsida; order Fabales; family Fabaceae; genus Lathyrus; species Lathyrus sativus. The sequence continues at coordinate 738,827,235 of OZ012735.1, read as the reverse complement.
AGCATATTAGAAGTTACAACCATGTAATGTCGTTTACTTCACTTGGTGTCCACGTCGACGAAAGTTTGGTTACAACTGGTCGTGGTTGTAGCGGTAAAAATCGTGAGCGTAAGTTATTAATTAACTTAACTCAAAAAACAAGAGTCGCCACCGCACTTTTATTTTATCCAAATAAAGGAAAGGAAAAAGAGCGAACAAAACCAAAGAGTTCTAAAATAAGAACAGGAGACAGAGATCGGGGTAAGGGGGTAGGTTACGTAATGGGAAGGTGTTAGCACCCAAAACGTCTATAGTACTCTATAGGAGCCCTTTGAAATATTTACGTTTTTTGGTTTGAAAATGGTTTGTTTGAAAAGAGATTGGGGAGATGAGAAGAGAATTATTTTTTTAGATTTTTGTGTTTGGAGAGACTTATCGCCTCATGCCTACGTACCCACAAAGTGAAATATGGGATCAAAACCCCGTAGTTCGTGGTACAAATGACAAAAATTTATTGGTTTTGATTGATTTTAGATGTAAAGACAAGTCGTCATTTCAAGGAGAAAACTGCGACTATCCACCCACGAGTATTAAGACAACATCTGCGTCACATAAAGATGGAGGATTTGCTTGGATTATCAACAAGACTATCACTCAACATCAACGTGGAAAATGTCAAAGTCTTAATAATATGGGGAATAGGAGATTTACATCTCAACTATAGAAATGAATCATGTCTAAACTTTATGAAAAGTTTTAAAGTGAAAAAGTGCATAAAGGCACAAAAAGAGTTGATGAGTTTTTGTATTTTTTATGTCTTTTGAAATTGGTCAAAGCATGATTAACATTGTTTGACTTTTATTAAGAAGAACAAAGTTTGAAAATCACTTGACGAAAGTCAAGGTTTTATTGCGAAAGCGATTTTGAAGTTTGAGACCAAGAAGGTTTTGAAAGAGGGAGAAAGTTTTGAAAATTTAAGAAGGGGAGGAGATGAAGTGACTATCCTAGAAACCAAAATAAAAGCTAGAGGTAAGAAAGATCTAACCAACTTGTAGCACACTCCATAGCAAGCAAAAAGAATTCCATCCGATTTAAAGCATAAGCTAATGAGCGAGCCAAATAAAGGCTAAGATCCACAATACTCCAAGCATAGGAATGAGAGTCCTAATTCTAAGTTCAAAGGTCCATGAAGTCCAAGGTCTAAGAGTAGTCCAAGAGCATAACCACAAAGTTAACAACACCAAGTTTTTTATAGATTTTTTATACTTTATTAGTGTTTTGAACAAGATATGGTCCAAGTGGACAAAAGAGAAATGACATAAATATAAACAAAGATATGATATGAAATGATAATATGGACACATAAAAGTAAGAAATAAGGAGTAAGAAGAGAATATAAACAAAATTAAACAAGGATATTGTTAGTGAATTAGTGGTTAGTGGTTAGAACATATGATCAATGATGATTAATTCTTGCACTTAGACCAAGATTAATGAAAATTCATTAGAGGATTGATAGAATCAAAGCCTCCTAACAATGATTTTCATAGGTATTGGAGTTAAGACAAGCAACTAATCATACTTGGACTTTTAAACGTAAGTTTGAGCCACGAATGATCATTTTCCGATTAAGGGACACTTTAGCGCTATGTTAAGCAATAGTAATCGGGTTTATGTAGAAACCACGACTATCTGAGGCCGGTCAATAATAATGTTAGTGTTAACACATGTTAGAGAAGTGATATGTAAATCACTCTCCTAAAACATGCCACACAAAAAGAAAAGAGGTAGTGATCTCATCATAATCAAGATTTTTAATCAATTAATCAAAGGTAATCTATCACTATTCCAAAGTACGGAGAATTATCTCAATGATTATTCATCCATAGATTTGAAATAATGAAGATTAAACAACCTTGATAATCAACAATCTATGATCCATAGATTTCATCGATCAAAAATAAAAAGAAGAAGAAAGAAAATTAAAATGAAAAGAAATCACAATTTGAATCTTAAATCGATTAAATCATCATCAATATCAATCACCTCTCTTGGTGGATAAAATCGACACCCAAAGTCCATTGATATTGATGAGATCTGATCAAAATTTAAGATCTAAAACAAACGCTATTTTTTTAAAAAAAATTATTTCAAAAGAAAACAAATATTAGAAAATGAAATTGAATGAAAAGCTTTAAAAAATAAAGAGGGAGGTTTAAAGTAAAAAACGTGGTGATGATAGTAAAAAGGCCTCGCGGCCCAAGATATGTTTAAACAAAAAAAGAATAAAACTAAAATCAAAAGAAAAGAAATAAAAATCAGAATAGCTTCATCATCTTCTTCTAGCTCTTACGCGCACGGCCATGGGAGCTTCAACGCTTACTCAAATCAAAGCGGCGGGATGCGAAACCAGCACGGTTGTGATCGGAATCAAGAGCTCTTCACAATAGTACCAACAATTCAAAGAAACACAACAAAAAGTAACGGATCGGAAATGACGGTGAAGCTCAAACTACCTTCAAACTCAGGAGCAACAATCAATCCAAACTTCTTCTTGCTTCTCTTCTTCTTCTGAATGAATTGTAGTTCGAAATTGGCCTCTGTTTGAGGTTAATTTGGAAGAAAAAAGTAGAAGAGTGAATATAGTATGAAAAGGTTTTGATGAACGAAGAAAGTATGAGAGGTGAAGATGATTGAAGCTTGAAGAAAATTAGAGGTTGGGGTGATATTTCTGCAGAAGTTTTCTGGCTTTTCAAGCTTGAAGAAATGAATGAGGTATGTGTGGTATTTATAGATTGAGAGTGAGGGAGAGTGATTTGCCGTTTATGAAAATTTGCTACCGTTTTGAATTGGGTGTTTATGCGTGACTTGTGCTGAAACTTTTTCATGTCGTTTTTACTCCTTTTCTTTCAGCTCACTTAAGTGACGTGGAAGGTTTGTGGGGTCAGCTTGGAGTGTAACTGGCTGAGATTATATTAACATGGCTTGGAAATATGGCTTAATATGAAGCTTCTCATGGGTACGTTTTGACTTGCTCAGGACTTCTTAAAGGAGCAATTAAGGTAGATTGCATCTTCATTGCAGATGAATGACTCTGTACTTCTACTTCATTGATATTCACTCTGCTGAAGTATGGAACAAGCATTGAGTGCTTTTCACCCTTATGTAAGCTCTTTGACAAGTATGACTCAGCAACTACAGAAAGAAGATCTTTCATCTGAATCTCAGCACCCATAAATGTGATTTGTCCATCAAGATGAACTGTAACCTTTGAAGTAAGTGCAGAATCTTGAAGAAAATACAGCAAAGGCTTCTTGATGTTGAATTTGCCATTAAGGTATAAAAGAGACGACGAGTCAGATGAGAATGGTTGTTGAGGTTCATTAATGGCTGACAACTGCAATTTCGTCAAGTCTAATAACAAGGATATATTTGCACCATCTGTACGCGACTCGGCAGTCCCAGATTTTAGGAGATTTGAAACTGTATCCTGCTTAGTGCATTGCTCAACAATGCCAAAGCCTAAAAGTACTGCATTCGAGCAGGATTCTTGTGCATCGATTGATACCGGCGACCATTGGGCTGAGGAATCAACATTGACAAACTGATTGCCATCAAACCATTTATTTTGGGTTTTCATTGGCTCTACAAAAGGACTCGCCTTAAGAAAAGGATACTGATAATTGAGCATATCTGGTTTTGCAAAAGAAGAAGGTGCAAAAGTTTGACAATCCTTGATGGTGTTCCTCATGTTGTATGCATAGTTTTCCAATGCATTCTTGGCCTCAACCTTCTTCTTATGCTCTTCATCCTCAGACTTGTATTTCTCAGCCTCTTGAACCATCTTCTCAATATCATCCTTTGAAAGCCTACCCTTGTCATTTGTGATGGTAATCTTGTTCTTCTTCCCGGTAGTCTTGTCTTCGGCAGAGACATTCAATATACCATTGGCATCAATGTCAAAGAAGACGGTAATCTGGGGAACACCCCTGGGAGCAGGAGGAATGCCAGAAAGTTCAAACTTGCCCAACAAATTGTTATCTCTAGTCCTAGTTCTCTCTCCTTCAAAGACCTGGATCAATACACCAGGCTGGTTGTCGGAATAGGTTGAGAACACCTGTTCTTTCTTTGTTGGAATGGTGGTATTCCTTGGGATAAGGACAGTCATCACACCGCCGGTATCTCTTCCAATATCAAGTGAAGATAGGGTTTGGAGAAGATAATTTAGAATCTTTGAAAGAACTGCAGGCCCTCTGCAACGACTCAACTCTTCACTGTTCCTTGAATATTGAATAGCCGCGGATACAATTCGGAATATCGGAGCAGCAAGAAATGTAGTTGCTACTGACACAGAAAAATTCCCTTGATGCTGGATGCTGAATGCTGAACCACAGCCACAAGCTCCCCTCAAAATTCTCCTTTAAGGGCTATGCAATTTATGTAGCTGGTCAACCACATCAAAGGAACTGCTCAACCGTTGGATATCAGATCGGTGAAGTACACTTCCTTGAACATGCCTGGAGCCATTTGGTTGAGGGTATGCAAGTTGGTTTTTCTTGGATGAATAACAGTGGTGAACACGGACTCTGTGATTTCTTGTCTGGATAGTGTAATTCCCATGCACCTTAACAATTAAAATTGCTTCCTTGTCTCTTGAATCTTCACACCAAGAGTTTTGTACAACACCATCGACAAACTCTTCCTGAGTCAGAAATTCTTCGTGATGCACTGATACCTCAACAATCTGATCTGGTCTTATAATACCTGTTGCAGGACTTACCTCAAGCCACCTAGGCAAGCTAAAGGAACCTCTCAACTGATGGTTTGCTGCCTTCCGATCCTCCATAATAGTAGGCGGCCCTTCACAAATTATTTCAAACAAAGCACTGTCTTCTCAGTTGCTGTTCACATACATGGGGGAAGATGAAGGAGTGATGGCAGATAAAACATGGCTCTCCAAAAAAGTAATATCACTGAAGAGATCAACAGGTGTTGCGGGCATGCAACAGGTTGAGTTCTGTTAAATACTTCTCAGAAAAATCGCTCAATATTATGCGCAGCCCAACTCCATTGGCTCTCATTCTATGGCCACACTCATTCTTTGGCCAAATTTATATACCCTCATTGGCCATGTTAAAAAAATAAATCTGTTTATAGAAGAAAACATGTCGTGGATATAAGTGTTTCAAAATCTAAGCCAATTGAATGATGAAAGATCTTCATGAGAACCAATGGTGAAACTTTCTTAAACCAACACAGATCTCCAACTCCAAACAACATATCCCTCCAGAAAGTCATGAAATGAAGATCACAAATCAAATCCAAGATCATTTGCCAGCTGAATTATGCCACGCATTTAAAGGTATGGATTTTCCAACAGTTTTTTATTGTTACTCTGTTGAGCTTTAACAACAAGATTCTGAAGCATGTGTTGATATTTCTCTGGCTTCTCCGTCATCATTCGCTTCAGAAGAAAAGCAGATGAATAATATGCCACTCTTGAATCTGTGTCGTCTAAAAGTTCCCTGAAAAATTGTTCCTGGCCTACTTCCTGGAAAACAACAGGAACTGCTGAGCATTTACCAATAAGAAGCAATATAAGTATAGCCCGAATATCTGATGTGGCACCAGGCATATTTCCTCTTCCTAGATGATTCATCTGCAGAGACTATATCAAACTCATCAGAATTGCCATGATGCACATACTTGCATGAGTCTATTTTCCCTACTATCCTCATAACTTTGCTTATCATGGTGAAGGAAATGACAATGGCTGCCTCTTCTGCAATTCCCAACAGCAAAATCTCTGCAAGGTCGTATCAATCTGCCAACCCTTGTTCTGCTCTCATCATCGACAGCTGAATACTTAAACCTACGTGGAGGGCTCCGATTTTGGCTCCTGCCGTAATCATTTTTTGCAGATTGACTGTGCTTCCTATTTTTCAATTCCTCAAACCTTGGAGATGTTTTCATGTCGTAACTTCCATCAGTGTCTTGTGCAATTGTTGCATCCATTGTAGACACAGTGAAAAGCCTTATGGCTTCTTGCACATTCTCTTCAGTAGCAAGATGAGATAGTTTCATCTTTGCAAGTGACTCACTCAACCTTACAATAGCTTCCAGCTGCCTTACAGTAATTGGTATTGCAGCAGCTGCTCCAGTTTCATCGTCTTCAGGTTGCACTTGATCAATCTGTTGTGCATAATTGCCAATTGGCAGATCATTGTTTACTACATCTGTTACCTGATGTGGTTTGTCCATCCTTGCTTTCATAGATGCGAAATTTCCATCATTTAAGAATGAGGGATATGGTTTAGACACTTTGAATAAACAGTTCCTTTTCTCAGCACTTTCCACAAGTTTGTTGCATTGTACACTCCTCTGAGTCTTTCGTATTTCCATGAACATGTAATACTCCACCTTCCCTCCTTAAAGCCCTCACAGCTGTGACCAAGCTACATTCACTAGATGGAATGAGACCAAGACAGACTCTATCAGCCACACCCTTAGGAGCTGTATTTCGATTATCTCCTTCAAGCAGGATACAATAGTCAGCCACAAAATTTGATTGTAGATTATGTCGGAGTGCTTCAATAGCATGAGGATTCCACTCACATGCATATACAAGTTTTGCCTGGGCCCTGACAAGAAAAGGTAGCACAAAGTATCCAATGCTCGCAAACAGATCTACTATAACCTCATTTTTGCAATTCAACTTGGCCATCCGGAGCTTCTCAGAAAGATTACCCCATGAGAACATGCATTTTGTAGCATCAAAAGAATAGAGTATTCCATTTTCTCGATGGTTTACCCAACCATCATCTCCAACAAGAATCTCTTGTACCAGTTGCAGCAATTGGGCCTTGGCGAGCAAGGCGATGAGCCTTGAGTGATTTGACAACAATTAGCCAGAGCTCATCTGCAATATATTCTTGAATGAAGTAGTTAGAAGTATAACAATATCACCAATCCGATCCCACCTTGCTGGCAGTTCATCTAGAAGCTCAGTCGGTAGGCCTTTTTTCTCAATCAAAGATGTTACTGCTTCAGTCATTACTTTCAAAGAAGACATTGCAGCTTTTTTGTTTCAACAACCTTATCTTCCAGCAGAATAGCACCATATTCATGGAGAAGAGTCAATGCTTCAGAGCATGACAGCTTATTTAACAAGTACCCATCTTGGTGTAAGTGGTTTTGAAAGTGGAATTTCATTTTCCAGGTCAATTGCATCATCTCCTGAATGACAACTCCTTTCATGAAATACAACAAAAAGCTCTTTGTAGACAGGAAAACATATACGTACACCACACTCTTCAGAGTATGCCTTCCTTCCTAAGTCTAACCATCAAAATTTCTTCAATATCTCCTCACCCTGTTTTGCGTATTTTTTCTCTAGTTGCAAAACACAATGCAATGGAATCATCTGACTTTGACCATTGATGTGAGGCATGTTATCATTAAAATATAAACTTTCATTTTCAGATATATTTGGTAGATGTTCAAGGAGTCCTTGAGAATTTTCAACCTGTTAGCAGCTTGGTTTTTTCCAAATGCGGATGAAGAACACGATGCCGTCCTACTACTTTAGGAATGTTGACTCATGATTATGATGAAGAGACTCTTGTCAAGGGCACTAAATTAGAACAGCAACAGCCACAAACATAATCCTTTTTCCCATTGAAAACTAATTATACTTGTGAAACTGAATGGAACAACTGGCGTGTGTTTTATCTTTTGCAGTGCATGAAGCAACAAATTTTCATTTTTTGAATAAAACTCCAATATTATCTGTGCATCTTTTCTTCCAATTTTCCATCTTCTCAACTTCAGATAATATTGAATCAAATTCTGAGACACTAAAGGCAACAGAATCTCCAAATTCCTTGAGCTGCAATATTGATGACCAATTTCATTTCATAGAGCATAGACAGAAAAAAGAATTGATGTACTTGCCATCAACCTCATTGCAAAACCCTAAACACACAGAGAAGAAGAAGAAACAAGCAAAATTGGAAAAAATATTTTTGGTATTTTGGTTAGAGGTTAGTAAACATAAACAATAAAAAGCAAGTAAGAAACAAAAAAGGGTGGGAGAGGCAAAAGTATGATCTTGTTTGCGTATGTAATGATGCAAATGAAATGTGGGATCTTAGGGGTAAAAATGAGGGTATTACAGTGGTATTTACACATTTCGTGCTCAAGGCACAATTTATCACAAAAATGGAGGTTTTCATCCAAATCAAGGTTCAAGGCCACGCTACTTGCAGCTATACATTTATGATACTGATCATGAGCTTCAAAATAGGATGAGGGAAAACCCAATACTTAACTGTAATACCCCAAATTTTGCCCTAAGATTTGTCGTCGCATTTCATTGCATTTAATCAATTACTAACAAATTTGTGTAGTCGTTTGACTTTTTGCAGGTAAATATCATATGACATGTATTTTTTTTCTAAAAAGTAAAAATGGCACAATTGGCAAGAGGACATGTGTAAGGAGTTGTGAGTGTGAGAGGTTGAGAGTTCGAATCTCACCTTAGTCACTTTTTGTTTTTTATTATTTTTACTCTAAATGTTTCTATCTTTCATTAAAAAATAACAAAAATAGTTTTTTATTATTATTTAATTATTATTTTCGTATTTTAATTAAATCATTTTTTAAAATATTATTTTTTTCACTTTTTTCTAAATTATTCATAAAAATATCCAAAAAATCATAAAATAAAAAATATTGGAAAAAATTTTGTTCTTTTTATAATATTTTTGATTTTAGGAATCAATAGGATTATTAGTTTTATTTTAAGTTTATTTTAATTATTTTAAATTATTTAAATTTTATTTTTTCTTAACTAATTATTTAGTTTGAGCTTTAAAATGGGCTTTAGGGACATTATTGACAATTTGGTGTTAACCCTAATTTGTTCCCTATATATACATGTGTTGCCTTGTTGAAAAAGGAGTCAGAAGGTTTTCTTCAGAAAAGAGGAGAGAGAAAGGGAGAAACAAAGGAGATCCCTAGAGAAGAAAGGCGGTTGTTCCCACAACTCGTCAGAAGGATTGGAGCTCTCCAGTGTTCCCTTATTCAAACCTTTTTCACATTTACCGAAGCAAACCTCCGCTTCGTAGGTTAAATTACTAAACCTTTTGCCTTTTCATGTTTATGTGCATATTTTGCCATGTTAATGTGTTTAGGTCCGTTAAATTACTAAACCTTTTGCTTTTTCATATTTATGTGCATATTTTGCCATGTTAATCTCCATGTGTATTTAGGTCCGTAGATTTTAATATCAAAACCCTTTTTTAACAAAACCCTTTTTTAAAATCAAAACCTTTTTTTTTTATTATTAAAACCTTTTTTTTAGTAAGACCTTTTTTATAAACTGAAAAGCCCTTTTTTGGGATGAAAAACCTTTTTTGTTCTAAAAAAAACTGAAAAGACTTTTCCCCAAAAAACTTTTTTTTTATAATTTAAACTTAATTTTTTTTATAATTTTAACTTAAATATTTTTTATTAAAAAATTAAAACCTTTTTTTTATAATTAAAATATTAAAAAAATTAAAACCTTTTCGTAAGGAACTCCTGATGTTTGATGTTTGTCGTGTCATTTTATGTACCCTTTTATTACTTTTCTTTCTTTTGGCATTTCATGTGCATGCTCGAGGTTGAGATGTGCTTGTGGCGGCCACAGCCCCACACTATTTTCCTCCCTCACTTCATTCTAAGTGTCATTACATATTTTCATATTCTTCATGTTTTCAGAAATGTTTCTTTGTTTCTTTATACCCTCTGCCTTTATTACTTTTCTTATTTCTGTACCTTAATTATTCCTCCATATAATGATTTGTCATATTTTCACATTTTTTTTACAGTTTTATCCTTCCGAAGGATTAGGTCCAGCCTTTTGGCCGCCGAGTCAATAGCCTTACCCCTTTAATGGATCAAACCCTGTTTAGCCTAGGTGTCTCGCCGTGGAAAAAATTACAAAACTACCCCTAGCTTTAGGTCAAAGAGTCGCCGTACTCCGTTTTAAGGTTTTCCGTCGTGGAATCCCTAATTTAACCCTATTTTAATTTTAATTAAAATTTTTTTAACATAAAGATTGGAGTCTCTGAACAAACCTTGGCCACAGTCAAGACGTTTCTAACCTCCCTTTTGAGGGGAACTACAGTTACTCTGATTCCATTCCCGTAAGGATATGTAGGCACAAGATGCGATGTCTTGCCGAGTAAACTTAAAATTAACCCCTAGGTCTTTTTTAATTTTCAATCCTTTGTATATACCCTAAAGCAAAATAATTAATGAAATAAATAAAAAAAAAATAAACAAAAGGTTCCCGTAGAGTACTACGGAAGTTTAGGGTGCTAATACCTTCCCTAAATTTAACCAACCCCCGAACCTTAGATCTCTCCCTTTTAGGTTTTTCCTTTCTTTAACCTTTCCTTCGGATAAATCAAAGACCGGTTGTAAATAAATTAAGATTTAAGTTAATCAATAGCTTGACATCCAAATTTCACCGCAACAGAAAATGGTGACTTCACTGGGGAGTCCTAACTATTGAGGGTTATCCCTATTTTGTTTATTTTTCTTTATATATTTGTTTTATTATATATTTTTCTCACTTGTATGTATATATTGGGGTACCTTACTTGGAGTTACTGTGTTGTGAGATAAGTCCTACACCCGGACTTGAGCGACCTTATGATAGGATGGCTGATATATTCGACGAGACTTATAGGGAGTGAGTCCCGACTAAGCTAAATCGAGAATTACCGCTCAGTTGAGACACTTTCGAAAATGGTTCGGTTGATCGAGTGTAGTCGTGAAAAATTTTACCGTTATCGATTGGAGTCTGTGATACTGGGAACCGTAGTACCTTTACACCATCTTGACCTTATATAGGACGTAGTGCGGGAACTATATGGGAGTAGTCCTACAATGGTTGCTACGCGATGCTACACTTAAAAGAGGTTCTCTTGAGAATATTATTGACCCTCGAGTCAGTCGGGAAGTCGATAATATCCGAAAGATGGACTGATGACTTTGGGCACTGATTTAGAACCCTTGTTCTGCAGGTACAATCAACCTATAGTACATACCTCTTTGGGAAGGGTAGACCTTGACTCCATTCACTGTTCCTCTAACTTAGGACCTTTTGTTTTCTTATGTGTATTTGTGCTTCGCATCCATAAAGCATCATATCATTTCTAGTTTCAAGGAATTCAGCAGTCCTTTGCAAATTCGAAAAGCCTTACATTTTAAAGTCTAAAATTTTTTCCAACTTTCTTAAAAAGCAATATTCGCAATCGACCGTTGAAATTCTTGAAACCATTGCATGGCATCAGCATCACATTTTTGCATTGCATTTGTCCCCCGGTTTCTCATTCTCGGTTCTCTCGTCTTCCAGTGTACCTTTGAGTCGTAATGCTGATTCCTCGACACAGATATCAGACCAGGGCTAATTATAGACGTAAGATGTCAGAGCAAGAGGCATATAATGTAGAGATCCGAATGGAGATCGATGAGTTGAAATCAGGCATGACCAAACTCACCGAGATGCTTCAAGTACTGATTTCCAGAGGAGAGTCACCTCAAAGGACCGTCATTCAGGAAGTTTCGGATGTTGATCCACCTCTTGTTCCAGTGCCACCATCTACTTGGCCCGAGTTTGGTTTACCTCCTAACTACTCTCCGCCTATTGCATCATCTGCTACAATTGGTCAGACTGTCAGACCGGTTTTTCAAGCTCCCGTCCTTACCGAGACTAGACCTGTGGTCCACACTGTTAACCAAACTATCCGAGCTCCCTTTGAGAATCCTCTATATGAGCACAATGTTGCCAGTGTTCAAGGGGAAGACCATGAAGATTTTGTTGAGCCTGAGATTACCCGTGAACAGTATCAAATCATCAATAAGAGACTCCAAGCTGTTGAGGGTACTGATTTCTTCAATATAGATGCCGACAATATGTGCCTAGTCTCCGGTCTCGTTATGCCTGCCAAATTCAAGACTCATGAGTTTGTGAAGTATAAAGGTCACTCATGTCCAAGAGCTCATCTGGTCATGTACTTTCGAAAGATGGCGGCCTACACCAACAATCAGAAATTGCTCATCCATTGCTTTCAAGACAGTTTGAGTGGTGCTTCTCTCAAATGGTATATGAACTTAGAGCATAACAGTGTCCGTTGCTTTCAAGATCTCGCTAACGCTTTCATGAAACAATACAAATACAACCTGGATATGACTCCCGATCGCCGTCAATTACAAAATATGTCTCAAAATGAAAAAGAGTCATTCAAGGAATATGCTCAGCGTTGGAGAGAGTTAGCTTCTCAAGTTGAACCCCCTATAGCAGAAAAGGAATTAACTGGATTGTTCATGGATACTTTGTCCCCTTTCTATTGGGAAAAGATGATCGAGAATGTCTCTTCAAGTTTTACAGATTTGGTGACTATTGGTCAGAGGTTAGAAGAAGGTTTGAAAAATGGTAAAGTATCCAAAGCTGTTGAATCTTCTAATGGTGCAAAGAAACCCTACGGGAATTTCCATAAGAAGAAGGATGAACAGGCCAATGCTGTCATAACTGAATCAAGGAAGCCTCGCCAGGGATCTCAACCTGTTAGTGCTCCACAGCCAGCTCAGACTCCTCAACGCCCAGTTATCAGACAAGACCAGAATCGGAACAAGGATCACTTTGATCCTATTCCCATGACTTACACAGAGCTGTATCCTCACTTAGTTCGACAAGGGCTGATCACTACAAAGGCTTTACCACCTCCTCTTAATCCTCCAGTTGGATTTAGGGCTGATCTAAAGTGTGCTTTTCATGAGGGTGCCTTAGGCCACGACTTGGAGCATTGTTTTGCATTGAAAGCTAGGGTGCGTGAACTGATTAGAGCCGGAATACTTGATTTTACGGATAGTCGTCCGAGCGTCCAGACAAATCCCTTGCCAACACATCAGAATTGAAGCTTTGTCATTGGGCTTTTTTTTTCTCGTTGTTTGCACTTTCCTTATTTTGTTTAAGTTGTTTGCTTTTAATTATGTCTGTACTTTCATTAATGAAATAAGCATTGCGACTTTTGATTCAATTCATTTCCGTCCATTTATTTGCATCTTTATGCTTTATTTTTCAAATGTTTACTTCTTGTCCAAAATTTTGATATGCTAAGATTGGAGGGAGGATGATGAAAACGTTATACCCATAATTGTTGTCAGTATGCTTTCAATCAAACCTTGTTGACGATGTAAGGCATTGTTTCAATTCCCAAACACTGGAGAAATAAGGAAGTTAATCCCTCGTTACCCCCTTCGAGCCTAGAAGTTGGAGTTTCTTTCGTTACAAAAAACCCACAATTTTAACCTTGGGATGGGTAGTTCTCAGTTAACTTGGTTGTGTGTTCATACGATACACCTTTCATTAACAAATTTTCCTTCGCACACGTCAAACAAGTGTTAAAGATGTTTTCTAATCAAAAGGTCGATGATGGTTCACCGTAATCATTAAAATCAAATAGTCACTTTCCTTAAAAAAAAATAATATAAAAAAAGCAAAAGAAGCCCGCTAAGTCAAAATCTATGAAGGAGACTTAGGCAAAACTGGGGCATCCCACTAACTGTAAACTCTAAAATAAACAGTTTAGGCAAAATTTAGGGATAATACAAAGAGATTTTTAAATCCTTATCTTGAAAATCCTCAATGTCAAAACAATCAAATGTTATAGGGGAGTAGTGGCTGCCTTTTCATAGGTCCCTTTGACTTCTGAATCATCACTGCTACGATCAATGAAATCCCTAACTTATGGGAACCTGAATGCATAGTATGAGTTAACTGAGCATAGGACTGAAGATCATCACGTAGATTGGGTGGGTACAAATAAATTTTGAGCCTTTATCTTTTGTTTCATAAACCTTGAACCAGGCTACGTTACAACCCTCAAAAGACCTAACTGAAACAGGGTTATTTTGAAAGTATACTACAACAAGGTTGTGTAACCTGACTCCAAAAGATCCTTGCGAATCATTTATTTTGGCAATACACTTTTATTTTAAACTTTGAGTGTCTTGAACCACCTTGTTCTGACTAACGACTCATGTATTTTCCATCTTTCAAAAATAATTTTTCAAAAATCGCATGAACTTTGCATTACCATGTTTGTATGAATATTTTTGTTTGCAAACTGGCTTTCCTCTAAGGAATTTTCAAACAATGAAAAACTTGGTCAAGTGATCTTATCAGGGGCAAGTTCCTTTTACATCCTGTCAAAGAATTAGTTCAAGATTTGTTCAAGGCAATATCTTCTCAGATTTGGTTTATCCAGAGAATTGTTCAAGACCCAGACTGGGGCAAGCCCTCCGAGGATACAGCAAAACAGTCGATTCCATGAATTAGACAGCTGAAGCAATTATCAGTTCATTTGACCTGGGGCAGTTTACTTGCATAATCCATAAGCAGTTATTCATCATTCCTACAGTGACTATCAACTTGATACAGTTTAACAGAATGACAGTGATCTCTGTGTTGAGGAATCAGTCCTCCAGTTTTGTCATCTCACCGAAAGAGTCGAGCCTTGTCGTCGATGTCTGCATTTGCATTTGATCATATCTCATAGCATAATTCCTATACATGTGCATATCTTGGGTGCTTTACTCCCCATTTACATTTCTAGCTTGGGTGCTTTACTCCCCATTTACATTTCTATCTTGGGTGCTTTACTCCCCATTTACATTTTTATCTTGGGTGCTTTACTCCCCATTTACATTTTTATCTTGGGTGCTTTACTCCCCATTTACATTTTTATCTTGGGTGTTTTACTCCCCATTTACATTTCTATCCTGGATGCTTTACTCCCCATTTACATGTCTATCTTGGGTGCTTTACTCCCCATTTACCTTCTATCCTTGGGTGTTTTATCCCCCATGTACCTTTATCCCGGGTGTTTTATTCCCCGTTTACCAGATATTCCTGGGTTTACCTAACATCATGGTGTTTTACCCCCATTTGCTTTTTTTTTTCTCCCTGAGGTCGTGTTTTACTCACGTCTTACCTTGTGGGCAAAATTTATTTACTTGGCATCATGGGTGTTTTATCCCCATTTGCGTTTTTCTCCTGAGCTCGTGTTTTACCCGCGTCTTACCTTGCGGACAATTTCTAATTTACTTGGCACCTATCAACAATTTTGTGTCGTGTCTACCCGACGTTCTTCCAGATATGACATGTCTTCTTCCCTAGTGCAATTCCTCGGTGGGTCGTCCCCTGTGACGTTGTTTCATCTGTATCCGTGCATTTGTCATTTTCATCATACGCATCATATTAGATTCATATTATATTTAGCATTATAGTTCGTTTTGTTTTGTCCATATCATTGCATAGCACTGCGTCTAAAGGCAAAATTTTCGGTTATTTGTATTTAAATCCCTCCACCACGATTTCTCGAGTCTCCGTTGCTCGAATTACCCAGTGAAGTTATTTAAATAGGGGCAACTGTAATACCCCAAATTTTGCCCTAAGATTTGTCGTCGCATTTCATTGCATTTAATCAATTACTAACAAATTTGTGTAGTCGTTTGACTTTTTGCAGGTAAATATCATATGGCATGTATTTTTTTTCTAAAAAGTAAAAATGGCACAATTGGCAAGAGGACATGTGTAAGGAGTTGTGAGTGTGAGAGGTTGAGAGTTCGAATCTCACCTTAGTCACTTTTTGTTTTTTATTATTTTTACTCTAAATGTTTCTATCTTTCATTAAAAAATAACAAAAATAGTTTTTTATTATTATTTAATTATTATTTTCGTATTTTAATTAAATCATTTTTTAAAATATTATTTTTTTCACTTTTTTCTAAATTATTCATAAAAATATCCAAAAAATCATAAAATAAAAAATATTGGAAAAAATTTTGTTCTTTTTATAATATTTTTGATTTTAGGAATCAATAGGATTATTAGTTTTATTTTAAGTTTATTTTAATTATTTTAAATTATTTAAATTTTATTTTTTCTTAACTAATTATTTAGTTTGGGCTTTAAAATGGGCTTTAGGGACATTATTGACAATTTGGTGTTAACCCTAATTTGTTCCCTATATATACATGTGTTGCCTTGTTGAAAAAGGAGTCAGAAGGTTTTCTTCAGAAAAGAGGAGAGAGAAAGGGAGAAACAAAGGAGATCCCCAGAGAAGAAAGACGGTCGTTCCCACAACTCGTCAGAAGGATTGGAGCTCTCCAGTGTTCCCTTATTCAAACCCTTTTCACATTTACCGAAGCAAACCTCCGCTTCGTAGGTTAAATTACTAAACCTTTTGCCTTTTCATGTTTATGTGCATATTTTGCCATGTTAATGTGTTTAGGTCCGTTAAATTACTAAACCTTTTGCTTTTTCATATTTATGTGCATATTTTGCCATGTTAATCTCCATGTATATTTAGGTCCGTAGATTTTAATATCAAAACCCTTTTTTAACAAAACCCTTTTTTAAAATCAAAACCCTTTTTTTTTTTTATTATTAAAACCTTTTTTTTAGTAAGACCTTTTTTAGGTCCGTTAAATTACTAAACCTTTTGCTTTTTCATATTTATGTGCATATTTTGCCATGTTAATCTCCATGTGTATTTAGGTCCGTAGATTTTAATATCAAAACCCTTTTTTAACAAAACCCTTTTTTAAAATCAAAACCCTTTTTTTTTTTTTTATTATTAAAACCTTTTTTTAGTAAGACATTTTTTAAAAACTGAAAAGCCCTTTTTTGGGATGAAAAGCCTTTTTTGTTCTAAAAAAACTGAAAAGACTTTTCCCCCCAAAACTTTTTTTTTATAATTTAAACTTAATTTTTTTTATAATTTTAACTTAAATATTTTTTATTAAAAAATTAAAACCTTTTTTTTATAATTAAAATATTAAAAAAATTAAAACTTTTTTGTAAGGAACTCCTGATGTTTGATGTTTGTCGTGTCATTTTATGTACCCTTTTATTACTTTTCTTTCTTTTGGCATTTCATGTGCATGCTCGAGGTTGAGATGTGCTTGTGGTGGCCACAACCCCACACTATTTTCCTCCCTCACTTCATTCTAAGTGTCATTACATATTTTCATATTCTTCATGTTTTCAGAAATGTTTCTTTGTTTCTTTATACCCTCTGCCTTTATTACTTTTCTTATTTCTGTACCTTAATTATTCCTCCATATAATGATTTGTCATATTTTCACATTTTTTTACAGTTTTATCCTTCCGAAGGATTAGGTCCAGCCTTTTGGCCGCCGAGTCAATAGCCTTACCCCTTTAATGGATCAAACCCTGTTTAGCCTAGGTGTCTCGGCGTGGACAAAATTACAAAACTACCCCTAGCTTTAGGTCAAAGAGTCGCCGTACTCCGTTTTAAGGTTTTCCGCCGTGGAATCCCTAATTTAACCCTATTTTAATTTTAATTAACATTTTTTTAACATAGAGATTGGAGTCTTTGAACAAACCTTGGCCACAGTCAAGACGTTTCTAACCTCCCTTTTGAGGGGAACTACAGTTACTCTGATTCCATTCCCGTAAGGATATGTAGGCACAAGATGCGATGTCTTGCCGAGTAAACTTAGAATTAACCCCTAGGTCTTTTTTAATTTTCAATCCTTTGTATATACCCTAAAGCAAAATAATTAATGAAATAAATAAATAAAAAATAAACAAAAGGTTCTCGTAGAGTACTACGAAAGTTTAGGGTGTTAATACCTTCCCTAAATTTAACCAACCCCCGAACCTTAGATCTCTCCCTTTTAGGTTTTTCCTTTCTTTAACCTTTCCTTCGGATAAATCAAAGACCGGTTGTAAATAAATTAAGATTTAAGTTAATCAATAGCTTGACATCCAAATTTCACCGCAACATTAACCAAGCCATAGTGTATAAATTGCAAAAAATACTCCATCAATGCAACCCGTTTGTCATCATGTTTAGGCAGCTTGCACTAGAGCCAAATTTTGAAGAATGTAGGTTACTCATTAAAGAACGTCCATCAAATCAGCCACAATATAGTCTCCCTTCAGCTTCTCAAGTTGCAGCAGTTGTTATTGGTGGTGGTGATGAAGATACAATAGAACGTGGAAGAGATATAAATGTCATCAGCTGTGATGGAAATCTAACAAAGGTTCAAGAAACAATTGGGTATTATGATCCTTTATAATATCCTATATTGTTTCCGTTCGGAACATACGGTTGGGACATAGAAACAAAAAATAATGTTGGAAAAAATGTTACATACTGAGAGTACTACAGTTATGTGCTTCAGGTACATGCTAAACTTTTTTTTAAAGAAATTTACTTCTAAAAGTGTAAAAAAATAGGTCATGATTGATTATTTTTTTCAATGTAGATTCGACATAACGATCAATTTGTATTGTTAAAATCGGGTCGACTTTTACAACAGTATGTTGTAGACAATTATGTAAAGATTGAAACAGGAAGGTTGAGATGGATTCAAAGAAATCAAAATAATATTCGGTCTGAGGTATATCATGGGTTACAAGATGCATTGCACGATGGAGAGAATAACGCAGGTATTTAATATAACATGTTAGATTTATAGATGAAGAGCATCCACTTTATGTTTACCACTATCATTTTTTTTATATTTTTCATATATTTCTATAGATAATGTTGGACAAAGGACAATATTACCATCATCATTTATTGGAAGTAAGCGAGACATGACACAAAGATATCAAGATGGTATGGCTATTGTTCTTAATGATGGTAAACCAGATATATTCCTTACAATGACATGCAATCCTTCCTGGATTGAGATAACTTCCGAATTAGGAATCCATCAAACTCCACAAGATCGACCTGATTTGCTAACAAGAATTTTTCGATCAAAATTTGAGCAGTTGAAGGATGATGTCATTAATAAAGGAGTCTTAGGGAGAGTTAGAAGTTATATGTATGTAACAGAATTTCAGAAACGTGGACTACCACATGTGCATATGCTACTCATCTTGGATACTGATTACAAGTTACGGGAACCTGAAGAGTATGATAGTGTGGTGAAAGCAGAAATACCACAACATGAGTCTGAGCCAGAATTGTATGAAGCGGTGTTAAAACACATGATCCATGGTCCATGTGGAGTATTGAATCAAAAATCTCCATGTATGTAGAATGGTCATTGTAAAAAAAGATACCCAAAAGAATTTTGTGAAGAAACGCGTCAGGGAAATGACTCAGACCCGGAATACAGAAGAAGGTTTAGTGATCCCATTTTCCTAAATAGAAATAAGTCTATTGATAATAGATGGGTGGTTCCTTATAACCCATGGTTGTTGTTGAAGTATGATTGTCACATCAATGTCGAGATTTGCAGCAGTATCAAAAGCATTAAATATTTGTATAAATATGTTTACAAAGGTCCTGATCGAGTTGCAATGGAAGTTCATAGAGGTACAGGTTTGGATAAGATTCAACAATATGTTGATGCAAGATGGATTTGTGCTCCAGAGGCATTGTGGAAAATATTCAAATTCACACTTTACAAGTTATATCCCTCTGTTGAAAGACTACAAATCCACTTGCCAAATCATCATCAAGTGCGGTTTTATAAGCATCAAAGAATCACATATGTGCTAAATGATAACCAAAATGCAGTAACCATGCTCACTGAATTCTTTGCACTAAACCAAATGGATCCACATGCTAGGAATTATTTGTACAGAGAGATTCCAGAGCATTATTGTTGGCTAAAAGGGGTCAAAAAATGGCAGCGAAGACAGAGAAAACGAAAAGTTATTGGTCGAATCTATACAGTATCCCCTTCAGAAGGTGAGAAATTTTACTTACGTGTTTTGTTGTCTCATTTAAGAGGTCCAACAAGCTGGGAATACCTTCTTACACATAATGGTGCATCTTTTTTCACATTTAAAAAATCAGCTGAGGATTGGGGGTTATTAGAGAGTGATAATAGTATTCGTGAATGTTTGCTTGAAGCATCAAATATGCGTATGCCATATGCTTTACGAAGGTTGTTAGTGACTATATTAATTTTTTGTGAACCAACTGATGTTAGAGGCCTATTTAATGAGTTTTATCCCTACATGGTGGAGGATTATCAAATGACAAATGTTGTTGTGGGGGATAACTTTGAAAATATGTTATTGCAGGAATTGAGGGATCTTTTGCTACTGCATGGAAAACTAATAAAAAACTACGATCTTCCAATGTTGACAACGGAAACAAATGAAGTCGGGGGAGTGCCAACAATTATTCAAGAAGAGTTATCGGTCCAAATTCCAAACGAAGACGTTCAATCTGTTGTGAAGTTAAATAATGACCATATGAGTTCTTACAATATTATTATGAACGCCATCAACCAAAAACAATGTCAAATTTTTGTTGTTGATGGTCCTGGAGGGACAGGTAAAACTTTCCTTTATCGAACTATAATGGCAAATTTGAGGCGTAATAACGAAATTGTCTTAGCAACAGCTTCCTCTGGTATAGCTGCTACATTATTACCTGGTGGTAGAACTGCACACTCTCGATTTGGGATCCCCATTGATATAGAGCCCCATTCTATTTGCAAAATAGCAAAGAATTCTGACCTTGCAAAACTCATTAGAATAACCAATGCAATCATTTGGGATGAAGCACCCATGATAAATAAATATTGTGTAGAAGCATTGAACCGATCACTTCAAGACATCATGAATAACAATGCTCCATTTGGTGGAAAAATAATGATCATGGGCGGAGATTTTCGTCAGGTGCTACCAGTTATTGAAAAAGGAAATAGAGGACAAATGATTTCAGCATGTATTGTTAGGTCTCGATTATGGTCCACCATAAAGGTCCTACATTTGCGCCAAAACATGCGATCAATTCATGACCATGACTTTGCGCAGTTTCTAATGAGGATTGGAGATGGTAATGAACCTACTAAAGAGGATGACATGGTCAGAATGCCTGCTGAAATTGTAATACCTTGGGAAGGAGAAAGCTCCATACAAAAGCTTATAGATCATACATTCCCCCAATTAGAAAACCATGGATGGGATGCTTCATATATGGTGGAGAGAGCGATACTTACTCCAAAAAATTGTGACGTGCATATGTTGAATGACATGATTATTGATAAATTCCCTGGAGATGAACATATTTTGTTATCTTTTGATGAGGTTGAGGGTGATACTCATAATCTATATCAACAGAAATACTTGCACACGATTGCTCCTAGTGCTTTACCGCCACATATTTTAAAGATAAAAATAGGGGCTCCACTGATGTTGTTGCGAAACATAGACCCTAAATTTGGGTTGTGTAATGGGACAAGGTTGTTATGTCGTGGTTTTTTTTATGAATTTGCTTGATGTTGAAATACTTACAGGCCACAATGCTGGAAAAAGAGCTTTCTTGCCAAGAATTAAGCTCAAAACCACTGAAGGTGCGGGACTTCCTTTTGTGCTTATTAGAAAACAGTTTCCTGTCAAACTAAGCTTTGCACTCACTATAAATAAATCCCAAGGACAAACAATTCCAAATGTCGGAATTTATCTTCCACGACATGTTTTCAGTCACGGACAATTGTATGTTGCTTTATCAAGAGGTGTTTCGCGGGCTGCAACAAGAGTGCTAATTAAAGACGAAAGAGTAAGTGGGGAAGAAGGGGAGTTTACAAAAAATATAGTTTTTAAAGAAATTTCGTTGTCACAAACTCAGGTATTTATCTATTATGTTTAATCATTCAACTATACTTTTGC
This sequence comes from Lathyrus sativus, assembly GCA_963859935.3. Lineage (NCBI taxonomy): Eukaryota > Viridiplantae > Streptophyta > Magnoliopsida > Fabales > Fabaceae > Lathyrus > Lathyrus sativus. The sequence goes on along the minus strand of OZ012735.1, from coordinate 738,805,526 downwards.
AATCTCACATTAGGCGTGTACTTACTAATTACACTATACCGTTGACTACTAAAATTTACTTCATTTGTTTTGCAGTGAAACGAGAGATATTTCTGATTTTGATTTCATGGTTTACCTTCCTATTAAGCAATAATGTAACTTAATATATGTGTTAATGTTTATGTTTAGTTGCTTAATAAATTGTGAGAAAGATTTTTGTTCTTCTTCTATCTAAATTTTCTTATGCTTTTGACTAATCTATAGTAATATATAAATACAAACTAATGTTTAATGGTCTTTTGACTAATCTATAATAAGATGCATTATTATCTTAAACTAATCGTTAGGACAACATAACAGATCGTTAGGACAAATCTATAGGAGACCTAACATGTGCAACATAATCGAGATGCATAATAAGAAGTAAAGAGAAGGTGAAAAGACCATTAAAATCAATATAAATAGTTTATAGTAAAATTAAATTTATAAAAAAATACGCTGTTAATATTTTTGCGCGTTAGCGCAATAAAAAAAGCGGACAAACGGGCACGGACGTGCCCGTTTGGACGCTAGTGATATGAAAAATAATAAACTGTTGGCAGTTAATAAACCTTTGTGTAACCGCCGTTGTGAGAAAAAAAATAAAAATTAAAAAAAATAAAATTGAAAAGGGTAAATATGGAAAGAAAAAAGCTACACAAAAACAATCTATTGCCTTTATATATTGTTATAGATTATAGATTATCGTTGCATAATCACCAACTAATACTTGAAAATAAACATTTTTGAAAATACAAATACAAATTAGATAACTTAGATGGTGATCATTGTATAATCACCGACTATTACTTAGAATACAAATTACACAACTTAGACGATAAAAAGATAACATAATAATAAATAAAAGAGAGTATCTTCTTCAACCTCCGAAACCGTATAAAGTTCTTCCTAGTCTTTTAAGAGTATACACAACATCCATGACAGTCACAACCTTCCTTCTTGCATGATCAATATATGAAGCAACATCATGAATGATTTTTGTCAAGAAAACCTTGAGAAATAACCTAGTTTTTTCATAGATCAAACCACTTATCCTCTTGACACCTCCTCTTCTCGCAATCTACGAATCGTTGGCTTTGTAATTCCCCAAATGTTGCCACGCAGAATCCTCATGTACCTCTTTGCTCATCCCTTTCCGGGCCCCTTAATACCCTTTCACGAATTGTCATTTTTGTAAGAAATTTTGAGAAACTGTTTATTCTTTTGAATTTTGAATGTGAAAAAGTAAAAGATGAAAGGGGTATTTATATATCATTCTGAGCGGGAAATGAAGAAATTGCTTATCCTCTATCGTTGGATTTAAAGTAATTGACGATTTACATTTGACTAAGATTTTTCAAAATTTTTAAAAATTATTTTTAAAATAAAATAAAATATTGGTTAATCATATTTTCAAAAACTGTATTTTAAGAACTACAACTAATTTTTTTAGGCAATTAAAATTCACTTATCCGTACAATTCATTAAATTGTATGATAAAAATTATTGATGATAATGATCAATAATTATTTAATTTTTTAAAAGATAATATGTAATTGTGATTATTTTAAGTATGTAATTTATCAAAACTTAGAGTATACGGACTTTATAATCATTATCATTCAGTTTTATTAAAAAAAAGCTTTGGATAAATTTACTCATAAATAAAATACATTATAAATCTTCAAAATTAAAACAATTAAATATATAATTAAATATAGTAATATTAGTTGAGTACGAAAGTTGTTATATGCTTCTATTTCATTCAATAATAGGATTAGTGGGCTATAAAGCAGTTAATTATGTTTAGAAGTTACTATTATTTTTTTTTATTATTTCTTATTTAATTAATTAAATTAAGTACGGAAGTTGTTACATGATTCTTGGGATTAGTGGGTTATAAAACAGTTATTTATTTTTAAAAGTTATTACTTTTTTATTATTATTTCTTATTTAATTAAATACGGAAGTTGTTACATGATTCTTGAGATTAGTGAGTTATAAAGCAGTTAATTATTTTTAAAAGTTATTATTTTTTAATTTTTATTTCTTATTTAATTAATTTAATTAATAAATTATTTGCTACTAAAGATGAGGATATAACCATAAAATAGTTTTTAAAGTAATTTTAATTAAAATGTGAGGTGGTAGAAGTTTTTTAACCGTCTATGTAGTTGATTTTTGTAAAGGGTGTTAATGGAATAATAGTATGAATTATTGGACAAAATTGGAAAATAAAAAGCTACACCAAAACTAACTATTGCCTTTATATATTGTTATAGATTTAAAAGTTATTACTTTTTTATTATTATTTCTTATTTAATTAATTTAATTAAGTACGGAAGTTGTTACATGATTCTTGGGATTAGTGGGTTATAAATAAGTTAATTATTTTTAAAAGTTACTACTTTTTTATTATTATTTCTTATTTAATTAATTTAATTAATAAATTATTTTTTATTAAAGATGAGGATATAACCATAGAATAGTTTTTAAAGTAATTTTAATATAAAAAAAATTAAAATGTGAGGTGGTAGAAGTTTTTTAACCGTCTATGTAGTTGATTTTTGTAAAGGGTGTTAATCTATAACAATATATAAAGGCAATACACACTTTTGGTGTAGCTTTTTTTTCTTCCAAAACTATCCTTTGCTATTTTGAAAATTTATTTATTATTTAACTGCATACAATTTTGTAATTTACCATTTCAATAACTACTTAGAAGTTGAAAAAAAAACGTAACTGCAACTATCTCTCCACAATATAAATTAAATAAAAACTATTCACCATAATAGATCTCTTTGCAATAAATAAACTGTTGCTCACAACCACGGTTACTAACCAAATTCTCAGAATATACATCTTTTTTTTGGTAAAATATTCAACATGTTTCTATTGCATATTCTTCACTAAATGATGACATTGGAAGGTAAATTTTCTATGTTATGGTTCAATTTTAACAATAGTTAGTTTTCTATGATTATAAACTATTAAAAGAAAGAAATAATTTCGTTTTATAACATCTATTATCTATGATTCAAGAGGGAGCATGTTGAAAATAAGAGAGAGTTAAAGTTTGTGTTTTGGATTTGTTCTTCTTCTTTAACAAACATGAGAAAAGGAAGAGAGTTCTTTGAAAAAAATAGAGATAAGCAAGGTAGAGAAGAAGAGTTTATATTTTGACTTTTTCCTCTCGCTTAGTCGTCACGTGTCATTCTGTAGCCGGTGAATTTTTTAAATTTTTGTATGAAAACTCCTCTCTCTCCGCCTATGCACACACGCGAGGATAGAAAGATTTGTGTTGATCTTTTTTATTTCAATTTTTCCCTTGATACATAGTACTTATTAAAAGTTACTTCTAATTGATTTCTACATATTGGTGGTAGTTTCTTTTTCTTTATTTATTTTTTACTGTTACCGTTCTAGATAACCATTAAATTGGCTTCTTGCTATTACAAACTAATAATCTACATAAAACACTACAATAAAAATTAAGAGATAATATTTTTAATTTATTTACTTTACTCTTTGTATAGGTTTTCAATTCCAGCGCAAAAGAAGAATGATGGTGATTAGTCGATAGTACTAGAAGAAATGAAGACTGATTTTTGAAAGGAAGAATTGATGAAGATGTAAAGTTTCGTATTCTTACTCTTCTTAGTCTTCCAACAATTGAGTGTTTAGATCATATTCTATGATAGATTTGGTCTTTCAGTAAATAAAATCTTTATATTATAATCAAATATTTTAAATTGTTAATGGTTTTTTTTTCTATGCATTTTTTGTATTTATTTTAGATGGACATATAAACATGCAGTTACTTGCTGCAATATGGTCATAAATATGTAACTGCACTTTATCTCATTCAACAAAATAACTACCAAGTAAATGTTGCATATTTAAAATTAGTGCATTAAAAATATGTTTTAGCATAGCATATTTTACTTTCCAAAATTATCCTTCAAGGTTATTTTAATTTACCTATTTTTTTTCTTCTTTTTTTACCTTTTTTTATCTTTTAAAATAAAATTATTTAAATTTAACAATAAATTTTAATATATAATTTAACAAATGAACTTTCCTTAACTCCACTTCCATTAACTTCCATTACTATCTCAACGTGGTTTTTGGATTTTACTATATTTATTTATTTACCTATTTTTCTTTTAAAATAAAATTATTTAGATTTAACAATAAATTTTAATATATAATTTAACAAATGAATTTTCCTTGACTCCACTAACGTGCTTATTTCACTTTCCAAAATTATCCTTCAAAGTTATTCTAATTTATCTATTTTCTTCTTTTTCTATGGTAAGCTTTTAGTTTTCTGCTCGGAGATTCTTATTTGTCAAAATTCATATGTATCAATTTGCATATTTTCTCTTCGGCAAACTTTCAACTTTGTTCCTTTTGAAAATCCTTAGTTAATATCTTTGATCTTATAATGTGCTTCTTTCGCCTCTGTTTTTTCCGACAGTGCTAATAACTATAATATGTCATTTCAGTTCTATTACTAAGCTTAATTTCCATTGTTTTGGGTGTAGACAAATTACTTGATATTGCAAGAGAGTGTGGTGTTCTTCCACCAATCGACTACAATGGCATATGCGGTACCGGTGACGGTTATCTTCATTTGTTTTGTAGTGAAACGAGAGATATTTCTGATTTTGATTTCATGGTTGACCTTCCTATTAAGCAATAATGTAACTTAATATCCGTGTTAATGTTTATGTTTATTTGCTTAATAAATTGTAAGAAAAATTTGTGTTCTTATTTTATCTAAATCTTCTTATGGTTTTGACTAATCTATAGCAATATATAAATACAAAACTTAATTTTTGTGTAATCTAATTTCTTTTTCCATAATACGTAATCTCAACCACTAAATTATTCCACTCACATTATTTATTTGTTTGAAAAAACTGATTAAATAAAGTCACGTCACAACTTAATATGTATCTGAATAAAAATAAAATGTTTCATCATATAAATAAGTTATATTAAAATCAATATAAATAGTTTATAGTAAAATCAAATTTATAAAAAAAATATGTTATTAATATTTTTGCACGTTAGCGCAATAATAAAAAGCGGACAAACGGGCACGGAGTGCCCGTTTGGACGCTAGTGGAATAATAGTGTGAATTATTGGACAAAATTGGAAAATAAAAAGTTACACCAAAACTAACTATTATATTGTTATAGAAAGTAATTTTAATATAAAAAAATTAAAATGTGAGGTGGTAGAAGTTTTTTAACCGTCTATATAGCTGATTTTTGTAAAGGGTGTTAATGGAATAATGTTGTGAATTATTGGACAAAATTGGAAAATTAAAAGCTACACCAAAACTAACTATTGCCTTTATATATTGTTATAGATTATTATTATTATTATTATTATTATTATTATTATTATTATTATTATTATTATTATTATTATTATTATTATTATTATTATAAAAAATTAATTGTTTTTTGAAGTAGTATCTAGAGTTTTATTTCTGAAATACTATCGAACCAGTAATACACGTGTAAAGTAATTGAAATTTAAAAATAAAAATAAAAATGAAAATGAAAAGTAATCAACTATATTTTTTTTCTTAATATTTGAAATTTAAAAGTAAATATTTGAAATTTAAATGGAAATTTAATATTTATATAAATTAACAACATTAATATTAAATTATTCAACTAATTTTGATCAACTATATTAAATACTTATTTTAAATTTAAATTTAAGATTGAATAACATTTAATTAAACAATTAAATACGTTTTTAATCTTTTAAATATAATAAATTTGTTTTTTTATCTTTCTAAATATAATATTTAAATGCTTTTTTTTATAGAAACATTAGATTTTCAAAATGTGGAAATATAATTATTAATATCTAATATGTAGTTTTATACCATTTATAATATGTTTATGGATTGATAAGAGATTAATATTATTTTAGACTATTATAATATCCAATAAAAATTACAATAATAATTATTAATGTTTGTATAATTCATGCGAATATAAAAAATTCACATGTCATAAATAAAGTGACTCAAATTAGAATAAGAAGAGAGATTATCTTGTGTTGTTGTTATGTAGGAAGACGCTCCCATGTCATTTGAACGTAGGAATACCCAGGAATGTAACATATACTTGATTTTGCACAAGAAAGATGTAAACTCGAATTTTGGGAAGATAAAATCTAGAATTTTGTGTGAAGAGGACAAAATTTTCTGATGTATTTTTCTAAATCTAGAATGCTCAATTTATAGGAAAAAGTAATTTTGTTTCACAAGATTGCGACCCTTGATGAAGCATACCCTCTCAGCAACACTTGTTGCTGAATGTTGCAACTTTTCGCCTTCTACAACAATTTTTGCTGAGTGTTGCAACTTTTTGTCTGCTGCAACACTTCAGAAGTGTTGCCCATTCTGAATGCATTCTGCAACACTTCATGAAGCATTTTCTATTTCCAAATTCAAAATACGATCTGTCTACTACAACACTTCACAAAGTGTTTCTTATTTTCAAATTCAAAAATAAATTGCCTACATCTCAACCTAGCACTATTTATGACCATTTGTTTTTCCTATTTTGTGAATTTATCGTGAGAGAAACTAGTTCTCACTTTGAAACAGTACGATCTCAAAATTCACATAGGTGAAATTCATATTGCATCTATTTTATTGAGATGCGGATTCTTAACATTGAACTTCATTAATATTTTGAAAACTCAACCCTTAGTACGTATTACTCAACATTATTAAATAATGTCACTCAAACATCTAAATGAATGGATTGTTATTACTCATCGAATCTTAGGTTAAGGTTTTATTAACTTCATATTGGGTTGCTACCATTGATGGAAATCTTATTCAAGGATTTCCAATCCGATACCTCTTGAGGTAGTCTTTACTAAATCTTTGGTTAATGATTTAGTATATCAATAAACTACATTATATCTTGAATGGATATATATATATATATATATATATATATATATATATATATATATATATATATATATATATATATATATATATATATATATATATATATATATATATATATATATATATATATATATATATATATATATATATATATATATATATATATATATATATATATATATATATATATATATATATGTTAGTGAAATGATTTTATCCTTAATCAAATTTCTCACAAAGGAGTATATAAAACTTATGTGCCTAGAATTTCCATCATATGCTTTTATATATGTTTTATCTAAAGTGGCTTGACTATCGCAATTTATTAACACATTTGAAGAATTGTCTCTAGCCAATGGAATTTCCAACAGAAGGTCCCGCAACCTTTTAACTTCTTAACCAGTAGAAGAAAGATCCAAGAACTTTGATTGCATGGTTATCACGGTGAAAATCGGATGTCAAAGCTATAGGATCATCTTGGCTCACAAAACAATAATATCACCACCAAAATTTTATTTTATCCAAGGGAAAAGGGAAAAAGATCGAACAAAAACCCTAAGTAAAATGCAAAGCAAAAAGCAATGCTTAAAGCTAAGAAAAGAGAGAGATCAAAGGTACGAGGGTGGGTTATACTAAGGAAAGGTGCTAACATCCTAAGTATCTGTAGTACACTACAGGAAACTCTTGAAATATTTGTATTTTGGATAAAATTGTTTGCTAAAGTAAGGATGGGTAAAGTAAAGAGAAAATGTGAAAAAAGAAAAAGGTAGCTTGCTAGGATCTCGCAATCATATGCCTATGTATCCTTTATAGGAAGTCAGAGCAACCGTAGTTCAGAAACTACGTGTGAAAACAAAAAATGGGGAAAAAAGAAAAGGTTGCTCACCAAGGATCGGGGTCTTGTGCCTATGTATTCTCAAGAAGAACTTGAGAAATCAGAGCGTTCGTAGTTTATGGAATCACGGATCGTTAGGGTTTTAAGAACCAAAACAACAACAAAGATAAAAAATCGAGAGACATGTACAATGACAATAAGTCAACATACAATCTCTCCCCTTGGTTTAGGTCAACAAGGATAGAAAACAGAAGAAACACGGGAAAATATCATGTATGGTCAAACAGACAAAATAACACAGAATACGTATGGAAAAACATCATGGTAATCAGACAGCAAATAAAATTATTAACGGACACGGAAAAGCATCGTGTATAAAAAACAGATAGTCACCACAAAACACCGTGATAAAATAACAGACGTTCACAACAAAACATCGTGAGACACAGAGAGAAAATACAATCACAGAAAAACATTGTGAGAAAATATTAACAGTCACGACAAAGCATCGCGAATAAACAGAAAAAAATACACGACAAAACATTGTGTTAAGCATTAATCACGGAAGACAACAAAAAATTAATCGGAGAAAACAAACCCAAAGCATGAGAGCAAGCACGTCGCAAAAATAGAATCGCAACAAGAATTATTAATTAATTTAGGTATTAATATTTAATAAAATTAATTAATAATTTAATTGTTCAGTATTAAATAAAAATATTTAAATTAATTAATAATCAAACAAATTTTTTACATTTTTGATATTATTCAAATTAACTAAAAAACAAGAAAATTAAAATAATAAAAAAGAATGATTAAAAAAGTTTTATTTTAATATTTAATAAAATTAACAAAAAAAAAATTAATCAATTCAACTATAATTAACTAATCAACTAAATAAATAGATCAATTAGCTAAAAAAAATCAATAAATCAATTTAAAAAAAGGTGGCAAAATAAGATAAAAATAAAAACAATGAGAATGATGTAAATATTGACATAGGATTTCATTAAGTAATAAAATGGACCTAAGGTCCAACTCAGCAAGACCAAACTTCACACACACACACACAAAAAAAAATATATATATAACTTCTAATTAGTAGCAAATAGCAATCAATGAATAAACAAAGACAATGATAAAAACGTAAAAAGGACCACATGAACCTCTCTTTTACTGTACATATTTTTTCTAAACTGAAAAATATCATATAAAATGAAACAAGATGGTATTTTCTTTAATGAGGATATAAATTTTTTTTCCTAAATAATAATAAAAGAGCAAGATAGTAAATTAAACTAAATCTATTGCTCTCAAAACCAACACAGTAACAACAACTTGATAAAGGGAGAAACAACACTCAAATAGAAATTCAGAATTGACATCAAAATTGAAAAGAGGAGCAAGACACACTTTCAAGTTATAAATCACAGCAGCACTATGGTTTTACCAAGTTCTATCCAACTTATAACATAAGCAAAACAAAACAAAATGCAAGCCAAACCGAAAATATGAAAGCAAAACACCATGCTAAAATATTAATAGAATAAAAAACACAAAAGAACAAAGTAACATCACAGCAAAATCCAAGCTCAAATACACGAAAATAATGAAAACTAAAACCGCATCGTTACTGCGATTCTGAAGTGTGACTTGCGATGTTGTTATCGCCGGGATCACGAAATCGTGAGTTACTACTGAGTTTGTCGGCAAGGCTGATCCGGCTTTGTCTCGCGTCTAGCTTCAGATCTCGAATTTTTACTCGCGGATCCCGCTCTCTTGCTCTGCTCCAATGGCTCTCGTCTTTCTCGTCGCATCAGCGCGCGGTTGCAGCAAAGGGAGTGTTGGGCTTGCTTTCACGTGAACAATGTGCTATTTGTTGGTGTTGTGTGGTGATTTTTCTTATATTGGTGGAAGGTGATGATGATGAACAAAGTGTATGTTATGAAGAATCATTTCCAGTGATTGTGAGCCTTCCGAAAGCACGTTGCCGCTATGACAAGTTTTTGTCTTCATGCGCGTGTGGGTGATATGTTGCCTTCAAATGCAGCACATTTCTCTCTTGAATTGTCAGCCTTGTTCTCTTTAATCTTTTTTTTTTTTTAATTCAAAATGAGAGAGAAGAGTATTGTATGTGTGGTCCTTCTTTTTAGTATGTACATGTATTCTTCATAAACTAGGCTACCAAGTAAAACACTATGAAACTTAATTAAAAAGTTTTCCCACAAAAAGAATAAAAACAAATCTTTATTTAAATTTTTAATTTCAACCTTCTTGATTAACTTCATATACAAGACACTTTTGATTCTTTTTTAAAATGTATTCTTCACAATCTCTCTTTTTTGATGATGGAAAATTTTTTGAATTTGTGTTTTGATAATATTTAAACTAGAGGTGGCAATTAAATCCATTAAGGCAAAATCCATTCAATCCATCCATCAAAAAATCCATCCAATCCATCCACCACACAAAAAATAAGTTAATGGATTGGATTAAATTCATCCATTTATATGCATGGATGGATTCAATCCATCCAACATATTTTAAGGATCCAATGGATTATTTTTATTTTCGTTAGATTTATTTTTTTAAAATTAGATTTTTTTTAAAATAATTAAAAAAAACCGACTTTTTTTTTGGAAAAAAAATCAGCTTTTTTTTTCAGAATAAAAAACTGATTTGTTTTTCGAAAAATAAATAAATTTTTTTCTCGAAAAAAAAAATTTCTCGAAAAAAAAGCCGACTTTTTTTTTTGGAAAAAAATTGGTTTTTTTTCAGAATAAAAAACTAATTTGTTTTTCGAAAAAAAAACCGACTTTTTTTTGGAAAAAAATCAATTTTTTTCTGAAAAAAATCGGCTTTTTTTTCAGAATAAAAAACTGATTTGTTTTTCGAAAAAAAAAACGACTTTTTTTTTGGAAAAAAAATCAATTTTTTTTCTGAAAAATCGTTTTTTTTCAGAATAAAAAACTGATTTGTTTTTCCAAAAAAAAAAACGACTTTTTTTTTGGAAAAAAAATCGTTTTTTTTTTTTCAGAATAAAAAACTAATTTGTTTTTGAAAAAAAATTATTTTTACGAAATTAAAAAAAAAGTTGGATGGACGGATATCCATCCATTAAAAATATGTTAATGGATGGATTGGATGAATTTTATTTTTAATGGATGGATCGGATTGGATAATTTTAATAAAATTTTAGTGGACTTTAATGGACTAATGGATTGTTTTAATCCATCCATTAGCAATCCAATCCATATTCATCCAATCCATCCATTTTGCCACCCCTAATTTAAACAGTCTCCCCTTAAGTAGTGTATCTCCCCCTGAGTCTTGCAATGACCGGGTAAAAAAAATATTTTATTATTTTAGTGCTAGTTTTAATCCATACAAAGATTCGACATGGTTGCACACATTTAATTCATTACTAGAAAACACATAATTTTCTGATTTATCTTTGTAAATCTCCTCATCTAAATTTCCATTTAAGAATGTCATTTTTACATCTGTTTGATGAACTTCCATGTGGTCAACTGGGCAGATGGAAAGTCATTTTTTTTCTTCCTTTTTTCATTACTAGTTTCCAAGATCTTCCTTACAATCCAACCTCACTTTAATACTAAGCACTAAGCTATTATTTATCATGAAATACCATAAGTGTAGAAAAGGGGTTGGGGGATCAAATGGTATAGTTCTTTTGTTGGTAAATTAGAGGATTATAAACATGACTATTGCGTTTCAATTGGCTGTTTTTGCATTAATTGTTACTTCATCCATTTTATTAATTAGTGTACCTGTTGTATTTGCTTCTCCTGATGGTTGGTCAAGTAACAAAAATGTTGTCTTTTCCGCTACATCCTTATGGATTGGATTAGTATTATTGTATTGTCCATAACCTTACAATATTTCATGAGTCTATTCTGTAAGAAAAAATCATAGTGAAATATGAAACAAGCTTTTTGGAAAACTTAAACTTATTTTATCTTTGAATGTATCTCTTTGGTTAAATTACGCAAGAGCGCGAATAAATATAAACACACAATTTGTTTATGTGTTTCATCTTTTCAAGACCTTTTACTATTTCAGTTGGGTTCATGTCGTCCTTGTCATGTTTTCTAGACTTCTATTTATATTTATAATAAATCCAATACATCAAACTATTTTGCGACACTTAACATTGACTTCTTCAAAAATAATCTACATCATCCTATTAGCTTATGAGTACAATTTCTACTAAAATACCAATCAAAACACCACTATGAACCAACACACATAATTTGACTCTTTCCCTACCAAAATACTCTTTTCACCATCTCTAATTCTCCAGTACCACCTTACAAGTGACAAAAATAATTGCTACTTATGTTTCCAATATCTTAAGAAGCATGGTTGTTCTACAATTACGACGATTCAAGTTTCCTCTTCCTACAATTCATGACAAATCTATTTGGAATTAAGATTGCAGCATTCATTATGCGTTTGACCGTTCTCATAGAATTCAATTTTGGATATTCCAATTCCGATTTGATTTTCCGTTTCAGTAAATCTTTAATAGTTGGTTATAATTTTCGATAAATAAATTTTGGATTACATTTATTTATGTGAGCGGTTGTATCAAAACTGTATAATATATACATAGATATATATAATATACACATACATATAACGATCAGTAATGTTCCTTTTCATTTTTATGCAATGACCCAAAGAAGCGTGGTTGTTCTACAATCACAACGATTCTACTTTCCTCTTCCTACAATTTATGAAAAATCGACTTGGGATTAAAATTGAAGCATTTTCTATGCGCGCGACTGTTCTTACAGAATTCAATTTTGGATATCTCTGTTCTGGTTTGATTCTCTCTTTCCGTAAATCTCCAATAATTGGTTATAATTTTTGATAAATAAATTTTGGATTACATTTGATTATGTGTGTGACTGTCCAATTCGTGCATTTGATCTTGTTAGGTAACTTAGGTATACACAAAAATGGTTTAGGTGGACCTAAATGTGAGCAAAGAACCTATTTTTGGAGTTTTAAGGTCTTTGCGTCGACTCATGTCTTCTTCCGATCGACGCATATATGTTTATTAAAAGCATTTTGCTCTCGGTCTGCTCACGTCGACCCTTTGGTCGACTCATACTGAATGCATTAATATTTGTTGTTTTGAAGTGATAATAAATATCTTAATTCTAGTTTTAGAATTGGGGGCAGACGTACCTGAAGCGAGGACGAAAAGGGAAACTACCTAAACAAATCTGTTGTTGTTCTCTCTTTCTCTATATCTTTTATTTGTGTTGTTTACGTTTGTGTAATTTTGATTGTTCGATAATCTCCTCTATGGTGTAGTGCTGAAACTCTATTTTGTAAATCCAATTACAATCCTTTTGATTATATTTGTGAAAAATTCTGCACTAGAGTTACAAAGGAAAAACAACTTGGGGTGTTATGCACACCAAGTGTTTGACGAATCGATTGCACACAAACTGTTTGTTAATTTTCAATTTTAGTTTACTTTTACAATTCATTATAAATTGGATAAACTAAGTGAAACTTACTTGTATTGATTCATTGACAAACTATTGATTTGTTTTCTCATTGAATTTTTATTCCATTTGGCTTGTCGTATATCTGATCTTTTCGATAGCGGTTCGTTTAGACAATTTGGTTCCTCGGCCGCTTCTGCATAATTTTTAAAAACAAATTTTAAAGCGCTAACTCTTGTAGTAAATTAGTGATCTATTCAACCCCTCTTCTAGATCAATTTCCATCGTCTAATAAGTGGTATCACGAGCACCGGTTCATCTAGTAATTCGCATATAACTTTTTAGAAAATGGCTAACAAACAAAAAATGGCTTACAATAGAGTGTCGATTTTTACGAGTGAGAACTATAGTTATTGGAAATATTGTATGTGTGTGCATATCAATTCCATTGATAGAAAGGTATGGAATGTTATTCAAAATGGTCAAATGGAAATAACCACGACCGATGTGAATAATATTGTTGTGCCTAAGTCGGAAGCACAATGGAACGAAGAAGATGAGAAAAAGTATAGTTACGATTGCAGAGCTAGAAATATTTTAATATCTTCTTTGGGAGTTGATGAACATTATAGAGTTTCCCATTGTACCACTGCTAAAGCTATGTGGGACGCATTGCAAGTTGCCCACGAGGGAACTAATAATGTCAAACTAGCTCGAATTAATACTTTGACACAAGAGTTTGATCTCTTTCACATGAAGCAAGGTGAAACCATTGCTGAAATGAAAAAGAGTTTTTTTTCATGTAATCAATCGCTTAAGTACACTTGGAAGACCCGTTTCTAATGAAGTTTCCATTAATAAATATTGGATATGTCTTAATAGGGAATGACAACCAAAGGTCACGACGATCAAAGAAGCCAGTGATCTCACTATATTGGACGTCACAACTTTATTTGGTAGGCTTGATGAACATGAGCAAGTGCTCATTAGTCTTGACAAACATGAGAAAAGAGAAAAGAAACAGAAGGTGAAAGACACGGACAAGAAGTGTATTGCTCTTAAGGCTTCTAACTCAAAGTCCTCAACACAATAGCAAAGTGGAAGTGAATCTAATGATGATGATGAAGATACGAGTGAAGATTTGGGATTTTTTGTGAGAAGATATAATAGATATATTCGAAAAATAGAATTCAACACTCGAACAAGAATCTCATCAACTTTCACCAACAATCAAAGTCCTCTAAGAATGAAGGTAACAAGAGTGATAAATAAAAAAGTTCATGCTACAATTGTGGAACGACCGATCATTACAAGTCGATTTATCCATTAATAAAGAAAGATAAAGGAAAAGAGAAGAATCGTCAACAAAAGAAATCGGGAAAACATAGAAGGGCATACATTGCTTGGGAGAATGATAGCGAGTCCTCTAGTGAAGATAGCTCAAATGATGAAGACGAACCCGTCAACCTTTGTCCCATGGCTCATCAAAAGAAGAAGAAGGAGGTAAGACACTCTAAGTATGATCACTCTAATAAAATGTCTCATTCGGAATTGAAAAAGGATTTTGATACCTTACACCATGAGGCTAAAGAAGCTTTTGAACACTTAACTTAAAATAAAAAATTTTGTTCACATTTAGAGGAAAAGATTTTCGATTTTGAAAAGGAATTAGAAGCTCTTAAGAACTCTATGATGGAAGCAACAAAAGTTAAAATTGAGGAAGATAAAAGTACGTGGTTAAATTGAGGTTGTGAGACTTGTCACATTTGGCAAAAGGAGGTTAGACCTCTTAAAGCCAAATTAGACAAGGCTTTAAAACCTAAAGTCACATTTGTTATTAGTCGGTCACATTTTAGAGAAAGTATGAATAATCTGTATCAAAAACACACTTATGTGATTAGAGATAAAGATAGAAAAAGTAGCACCCATGTTAACCTTACTTGTTGATATTGTTGCAAGAAGGGTCACACCGTTGCCAAATGCCGTTTTAAGAGATTTTTTTGTTCCTAAAGGTATTCCAATAGTTTCCCAAATGCAACCAAAGGTTCACTCACACCTAAGGACCCAATAAAAATTGGGTACCTATTTCTCTTGTTTGAATTGTGTAGGTACAATGTCTTAAGTCTATAGAGAGAAGATGGTTTCTCGATTTGTGACCTACGGTGATAATAACAAGGGAGTTATACTCAGAAAAGGTAGTGTAGGTAATCTCTCTTCTACTACTATCTCAGACGTGCTATTAGTTGAAGGTCTTAAACACAATCTAATTAGAATTAGTCAATTATGTGACAAAGGTTATAAAGTTTCATTTTCAAAAGATTGTTGCATGATTGAATATATTGATAATAAGGATGATGTGTTCAAAGGCCTCAGGGTTAACAATGCCTATATGCTTGACTTGAGTGAAGTATCATTGAGTAGTACTAAATATCTTGTCACCATGAGTGAAGATTCATAGCTATGGCATAGGCGTTTAGCACATGTGATCTTCGATTTGCTAAATAAAGTAGTCTTTAAGGATCTAGCAGTCGACCTACTCAAAATCAAAATTTCAAAAGATCACATATGTGATGCTTGCCAAATAAGGAAGCAAACAAGGATCTCGTTTAAGTCTAAAAATGTTGTTTCTATAATGAGACCTCTTGAACTCCTCCATATGGATCTTTTTGGATCATCTAGGATCAAAAGTGTAGGTGGTAATTTCTATGGTGTTGCGATAGTTGACAACTACTCTAGGTTTTGATAGACTATTTTCTTAGCAAGCAAGAGTGATACTTTTTCAGATTTTATGAAGTTTGCCAAGCTCTCTCAAAATAAATTGAATACAACTATTTTTATAATCCGGAGCGATCATGGAGGTGAATTTAAAAACCACCTCTTTGAAGAATTTTGTGATAAGCATGAAATTGATCATAACTTTTTAGCTCCACGTACTCCTCAGCAAAATGGAGTAGTGGAACGTATAAATCGCGTTTTGGAAGAGTTTGGAAGAGCTATGATCAATGAGAGTAACCTTCCTAAATACTTTTGGGCCGATGTTATTAGTACGACGTGTTATGTTTTGAATAGAGTGCCTATTCGTCATATTCTCAACAAAACCCCATATGAGCTTTTAAAAGGAAGGAAGCCTAACATATCACATCTTTATGTTTTTTGTTGTAAGTGTTTTGTGTTGAATAATGGTAAGGAGAACCTTGGCAAGTTTGATTCAAAGGATGATGAAGGTATATTTCTTGGATAATATCAAACTAGTAAGGCATATAAGATATTTAATAAAAGGTTACTTACTGTAGACGAATCCGTACATGTTACTTTTGATGAGTCTTATCCAAAAAATGTCAGAAAAGGTATTTATTTTCATGGTGCAGGTGTATCTTCAGAAGACATACTCAAGGACACTAAAATAAGAACCGATCAACCTGAATCAATGACGTTGAGAAGGAGAAAGATCACGACTCTGAAGAGATTGAGGAGGTTCATCCAATTAGCAACGATGACCTTCCTCTATCTTGGAAATCCTCTAAGGATCATCCCATCGACAAAATTCTTGGAGAAATTTCAAAGGGAGTAACTACGAAATCCAAGCTAAGTAACTTTTGTTATCACTTTGCTTTCGTCTCTCAAATTGAGGCTAAAAACTCCAAAGAGGCCTTACTCGATGAAAATTGTTTTTTGGCAATGCAAGATGAGTTAAATCAATTTAAAAGAAATAAGGTTTGGGACCTTGTACCCCCTCCGCGAGATCATCTAGTGATTGGTACTAGATGGGTATTTAGGAACAAGCTTGACGAAAATAGAGTTATAACTAGAAACAAGGTAGGCCTAGTGGCGCAAGGCTATAACCAAGAGGAGGGCATCGACTATGAGGAAACTTATGCTCCTGTTACCTGCATTGAGGCTATACACCTATTGCTTGCCTATGCGTGTTCCAAGAACTTCAAATTATACCAAATGGAAGTTAAGATTTCTTTTCTGAATGAATATAATAATGAAAAGGTCTATGTATCTCAACCTCCCGGTTTTGAAATTCATGAATATTCTAACTATGTTTATAAGCTTAAGCGTGCTTTGTCTGGTCTTAAGCAAGCCCCTAGGGCTTGGTACGAGTGTCTTAGAAATTTTTTACTAGATCAAGGATTCTCACGAGGGAATGCTGATACTACCCTCTTTATTAAACTTCAAGGAAAACACTCCATATTAGTACAAGTTTATTGAGATGACATTATATTTGGATCTACTAACATGCATTTGGTCAAGGAATTTTATAACTTGATGCATGGTGAGTTTGAGATGAGCATGATGGGGGACCTAAACTACTTCCTTGGACTCCAAATCAAACAACTCGAAGAAGGAACATTCGTGACCCAAACGAAGTACTGCAATGAGCTACTCAAGCGCTTTGATATGGCTAAATCTAAAGCAATTGACACTCCAATGCCTATAGGTGTAAACTTGGACCGACATGAGAATGATAAGGTTGTAGATGTAAAAAGGTATAAAGGTATGATAGGTTCTCTCCTCTATCTCATTGCATCTCGTCCAAATATCATGTTTAGTGTATGTATGTGTGCTAGGTATCAATCATGTCCCAAGGAATCACACTTAAAGGCTGTTACACACATAATTAGATACCTATATGGTACTCCCAAGTATGGGCTTTGGTTTTCCAAGGAAGTGATTTCTCCTTGGTTGGCTATTCTGATTCTGGCTTTACCGATTGCAAATCAGATAGGAAAAGCACTAGTAGGACTTCTCATTTCTTCTCAAATTCCTTAGTGAGTTGACATAGCAAAAAGAAAGTTTCCATTGCTCTGTCAACAGCCAAGGCAGAGTACATTGTAGCCAGTAGTTTTTATGCCCAAATCTTGTGGCTCAAGCAATAATTACTCGACTTCAATGTTAAACTTGAACGTATTTCCATTTTGTATGATAGTACAAGCGCCATAAATTAACCAAAAATCCAGTACTACATTCACGCATGAAACATATTAAAATCCGCCATCATTTCCTTAGGGATCATGTAGAGAAATGTGATGTTGAATTAAAGCATGTTGATAGCAAGAATCAACTTGTCGACATTTTCATAAAACCACTTGCGACAGAACCCTTCTTTAACATTCGTAGGGAAATTGAGGTTCTTGATATCTCAGATCGTGTTTAAATTTGGATAGTAGCATGATCTATATCTATGCTTGTCTATAATTTGACTAACCACATTGATAAGTGCAAGTTATGTGAGGGCGTTCATCATTTATCGTCATTGGAGGTAATATCGTTCCTATCTATTTGACTTGTCTTGATCAGACTTGTCTTGATCATATATGTTTGACATTGTACTATAATGTGTGTCATCTTGATATTTAGTCTATTGTTTGGACCAATTTTAATCCATTTTTATGTTTGAATTATGTGTGGGCTTGCTATTTATTCTAAGTGATGCATACATAACTTAAAATTTTGCATGTCATTTTATGTTTTGTTATCTATTTTGGTTTTGTTGACTTGAATCTATATCGAACATATTTGGTTATGTAATGCACTGAATTTCCTTCTATATGTTTCTGGTCTTATTTATGTTCTATCTCTTGCGTTAACATCATTTTATGTGAATGGTTATTGATGTTTATTTTTTGCAAAGCGTATAGTTGTGTTCATATCAATATGTTCTGATTTCATTGACCTCATACTTTTCCCTTTTTGATGTTGTCAAAGGGGAAGAAGATAATGCAAAAGCAGCAAAAAGATTGATCATATTTTTTTTGAGAAATGCATAAAATCAGGGGGAGGATGATTCTCAAAGTACTCTATAAGTTGAAGATTTTGCAACTGTTTCTCCATCATAAAAAAAGGGGAGTATGTGAGGTCAAGGCTAATTATTACTTATTTTTAATGATTTCAAAATGTTTACTAGCTCATAATTTGTACTTTGGACGGTATCATCACGTCTTAGATTGCACTCATCCTTTAAAATGTACGAAATCACCTAAGTTCATGTGTCTACACATATAGGAGAATATCATATATGTTATGTGTGCATTTGATCATGTTAGGTAACTTAGGTATACACAAAAATAGCTTAGGTGGACCTAAATGTGAACAAAGAACCTATTTTTAGAGTTTTAAGGTCTTTGCGTCGATTCATGTCATGTTCTCGTCGATGCATATATGTTGATTAAAAACATTTTCCTCTCGGGTATGCTCACGTCGACCCTTTGGTCGACTCATACTGAATGGATTAATATTTTTTGTTTCGAAGTAAGCTTGCGTCGACGTATGAATCTGGTTCGGTCGACGAATCGCTTGATTTTTTGAATAGTTTTGCATTTGGGTGTGCTCATGTCGACCCTCCAGAAGCTTTGGTCGACCGTTCGCTGCAGTAAATCAATTTTTCTGATCAGTTTTAGTTTAAAAAGTTTTATGTTAGTTAGTGGGTTAATGAATCATATATATTCATTTTGTTTCATTATTGTACATGATATAATAAGAAAAGTGAAAGATATTGTTACCTCCCAAATTAGATGCCTAGTTTGGATGAATGAAAATAATAAGGAAAAACAATTTATATGAAGTTGTGAGAAGCTTTGACAAAATTGTGAAACCTGGTTGTTTTTAGTCGAAGTCCCCTTTTGTACGAGGAGAATATGCTGAAAAGATTTTGAAAAATATTCTAAGTCTTGGAAGTTAATTCGAAACAGAATTACTGGTGGTGTTTTTGACATAATATTTAAATTCAAATGAAGGAGGGAACTTTGTTCTTATCCAGATTTTTGAAAGAGACACGTGGAGCATTTAAAGAAAAGAAGACATGTCGAGCGCCACTTGTCTTATTTTTGTAGGAAGGCCATTAGGGGAAGTTATTTTGATCATTATAAATAGTAAGTCTTAGCGTTAGACTTTGGATGTTCAAAGTTTTACGAAATCTCTAAAATTACTCAAAGTACCCATGTGCAGAGAAAAGAGTGTGTTAAAAAATGTACATTTGATGAAACACCATATTTTTACACTTTAATTCAAGTTTTATCTTTTTACCATACGTTTATCTTCTTTATTGCCCAAGTTATTTTCAATACATTTACTTGCTTTTGATTAAGTTTCTGCAATTTACTTTCTTTGCATTTTTAAATTTGTTAACTTTTAGATCATGAATACTGTCGAAGTATTCACTAGTTTCCAAACTTTATTTTGAGATTTACTAGCACATGTCCTAGAATCAGTATGGTCGATCCTGTAAGTAACCAAATTCTTTTTCGATTTGGAAGACCAGTGAATGTTTACTAATTTTCACGGTAAACAAATTGGCACACCCAGTGGGACCGTGCTAGTAGTTTTCTTTTCAAAACTTCATTTTGTTGTTGTTCTCTTTGAAAACTTTGTTGTATGTTATTAAGAAGTGGTAAAGTAGCCACCACTGAAGAAGATAGACCAAGGAGAAGATATACTAGGAGAATGGAGAATTCAAATCAGCCAAATGTTTCAATTCCTCAAAGTTCATCGAGTAACAATGGAGAACCACCCCATGCATCTTCGATCCAGGGAACAACAGTTCCAATGACTGTGTAAGAACTAATTCCATCCATGGCAAGTTTGATGCCCACGTTGTCAATTACCCATAGTGAGCCCATTCAAAATTATATTGGGCCAAAGGGTCCTCCAGTAACCCTTCCACCAATGGGGAATGCTTCGAGTAGGCCCTTCATGCCCCCCCTCCCCCCGGGTTTCCCTATGCCATTAGGAAGTCAAGAGCAACCTTATGGAATGCCAACATCTATGATGGTGAACTTGCATAACACCATCTCAACATTCTAAGAACCATTATGAATGTTACTTCGCCATTACAAGGACCAGGATCTGAGAAAAACATGGGTCGAAGTAGCCAACCCTTAGGAATTGGTTATTCCACCAAAATGTCAAACTTGACTTATAATTCTGCAGAGGTTATTAGGCAACAAATAGATTAGAGTAATCAAGAATTAGTCCAAATGTTGGCCTAAATAATAGGGACGATTTTTAATTCCCTAATCTAAAGCACTACTCGATCCAACCGACAAATGATAGCACAGATGACACGCCTTGCGTATTTTTTGGAGTAGCACATCCTCCTTTACATCCACAAAGGGAATACATATTGGCGAATCAGTGAATAATCCTAGAAGAAGATCCTACCATTAATAAATTTCAACCAAAGCAAAAGACCCGCCCCATGAAAATCTAGTCATCCAAGAGTAGCGGTCGAACAACCTAGAGTCGAACCCGCCAAAGCAACCTCAAATTCCCATTAAGGAGAGACCAAGGGTAGTAATGGTGGATAGGAATCAAAATGATGATAATGTTGTTTAGAAAATTAGATGTGTGTGTGAGATGTTTGTGAGAGTGAGAGAGGCAACAATTTGTGAAGTGAGAGTGACAAGTAAGGTGAGGTAGAGTTTACCCTCAACAAAGTCTGATGAGTGGGTATTAGGCCCAAGCATCTGGCCCACCCAATATTTCTCTCATTTTAAATGATGTGGCAGAAAACTTAAAATGTATGTCTCGCTCAGTTCGCTGTGCGAACTTGCTAGCGAGTTCTCACTTTAGGTTCGCCGTGCGAACTTCCCATCAAAGATAATGGGAGTTTGAAAAGTTTTAGTTCTCTGCTTGGCACATCCTACACAATCATTCTAAACAACCTATAATATAAAAACAGTAAAAAAAAAGAAGGAATACTTACAATCTTGGGGTGCCTCCCAACTAGTGCTTTGTTTAACGACGTTTGAGCTCGACAGTCCAATGCGACCTCAAGGATCACAAAAAGGCAATGTGGCAGTACTCTGCTTGAAATCACCACCAAGATAAATCTTCAGCCTCTGGCCATTTATAGTCCAACTCTTACTTGACAGTGTGCCTTCAATGGCAATCTCCCCATAGTGCTTGATCTCCCTAATTCGAAACGGACCGGACCACTTAGATTTCAACTTTCCAGGGGACAGTTTTAATCGAGAATTGAAAAGTAGGACTAGCTGCCCTATCTCAAACTGTTTGGTCACAATCTTTTTGTCATGGTAAGTTTTCCTCGGTCTTTGTATAGTTTGTTGGAGTCATACGCTTGGAGGCACAATTCCTTTATTTCATGCAATTATATCTTTCTTTTTTCTCCGCTTAGAGTTGGATCAAAATTCAAAACTTTTTAGGCCCAAAATGCCTTATGTTCCAACTCCACCAGAATATGACAATTCTTACCATAGACCCTTTCGAAAGGTGTGAAACCGATCGGAGCCTTGAAAGTTGTTCGATAGGCCTAGAAAGCATCATTGAGCTTGCTTGACCAATCTTTTCTAAAATTCGACACCGTTTTCTCCAAAATCATTTTAATATCTCGATTTGATACCTCCGCCTGCCCATTAGCCTATGGGTGGTATGGTGTTGCAGCTTTGTGTTTTACACCATACTACTCCAAAGTTTTTTCTAGCTGAGTGTTGCAAAAGTGGGATCATCTGTCACTTATCAACACTCATGGAGTACCAAATCAAGAAAAAATGTTTTTCTTTAAAAATCGTATCACATTTTTTCCATCCGCTTTAGCACATGCTATTGCTTTTACCCACTTGGATACATAGTCAACTGCGACCAAAATATACTCATTGGAAAACGATGATGGAAATGGACCGACAAAGTCTACTCCCCAACCATCGAACACCTCAACTTCCAATATGTTTTATAACAGAATTTCATTCTATTTTGAAATTTCACCATTCCTTTGACACATGTCACAACTTTGTGTAGGCGCATGCGCATCTTTGAACAAAGAAAGCCAATAAAAGCCCGATTGGAGGACTTTTGTTGTCGTTCTCAAACTGTTAAAATGCCCTCCATATAGAGAGTTGTGACAATGCCAAAGTATGTTATTGGCCTCTTCTTTTGACACACAACTTATCAAAATGTTATTGACACGAAGCTTAAACAAATATGGTTCATCCCAAACAAAGTACTTGGCGTCAGACAAAAATTTATTTTTCTGGTTATGAGTTAGACCTTCCGGTGTTAATCCGGCGGCCTTGTGATTTGCCATGTCGGCAAACCAAGGTCTAACTTGCACCATATACAACGTTTCATCAGGAAAACCTTCATTTACCTCTGTTTCATTCTTGGTCACCTCAACATTAACAAGGCGGGATAAGTGATCCGCCACCAAATTCCCGGATCCCTTTTTGTCACGAATTTCTAAAGCAAACTCTTGAAATAAAAGGACCCAATAAATTAGCCTTTATTTTGAATCTGAATTTGTAAGAAAATACTTAATCACTGCATGATCCGTGTAATCACAACTCAAAACCCAATTAAATATGACCAAATTTTCTCTAAGGCATACACTATCACAAGTGACTCTTTTTCTGTTGTTTCATAGTTTACTTGAGCTTCATTCAAGACTTTGCTCGCGTAGTGTATAACATGAAATTTTTTTGTTCTCTATTGATCCAATATCGAACCTATCGCATAATCATTCGCATCACACATGAGTTCAAAATCCATTTTCCAATTTGGAGCGATGATTATGGGTGCGGTAGTCAAACTTTGTTTTAAAGAATTAAAAGCAATCATGCAAGACTCGTCAAATTCCAAAGACTTGTCTTTGTTGAGCAAATTGCTCAAAGGATTTGTGATTTTTATGAAATATTTGATGAACCTCTGATAAAATCCCACATGACCAAGGAAGCTCCTTATACCTTTCACATTCAATGGTGGTGGAAAATTTTCAATAACGTCCACCTTGGCTTGATAAAATTTGAGTCCCTTTGAAGAAACTTTGTGGCCGAGCACAATTCCTTCGGTTACCATGAAATTGCATTTCTCCCAATTAAGCACCAAGTTGGTTTCCACACACCTTTCTAATACCACATCCAAGTTTTTCAAACAAAGATCAAACGATAGTCCAAAAACCGAGAAGTCATCCACAAAAACCTCAGTTGACTTCTCAACCAAGTCTGACAATATTGCTTGCATACACCGTTGAAAATTCACTGGCGTATTACACAACCCAAACTGCATCCTCCTATAAGTGAAGGTTCCAAAAAGGCAAGTGAAATCAGTTTTCTCATGGTCCTCCGGGCTCACAATAATTTGATTGTAACCCGAATAACCATCCAAAAAACAATAGAATTCTTGACCAGAAAGTATCTCGAGTATTTGATCCATGAACGAAAGAGTGAAATGATTTCCTCGTAGCTTGGTTTTGCCTGTGGTGAGCAACGCACATTCTCCACCTGGTCACAGTTCTTATAGGGATCAACTTATTTTTCTCGTTTTGGATAACTGTCACCCCTTGTTTCTTCGGTACCACCTGCACCGGGCTAACCCAATGACTATCGGATATCGGATAAATCATTTCGGCATCCAAAATTTTCACCACTTCCTTTCTAACCACCTCTTTCATGGTAGGATTTAACCCAATGAAGATCTGATGCATACAATAAGAAGGAACTATTCCTTTTAAATCAGAAAGAGTCCACCCCATCGCATCTTGATTCTTTTTCAATATACAAATCAATTTTTCCTCCTCATTTTTGGTTAGCTCTTTGCTTATGATCACTGGTTTATGCCCCTCATCATCAAGAAATACATATTTAATATGAGCGGGTAACAACTTCAAATCAAGTTTGATTTCTTCATTATTTTCCTTTTTCAAAATTTCCACCCTTTCTTTCAAGAGAGAAATTTCATCCAATTCTTCAAGTTCTCGCAAACACTTTTCGTTCTCTTTTTCTTCATTCTCATTGATACTTTGAAGAGCATTTGTAAGAACTTTTTATAATAGGGTGGGAACTTGTAATTGCTATTTTACTTCTTCAATCACCTTCTTTGTTTCATCGATTCTAAAATAATCTCCTTTGTCCTTTGAATGCTTCATGGCTTCAAATAGATTAAAACAAATCTCCTCATCTTGAACTCTCACTTTCATGAGACCGTCATCCATATAAATGGCCATTCTATCGGCCTTCATAAAAGGTCTCCCAAGAATCAATGGAGCGCCTTCATCTTCTTCCATATCAATCACCACAAATTCGATGGGAAACAAGAATTTGTCCACCTTAACCAATACATCTTCCACTACACTGTGAGGACGGGTAGTGGATTTATCGGCAAGTTGCAATGTTATTTGAGTAGCTCTCAATTCCATATGTCCCAAAATTTTTACAATGGACAACGGTATCAAATTGATACTAGAGCCCAAATTAATCAACTCATTTCCAACATAAATATTTCCTATTGTAGCCGACATAGTGACTCGTTCTGGATCACTTTCTTTCCGCAGAAGAGTAAGTTGAATGATGGCATTATAACTAGCATCAACCATGATAGTTTCTTGATTCGTATACCTTTTATTTTTGGTGAGAATATCCTTCATGAATTTTGCGTATTTTGGCATTTGCTCCAATGCTTAGGAAAATGGAATATTAATTTTTAATTGCTTAAAAATATCTATAAACCGAGCATAGTGTCTCACACTATCTTTCTTTGACGGAGCATGAGGATATGGAAAATTTTGAATCAGAATAGTGCTCATTGGTTCCTTCCTCTTCCTAGTCTTTTTCAATTTTTATTCTCTCACTCTCTTTTGTTCTTCCTCTCTCTTTTTCTTTTCATTTTCAACTAATTTTCCCTCAACATTTTTTCTACTTATTTCTCATCACTGTCTTTTCCTTTTTCAACTACTCCTTATTTTTCAACCTCTCCTTCTTTTTCAACTGCTTCCTCACATATGCCCATATCAATTTCTCTACCACTTCTTATAAGAATAGCCTTGCAATGCTCCTTAGGATTTGGTTGGGTTTTATCGAAAAAGGATGCTCGGAGTTAATCGGCTAATTGCTTCGCAAGTTTCCCAACTTGGTTTTCAAGATTCTTTATAGCTGCATCAGTGTTCTTTTGATTGGACATTGACATTTGCATGAATTGAGTAAGGGTGTCTTCCATATTTGAATTTTTACTTTGAGCTTGTGGAGGTTGAGTGTACTTTGGATATTTTTGATGACGATTCAAAGTTTCGACATCATGAGGCCTCCATTGTTGTTGATAAGCTTGATTACCTCTTTGTTGGTGACCTTGGTTGCCTTGTTAGTAAAGTGGTAGAGGTTGATACCATTGGTTTTGATTTCTTACATAATACGTCTCTTTCACAACCAGAAGAAGATATCCGATAGGGTGATCACCCTTACAAAGCTCACAACTTGCCGTTTGTTTCTTGTTGGGAATCTCATGCATTTCTTTAATTTGTTATGGAAGCTTTGACATTTGTTGCATCAACAACTCCACTTGTTATGAAAGTAATTTGTTTTGCGCGAGGATCACATCATTGGTTCCCAATTCTATCATTCCCGATTTTCATTGAGGAGTACCACGGTTGTGATTTCCTTGGTGATCATTCAATGCCATCTTATCAATGATGGCCACTGCATCTTCTTCACTTTTCCCCATTAACGATCCACCTGCAGTGGTGTCTAACAAATTTTTGTGAACAGATTGGAGCTCATTCCTAAAGATGTGTGTCGCTACTGCGAAAATCGGCGCCGGCTGAACAGAAGAGTCGCCACCGTGCGTTATTTATCCCAACGGAGGGAAAGGAAACGCTCGAAGTAAACCTACCACAAATACGGGAAAGGAATGGTCATCGCAACCAAATCCTGGATTCGGGAGTCGGTTACGCGAGGGGAAGGTATTAGCACCCCTCACGCCCGTCATACTCGACGGGATCCACGCTTGCTTTCTAGTACGGATTGTTATTCTATCTATTCTACAGGTCTGGGGTTAAAAGAAAATAAAATGACTCGGCAAAGTATCGCACTTTATGCCTACGTATTCCCGTCTAGAACGAGAAATCAGAGTCAACGTAGTTCGCCTACCTACGGGAAAGGAGGGGAAGGTTGCTCGCTAGGATATCGCATCCTATGCCTACGTACTTTCATACAGCATGAAAGATCAGAGCAAACGTAGTTCGGGTTACGGAAGACACAGATTTGTCTGACTGTTTTTATCCTTCTGAAAAAGGTTTTCTCCTGATTACGGGTCCAAGCGGACAAAAATGAGGCTTTGATTGGTTTTCAGTCTTTTACGCAAGAACTGTTTTTTATTGATGTTTGAAATCTTATTACTGTGTTTTGAATGATTTTGAGATAGAAGAGAAAGAACTCTAAAACCTAGGGTTTGAAATGGGAATAAAAACTACCCTAATGTTGTCATGCATGGATTAACACCTAATGTCTATCATATTTCTCTCTTGCGCAGAGAGAAACAGAGATCCTAAGGGATAAACGGAAAAGAAACAACGAATATACAATAAAGCAGTAAAATGCATGAATGCAGCAATACAAGCGAGGCAAGGGAGTCCCATTCAACCTCGAACCTAGAAAACAATAGGCAAAGTGAAACGGCTTCACTTCAAACCTAAGGGGAAAATTAACAAACAATACAGCAAAGAAAATAAACCCCAAAACCAGCTCTGACAGCCCACCAGCTCCTACAGCAGCAGCTCTGGAAAACATCCAACTCTGACCGTTGATAAACAGCAACATAGTAACATCTTCAAGTGAACCCCAAGATCAAACTCCAATGATACCCAAACTACAACAATCCTCCATCTCCAAGAAATCACCAAGCTCAAGCAAGCACAGAATCTCAAACCATTGACAGCATCAGACAACAAATAGCTCCAAACAGCAGTAAACCCTAGCTTTAACAGCTGCACAGTTTTGACATGAATAATCTTCATCTTTGTCAATCTTTGATCCTCATCTCTATATTCAATGGCTTCTTTCTTCAAGGCAAGCACTCCAGCAAAGAATTGATTTAGCAGAATAAATTGAATGTCAAACAGTTTATTGACAACCAAAGGAAGTATATGAACAGTTGACATTGTAACAGACTGTTTCCCTCAAAGTTCTACCTTCTAGATAAAACCACTTATCCCTCCAAAGTAGGGATGTGAATATCATGGAGGGACTTTTAATCATTGAGAAGAATGGAAGCAAAGGAAGCTACCCATGTTTATGAAGGAATTTGTTCTATTCTAAGGCTTTACCTATCTCCTATCTCCTATGTCTTCAATCAACTCCAAGCCCAAACAATCTTCAAGCTTCAAACATTTGATCTTCAATCTTCTCTTTTAATGTCTTCATGCTCCATAAGCTCAAGCCAAGCCCCATTCCCCATATCAAAGCCCAAAAACCCAAGCACACAATTAAAAACCCAAGTGGGAACACCAAACAAACACTCCATTTGCAAAATATACTAAAAATAGCAATATAGTATTTAAAATTCTAATATTAATTATAAGGGGATTTCTACATCTACCCTACATACCCTATATGTCCCAGAACCTAATTCAAGCTAAAAACCCCAAAATAAATTGTCATAATGCACCTATGTTCAGTTTAACCCTACTACCGTCACCCTAATGTTCTCTAATCAAAACTAATCAAGATTAATCCACAAAAATGTGGAATAAATCTCTAAGGGAACCTATACTTCTAATCTAATCAACTCAACAAGAATCAACCCAAAACTATTCACCAATTGGTCACAAGGAAATTTACAAAAACATGTATCAAACGTACAAAACTAAAGAAATTAATAAAATGGGAAAAATCAAATTAAATTGAAAAATGGGTGAACATGAAATTTATTATTTTCATAAAATCACAAATAAATCCAAGATCATGGAGGTATTTTTGAAATATTTTTCTGATTAATTTTAGATTTATTATGATTTATTTTGTAAACTATATGCAAATATGAAAGAAAAAGAAAATTCAATTAAAATTGGAAAAACAGGGGGCGTCAACAGCAATTATTCTACTTCAGAAACACATTGGGCCCAGGAGGGGGGTGCAGATAACACTGCGCTGGGCCCATTCTACTAATTCAGAAAAAACAATAAAAATAATAAACCAGGGGGGGCAAATAGCGAGAAATTCGCTTTGTTATTCCTGATGGGCCTCAAACGGGGGGTGTTAGTAGCAAATCTGCTAGGCCCAAACAAAAATCACACCAGGGGAGGGGGGTGTCAAGGGAAAACATGGGAGTAAGCTCAGCAATCTGCGTGACTAGGCCTAATGCCCGAGCCCAATTCACACAATCTCAGCAAAACTAACCCTAACCCTATTATCACTCCCTCACACGGCCACTATTCATCCTCTCTAACCAGAAACCCTAAACGACGCTCTAATCTTCCCTGAACCTCTCTCAAACCTGCAAACTCTGAAACCAAATCAATAATAACCCTTGTTCTCAACGCCATCACCAATTAATCCCTCAAAACTCTGTTCAAAAACACTAATCCCTAACCCACTCGCCTCACCAAATCTCTGATATTCAAACCTAAACACCAAGATCTATCCTAATCTCATTTCCAACCTAGCACTCGAAACTAAGCTAAATCCAGCTAAACAAACTGCATGCATGTTTACAAGTTCGAGAAAGAAGAACAAGAACCTGGAGAATCTGATGAAGACGGAGGTTCTGGGAAAAACTTCTTGAAGATTCTGGAAATGGCTCTATGAAGATCTACGCAGCATGGAAGAAACCTGGAAAACTGGTTGAAGATTGTTCGTTCGTTGAGGATCTTCGTCGAAGTTGCGTGAAAGTCCAAGAGCTATGTTGAATCTGGACGAACGGGAAACGTTGGATGAAGATCCAAGTGACAAACATGACGCGATGAAGAAATCGTTGAAGGAATCGTTGATGAATCTGGAGAATGGCGAACGATGAAGATGAACAAGGTTGATGAAGCTCTGGTTATTCTGGAAAGAGAGATGATGAAGATGTGAAGGTGTTCCTGGCGTTTCTGGAAAAACGAAGAACCGGATGAATCTTGATGAAGATTCCGGCGAGGAGTAGTTGTCCGGCGAAGGTTGATGTGGGATGATCGGTGAGGATTGGTGTTGAGAGGAGAAAAAATCTGGGAAAAATGCAGTTTCCGGCGGTCTCAACAGACTCCAGTGACTGTTACGGCGGAGGAGGACGGTGGCTGCATGGCCGGCGGCAAGGGTTTCCGGCGAGGTGGGGTAGTGGGACAGGTGGCGCTCACATGCAATGGGTGGTGGCGGTGAGTGTTCAGGGCGTGACAAGTGGCGCTGAGGGAGGATTAGGGGAAGCCACGTGTGATCAGAGAGGAGATAGTGGAGGGTGTGTTGTCACGATTCTGAGCGTGTGTGAGAGTGAGGTGGCTGAACCTTGGGTTGTACGCGTGGCAGCGTACTTATAGGACACCTGGCACGAAAATGGACCCTCTGACTTGGGCTTTCTGACTTGGATAATTGGCCCAGTTGCTAAACTCTGATTAATGGACTTAAAAATGTGATTAATGGACTAAACTCAAAGATTAAACCCTAAAAGCAAAATTAATACTGAAAAAAACCTAATTAATTCTAAAACGAAAATTAAAAATAAACCTAATTAAAATCTCTAATTAACCCTAATTAATCCTAAAACGAAAATTAAAAATAAAACCTAATTAAAATATAAAAAACAAAAAAAAACATTATTTAATATCTAAAAAACTATTCGAAAAATCTATTTAAATCTGGAAAAAAAAACAAATAAAATCTAAAACATTTAATCCTATTTTTAAAAAAAATCTATTCTATTAATTTTGAAAAATCAATTGAAACTTAATAAAATCTAAAAAACATTACTATCTATTTTTAAAATCTATTCTATTAAAGAAAAATGATATCTAGTTATATCTATTTTTTAAAAAAAAAACTATTAAAAGGAAATAATATCTAAAAAATTTTTAAATCTATTAAATCTCTAAAAAAAGAAAAGAAAATTTATTTAAAACTCTAAAAATTATTAAAAAAAACTATTAAATTCTATAAACCAAATATTAACCTATTTACTATCTAAAAAAACAAATAACCCTATAAAAAATCTATTAAATGCATTAAAAATCTAGAAAATAAAAGAAAAAAACCTAAAAATTGCCAGGAGGCCGATTAAATGGATTATAAAACGATTGCGCAACCATAACGAAACCCGGGCCCCGAGATGGCCTGAAAACCCAGGGAATGAGCACTAATTCTCAAAATACGCTTATTCAAACCGGCCTGCTGTCTTTGCTTCCATGAATCGGTTGTATGGAAAAAATGTTCAAAGGACTTTTCTTCCAACACATTCTAGTTCATCATCACCAAAGTGGATTGATCAAGATACCATTCTTTTTCCTTCCCGATTAAGGAATGAAGAAACAATCTCTTGAACAATGATTCTTCGTCAGCTTCCGACGCTCCTATTGCACTCGCAATCTCATAGAATTTTGTAAGATGTGTGAACGAATCCTCATGATCCATACCAGTAAAAGGATTTTTGTATAGAAGGGCAAGATTTCCCATTTTTATCTCCGAATGCCTACTGTTGTGGGCATTGCGCACAAACTGAGTAGTATCCCTCAGACTGTTGATACACGGTATTGAAGCAGAGGTGGTGGTGGTGGTAGTGGATATGTCATGATTGGCATAACAATTGGTGCAAATGAAGAATATTATCCTTTCTCTTGTATTTCTCTAGCAAGTTGTCATCTTCATCTTGTTCTGCTATTGAGTCTGCGAGCAGTTCTATTAATCTTAGGATCAAAAAGAAATTCTTCTGCAGGTACACTCCCTCACATAACTGGATTCTGCATACTAGCCAAACAAATTAAAAAGCACAAGAGAATTACAGAGGTAAGAGATTCACAATACCAATATCTTAAAATCACTAAACCATTGCAATACTTGCAATATCACACAAAAATCTCCGACAATGGTGCCATTTTGTTGAAAAGTATTTCGAGGGTATTTTATCGTATCCATAGGGATTGTAAGTGATATCTCGATGCTAACCGTTCAATAGTTTAATTTTCTAAGTAAAGAGTTTTCAAAATATTTCTTGTTTTGTAACATAAGTCTGTTGCAAAGAGTAAATTAGGGCAAAGATGTTTTGTTTTGAGAAAAGCATGTCAAAATTAGATGTCGTTAATCTTTTTCATATGTATCCGATTAATCAAGTATGTGAACTTAGTTCTGATTAATAAAATCGCGTATCATCACGAATCCATTTATTTCTAAAGCGGAACCATGAATATTATTATTTAAATCACTACATGATTTCTCGAAATAATAATCAAAATAATAAACATAAAGATCGATACAAAGCAACTATTAACTTCCAAATTTATGTCTAGAGTTTGTTGGTTAATAGATGAAGAAATTAGGCCAAGACTTGGAAAATCTATGTCTAGAGTGATTCAAACCATAAATACATCATTAAAAGCAAATATCTTCATCATTTATTAATCATAAACCTTGTTAACATACAAAGGATCAAAAGAAATACATAATAACAAGATTAACTACCTCTAATCTTGACACAAAAGTGATTTAGCTACCCATAACCATGGTAGTTTACTTCATAAGTTTCGGGAGGAGATGAATGGGCATCCACGTCAAAGAATTGAACTTGGATGTGAATCCAACTTCTATGTGAAAAATATCACTCTTTGGTGAAGAAAACTCAGAAAAATAGGTTTTAGTGTGTAAAGTGAAGTTATGATCCCCAAAAAATGGTAAAAAATACTTATAAAGTACAACCAGAATCTATCATGTTCGCACTACGAACATATTATTCGCCTAACAAACATCAAATTAGGTACCTTAAGTGCCTCTACACAGTTAAACCGCCTCTGAGACAACTCTGAATTTTGTTGTGCGAATGATTATTCGCCCTGCAAACTACTTTGCCTACAAGTTCGCACATCAAACTTATACCCCTTTAGCTACTGCCTTAAGTCTGGGATGCTTCGCTGGCTCTTCGCTGAAGCATTGCCACAACAAACCTTCGCTGACTTGTTCGTACTACAAACTTAGGTGCCTTTTGTTACTGCCTCAAATCTAGAAGCATTCGTTGGTTCTTCACCATTTTTTCACAAAGCGAATGTTCTCTACCAAGTTTACCTAGCATAATAACACACAAATCAAAGGTACTAAAGGTATTTTTCAAGTAATTTAAGAATGGCAAACTTTCAATTATCAATATCAACAAATCAACACAAAAGAGTTTGAAAAATGGCCAATATACATGATTAAATTAAGGCAAGATTGACATCTAACAAGTATTCGAAATATTTAAGAGATTCAAGATGCTTGCTGAAAATTAGAGTGAAAAGAAGATCGAAGTTCTGTGAACAGATGGAGGTGGTGAATACACATCCAAGATATTTGAAGAATTATGTGTAGAACATGGTATTGATTATGAGGTAACTGCTCCTTATACTTCGTTGTAGTAAGAATTGGGTATCAAGCTATTGATTAACTTGAGTCACAAATCTTTAAGATTAACCACCGATCCTTGTTTTATCTAAGGGAAAGGGAAAATATTATATAAAACCCTAAGTTTGCAATGTGACAACAATGCTAAGAGATCTAAAGTTCGGGGGTTGGTTATACCTAGGGAAGGTGTTAGCATCCTAACCATCTATAGTACTCTATAGGAACTTCTTGCTAGTATTTGTGTTAATGTTTTCTATTTGCTTTGAGATGTCTTGTGTTTGGGTTTTATTGGTGGGGATAGGAACCTAAGGGTTTAGTCACCAAGTATGCTCGCCAAAACTTTGCAGTCGTGTACCTATATATCCTTACAAGGATATAATTAGAGCACTTGTAGTTCACCTTAATAAGGGTGAATGAACACTTGATTATGATCAAATTTTAAAGGAGGAGGTAAGTGTCAGAGCCTTAACACTTACTTGACTTAACAAAGTCAAAAGAGTTGCAAGTTCTACCCTAAGTTTAAGTTGAAAACGTAATTACTCTAACAAGGTCAAAGGGAAATGGTCATTGCTAATCTACCTATGACATTGAGTCAATAGAGAGATTTCCCCTGGATTAAGGAACAATAGGCAACTTGAGGATGAAAGCTAACAAGCTAACATCACTTGGGGGAGATAACTTGACAAAGTTAAAAGAGGTATGAAAATATGGATGAGAAGAATAAGGTAAACATGATACCAATACAAGCATTCAAAATAACATTCAAACATGATGTTAATTGTAGTATGACAAAGATAAAACACATGGTTACAACCAAGGCATAAGGATAAATGTGACAACATTTAAAGCAAAGACTTGATAAAGTTATAAAGGATAGGGTAACAACCAAACAAATATTCAAAGAAGTTACAAATCATGATGACAACCAAGGTAAGTACATTCAAATATATATTTTAAAACATCTAACCAACCATGGAGTATAGTTCTAACAAGACTAAAGCATCATGGATAACATGTTTAAGTTCAAAATTAGGGAAAGCATGCATTAGGGTTTACAAACACCACTTAATCATGAATACAAGACAAGTATGAATAAGTTATAACAATACTTAATCATGAATACAATTTAAACATTTCAAACATGGATAAGTCATTACAACACTTAAGCATGAATGGAAACAAAGTTCAAGTTAACATGGAAAGTCAAGACATCACTTAACATGAATAAAGATTCAACGATGGAACAATTCATGTATAAGTCAAAACATTACTTAACATGGTAATAATCAAGTTTCAAGGCATACAAGTTAAAACATTACTTAATCATGAATACAAATTAATATGAACAAATAAAGGTAACATCCAAAGAATACTTGAACAAAGAGACATGTTTATAACTATAACATGAGGATGAAGGTGAAAACATACAATGGATGACATGTGAGCATACAATTAGAGATGACAAGTTTAAAGTTTAATCATCATATGAACAAGTTATGATATTACTTGAAATTTTAAGCATGGATATAAGTTGAGCATGTTAAGACAAGTTGGTAACAACCAAACATACATGTTATGAGTTCAATCATGGTCTTAAACCAGTAAGAAACACCACAAAAGTTTAAGCATACAAGCATGTATTCAAAGGCACATTCAAGGAAAAAATTTAGTGTTTAAGAACACATAAACATGGTATAATAAACAGAAAGGCACATATGCATATCAAAGTCATATAACTCATGGAAGGAACATCATATGTTAAGGCAAAATAGTCAAGCAAAAGTTCATGGTACGGACAATTTTCAATATACATTTTTAACATGTAAACATCATCAAAAAGGAATCAAGCTCAAGTAAAAACATACTGTACAAGTTTAAAATGCCATACAAAGTTTATGCAAGATGTATATGGTTCATACAAGGCATCATATAGAAAGGAAATCAAGGAATCATTCAAAATAATCAAGATAAGCCTTAATAAACCCTAAAAATATCATACACTTTAAGCACTCACAAATGCATCAAAAATAATTATTTTTTGGAAATTTAATTTCACAAACAGAAAGGACACAATAATATGAGAAATTAGCAAAAATAATGGCTCAAAAAGCCATAAAAATGAAGAAGTTATGATCATTTGAATTTGTGAACAAAATAAAGAAATTAAGTGTTAAAAAATAAGGAATGGTCCCCATTGGTGTTGAAGCCGCACTGGTTAGCATACATCCCAAAATACTAGTCATCTCAACTATACACACATTGTGAAAGTATGGTGAAGGCATGATAATATATATGATATTCACTTGAAATCCGGACAAATTAAAAAAGAACTGGGGTCAGGGGGAATCAAACCTCAGTTCTAATGGTGCAAGGTTATAAGGTTTAACCATTGGGATGGTGATACATCCATTGTATCACCTCCCCCCCATTAAAACAAGTACCCAAATGTGTCCTAAATCTAGACCAGAAAGGGCGCCATAGCCATGTCTTTCTCAAGAAACCAAGTTTCAACCAAATGCAAGAGGCATCATATCTCACTCAATACATGATGAAATTAAAAAGTGTAAAGACCTATCTTGACTAATTTTTCATGAGGAATGCAGCGGTGGTGGTAGTGTTGTCTAAAATGTTTCCATTTTAAAACACGATGAGGGGACCTAGAAAGCTACATTTTTGCACGTTCTATGGCATATCTTCACACAGTCATTAATAACATCAAAAAAGTTTCAAACATAACACATATATCCTATTCAACATGTTCATACTCAGTATATATCAAAGTCATGCATATTTCAACAAATTCAAAGTCTTTTGGAAACTTATTGTCGCTGTTGCGAAAATGAGGTGCCGGCACAACAGAAGAGTCGCCACCTATCGTTATTTATCCCACAGGAGGGAAAGGAAATGATCAGGAGAAACCTCGCGAAAACGGGATAAGACCGGTCGTCGCAACCAAATCTCTGAGTTCGGGAGTCGGTTACGCAAGGGGAAGGTATTAGCACCCTTCACGTCCATCGTACTTGATGGGATCCACGCTTGTTTGTTATCTGACGGGTTGTTTAATCTATCTACCTATCAAGGCTAGTCTGAAAAATAAGAGAAAATGAGGACTCGACAGAGCGTCGCTGCTCTGGGCCTACGTATTCTCATCAGAGAAAATCAGAGTCAACGTAGTTTGGCTAACTACGGGTGAAGGGAAGGTTGCTCGCCAAGACATCGCATCTTGTGCCTACGTATTCTCATCAGAGAAATCAGATCAAACGTAGTTTGGGATAAAACGGAACACAAGCTGTTCAATTGTTTTTACCCGAGCAAGGTTAAACAACAGTTCCAGCAGTTAGGGACAAAGCCTGTTTGCGGTGGGACTGAAGCTTAACAAGACTCGTTTCTTCAAAAAAGGTTTTCTTGATTAACAGACCCCAAAGGGTAAAAGAAGATTTAACTGTTTGTTTTTGTCTTTTACGAAAGAAGTGTTTTTTATATATGTTTGCAATTCATATTGCACTAAAGATTCCTGATTCGAGAACGAATGCATCGCATATCGTCCGAAGGACATACGCTAACACTCTAGATAATTGAGAGGCAACCACCCAATCATCATTTCTCGAATACTCAAAGCTCGTAGCGTATAATACTCATTAACCTTTTATTACTGTATTTTGATTTATTTTAATATGAGAAGAGAGAAGGCACAACTAAGGGGAGACTATCAAGTCCTAATAGTTGTCATTCAAAGGTTTCAACCTAAGGGGTGGGTTTGAAACAGGGAACTCCTAGAAGTTATCATACAAAGGCTTAAGCCTAAAGTCTAATCATCACTTCCTTACACAAGGAAGTGAGATTCCTAGGGGATCATGTGAATGGGAAACAGAAAACAGACAAACAATTGCTAAACACCAGTAAAGCAAATAAACAGAAAAGAAAACAGTAAAGATGCAAATGCAATGCAGCAATACAAGCAGAGGGAGACCCACTCAACCTCTAAAACAGACAAGCAAAAGAAAAACACCCAAGAAAAGGGAGCCAAGCTCAACCTTTAATGAAAACATATCACATATACAAAAGAAAAACAACACACAAGCAAGGGGAGCACCACCTCAACCCTTAATGCAATACAAGCAGAGGGAGACCCACTCAACCTCTTAATGCAGTCATGCACCTA
This sequence comes from Lathyrus sativus, assembly GCA_963859935.3. Classification (NCBI taxonomy): domain Eukaryota; kingdom Viridiplantae; phylum Streptophyta; class Magnoliopsida; order Fabales; family Fabaceae; genus Lathyrus; species Lathyrus sativus. The sequence goes on along the minus strand of OZ012735.1, from coordinate 738,767,796 downwards.
CACTTATACTAATCTAAGCATGCCCTATTCTAATGTAACACACCACTCAATCATGAATGAAGAAAGGGACTTATGACAAATAAAGGAATTCATTCCTCAAGTAATCACACAAGGCATCTACCTAGATAGAAGAATTGGATGTTGAGAAGCAAGGTAAGTTCCACAGGAACTTACCACAGGCACTTAACCAACTCAAAGAAATTTGGAAAGCTTAGGGATTTAAGCGCCTTCAGGAGACATGTAAAGTTCCTCCACAGGAGAGACTATACTACTCCAAAGAGTATTCAAGGGAATTAGATAATGAGATGAGAAGCAAGGTAAGTTCCACAGGAACTTACCATAGACACTCAATCATCTCAAGGAATTAGGGAACTTAGAGGTTAGAGGAATGGAAATCCTTCAGGAGACATGCAAAGTTTCTCCACAGGAGAGACTATACTACCTCAAGAAGACTTTAAGGAGGGATTATGAGATGATAAGCAAAGTAAGTTCCACAGGAACTTACCACAGACACTTAATCATCTCAAGGGTTTAGGAAACTTAGGGAATCAACTCCTTCAGGAGATAAGTAGAGTTCCTCCACAAGAGGGACCATACTACCCCAAGAAGGTTTCCTAAATGATTTAAAGGCTCTATCAAGGCTCTTAATAGGTATCAACCTAATTTTCATCCTATCAAGGAGTAATTAAAAGCCTAGAGTTGTCTAAAGGTTCACCTTTAGTGCTAACTACAAGACAAGCTAAGAATAGTGTTGCACCCCAAATTTTGACCACATTAGATCCTCGTTATCATTCTAGAACCATGCTCATATGATTATCTAACCCAAACCCAGTTCAAGTTTTCTTTGTCAGGATGCAGACGAATCAGGGTTCCCCACAGTCAAAATCGAAGCTTCGAGGGTTTGATCAAACAAATGTTTTGGATTGGTTCAACCATGGAACAAGGTCAAGGATACTATATGAGGTCAAATGGGAATTCAATTTGAATTTGTCACCCCAGAATCAAGAACAGTGCATTTCAGGGTACCCGAATAGGGTTTTTGACCGGTAAAAGTAAACTGTGGTTTGAATTTTGTGTTGGAAGGTATTATAATGGTGGTATTGTGATTCATGAAGTTCATATGGCCTAGTAAAGTCCATTCAAAGTCTCCGAAAGTCTAGAATGTCAACAGGCAACTCGATAGTCACCGATCGATCGTACGGTCGACCAAAAAATCGGCTTTTCAAATTTAAGGAATGGGACTTCAAGGTGTGAAACAAAAAATGTTCCATATGTTAATTTAAGCTTGCTCATAGAATTTCATGGTCATTTGGTCAAGGATGAAGGAGTAATCGAGAAATCGGGAAATTAGGGTTTTGAAAAAGGCTAAACCCTAACTCCTTAACCACACATCCAAATAAGTTGATTCAAAGCTCATTGGAAAGCTCTTGACAAGCCCTACAAAAGTCCCACAGTGGTCCATAATCATAAAATGCTTATTTTTGGAGTTAGAAGCAAATTAATCACAAGAGGGTAAAATAACTTAGAAAAATCCTAAGTTATTTCATTTGTAAAGCTTATTTTCAGCCAACTTTGGAGGGATTTCTTACATAGTTCCATTTATAGTTAGAACTTCTAACAAAAATGAATGTTTTAGAGCTCCATGAGGGCTTTTCAAAAAGTATTAGAAGTCCTCAAAAGGACTTGTGAGCTGAAAGTTATGACTATGGCAAGTTGGGGGTTTCACACTTTAGTCCCACATTGTCCAAGTTTCAAAATGCATTCTTTCATCAAAATTGGCCAATCTCAGCTTGTGAAGCATGTTGTATCTGATATGTAGAGTGTTTGTAGCATGAAAGAACCAAGGAAATGCAGAAGTTTATGGATTTAGCCAAATTGCAAGTGGCTTGCAAGTTGCCTTGCAACTTGCATTTTAAAATCATTAAAACAAGCATGAGGTGTAAAAGGCATTCTGAACCATCCACATGATACATCTTCTAGCCTACAGTTAGCCACATTAACTCATCATTTTTCTTGACTAATGAGGCTTGCCTTGCAGCCAAGGAAACCCCTTTGAGGAGGTTTCATCCAAAATCCAAAACCTTTCTTCAAAGTGAAGAAATCCTCAAATCTGCCCGCTCTTTTCCTTTGCCTATAAATAGAGACTTCCCCCACTTCATTTTCTACACATTCTCTCTACTAAAAACCATAAAAACTGATAGCCCTTGCTATTTCCACTCCTTGCTTCAAAAATCACAAAATCACACTTTCACCAAAACACCAAAAATCTGTCTTGGTGTAAAGGCTGCCAAATTCATTTCTCTACATTCAAACACCTCAACAATCATCCACACAATCTCTAAATATGGTATAGAAGGTGTTCCAACCTTTGAACCACTCAAAACCTCACCGTTCAAAAAGTCAACTTCCACACCAAGTTACTTTGACCAAAGCTACAAAACCTGCCATAACTTGTTCCATACATTTCCTTGGTGTTTTAATCACTCAAACACCTCACATATATCATTTCTCAACTGTTTGAGGCATTGGAAACAAGCAGTGGAGTTTATTTCTTCAACTGACTTAGGATTTGCATTTTTGGCTTAAAAGAAAAGAAAGGCACAAAGCTTGGTAGTGGCTTGAAATTCCTCTGGTTTTCTGGTTTAGTTTGCTTGCTCAAGGTTATCTGTAACAAGTATGTAGTGTCTAACCTCATTCCATTCATCACAATATCATGAAAATCATGTTGAGCTGTTTTTCCTAGAAGCTTACTACCATTTGTTTTTTTACATACATCCAATAATGTCAAAACAGAGGCATATTTGTTTTATAAGTTTGATTACAGTTTGTCATGTGTATATGTGTTTGGTGTGATATGCATTTGCTTGCTCATTTCATTTTCATTAAAAACTGCCCTGCTGCATAATGAACAAAAGGCTGTTTTTTGCATCAAGCTGGCAAGATGTGGTGTTGCTTTGATTTTTGTTTGGTCTGGTAGTTCCCAACAGTTGGTATATTGTGCTTACAATGTGTTTGAGCATCTATCTTGAGTTACTTGCTTCTGTTTTTAGGATAGGACTATCAAAATGAATTTTTCTTCACATCTCAACAGCCTGAAATCCATTTTTGCATCATAGCTTATTTAGAGTTTTGCTTCCTGCTTAGACACTCTTGATTAATGTAGGTGATGTGTGTGTATGATCTTTTGATGCAAGTATGCTTTGAATCATGACTTGAACATTTTGAGGCATTGAACAAAAACCAAATGTGCAGCTAGCATACCATTTCTGAATACAAGCTGTTTTGAATTCTATTGTTCATTGGCATTCACTTAATATCATGATTATGAGGTGTGTATGTGATTAAACTGACCAGAAATCACTTTGAACTGAAACCAAGTATGTTCATGCATTTCACAAACACTAAAATGCATTTTGAAAACCATATCTTACCACAGTCTCTTTTTGATCTCAAATTGTTTACAAACTCACTCAAAATCATGAACATTATGCTGTGTATGTAATTAATTAGATCAGAATATGCATAGAACTAGAATTTCATCTCATCATGCCTCATGTCTTGACAATTTGCATTTTGAGAGTCATTTTTCATATCAGCCTTTTGCCAATTTATGTTGATGTTCAAATTCACTTAATGTCATGTATATGTGATGTGTGTATGCTTGATTTGATATACAAAGGGCTGAAACTAAAATTGAACATTTCATGCCCTTCACACACACACATTGGCATTTTTAATTGAATTTGCTACACCAGAGTATTTCTGACCTAAACTTTTGATCAAATCCACTCTATGTTATATATGTGTTGTGTATGTATGCTTGCCTTGACTTAGATATGCTCAGATTTGAAAATGAACATTGTCCTGCACTTCACTTCACCAAAAATGGTTGCATGAGCACCTCACACACCAGTTTGCACAAAAGTTGTTTTTTGAGTTGAAATCTGATGTGGAATCATTTTCTAGCATTTATATGAGATGTGTGTATGTTTAGTTTGATGAAAAACCACCTGTAACATGAACTGCCCATTTACATACTTTTCACACAAACACATTTGCACTTTGATCACCACTTTTCACCAAAATCAGTGCAGACCCTCATTTAATGTTCAAATTCACTCCTTTACTTATATGCAATGTGTGTGTGTGTGATTGAAATGACCTTAAACTGTTTGGAACTGAATTGCTCACCATCTTGCACTTCACAAAGCACATAATTGCAACTCACATAGCAGTTTTCATTACAGCCTGTTTCCAAGTCTCTTTTGTGCTCATAATCACTCCATAGCATATATGTGTCATGTGTGTACACTTGTTTTGATTGAAAAATGATTGGATTGAGAGATTTATTTCAAATTGCATTTTCAAAACAACCAAAAGCAACCACTATCGTGTTTTTCATCAGAGAAAGAATTTTGAAAATATGAAAGAGCCATCTTGTTCCTTGTTTAAAAACACCCAATTTACACTAAAATTTTGTCAAAAAAGATGAAGAATTGAGAAAGTTATGCCCATCTTGCAAAACTGATTTTGTTGCTTTGATTTTGCCCAGCCCATGAAGAAAACACGCCCTATCTATTTATGGGGTGGCTTTCATCAATGGATTTATAGCCACCCCAGTGGTAAGAACATTAAGCCAAAAAATGCCTTGCACACCTTGTACCTGAGTTCGACCCCTGAGGAGGGCAACTCTTTTATTAATTTGTGTCTTTTTTTAACCAATCATTGAAAAATCATATCTCTCTCAATTTTAATCATTTTTCACCCATTCTTTTTGCATTGTGTTCTTCTTGATGTGTACTTTCATGTCATATTCTTTATTTCCATGTTTAACAAATTTTTCATCTCTTTTGACTACTTGTAAGTTATGTCTGTTTTATGTTTGTTTTCACACGTGCAGATGAATTTCTCTCTTGTTGTAATTGTATATGCTTATGTTTTGCTTGCCCTCATATCCTTATATGTTAGTTAACATGCTAGGATTTTTATTTTTGATTGTTACCATGTTCATTTTACCTCATCTGTTAATTTTACTTAAGCTTGATCTATCGTTACACTTCCTGCTTAGATTATCTGCTTTGATTGTCATCATTGCATCACATTTAAACATGTTCATTTAATGGTTGTCACCTTGCTCTTTATCTTTATCATGTTGTTATCTTGTTAAATGTTTTCTTTCCCCAAGTGATGAAGCTTGTTAGCTCTCATCCAAGTTGCCTCCCCTCTCTCATTCCAAAGGAAAAGTCTCTCTATTGACCCTTGGGTCATAGATAGCTCATTAACTCATAGATCTGGATAGAACCTTCCCCTCCACTACGCCAGAATTGACTTTTAGCAGCGCATAAAAAGACAGCGCTTTATAACAAAGCGCTGCTAAATAGTCAGTAAAAAAAAAGAAAAAAAATTACATACCAAAGACAGCGCTTTTAAAAAAGCGCTGCTAAAGGGGGAGCCTAAGACAGTGCTTTTTAAAAAGCGCTGCTAAAAGGGGACCCTAAGAAAGCGCTTTTAAAAAGCGCTGCTAAAGGAGGACCCTTTGAAAGCGCTTTTTAAAAGCGCTGCTAAAGGGGGACCCTACGAGAGCGCTTTCTCTATAAAGCGCTGCTATATGTCATTGCTAAGGCACCCTATGAAAGCGCTTTTTAAAGCTCTGCTAAAGGTATTAGTATAATAATTTGTATATACCCTCCAGAATTTTAAGAGAAACAGAAGTCGCGAGTTTCTTTTTTTCTTTCTTTCTCCTCTGCTCTGGCGAACGAACTTTGCCCTATATACCCTCCAGAACCATTCCGTTGCCGTCGCCCTCCCTCCGACCGTTGTCGTCGCCCTCCCTCCGACCGTTGCCGTCGTCGTCTTCCGTTCACCGTCCGTTTTCGAGTGCCTCCGTCCATTGCATTTCCAACATTGTTACGGTATGTGTAGTTTTACTATGGTTTTCTTTTTTATTGATCTTTTCACCATTGTTATATATTTCTTTGAACCTTGATATATGATATATGATAGATTTATTGGAAAATATTTGTTGTCGCTTTATTGGAAAATATTGGAAAATATATGATAGATTTATTGGAAAATATTTTTGTTGATGAAACTTTTGGTATTAAAATTGAAACAATCTGTTTGTAGAGAGAAGGAATGTGCTTCATGTTTTATATATATATATATATATATATATATATATATATATATATATATATATATATATATATATATATATATATATATATATATATATATATATATATATATATATATATATATATATATATATATATATATATATATATATATATATATATATATATATATATATATATATATATATATATATATATATATATATATATATATATATATATATATATATATATATATATGTTGTTATGGTTTTATATGTTGATGGTTTTATATGTTGATATGGTTTTATATGTTGATGGATTATCTAGTATTTTTAATATGATATATTTTGGTGGATTATCTAGTATTTTTGTTTTGTAAATTATTAATATGATTTTAATAAAATTTATATTTTGTCTGTTATAGGGGTTACCTGTGAAGAGCAAGGTTGTGATCGTTTCCAAGCATCCTACTGTATAGCTTTCTTAGAAGTTAGTGATTTCTTTACAGGTATTATCTGTTTTTGCTTAGACTACTCAATTATTTTGGATAGTACGTGAGCACAATCGAAGTTTTATAACATGGTTCAAAGAGCATATTTATTCAAAGTTTTATTCTGATCCTGCTTCAATAACAGAAAGGTTGAGATGTTTAGCATATGGTCCAACTTTGCATGTGTTTTCTTATAGCGCATACGCAATTAATGGATACACATTTTATACCAAGGAGCAAGATGATAAAAGTACAATGCAAAATAGTGGTGTCACTGTGCTTTCTGAATCAATGCACATTTCCTCGTATTTTGGGGTAATCGAGCGCATTTGGGTGTTTGATTATGAGAAGTTTCAGATTCCTATCTTTGGATGCAAGTGGGTTGAAAGTAATAGTGGCATACGTATGGATAAGTCAGGTTTTTTGCAAGTGGATCTTAATAAGGTGGGGTACAAAGATGAGCCTTTTATTCTAGCCACGCAAGCTAAACAAGTGTTCTATGTCACTGATCCGAAAAGTATGAAATGGTTTATAGTTCTTTTTTTCTAACAAAGTAATCAACGATAACATTGGAGAAAAGGGGGAGGTTGATGTTGAGAATGAATCTTATGTTAGGGATGATCCAGATGAGAATATTATAGCAGACGAATCATATATTAGAAATGATCATAGCGAGGGAATTTGGATCAATCCATCCGTCCGTGTTGTTAAGAGACAAGTAAAGCACCGTCGAACTAAAAAAAGAAAAAGATGTTAAAGGTACTTGTAAAATTACATATTGTCTCATTCAATAAAATAACATATTATTTCTTATTTATATGTTTCTTATGTGTATATATATATTTCTTATTTACATATTTGAATGTCATTCATTTGATACTTTAGTTTTCCTGAATTACAGGTATATTATGGCCAGCAATGAAGATTGGAAGAAATTAAAGTAGAATTGTATAATTTGTGATGTTGAATTTCGAGTTGAGAATTGTATATAATTTGTGATGTTGAATTGTGAAGCTTTTGAATTATATATATTAAAGTGGAATTATATATAATTTGTGATGTTGAATTGTGCATATAATGCCAAAGTGTTGAATTGTGCACATAATGCCAAAGTGTTGAATTGTGTATATAAAGCCAAAGTGCTGAAATAAAGGGCTAAATTATATAAGCAGGTATTGTAATATAAGTAGGTTTATTGAAAAATATATAAAAAATGTCATTAATCAGGAAAATTTTTTTTTCAAAACATGCACATTAGACAGCGCTTTTATGTATAAGCGCTGCTAAAGGGGACAGAGAAACTGCTAAAAAAGTGCTGCTATAGGTGGGGAAAGAGGGGTCTAAGACAGCGCTTTCATAAAGCGCTGCTATAGGGGGGGTCTAAGACAGCGCTTTAATAAAGCGCTGCTAAAGGGAGGGAGGGGGGGGGGGAGATTAGGCAGCGCTTTAAAGCGCTGCTAAAGGTGATGTCTTTAGCAGCACTTTTTCCACAAAAAAAGCGCTGCCTTTACCTTTAGCAGCGCCACTTTAGGCAGCGCTTTAAAGCGCTGCTAAAGGTCAAAAAAAGCGCTGCTAAAGGTCTGTTTTGGCATAGTGCTCCTTTGGTCTGGACAGAACCAATAGGATATACTCTCATAGGTCTGGATAGAACCTTCTCCCTCTTCTGGTCTGGAAAGAACCAATTGATCCTTAGTTCGAGCCTGAACTACGACCGTTCTGATTTCTCATTGGACAATGAGAATACGTAGGCACAAGATGCGATATCTTGACGAGCAACCTTCCCCCTTACTAGGAGTGTTCTTCAACTAGAACCCTAGGATAGAGTTTGTCAACTCTATGTAAGAATCATCGTCATGATTTCTTACTTCCCCTTTTGAGTGTTCAACTTAGATTAGGGAGTTTTGTTAAACTCCACACAAGCATTGAAACGCTTGTTCCCCTTGGAACCTTGATCGTAATCAAGTGTTCTTTCCCTCGTGAGGTGAACTACGATTGCTCTGATTCTATCCTAGTCAGGATACATAGGCAGAAGATGCAACGTCTTTGCGAGCAGACTTAGAAAATCATTTAGGTCTTTACTTATCTTTGCACTCAACTCCTAATCCTAAAACCATAGTACATATTTCACACTTAGAAATCAATCAAACAAAAGGTTCCTGTAGAGTAATACAGATGCTTAGGGTGCTAACACCTTCCCTAGGTATAACTAACCCCCGATCCCCGAATCTCTTAGCGTTGTTTTTACACCGCGAAAAGGGTTTTTCTTTCTTTAGACCTTTCCTTTGGATAAATTAAAGTTCAGTTGTAAAAGAAATAAGGTTCAAGTTAATGCAATAGCTTGATATCCAATTTTCACCGCAACAGAAATGGCGACTTCACTAGGGAAAAAGCAGATTATTTTGAAGGTTTAGCCTATCTTGTTTGATTACTTGCTATATTTGTAAATACTTGTAAATATGTATATATGTGCTCTGTTGGATCTTGGGAAATTTGAGTAGTGAGACAACACTATACCCGTGTTTGAGTGTACTTATGATAGGATGGGGGTATATTCAAGAAGGCTTATAAGGAGTTGATTCTCGACCAAGCTAACTTGAGAAAACCACGGCTCAGGGGAGGCCATTTTGAGAGTTGGTATTGTTGATCGAGTATTCGTGAAAACAATGCTGCTTTCTACATAGGAGCCCATGACACTGAGGACCTTTAGATTACCTACTACCCCACTTTGGCCTTATTAGGATGTAGTGCGATGACTATGAGGGAGTAATTCCAAAATAGTTGATACGCGATACTACACTCGGACGAGACTCTCTTGAGAATACTATCGACCACCGAGTTATTTGGGAAATTAATAATATCTGAAAGATGGGTCGAGGACTCTGGGAACCTTTTAGAACCCTTTTCTACAGTGGTGAATGTCGCTACTGCGAAAATCGGGCTGACAGAAGAGTCGCCACCGTGCGTTATTTATCCCAACGGAGAGAAAGGAAACGCTCGAAGTAAACCTTGCAAAAAACGGGAAAAGGTATGGTCATCGCAACCAAAACCTGGGTTCGGGAGTCGGTTACGCAAGGGGAAGGTATTAGCACCCCCCTCACGTCCATCGTACTCGATGGGATCCACGCTTGCTTGGTTTGTACGGATTACATTTCTATCTAAACTACAGGGATGAGGTTTGAAAAGAAAAGAAAACATGACTCGGCAAAGCATCGCACTTTATGCCTACGTATTCCCGTCTGGAACGAGAAATCAGAGTCAACGTAGTTCGCCTAACTACGGGAAAGGGTGGGTGAAGGTTGCTCGCTAGGATATCGCATCCTATGCCTACGTACTTCCACACAGCATGGAAGATCAGAGCAAACGTAGTTCGGGCTACGCACGACACAAGCTGTTCAAGTGTCTTTTATGAAAAATCTCACCTTAAACAAGGGTTTTCTTATTTGCAAAAAGGTTGATGTTTGTTCAAATCTTTTGACGGAAGAAATGAATTAATCTCTGTTATAACCTTTATTAGTGTTTTTCTGTTGTTTTGAAGGAAGAAGAGATGACACTCTAACAAATCCTAGGGTTGAAAAGGGGATAAAAATCTACCCTAATGTTATCATGCATGGGTTAAGACCTAATGTCTATCATGCTCCTCTCTTGCACAGAGAGAAACAGAGATCCTACGGGAATAGACGGAAACAGAAACAGCAGATATATACAATAAAGCAGTAAAATGCATGGATGCAACAATACAAGCGAGGCAAGGGAGTCCCACTCAACCTCGAACCTAGAAAACAATAGGCAAAAATGAACAGGATTCACTTTCAACCCAACAAGTTAAACAGCAAACAATACAGTCTGGGAAATTCACACAATACATCAAAATTAAAACAGCTAAAAGCTAAACAGCAAAAGCAATCTTCATCAGCATCAGCAACTATCTTCAGGCTTCAAGTAGACATCAGTCTTTATCCTCAATCTCCCAATGGCTTTTCTTCAAGTCCTGATCTCCAAGCTGAGGAATCAATCACAGGAATGAATTGGGTGTTAAGCAAGTAGTTGACCACCAAGGGTGGCAAACAGACTGCTATCAACACATAGAATATCTCTCTCAAGAGTTCTATCTCTTAGACATTGGCACCAAGCCTTCCAAGGGAAGGGGTGAGTGTCTTAGAGAGACTCTGCATCACAGAGAAGAATGGAGGTAATCAAGACCTTCCATTGTTTGAGAATCAAGTTGTCTACTCTAGGGCTCTGCCTAACTCCGAGATCCTATAAACTTCAACAGCTGCCAGCAAGAGATACTCCTCATCAACTCTGGAAGTTGGTCTTCATTATCTGGTCTTCAAATGGGCTTCATCATCACAGGCTTTCAGCTCTCCCCAAGTCCCAAGCAAACCCAATACCCCACATACAGACAAAATAATAACCCTAAAGAGGGCACACCACACAGTCAATCAAATATAGCAGTATACTAATAGCAGTAGGGGAATCCTAATATTTTCTAAGGGATCTATCTTATACCCATAACCCCTATAGTCCCATACCCCAAAAATCAAATCAAAACCCCTAGAAGAATTACTCTATCTCACCTATGCTCACTTATAACCCTAGTTTTGATCACACTAATCACACCTAAACAAATCACCTAAGATTAAATTCTAAAATTATGAATTAAATCCTATATTCAAGTTGAAGTCCTAAACTAATTAACCTAAAAATAATGGATTAAAAATACTAAAGCATCTATTCAAACTAAAATCACCAAATTTAAGTATCAAACTAAACTTAATAAAATGCTATTTACAAGAAAAATGCATGAAAAATATTAAAACAAAATAAAATGCCATTTTTTATTATTTAATATTTTTCTAGACAGAATTATGGACCTATAGCAAAAAGAACCAATGAAAAACAAGCTATTTTCATTTTTTTATGATTTTTAAAAGATCAAAAGAAAAATAAAGAAAATAAAATCACAAAATAGAATTAAAATGAGGAGGGGGTGTTATAAGCATACACGCCTAGTTCAAATTCTGATGGGCTTGGGAAGATGGGGGCGCGAATATCATTTTTATCAAGGCCCAGCGCGCGTCAGAAATCAATTAGAAAAACAAAAGAAAAAACGTTAAAAACCACGGTGTAAATAGCATCCAATTCAAGTTCAAATTGCATTGGGCTTCCAATTGGGGGTGGGGGTAGCAAGATTAAATCCAGGCCCAGAGGTGAGTTTAGTGAAACGCATCGTTTGATGCTGGTCAGCTCCCTCCATTTCTCAACTTTAAACAATAGCCATTGGATGAGATGAAAATGTCAAATATTTGGCACGATCGAACGGCCATTGGATCGTCTTCTCCAATCAAACCTAGGGTTTGCAGAAATCCATGCCCATGCACGAATCTTCAAGTCCCTCGTGCTCTCTTCCTCAGGCCATGAAATCAAGACTTGTAAAAACCAAAATTAACCTACTAACTCCAAGGAATCCAGCCATACCAATTATCACTCCATGAAACCCCCTAGAATTCCAAACCCGATAGGTGGAAACCCCTGATTCACCAACTGCACACTGCAATGGAAGCTCACCAAACTTGCAAATTCTTGTACTAATGTACTCTCCATATTGCACTGATTATTCTGAACTAATACACCATGATTAACATCCCCTAAACTAAGGTTTCTTGATCATCAAAGTTTCAACACTCTGCCATTAGACCTCATAGAACCTTCTCTAACTCTCAGGAATCAATCACCTAAGGTCTCTAAGCAAGTTTACCCTAACCATTTCATCTAATAATGCATAAATAGAGGGATTCGAATGCTTTTGCAAACCTGAACAATGGTGATGGCAGATGTATCTACACTCCAATCCACTGCTTGAAACTTGTCACAAATGATCTTCAATGGCTGAGAATCTTTCTGTTTGCAAGATCTTGGATGGACAATGCTTGGATTGTGAGATTGGATCCAACTTGCTTCACTTGCAATTTGGAAGCTACACCTTCAAACACTCATCAGTGGCCACTTTGATCTATGTGTATGTGTTCAGTAGGATCCAAGGAATTGATTTGGTGAGAAAAATTCAATGGAAAGGAAGAAGAAAATGGAGTTTGAGATTGATTTGCAAAAATGGAGAAAATGGTATATCACTCTCTATTCACACTATTTTCCACCAACCCTTTGCACCAATGGCTTCAGTTCAATATATAGATGAGGATAGACAGATCTAGAAGGTTCTAGATTGATCTATGGAAAGTGTAGAATGTGGTGGAAAGTTCATGAAAATCTCACTTAATGATACTTTGAACCATCTCATATCTCATGCATACACCCTTCCAAACTTGTGTCAAAATATCTTCTCATGAGTTATTGACATGGTATGTGTGAAAAAACCAATCTCCTTGCCTTGAAATTTCACTTATGCCAAGTTTTTCCCTACTTGCCTTATTATGCAAGTAACAAAAATACAAAGCAAGTCCAAAATTTAACCCCTAACTCAAAAATGTGGCTGAACCAATGTCTCTAAAATGATGTTTGGAATCAATTTGGTATATTGGATGACCCATTTTGGATTTGTAGATCTCTCAAACCAATTTTTTCATTTCAACTTTTTCAACTTATATGCCTTTTTTAGGTCATTTTCCACCAACTTTGGTCAAGTCTCATTCCATGCATTTCCAAACTTTCACGACTTCTTTTCTAGAATTAAAATGGCATTTTTGAGCAACTTTGATGTTGTGAAGTTTTTCATTTGAAGCTTCCTTGTATGAGTTTTAGGCATATGCTAAGAATGACCTATAATCCTCAGATGACCAAAATACCCTTTGCTTGCCAAGACCATAAGTAGAGTTCCACAAATCATATGAAGTCATACCATACCTTTATAGAAAGCTAAGACAACAAGGAACAATTCTCATGTTGGCCAAAAGTTCATTTGAAATATCCTTGAAGGTCAAAAGTTGCTTGGAAGACAGACAACTTTCACAGACAAATTTCAGTGCCCTCAGATGACCTGTAACTTGCAAAAGCTATAACTTGAATTATATAAATCATCTTGATGACTTCCACAACTCAAATTAAAGCTATGAAGATACTATACAAGTTTCATGTGGACCAAGAATTCATATGAAGCTTGCATCTTTAGCTTACACTGCTTGGAAGTTTGACCTAAATCAGGGGATTTTACACTGAAACCCTAATTTGGTAACTCCTCTTCTCCTTGACTCTCTTGATTTTTCTTTACCACAACACCATATCCATATCCATATAGCAAATAATGAATCCCACAATCTTCAAATGCTCCTTGATGCCCTTCAAAACAAGTTTTTGACCTATGGTTGGCCTAGTGTTGACCCTGGTTGACTGACTTCTACTGAGGCTCTTGCAATCATTCCCATGACTTGGTTCTTCTTCAAAATGATCATCTAGGCTCTTCATGACATCCTATACACACCTCATGCTCTTGGCTCATAGCTCACACTTCCTCTGATGATCCCCAACTAGCCTCAAGATAGGAGAGACTCACTGCTCAACCTGGCAACTCTCCAAAACTCAAAATTCTTCCTTGATGACCTGAGTAGTCTTGAATATGAATGAAACCCTTGGATATGCCTCTTGAGATGAGAATAGCACTTGATCCCCTTATTAAGATAGCTTGATTATGCTATGCAATGCAGATGAATACACTATGTACATGATGACAATGCAAATGATTATGCAATTGAAACATAAACCTAGGTTAGAAAAGGTTGAGCAAATTTTGGGGTGCAACAGCTGCCCCTATTCAAGCGGCTTGGACCCGACTGGATGAAAAGCCCGCAACCTTCAGACAATTCGAGGTACGAGACGGTTGAATACGAAAGAAACCCGGAAATTTGCCAACCGCAAAAATAAATTGCGCATACAACTACTGCTTGGGGAAAACCCTTCAGGGAAATGACTTCTGTTGTCACGGCAACAACTAGCCATCCATCTGTCAATCTGTAAAATAATCTGATATTGTCTGCAGACCACTCCATTCTGAAGAAATGAGTATACACCACACAACGAGAAATTGCTGATATCACTTATCAACCTCTGTTGATCTCACTTTATCAACCTCTGTTGATCTCACTTATCAACCTCTGTTGATCTCACTTATCAACCTCTGTTGATCTCACTTATCAACCTCTGTTGATCTCACTTATCAACCTCTGTTGATCTCACTTATCAACCTCTGTTGATCTCACTTATCAACCTCTGTTGATCTCACTTATCAACCTCTGTTGATCTTACTTATCAACCTATGTTGAGTCTCACTTATCAACCAAGCACACGCTAACCAGCGGGAGAATACTGACTTCACTCGTCATGTTGACTTCACTGATCAACCCTTTCGTATCCTGAAGACATGAGCGAACGCTTAACCAAGCGAGACAATGTCCGAAGACATGAACAACCGACTCTGCGGGGAAATGAGAAACTTAACCAAGCAACTCTGAGGGGACAACTCTGACGACTGCCGTCAAACACCTGTTGGGGAAATTGGGAACTTAACCAAGCAACCTATTGAAGTAACACCCTGCTGGAGAACATCACTCTGTTGGGAAATTGCGGGTAACCACCCGAAAATCTGCATTACTGCCCTTCTAATACTGATACCACGGCATCCTGAGAAAGACTCAGCTGGGGAATACAAGTAACTTAACCAAGCGCCTTGTCGAAGAATGCCCTGCCGGGGACTACGAGGAACTTAATCAAGTATCTCGTTGAAGACCACCCTGCTTGGGGATTACGTCTCTACTGAGGTAACTGCGGGTAACCACCCAAAATCTGCATTATGCCATTTTCCATAGCACTCTGAGAAAGGACTCAGATGGGGAGAAAGAGAAGTGCTTGACCAAGCAACTCTGCTAGGGGATTATGCCATGACAAACACGATCACTACGTATCTGGCACAACAACCCTCTGGACAAGAGGAAAACACGATCACTGCGCGTCTTGATGCCGCAAACAAACTCACGGAGTGGGACAATCACGATGAACACGATCACTGCGTGCTGCGTCACAATCAAAATCATAAATCCAACCGGATGAGATAAACACGATCACTGCGTTCCAGACGGAATGAATCCACATAGAAGAGGCGAACACGTTCACTGCGTACTTCAACCACCAATACGACGAACACGATCCACTGCGTGTGCTGCAATAGGGAGAATACGATCACTGCGCATCTCGACCAACAAACCCCCAGAATGAGGTCAACACGATCACTGCGTGTGCCACAACCGACCCATGTAATAGGACGAATACGATTACTGCGTATGTCGACCAACAAAACCAACTGATGCAATAGCCACGATCACTGCGTGCTCCGCATCACAAGTTCCCATGGTACTGTCAACACGATCCCTGCGTGCCATACGAATACGATCACTGCGTATCTTGAACACAAAATCCACATCTTCCTGAAACCAACAATTTCACTTATCGGCAGGGAATAAACATATCTGAAACTGAAGAGGTAGCCACCTAGCTTATGTTCCGAAAATGCATGTTTGATAATGACGTAAACATATCTGAAACTGAAGAGGTAGCCACCTAGCTTATGTTCCGAAAATGCATGTTTGATAATGACGTAATGCGTCCACACTGCATGGAACTGCTACGTATTTGTGTGAAATGCAAATGCTCATGATGCATGTTTATGCAAAGAGTTACTTCAGCAAAATAAATGCTGAAGACACACTGGATCCACTGGGGATGACCGGAATACTACCGATACGCTTCCAACAACATAAATGTTGGAAAGACGAACTAACTCCGCTGGGGATAACCATCCTGCTAGGAAAATAGCTCACGAACTCAAACTCCAAAATCTGCTGAGGACGATCCTCCTGACGAGGACGAGTGACTTGCTGGGGAAAGAGAGGACTCCTGCCCGGGAAAACTCCTTTCAGCAGCTTCAACCACTTGATCACACTCTGTGGGGAACCTCTCCTGCTATCACTAAGCTGGGGAAATTATCCGGCTATCACTGAGCTGGGGACTGAACTACACATTCTGATTTGCACTGCGCAAGAACTCTCTGGGGAGTTAATCGCATCCATCTCGACCTTCACTGGGGAGGACTCTGCTCTGCTTGACAAGCCACTTCTGAAACGAAGATACATTACTTTTCCTTCGACGCAACCTCAACTCTCCTGGGGAGATAACATTCAGTTTTGCCTGGGGCGACTTCACTGGGGAAGACACAACATTCAACCTCTGGAAAAGGTACCAGCTTTCCATGGACTCTGGCGGGGGACTTTGCAAGCTTTCGAATACCTGCAAAAGTCAACAAGCAAACACAAGGCAATCTATGCGAAAAGCAACATCTTGGTAATCACCCACGACAACCATTCAGGTAAATTTTAGTTTTAACAGTCATCGGCCGAGGCCCGCCTGGTTACACACATGTAAGTTTATCAAAAACATCGGCGCTTTTTACAAACAAAACTGTAAAAAATTAAAACCAAAGTCACACATTACAATGAATAAACACTTTATTGATATCGGCCTGAGAATAGGCAAGATTTGTACATCAGATGCAACTCTTGAAAAGAGGTAGTCACACATAAACAAATGCAGAAGTATACAGAATAACATTTGTACACATGTCGGCAACGTGTTACAGACGAACACCATGAACCGATCCTCCTATGACTCGTCGGACTCTGACGCTTTCCCGATCTCTGTCTTCGGAAGAAATTGCTTTGGATAATAGACCCCCAGATGCTCCCAAACCGCTAAACAATCAAACTTGGACCGCAGTCATTTGCTTCTTAACTCCCTAACTTTTGCGTGAATCGCCCTTTGCGGGTTTTCGATTCACCGGGATACCCTTTTTTGCCGAAGCCGCCCAGTGTAGGTTTTCGACTTCGCGGGTGTACATTTTTTTTCAATTATATCCCTAACTTTTGCCCGAACCTTTTTATTCTGTTTTTTGGTTCGCCAGGATGCCCCATTTTTGCTTGGACTCTCTTTTTACTGTCCAGCGGGTCAATTTTAAGCAAAGTATTTTTTAACTGCGTCCGAGTTCACAGGGGACGAAAAGTCTTCACCATCCATGGTGGATAACAATAAGGCTCCTCCGGAGAAGACCTTTCTCACGACGTACGAACCTTCGTAATTGGGAGTCCATTTACCCCTGTGATCCGATTGCGGTGGGAGAATCTTCTTCAGCACAAGATCACCCGTCTGAAAGCTTCGAGGTCGAATCTTCTTGTCGAACACCTTCTTCATCCGGCTCTGATACAGCCTACCATGTGCAATGGATGCTAACCTTTTCTCATCTATCAAGCTCAGCTGATTCAATCTGCTTTTCACCCATTCTGCCTCGTCCAGCTTAACAT
The DNA here is from genome assembly GCA_963859935.3 of Lathyrus sativus. Taxonomy (NCBI): domain Eukaryota; kingdom Viridiplantae; phylum Streptophyta; class Magnoliopsida; order Fabales; family Fabaceae; genus Lathyrus; species Lathyrus sativus. The sequence goes on along the minus strand of OZ012735.1, from coordinate 738,749,830 downwards.
CAAGCAAAACCCTCAAAGATGGTATCTCAACCTCCAATGGCAGGACAACCTCCATGCCATATACTAGTGAGAACGGTGTTGCCCCGATTGATGTACGCACTGTAGTATGATAACCGTGCAAAGCGAATGGCAACATCGCATGCCAATCCTTATACGTTACCACCATCTTCTGAACAATTTTCTTTATGTTCTTGTTGGCCGCTTCCACAGTGCCATTCATCTTGGGTCTGTAGGGAGATGAATTATGATGCTCGATCTTGAAATCCCGACACAGATCTTTCATCATCTTGTTATTCAAATTCGAACCATTATCAGTAATGATCCGTTCAGGAATACCGTATCTGCAGATTATATCCTTCTTGATAAATCTGGACACCACCTGCTTTGTCACATTGGCGTAAGAAGCTGCTTCCACCCACTTGGTGAAGTAATCGATCGCAACCAGAATGAAGCGATGCCCATTAGAAGCATTAGGCTCAATCTTACCGATCATATCAATTCCCCACATGGAGAAAGGCCATGGGGATGCCATAACATTCAGTGGACTGGGTGGCACATGGATCTTATCAGCATAGACCTGGCACTTGTGACACCGCTTGGCAAACTTGAAACAGTCAGTTTCCATCGTCAACCAGTAATACCCTGCTCGCAACAACTTTCGGGTCATAGCATGCCCACCAGCATGTGTACCAAAAGTGCCTTCATGGACCTCTTCCATGAGCAAACTGGCCTCCTTCTCATCCACACACCGGAGGATTACCGAATCATGGTTCCTTCTATACAAAACGGTGTCGGGATTCAGATAGAAGTTGCCTGCTAATCTCCTAAGAGTCTTCTGATCGCGACTGGATGCCCCAGCCGGATATTCCTTATTCTTCAGGAAATTTTGTATGTCGAAATACCATGGTTTACCGTCAGATACTTCATCGATTGCAAACACAAAGGTCGGCCTATCAAGGCGAGAGATGACAATGCTGGGAGCCTCATTCCAGCGGTTGACTTTATACATCGAGGATAACGTTGCAAGGGCGTCAGCCATTTGATTCTCCGCCCGAGGCACATGATGGAACTCCACTCTATCAAAGAAAGGTAGCAACCTTCTCGCATAATTCATGTACGGCACCAGATTAGGTTGGCGCGTCTCCCACTCTCCCTTAATCTGATTTACAACCAATGCTGAATCCCCATATACATCTAGATTCTTTATCCTCATATCGATAGCCTCCTCTAACCCCATAATGCAAGCTTCATACTCGGCTTCGTTATTCGTCACTGAAAAAGTCAATCTGGCTGTGAACGGGATGTGCGACCCGTGAGGAGTTGTAATGATTGCCCCAATCCCGCTACCATATGAATTGACAGCCCCATCAAAAATCATTTGCCACTGGGAACTCCGCTCAGGTCCTTCACCAGGCAACGGCTCATCACAATCTTTAGCTTTCAAGTACATTACGTCCTCATCAGGAAACTCAAACTTCATAGGCTGATAATCTTCAATTGGCTGTTCGGCGAGATATTCGGACAGAACACTTCCCTTAATGGCCTTCTGGGAAACATACTGGATATCGTATTCTGTCAATACCATCTGCCATCTAGCAATCCTTCCAGAGAGCGCTTGTTTCTCAAACACATATTTGATCGGATCCATATTTGATATCAGCATGGTTGTATGATTTAGCATATATTGTCTTAGACGTTTGGCAGCCCATGCCAATGCACAACACGTCTTTTCGAGCATGGAGTATCGAGATTCACAATCTGTGAACTTTTTACTCAAGTAGTAAATTGCATGCTCTTTCCGCCCTGTCCCGTCATGTTGACCGAGAACACAACCCATATTGTTCTCCAGAACCGTCAGATACATAATAAGTGGTCGTCCCGCTACTGGGGGTATCAACACCGGAGGTTCCTGCAAGTATTCTTTTATCTTTTCGAATGCCCTTTGGAATTGTCGTTCCAGACCACCACTTGATCTTTCTTTAACAGCTTGAATAATGGTTCACACGTGGTCGTTAGGTGAGAGATGAACCTAGCAATGTAATTCAACCTCCCTAAGAATCCACGGACTTCTTTTTCTGTTCTCGGTGCTGGCATCTCTTGTATCGCTTTTATTTTTGCAGGATCGACCTCGATTCCTTTCTTGCTCACAACGAACCCCAGTAGCTTCCCGGATCTCACTCCGAAGGTACATTTATTTGGATTCAGCCTCAGCCTGAATTTCCTCAGCCTCTTGAACAACTTCAACAGATTAACCAGATGTTCTTTCTCTGTTTGAGACTTAGCAATCATGTCATCGACATACACCTCAATCTCTCTGTGCATCATGTCGTGAAAAAGCGTTGTCATGGCCCGCTGATACGTTGCCCCAGCGTTTTTCAGACCAAAGGGCATCACCTTGTAACAGAAGGTCCCCCACGGGGTGATAAAGGTCGTCTTTTCCATATCCTCCGAGCCATTTTGATCTGGTTGTACCCCGAAAAGCCATCCATGAAGGAAAACACTGAAAAACTGAGTCGTGTTGTCAACTAGCACGTCAATATGCGGCAGCGGGAAATCATCCTTCGGGCTCGCCTTGTTTAGATCCCTATAATCAACACACATCCGAACCTTGCCATCTTTCTTTGGCACAGGCACGATATTAGCGACCCAAGTGGGATAAGTGGTAACAACCAGGAATCCAGCATCCCATTGCTTCTGCACTTCTTCCTTTATCTTTACGGCCATGTCAGGATGAGTCCTTCTGAGTTTCTGCTTCACGGGCGGGCAATCTTCCTTCAACGGCAGACGATGAACAACTATATCAGTGTCCAAACCTGGCATGTCCTCGTAGGACCAAGCAAATATATCACTGTATTCACGCAACATCTCAATAAGCTCCTGCTTAATGTCCTCTTGCAACGCAGCCCCTATACGGATATTCCTGACGCATTCTTCAGACCCCAAGTTGACAATATCAATCTCTTCTTGGTGAGGCAGAATGACTCTCTCCTCTTGCTTCAATAACCGACTGAGCTCCTCTGGTAAGTCACTATCCTCCACAATCTCCTCCTCAGCTTGGAAGATCGGATGCTCGAAGTCTAAACGAGTCATAGGAAGTTTTTGGTCGGTGTCATCTGAAAATTCATGAATCCTGCGAGGGAAACGGTTAAGTGCTTCAAAAATGATGTACTAGCAAAATGCATAACCACGCTGCCATTTTATTGAAAAATAAAAACAGAAAGAAAAGGATCACAACATTTGGATGTAAAAAAACGCCGTCATTTATTGATTATGCAAACATACAGGTAAACAGTTAGGCCCTAAGACAAGGTCAACGATGCCCCGGGCAAGGCATGTGATCATACAATGATTGAAAAAAAGAATGCATTACTGTTTGGTGACTTGGATGACATCCTGGATGGACCAGTTGCATAGGCGTTGCCCTGGCGTGCTGGGTCGAATCCATGAGTCCATGTCGCAATCGCTATCCACTTCCTCCGTATTAGACACGGCATTGATCCTTTCGAAGCTCACTCCTCCGGACGTGAACACGACCGGTCCCTTGTACTTAGGCGCACTCTACGAGGTAGATGGGCGGTACCCCAAGCCATACTTGTCTTGCTTCACTGGGATGTCCAGAACCTGACCCCACTTCTGAGTCTCTCCTGCTTGTACCAACGCCTTGGCTTCTTTATACGAGGAGACTTCCACCTCTGGCCCTTCACTTTTTAACGGAGCTTTTTTTGTAACTTTCACCTCTTCGAACGCTTGACACAGCGTTTCATGAATCTCCCCATCTACCTTCACGTACTTGAAAGAAGATAAATGACTGACTAAGATGTCCTCCTCGCCACACACCGTCACAATACTCCCCTCAACCATATATTTCAGCTTCTGATGGAGCGTAGAAGTCACTGCCCCAGCGGCATGAATCCAAGGTCTCCCAATCAAACAACTATATGCGGGCTGCATGTCCATGATGTAAAACACTGTATCAAACACCTCCGGACCTACCTGAATGGGTAACATTATTGACCCGAATACTGACCTCCTTGTGCCGTCAAAGGCCCTCACTACCAAGTCGCTAGGTGTGCACAACAACCCCCGAGTATCCAATTTCAGCAGAGCCTTCTTTGGTAACACATTCAACGAGGACCCAGTGTCTACCAGCACATGGGATAACACAGTGCCCCGACATTCGATAGAGATGTGCAAGGCATTGTTATGATCACGCCCTCGAGGCGTTAAGTCAAAATCCGTGAATCCCAGACCATGCCCAGCATTGACATGTGCCATGACTCCCTCCAGTTGATTAACTGAAATCTCTTGCGGAATGAAGGATGTCTCAAGTACCTTCAACAGGGCATTTCTATGCACCTCTGAGCACATCAACAGCGATAATATGGAGATCTTTGACGGGGTCTGCTGCAGGTGATCTACAATCTTGTAATCACTTTTGCGGATTAACCTCATGAATTCTTCCACATCTTTGGTTATCGGCTCTTTCTCTTTACTCCCCGAAGATTCTCCCTCCACAACTTTGTTCTTACCTCTGGCAAGCCTCTCTGCTTCAACCTCAGGTGAAGTGAAAATTCTCCCGCTTCGGGTTATACCACCCGCTCCCACTATATTATCAACGGATCCCGCAGGCGAATCATTCAAGTCAATCTTTTCCCCATTACAATACACTTCAGCACCATAACTCCACGGGACTGCCTTTGTGCTTTCAAAAGGGACTGGCTTAGCGTTGGTAATAGTAATGGTCGGCCTCTTTGATGATGCCGAAATTGTCACTGATTTGAACGGAATGGTGATCGTAGCAATCTCGCTGCGCTCTTGCTCGGATTCTGTCTCAACAGAATTCTCCCGCCCCGCAGCCCTGTCAAACTGCAAAGTTCCTTCATCAATCAAGCTTTGAACTCCCCTCTTCAACTTTTCACAGCCCTCAGGTTGAACCAAACAGTCATCACACTCTTTGCTGCATCCGGGATAGACTCCTCCTTTCAACAAGCACTGCTTTACGTAACTCAAAGGGGTTTTCAGCTCGCTCACTTCTGAAACCAAGTTCAACTCGTCATCTACCATGATTGCATTGGCCCCAGCCCCACCATGCTTGGGCATTGGCTGCTGCGTGATATTGGGACCTTCCTTCCCGAAGTTAATAGTCGTACTATCAAGCAAATCCTGTACTTTATGCTTGAAAGCTAGGCAATTCTCAATATTGTGCCCCGGTGCACCCGAATGGAAGTCACAATGCTCATTAACATCATATCCGACTGGCGGATGGCCAGTTGGTGGCGCTAAGGTCCTTTTCTCGACTAACTGCAATTTCAACAAAGTTTGAAGGAGTTCGGCATATGATACCGGCGGTACTTCGAATACTCTTCTCGGTCGTGGGTTCTGAAATCTGCGCTGATTATTATTAGGCTGCTGCTGAACCTGCTGCGGTGGTTGTTGTCTCTGTTGCTGAGGAGGCCCTGGAATAGTTACACTTGCAACTTGCGACTGCTGACGCCAGTTCTGACCTTTATTCTTTCGTCGAGCACTGTATACAGCATTGGTGTCACTCTGTCGTTTGCCACCAAACGTCTTCTTATTACCACCTGCAGAACTGGACTCACCCGCTTGAATTTTATCAATCTTCACCCCGTTTTCAATGCGTTCCCCCATCAAGATCAATTCAGAGAAAGTACTCATCGAGAAATTGAGCAACCGATCATAGTACATTCCAGAGAAAGTTCCTATGAACATATCCATCATTTCGCGCTCCACCATTGGAGGGTGCACCCTAGCAGCCAGATCTCGCCATCTCTGGGCGTATTCTTTAAAGCTCTCACTAGACTTCTGAGACATGCTTTGCAACTGAACTCGGTTAGGGGCGAGATCACTATTATACTGATAGTGTCGAACAAAGGCCTCCGCCAGCTCCTTCCAACTCCTGATCTGAGTCGGCTCCAAGCTCATGTACCACTCCAGCGATGGCCCTGACAGGCTATCCTGGAAAAAGTGCATTAGCATCTTTTCATCCTCAGAATATGCAGACATACGCCTGTAGAATGCACGCACATGCACCCTAGGGCACGTATCCCCTTTGTACTTATCAAATGACGGTGCTTTGAATTTCAGAGGTACCCTCAACCCTGGGACTAACCCCATATTCGACATATCCAACCCAAGAGCATTCTGGTTGGCCAACCCGTTCACCTTCTCTTCTAGCAATCTCATCTGATGGTTGTCACCCCTGGCTCTTTCATAGCCTTCATTCTGACCAGAGAACACATCCTCCTGGCGATCCTCCCAGCGAGGTACTGCTTCGTATCCAACATAATCTGCATCGCGACCCGGACCTGTTTGGACGCACCTGGGGTCATACCTCAGATTACCCATCTCTTGAGTGTTGTATGCACCAGCTCCATATCCAAGATTACCATAACCACCAAATCCAGCCTTGGCGCCAGCCATGCTGCCATATCCCATGTTCACACCATTGAAGCCCTGGTTACCGTTAATACCATTCATTCCGACATTCTCAACACCCCCATTGAAACCCTGGTTGACATTGCCCACAAATACCCCAGCAGTATCTGCATTGAAATTCATATTACCGGTGTTCCCACCTCCACCTACAGGACCAGCTTCTCCAGCATTCAAACCGGTTACGGGAACAGCGTCAGCACTTTGACGATTCTCAACTCGGGGAGAAGCAGCAATGTTTTCACCATGCGGTGTCCCGTTGTTTTCAGCCCGTGCAACTATCGGTTGAACCAGATTCTGCAGCTGCTCTTGTCCTTTGGCGATAGTCTCCATGGTTTGCATGAGCAGGGCCATCCTGTCACGTATCTCTTGCATTTCACTCTGCACGTTGTCCATGATCTTCTTCTGGTTGATTCTTGTAGAGTAACGGTGGACCCGCTTTTCTGCAATCCTGAAAATACCTGAAAAATGGTGCGAGAGATAAGATACAGAGATCACAAACCTGTAATGCAAATGTGAGTATGTATGCAAAATGCAACGTGCGTCTGTGCATTAGGGATTATCATTCCCCGATTCCAGTGTGAGTGTGCCAGTGCAGTGACAGTGCTAGCAATACAGTGATTGGAGCCGAATCATAGAAAACCTCGTATATTGCAGAGAAATCCAAGAATACAATATCACTGAGAGTATAATAAGAAGGCATGACCTCAACCAACAATCCTGGTGATGGTCAGCACAAATGCAAATAAAGCATACAAGCTAATACATGAAACGATCAAGTACTCCCATGAGCCTGGTACTCTTCTATTAACTTCTTGGTCTCTGGATGACCTGGTCGGGTGAGCAGACCCTCGACAAGTTGGTTTCTTCTCTTGAGAACACGTCGCACGTCACCGGAGGTTTCCTCCCATGCCCCTTCTCCGGAGCGATCTTCTAGCTTCCGCTTCTGAGACACTGCTTCGTTCTTGCCTTCGATGGCTTTGTTCAGTGCTTTCTGGAGACTGTACCTGGTCATTACCTCTTCTTCATGCTTCTCAATGCTAGCCTTCAACTGCCTCTCGAGGTCCGAAATTTGCTGCTTCAGCTTATCTTCCCTCTTCTTATTGTTGGTCAGCGTAGCATTCCATGTCTTATTACAAGAAGAGATCTCTCGGTGAGCGGCGTCGAGCGCTTTCTTTTTTGCCTCCAACATGTCGTGGGAGCTTCTGAACTCTTGACCCAGACGTTCGCGCTTTTTCTTCTCCTCAGTCAATTCGGCACCTAGCCTGTTCACTAGTTCGGTCTGCTGTTGGAAAGAACGTACAACCTTATTCCTCTCACTCCGCATCTGAGCTAGCTCTTTCTCTAACTCTTCATTAATCTTCATCAAGGCTTCCTTTTCCTTCACAACTTGCTCATAGACCTCCATAGTGACAGTGGTTGGCTCTTCCACCGGAATATAAATAGGGACCGGAGCAGCTGGAAATGGCATCAATATCTGTCTGGCTCTCTCCTGAATCCATACTTTGTAAGGTGCATATGCCTAACAGTCATTCTTTCCCAACAGCGGTTTCCCCTTTCTGGTAATACGCGTCCAGGCATGCCGAAGCTTGGCTAGCAAATCTCCACTTAAATCACCGGTGAAGTACAGAGATTCCTGTACTTCTTCCTCCTGAGGTGGGTTCTTCAGCGCATATCCAAACTGACGGACGAACAAAGATGGGTTGTAGTTGATGCACCCTTTTCTCCCTATCAACGGAACATTAGGATACCCAGCACAACTGCAAACAAGCTCAGACCCCAACAGATCTCGATCAAACCACTTAATATCTTCAGAAGATAGCCTCATCATACGCTCTGGCCAGTCAGATGTGGTCGCACTATCCACACAAGGTCCCTTCAGGGGAAGATGGCTCTTAAACCACATGGACAGCAGAGGCACGCAACAAGAGACATTCTTGCCTCTCCTGTTCTCATTCCTGTAGTGCATTGAATGGTAAAAGTCCCCGATCAGTGTAGGTATTGGGTTACCCAGCAGCAAACAGATGAAATGCATCCATGTCCACGAAGTTTGGGAAATTGGAAACAGCACGATCCTATAAATGCATAGAGCCAGAATAGCGTTAAAGACCACCCAACACCCATTCTTGGCGGTACTCTTGAGCCTTGCCAACCAGAAACTGGAGAGAGAAACCCGGAACCCCTCGCCAAGAAGTCATCAACAGCTCAGAAGCATTCATATGCAAGGTCTTAGCTAGATCCTCCAACTTGGGCTCGGCGGCGGAGTGAATAAAGGGGACTGCGTTCTGCACAGGCACGCTCAGTAAACTCTACACTACTCCTCCATGGTAGGCCCCCAAGATAAAATCAGCAAACGTGAAAACATCTCAAAGCCGGGTCATAGAATTGCATCAGCGTGTACAGCCCATTCAACTCATCATCAGTGGATTTGCGTGTTGCACCCCAAATTTTGACACCTTAGATCACTCATCATAATTGTAGCATCATACTCACTTGATTAACTAACCTTAACCCATTTCAAGTTTATCTTTGTCAAGATAACAGATGAATCAGGGTTCCGTACCGTCAAAAATCGAGGCTTCAATGGTTTGATCAATCAATGTATTGGATTGATTCAACTATAAACAATATCAATAATACTACATTGGATCAAGTATGAATCCAATTCGAGTTGTCACCCAGGAATTAAGAACAGTGCAGTTCAGGATACCCGATTAGGTTTTTCGATCAGGAAAAGTCAATTGTAGTTTGACTTTTAATTTAAAAGGTGTTCCAATGGTGGGATCATGGTCCATGAAGTTCCTATGGCTTATTAAAGTCTACTCAAGAAGTTTCAAGGCCTCAAAATACCCGGAACATCAACAGTCGACTCGGTAGCCAACCGATCGATCGTTCGGTTGACCGGAAAAGTCAACTCTTCACTCATGAGGAATTTGACCTAAAGATGGGAATAAAAAATGGTCCTAATGACATATTACACCTACCCATGAAGTTTCATGACCATTGGATCAAGGGTTAGGGAGTAATCGCAAAAGTTGGGAAATTAAGGTTTTGAAAAGGGCAAAGCTCATAACTCCTTAACCACACAAGGGTTTTTGACCTAGTTTCAAGGGGAATGAGTTCCTAACACAAGCATAATATTTTTAGTACCTAATTGGGGATTTCTAAAAAGTACAAGATGGGTTCCATAAGTCTTCCTGGTTAGGAGAGAACCGAGGTCCACAAGTTGGCAAAAACTCACATTGGCAAAACCCAGGTCAACATGAGTTGTTTTTTATTCGCAAAACCTCTCCAAATTGATGCTAATCAAAGACTAAGCCTCATTTATGATGTTTTACATTGTTAATAAACATGTTTAACATCAATTCCCACAAAAATGGATCAAAGATCAAAGGAAATCATTATTTAATGCAAGTTGTAAAAGTGAATAGTGAAGAAAGAGAGAAAAAAGGTGGCTACCCTTGTCAAATCATCAACTTTATTTCAACAAGTCACCTTCTATCCTATTAAGCATGATGAAAAAAATCTATGGGGCATGGAGAATATCTTATTAGAGTGTCTTAAAGACAAAGATGAAGATTGCATTGAAAAACTCAAAGATTTTCATGATGGAAGGTTAAAATTGGCAATTTGCTTCACTTTTGCCCATACCTTGATCCAAGGCCTTTGGGCTATAAATAGAACTCACTTACTATATCACAAACACACCATTTCTATGATAGAAACCATCTAGAACTCTCTCCCTTACACAATCACCAAATTCTTGCAAAATCTCACTAAGTCGTCCAAAATCCCTCAAAATCTATTTTTGCGCAAAACACCTTCAAAACCATTTCCGAAACTTTTTCCAACTCAAGAAACACTTCAAACACATCAAATTATTATATATTGAAGCTATCCTAATCACTCCCACACTTATGTAACAAGGTTTGAGTGAGTTGGTCTTTGAAACCTTTGGATTTTAGAGTTTTTCCTTCATTTACAAGGCATTTCGTCCACTAGCTTGCTTGGAGGTTGTTTGGAGCATCTATTCATCAACCTAGGAACATTTGAAGACCTTGTAAGAGCTCTCAATATCTCTGGTTTTCTCTATTGCTTAAGCTTGCTTCAAGAGGTAAACCTAAAACTTATAAATGTGAACTTTCTACTTGTATTTTCACATGCTACCATGAATGTTTTTAGGGTTCTTCACCTTCCTATCTCTCATTTATTCATTTCAAAACTTTAATTTTTATTCTCTTTTGAGTTTTATTTTAAAGTTATGATTTTGGCTTGTTAGCATCCTTGTGTACTTGAGTTTGACTAAAACTCTTGCTTGTAAGCATTTGTGTTTGATATTCTCTTAAACTTGAAAGTTTTCCCTCGTGAAGTTTTTAAACTTCTCACTTACATTTGTTGTGACATTATTTGATTACGCTTGATAATTGTAATTACATATGGCATCTTATAAGCTCTAAGAAACCATTCTTTGTCAAGACACATCTTTATCTTTGTTAAGATCCCCTGTCCATCATTGTTAAGATATATCGCCATCTTTGTTAAGATATGTTTGTGGTTGTGACTTCCTTATGCTTAAGTCTTGTAAGAACTTACCCTTCTTGATATTGTAATATCTTTGATACTTGCGTTGGTTGTGACCATCTATCTTGATTGAAATCATTAATATTGTAATATCTTAAATTCTTGCTTTGGTTGTAACGCATTCATCCTGATTTAGATCCTTGCTTATTATAATATGCTTGATCATTCTTGGTTGTAACCATATCCCTTATATTCATCATGTGTGAATGTTTATGCTTTGTTAAGTTTACTTTCCCAAAGTGATGGAACTCTTTAGTTCTCATCCAAGTTGCGTCATATTTTCCTTCCAAAGGAAAGTCTCTCTATTGACCTTTGGGTCATAAATAGCTCATTAAACTCATAGGTCTGGATAAAACCTTCTCCCCATTTTTGGTCTGGATAGAACCAACAGGATTTAAACATCATAGGTCTGGATAGAACCTTCCCCCTTTTGGTTTGGATAGAACCAATAGGACTACCCTCATAGGTCTGGATAGAACATTCCCCCTCCTTTTGGTCTGGATAGAACCAATAGGATTTAAACTCATAGGTCTGGATAGAACCCTTCACCCTCTTTTGGTCTGTAAAGAACCAATAGATCCTTATTCTGTAGTTCGTGCCCCGAACTACGACCGCTCTCGATTTCTCATTGGACAATGAGAATACGTAGGCACAAGATGCGATATCTTGACGAGCAATCTTCCCCCTTTCTCCCACCTTTTGGTCTGGATAGACCCAATTGGTCTCACAACGTAGAACTTTAGGATAGAGTTTGGTTAACTCTATGTAAGAATCATGGATATGATTACTTACTCCCCTTTCTTAAGAGTTCAACATAGATCTAGAGAGTTTTCTTAAACTCTACCCAAGCATGGATATGTTTGTTTGTTCCTCCTTTGAATCCTTGATCATAATCAAGTGTTCTCTTCATCCCTTGTGAGGTGAACTACGATTGCTCTGATTCTATCCTGGTTAGGATACGTAGGCAGAGGACGCGACGTCTTTGCGAGCAAACTTAGAAACTATCTTTAGTTTTCATCCTACACCCTTTACCCAACCCAAACCTTAGCAAACATTTCGCAAACTTAGCATGCAAAAAAAAACAAAAGGTTCCTGTAGAGTACTACAGATGTTTAGGATGTGAAATACCTACCCTATGCATAACCAACGCCCCGATCCCCGAATCTCTTAGTGTTGTTGTTACATCGCGAAAAAGGTTCTTTCTCTCTTTATACCTCTTCCTTTGGATAAATTAAAGTCCGGTTGTGAATTTAAGAATTAAGATTCAAGTTAATGAATAGCTTGGTATCACGATTCTCACCGCGACAGAAATGGCGACTTCACTGGGGAGACTTAACTTGAGGGTTTAAGCCTATTTTGTCTTGTTTCTATGCTATATTTGTGAATATTTGCTTAACATGTATATTTGTCAATATATTTGTTTGTGGTTGGATATTGGGTGCTTTTGAGTGGTGAGACAGTACTATACATGTACTTGAGTGCACTTATGATAGGATGGTGGTATATATCAAGAAGGCTTATAGGGAGTTGATTCGCCGACCAAGCTAACTTGAGAAACCACCGCTCAGTGTAGGCCCTTTTGAGAGTTAGTGATGTTGAATGAGTATTCATGAAAACATTACTACTCTCAACAAAGGAGCCGTTGACACTGTGGACCTTTAGATTACATTTTCACCCCACTTTGGCCTTGTTAGGACGTAGTGCGATGATCATAAGGGAGTAATTCCGAAATGGTTGATACGCGATACTACTACACTCGGACGAGACTCTCTTGAGAATATTATTAATTACCGAGTAATTTGGGAAATTGGTAATATCCCGAAAGATGGGTTGATGACTCTGGGAACCGTTGTTAGAACTCGTTCGGCAGGTACAAACAACTCATAGTACAAATCCTTGGGGATGGATAGACCTTTGACCCCATGCTAGGGAGCCTTTGTGTCTGCATATACATTGTATTTGTAAATACTTGCCTTTGTGTTGTGGTGTGCATCATCCCACCATATCACCATAAGCATATCATGTCGCAACTAGTTTTGTAAAACTCAGTCGATCTCTGGTATTCTAAAAAAAAAGAAGTTGTAACATTTTCCAACGATTGATGAAATGAGGGCTTTTTAACTTAGTCAATCTTCTGAGTTTTGTAAAACCAGTTTGCTTTCGCATTGCATTTGCATTATGCATTTGCATTTCTCAGCCTCTGCGTCGCTTTTGATCAAAAGGGATACGCTAGCACATATCCAGGACAAATTGGCAACAATTGAGGGACTTTTAAAAGCCCAAAAAAAATGCTGAAGGAGGACATCAGAATTCTCAAAGGTCAGATGAATTGGGTTCTAGAGACATTACAGAACATGATGAAAGAAGAGGGTCCCCTTGACCATGTGACGTCCAGAGAAATTAGGGATGCATTATCTCCGATGATTCCTCCAACTCAAGGACATTCTCGGTATCAACCACCAGATAATCGATCGATCGCGTCAGCACGCTTAACAAAGACCAAGGAAACCAGAGAGTTCGTTGTCCAATGTCGTACGGTCAGATATTGCCAGATTTTGATCTCAAGGCGAATTGATAATACCGAAGGAGTCTGAAACCAGTAATTCCTCCTCATCCTATGGACTTCGATACCAATGCCAAATGGGACTATCATACTGGGGGCACTGGGGCGTTCAACTGAAGACTCTCACCAGCCGGTGTTTGTTCTTCCTCAAGGTTCTCAAAGCCGGAGATTGAACAAGAAGGATCATGTCAGGAAAAATAAGACTTACGGTAGACCAACTCCAGTACCGTTAAGAAAACTTTACCCGCTATTGATTCAGAATTCGCTAGTGACTCCACGATTAGCCAAACCTGTGCCAGGACCATGGCATAATGCGAACCTGACCTTGTGAATTTCACAAAGGAGCTGAAGGACACAACCTAGATGCATGTCTAGCATTAGGGTTCATTGTTAAAGAGCTTTTCATTGACAAACACCTGATTCTCGAAGAAGATCCCCAGAAGTAGAATGTGGATATCGTACCGGGACAATAAGGCACCTAGTCGAAGAATGTGAAGGTTTTCTAAACTGAGACTGCAAGAGTTGCTGAGACCTCAAGAGGATAAATCAAAATGACACACGCTGAATATTCCTAAATCCAAAGGCAAAGGACCCGTGAGACCCCTCACAATTCTATATCACAAGGAGCAAGTGGGTGGTTGGAGGTGTTTCCCCGCATGGGCCTGAAATTTGAATTTTTGTTTTTGTTAAACAATTTTAATTCCCTAAGGCTGGCAGTTGTAGACTGTTTCAGCATTTTGTTGCGTTTTCTTTACATTTGTGTGTTGCTTGTAAACTGTTGTTTATTTGAATTTGGCAATATTTAGTGAAATGTTTGTGCATCTTTTGATTAAGTCCATTTGGTTTCACTCTTTCTTTTTTCATTGTTATGAAATACCAAAAATGCAAGAAAACTTCTTTTGTTTACTAAACTGTTGTTTAAAACAAAGATTGAGGAGGATGATGAAAACAATATCCATAATTGTTGTTGATATGCTTTCAATTTAACTTTGCCGATGATGTAAGGCATTTTTTTTCGATCCCTAAACACTGGAGAAATAAGGAAGATAATCCCTCGTTAACCCTTTCGAGCCTAGAAGTAGGAGTTTCTTTCTTTACAAAAACAAAACCTTACATCTCAAACCTGGGGCGGGGTAGTTCTCAATTAACTCGGAGATATGTGCATATAAGACACTTTTTCATATAAGAGTGGTGCATTCAGGTTTTTTCTTCGCACACAACAAGAGAAAGTGCCGAAGATGCTTTTCAGCTTAAAGGACGATGATGGTTCACCGTAATCATTAAACAAGGTAGTCACCTCCTTTCACAAAAAAAAAGAGAAGAAGAAAAAATGAAAAAAGAAAAGCCCGCTAAGTCAAAACCTATGAAAGGAACTTAGGCAAAATGGGGCATCCCGCTGACTGTGTGTTCAAAAGAGACAAAAGTCAGGGATAAAAAGAAAGGAGTTTTGTAAGATTCTTCACTTTTAAAATCCTCAAATAGCAAAAAGCTATCAAATGCTGTAAGGGAGTTGTGACTACCCTAGGTTTGTAAACCATCACCAACTATCATCAGTTCAAGTCTTTAAGCCTGTAAGAACCTGAATGTATAGTTTGAGTTAACTAAGCGTAGGATTGGAGTTCATCATGGAGAGTGGGTGGACCAAATAACCTTGAGCCTTTATCCTTTGTTTCATGAACCGTGAACCAAGCCATGTTACAACCCCTTAAACGACCTAATTGAGGTAAGGTTGTTTTGAAAGCATATCACAGCAAGGTTGGATAACCTGACTCCTAATGATCTTTGTTAATTGTGTGTGTTCATCACTTTATCCATCATTTGTAAAATGATTGGATCACTTTCACTTTGATCACTTGATCACTCCGCCGTGTGTGTTTCATCAAATATGTTTTCAAAAGATTGCATGAATTTTACATTGAAAATTGCCAATTTTTAATGAACAACATTGCGTGCAAAACGATCCAATGTCAAAGGAATCCCAACAAACGCTGTTAGCTAGGGAATTTGACTTGATAAAGGAAGTGCTCAGCCTTGGGAGCGACCAATTTGAAGGATTTGTTAATCATTTGTCATAACATTCAGTTAATCAAAGACCGAGCCAGGTCAAGATCAGTTGAATCTCTTGAAAGAGCGGTTTAGTATGGGGCAACTCTATTACAGTTACCAGCTAGCAAGGGGAAAGTTTGTTCCCCAGTCGTTACTTCCACAGTCTGAAGACTTTGTCGTGTAAGCATCGTTAAACTGGGGCAATCACGTCGAGATTTGTAAATCTCTCTTTAAGTGTTTTGAAAGACATTGAAGCATCGTTATGGCCACTTCTTTTGTAAAGGCGTCCTTATGACTTCTTCTCAACAGACTGTGCAATCCTGGGGCAGAAAAAGGTTGAAGACTGTTTGATCACAAGAGCTGTCGTTCACTTGAAGAGGGTTGTTATCATAATAGGGCATAAATGCTTTTGGTCTCATGATACCCTTTGTCAACTCTCCCAGTTAAGTTGTTACTTCAGTTGATCTGGGAATCGCTCGACGTGATTTTCCTTCAGCAAAGAATTCAAACTCATGATGGCAATCCAAGTGAAGTCATGACATTCTGGCCTAAGAAGATTACTCTCTTCCAAAGAAGGTGGTAACCTTGAAGTGGAATTGTTCTTCATGATCATCCCTTTGATGTCCAATCTTGGTAAAGTTTAGGCTTGGGGTCTCCGTGTCGAGATGTTTATTTCATCTCCAGTTTTGTTTTGTCTGTTTCGTCAGCATAAACATAAGCATGGCATATGCATATGCATAGCATCTGTGCATTTTTTGCTATCTCTGGTTGTTACCTGCTTTATTTCACTTTGGTGTTCTCCTCAGTGATTGGGTGTTTCGTCTCTCTTCAATAGAGTTGTCAGCCCTTCGGCATAAAACGTCCATTTATTTCTCAACTCCCCACAAAGTTTAATCCTCGTGGATGATGGTTGTTTCAGTTATCTTTCTCCATGATTGGATAAGGTGAGTCACCATTTGAGTTCATTTCTCAATGATTGGAGTCTTGGTGACATATTCTTTCTAGTTCCATTCTAGATTGAACTTAGGTCCCTGTCGGTCGCTAAAACCTACCTGGATGTGCATTTATTTTGCACTATCTATCAAGAAGAAAATTTTACACAACAATAAGTGGCAGTCTCTATAGAGAAGCTTATTCATCTTCAATGGTAAGTGGCAGTCTCTGTAGAGAAGCTTATTCATCTTCAACAATAAGTGGGCAGTCTCTGTAGAGAAGCTTATTCGTCTTCAATGGTAAGTGGCAGTCTCCGTTAGAGAAGCTTATTCATCTTCAACAATAAGTGGCAATCTCTGTAGAGAAGCTTATTCATATTCAACGATAAATGGCAGTCTCTTCGGAGAAGTTTAATCGTCTTTAGTGGTAAGTCGGCAATATCTTGGGAGGAAGCTTAACCTTCATCAACGATAAATGGCAGTCTCTTCGGAGAAGTTTAATCGTCTTCAGTGGTGAGTGACAATCTCTCTGGGGAGAAGCTTAACCTTCATCAAAGATAAATGGCAATCTCTTCAGAGAAGTTTAATCGTCTTCAGCGGTAAGTGGCAATCTCTTGGGAGAAGCTTAACCTTCATCAACGATAAATGGCAGTCTCTTCGGAGAAGTTTAATCGTCTTCAGCAGTTGAGTGGCAATCTCTTGGGAGAAGCTTAACCTTCATCAATGATAAATAGCAGTCTCTTCGGAGAGAAGTTTAACTCGTCTTCAGCGATAAATGGCAAGTCTCTTCGGAGAAGTTTAATCGTCTTCAGCGATAAAATGGCAGTCTCTTCGGAGGAAGTTTTAAATCGTCCTTTAACAAATAAGTGGCAATCTCTTTAGAGAAGCTTATCATTCTTCAACGATGAAATGGAAGTCTCATTTGAGAAGTTTATCTCAAGGATGTCGACGCACGGTGTGACCAGCATTGTTTAAAAATCCAGTGGATACTGGTATAAGTAATTTGGTGGTGACCAATTCATATTTCAAGTAAGGCCCGTTGGTAACTGGCATTATAAAATCCTATGGACGACGAATACTGACAATTTGGTTGTGTATCATTCCAAACTAAGTTACGATGGTTTCCATCCCAAGCTCAGGTTTCGTACCTTTGGAGATGTATTCTTTGATTCCAAGCACAGGTTTCGTACCTTTGGAGATGTTTGTTTCTATCCGAGCACAGGTTGTGTACCTTTGGAGATAGATGTTTGTTGCCATCCTAAGCTCATGTTTCATACCTTTGGATATGTTTGTTTCTATCCCGAGCACAGGTTGTGTAGCCTTTAGAGATAGATGTTTGTTTCCATCCCAAGCTCAGGTTTCGTACCTTTGGAGTTGTATTGTTTGATTCCAAGCACAGGTTTTCGTACCTTTGGGAGATGTATTGTTTGATTCCAAGCACAGGTTTCGTACCTTTGGAGATGTTTGTTTCTATCCGAGCACAGGTTGTGTACCTTTGGAGATAGATGTTTGTTTCCATCCCAAGCTTAGGTTTCGTACCTTTGGAGATGTATTGCTTGATTCCAAGCACAGGTTTCGTACCTTTGGAGATGTTTGTTTCTATCTCGAGAGCAGGTTGTGCACCTTTGGAGATAGATGTTTCCTTCCATCCCAAGCTCGGGGTTTCATACCTTTGGAGATGTATTGTTTGATTCCAAGCACAGGTTTTGTACCTTTGGAAGATGTTTGTTGCCATCCTCGAGCATAGGTTGTGTACCTTTGGAGATGTATACCTTGAATCCCGAGTTCAGAAGTTCCCAGAGACTAAAGTGGTTGCATTTGTGTGAAGTGTTCTTTATCCTAATGTTTTGAGGGTATTAGTTTTTGATCCTAAAGTTTTGAGGGTCTTTGTCCAATCCTAGTGTGTTGAGGGTTTGTGTCTCTTCTGTTATCCTAATATTTTGAGGGTATTAGTTTTTGATCCTAAAGTTTTGAGGGTCTTCGTCCAATCCTAGTGTGTTGAGGGTTGTGTCTCTGCTATATCCTAATGTATTGAGGGTATTAGCTTTTGTTCCTAAAGTATTGAGGGATATACTTATGCTTCCTATTTGCAGACCTGGTCGTCACCAAACTCTTTGAAAATCCAGTATTTATTGGTATTACCCAAATCCAATGGTTATTGGTCTCCTTGGATTCGGTCGTTACCAAATTCTCCAGTTAAGTCTAGTGGTTACTAGCATCATCTAAAACAATTGTTATTGGTATATCCTGATTTGGTTATCACCAGTCCCCTCTAAGTCCAGATTACTAGCATTGCTTGAAAGCTAATCGTTACTAGTCGGTTGTTACCAATTCCCCTAGCCGAAGTCCTGTGTTTTATCAATTTTGTTTGGAGATTCCCAATTGTAATTGGAACTTCGATTTGGTTGTCACCATATCCCCAGGAAGTCTAGTGGTATTTAGCACTTTTTGGAAACCGAACTTTGGATTGGTCATCACCATCGCTCCTCAGTAAGTCTAGTGGAAACTAGCACTGTTTGAAGCTATTTGTTATTCTGGTCGTCACCAGTCTCCCCAGTTGAAGCTTTTGCTCTTCCAGTCAAGTCTCGAAGAATTAGTGGATACTAACCTCCCCGACACACTCGGTCTTGTTTCTAACCTTTTTTTTGAAGATCCCGTTTGAACTCTTCGTTATAGGAAATTTTCTCATCTGGTTATCCCTAGTGAGATTCGTGTCTTCGTTCCGTCTTTTCCCCGGTGAAGCTTTGCTTCCCCAGAGATTTTATTCCCCAGCAAAGGTTTCCCCAATGGGTTTCTTCCCCAGTGTGGTTTGCATTTTTTTCCGTTTCCCCAGTGAAGAATTGTCATCTTCCCCGGTGGGCTTCCTCATCTGGTTATCCCTAGTGAGGTTCGTATCTCCTTTTCCCCAGTGAAGATGTGTCTTCCCTGGTGGAATTTGTGTCCCCTGTGTGAAAGATTTCCTTGAACAAGCATCGTTAGTCATGTCTGAACTATCATGCTTACTTGGTCTTGAATCTTTCCCCAATTGTGTTGGGTCCCTCGTGAGTGGTTACTCATCGTATTGCCGTTCTTTTACATTTGCTCGTGTTGTCTGCATCTGTCTTGCATTCAAGCATCATAAAACACCATTTAGAACTCATTGCATTTCAGTATTGGTCCTTTTGCATACCATCGGATCTAAGGGACAAAATTTTTGGTTTGCTGTATTTAAATACCTTTCACTACGATTCTATGAGGATTGTCATCTCTCATTGCCATCTAGTGAAGATATTTAAATAGGGGCAACTATTGCACCCCAAATTTTGACCCCCTTAGATCCTCATCATAATTGTAGCATCATACTCACTTGATTAACTAACCTTAACCATTTCAAGTTTATCTTTGTCAAGATGCAAATGAATCAGGGTTCCGTACCGTCAAAAATCGAGGCTTCAATGGTTTGATCAATCAATGTATTGGATTGATTCAACTATAAACAATATCAATAATACTACATTGGATCAAGTATGATCTCCAATTCGAGGTTGTCACCCAGGAATTAAGAACAGTGCAGTTCAGGGATACCCGATTAGGGTTTTCGATCAGGAAAAGTCAATTGTAGTTTTTATTTTTTAATTTAAAAGGGTGTTCCAATGGTGGGATCATGGTCCTATGAAGTTCCTATGGCTTATTAAAGTCTACTCAAGAAGTTTCAAGGCCTCAAAATACCCGGAACATCAACAGTCGACTCGGTAGCCACCGATTCGATCTGTTCGGTTGACCGAAAAGTCAACTCTTCACTCATGAGGAATTTGACCTAAAGATGGGAATAAAAAAATGGTCCTAATGACATATTACACCTACCCATGAAGTTTCATGACCATTGGATCAAGGGTTAGGGAGTAATCGCAAAAGTTGGGAAATTAAGGTTTTGAAAAAGGGCAAAGCCATAACTCCTTAACCACACAAGGGTTTTTGACCTAGTTTCAAGGGGAATGAGTTCCTAACACAAGCATAAATATTTTTAGTACCTAATTGGGGATTTCTAAAAAGTACAAGTGGGTTTCCATAACTCTTCCTGGTTAGAGAGAACCGAGGTCCACAAGTTGGCAAAAACTCACATTGGCAAAACCAGGTCAAACATGAGTTGTTTTTATTCCAAAACCTCTCCAAATTGATGCTAATCAAAGACTAAGCCTCATTTATGATGTTTACTATTGTTAATAAACATGTTTAACATCAATTCCCACGAAAATGGACCAAAGATCAAAAGGAAATCATTATTTAATGCAAGTTGTAAAAGTGAATAGTGAAGAAAGAGAAAAAAGGTGGCTACCCTTGTCAAATCATCAACTTTATTTCACAAGTCACCTTCTATCCTATTAAGCATGATGAAAAAAATCTATGGGGCATGGAGAATATCTTATTAGAGTGTCTTAAAGACAAAGATGAAGATTGCATTGAAAAACTCAAAGATTTTCATGATGGAAGGTTTAAAATTGGCAATTTGCTTCACTTTTGCCCATACCTTGATCCAAGGCCTTTGGCTATAAATAGAACTCACTTACTATATCACAAACACGCTATTTCTATGATAGAAACCATCTAGAAATCTCTCCCTTACACAATCACCAAATTCTTGCAAAAATCTCACTAAGTCTCCAAAATCCCTCAAAATCTATTTTTTGCAAAACACCTTCGCAAAACCATTTCCAAACTTTTTCCAACTCAAGAAACACTTCAAACACATCAAATATTATGTATTGAAGCTATCCTAATCACTCCCATACTCTATGTAACAAGGTTTGAGTGAGTTGGTCTTTGAAACCTTTGGATTTTAGAGTTTTTCCTTCATTTACAAGGCATTTCGTCCACTAGCTTGCTTGGAGGTTGTTTGGAGCATCTATTCATCAACCTAGGAACATTTGAAGACCTTGTAAGAGCTCTCAATATCTCTGGTTTTTCTTATTGCTTAAGCTTGCTTCAAGAGGTAAACCTAAAACTCAAAAATGTGAAGCTTTCTACTTGCATTTCACATGCTACCATGAATGTCTTTTTAGGGTTTTTCACCTTCCTATCTCTCATCTTATTCATTTCAAAACTTTAATTTTATTCTCTTTTGAGTTTTATTTTAAAGTTATGATTTTGGCTTGTTAGCATCCTTGTGTACTTGAGTTTGACTAAAACTCTTGCTTGTAAGCATTTGTGTTTGATATTCTCTTAAACTTGAAAGTTTTCCCCGTGAAGTTTTTAAACTTCTCACTTACATTTGTTGTGACATTAATTTGATTACGCTTGATAATTGTAATTACATATGGCACATCTTATAAGCTCTAAGAAACCATTCTTTGTCAAGATACATCTTTATCTTTGTTAAGATCCCCTGCCATCATTGTTAAGATTATATCGCCATCTTTGTTAAGATATGTTTGTGGTTGTGACTTCCTTATGCTTAAGTCTTGTAAGAACTTACCCTTCTTGATATTGTAATATCTTGATACTTGCGTTGGTTGTGACCATCTATCTTGATTGAAATCATTAATATTGTAATATCTTAAATTCTTGCTTTTGGTTGTAACCATTCATCCTGATTTAGATCCTTGCTTATTATAATATGCTTGATCATTCTTGGTTGTATAACCATATCCCTTATATTCATCATGTGTGAATGTTTATGCTTTGTTAAGTTTACTTTCCCAAAGTGATGGAACTCTTTAGTTCTCATCCAAGTTGCGTCATATTTTCCCTTCCAAAGGAAAGTCTCTCTATTGACCTTTGGGTCATAGATAGCTCATTAAACTCATAGGACTGGATAGAACCTTCTCCCCATTTTGGTCTGGATAGAACCAACAGGATTTAAACATCATAGGTCTGGATAGAACCTTCCCCCTTTTGGTTTGGATAGAACCAATAGGATACCCCTCATAGGTCTGGATAGAACCTTCCCCTCCTTTTGGTCTGGATAGAACCAATAGGATTTTACAACTCATAGGTCTGGATAGAACCTTCACCCTCTTTTGGTCTGTAAAGAACCAATAGATCCTTATTCTGTAGTTCGTGCCCGAACTACGACCGCTCTCTGATTTCTCATTGGACAATGAGAATACGTAGGCACAAGATGCGATATCTTGACGAGCAATCTTCCCCCTTCTCCCACCTTTTGGTCTGGATAGACCCAATTGGTCTCACAACGTAGAACTTTAGGATAGAGTTTGGTTAACTCTATGTAAGAATCATGGATATGATTACTTACTCCCCTTTCTTAAGAGTTCAACATAGATCTAGAGAGTGTTTTCTTAAACTCTACCCAAGCATGGATATGTTTGTTCCCCTTTGAACCTTGATCATAATCAAGTTGTTCTTCATCCCTTGTGAGGTGAACTACGATTGCTCTGATTCTATCCTGGTTAGGATACGTAGGCAAGAGGACGCGACGTCTTTGGCGAGCAAACTTAGAAACTATCTTTAGTTTTCATCCTACACCCTTTACCCAACCCAAACCTTAGCAAACATTTCGCAAACTTAGCATGCAAAAAAACAAACAAAAGGTTCCTGTAGAGTACTACAGATGTTTAGGATGTGAAATACCTACCCTATTGCATAACCAACCCCCGATCCTCGAATCTCTTAGTGTTGTTGTTACATCGCGAAAAAGGTTCTTTCTCTCTTTTATACCTTTTCCTTTGGATAAATTAAAGTCCGGTTGTGAATTTAAGAATTAAGATTCAAGTTAATGAATAGCTTGGTATCACGATTCTCACCGCCAACACTGCGAACCAAACTCAACAGCCGTCTATAACCCTGTCTGAAGCTTCTACGGACATCCTCATCTGCAAGAGAAATCAGACCCAGGAGTGGAGTAATATCAGGAAATAGGTAGCTTGTAGGCGACTGTCATCCTCAAAACCAGCCATAATCAATACCCAGAAGTCCAGACACTAGAACCGGGGGATATGCAAATGCACCTGCAGCACAGACACACGTTAATGGGATGCAATGATAATTGATTATGCAAATAATGCAATGCAAGCAACATGCAACAGGGACCAAGTGCTATAGCTGAGAAGCCTAGAACCATATCCACAAGTTTCAGATAGACCCTCCAATACTCATCGACCTCTGGTCTCAGATAGACCCAACATAGAGCTCCAACACCGGTCTCTGATAGACACTCATAATATAACCCCAACTGGTCTCTGATAGACCTCAAACCAATAACTCAATACTGGTCTCTGATAGACCTCCATAATATCAGACATCCAACTGGTCTCGGATAGACCTCAGAACTATCCATAAATACCCAGGATCTCTGATCAAGAATTAACTGGTATCTGAAGGTCTAGTTACCTGCATAACCCCCAAACCCTCTCACAGGTGGATGTCCTAGCAGCTGACAAAGGTATGGCATCCTATGCGGTCGTGCGGGTGTCACAGACTTTCAGGGTTGATGATACGATTCCCAGAAGGAGTCGATCATCATCAAATCCTGAAGAGGCCTCACTTAGCCAACTTCCAAATGATCGGTCCCCAGACTCGACAATCCAACTAACCAGCAACCCGAGCCACCCAAAGGGCAGGACAGGAGGCCAACCAGAAGAACCTCGTCTGAGTGTAGATTTCGCGGGACACTAGGACATGCAAAGCACGTGCGCGCCCACTAATCTCTACTCTAAGTCTAGGTGCACTCAAGCTCCAGGTCCGGCATATCTCTCAATCATGGAACACCCGTCACACCCCACAATACAGCAATAATAATGGTAATAATAAAGCTGAAATGTAAATACAGAAACGTAAGAATCCATACAAAATCCTCGACGGGAAAACAAACGCTAGTATTGACTCTCTTAAGGGACGTTGGATCCCAAAATGCATAAGGAACTATCGCAGTCCTTAGCAGCCAGGGGACGTTGGATCCCCAGCAGAGTCGTCAGCTGTCCGCTACTGCGAAAATCGGCGCCGACTGACAGAAGAGTCGCCACCGTGTGCGTTATTTATCCCAACGGAGGGAAAGGAAATGCTCGAAGTAAACCTCGCAAAAAACGGGAAAAGGTATGGTCATCGCAACCAAAACCTGGGTTCGTTCGGGAGTCGGTTACGCAAGGGGAAGGTATTAGCACCCCTCACGTCCATCGTACTCGATGGGATCCACGCTTGCTTGGTTTGTACGGATTACATTTCTATCTAAACTACAGGATGAGGTTTGAAAAGAAAAGAAAACATGACTCGGCAAAGCATCGCACTTTATGCCTACGTATTCCCGTCTGGAACGAGAAATCAGAGTCAACGTAGTTCGCCTAACTACGGGAAAGGGTGGGTGAAGGTTGCTCGCTAGGATATCGCATCCTATGCCTACGTACTTCCACACAGCATGGAAGATCAGAGCAAACGTAGTTCGGGCTACGCACGACACAAGTTGTTCAAGTGTCTTTTATGAAAAATCTCACCTTAAACAAGGGTTTTCTTATTTGCAAAAAGGTTGATGTTTGTTCAAATCTTTTGACGGAAGAAATGAATTAATCTCTGTTATAACCTTTATTAGTGTTTTTCTGTTGTTTTGAAGGAAGAAGAGATGACACTCTACAAATCCTAGGGTTGAAAAGGGGATAAAAATCTACCCTAATGTTATCATGCATGGGTTAAGACCTAATGTCTATCATGCTCCTCTCTTGCACAGAGAGAAACAGAGATCCTACGGGAATAGACGGAAACAGAAACAGCAGATATATACAATAAAGCAGTAAAATGCATGGATGCAACAATACAAGCGAGGCAAGGGAGTCCCACTCAACCTCGAACCTAGAAAACAATAGGCAAAAGTGAACAGGATTCACTTTCAACCCAACAAGTTAAACAGCAAACAATACAGTCTGGGAAATTCACACAATACATCAAAATTAAAACAGCTAAAAGCTAAACAGCAAAAGCAATCTTCATCAGCATCAGCAACTATCTTCAGGCTTCAAGTAGACATCAGTCTTTATCCTCAATCTCCCAATGGCTTTTCTTCAAGTCCTGATCTCCAAGCTGAGGAATCAATCACAGGAATGAATTGGGTGTTAAGCAAGTAGTTGACCACCAAGGGTGGCAAACAGACTGCTATCAACACATAGAATATCTCTCTCAAGAGTTCTATCTCTTAGACATTGGCACCAAGCCTTCCAAGGGAAGGGGTGAGTGTCTTAGAGAGACTCTGCATCACAGAGAAGAATGGAGGTAATCAAGACCTTCCATGTTTGAGAATCAAGTTGTCTACTCTAGGGCTCTGCCTAACTCCGAGATCCTATAAACTTCAACAGCTGCCAGCAAGAGATACTCCTCATCAACTCTGGAAGTTGGTCTTCATTATCTGGTCTTCAAATGGGCTTCATCATCACAGGCTTTCAGCTCTCCCCAAGTCCCAAGCAAACCCAATACCCCACATACAGACAAAATAATAACCCTAAAGAGGGCACACCACACAGTCAATCAAATATAGCAGTATACTAATAGCAGTAGGGGAATCCTAATATTTTCTAAGGGATCTATCTTATACCCATAACCCCTATAGTCCCATACCCCAAAAATCAAATCAAAACCCCTAGAAGAATTACTCTATCTCACCTATGCTCACTTATAACCCTAGTTTTGATCACACTAATCACACCTAAACAAATCACCTAAGATTAAATTCTAAAATTATGAATTAAATCCTATATTCAAGTTGAAGTCCTAAACTAATTAACCTAAAAATAATGGATTAAAAATACTAAAGCATCTATTCAAACTAAAATCACCAAATTTAAGTATCAAACTAAACTTAATAAAATGCTATTTACAAGAAAAATGCATGAAAAATATTAAAACAAAATAAAATGCCATTTTTATTATTTAATATTTTTCTAGACAGAATTATGGACCTATAGCAAAAAGAACCAATGAAAAACAAGCTATTTTCATTTTTTTATGATTTTTTAAAAGATCAAAGAAAAATAAAGAAAATAAAATCACAAAATAGAATTAAAATGAGGAGGGGGTGTTATAAGCATACACGCCTAGTTCAAATTCTGATGGGCTTGGGAAGATGGGGGCGCGAATATCATTTTATCAAGGCCCAGCGCGCGTCAGAAATCAATTAGAAAAACAAAAGAAAAAACGTTAAAACCACGGTGTAAATAGCATCCAATTCAAGTTCAAATTGCATTGGGCTTCCAATTGGGGGTGGGGGTAGCAAGATTAAATCCAGGCCCAGAGGTGAGTTTAGTGAAACGCATCGTTTGATGCTGGTCAGCTCCCTCCATTTCTCAACTTTAAACAATAGCCATTGGATGAGATGAAAATGTCAAATATTTGGCACGATCGAACGGCCATTGGATCGTCTTCTCCAATCAAACCTAGGGTTTGCAGAAATCCATGCCCATGCACGAATCTTCAAGTCCCTCGTGCTCTCTCCTCAGGCCATGAAATCAAGACTTGTAAAAACCAAAATTAACCTACTAACTCCAAGGAATCCAGCCATACCAATATCACTCCATGAAACCCCCTAGAATTCCAAACCCGATAGGTGGAAACCCCTGATTCACCAACTGCACACTGCAATGGAAGCTCACCAAACTTGCAAATTCTTGTACTAATGTACTCTCCATATTGCACTGATTATTCTGAACTAATACACCATGATTAACATCCCCTAAACTAAGGTTTCTTGATCATCAAAGTTTCAACACTCTGCCATTAGACCTCATAGAACCTTCTCTAACTCTCAGGAATCAATCACCTAAGGTCTCTAAGCAAGTTTACCCTAACCATTTCATCTAATAATGCATAAATAGAGGGATTCGAATGCTTTTGCAAACCTGAACAATGGTGATGGCAGATGTATCTACACTCCAATCCACTGCTTGAAACTTGTCACAAATGATCTTCAATGGCTGAGAATCTTTCTGTTTGCAAGATCTTGGATGGACAATGCTTGGATTGTGAGATTGGATCCAACTTGCTTCACTTGCAATTTGGAAGCTACACCTTCAAACACTCATCAGTGGCCACTTTGATCTATGTGTATGTGTTCAGTAGGATCCAAGGAATTGATTTGGTGAGAAAAATTCAATGGAAAGGAAGAAGAAAATGGAGTTTGAGATTGATTTGCAAAAATGGAGAAAATGGTATATCACTCTCTATTCACACTATTTTCACCAACCCTTTGCACCAATGGCTTCAGTTCAATATATAGATGAGGATAGACAGATCTAGAAGGTTCTAGATTGATCTAGGAAAGTGTAGAATGTGGTGGAAAGTTCATGAAAATCTCACTTAATGATACTTTGAACCATCTCATATCTCATGCATACACCCTTCCAAACTTGTGTCAAAATATCTTCTCATGAGTTATTGACATGGTATGTGTGAAAAAACCAATCTCCTTGCCTTGAAATTTCACTTATGCCAAGTTTTCCCTACTTGCCTTATTATGCAAGTAACAAAAATACAAAGCAAGTCCAAAATTTAACCCCTAACTCAAAAATGTGGCTGAACCAATGTCTCTAAAATGATGTTTGGAATCAATTTGGTATATTGGATGACCCATTTTGGATTTGTAGATCTCTCAAACCAATTTTTCATTTCAACTTTTTCAACTTATATGCCTTTTTTAGGTCATTTTCCACCAACTTTGGTCAAGTCTCATTCCATGCATTTCCAAACTTTCACGACTTCTTTTCTAGAATTAAAATGGCATTTTGAGCAACTTTGATGTTGTGAAGTTTTTCATTTGAAGCTTCCTTGTATGAGTTTTAGGCATATGCTAAGAATGACCTATAATCCTCAGATGACCAAAATACCCTTTGCTTGCCAAGACCATAAGTAGAGTTCCACAAATCATATGAAGTCATACCATACCTTTATAGAAAGCTAAGACAACAAGGAACAATTCTCATGTTGGCCAAAAGTTCATTTGAAATATCCTTGAAGGTCAAAAGTTGCTTGGAAGACAGACAACTTTCACAGACAAATTTCAGTGCCCTCAGATGACCTGTAACTTGCAAAAGCTATAACTTGAATTATATAAATCATCTTGATGACTTCCACAACTCAAATTAAAGCTATGAAGATACTATACAAGTTTCATGTGGACCAAGAATTCATATGAAGCTTGCATCTTTAGTTACACTGCTTGGAAGTTTGACCTAAATCAGGGGATTTTACACTGAAACCCTAATTTGGTAACTCCTCTTCTCCTTGACTCCTCTTGATTTTTATTTACCACAACACCATATCCATATCCATATAGCAAATAATGAATCCCACAATCTTCAAATGCTCCTTGATGCCCTTCAAAACAAGTTTTTGACCTATGGTTGGCCTAGTGTTGACCCTGGTTGACTGACTTCTACTGAGGCTCTTGCAATCATTCCCATGACTTGGTTCTTCTTCAAAATGATCATCTAGGCTCTTCATGACATCCATACACACCTCATGCTCTTGGCTCATAGCTCACACTTCCTCTGATGATCCCCAACTAGCCTCAAGATAGGAGAGACTCACTGCTCAACCTGGCAACTCTCCAAAGCTCAAATTCTTCCTTGATGACCTGAGTAGTCTTGAATATGAATGAAACCCTTGGATATGCCTCTTGAGATGAGAATAGCACTTGATCCCCTTATTAAGATAGCTTGATTATGCTATGCAATGCAGATGAATACACTATGTACATGATGACAATGCAAATGATTATGCAATTGAAACATAAACCTAGGTTAGAAAAGGTTGAGCAAATTTTGGGGTGCAACAGCTGCCCCTATTCAAGCGGCTTGGACCCGACTGGATGAAAAGCCCGCAACCTTCAGACAATTCGAGGTACGAGACGGTTGAATACGAAAGAACCCGGAAATTTGCCAACCGCAAAAATAAATTGCGCATACAACTACTGCTTGGGGAAAACCCTTCAGGGAAATGACTTCTGTTGTCACGGCAACAACTAGCCATCCATCTGTCAATCTGTAAAATAATCTGATATTGTCTGCAGACCACTCCATTCTGAAGAAATGAGTATACACCACACAACGAGAAATTGCTGATATCACTTATCAACCTCTGTTGATCTCACTTATCAACCTCTGTTGATCTCACTTATCAACCTCTGTTGATCTCACTTATCAACCTCTGTTGATCTCACTTATCAACCTCTGTTGATCTCACTTATCAACCTCTGTTGATCTCACTTATCAACCTCTGTTGATCTCACTTATCAACCTCTGTTGATCTCACTTATCAACCTCTGTTGATCTTACTTATCAACCTCTGTTGATCTCACTTATCAACCAAGCACACGCTAACCAGCGGGAGAATACTGACTTCACTCGTCATGTTGACTTCACTGATCAACCTTTCGTATCCTGAAGACATGAGCGAACGCTTAACCAAGCGAGACAATGTCCGAAGACATGAACAACCGACTCTGCGGGGAAATGAGAAACTTAACCAAGCAACTCTGAGGGGACAACTCTGACGACTGCCGTCAAACACCTGTTGGGGAAATTGGGAACTTAACCAAGCAACCTATTGAAGTAACACCCTGCTGGAGAACATCACTCTGTTGGGAAATTGCGGGTAACCACCCGAAAATCTGCATTACTGCCTTCTAATACTGATACCACGGCATCCTGAGAAAGACTCAGCTGGGGAATACAAGTAACTTAACCAAGCGCCTTGTCGAAGAATGCCCTGCCGGGGACTACGAGGAACTTAATCAAGTATCTCGTTGAAGACCACCCTGCTGGGGATTACGTCTCTACTGAGGTAACTGCGGGTAACCACCCAAAATCTGCATTATGCCATTTCCATAGCACTCTGAGAAAGGACTCAGATGGGGAGAAAGAGAAGTGCTTGACCAAGCAACTCTGCTAGGGGATTATGCCATGACAAACACGATCACTACGTATCTGGCACAACAACCCTCTGGACAAGAGGAAAACACGATCACTGCGCGTCTTGATGCCGCAAACAAACTCACGGAGTGGGACAAACACGATGAACACGATCACTGCGTGCTGCGTCACAATCAAAATCATAAATCCAACCGGATGAGATAAACACGATCACTGCGTTCCAGACGGAATGAATCCACATAGAAGAGGCGAACACGTTCACTGCGTACTTCAACCACCAATACGACGAACACGATCACTGCGTGTGCTGCAATAGGGAGAATACGATCACTGCGCATCTCGACCAACAAACCCCCAGAATGAGGTCAACACGATCACTGCGTGTGCCACAACCGACCCATGTAATAGGACGAATACGATTACTGCGTATGTCGACCAACAAAACCAACTGATGCAATAGCCACGATCACTGCGTGCTCCGCATCACAAGTTCCCATGGTACTGTCAACACGATCCCTGCGTGCCATACGAATACGATCACTGCGTATCTTGAACACAAAATCCACATCTTCCTGAAACCACAATTTCACTTATCGGCAGGGAATAAACATATCTGAAACTGAAGAGGTAGCCACCTAGCTTATGTTCCGAAAATGCATGTTTGATAATGACGTAATGCGTCCACACTGCATGGAACTGCTACGTATTTGTGTGAAATGCAAATGCTCATGATGCATGTTTATGCAAAGAGTTACTTCAGCAAAATAAATGCTGAAGACACACTGGATCCACTGGGGATGACCGGAATACTACCGATACGCTTCCAACAACATAAATGTTGGAAAGACGAACTAACTCCGCTGGGGATAACCATCCTGCTAGGAAAATAGCTCACGAACTCAAACTCCAAAATCTGCTGAGGACGATCCTCCTGACGAGGACGAGTGACTTGCTGGGGAAAGAGAGGACTCCTGCCCGGGAAAACTCCTTTCAGCAGCTTCAACCACTTGATCACACTCTGTGGGGAACCTCTCCTGCTATCACTAAGCTGGGGAAATTATCCGGCTATCACTGAGCTGGGGACTGAACTACACATTCTGATTTGCACTGCGCAAGAACTCTCTGGGGAGTTAATCGCATCCATCTCGACCTTCACTGGGGAGGACTCTGCTCTGCTTGACAAGCCACTTCTGAAACGAAGATACATTACTTTTCCTTCGACGCAACCTCAACTCTCCTGGGGAGATAACATTCAGTTTTGCCTGGGGCGACTTCACTGGGGAAGACACAACATTCAACCTCTGGAAAAGGTACCAGCTTTCCATGGACTCTGGCGGGGGACTTTGCAAGCTTTCGAATACCTGCAAAAGTCAACAAGCAAACACAAGGCAATCTATGCGAAAAGCAACATCTTGGTAATCACCCACGACAACCATTCAGGTAAATTTTAGTTTTAACAGTCATCGGCCGAGGCCCGCCTGGTTACACACATGTAAGTTTATCAAAAACATCGGCGCTTTTTACAAACAAAACTGTAAAAAATTAAAACCAAAGTCACACATTACAATGAATAAACACTTTATTGATATCGGCCTGAGAATAGGCAAGATTTGTACATCAGATGCAACTCTTGAAAAGAGGTAGTCACACATAAACAAATGCAGAAGTATACAGAATAACATTTGTACACATGTCGGCAACGTGTTACAGACGAACACCATGAACCGATCCTCCTATGACTCGTCGGACTCTGACGCTTTCCCGATCTCTGTCTTCGGAAGAAATTGCTTTGGATAATAGACCCCCAGATGCTCCCAAACCGCTAAACAATCAAACTTGGACCGCAGTCATTTGCTTCTTAACTCCCTAACTTTTGCGTGAATCGCCCTTTGCGGGTTTTCGATTCACCGGGATACCCTTTTTTGCCGAAGCCGCCCAGTGTAGGTTTTCGACTTCGCGGGTGTACATTTTTTTTCAATTATATCCCTAACTTTTGCCCGAACCTTTTTATTCTGTTTTTTGGTTCGCCAGGATGCCCCATTTTTGCTTGGACTCTCTTTTTACTGTCCAGCGGGTCAATTTTAAGCAAAGTATTTTTTAACTGCGTCCGAGTTCACAGGGGACGAAAAGTCTTCACCATCCATGGTGGATAACAATAAGGCTCCTCCGGAGAAGACCTTTCTCACGACGTACGAACCTTCGTAATTGGGAGTCCATTTACCCCTGTGATCCGATTGCGGTGGGAGAATCTTCTTCAGCACAAGATCACCCGTCTGAAAGCTTCGAGGTCGAATCTTCTTGTCGAACACCTTCTTCATCCGGCTCTGATACAGCCTACCATGTGCAATGGATGCTAACCTTTTCTCATCTATCAAGCTCAGCTGATTCAATCTGCTTTTCACCCATTCTGCCTCGTCCAGCTTAACATCAAGCAAAACCCTCAAAGATGGTATCTCAACCTCCAATGGCAGGACAACCTCCATGCCATATACTAGTGAGAACGGTGTTGCCCCGATTGATGTACGCACTGTAGTATGATAACCGTGCAAAGCGAATGGCAACATCGCATGCCAATCCTTATACGTTACCACCATCTTCTGAACAATTTTCTTTATGTTCTTGTTGGCCGCTTCCACAGTGCCATTCATCTTGGGTCTGTAGGGAGATGAATTATGATGCTCGATCTTGAAATCCCGACACAGATCTTTCATCATCTTGTTATTCAAATTCGAACCATTATCAGTAATGATCCGTTCAGGAATACCGTATCTGCAGATTATATCCTTCTTGATAAATCTGGACACCACCTGCTTCGTCACATTGGCGTAAGAAGCTGCTTCCACCCACTTGGTGAAGTAATCGATCGCAACCAGAATGAAGCGATGCCCATTAGAAGCATTAGGCTCAATCTTACCGATCATATCAATTCCCCACATGGAGAAAGGCCATGGGGATGCCATAACATTCAGTGGACTGGGTGGCACATGGATCTTATCAGCATAGACCTGGCACTTGTGACACCGCTTGGCAAACTTGAAACAGTCAGTTTCCATCGTCAACCAGTAATACCCTGCTCGCAACAACTTTCGGGTCATAGCATGCCCACCAGCATGTGTACCAAAAGTGCCTTCATGGACCTCTTCCATGAGCAAACTGGCCTCCTTCTCATCCACACACCGGAGGATTACCGAATCATGGTTCCTTCTATACAAAACGGTGTCGGGATTCAGATAGAAGTTGCCTGCTAATCTCCTAAGAGTCTTCTGATCGCGACTGGATGCCCCAGCCGGATATTCCTTATTCTTCAGGAAATTTTGTATGTCGAAATACCATGGTTTACCGTCAGATACTTCATCGATTGCAAACACAAAGGTCGGCCTATCAAGGCGAGAGATGACAATGCTGGGAGCCTCATTCCAGCGGTTGACTTTATACATCGAGGATAACGTTGCAAGGGCGTCAGCCATTTGATTCTCCGCCCGAGGCACATGATGGAACTCCACTCTATCAAAGAAAGGTAGCAACCTTCTCGCATAATTCATGTACGGCACCAGATTAGGTTGGCGCGTCTCCCACTCTCCCTTAATCTGATTTACAACCAATGCTGAATCCCCATATACATCTAGATTCTTTATCCTCATATCGATAGCCTCCTCTAACCCCATAATGCAAGCTTCATACTCGGCTTCGTTATTCGTCACTGAAAAAGTCAATCTGGCTGTGAACGGGATGTGCGACCCGTGAGGAGTTGTAATGATTGCCCCAATCCCGCTACCATATGAATTGACAGCCCCATCAAAAATCATTTGCCACTGGGAACTCCGCTCAGGTCCTTCACCAGGCAACGGCTCATCACAATCTTTAGCTTTCAAGTACATTACGTCCTCATCAGGAAACTCAAACTTCATAGGCTGATAATCCTCAATTGGCTGTTCGGCGAGATATTCGGACAGAACACTTCCCTTAATGGCCTTCTGGGAAACATACTGGATATCGTATTCTGTCAATACCATCTGCCATCTAGCAATCCTTCCAGAGAGCGCTTGTTTCTCAAACACATATTTGATCGGATCCATATTTGATATCAGCATGGTTGTATGATTTAGCATATATTGTCTTAGACGTTTGGCAGCCCATGCCAATGCACAACACGTCTTTTCGAGCATGGAGTATCGAGATTCACAATCTGTGAACTTTTTACTCAAGTAGTAAATTGCATGCTCTTTCCGCCCTGTCCCGTCATGTTGACCGAGAACACAACCCATATTGTTCTCCAGAACCGTCAGATACATAATAAGTGGTCGTCCCGCTACTGGGGGTATCAACACCGGAGGTTCCTGCAAGTATTCTTTTATCTTTTCGAATGCCCTTTGGAAATTGTCGTTCCAGACCACCACTTGATCTTTCTTTAACAGCTTGAATAATGGTTCACACGTGGTCGTTAGGTGAGAGATGAACCTAGCAATGTAATTCAACCTCCCTAAGAATCCACGGACTTCTTTTTCTGTTCTCGGTGCTGGCATCTCTTGTATCGCTTTTATTTTTGCAGGATCGACCTCGATTCCTTTCTTGCTCACAACGAACCCCAGTAGCTTCCCGGATCTCACTCCGAAGGTACATTTATTTGGATTCAGCCTCAGCCTGAATTTCCTCAGCCTCTTGAACAACTTCAACAGATTAACCAGATGTTCTTTCTCTGTTTGAGACTTAGCAATCATGTCATCGACATACACCTCAATCTCTCTGTGCATCATGTCGTGAAAAAGCGTTGTCATGGCCCGCTGATACGTTGCCCCAGCGTTTTTCAGACCAAAGGGCATCACCTTGTAACAGAAGGTCCCCCACGGGGTGATAAAGGTCGTCTTTTCCATATCCTCCGGAGCCATTTTGATCTGGTTGTACCCCGAAAAGCCATCCATGAAGGAAAACACTGAAAACTGAGTCGTGTTGTCAACTAGCACGTCAATATGCGGCAGCGGGAAATCATCCTTCGGGCTCGCCTTGTTTAGATCCCTATAATCAACACACATCCGAACCTTGCCATCTTTCTTTGGCACAGGCACGATATTAGCGACCCAAGTGGGATAAGTGGTAACAACCAGGAATCCAGCATCCCATTGCTTCTGCACTTCTTCCTTTATCTTTACGGCCATGTCAGGATGAGTCCTTCTGAGTTTCTGCTTCACGGGCGGGCAATCTTCCTTCAACGGCAGACGATGAACAACTATATCAGTGTCCAAACCTGGCATGTCCTCGTAGGACCAAGCAAATATATCACTGTATTCACGCAACATCTCAATAAGCTCCTGCTTAATGTCCTCTTGCAACGCAGCCCCTATACGGATATTCCTGACGCATTCTTCAGACCCCAAGTTGACAATATCAATCTCTTCTTGGTGAGGCAGAATGACTCTCTCCTCTTGCTTCAATAACCGACTGAGCTCCTCTGGTAAGTCACTATCCTCCACAATCTCCTCCTCAGCTTGGAAGATCGGATGCTCGAAGTCTAAACGAGTCATAGGAAGTTTTTGGTCGGTGTCATCTGAAAATTCATGAATCCTGCGAGGGAAACGGTTAAGTGCTTCAAAAATGATGTACTAGCAAAATGCATAACCACGCTGCCATTTTATTGAAAAATAAAAACAGAAAGAAAAGGATCACAACATTTGGATGTAAAAAAACGCCGTCATTTATTGATTATGCAAACATACAGGTAAACAGTTAGGCCCTAAGACAAGGTCAACGATGCCCCGGGCAAGGCATGTGATCATACAATGATTGAAAAAAACAATGCATTACTGTTTGGTGACTTGGATGACATCCTGGATGGACCAGTTGCATAGGCGTTGCCCTGGCGTGCTGGGTCGAATCCATGAGTCCATGTCGCAATCGCTATCCACTTCCTCCGTATTAGACACGGCATTGATCCTTTCGAAGCTCACTCCTCCGGACGTGAACACGACCGGTCCCTTGTACTTAGGCGCACTCTACGAGGTAGATGGGCGGTACCCCAAGCCATACTTGTCTTGCTTCACTGGGATGTCCAGAACCTGACCCCACTTCTGAGTCTCTCCTGCTTGTACCAACGCCTTGGCTTCTTTATACGAGGAGACTTCCACCTCTGGCCCTTCACTTTTTAACGGAGCTTTTTTTGTAACTTTCACCTCTTCGAACGCTTGACACAGTGTTTCATGAATCTCCCCATCTACCTTCACGTACTTGAAAGAAGATAAATGACTGACTAAGATGTCCTCCTCGCCACACACCGTCACAATACTCCCCTCAACCATATATTTCAGCTTCTGATGGAGCGTAGAAGTCACTGCCCCAGCGGCATGAATCCAAGGTCTCCCAATCAAACAACTATATGCGGGCTGCATGTCCATGATGTAAAACACTGTATCAAACACCTCCGGACCTACCTGAATGGGTAACATTATTGACCCGAATACTGACCTCCTTGTGCCGTCAAAGGCCCTCACTACCAAGTCGCTAGGTGTGCACAACAACCCCCGAGTATCCAATTTCAGCAGAGCCTTCTTTGGTAACACATTCAACGAGGACCCAGTGTCTACCAGCACATGGGATAACACAGTGCCCCGACATTCGATAGAGATGTGCAAGGCATTGTTATGATCACGCCCTCGAGGCGTTAAGTCAAAATCCGTGAATCCCAGACCATGCCCAGCATTGACATGTGCCATGACTCCCTCCAGTTGATTAACTGAAATCTCTTGCGGAATGAAGGATGTCTCAAGTACCTTCAACAGGGCATTTCTATGCACCTCTGAGCACATCAACAGCGATAATATGGAGATCTTTGACGGGGTCTGCTGCAGGTGATCTACAATCTTGTAATCACTTTTGCGGATTAACCTCATGAATTCTTCCATATCTTTGGTTATCGGCTCTTTCTCTTTACTCCCCGAAGATTCTCCCTCCACAACTTTGTTCTTACCTCTGGCAAGCCTCTCTGCTTCAACCTCAGGTGAAGTGAAAATTCTCCCGCTTCGGGTTATACCACCCGCTCCCACTATATTATCAACGGATCCCGCAGGCGAATCATTCAAGTCAATCTTTTCCCCATTACAATACACTTCAGCACCATAACTCCACGGGACTGCCTTTGTGCTTTCAAAAGGGACTGGCTTAGCGTTGGTAATAGTAATGGTCGGCCTCTTTGATGATGCCGAAATTGTCACTGATTTGAACGGAATGGTGATCGTAGCAATCTCGCTGCGCTCTTGCTCGGATTCTGTCTCAACAGAATTCTCCCGCCCCGCAGCCCTGTCAAACTGCAAAGTTCCTTCATCAATCAAGCTTTGAACTCCCCTCTTCAACTTTTCACAGCCCTCAGGTTGAACTAAACAGTCATCACACTCTTTGCTGCATCCGGGATAGACTCCTCCTTTCAACAAGCACTGCTTTACGTAACTCAAAGGGGTTTTCAGCTCGCTCACTTCTGAAACCAAGTTCAACTCGTCATCTACCATGATTGCATTGGCCCCAGCCCCACCATGCTTGGGCATTGGCTGCTGCGTGATATTGGGACCTTCCTTCCCGAAGTTAATAGTCGTACTATCAAGCAAATCCTGTACTTTATGCTTGAAAGCTAGGCAATTCTCAATATTGTGCCCCGGTGCACCCGAATGGAAGTCACAATGCTCATTAACATCATATCCGACTGGCGGATGGCCAGTTGGTGGCGCTAAGGTCCTTTTCTCGACTAACTGCAATTTCAACAAAGTTTGAAGGAGTTCGGCATATGATACCGGCGGTACTTCGAATACTCTTCTCGGTCGTGGGTTCTGAAATCTGCGCTGATTATTATTAGGCTGCTGCTGAACCTGCTGCGGTGGTTGTTGTCTCTGTTGCTGAGGAGGCCCTGGAATAGTTACACTTGCAACTTGCGACTGCTGACGCCAGTTCTGACCTTTATTCTTTCGTCGAGCACTGTATACAGCATTGGTGTCACTCTGTCGTTTGCCACCAAACGTCTTCTTATTACCACCTGCAGAACTGGACTCACCCGCTTGAATTTTATCAATCTTCACCCCGTTTTCAATGCGTTCCCCCATCAAGATCAATTCAGAGAAAGTACTCATCGAGAAATTGAGCAACCGATCATAGTACATTCCAGAGAAAGTTCCTATGAACATATCCATCATTTCGCGCTCCACCATTGGAGGGTGCACCCTAGCAGCCAGATCTCGCCATCTCTGGGCGTATTCTTTAAAGCTCTCACTAGACTTCTGAGACATGCTTTGCAACTGAACTCGGTTAGGGGCGAGATCACTATTATACTGATAGTGTCGAACAAAGGCCTCCGCCAGCTCCTTCCAACTCCTGATCTGAGTCGGCTCCAAGCTCATGTACCACTCCAGCGATGGCCCTGACAGGCTATCCTGGAAAAAGTGCATTAGCATCTTTTCATCCTCAGAATATGCAGACATACGCCTGTAGAATGCACGCACATGCACCCTAGGGCACGTATCCCCTTTGTACTTATCAAATGACGGTGCTTTGAATTTCAGAGGTACCCTCAACCCTGGGACTAACCCCATATTCGACATATCCAACCCAAGAGCATTCTGGTTGGCCAACCCGTTCACCTTCTCTTCTAGCAATCTCATCTGATGGTTGTCACCCCTGGCTCTTTCATAGCCTTCATTCTGACCAGAGAACACATCCTCCTGGCGATCCTCCCAGCGAGGTACTGCTTCGTATCCAACATAATCTGCATCGCGACCCGGACCTGTTTGGACGCACCTGGGGTCATACCTCAGATTACCCATCTCTTGAGTGTTGTATGCACCAGCTCCATATCCAAGATTACCATAACCACCAAATCCAGCCTTGGCGCCAGCCATGCTGCCATATCCCATGTTCACACCATTGAAGCCCTGGTTACCGTTAATACCATTCATTCCGACATTCTCAACACCCCCATTGAAACCCTGGTTGACATTGCCCACAAATACCCCAGCAGTATCTGCATTGAAATTCATATTACCGGTGTTCCCACCTCCACCTACAGGACCAGCTTCTCCAGCATTCAAACCGGTTACGGGAACAGCGTCAGCACTTTGACGATTCTCAACTCGGGGAGAAGCAGCAATGTTTTCACCATGCGGTGTCCCGTTGTTTTCAGCCCGTGCAACTATCGGTTGAACCAGATTCTGCAGCTGCTCTTGTCCTTTGGCGATAGTCTCCATGGTTTGCATGAGCAGGGCCATCCTGTCACGTATCTCTTGCATTTCACTCTGCACGTTGTCCATGATCTTCTTCTGGTTGATTCTTGTAGAGTAACGGTGGACCCGCTTTTCTGCAATCCTGAAAATACCTGAAAAATGGTGCGAGAGATAAGATACAGAGATCACAAACCTGTAATGCAAATGTGAGTATGTATGCAAAATGCAACGTGCGTCTGTGCATTAGGGATTATCATTCCCCGATTCCAGTGTGAGTGTGCCAGTGCAGTGACAGTGCTAGCAATACAGTGATTGGAGCCGAATCATAGAAAACCTCGTATATTGCAGAGAAATCCAAGAATACAATATCACTGAGAGTATAATAAGAAGGCATGACCTCAACCAACAATCCTGGTGATGGTCAGCACAAATGCAAATAAAGCATACAAGCTAATACATGAAACGATCAAGTACTCCCATGAGCCTGGTACTCTTCTATTAACTTCTTGGTCTCTGGATGACCTGGTCGGGTGAGCAGACCCTCGACAAGTTGGTTTCTTCTCTTGAGAACACGTCGCACGTCACCGGAGGTTTCCTCCCATGCCCCTTCTCCGGAGCGATCTTCTAGCTTCCGCTTCTGAGACACTGCTTCGTTCTTGCCTTCGATGGCTTTGTTCAGTGCTTTCTGGAGACTGTACCTGGTCATTACCTCTTCTTCATGCTTCTCAATGCTAGCCTTCAACTGCCTCTCGAGGTCCGAAATTTGCTGCTTCAGCTTATCTTCCCTCTTCTTATTGTTGGTCAGCGTAGCATTCCATGTCTTATTACAAGAAGAGATCTCTCGGTGAGCGGCGTCGAGCGCTTTCTTTTTTGCCTCCAACATGTCGTGGGAGCTTCTGAACTCTTGACCCAGACGTTCGCGCTTTTTCTTCTCCTCAGTCAATTCGGCACCTAGCCTGTTCACTAGTTCGGTCTGCTGTTGGAAAGAACGTACAACCTTATTCCTCTCACTCCGCATCTGAGCTAGCTCTTTCTCTAACTCTTCATTAATCTTCATCAAGGCTTCCTTTTCCTTCACAACTTGCTCATAGACCTCCATAGTGACAGTGGTTGGCTCTTCCACCGGAATATAAATAGGGACCGGAGCAGCTGGAAATGGCATCAATATCTGTCTGGCTCTCTCCTGAATCCATACTTTGTAAGGTGCATATGCCTGACAGTCATTCTTTCCCAACAGCGGTTTCCCCTTTCTGGTAATACGCGTCCAGGCATGCCGAAGCTTGGCTAGCAAATCTCCACTTAAATCACCGGTGAAGTACAGAGATTCCTGTACTTCTTCCTCCTGAGGTGGGTTCTTCAGCGCATATCCAAACTGACGGACGAACAAAGATGGGTTGTAGTTGATGCACCCTTTTCTCCCTATCAACGGAACATTAGGATACCCAGCACAACTGCAAACAAGCTCAGACCCCAACAGATCTCGATCAAACCACTTAATATCTTCAGAAGATAGCCTCATCATACGCTCTGGCCAGTCAGATGTGGTCGCACTATCCACACAAGGTCCCTTCAGGGGAAGATGGCTCTTAAACCACATGGACAGCAGAGGCACGCAACAAGAGACATTCTTGCCTCTCCTGTTCTCATTCCTGTAGTGCATTAAATGGTAAAAGTCCCCGATCAGTGTAGGTATTGGGTTACCAGCAGCAAACAGATGAAATGCATCCATGTCCACGAAGTTTGGGAAATTGGGAAACAGCACGATCCTATAAATGCATAGAGCCAGAATAGCGTTAAAGACCACCCAACACCCATTCTTGGCGTACTCTTGAGCCTTGCCAACCAGAAACTGGAGAGAGAAACCCGGAACCCCTCGCCAAGAAGTCATCAACAGCTCAGAAGCATTCATATGCAAGGTCTTAGCTAGATCCTCCAACTTGGGCTCGGCGGCGGAGTGAATAAAGGGGACTGCGTTCTGCACAGGCAGCTCAGTAAACTCTACATACTCCTCCATGGTAGGCCCCAAGATAAAATCAGCAAACGTGAAACATCTCAAAGCCGGGTCATAGAATTGCATCAGCGTGTACAGCCCATTCAACTCATCATCAGTGGATTTGCGTGTTGCACCCCAAATTTTGACCCCTTAGATCCTCATCATAATTGTAGCATCATACTCACTTGATTAACTAACCTTAACCCATTTCAAGTTTATCTTTGTCAAGATACAGATGAATCAGGGTTCCGTACCGTCAAAAATCGAGGCTTCAATGGTTTGATCAATCAATGTATTGGATTGATTCAACTATAAACAATATCAATAATACTACATTGGATCAAGTATGAATCCAATTCGAGGTTGTCACCCAGGAATTAAGAACAGTGCAGTTCAGGATACCCGATTAGGGTTTTCGATCAGGAAAAGTCAATTGTAGTTTGACTTTTAATTTAAAAGGTGTTCCAATGGTGGGATCATGGTCCATGAAGTTCCTATGGCTTATTAAAGTCTACTCAAGAAGTTTCAAGGCCTCAAAATACCCGGAACATCAACAGTCGACTCGGTAGCCACCGATCGATCGTTCGGTTGACCGAAAAGTCAACTCTTCACTCATGAGGAATTTGACCTAAAGATGGGAATAAAAAATGGTCCTAATGACATATTACACCTACCCATGAAGTTTCATGACCATTGGATCAAGGGTTAGGGAGTAATCGCAAAAGTTGGGAAATTAAGGTTTTGAAAAGGGCAAAGCCATAACTCCTTAACCACACAAGGGTTTTTGACCTAGTTTCAAGGGGAATGAGTTCCTAACACAAGCATAAATATTTTAGTACCTAATTGGGGATTTCTAAAAAGTACAAGTGGGTTCCATAACTCTTCCTGGTTAGAGAGAACCGAGGTCCACAAGTTGGCAAAAACTCACATTGGCAAAACCAGGTCAACATGAGTTGTTTTTATTCCAAAACCTCTCCAAATTGATGCTAATCAAAGACTAAGCCTCATTTATGATGTTTACATTGTTAATAAACATGTTTAACATCAATTCCCACAAAAATGGATCAAAGATCAAAGGAAATCATTATTTAATGCAAGTTGTAAAAGTGAATAGTGAAGAAAGAGAAAAAAGGTGGCTACCCTTGTCAAATCATCAACTTTATTTCAACAAGTCACCTTCTATCCTATTAAGCATGATGAAAAAAATCTATGGGGCATGGAGAATATCTTATTAGAGTGTCTTAAAGACAAAGATGAAGATTGCATTGAAAAACTCAAAGATTTTCATGATGGAAGGTTAAAATTGGCAATTTGCTTCACTTTTGCCCATACCTTGATCCAAGGCCTTTGGCTATAAATAGAACTCACTTACTATATCACAAACACACCATTTCTATGATAGAAACCATCTAGAACTCTCTCCCTTACACAATCACCAAATTCTTGCAAAATCTCACTAAGTCTCCAAAATCCCTCAAAATCTATTTTTGCAAAACACCTTCCAAAACCATTTCCAAACTTTTTCCAACTCAAGAAACACTTCAAACACATCAAATATTATATATTGAAGCTATCCTAATCACTCCCACACTTATGTAACAAGGTTTGAGTGAGTTGGTCTTTGAAACCTTTGGATTTTAGAGTTTTTCCTTCATTTACAAGGCATTTCGTCCACTAGCTTGCTTGGAGGTTGTTTGGAGCATCTATTCATCAACCTAGGAACATTTGAAGACCTTGTAAGAGCTCTCAATATCTCTGGTTTTCTTATTGCTTAAGCTTGCTTCAAGA
The DNA here is from genome assembly GCA_963859935.3 of Lathyrus sativus. Lineage (NCBI taxonomy): Eukaryota > Viridiplantae > Streptophyta > Magnoliopsida > Fabales > Fabaceae > Lathyrus > Lathyrus sativus. Next base: position 738,706,442 of record OZ012735.1, on the reverse strand, counting down.
GGTAAACCTAAAACTTATAAATGTGAACTTTCTACTTGTATTTCACATGCTACCATGAATGTTTTTAGGGTTTTCACCTTCCTATCTCTCATTTATTCATTTCAAAACTTTAATTTTATTCTCTTTTGAGTTTTATTTTAAAGTTATGATTTTGGCTTGTTAGCATCCTTGTGTACTTGAGTTTGACTAAAACTCTTGCTTGTAAGCATTTGTGTTTGATATTCTCTTAAAACTTGAAAGTTTTCCCCGTGAAGTTTTTAAACTTCTCACTTACATTTGTTGTGACATTATTTGATTACGCTTGATAATTGTAATTACATATGGCATCTTATAAGCTCTAAGAAACCATTCTTTGTCAAGACACATCTTTATCTTTGTTAAGATCCCCTGCCATCATTGTTAAGATATATCGCCATCTTTGTTAAGATATGTTTGTGGTTGTGACTTCCTTATGCTTAAGTCTTGTAAGAACTTACCCTTCTTGATATTGTAATATCTTGATACTTGCGTTGGTTGTGACCATCTATCTTGATTGAAATCATTAATATTGTAATATCTTAAATTCTTGCTTTGGTTGTAACCATTCATCCTGATTTAGATCCTTGCTTATTATAATATGCTTGATCATTCTTGGTTGTAACCATATCCCTTATATTCATCATGTGTGAATGTTTATGCTTTGTTAAGTTTACTTTCCCAAAGTGATGGAACTCTTTAGTTCTCATCCAAGTTGCGTCATATTTTCCCTTCCAAAGGAAAGTCTCTCTATTGACCTTTGGGTCATAAATAGCTCATTAAACTCATAGGTCTGGATAAAACCTTCTCCCCATTTTGGTCTGGATAGAACCAACAGGATTTAAACATCATAGGTCTGGATAGAACCTTCCCCCTTTTGGTTTGGATAGAACCAATAGGATACCCTCATAGGTCTGGATAGAACATTCCCCTCCTTTTGGTCTGGATAGAACCAATAGGATTTAAACTCATAGGTCTGGATAGAACCTTCACCCTCTTTTGGTCTGTAAAGAACCAATAGATCCTTATTCTGTAGTTCGTGCCCGAACTACGACCGCTCTGATTTCTCATTGGACAATGAGAATACGTAGGCACAAGATGCGATATCTTGACGAGCAATCTTCCCCCTTCTCCCACCTTTTGGTCTGGATAGACCCAATTGGTCTCACAACGTAGAACTTTAGGATAGAGTTTGGTTAACTCTATGTAAGAATCATGGATATGATTACTTACTCCCCTTTCTTAAGAGTTCAACATAGATCTAGAGAGTTTTCTTAAACTCTACCCAAGCATGGATATGTTTGTTCCCCTTTGAACCTTGATCATAATCAAGTGTTCTTCATCCCTTGTGAGGTGAACTACGATTGCTCTGATTCTATCCTGGTTAGGATACGTAGGCAGAGGACGCGACGTCTTTGCGAGCAAACTTAGAAACTATCTTTAGTTTTCATCCTACACCCTTTACCCAACCCAAACCTTAGCAAACATTTCGCAAACTTAGCATGCAAAAAAAAACAAAAGGTTCCTGTAGAGTACTACAGATGTTTAGGATGTGAAATACCTACCCTATGCATAACCAACCCCCGATCCCCGAATCTCTTAGTGTTGTTGTTACATCGCGAAAAAGGTTCTTTCTCTCTTTATACCTTTCCTTTGGATAAATTAAAGTCCGGTTGTGAATTTAAGAATTAAGATTCAAGTTAATGAATAGCTTGGTATCACGATTCTCACCGCGACAGAAATGGCGACTTCACTGGGGAGACTTAACTTGAGGGTTTAGCCTATTTTGTTTGTTTCTATGCTATATTTGTGAATATTTGCTTAACATGTATATTTGTCAATATATTTGTTTGTGGTTGGATATTGGGTGCTTTGAGTGGTGAGACAGTACTATACATGTACTTGAGTGCACTTATGATAGGATGGTGGTATATTCAAGAAGGCTTATAGGGAGTTGATTCCCGACCAAGCTAACTTGAGAAACCACCGCTCAGTGTAGGCCCTTTTGAGAGTTAGTGATGTTGAATGAGTATTCATGAAAACATTACTAGTCTCAACAAAGGAGCCGTTGACACTGTGGACCTTTAGATTACATTTTCACCCCACTTTGGCCTTGTTAGGACGTAGTGCGATGATCATAAGGGAGTAATTCCGAAATGGTTGATACGCGATACTACACTCGGACGAGACTCTCTTGAGAATATTATTAATTACCGAGTAATTTGGGAAATTGGTAATATCCGAAAGATGGGTTGATGACTCTGGGAACCGTGTTAGAACTCGTTCGGCAGGTACAAACAACTCATAGTACAAATCCTTGGGGATGGATAGACCTTTGACCCCATGCTAGGGAGCCTTTGTGTCTGCATATACATTGTATTTGTAAATACTTGCCTTTGTGTTGTGTGTGCATCATCCCACCATATCACCATAAGCATATCATGTCGCAACTAGTTTTGTAAAACTCAGTCGATCTCTGGTATTCTAAAAAAAAAGAAGTTGTAACTTTTCCAACGATTGATGAAATGAGGGCTTTTAACTTAGTCAATCTTCTGAGTTTTGTAAAACCAGTTTGCTTTCGCATTGCATTTGCATTATGCATTTGCATTTCTCAGCCTTGCGTCGCTTTTGATCAAAAGGGATACCTAGCACATATCCAGGACAAATGGCAACAATTGAGGGACTTTTAAAAGCCCAAAAAAATGCTGAAGGAGGACATCAGAATTCTCAAAGGTCAGATGAATTGGGTTCTAGAGACATTACAGAACATGATGAAAGAAGAGGGTCCCCTTGACCATGTGACGTCCAGAGAAATTAGGGATGCATTATCTCCGATGATTCCTCCAACTCAAGGACATTCTCGGTATCAACCACCAGATAATCGTCGATCGCGTCAGCACGCTTAACAAAGACCAAGGAAACCAGAGAGTTCGTTTCCAATGTCGTACGGTCAGATATTGCCAGATTTGATCCAAGGCGAATTGATAATACCGAAGGAGCTGAAACCAGTAATTCCTCCTCATCCTATGGACTTCGATACCAATGCCAAATGGGACTATCATACTGGGGCACTGGGGCGTTCAACTGAAGACTCTCACCAGCCGGTGTTTGTTCTTCCTCAAGGTTCTCAAAGCCGGAGATTGAACAAGAAGGATCATGTCAGGAAAAATAAGACTTACGGTAGACCAACTCCAGTACCGTTAAGAAAACTTTACCCGCTATTGATTCAGAATTCGCTAGTGACTCCACGATTAGCCAAACCTGTGCCAGGACCATGGCATAATGCGAACCTGACCTGTGAATTTCACAAAGGAGCTGAAGGACACAACCTAGATGCATGTCTAGCATTAGGGTTCATTGTTAAAGAGCTTTTCATTGACAAACACCTGATTCTCGAAGAAGATCCCCAGAAGTAGAATGTGGATATCGTACCGGGACAATAAGGCACCTAGTCGAAGAATGTGAAGGTTTTAAACTGAGACTGCAAGAGTTGCTGAGACCTCAAGAGGATAAATCAAATGACAACGCTGATATTCCTAAATCCAAAGGCAAAGGACCCGTGAGACCCCTCACAATTCTATATCACAAGGAGCAAGTGGTGGTTGGAGGTGTTTCCCCGCATGGGCCTGAAATTTGAATTTTGTTTTGTTAAACAATTTTAATTCCCTAAGGCTGGCAGTTGTAGACTGTTTCAGCATTTTGTTGCGTTTTCTTTACATTTGTGTTGCTTGTAAACTGTTGTTTATTTGAATTTGGCAATATTTAGTGAAATGTTTGTGCATCTTTTGATTAAGTCTATTTGTTTCACTCTTTCTTTTTTCATTGTTATGAAATACCAAAAATGCAAGAAAACTTCTTTTGTTTACTAAACTGTTGTTTAAAACAAAGATTGAGGAGGATGATGAAAACTATATCCATAATTGTTGTTGATATGCTTTCAATTTAACTTTGCCGATGATGTAAGGCATTTTTTTCGATCCCTAAACACTGGAGAAATAAGGAAGATAATCCCTCGTTAACCCTTTCGAGCCTAGAAGTAGGAGTTTCTTTCTTTACAAAAACAAAACCTTACATCTCAAACCTGGGGCGGGTAGTTCTCAATTAACTCGGAGATATGTGCATATAAGACACTTTTCATATAAGAGTGGTGCATTCAGGTTTTTCTTCGCACACAACAAGAAAGTGCCGAAGATGCTTTTCAGCTTAAAGGACGATGATGGTTCACCGTAATCATTAAACAAGGTAGTCACCTCCTTTCAAAAAAAAAAGAGAAGAAGAAAAAATGAAAAAAGAAAAGCCCGCTAAGTCAAAACCTATGAAAGGAACTTAGGCAAAATGGGGCATCCCGCTGACTGTGTGTTCAAAAGAGACAAAAGTCAGGGATAAAAAGAAAGGAGTTTTGTAAGATTCTTCACTTTTAAAAATCCTCAAATAGCAAAAAGCTATCAAATGCTGTAAGGGAGTTGTGACTACCCTAGGTTTGTAAACCATCACCAACTATCATCAGTTCAAGTCTTAAGCCTGTAAGAACCTGAATGTATAGTTTGAGTTAACTAAGCGTAGGATTGGAGTTCATCATGGAGAGTGGGTGGGACCAAATAACCTTGAGCCTTTATCCTTTGTTTCATGAACCGTGAACCAAGCCATGTTACAACCCTTAAACGACCTAATTGAGGTAAGGTTGTTTTGAAAGCATATCACAGCAAGGTTGGATAACCTGACTCCTAATGATCTTTGTTAATTGTGTGTGTTCATCACTTTATCCATCATTTGTAAAATGATTGGATCACTTTCACTTTGATCACTTGATCACTCCGCCGTGTGTGTTTCATCAAATATGTTTTCAAAAGATTGCATGAATTTTACATTGAAAATTGCCAATTTTTAATGAACAACATTGCGTGCAAAACGATCCAATGTCAAAGGAATCCCAACAAACGCTGTTAGCTAGGGAATTTGACTTGATAAAGGAAGCTCAGCCTGGGGCGACCAATTTGAAGGATTTGTTAATCATTTGTCATAACATTCAGTTAATCAAAGCCGACCAGGTCAAGATCAGTTGAATCTCTTGAAAGAGCGGTTTAGTATGGGGCAACTCTATTACAGTTACCAGCTAGCAGGGGAAAGTTTGTTCCCCAGTCGTTACTTCCACAGTCTGAAGACTTTGTCGTGTAAGCATCGTTAAACTGGGGCAATCACGTCGAGATTTGTAAATCTCTCTTTAAGTGTTTGAAGACATTGAAGCATCGTTATGCCACTTCTTTTGTAAAGGCGTCCTTATGACTTCTTCTCACAGACTGTGCAATCTGGGGCAGAAAAGGTTTGAAGACTGTTTGTCACAAGAGCTGTCGTTCACTTGAAGAGGGTTGTTATCATAATAGGGCATAAATGCTTTGGTCTCATGATACCCTTTGTCAACTCTCCAGTTAAGTTGTTACTTCAGTTGATCTGGGAATCTCTCGACGTGATTTTCCTTCAGCAAAGAATTCAAACTCATGATGGCAATCCAAGTGAAGTCATGACATTCTGGCCTAAGAAGATTACTCTCTTCCAAAGAAGGTGGTAACCTTGAAGTGGAATTGTTCTTCATGATCATCCCTTTGATGTCCAATCTTGGTAAAGTTTGGTTGGGTCTCCGTGTCGAGATGTTTATTTCATCTCCAGTTTTGTTTTGTCTGTTTCGTCAGCATAAACATAAGCATGGCATATGCATATGCATAGCATCTGTGCATTTTTTGCTATCTCTGGTTGTTACCTGCTTTATTTCACTTTGGTGTTCTCCTCAGTGATTGGGTGTTTCGTCTCTCTTCAATAGAGTTGTCAGCCCTTCGGCATAAAACGTCCATTATTTCTCAACTCCCCACAAAGTTTAATCCTCGTGGATGATGGTTGTTTCAGTTATCTTTTCCATGATTGGATAAGGTGAGTCACCATTTGAGTTCATTTCTCAATGATTGGAGTCTTGGTGACATATTCTTTCTAGTTCCATTCTAGATTGAACTTAGGTCCCTGTCGGTCGCTAAAACCTACCTGGATGTGCATTTATTTTGCACTATCTATCAAGAAGAAAATTTTACACAACAATAAGTGGCAGTCTCTATAGAGAAGCTTATTCATCTTCAATGGTAAGTGGCAGTCTCTGTAGAGAAGCTTATTCATCTTCAACAATAAGTGGCAGTCTCTGTAGAGAAGCTTATTCGTCTTCAATGGTAAGTGGCAGTCTCCGTAGAGAAGCTTATTCATCTTCAACAATAAGTGGCAATCTCTGTAGAGAAGCTTATTCATATTCAACGATAAATGGCAGTCTCTTCGGAGAAGTTTAATCGTCTTTAGTGGTAAGTGGCAATATCTTGGGAGAAGCTTAACCTTCATCAACGATAAATGGCAGTCTCTTCGGAGAAGTTTAATCGTCTTCAGTGGTGAGTGACAATCTCTTGGGAGAAGCTTAACCTTCATCAAAGATAAATGGCAATCTCTTCAGAGAAGTTTAATCGTCTTCAGCGGTAAGTGGCAATCTCTTGGGAGAAGCTTAACCTTCATCAACGATAAATGGCAGTCTCTTCGGAGAAGTTTAATCGTCTTCAGCAGTGAGTGGCAATCTCTTGGGAGAAGCTTAACCTTCATCAATGATAAATGGCAGTCTCTTCGGAGAAGTTTAATCGTCTTCAGCGATAAATGGCAGTCTCTTCGGAGAAGTTTAATCGTCTTCAGCGATAAATGGCAGTCTCTTCGGAGAAGTTTAATCGTCTTTAACAAATAAGTGGCAATCTCTTTAGAGAAGCTTATCATTCTTCAACGATAAATGGAAGTCTCATTTGAGAAGTTTATCTCAAGGATGTCGACGCACGGTTGTGACCAGCATTGTTTAAAAATCCAGTGGATACTGGTATAAGTAATTTGGTGGTGACCAATCATATTTCAAGTAAGGCCCGTTGGTAACTGGCATTATAAAATCCATGGACGACGAATACTGACAATTTGGTTGTGTATCATTCCAAACTAAGTTACGATGGTTTCCATCCCAAGCTCAGGTTTCGTACCTTTGGAGATGTATTCTTTGATTCCAAGCACAGGTTTCGTACCTTTGGAGATGTTTGTTTCTATCCCGAGCACAGGTTGTGTACCTTTGGAGATAGATGTTTGTTGCCATCCTAAGCTCATGTTTCATACCTTTGGATATGTTTGTTTCTATCCCGAGCACAGGTTGTGTACCTTTAGAGATAGATGTTTGTTTCCATCCCAAGCTCAGGTTTCGTACCTTTGGAGTTGTATTGTTTGATTCCAAGCACAGGTTTCGTACCTTTGGAGATGTATTGTTTGATTCCAAGCACAGGTTTCGTACCTTTGGAGATGTTTGTTTCTATCCCGAGCACAGGTTGTGTACCTTTGGAGATAGATGTTTGTTTCCATCCCAAGCTTAGGTTTCGTACCTTTGGAGATGTATTGCTTGATTCCAAGCACAGGTTTCGTACCTTTGGAGATGTTTGTTTCTATCTCGAGAGCAGGTTGTGCACCTTTGGAGATAGATGTTTCCTTCCATCCCAAGCTCGGGTTTCATACCTTTGGAGATGTATTGTTTGATTCCAAGCACAGGTTTTGTACCTTTGGAAGATGTTTGTTGCCATCCCGAGCATAGGTTGTGTACCTTTGGAGATGTATACCTTGAATCCCGAGTTCAGAAGTTCCCAGAGACTAAAGTGGTTGCATTTGTGTGAAGTGTTCTTTATCCTAATGTTTTGAGGGTATTAGTTTTTGATCCTAAAGTTTTGAGGGTCTTTGTCCAATCCTAGTGTGTTGAGGGTTGTGTCTCTTCTGTATCCTAATATTTTGAGGGTATTAGTTTTTGATCCTAAAGTTTTGAGGGTCTTCGTCCAATCCTAGTGTGTTGAGGGTTGTGTCTCTGCTATATCCTAATGTATTGAGGGTATTAGCTTTTGTTCCTAAAGTATTGAGGGATATACTTATGCTTCCTATTTGCAGACCTGGTCGTCACCAAACTCTTTGAAAATCCAGTATTTATTGGTATTACCCAAATCCAATGGTTATTGGTCTCCTTGGATTCGGTCGTTACCAAATTCTCCAGTTAAGTCTAGTGGTTACTAGCATCATCCAAAACCAATTGTTATTGGTATATCCTGATTTGGTTATCACCAGTCCCCTCTAAGTCCAGATTACTAGCATTGCTTGAAAGCTAATCGTTACTAGTCGGTTGTTACCAATTCCCCTAGCCGAAGTCCTGTGTTTTATCAATTTTGTTTGGAGATTCCCAATTGTAATTGGAACTTCGATTTGGTTGTCACCATATCCCCAGGAAGTCTAGTGGTATTTAGCACTTTTTGGAAACCGAACTTTGGATTGGTCATCACCATCCTCCTCAGTAAGTCTAGTGGAAACTAGCACTGTTTGAAGCTATTTGTTATTCTGGTCGTCACCAGTCTCCCCAGTTGAAGCTTTTGCTCTTCCAGTCAAGTCTCGAAGAATTAGTGGATACTAACCTCCCCGACACACTCGGTCTTGTTTCTAACCTTTTTTTGAAGATCCCGTTTGAACTCTTCGTTATAGGAAATTTTCTCATCTGGTTATCCCTAGTGAGATTCGTGTCTTCGTTCCGTCTTTTCCCCGGTGAAGCTTTGCTTCCCCAGAGATTTTATTCCCCAGCAAAGGTTTCCCCAATGGGTTTCTTCCCCAGTGTGGTTTGCATTTTTTCCGTTTCCCCAGTGAAGAATTGTCATCTTCCCCGGTGGGCTTCCTCATCTGGTTATCCCCAGTGAGGTTCGTATCTCCTTTCCCCAGTGAAGATGTGTCTTCCCTGGTGGAATTTGTGTCCCCTGTGTGAAAGATTTCCTTGAACAAGCATCGTTAGTCATGTCTGAACTATCATGCTTACTTGGTCTTGAATCTTTCCCCAATGTGTTAGGTCCCTCGTGAGTGGTTACTCATCGTATTGCCGTTCTTTTACATTTGCTCGTGTGTCTGCATCTGTCTTGCATTCAAGCATCATAAAACACCATTTAGAACTCATTGCATTTCAGTATTGGTCCTTTTGCATACCATCGGATCTAAGGGACAAAATTTTTGGTTTGCTGTATTTAAATACCTTTCACTACGATTCTATGAGGATTGTCATCTCTCATTGCCATCTAGTGAAGATATTTAAATAGGGGCAACTATTGCACCCCAAATTTTGACCCCTTAGATCCTCATCATAATTGTAGCATCATACTCACTTGATTAACTAACCTTAACCCATTTCAAGTTTATCTTTGTCAAGATGCAAATGAATCAGGGTTCCGTACCGTCAAAAATCGAGGCTTCAATGGTTTGATCAATCAATGTATTGGATTGATTCAACTATAAACAATATCAATAATACTACATTGGATCAAGTATGAATCCAATTCGAGGTTGTCACCCAGGAATTAAGAACAGTGCAGTTCAGGATACCCGATTAGGGTTTTCGATCAGGAAAAGTCAATTGTAGTTTTATTTTTAATTTAAAAGGTGTTCCAATGGTGGGATCATGGTCCATGAAGTTCCTATGGCTTATTAAAGTCTACTCAAGAAGTTTCAAGGCCTCAAAATACCCGGAACATCAACAGTCGACTCGGTAGCCACCGATCGATCGTTCGGTTGACCGAAAAGTCAACTCTTCACTCATGAGGAATTTGACCTAAAGATGGGAATAAAAAATGGTCCTAATGACATATTACACCTACCCATGAAGTTTCATGACCATTGGATCAAGGGTTAGGGAGTAATCGCAAAAGTTGGGAAATTAAGGTTTTGAAAAGGGCAAAGCCATAACTCCTTAACCACACAAGGGTTTTTGACCTAGTTTCAAGGGGAATGAGTTCCTAACACAAGCATAAATATTTTAGTACCTAATTGGGGATTTCTAAAAAGTACAAGTGGGTTCCATAACTCTTCATGGTTAGAGAGAACCGAGGTCCACAAGTTGGCAAAAACTCACATTGGCAAAACCAGGTCAACATGAGTTGTTTTTATTCCAAAACCTCTCCAAATTGATGCTAATCAAAGACTAAGCCTCATTTATGATGTTTACATTGTTAATAAACATGTTTAACATCAATTCCCACGAAAATGGACCAAAGATCAAAGGAAATCATTATTTAATGCAAGTTGTAAAAGTGAATAGTGAAGAAAGAGAAAAAAGGTGGCTACCCTTGTCAAATCATCAACTTTATTTCAACAAGTCACCTTCTATCCTATTAAGCATGATGAAAAAAATCTATGGGGCATGGAGAATATCTTATTAGAGTGTCTTAAAGACAAAGATGAAGATTGCATTGAAAAACTCAAAGATTTTCATGATGGAAGGTTAAAATTGGCAATTTGCTTCACTTTTGCCCATACCTTGATCCAAGGCCTTTGGCTATAAATAGAACTCACTTACTATATCACAAACACGCTATTTCTATGATAAAAACCATCTAGAAATCTCTCCCTTACACAATCACCAAATTCTTGCAAAATCTCACTAAGTCTCCAAAATCCCTCAAAATCTATTTTTGCAAAACACCTTCCAAAACCATTTCCAAACTTTTTCCAACTCAAGAAACACTTCAAACACATCAAATATTATGTATTGAAGCTATCCTAATCACTCCCATACTTATGTAACAAGGTTTGAGTGAGTTGGTCTTTGAAACCTTTGGATTTTAGAGTTTTTCCTTCATTTACAAGGCATTTCGTCCACTAGCTTGCTTGGAGGTTGTTTGGAGCATCTATTCATCAACCTAGGAACATTTGAAGACCTTGTAAGAGCTCTCAATATCTCTGGTTTTCTTATTGCTTAAGCTTGCTTCAAGAGGTAAACCTAAAACTCATAAATGTGAACTTTCTACTTGCATTTCACATGCTACCATGAATGTTTTTAGGGTTTTCACCTTCCTATCTCTCATTTATTCATTTCAAAACTTTAATTTTATTCTCTTTTGAGTTTTATTTTAAAGTTATGATTTTGGCTTGTTAGCATCCTTGTGTACTTGAGTTTGACTAAAACTCTTGCTTGTAAGCATTTGTGTTTGATATTCTCTTAAAACTTGAAAGTTTTCCCCGTGAAGTTTTTAAACTTCTCACTTACATTTGTTGTGACATTATTTGATTACGCTTGATAATTGTAATTACATATGGCATCTTATAAGCTCTAAGAAACCATTCTTTGTCAAGATACATCTTTATCTTTGTTAAGATCCCCTGCCATCATTGTTAAGATATATCGCCATCTTTGTTAAGATATGTTTGTGGTTGTGACTTCCTTATGCTTAAGTCTTGTAAGAACTTACCCTTCTTGATATTGTAATATCTTGATACTTGCGTTGGTTGTGACCATCTATCTTGATTGAAATCATTAATATTGTAATATCTTAAATTCTTGCTTTGGTTGTAACCATTCATCCTGATTTAGATCCTTGCTTATTATAATATGCTTGATCATTCTTGGTTGTAACCATATCCCTTATATTCATCATGTGTGAATGTTTATGCTTTGTTAAGTTTACTTTCCCAAAGTGATGGAACTCTTTAGTTCTCATCCAAGTTGCGTCATATTTTCCCTTCCAAAGGAAAGTCTCTCTATTGACCTTTGGGTCATAGATAGCTCATTAAACTCATAGGACTGGATAGAACCTTCTCCCCATTTTGGTCTGGATAGAACCAACAGGATTTAAACATCATAGGTCTGGATAGAACCTTCCCCCTTTTGGTTTGGATAGAACCAATAGGATACCCTCATAGGTCTGGATAGAACCTTCCCCTCCTTTTGGTCTGGATAGAACCAATAGGATTTAAACTCATAGGTCTGGATAGAACCTTCACCCTCTTTTGGTCTGTAAAGAACCAATAGATCCTTATTCTGTAGTTCGTGCCCGAACTACGACCGCTCTGATTTCTCATTGGACAATGAGAATACGTAGGCACAAGATGCGATATCTTGACGAGCAATCTTCCCCCTTCTCCCACCTTTTGGTCTGGATAGACCCAATTGGTCTCACAACGTAGAACTTTAGGATAGAGTTTGGTTAACTCTATGTAAGAATCATGGATATGACTACTTACTCCCCTTTCTTAAGAGTTCAACATAGATCTAGAGAGTTTTCTTAAACTCTACCCAAGCATGGATATGTTTGTTCCCCTTTGAACCTTGATCATAATCAAGTGTTCTTCATCCCTTGTGAGGTGAACTACGATTGCTCTGATTCTATCCTGGTTAGGATACGTAGGCAGAGGACGCGACGTCTTTGCGAGCAAACTTAGAAACTATCTTTAGTTTTCATCCTACACCCTTTACCCAACCCAAACCTTAGCAAACATTTCGCAAACTTAGCATGCAAAAAAAAACAAAAGGTTCCTGTAGAGTACTACAGATGTTTAGGATGTGAAATACCTACCCTATGCATAACCAACCCCCGATCCTCGAATCTCTTAGTGTTGTTGTTACATCGCGAAAAAGGTTCTTTCTCTCTTTATACCTTTCCTTTGGATAAATTAAAGTCCGGTTGTGAATTTAAGAATTAAGATTCAAGTTAATGAATAGCTTGGTATCACGATTCTCACCGCAACACTGCGAACCAAACTCAACAGCCGTCTATAACCCTGTCTGAAGCTTCTACGGACATCCTCATCTGCAAGAGAAATCAGACCCAGGAGTGGAGTAATATCAGGAATAGGTAGCTTGTAGGCGACTGTCATCCTCAAACCAGCCATAATCAATACCCAGAAGTCCAGACACTAGAACCGGGGGATATGCAAATGCACCTGCAGCACAGACACACGTTAATGGGATGCAATGATAATGATTATGCAAATAATGCAATGCAAGCAACATGCAACAGGGACCAAGTGCTATAGCTGAGAAGCCTGAACCATATCCAAAGTTTCAGATAGACCCTCCAATACTCATCGACCCTGGTCTCAGATAGACCCAACATAGAGCTCCAACACCGGTCTCTGATAGACCTCATAATATAACCCCAACTGGTCTCTGATAGACCTCAAACCAATAACTCAAGACTGGTCTCTGATAGACCTCATAATATAACTCCAACTGGTCTCGGATAGACCTCAGAACTATCCATAAATACCCAGGATCTCTGATCAAGAAATAACTGGTATCTGAAGGTCTAGTTACCTGCATAACCCCAAACCCTCTCACAGGTGGATGTCCTAGCAGCTGACAAAGGTATGGCATCCTATGCGGTCGTCGGTGTCACAGACTTTCAGGGTTGATGATACGATTCCCAGAAGGAGTCGCATCATCAAATCCTGAAGAGGCCTCACTTAGCCAACTTCCAAATGATCGGTCCCCAGACTCGACAATCCAACTAACCAGCAACCCGAGCCACCCAAAGGGCAGGACAGGAGGCCAACCAGAAGAACCTCGTCTGAGTGTAGATTTCGCGGGACACTAGGACATGCAAAGCACGTGCGCGCCCACTAATCTCTACTCTAAGTCTAGGTGCACTCAAGCCCAGGTCCGGCATATCTCTCAATCATGGAACACCCGTCACACCCCACAATACAGCAATAATAATGGTAATAATAAAGCTGAAATGTAAATACAGAAACGTAAATCCATACAAAATCCTCGACGGGAAAACAAACGCTAGTATTGACTCTCTTAAGGGACGTTGGATCCCAAATGCATAAGGAACTATCGCAGTCCTTAGCAGCCAGGGGACGTTGGATCCCCAGCAGAGTCGTCAGCTGTCGCTACTGCGAAAATCGGCGCCGACTGACAGAAGAGTCGCCACCGTGCGTTATTTATCCCAACGGAGGGAAAGGAAATGCTCGAAGTAAACCTCGCAAAAAACGGGAAAAGGTATGGTCATCGCAACCAAAACCTGGGTTCGGGAGTCGGTTACGCAAGGGGAAGGTATTAGCACCCCTCACGTCCATCGTACTCGATGGGATCCACGCTTGCTTGGTTTGTACGGATTACATTTCTATCTAAACTACAGGATGAGGTCTGAAAAGAAAAGAAAACATGACTCGGAAAAGCATCGCACTTTATGCCTACGTATTCCCGTCTGGAACGAGAAATCAGAGTCAACGTAGTTCGCCTAACTACGGGAAAGGGTGGGTGAAGGTTGCTCGCTAGGATATCGCATCCTATGCCTACGTACTTCCACACAGCATGGAAGATCAGAGCAAACGTAGTTCGGGCTACGCACGACACAAGCTGTTCAAGTGTCTTTTATGAAAAATCTCACCTTAAACAAGGTTTTTCTTATTTGCAAAAAGGTTGATGTTTGTTCAAATCTTTTGACGGAAGAAATGAATTAATCTCTGTTATAACCTTTATTAGTGTTTTTCTGTTGTTTTGAAGGAAGAAGAGATGACACTCTACAAATCCTAGGGTTGAAAAGGGGATAAAAATCTACCCTAATGTTATCATGCATGGGTTAAGACCTAATGTCTATCATGCTCCTCTCTTGCACAGAGAGAAACAGAGATCCTACGGGAATAGACGGAAACAGAAACAGCAGATATATACAATAAAGCAGTAAAATGCATGGATGCAACAATACAAGCGAGGCAAGGGAGTCCCACTCAACCTCGAACCTAGAAAACAATAGGCAAAAGTGAACAGGATTCACTTTCAACCCAACAAGTGAAACAGCAAACAATACAGTCCGGGAAATTCACACAATACATCAAAATTAAAACAGCTAAAAGCTAAACAGCAAAAGCAATCTTCATCAGCATCAGCAACTATCTTCAGGCTTCAAGTAGACATCAGTCTTTATCCTCAATCTCCCAATGGCTTTTCTTCAAGTCCTGATCTCCAAGCTGAGGAATCAATCACAGGAATGAATTGGGTGTTAAGCAAGTAGTTGACCACCAAGGGTGGCAAACAGACTGCTATCAACACATAGAATATCTCTCTCAAGAGTTCTATCTCTTAGACATTGGCACCAAGCCTTCCAAAGGAAGGGGGTGAGTGTCTTAGAGAGACTCTGCATCACAGAGAAGAATGGAGGTAATCAAGACCTTCCATGTTTGAGAATCAAGTTGTCTACTCTAGGGCTCTGCCTAACTCCGAGATCTTATAGACTTCAACAGCTGCCAGCAAGAGATACTCCTCATCAACTCTGGAAGTTGGTCTTCATTATCTGGTCTTCAAATGGGCTTCATCATCACAGGCTTTCAGCTCTCCCCAAGTCCCAAGCAAACCCAATACCCCACATACAGACAAAATAATAACCCTAAAGAGGGCACACCACACAGTCAATCAAATATAGCAGTATACTAATAGCAGTAGGGGAATCCTAATATTTTCTAAGGGATCTATCTTATACCCATAACCCCTATAGTCCTATACCTCAAAAATCAAATCAAAACCCCTAGAAGAATTACTCTATCTCACCTATGCTCACTTAAAACCCTAGTTTTGATCACACTAATCACACCTAAACAAATCACCTAAGATTAAATTCTAAAATTATGAATTAAATCCTATATTCAAGTTGAAGTCCTAAACTAATTAACCTAAAAAGAATGGATTAAAAATACTAAAGCATCTATTCAAACTAAAATCACCAAATTTAAGTATCAAACTAAACTTAATAAAATGCTATTTACAAGAAAAATGCATGAAAAATATTAAAACAAAATAAAATGCCATTTTTATTATTTAATATTTTTCTAGACAGAATTATGGACCTATAGCAAAAAGAACCAATGAAAAACAAGCTATTTTCATTTTTTTATGATTTTTTAAAAGATCAAAGAAAAATAAAGAAAATAAAATCACAAAATAGAAATAAAATGAGGAGGGGGTGTTATAAGCATACACGCCTAGTTCAAATTCTGATGGGCTTGGGAAGATGGGGGCGCGAATATCATTTTATCAAGGCCCAGCGCGCGTCAGAAATCAATTAGAAAAACAAAAGAAAAAACGTTAAAACCACGGTGTAAATAGCATCCAATTCAAGTTCAAATTGCATTGGGCTTCCAATTAGGGATGGGGGTAGCAAGATTAAATCCAGGCCCAGAGGTGCGTTTAGTGAAACGCATCGTTTGATGCTGGTCAGCTCCCTCCATTTCTCAACTTTAAACAATAGCCATTGGATGAGATGAAAATGTCAAATATTTGGCACGATCGAACGGCCATTGGATCGTCTTCTCCAATCAAACCTAGGGTTTGCAGAAATCCATGCCCATGCACGAATCTTCAAGTCCCTCGTGCTCTCTCCTCAGGCCATGAAATCAAGACTTGTAAAAACCAAAATTAACCTACTAACTCCAAGGAATCCAGCCATACCAATATCACTCCATGAAACCCCCTAGAATTCCAAACCCGATAGGTGGAAACCCCTGATTCACCAACTGCACACTGCAATGGAAGCTCACCAAACTTGCAAATTCTTGTACTAATGTACTCTCTATATTGCACTGATTATTCTGAACTAATACACCATGATTAACATCCCCTAAACTAAGGTTTCTTGATCATCAAAGTTTCAACACTCTTCCATTAAACCTCATAGAACCTTCTCTAACTCTCAGGAATCAATCACCTAAGGTCTCTAATGATCTTCAATGGCTGGGAATGTTTCTGTTTGCAAGATCTTGGATGGACAATGCTTGGATTGTGAGATTGGATCCAACTTGCTTCACTTGCAATTTGGAAGCTACACCTTCAAACACTCATCAATGGCCATTTTGATCTATGTGTATGTGTTCAGTAGGATCCAAGGAATTGGTTTGGTGAGAAAAATTCAATGGAAAGGAAGAAGAAAATGGAGTTTGAGATTGATTTACAAAAATGGAGAAAATGGTATATCACTCTCTCTTCACACTCTTTTCACCAACCCTTTGCACCAATGGCTTCAGTTCAATATATAGATGAGGATAGACAGATCTAGAAGGTTCTAGATTGATCTAGGAAAGTGTAGAATGTGGTGGAAAGTTCATGAAAATCTCACTTAATGATACTTTGAACCATCTCATATCTCATGCATACACCCTTCCAAACTTGTGTCAAAATCTCTTCTCATGAGTTATTGACATGGTATGTGTGAAAAAACCAATCTCCTTGCCTTGAAATTTCACTTATGCCAAGTTTTCCCTACTTGCCTTATTATGCAAGTAACAAAAATACAAAGCAAGTCCAAAATTTAACCCCTAACTCAAAAAAGTGGCTGAACCAATGTCTCTAAAATGATGTTTGGAATCAATTTGGTATACTGGATGACCCATTTTGGATTTGTAGATCTCTCAAACCAATTTTTCATTTCAACTTTTTCAACTTATATGCCTTTTTTAGGTCATTTTTCACCAACTTTGGTCAAGTATCATTCCATGCATTTCCAAACTTTCATGACTTCTTTTCTAGACTTAAATTGGCATTTTGAGCAACTTTGATGTTGTGAAGTTTTTCATTTGAAGCTTCCTTGTATGAGTTTTAGGCATATGCTAAGAATGACCTATAATCCTCAGATGACCAAAATACCCTTTGCTTGCCAAGACCATAAGTAGAGTTCCACAAATCATATGAATGCATACCATACCTTTATATAAATATAAGACAACAAGGAACAATTCTCATGTTGGCCAAAAGTTCATTTGAAATATCCTTGAAGGTCAAAAGTTGCTTGGAAGACAGACAACTTTCACAGACAAATTTCAGTGCCCTCAGATGACCTGTAACTTGCAAAAGCTATAACTTGAGTTCTATAAATTATCTTGATGACTTCCACCACTCAAATTAAAGCTATGAAGATACTCTACAAGTTTCATGTGGACCAAGAATTCATATGAAGCTTGAATCTTGAGTTACACTTCTTGGAAGTTTGACCTAAATCAGGGGATTTTACACTGAAACCCTAATTTGGTAACTCCTCTTCTCCTTGACTCCTCTTGATTTTTCTTTACCACAACACCATATCCATATCCATATAGCAAATAATTAATCCCACAATCTTCAAATGCTCCTTGATGCCCTTCAAAACAAGTTTTTGACCTATGGTTGGCCTAGTGTTGACCCTGGTTGACTGACTTCTACTGAGGCTCTTGCAATCATTCCCATGACTTGGTTCTTCTTCAAAATGATCATCTAGGATCTTCATGACATCCATACACACCTCATGTTCTTGGCTCATAGCTCACACTTCCTCTGATGATCCCCAACTAGCCTCAAGATAGGAGAGACTCACTGCTCAACCTGGCAACTCTCCAAAGCTCAAATTCTTCCCTGATGACCTGAGTAGTCTTGAATATGAATGAAACCCTTGGATATGCCTCTTGAGATGAGAATAGCACTTGATCCCCTGATTAAGATAGCTTGCTTATGCTATGCAATGCAGATGAATACACTATGTACATGATGACAATGCAAATGATTATGCAATTGAAACATAAACCTAGGTTAGAAAAGGTTGAGCAAATTTTGGGGTGCAACAGTGAAAAGCCCTAATACACTCCTTTTTGGGATGGGTAGACCTTGGCTCCACGATCATGCTCTCCAAACCTAAACCTTTTTCTATTTATCTATATGTGAAATTTGTGCTTACTTGTGTTTTTGCATTCATGCATTCATAAACATCATATCATAAAAGTTTCATGGAACTCAGACTTTTGTTTGTAAACATCAAGGTCATTATGGACATTAAAAGAAAGAAACTTTGAAGTACACTTACAAGAGTCTTAACTTGGATTACCTAAAGAGGTTGAGTACCTTGGTGACTGATCCAGAGGGATTCAAGAGAAGCTATGGGAAATTGTTGTCATTATTGAAGATAAAGATGGATAAGGGACTCCTCTCCAACACTTCTATGATCCAATCGACCATTGTTTTACTTTTCCCGATTATCAGCTAGCACCTACATATGAGGAATACTCCTATTTGGTTGGGTTGCCCATTATTCACGAACTTCATTTTCTAATCATGGAGGAAACCCTATGGAGAAAGATATTTCTAAGGCTGCACGTTTGGGAATCGATTCGAGTAAAGAACAGCAAGAAGATGCTTTAAAGCACAAGATCATATGGTTGTCAAAGAAAATGTAGAACTCCAGAGACAACTACAGTTGAAGGATGAAGAAGTACTCTCTCGTAAGAAGAGGAAGGCGCAAGAAGATTTATTTTCTTCTAGCCCTCAGTTGACTCCGTGGAAGCTGATTGTGGATAAGCTCATTCTCAAGAAGGCTCGGATGGAAGAAGAGATCAAGAAGCTCAACATGAGACTGTCAAGAGAATATCTTTAGGACTTTCGTTAGCTTTTATTTAGCTTTTTGTTAAGACTCTTGTAAGAAGTACTGACGTGATTGTAATTCAAATTGTTGGTTAATGAAAAGTTTTTGGTATATCTTGATGTTTGTAAATATTTTGAGTTCCATGAAACTTTTTGCATTGCATGAGCATGTCCTTTCATTTTCATTTGCATTTCTCAGCCTTGAGTCTTATCCTCTTCCTTGTGTCTCTAGAAGAATACCTAGCACGCATTCTGAACTAATGGCAACAATGAACGAACAAGAAGCCTTGAAGGAGGAAATCAAGATCCTCAAAGGCCAGATGAATTGGGTTTTGGAAACTTTGCAGAGTTTGATGAGAAATGAGGGAGTTTCTCACCCTATTGCACCCAGAAAGGTTGTCAGTCCGTCACTTCCGGTGACTCTTCCAGTTCAAGAATCTCCTCGGTATCAACGACCAAACAACCGCCAAGCGCGTCAACAGGTTCGACAAAGACCAAGGAAACCAGAGAGTCCGTTTCCAGTGTCATACAATCAGATATTGCCAGACTTAATCCAAGACGGATTGATAACACCAAAGGGGCTGAAACCGGTGATTCCTCCTCACCCTATGAACTTCGATACCAACGCCGAATGTGACTATCATACAAGGGCACTAGGGCATTCAACTGAAGAATCTCAACACTCAGTGTTTCTTCCTCCTCAAGGTTCTCAAAGCCGGAGATTGAACAAGAAAAATCATGTCAGGAAAAATAAGACTCGCGGTAGATCAACTCCAGTACCGTTAAGCAAACTTTACCCGCTACTGATTCAGAACTCACTGGTGACTCCACGAGTATCCAATCCTGTGCCAGGACCATGGCATAATGCGAACCTGACTTGTGAATTTCATAAAGGAGCCGAAGGACACAACTTGGATGCGTGTATAGCATTGAGTTATCTTGTACAAGAGTTGATCATTGACAAACGCTTGATCTTCGAGGAAGACCACCCAGAAGTAGAATGTGGATATCATACTGGGACAACAGGGCACCTAGTTGAAGAGTGTGAAGGTTTTAAACTGAGACTGCAAGAGTTGCTGAGACCTCAGGAGGATAAATCAAATGACAGTGCTGCAATTCCTAAATCCAAAGGCAAAGGACCCGTGAGACCCCTCATAATTCTATATCACAAGGAGCAAGTGGTGGTTGGAGGTGTTTCCCCGCATGGGCCTGAAATTTGAAATTTGTTTTGTTAAATAATTTTAATTCCCTAAGACTGACAGTTGTAGACTGTTTCAGCATTTTGTTATGTTTTCTTTGCATTTGTACTGCTTGTAAACTGTTGTTTATTTGAATTTGGCAATATTTAATGAAATGTTTGTGCATCTTTTGATTAAGTCCATTCGTTTCACTCTCTCTTTTTCATTGTTATGAAATACAAAAAATGCAAGAAAATTTCTTTTGTTTACTAAACTGTTGTTTAAAGCAACGATTGGGGAGGATGATGAAAACTATATCCGTAATTGCTGTTGATATGCTTTCAATTTAACTTTGCCGATGATGTAAGGCATTGTTTCAATCCCTAAACACTGGAGAAATAAGGAAGATAATCCCTCATTAACCCCTTCGAGCCTAGAAGTAGGAGTTTTTCTTTCTTTACAAAAACAAAACCTTAAATCTCAAAATTGGGGCGGGTAGTTCTCAGTTAACTTGGAGATATGTGCATGCAAGACACTTTTCATATAAAGGTGGTGCACTCAGGTTTTCCTTCGTACACAACAAGCAAGTGTCGAAGATGCTTTTCAACATAAAAGACGATGATGGTCCACCATAAACCATTAAACTAGGTAGTCACCTCCTTTCTAAAAGAGAGAGAGAGAGAGAGAGAGAGAGAGAGAGAGAGAGAGAGAGAGAGAGAGAGAGAGAGAGAGAGAGAGAGAGAGAGAGAGAAGAAGAAAGAAGAAAAAAATCAAAAAGCCTGCTAAGTCAAAACCTATGAAGGAGACTTAGGCAAAAATGGGGCATCCCAAAGACTATATATTCGAACAAAGAAGTTCAGACAAAAGTCAGGGATAACAAAAGAGAGGAATTTTGTAAGAGATCACTTTTAAAAATCCTCAAATAACAAAAAGCTATCAAATACTGTAAGGGAGTTGTGACTACCCTAGGTTTGTAAACCATCACCAACTATCATCAGTTCAATTCTTAAGCTTGTAAGAACCTGAATGTATAGTTTGAGTTAACTGAGCGTAGGATTGGAGTTCATCATGAAGAGTGGGTGGGATAAATAACTTTGAGCCTTTATCCTTTGTTTCATGAACCATGAACCGAGCCACGTTACAACCCTTAAAAGACCTAATTGAGGTAAGGTTGTTTCGAAAGCATATTACAGCAAGGTTGGATAACCTGACTCCTAATGATCTTTGTTATGTGTGTGTTCATCACTTTATCCATCATTTGTAAAATGATTGGATGACTTTCACTTTGATCACTTGATCACTCCGCCGTGTGTGTTTCATCAAAAAAAATGTTTTCAAAAGATTGCATGAATTTTACATTGAAAATTGCCAATTTTTAATGAACAACATTGTGTGCAAGACGATCTAATGTCAAAGGAATCCCAACAAACGCTGTCAGCTAGGGAATTTGACATGATGAAGGAAGCTCAGCCTGGGGAAACCAATTCGAAGGATTTGTTAATCATTTGTTATAACATTCAGCTAATCAGAGCCGACCAGGTCAAGATCAGATGAAACATTCAAATGAACAGTTTAGTCTAGGGAAAATCTTTTGTGGTTACCAGCTAGCAGGGGAAAGTTTGTTCCCTAGTCGTTACTTCCACAGTCTGAAGACTTTGTTGTACAAATACCGTTAAACTGGGGCAATCACGTCGAGATTTGTAAATCTCTCTAAGGGTTTGAAGACATTGAGCATCTTTATACCAATTCTTTTGTAAAAGCATCCTTATGACTTCTTCTCACAGACCATGTAATCTGGGGCAGATAAGGTTTGAAGACTGTTCGTCGTAAGAGTCGTTTCTCACTCGAAGAGGATTATTACCATCATGGGGAATAAATGTTTCGTTCTCGTGGTACCTTTTTCCAAGCTCTCCAGTTAATTTGTTACTTCAGTTGATCTGGGAATCTCTCGATGTGATTTTCCTTCAGCAAAGAATTCAAGATCATGATGGCAATCCAAGTGGAGTCATGATGTTTTGACCTAAAAAGATTACTCTCTCTCAGAGAATGTGGTAACCTTGAAAGTGGAATTGATGTTCTTCATGATCATCCCTTTGATGTCCAACTTTGGTGAAGTTGGTTGGGTCTCCGTGTCGATATGTTTATTTCATCTCCAGTTTTGTTTTGCCTGTTTTGTCAGCATAAACAAAAGCATAGCATAAGCATATGCATGGCATCTGTGCATTTTTTCTATCTCCGGTTATTACCTATTTTGTTTCACTTTGGTGTCTTTCTCCAAGTGATTGGGTGTGTTGTCTCTCTCCAATAGAGTTGTCAGCCCTTAAGCATAAAATGTCCATCCTTTCTCAATTCCCCATAGAGTTTAATCCTCGTGGATGATGGTTACTTCAGTTATCTTTTTCCATGATTAGATAAGATGTGTCCCCATTAGAGTTCATTTCTCAGTGGTTGGAGTCTTGTTTAACAAGTGACAGTCTCATTGAAGAAGCTTATCTTATGTACGTTGAGACCCGGTTGTGACCAACATTGTTTGAAAATCCAGTGGACATTGGTATAGTTAATTTGGTGGTGACCAATAATATTTCGAGAAAGGTAATTGGCATTGAGAAAATCCAGGGATTTCAGTTCCAAGTTCAGGTCTCGTACCTTTGGATATATGTTTGTTCCCGAGTTTAGGTTTTATACCTTCGGTGATGTTTAATTCTAAGATCAGGTCTCGTACCTTTGGATATATGTTTGTTCCCGAGTTCAGGTTTCGTACCTTCGGTGATATTTGATTCCAAGTTCAGGTTTCGTACCTTTAGATATATGTGATTCGAGTTTAGGTTGTGTACCTTCGAATATGTTTGGTTTCTTTCCGTCAACTCTGTCTTGACGATGTGGTCTGAGTTCAGGTTGTGTACCCTCAGATATGTTTGGTCTTTCTGTCAATCTTTTGACGATGTGATCCATTTATGAATTTTTTTTTCTCTTTCCCCAGTCGAAGTCCTATTTTTACCGATCTGGTTTGGGAAATCCCATCTGTTATCACCTCGGGTTGGTCGTCACCTTTACCTCCAGAAAATCTAGTGGTTACTAGCACTGTTTGAACTGTTTGTTAAAACTGGGTGACATCAATATCCCCAGTGAAACCTTTGCATCCCCCAGTCAGGTCTCGGAGGTCTAGTCGTTACTAGTATCCCCGGTGTGTCTGGTCTTGTTTCTAGTCCATTCCTGAAGATCTCGTTTGAACTCTTCACTATAGGAAGTTCCTCATCTGATCATCCCCAGTGAGGTTCGTGTCTCTAGTCTTCCACTTCTCCAGTAGAAATTTGCTCTTTTCCCCAGTGGAGTGTATCCTCTTCCCCAGGGAGTTTGTCTTCCTCATTAGATTTTGCATCCCCGTGTGAAAGTTCCTCCCTGTTATCATCATTAGTCATGTATGAACTATTTATTATTATGCCCTGATTTTCCCCAGTGTCTTGGTGTCCGTTTGATTCCCCTTTCCGAAGGCCTAGTTGTCACTAGCAACCCCTGTATAGTCCAGTCGTAACTGGCATTCTTGTGGACGTCACCACAGTCCCTGTGAAGTCCAGTCGTAACTGGCATTGTTTAAATCCATTTGTTATTGGTATCATTTTTGGTCGTCACCAATTCCCCGTAAAGTCTAGTCGTAACTGGTACTCTTACCCAATCGTTATTAGTATCTTGTGGTTGTCGTTGCACTCCCCGTGAAAGTCCAGTCGTAACTGGTATTGTTTCGGATCCAGTCGTTATCGTTATCTTTTGGTAGTCACCATATTTCCTTTAAATTCCTGTCGTAACTGTCATTGTCTTTTGGTTTGGTCGTCACGGTATTTCCTTTAAGCCTGTCGTAACCGGCATTGTCTTTTAGTTTGGTCGTCACCATATTTCCTTTTAAGTCCTGTCATAACCGGCATTGTCTTTTAGCTTGGTCGTCACCCTATTTCCTTTAAAGTCCAGTGTAACTGGCATTATCTTTAGTTTGGTCGTCACCCTATTTCCTTTAAGTCCCGTCATAACCGAAATTGTCTTTTAGTTTGGTCGTCACCATATTTCCTCTAACTCCCGTCGTAACCGGCATTGTCTTTAGTTTGGTCATCACCATATTTCCTTTAAGTCCCGTCGTAACCGGCATTGTCTTTTAGTTTGTTCGTCACCATATTTCCTTTTAAGTCCCGTCATAACCGGCATTGTCTTTTAGCTTGGTCGTCACCCTATTTCCTTTTAAGTCCCGTCGTAACCGGCATTGTCTTTTACCTTGGTCGTCACCCTATTTCCTTTAAAGTCCCGTCGTAACTGGCATTGTCTTTTGGTTTGGTCGTCACTGTACTTCCTTTAAGCCTGTCATAACTGGAATTGTCTTGTAGTTTGGTCGTCACCATATTTCCTTTAAGTCTCGTCGTAACCGGCATTGTCTTTAGTTTGGTGGTCACCATATTTCCTTTAAGTCCCGTCGTAACCGACATTATATTTTAGTTTGGTCGTCACCATATTTCCTTTTAAGTCCCGTCGTAACCAGACTGGTCTTTTAGCTTGGTCGTCACCGTATTTCCTTTAAGCCCGTCGTAACCGGCATTGTCTTTTAGTTTGGTCGTCACCATATTTCCTTTAAGTCCCGTCGTAACCGGCATTGTCTTTAGTTTGGTCGTCACCATATTTCCTTTAAGTCCCGTCGTAACCGGCATTGTCTTTTAGTTTGGTCGTCACCATATTTCCTTTTAAGTCCCGTCGTAACCGGCATTGTCTTTTAGCTTGGTCGTCACCCTATTTCCTTTAAAGTCCAGTGTAACTAGCATTATCTTTAGTTTGGTCGTCACCCTATTTCCTTTAAGTCCCGTCATAACCGGAATTGTCTTTTACTTTGGTCGTCACCATATTTCCTTTAAGTCCCATCGTAACCAGCATTGTCTTTAGTTTGGTCGTCACCCTATTTTCTTTAAGCCCGTCGTAACCGGCATTGTCTTTTGGTTTGGTCGTCACCGTATTTCCTTTAAGTCCCGTAGGAACCGGCATTGTCTTTTAGTTTGGTCGTCACCATATTTCCTTTTAAGTCTCGTCGTAATCGGCATTATCTTTAGCTTGGTCATCACCTATTTCCTTTAAAGTCCAGTGTAACTGGCATTATCTTTAGTTTGGTCGTCACCCTATTTCCTTTAAGTCCCGTCATAACCAGCATTGTCTTTTAGTTTGGTCGTCACCATATTTCCTTTTAAGTCCCATCGTAACCAGCATTATCTTTGGTTTGGTCGTCACCGTATTTCCTTTAAGCCCGTCGTAACCGGCATTGTCTTTTGGTTTGATCGTCACCGTATTTCCTTTAAGTCCCGTCGTAATCGGCATTGTCTTTTAGTTTGGTCGTCACCATATTCCCCTTTAAGTCCCGTTGTAACCGGCATTGTCTTTTAGTTTGGTCGTCACCCTATTTTCTTTAAAGTCCCGTCGTAACTGGCATTGTCTTTTGGTTTGGTCGTTACCGTATTTATTTTAAAGTCCAGTGTAACTGACATTGTTTGAAATCCAATCGTTTTGGTATATTTGGTTTGGTCGTTACCCACCTCTCTAGTTAAGTCTAGTGACTGCTAGCATTATCACACCAAATGTTATTTGGCATACCCTGATTTAGTCGTTACCAATCCTTTCTAAGTCTAGTGGCTACTGGCACTGATTGAAAGTTAATCGTTTGCTTGTGATTGGTCCTTTACCAATTTCCTCAGCTGAGGTCCTGTATTTTTACCAATATTGTTTGACACCAGTATCCCCAGCGAAGCCTTTGCTTTCCCCCAGTATGATCCCGGAGATCTAGTCGTTACTAGTATCCTCAGGATATCCAGTCTTGTTTGTAGTCCATTCCTGAAGATCCCGTTTGAACTCTTCGCTATAGGAAGACCTCGTCTGATCATCCCCAGTGAGGTTTGTCTCTAATTCTTTTATTCCCCATTCGAAGTTGCTCCTTCCCTAGTGGAATGTATCCCTTTCCCCGGTGAACGGTCGTCTTCTTCGTCAGGTTTTTGTTTCCCCAGTAGATGTTACTTCTCAGGTGTTATCATTTAGTCACGTTTGAACTATTTGGTATTCGTGCCTGGATCTTCATTCCCCAATGTGGGTCCCTCGATGAGGACTTCCCCGTTGCGTCGAGTCCCCGGAGTCTGTTCCCCAGTGGATAGTTACTTGTTATTTTCCCATTCCTGTGTCTTGCATTCAAGCATCATAAAGCATCATTTAGATTTTCATAGGATTTTAGCACGTGTCCTTTTGCATATCATCGGATCTAAGGGACAAAATTTTTGGCTTTCTGTATTTAAATACCTTTCACCACAATGTTACGAGGATCGTCATCTCTCGTTTTCATCTGGTGAAGATATTTAAATAGGGGCAACTGTTGAACCCCAAATTTTGACCACCTTAGATCCTCGTTATCATTCTAGAACCATGCTCATGTGATTATCTAACCCAAACCCAGTTCAAGTTTTCTTTGTCAAGATGCAGACGAATCAGGGTTCCCCACAATCAAAATCGAAGCTTCGAGGGTTTGATCAAACAAATGTTTTGGATTGGTTCAACCATGGAACAAGGTCAAGGATACTATATGAGGTCAAATTGGAATTCAATTTGAATTTGTCACCCCAGAATCAAGAACAGTGCATTTCAGGGTACCCGAATAGGGTTTTTGACCGGTAAAAGTCAACTGTGGTTTGAATTTTGTGTTGGAAGGTATTAAAATGGTGGGATTGTGATTCATGAAGTTCATATGGCCTAGTAAAGTCCATTCAAAGTCTCAGAAAGTCCAGAATGTCAACAGACAACTCGGTAGTCACCGATCGATCGTACGGTCGACCAAAAAATCAGCTTTTCAAATTTAAGGAATAGGACTTCAAGGTGTGAAACAAAAATGTTCCATATGTTAATTTAAGCTTGCTCATAAAATTTCATGGTCATTTGGTCAAGGATGAAGGAGTAATCGAGAAATCGGGAAATTAGGGTTTTGAAAAAGGCTAAACCCTAACTCCTTAACCACACATCCAAATGAGTTGATTCAAAGCTCATTGGAAAGCTCTTGACAAGCCCTACAAAAGTCCCACAGTGGTCCATAATCAGAAAATGCTTATTTTTGGAGTTAGAAGCAAATTCATCACAAGAGGGTAAAATAACTTAGAAAAATCCAAAGTTATTTCATTTGTAAAGCTTATTTTCAACCAACTTTGGAGGGATTTTTTACATAGTTCCATTTGGAGTTAGAACTTCTAACAAACATGAATGTTTTAGAGCTCCATGAGGGCTTTTCAAAAAGTATTAGAAGTCCTCAAAACGACTTGTGAGCTGAAAGTTATGGCTATGGCAAGTTGGGGGTTTCACACTTTAGTCCCACATTGTCCAAGTTTCAAAATGCATTCTTTCATCAAAATTGGCCAATCTCAGCTTGTGAAGCATGTTGTATCTGATATGTAGAGTGTTTTTAGCATGAAAGAACCAAGGAAATGCAGAAGTTTATGGATTTAGCCAAATTGCAAGTGGCTTGCAAGTTGCCTTGCAACTTGCATTTTAAAATCATTAAAACAAGCATGAGGTGTAAAAGGCATTTTGAACCAGCCACATGCTACATCTTCTAGCCTGCAGTTAGCCACACTAACTCATCATTTTTCTTGACTAATGAGGCTTGCCTTGCAACCAAGGAAACCCCTTTGAGGAGGTTTCATCCAAAATCCAAAACCTTTCTTCAAAGTGAAGAAATCATCAAATCTGCCCGCTCCTTTCCTTTGCCTATAAATAGAGACTTCCCCCACTTCATTTTATACACATTCTCTCTACTAAAAACCAGAAAAACTGATAGCCCTTGCTATTTCCACTCCTTGCTTCAAAAATCACAAAATCACACTTTCACCAAAACACCAAAAATCTGTCTTGGTGCAAAGGCTGCCAAATTCATTTCTCTACATTCAAACACCTCAACAATCATCCACACAATCTCTAAATATGGTATAGAAGGTGTTCCAACCTTTGAACCACTCAAAAACCTCACCATTCAAAAAGTCAACTTCCACACCAAGTTACTTTGACCAAAGCTACAAAACCTGCCATAACATGTTCCATACATTTCCTTGGTGTTTTAATCACTCAAACACCTCACATATATCATTTCTCAACTGTCTGAGGCATTGGAAACAAGCAGTGGAGTTTATTTCTTCAACTGACTTAGGATTTGCATTTTTGGCTTAAAAGAAAAGAAAGGCACAAAGCTTGGTAGTGGCTTGAAAATCCTCTGGTTTCTGGTTTATTTTGCTTGCTCAAGGTTATCTGCAACAGGTATGTAGTGTCTAACCTCATTCCATTCATCACAATATCATGAAAATCATGTTGAGTTGTTTTGCCTAGAAGCTTACTACCATTTGTTTTTTTACATACATCCAATAATGTCAAAACTGAGGCATATTTGTTTTATAAGTTTGATTACAGTTTGTCATGTGTATATGTGTTTGGTGTGATATGCATTTGCTTGCTCATTTCATTTTCATTAAAAACTGCCCTGCTACATAATGAGCAAAAGGTTGTTTTTTGCATCAAGCTGGCAAGATGTGGTGTTGCTTTGATTTTTGTTTGGTCTGGTAGTTCCCAACAGTTGGTATATTGTGCTTACAATGTGTTTGAGCATCTATCTTGCTTCTGTTTTTAGGATAGGACTGTCAAAATGAATTTTTCTTCACATTTCAACAGCCTGAAATCCATTTTTGCATCATAGCTTATTTAGAGTTTTGCTTCCTACTTAGACACTCTTGATTATATGTAGGTTATGTGTGTGTATGATCTTTTGATGCAAGTATGCTTTGAATCATGACTTGAACATTTTGAGGCATTGAACAAAAACCAAATGTGCAGCTAGCATACCATTTCTGAATACAAGCTGTTTTGAATTCTATTGTTCATTGGCATTCACTTAATATCATGATTATGAGGTGTGTGTGTGTGTGTGTGATTAAACTGGCCAGAAATCACTTTGAACTGAAACCAAGCATGTTCATGCATCTCACAAACACTAAAATGCATTTTGAAAACCATATCTTACCACAGTCTCTTTTTGATCTCAAATTGTTTTCAAACTCACTCAAAATCATGAACATTATGCTGTGTATGTAATTAATTGGATCAGAATATGCATAGAACTAGAATTTCATCTCATCATGCCTCATGTCTTGACAATTTGCATTTTGAGAGTCATTTTTAATATCATCCTTCTGCCAATTTATGTTGATGTTCAAATTCACTTAATGTCATGTATATGTGATGTGTGTATGCTTGATTTGATATACAAACACCTGAAACTAAAATTGAACATTTCATGCCCTTCACAAACATACATTGACATTTTTAATGCAATTTGCTACACCAGAGTATTTCAGACCTAAACTTTTGATCAAATCCACTCTATGTTATATATGTGTTGTGTATGTATGCTTGCCTTGACTTAGATATGCTCAGATTTGAAAATGAACATTGTCCTGCACTTCACTTCACCAAAAATGGTTGCATGAGCACCTCACACACCAGTTTGCACAAAAGTTGTTTTTTGAGTTGAAATCTGATGTGGAATCATTTTCTAGCATTTATATGAGATGTGTGTATGTTTAGTTTGATGAAAAACCACCTGTAACATGAACTGCCCATTTACATACTTTTCACACAAACACATTTGCACTTTGATCACCACTTTTCACCACAATCAGTGCAGACCCCCATTTAATGTTCAAATTCACTCCTTTACTTATATGCAATGTGTGTGTGTGATTGAAATGACCTTAAACTGTTTGGAACTGAATTGCTCACCATCTTGCACTTCACAAAGCAAATAATTGCAACTCACATAGCAGTTTTCATTACAGCCTGTTTCCAAGTCTCTTTTGTGCTCATAATCACTCCATATCATATTTGTGTCATGTGTGTACACTTGTTTTGATTGAAAAATGATTGGATTGAGAGATTTATTTCAAATTGCATTTTCAAAACAACCAAAAGCAACCACTATCGGGTTTTTCATCAGAGAAAGAATTTTGAAAATCTGAAATAGCCATCTTGTTCCTTGTTTAAAAACACCCAATTTACACTAAAATTTTGTCAAAAAAGATGAAGAATTGAGAAAGTTATGCCCATCTTGCAAAACTGATTTTGTTGCTTTGATTTTGCCCAGCCCATGAAAGAAAACACGCCCTATCTATTTATGGGGTGGCTTTCATCAATGGATGTATAGCCACCTCAGTGGTAAGAACATTAATCTAAAAAACGCCTTGCACACCTTGTACCTGAGTTCGACCCCTGAGGAGGGCAACTCTTTTATTAATTTGTGTCTTTTTTTTAACCAATCTTTGAAAACTCATATCTCTCTCAATTTTAATCATTTTTTACCAATTCTTTTTGCATTGTGTTCTTCTTGATGTGTACTTTCATTTCATATTCTTTATTTCCATGTTTGACAAATTTTTCATCTCTTTTGACTACTTGTAAGTTATGTCTGTTTTATGTTTGTTTTCACACGTGCAGATGAGTTTCTCTCTTGTTGTAATTGTATATGCTTATGTTTTGCTTGCCCTCATATCCTTAGATGTTAGTTAACATGCTAGGATTTTTATTTTTGATTGCTACCATGTTCGTTTTACCTCATCTGTTCATTTTACTTAAGCTTGATCTGTCGTTACACTTCCTGCTTAGATTATCTGCTTTGATTGTCATCATTGCATCACATTTAAACATGTTCATTTAATGGTTGTCACCTTGCTCTTTATCTTTATCATGTTGTTATCTTGTTAAATGTTTTCTTTCCCCAAGTGATGAAGCTTGTTAGCTCTCATCCAAGTTGCCTCCCCTCTCTCCTTCCAAAGGAAAAGTCTCTCTATTGACCCTTGGGTCATAGATAGCTCATTAACTCATAGGTCTGGATAGAACCTTCCCCTCCTTTGGTCTGGACAGAACCAATAGGATATACCCTCATAGGTCTGGATAGAACCTTCTCCCTCTTCTGGTCTGGAAAGAACCAATTGATCCTTAGTTCGAGCCCGAACTACAACCGCTCTGATTTCTCATTTGACAATGAGAATACGTAGGCACAAGATGCGATATCTTGACAAGCAACCTTCCCCCTTACTAGGAGTGTTCTTTAACTAGAACCCTAGGATAAATTTTGTCAACTCTATGTAAGAATCATCGTCATGATTTCTTACTTCCCCTCTTGAGTGTTCAACTTAGATTAGGGAGTTTTGTTAAACTCCACACAAGCATTGAGACGCTTGTTCCCCTTGGAACCTTGATCGTAATCAAGTGTTCTTTCCCTTGTGAGGTGAACTACGATTGCTCTGATTCTATCCTAGTCAGGATACATAGGCAGAAGATGCGACGTCTTTGAGAGCAGACTTAGAAAATCATTTAGGTCTTTACTTATCTTTGCACTCAACTCCCAATCCTAAAACCATAGTACATATTTCACACTTAGCAATCAATCAAACAAAAGGTTCCTGTAGAGTACTACAGATGCTTAGGGTGCTAACACCTTCCCTAGGTATAACTAACCCCCGATCCCCGAATCTCTTAGCGTTGTTTTTACACCGCGAAAAGGGTTTTTCTTTCTTTAGACCTTTCCTTTGGATAAATTAAAGTTCAGTTGTAAAACACTATGCCAAAAAAGACCTTTAGTAGAGCTTTTTTTGGCCTTTAGCAGCGTTGCTAAAAGCTCCCTTCAGCAGCACCTTTAGCAGCGCTTTTTTATCCCTTTAGCAGCGCTTTTGTAAGCGCTGCATAATTCCCCCAACCATCCCCCCTTTAGCAGCGCTTTAAAAAAGTGATGTCTTAGACCCCCCCTTTAGCAGCGGTTTTGCAAAAGCGCTGCCATAGCCCACCCTTTAGCAGCGCTTTTTACAAGCGCTGCCTTAGACCCCCCCCCTTCCAAACCAATAGCAGCGCTTTTGTAGCGTAATATATGTGACCTTTAGCAGCGCTTTTATGTAAAAGCGCTGTCTAATGTCCTAGATTTTAAAAAAAAATTTATAAAATATTCACCCTGTTTTGTATATTTTACCAACAACCTGCTTATATTACACAAACCTGCGTATAATTCAGGCCTTTATTTCAGCACTTTGGCCTTATAAATAAAATTCAAACTTTGGCCTTAAATATACAATTCAAACTTTGGCCTTATATGTACAATTCAAAACTTTGGATACATTGTAACTCATGACTTTGTTCATAAACATTTTAATATACACATAAACCTGTTTAAATATGTTACAACAAAATTCGATCCTCAGAATTACAACAACACAAATACATTCAATTCACATATAATTACAAGTCTTCCAATCCGATAACTCTATACAATTCTCAACCCAAGAATAAATTGACACCATTCCTCTTTAATTTCTTCCAATTTTGCTTTCGTGTAAGTAGCGCACTTGAATTCATCATAATACTACATAATATAACAGATCGAATAAGATTTAAGTTTAAAACTAATTACTCAGATGAAGTATCGGATAATTATCAAAATGAATCATATAACTTATATAATGAATTGATCCATACCAGGACTGGAATCTCAAGTTGACTAGAAAGAATAATTTCCCTCATAAAGCGCAATACAAAATTTCCACAGTCAATACCATTGCACTGCCGGGGACACTGTAAATGGAAAAAACAAACGAACATTTATCCGGATATATAGTTTAAATAGTTTTATCAAGTAGAAACATGCGAGAATATACCTCTACTCTGATCCAGTTGATGTTGTTAGCCTTCCTTTTTGGCACCGTTGCATCTCTTTGTGCTCTGAATATTTGTATAACTCTAACATAATATAAACGCATATTTAGAACAATGTCACATAATAAATAAAGATATATAATTAAAGACAACAGTATATGTCATCACTTACGTATCAACAAAGTTCCTCAGATTTTCATATTTTGTTGTATCGCCATCCAATGAATCTATATAATACACTATTTCTTTCGTCAAATTAATTGCGATCAACAACCAATGTCCACTATAAAATAAGATAACAGTTTAGACGGAAATGTTATATATATAGAAAGGGAAAAATCGAACAATTATAATAAATGAATTTAGAATAAAATCTAACCCATGGCCAGTGTTATATGGCAACAAGAACAACTTCTCTGTAGTCGCGCGCATAAATCTCTGCACTGTGTACTCTTTGACTGTATCTGGTGACTGGTCTATTATACGTGAGTTGACACAGCTAGCAGATAAGAATGCGAATACTGAAGTCAATTCATTCGGGACCAATAACTTGTCATACAAGAACCTAAAAAAAATAATCAACATTAGAATATTAAGTTAAACGAGCAAATTTTAAAATGTTCAATTATTTAATAAAAATGGATCGGAGTACCTGATGTATGAATGCATAACACCGACGCCCAGTTCAAAATGGTTGAAAACCTGATCAAAATCCTCCTTAGCAATTGTTTTGGGATATTCAAAACCGAAAATACCTGCCTCCATATGTATTTGACGGACGCCACCCTCAGGCACATCTGATGTTCCGACATATGTTTCAAGGCACATCCTAAATCGAGGAACAATTGCTTTTCTGGGAACCTTGGAAGTTTCAGGCATCTTACTCTTGCTGACTTGTTGCGACTGCTGATCATGAACCTAAAAGTCATATATAAGTTCAGTAATTAATATTCTATAACAAGATAGTCATGTAACTGTAGTAGTACCTGTTTCTTTGATGCAGCTGAATCGGTATCCCGCACAATAATTCTATCATCTTTTGGTTTGGATTTTGTAGGAGTCTAAGATCATCATGTAAATAAGAAAATGTAGATGTAAGAATAACTTTCTTGTATGAATCATAAAACATTTGAGTATTAAAAGGTTCAACCTACCTCATCATCTATGCAAATCAGATTTGCCGGCCATGCCACATACGATCCTACTGCGTCTCCCACCACTGTTGCGCCTAAAATATCATCTGGTATAGGCAACAACGCACTCCCCTATAATGCAATATCAATAGATACTTTCAAAAATCCAGAAGGGAGCGGTTTATGGTGAAGTAAGTCTCCCAGAAAGTTATGCACCTTTCCCTTGCCAACCATTCGATGAGTAGGTGACGATAAATATAGCCGGCAAAGTGAAATGCCCTAAACAAATAATGATTAGTTAATGTGTCAATTAAGTAAAGTGTGCTAAATTAATTTCAATGTAATATATACAATTACCTCTGGAAGCTTCTGTGGACAACTGGTACTATCTTTGTCACTAGTAGCTCTACCCTCTGGAGCGCGTCTTTCCGCCATGTATCTCTCCTTATCCTTCTGTAATTCACGGATTTGCGCTTTCAATTCCTCCAAAGTCTCCATCACTTCTTTATTGGTTGGATTTTTTTTCTTTGGCTGCTTATACAGTTTGGATGGAGTGACACCAAATCCCTTACCCCTCACACGCCCAGAATACTCAGGAATATTCAGCACCCGGCTCAGTAAGCTCCTGCAATCATTGTCCTCGGCGGGAGTGATAACACGAAATCATATAGATATTTTCATGCCTAATTCGACTAAAAGCTAACCGTTTTCGATCCGATTTCGGGTTATTTCCAGGTATTTGTCTGATGTTTTTGCAGGTATTCAACGATCACGTCTAAACTAGGCAACATGAAGAAAAGAAGCAATCCCAGATGAAATATGGACGAAAAAGGAGTGAAAACACAATGAAAAGCGCAGCAGACAGTTTTTGTTGATGTGACGACCGTCACAGATGCATGACGACCGTCACACGGGTGACGACCGTCACACCTTGTGACGACCGTCATGCAGGCAAAAACGCCCCACTCAGATTACACGTCAAAAGAACAGTTCCAATTCCCATTAAATGGTCCACTACTCCCTAAATTATCTGCCTCAAGGTCCATCATCCTCAGAGGTAACCGTTGGAATCCCACCTCTATAAAAAGGGAAGCAGGGGACTTCAAAAAGGGAGTTGCATTCATACCACGAAGTGCTGCCAAATTTACTTTCCAGCAAATTTACTTTCAGTTATTATTTGTATCCATTTCTCCAGTTTCATTTGTATCCCTTTCCTTTATTTCCCTTTTCATTCTACTCATTCTCATTTCCGCTCTTCTGTAATTGTTACTACACTGTACGATCGAATTGGAACTAAAGACAGAATCCTGCCAACATCTGTGGAGGATCTGCCCAAAGGCCAATTGGCATTATTTACATGTTTTCATTTTGATCGACTCTTATTTTATCATAATGCAATTTATTATTTATTATTATTATTTATGTTTTGCTTTTCCAAATTCCATGTCTAGCTAAACTTAGGTAATCGATATGTAGTAATAATTCGGATGGGATTTGATAACTCTTGTTTGAAAACTTTCTTTTCACAAAAATAATTTATGGTCTAAGTGTTTAAAATTGATTTACGAAATAAACTTCGTCGCGAAAGCGAGAACTTGTTTTAAAGTAGTTTTTCCACGAAAGTGGGAAATTAATTAAGATACGAACCAACAAGCGAAAGCTGCGGTAAGGTCAGATAGTAAACACTAGGCATTTGTTTTAATAACAGCGAAAGCACTTTAAAACGAATTAGAACTTAGAGATTTCCAAAAAGTAATTTTAACCCCGAACGGAACACGAAAGTGTACGTTAGGCCCTTAGGATTATGATTAGCGTCAATAACCATCGTGAGACGAGAATCTTCAAATCTCCACTTCTGCTTAAATAAACTGCGAAAACTATTTCATACACCAGGAACTTATCAAATCCCTGAAGAACACAATTACTACGTATCGATTCAATTAATTAAAATCTAAATAGTAATCTTAGTTTCCCCTTTTAGTGACAACCTTATTCCCTTAAAACATATTCTACCTAGCTAAACATAGTAACTCCCGAGAACACTAGTTTGATTACGAGTCCCTGTGGGATCGATATCTTTTATTACTACGCGATAGACTGTGCACTTGCAGTTAGTTGTATTAGACATAGAAAGTCGCGATCAAGTTTTTGGCGCCGTTGTCGGGGACCCGTTTAGTCAATAGTGTAACCTTCTGTTACGCCGTATAGACTAGGTAAACAATTTTTATTTTTCCTTTACTAGTGCTGTCGATTGTATGCCAAGTGATCGCCCACAAAGCGATATCTTGAAACCTTCAGTCACAGAACTAGAGCGCTTCTTACATTTAAGAAGCCGAATCATTGAGTACCAACTCAAACATAACATTCCCGATCCTCTCACTCCCATTCCCAAATCCAAAGAAGAAGAACCAACGATGGCTGAAGGACCTCCGAACAAACCGCTGAAGGCATACGCTACACCATCGCAGATGGAGCCTAGAAGTAGCATTGCTGCCCCAGCTATTACCCGAAATGATTTTGAGCTGAAACCATCATTGCTGTCGGCTGTACAACAAAACCAATTCTCAAGAAACACAACTGAGGATCTGAATGAACATCTAACGAAGTTTGTACAATACGCAGACACAGTGAAAGCAAATGGAGTAACTCCAGACGCGATAAGACTTCGTCTTTTCCCATTCTCTCTTAGAGACAGAGCGTGGACATGGTTACAATCATTACCATCCAACTGCGTTACAACGTGGGAGCAATTGAAGAACGTCTTCTTAGCGAGATATTTTCCACCAAGCAAAACTGCTATGCTTAGAGCTCAAATCAACGGATTTCGACAGAAAGATACTGAATCTCTTTACGAAGCATGAGAACAATTCAAAGATATGATGAGAACATGTCCTCACCACAGTCTGGAAGACTGGGTGACAATCCATACTTTCTATAATGGGCTTCTATACAATACTAGATTAACCAGAGACGCTGCCGCGGGCGGTGCACTTATGGATAAGCCATACGATGAAGCCTATCAATTAATAGAAAACATGTCACAAAACCATTGCC
Source organism: Lathyrus sativus (assembly GCA_963859935.3). Lineage (NCBI taxonomy): Eukaryota > Viridiplantae > Streptophyta > Magnoliopsida > Fabales > Fabaceae > Lathyrus > Lathyrus sativus. The sequence goes on along the minus strand of OZ012735.1, from coordinate 738,669,108 downwards.
AATGGGGAGGTGAACGCACTACAAATGAGAAAACCTCAGCAAAAGGTGGGATGTACGAAATCAGCAACCTTGAAAAGTTCAATGCTAAAGTAGATGCTCTAGCACAGAAGATTGATAGTCTGACCGTTAACCCCACTGCAACTGTCGCTGCAGTAACTCCAAATTGCGAGTTATGCAAAAGCACCACTCATAATGCACCCGAATGCCCATTGCTAGCCGGAATCCCGCCAGACCAGGTAAATTATGCTCAAGGAAATCCCTACGCAAATACCTACAACCCAGGTTGGCAAAATCATCCAAACTTTTCTTACAAAAGCGAAAATGCATTGCAAATGCCTACTGCTCCGCAAGGATATCAAAAACCAGCTGCTCAGAATGCACCTAGGAAATCAAACCTCAAATTGATGATGGAAAAGTTCATAGCAACTCAAGCTCAAACAAACAAAGAGTTCTTGAATCAAAACATACACACTAGCGAGCAAATTAAACAGTTAACAGGAAAAGTAGACGCTTTAGCCACCCACAACAAAATGTTAGAAACTCAGATATCACAAGTGGCTCAACAGCAAGCATCTGCTGCCGCATCTGCTGGCACATTTCCTGGACAACCCGAACAAAATCCCAAAGGCCAAGCAAATGCTGTGATACTAAGAAGTGGAAAAGAATTGGACGAACCGATCGATCCGAGGACCGAAAACTCAGCCATGCAACAGAAACCAACTGAACAAGAAGAAAAGGAATCTGAGTTAGAGAAGAAGGAAGACAACGAGAAGGAGGATACCGCAAGTGAAAAAACTCAAGCACCTCCAGCGCCATATAAACCACCTATCCCTTATCCGCAAAGACTAATAAACTCTAAAACTTCAGGACAGTTTAAGAAATTTCTAGAGCTCCTTAAACAGTTGAATATTACTATTCCTTTTACAGAAGCGATAACTCAAATGCCGTCATACGCCAAATTTCTCAAAGAGATCCTGTCGAATAAGAGAAAGATCGAGGATAACGAAACAGTTACACTCACTGCAGAGTGTAGCGCTATTATTCAAAACCGCATGCCTCCTAAATTAAAAGACCCAGGTAGTTTCTCCATACCCTGCGTCATAGGAAAGTTCGTAATAGATAAAGCTCTATGCGATTTAGGAGCCAGTATCAGTGTTATGCCCTTATCTATATGCAAAAAGCTGAATATGGGAGACCTCAGGCCAACCAAAATGTCCGTACAATTAGCTGACAAATCAGTAAAATACCCCGTCGGAATACTGGAGAACGTTCCAGTACGCATAGGACAATTCTACATTCCAACCGACTTCATAATCATGGACATCAAGGAGGACACTGTAACCCCAATTATCCTAGGAAGACCATTCCTAGCTACGGCCGGAGCGATTATAGACGTGAAGAAAGGAAGGCTAACATTCGAAGTAGGAGAAGAAAAGATAGAGTTCATTCTCACCAAGTTCCTACAAGCACCAGCAATAGACGATACCTGCTATTTAGTAGACGAAATTGACGAATGCATAAGAGAACTTGAAAATGAAGAGACCACGTATTCAGAAATAATAAAGATTCAAATACCCGACATTTCTGAAGACGACAATTGGCGTAAACCGTATAAAGACGACAGCCTAAGCGAAAGCTTAGCACTGACACCAAACCATATGCCAGGTCCGAAGAACCCATCTTTAGAGCTTAAAACTCTACCCAAAAACCTCAGATATGAATTTCTAGACGATGAACTAAAAAGAACAGTGATAGTCAACACCGACTTAGGACAACCAGAAACCGAAAAGTTATTAGAAGTCCTAAAGAAGTACCCCACCGCATTAGGCTATAACATAAGCGATCTAAAAGGTATAAGCCCTTCGATCAGTATGCATCGAATTACGATAGAGGAAGACTCTAAAACCTCTCGAGAGCATCAGAGAAGACTAAACCCCATCCTGAGCACTGTAGTCAGAGATGAAGTAAAGAAATTACTAGATGCAGGAATCATCTATCCGATCTCCGATAGTGAATGGGTTAGCCCAGTTCATGTCGTACCGAAGAAAGGAGGAGTCACAGTAGTTAAAAACGAAAAAGGCGAATCGATAACAAAAAGAGTCGTGACTGGAAGTAGGATGTGTATTGATTATAGGAAGCTTAACAAGGCTACGCGCAAAGATCACTTCCCGCTACCCTTCATAGACCAAATGTTGGAAAGACTAGCCAAACATTCATATTTCTGCTATCTAGATGGTTACTCAGGATTCTTCCAAATTCCCATCCATCCTGATGACCAAGAAAAGACTACATTCACCTGTCCTTACGGTACTTTTGCTTACCGCCGAATGCCGTTCGGACTCTGTAACGCTCCAGCAACCTTCCAAAGATGCATGATGGCAATCTTCGCAGATTTCATAGACGACATTATGGAAGTGTTTATGGACGATTTCTCGGTATGTGGACAAAGTTTCGAAGGATGCTTACAAAACTTAGAAATGGTACTAGAACGTTGCGTAAAAGTAAACCTCATCCTAAATTGGGAGAAATACCATTTTATGGTCCGACAAGGAATAGTTCTAGGACACGTCATATCAGATAGAGGGATTGAGGTAGACAAAGCTAAAATAGAGATTATAAAAGATCTCCAACCTCCAAAATCCGTACGAGAAATACGGAGTTTTCTAGGACATGCCGGTTTCTACAGAAGATTTATAAAAGATTTCTCGAAAATCACAAAACCTTTGACCGGCCTGTTAATGAAAGATGTTGAGTTCGTCTTCGACGACGACTGTTTAAAAGCATTCGAAACATTGAAATCAGCCCTTATCACCGCACCAATCATGCAACCACCAGATTGGAGACTACCGTTTGAAATCATGTGCGACGCGAGTGATTACGCTGTAGGCGCAGTTCTAGGACAAAGGAAGGACAAGAAACTCCATGCCATCTACTATGCCAGTAGAACCTTAGATCCTGCCCAAATGAACTACGCTACCACAGAAAAGGAACTTCTAGCAGTTATATTTGAGCTTGACAAATTCCGTTCTTACTTAGTAGGAGCCAAAATTATAATATACACAGACCACGCTGCCATAAGGTACCTCATAAGCAAAAAGGATGCCAAACCAAGATTATTGAGATGGATCCTGTTACTACAAGAGTTTGACTTAGAAATCAAAGATAAGAAAGGAACCGAGAACGTTGTTGCGGATCACTTATCCCGAATAGAAGGCATCAGACACGAACCAGTACCGATAAATGACGATTTCCCGTACGAACGTCTAATAGCCAAATTAGAAAGTGACACACCCAATGCAATCTCGGAAGATCCAGAATTCGAAAAAGCCGTAGAAGCCGTTTATGCCCAAGTCACATTACCTTGGTATGCTGACATCGTTAATTACCTCGCCGCAGGCGTGCTTCCACCAGATCTTACTTATCAGCAAAAGAAGAAATTCTTCCACGATCTGAAACACTATTATTGGGATGAACCCCTACTCTTCAAGAGAGGGGCCGACAACATATATCGTCATTGTGTCCCAGAGGAAGAAATAGAAAATATTATTTCCCAATGCCACTCAGCACCATATGGTGGTCATGCTAGTACATCCAAGACGTGTGCTAAGATTTTCCAAGCCGGCCTATTCTGGCCTAATCTCTGGAAAGACGTTCACATCGTTGTGCAAAAGTGCGATAGATGCCAACGAACTGGCAACATCTCACGACGCGATGAAATGCCTCAGAAAGGAATCTTAGAGGTAGAAATCTTCGACGTCTGGGGAATAGATTTCATGGGACCTTTCCCACCTTCTTTTGGAAATAACTACATACTCGTCGCTGTCGATTACGTGTCTAAATGGATAGAAGCCATAGCTGCTCCAACAAATGACGCACGAGTAGTAATCAAACTCTTCAAGAACACAATCTTTCCTAGATTCGGTGTACCCAGACTCGTCATTAGCGACGGAGGATCTCACTTCATATCACGAATATTCGATAAACTTCTTTCTAGATATGGAGTCAGGCACCGAGTAGCTACACCTTATCATCCGCAAACTAGCGGACAAGTCGAGGTCTCAAACAGAGAAATAAAACAGATCTTGGAAAAGACTGTCGCTACCTCGAGAAAAGATTGGTCATCAAAGCTACAAGAAGCTTTATGGGCTTATAGGACCGCATTTAAGACACCGATAGGTACTACCCCCTATAAATTAGTTTACGGTAAATCCTGCCATCTCCCTGTAGAGTTAGAGCACAAGGCCTTTTGGGCCATTAAAACACTCAACTTCAACTACACCGAGGCAGGAGAAAAGCGAATCTTGAACTTACACGAGTTGGAAGAACTTCGATTAGACGCTTACGAAAATGCCCGTATCTACAAAGAACGAACTAAAAAGTGGCATGATAAATGTTCAATCAGGAAACAATTCAGTGTGGGAGACATCGTATTTCTCTTCAACTCACGATTAAAACTCTTCCCAGGAAAACTAAAATCTAGGTGGTCTGGACCCTATGAAGTGACTAAAGTACTTCAGAGTGGAGCTGTTGAAATTACCGACAAGACAAATGCACCGTTTATCGTAAACGGACAACGTCTAAAACATTATAATAAGAACGACAACAGTCCTCAAGTCAGCAATATAACATTGCTTGAGCTTCAGGCTCAAACACCCGAATAGCTTCTCACCAAGCTATCGTCAGGCTTTAGACGTTAAAAACAGCGCTTACTGGGAGGCAACCCAATTTTCCCTCGTTATTGCATTTCATTTTTCCTTAAAATTCCACTTTGAAAAATCCAACAAAAATCCTAAAATTACTACTACTTTCTACTTTCGTTCATTTTCGTACTTTTATTCTTATTTTATTTTTTCCCTTTTGTCTTTTGTTTCTACCACTTTTCGTTTCTAAAAATCCTGACTTCAATTTCTTGTTTTAAACTTTTCAGGATTTTTAAAGCCTTCAAAACATTTCTTCTGTTTTCTCCGAATTACCTGCGAATATGGCCGAGTACGATTTCACAAAGGTTCACTTCAGAGGACTCGCTCAGAAGGCAAGATTTGCAGCACTGACCGAAAGAGAATTCGCCTTAACGCTGTATTATGATAAGGCTACTATGGATAAACTAGGGATCACAGATAACATTCAATACCTGTTCAATCAACTGGGTTGGGAGAACACTGCTCTGAAAACACGCTTCGCTACCTACAAAGATCTTACCTACGAATTCCTTAGTTCCTTCAGATATACACCCAACTATGGTTTTGGATCCAGCACAGAGTTGATTACCTTCCGATTGTTTGGAATGGACCAAACCCACAGCAGGATGTCACTAGCTAACCTCCTAGGATTCCCTAGCGGACCGCACGTGTTCATCAGTGCAGAAGATGACGATATTGATTTGCAACTCGAGCACTTCTGGGGTAGAATCACAGGCGACTATCACCCTGAACCAGACAGAATGTACAATGATGACATTCATAACCCAGCCTTTAGATACTTCCATAAGATACTAGCTCACACCTTGTTTGGAAAGGAAGAAAATATTACCACAGTGTCTAAGGAAGAGTTATTCATCATGTTCTGTGCTTCTCAGGGACGGACAGTAAATGCAGTGCCTTTCATGATGAGATCCTTCAAACGCCTCACGCTGGAACCTCAGACACCTATTCTTATAGGAGGACTAGTAACAATGATTGCCCACGAGCTTGGCCTTAGATTCCATCTAAATGCCAGCACTCGTTTTGGTAACATCAGACCCATGAACATACAATTCTGCTTTAACAGGCGTATCTTAGGGAATATGGGACCTGGATCGTATGAGTACCTTATTAACGAAAAACCAGTACAGCTATTCACACTGCCTGATCATCTGATGACAAGCATCCACAACAAGGATAACTGGCTCTACGAATTGGATGAGCCTATGGGACCTCCTTCACCACAGTCAACACCCCAGGACTATATGTATGACAGTGACCACATCTCTGAGGCACACGACTACATGTACTTTGAGGATGCCGCCTCTGAAAATGAAGTAGACCCTATGACTCCTCCACACTACAATACTTATCCTGAACCTATCCCTGAGGAAACAACCGACAAAATGGACGCCGTGCTACTCAGATTGGACGACGTTGATAAAGCTCTGACTAATGTAAAAGCTGATATCGCAGGCATGCACAGTGACCTGGTAGGCTTCATGGATCTAGTCTGCGACCAACTCGACTACTATTCATAGAAATTCGTGGAATTGAAGGCACGAAAAGATTAGTTATTAGCTCATAGCAGTAGTTTCAGTTTAGTCTAGTCTAGTTTAGTTTAATTTACTCATTTGGAATTTTCACATTGTTCGTTTCATTATGTACTACATACAATTGTTTCCATTTTATGTTATTTCAATTCTAGTTTTGTTCAATTGTTCTGTTTTCGCATTATTTATTGATTGTTGGTTATTATATTACATCACCGTAGTAATACTCGGCTTTAAAATCACCCCGAATACGCCCTCAGAGCAAAATTCTGCGTTCTGCAGATTTTGCTGCTGTGACGACCGTCACAGCCCCATGACGAGCGTCACGCGGGTGACGACCGTCACACCCTTGTGACGACCGTCACGCAGCCCAGAACTGCAATCTTATATAACAGAGGTCGTGTACCCTTCCACTCCCCCCATTATCACTTTCAAACTTCCAACATTCATACCCCACTACGATTTTCGTCCTCTCCATTTAAACTATAAACCTCAACTCCAAATTCAACCTCCAAAGAACCGTTCTGTCACATTTCCATCTCTGCCGAAAACCCCGAAACCTCCGAAACCTCTCCATCTTCAACAATGGCCGGAAACGCAGACATCAACAACATTTCCTTCCCTGAGGGCGAGTTAGGCGAGAGACAACGAGCACAGTACAATGCATTTCATCAGAGGTCTCTCCAGCAAACTCACTACCCGCACCTTCCATCACTTACGGAGCTCGGACTCCTCGAAGGTGTAACCTGGATGCTGCAACGAGCAAGCATCTGGAACCTCTGCTCCAACCCCCAGCCGACCTACGAACAGCTCACCCTTGAGTTCTTGATTTCGTTCTCATACATCACTAGCAGCGGCGAACTCAACCAGCACTCAGGTGCCGCTTGCTTCCGGATGTTTGGCGTTAACTATCAGCTGCACCAAAACCAGATTGTCGGCATCCTACAGTTACCCCGCGGCGACAATGCTCATCGCCGCATCACTGACCAGTTCCAGCACGAAGCCTTCGCGTTGTGGTATTAGTTGACCGGCCTAAATGTCGATGGTTGGGACTCCCTACACGCCACTCACATTCATAACCCCGCCATCAGATACTTTCACAGGGTGTTGAGCAACACCATCTTCGCCAGAGACAGCAACCACAAGGTGAACTCCAAGGTGCTCTTCTTTCTGCATTGCGTCTTCAACAATGAACCGGTCAACGCCGCCCCGTTCCTACTGGCCCACATTCAGGCCAACTGCAACCGTGGCTCGAAGCCATTTTACTTTGGCGGGATTGTCACGGCGATTGCACTTGGGCTGAACCTGGGCGACCGCCTTCAGCACCTCCATTCCATCCCATCGGTGTTCCTTGACACCGACCACTGCAGGGCCTCCCATCTCATCCGCTCCCGAGCTGACGGGAAATACCATCCGGTTGTGCGTGGCAAGACCGTCTGAAGCATCATCCTTCCGTCCCGCACCCGCATCCATCCTGAGGACCGTACCAACTGGTTGTTCGACCTCACTGCCCCTCCTGCTGCCGCTGTTCCTACTCAGGAACCCACTCATGATTCCGAAGATGAAATCCAAGCTGAGTTGGACAGGTCCGAGCAGCCAGAGGCATCGCAGCCTCCTCCTCCAGTAGGTACATCATCCCGCCGCTGCCGTCACCATCCCGTGCCCGAATACACCGAAGAGGACCTCCGTCGCTCCCTAGACCAGCAGGCACAGATACTTACGATGCTGCAGCAGCAGAACCAGCGAGCTGACCAGTTCGAAGCTTGGCACCGGACTCAAATGCAACAACTTCACACCGGCCAAGCTACGATCATTGAGAGTCTAGCGAATCTGACCCTGCAGGTCGAAGGACTCCGAGACACGGTCTACCACACCGGAGCCATGAGCTATGAGGACAGAGTCGCCCTTGCTAGAGCCAGAGGACGCCAGCGTGGACGTGACAGGCCCCGGGACTAGATTTTCATTTTTTCCTTTATTGTTTACTATATTTCAGTATTTTGTATTTTCATTTTCAGTTGTATCTCCCTCTCGCATGCTTCAAGAATCAGTGAGGACACTGATCGAGATAGTGTGGGAGCGGAGCCTTATTTCCACTGTATTCAGAACTTCCCTTATTCACTGTATTTCCATTTCACTGCACTTTTGAATTTTAGTAAGTTCTATTTTTACACTTTCTATTTCTAGCAAATAAAGCGCGTCTATATATTTTTCGCGTTACGCAAACAACCCCCACATTTTTCAACGAAAACAAAAACTTTCATTTGTTCCTCAAAAGCAAAAGCATCACGAGAATGCACCTGAGTTCAAAACGAGTTTTGAGACTCCGAGGAAACGACAGTTCTAACAAAACCAGTATCGTCCAGACACCTTAGATCTCTAGTTTATGCGAGTCGGTTTCACCACCTACGTGTACCAAAGTCTCAAGTGTCTACGCAAACTCAACCCCAAGTAGTTTATACTAGCAGTCAACACCATCCTAAAAACACTTCTAAGCGAGCGACCGATGCAAATAAGTGTATGATCTCCAAAAAAGATGAAAAATCATGAAAAGAAAGCTAAAAAGCCCAAGAATATAAGATTCGTTTCCTTCTAAGTTAGGTGCTCCTCACCCGAGCATTTAGCCCAACGGCACGAAAAACTCATTGAAAAATCAATGACACCAAATTATGATCAATGAAGAAGATCAAAAACAAAAAAACGAGATCATATTCACTAACAGGTCGACTTGCCATGAGAGTGTGCGGACAACAGGCTTAATGTGATTGCGCTAGAACAAACAGGGTGGACTTGCCAAGAGAACCTTGACACCAAGATACGGTAGCATGACTGAGACCGATTTGCAATAAAAGGGAGACCTCCGGAGACTTGTAGTCCAGTGTCGTCGCGATACTCGTCTTGTTCCTACCAAGAATCCCGGTTTTTCCAAACTCTGCGAACGAAGAAGCAGCCTCGTGCTTGCCGACTTTTTCACGTTTTACTTGAGGACAAGCAAAGATTCAAGCTTAGGGGAGTTTGATAACACGAAATCGTATAGATATTTTCATGCCTAATTCGAATAAAAGCTAACCGTTTTCGATCCGATTTCGGGTTATTTCCAGGTATTTGTCTGATGTTTTTGCAGGTATTCAACGATCACGTCTAAACAAGGAAACATGAAGAAAAGAAGCAATCCCAGATGAAATATGGACGAAAAAGGAGTGAAAACACAATGAAAAGCGCAGCAGACAGTTTTTGCTGATGTGACGATCGTCACAGATGCATGACGACCGTCACACGGGTGACGACCGTCACACCTTGTGACGACCGTCATGCAGGCAAAAACGCCCCACTCAGATTACATGTCAAAAGAGCAGTTCCAATTCCCATTAAATGGATCACTACTCCCTAAATTATCTGCCTCAAGGTCCATCATCCTCAGAGTAACCATTGGAATCCCACCTCTATAAAAAGGGAAGCAGGGGACTTCAAAAAGGGAGCTGCATTCATACCACGAAGTACTGCCAAATTTACTTTCCAGCAAATTTACTTTCAGTTATTATTTGTATCCATTTCTCCAGTTTCATTTGTATCCCTTTCCTTTATTTCCCTTTTCATTCTACTCATTCCCATTTCCGCTCTTCTGTAATTGTTACTGCACTGTACGATCGAATTGGAACTAAAGACAGAATCCTGCCAACATCTGTGGAGGATCTGCCCAAAGGCCAATTGGCATTATTTACAGGTTTTCATTTTGATCGAATCTTATTTTATCATAATGCAATTTATTATTTATTATTATTATTTATGTTTTGCTTTTCCAAATTCCATGTCTAGCTAAACTTAGGTAATCGATATGTAGTAATAATTCGGATGGGATTTGATAACTCTTGTTTGAAAACTTTCTTTTCACAAAAATAATTTATGGTCTAAGTGTTTAAAATTGATTTACGAAATAAACTTTGTCGCGAAAGCGAGAACTTGTTTTAAAGTAGTTTTGCCACGAAAGTGGGAAATTAATTAAGATACGAACCAACAAGCGAAAGTTGCGGTAAGGTCAGATAGTAAACACTAGGCATTTGTTTTAATAACAGCGAAAGCACTTTAAAACGAATTAGAACTTAGAGATTTCCAAAAAGTAATTTTAACCCCGAACGGAACACGAAAGTGTACGTTAGGCCCTTAGGATTATGATTAGCGTCAATAACCATCGTGAGACGAGAATCTTCAAATCTCCACTTTCTGCTTAAATAAACTGCGAAAACTATTTCATACACCAGGAACTTATCAAATCCCTGAAGAACACAATTACTACGTATCGATTCAATTAATTAAAATCTAAATAGTAATCTTAGTTTCCCCTTTTAGTGACAACCTTATTCCCTTAAAACATATTCTACCTAGCTAAACATAGTAACTCCCGAGAACACTAGTTTGATTACGAGTCCATGTGGGATCGATATCTTTTATTACTACGCGATAGACTGTGCACTTGCAGTTAGTTGTATTAGACATAGAAAGTCGCGATCAGGGAGTTATGGTCTGGTACAGAGTCTCCTGAAATATAGATAAAAACATATATAAATATATTAAACACGTTTGATCAGTTACTGACAAAGATAACGTTGTACTTACACATTGTTCAAAGACTTGTTGAACTTCTTCCTGAACGACTCCATCTCGTCCCACACGGGCAGCCTTCCATACAACATGGTCCGGAAGAGATGCCGCATCACTCTTCTCCTCTTCCAACTACGCATTAAGACGGATAATAAAGCATTGTATCCTATTATATATACTTACTATTTTTTGTAAATATATTATATTAAAGCATTTATATGTACTTACTATTTTTTGTTCTAATCGTGCATATCCCAACCGGGCCTTTTTGTATGGATATGCGGGATTTGATGCCCGTTGACGATTTACGCCACTAACAACCTGAAAAAACAAGTTTATCAGAACTCGTGTACATGGAAGAAGTATATACTATTGGAAGTATATACCCGTTGACGATTTGATGCCCTTTCTGTACTTACTTCAAATTCTTTTGATCTTCGCTTTGCAACAAACGTCTCCCATTCTTCCTCCAAAATCAAATCCGCGTACTTCGTCGGACGCTCTGAGTCAACAAAGTTTCCTTCAGAATCTTTTAGAAACTTGTTTGTTAAAAATGCTCTAAATCCCCTCAAGCGTTTTCCGGCCAATTGAATACAATATTTTCTCCTACGATCTTCAATATTGAAAGATCTCTGCAAACAAACACACATACATATAACATGTTAGTATATTTAATTTAAAGACGTAAATGTCAACAATAACTAAACAATTCCAATATTATACCTGAATCTCGGTCCAAATCTTATCTTTAGCCGGTTGTAATGAAACAATTCTCCAATTATCGCAAGTAATCGGAACTTGCGAACGTACAAGTGCTCCGATGTAACTTGTTAGCAACGCACCGTTAGGCTCAACTAACTGGTCTCTTTCATTCCAATGGACATCATACTTTACTCCTTTATCTCTCGCACGGATGATTTTTTTCATAATTGTTATGCCTCTTTTAATATCGCCTTCCACGTCTTTTGTTGTTTGTTTTCCATCATGTGCTGTTTCCTCGTTGCTGGCCATAATATATATACCTGTAATTCAGAAAAACCAAAGTATCAAATGAATGACATGCAAATATGTAAATAACAAATATATACATAAGAAATGTGTAAATAAGAAAAACATGGTATAAATAAGAAATAACAAAAACATGGTATAAATAAGACATGTGTAAATAAGAAAAACATGTTACAAGTACCTTTAACATCTCTTTCTTTTTTTCGTTGTAACGGGGTTTACTTGTCTCTTAACAACACAGACAGATGGATTGATCCAAATTCCCTCGTTATGATCATTTCTAATATATGATTCGTCCGCTCTAATATTCTCATCTGGATCATCTATAATATAAGATTCATTCTCAACATAAACATCCCCCTTTTCTCCAATGTTATCATCGATTACTTTGTTGGAAAAAAGAACTATAGACCATTTCGTACTTGTCGGATCAGTGACATAGAACACTTGTTTAGCTTGCGTGGCTAGAATAAAAGGCTCATCTTTGTACCCCACCTTATTAAGATCCACTTTCAAAAAACCTGATTTATCCATTTGTATGCCACTATTATTTTCAACCCACTTGCATCCAAAGATAGGAATCTGAAACTTCTCATAATCAAACACCCAAATGCGCTCGATAAACCCATAATACGAGGAAATGTGCATTGCTTCGGCAAGCACGGTGACACCACTATTTTGCATTGTACTTTTATCATCTTGTTCCTTGGTATAAAATGTGTATCCATTAATTGCGTATGCGCTATAAGAAAACACATGCAAACTTGGACCATATACTAAACATCTCAACCTTTCTGTTATTGAAGCGGGATCAGAATAAAACTTTGAAAAAATATGCTCCTTGAACCATGTTATAAAACTTCGATTGTGCTCACGTACTATCCAATTTTCATTTCTATTCAGATTTAAACCTCGGAGAACATCCTTGTGCATTTCAACATACGGCTCAACCTCAATGTCATTGCGCAGAACATACAAATGCACTTGCTCCCGTTCATCCCTTGAAACTGTCACAATTTTATTTCCAATTAACTGTTTACCATCTATTTTTTCAACAACATGATATTTTGGGAGGCCAATGGATTGAACGTTGGACAAATATTCAGTACAAAACTCGATAGCTTCTTCAACAATGTATCGTTCAACAATACATCCCTCTGGTCGACTTCGGTTTTTCACATACCCTTTCAATATTTTCATATAATGTTCAACAGGGTACATCCATCTCATATAGGCAGGTCCACACAGTTGTGTCTCTTTCACAAGATGAACAACTAGATGTACCATTATGTCAAAAAATGATGGAGGAAAATACATTTCAAGCTCACACAAAGTAATAACTATTTTTCTTTGCAATGTTGGTAAGATCGCAGGATCTATCACCTTACTACAGATTGACCTAAAGAAAAAATACAATTTAGTTATTGCGCCTCTCACTTTTTCTGGCAAAATAGAATGTATACCTATTGGTAGAAAGTGTTCCATTATAACATGGAAGTCATGTGTCTTTAAACTTTTTAACTTGAGGTCTTTCATATAAACAAGTCTTCTAATATCTGAAGAGTATCCTTCTGGAACTTTAACTTCACTCAGAAACTTACACAGTATCTTTTTCTCCTTTCTAGATAGAGTATAAGCAGCAGGTGGTAGATATGTGCGGTTTCCTTTCCTCAAGGGTCCTAATTCATTCCTTATTCCCATTGCTACCAAGTCCTTTCTTGCTTTAAGGCCATCCTTAGACTTTCCTTGTATATTGAGTAACGTACCAATAACACTTTCAAATACATTTTTTTCAATATGCATAACATCAAGAAAATGTCTTACATACAAGGACTTCCAATACGGAAACTCAAACAAAATTGACCTCTTCTTCCACCCACGCGTGACAAGCGTATGAGCAAAAGGCTTGCCAAACTTAGTACTCACATCTTTCACCTTTTCAAAAATTTGTTCGCCGGTCAATGTAGGTGGAGCTTTACGTTGTTCTGAATCTCCATTGAATGCTTTTCTCCACCCACAGTAGTGATGACTAGAATTTAAGAATCTACGATGACCAAGAAAGACATTCTTCTGACCAAATTCCAACCGCGTCCAATCTGTGTTTTCTTCACAGATAGGACACGCACATTGACCTTTAATGCTATACCCCGATAGATTTTCGTATGCTGGGAAATCATTAATTGTGCCAAACACCATCGCCCTCAAATTGAAACTTTCTTTCCTATATCCATCATAAACCTCCACACCGTTCTCCCACAAACTCTTTAAGTCTTCGATTAGAGGTGTCATGTATACGTCTATGTCATTCCCTGGTTGTTTAGGGCCAGAAATTAACATAGATAACATCATGTACTTACGCTTCATACATAGCCATGGAGGTAGGTTATAAATCATAATAATTACAGGCCAGGTGGAATGTGAGATGCTCTGCAGACCATGTAGATTCATTCCATCAGTCGATAATGCCAAGCGAAGGTTTCTAGCTTCTTCTCCAAAATCAGGATAATCATAATTAATTTTCATCCACTGTGGTGAATCTACCGGATGTCGATACTTCCCATCTACAATTCTATCATCTGCATGCCAAGTCAGGTGTTTTGCGTCTATTTCACTATGAAACATGCGTCTGAATCTCGGAATTATAGGAAAATACCATAATACTTTTGCTGGTGACAACTTTTTCTTATACCGAGATACACCGCATTTAGGACATTCGTTTAATGATGCATATTCATTTCGAAACAAAATGCAATCATTTGGACAAGCATGTATCTTATAATAGCTCATGCCAATAGAGCATAACATTTTTTTAGCTTCATAGGTTCGATTGGGAAGAACATTATCCTCCGGAAGCATCTCTTGAAGTAGGGCTAACAAATCTGTGAAACTTTTATCCGACCATCCATTACCCGCCTTTAAATTGTACAACTTTAATACCGCGGACAATCTTGTGAAAGTAGTGAAACCTGTCGCACCTCGAAAAATCACATTCGAAAATACGACCCTCGCGCGAAAGGCGCGGAAATGCGGTTCGACAGAGTCGCCACCGAACTTTATTTTTCCCGAACAAACGGGAGAGAATAATATCGAGAAAACCTCTTAAAATGAAAGGATAGGAACAGGGCTGTCACAACCAAGTTCCGGGTTCGGGAGTCGGTTACGTGAGGGGAAGGTATTAGCACCCCTCACGTCCGTCGTACTCGACGGGAACCTCTTAAGGTAATTGTGGGGAGTGTTGTTTAGGTTTACTTGTTTTCTTCTCGTTCGTTACAGGTAGAATTGGTAGGTTAAAGGGTTAAAGACGCGAAGGAGAGATGGGTGGCTAGAGAAAAGGGTGCTCGCCAAGGATTGGGGCCCTTGTGCCTACGTATGCTCATTCGGACGGGAATGAGAAATCAGAGCGTCGTAGTTCGACTACGGGAAAGAATGGGGGAAATGGAAGATGGAGGGAAGTGTGGAATAGGGGAGAAGAATTGGAAATGTGCTCGCCAAGATCATCGCAATCTTGTGCCTACGTATCTTACATTCAGACGAGAATGAAGAATCAGAGCAGTCGTAGTTCGTGGAGACGACCACGAAAAGGTGAGGTTGAATAGATTGGAAGTTTGAGAAAAGGACGAAAGGGTGACTAACAAGCAACCCAAGAGCGCGCCTCGAGAGCTCGTCACTCAAAAATTCAAGGAATGCGAGATTCCAAGAACTCAGTTCTTTCGGGAATTGACTAAATAAGTTGGAGATAAAGAGTTGGATGTTTTGAAATCGAAAGAATGAGTTAATAACAACTTAAGGGCGTGCCTCGAGAGTTACTCATTCGAATATTCAAAGAATGCTTGATTCTGAGAAATATCCCTCTTTCGTAAGTTTTAAAAATGTTTGTGAAAAGATCGAATCGAAGGATGGCATGCGAGGCCAAAGGAAGTTGGTTTGGAAGCAGTTCGACGACGTGTCGAGGATTTGATCGAAGATGGAACCGACTTGGCGACGTGTCAAGGGTTACAGTTGTGAGAAACGATATTAGTCTCTGAGGGTGCTCCTAATATCGAAGCCACGATAAATTGTGAAGTGTGTGAAGTGTGGGTTGCGAATGCGTACGAGCATTCGACTTAGGAGAATGTTTGAAAATGATTTAATTTTGAAAGAGTCGAAAGGTTGAGCGAATAACAACTCAAAGGCGTGCCTTGAGAATTATTCACTCGAAAACACAAGGAATGCTAGATTCCAAGTATCTCCTTCTTTCGAAGTTTGATCGAGAAAGAATATTTTAAAAATGACTTGAAGCGAAATGGGGTAAGAAAATAATTTGTGAACGTGTGAGAAGTGAGAACGCGAAATTGAGTTTGAAAATACCAATTATTTAATAAATGAGACGTCGGCCCCACAACTAAGTAATCAGAGTATTACTGAAATGCTAGATTCCAATAACACCATTTTTATTTGAAAAATATTTGGATGAACAGCGGAAATATCACACAAAATGCTAGATTCTTATGATATTTTTTGTTCTAAATTGCGTACTAAACGAATAGTTAAATGACATATTATTTAAGGTGTACACCCCAATAACGTTTGTCCAAAAATTCAAGAAGTGCTAGACTTCAAGAACTTAATTTTTCATGACTTGATCGAGAAATAATTTAGTGTTGAAAAATATATTGGAACAGGATTTAAAGAAAATCAAGCATATTTTGGAAATAAGCTGAAAAATGAATTGTAAGTTAAAATGAATTGATTTAAATTTATCAAAAAATAAATTAATCAAAAGTTAAAAGTAAATTTGAAAAAAATCTAAAGTGTAATTTATTGAATTGTCTAAAACATGCTACTTACTCAAGCATATACAAAATACAAAAGTTGAATTGCCTAATAAATTAATTTTATATATATATATATATATATATATATATATATATATATATATATATATATATATATATATATATATATATATATATATATATATATATATATATATATATATATATATATATATATATATATATATATATATATATATATATATATATATATATATATATATATATATATATATATATATATATATATATATATATATATATATATATATATATATATATATATATATATATATATATATATATATATATATATATATATATATATATATATATATATATATATAAAATGAACAATACATTATTTAAGGTGTATACCTTAATAATGTTCATTCGAAAACTCGAGAAGTGCTAGACTTCAGGAGTTTAATTTTCACCCATTGATTTAATTTATGAAATATTGTTTGAATAAACAACGAATATATCACACGGAGTGCTAGACTCCTATAATATATTTTTTGTTCGAATAATTAAAAGCATACTTTAAAATGAGAAAAAAAATGAACAATATTATCCAAGGCGTACGCCCCAATAATAATTACTCAAAAACCCAAGAGGCGCTAGACCTTAAGAGTTTAATTTTCGTGATGGATTATAAAAATAAAAAACTTGATTAAGTATATAAATTGTCAATTAGTCAATAATAATCATAATTTAAAGATATTATGCCTAATCACTATGTTTAATTAATTTTGTATATAAAAAATATAATGCAAGAGCTCTACTAAAACAAAAACAATTGCCTAAGACAGGAGGGAGGAAAGCCACACGATATCACGCATACCTCCTGTAAAAAAATGTAGCAATCCAAGTCGACGGCATCTACGCCCAATTCTAGCCGACCCATTAAAAAACAATACAGCCATTATTTGTTTATTCAGTTCTATATATCATCAATGTTTTAAACAGGTGAGCTGATATAACAACAACAAAAAACCGTCACGTGACTTTCTGCAACAAAGCGTATATGAATACAATGACATTATCGCGATATCCAACCGTAATCATAAACCAGCACATCGACATATTTTCGTAATAAAATCTTCAACACACAGGTTAGAGACATATTTGTACCAATAAAACTCAGTATACTTACTATGAAACAAGTTACGATATGCTAACGACAATCTCGATAATAATCAGAAACAGAACCAAATCGGTAATGAAACAATACTGCACAGGGGTAAGATTTCTATGCGCATCATATCCAGACCTGCATCACATAAGCATACTGTATTTGCAATGTGATGAAAATAAACTGATACAGGAATGTCACTAATAATTCTATGATAGAAAGGCTACTGAGCAGTGACTCGCGATTGTCAAGATTTCGCCACAACGCTACCAACCGTACGCGTAACCAGGATGATTCGGTTCAATATAATAACTTCAATGAGATAAGCATACCAACGTCGAATCCTTTTCCGTCACTATTGTAAAGTTGCAGAGGATCTGAACATGTTATGTTGTGGTTGTTCCTGAAGTAAAGTTGAACCGTTGAGCTGCTGCGATAATAGTCTATACCCAAAAATGGCAACGGAGCTTTTGTGCAATCTTGGAGACGGAACAATTACGCTTTCATTATCAACTACACGAATGCCTAGAAGACAATATGCTACAGAATACGGAGCCACGAGATGTTGCACCGACATTGAATTGATACCATAACTGTTAATCAATCCTCAACCTGCAAAAAACATACCCAAACAGAGCAGCACAACCATACAAAAATGAAAACCAAGAAGAAAAAGTTAAACTTAACATGACCTGTTCTCGCTCATCCCTGCCTCCATAAACCGAAACCAGTTCGCCGCAGTTGTCGCAGAAGCTGTTGAGTTTCTCTATTGTATTGTGTCGTAGAAGGTGTCAATATCGGTGCTTGCACATTTCTTGCAGCATCCTGTTAAGTTGAATCTGCACCAGAATGTAAGCGCTGCTGATATTATTGAAGTTGCTCCGATATTTCCACTACGTCGTCGTTGTTCAAAGCTTGCTGCGAGGTCGAAGTCGATGAAGTTTGCATTGAATGTATTGGTTCCAAACCCTGAGTTTAAACTTTAGAAACCTGCACATAACAGACAACAAACCAAGCAAACACAGAACACCGATTTTACAAATTAGAAATCGCCAAAACGGAGGTTGACAACCTTGTGCTTCGATGCGCAATCATTCAGAGATCTCATCACTGTAAACTGCAACACTTACGAACAAAAATGGAATCCTGTTTTATCAGTATGGAAGGCGAGACAATAATCGAAAACATCAAACAGAAATGAATTACGATTATCCAATGTTTAAGAATAAATAAATGAAAACCAACCAACAAGAAGGAAACACATAACTCTAATCAACTGTTAGTGAAAACCAAAATGAAATGCAAGTTAAGTGCAAAATGCCCACTGCTACCATTACCACACGAATTGAAGCACTTCAGAAACAATAAATTAATTCAGAATAACCATTGAAATGCTACAATCAGATCAACACACGACCCTAAAACTCACTTAAAACAATCTGTCAAAAATAAGTTAGAGATTACCGATACCGCTTTCATCTATGTTGCTGCTGAAAACCTACATATTGACCTGCTAAAGATGAAAATGCAAATCCTTATACCTCCTAATAGTAACAGTAGCGGTATGCCAATATACATCAAGTTTTTTTGACGCGTCAACACCAATCAGAAACAGGATCAAGTAGCCTCAAAACAAAATCGAAAAGAAAACGAAACACAGACCCAAACAGATTTTACGGCAGAAATACAATTATATCCACAAAATATCAGAATAACCTTCATCAGTACTAACATGATCTCATAAACTAAAACTTAAAATTCAATCTATTGACAGCACCCTCATCAAACAACAATGTATTTTACGTCAGAACGACATATTACATAACAGCAATGTACTAGCATATAACATGACAGACATTAATCACGTGAAATGCTCACCTAAATATTACATACGAACACCTTTACCATGAAGCGGTGAATCAAACTTTAAACCAGAATATACCAATATGTTCCTTATGACAGGAGCACAATCAATCCCTGCGAAATACCAAATAGCAAAACCGAAACAAATAGAAGTTTCTGAAATAACCATGTACCTTCAGTACAAATCTGAGTTTAGTACAGCATTAACAAAAATTTAGAGAAATACACATCTGTTCTAGAAACGCAAAACAACATTGTTTCGTATATTTTCCATCAATTCAACTATGAAAATATGCAATGCAAACATAAAAGTTCTGAACGAAATGTTCATAGCTCACTACCTGGCTTAAAGCTAACATCATGATATCCTTAAAACAAGATCTCAGCATACCAAAATGTCTCTGAAATTACCGCACAGACGCTCGTATTTGACGGGGACTCATGAGTTGCCTCCACAGCTAAGCTTTTGCACCAGAAGAAACCTTGTCCTAGTTGCAATCACCACCCGTCTTTTTGATGAATTCTTGACTTCGTATGATGGATTGAGGACCGCTGTGAGGGTTTCACCAACGCATCTTCACGGGATAACTCTGAAATAGCTCTCATCGCCGCAGTTTGAACATCGAACCGATGTTGAAGGGGTTTCAGAGGGGATTAGAAGTTGGCGATTTAGGGTTTTCTGGTGAGGGAAGAGGTTTGCGGATTGTTTAAGGAAGGGGGTTTCGCGGAAATGAGGACACTATTGTGGTTAAGGTTGTGACGACGGTGAAGGTTTGGGGGATGGGGAAGATGCACCGGCGGCTAGGGTTTGAGAAGAGGGAGGGTAGGGTTTTTTCGGCGGCTGATTTTCGATGACGAGGGGAATGAACAGTGAATTCCAATCTTAGGGTTCAATTTTGGGGCAGTCGTTTTAGGTCCAATGAACAGTAGATTCCCTCCATTCTTAGGGTTTCCACTAAGAGTGACCTCCCCTTTAAGGACCCCCCTCAGCAGACCTAACGGGTCGTACATGGGCCTCCCACCGTTGGGCCATCCTTCACTCCCAACTTGCTTCTTCTTTTTTTTTACAATTTTTTCAGCAATTTAGTTAATTAATTAATAATAAACAAAGATTAACAATGTAAATTAATAATTAAAATACTAACTAACATAATTAAGTAAAAAATGAATATTAACAAAACACATAAATAAATATTAACAAATTAATTTAAATTAAACTAATAACTATTTTAAAAAAATGAAAATTAAATATAAAAAAATAAAAGATATTAATAAATGTATATGTAAAACAAGCTAAAAGAATAAAAATGATATTTACAAATAAAAGAGTTATATAAGTGAATAATACCCCTTTTTTTAAAAAAAGAAAAGGGTTTATGAAATTAAGAAAAGAAATAAAATTCACAAAAATTCCCTTTTAGGCCGCATGTCACACTTTGATTGGTCAAAAGATAAATTTTTGAAAAATCAACCAATTGCGAGATGATACGTGTCTAAATGGCATGGAACGATAAATGCGAAAATATCTACAAAAGGGTAGGACAAATTTAGGGTATGACAGATGCCCCTATCTAATTGGCTTAGACCGAGTAAGATGAACGGCTATCGCGCTCATACTTTCAAGGTAGAAGACAATTAGATATAAAGAAAACCCTGAATTTGTCCGAAAAGAAAGGAAGGTTTGGGAATTGGAAATGCTGGATGCGGTGTACCTCTGAGTAAGCTGTAAATAACTGGCACAAGTCGTAATCACCAAACGGACAATGGGATGAAACACACACGAAGATATCGCACAATCTATCATAAATGACCATGATAGACCCCCCATCGAAAGGATGACGGAGCGAAACACAAAACAAATCGCACAATCTACCATTAATGACTATGATAGACCCCCCACCAAAAGGAAGACGGAGCGAAATACAAATAAACGATCGCACAATCTGACATCGACGAGATGTCAGACCCACCACCAAAAGGATGATGGAGCGAAAACACAATTGAACACATCGCACAATCTATCATTAATGACCATGATAGACCCCCCACCAAAAGGATGACGGAGCGAAACACAAATAAAATATCGCGCAATCTGACATCGACGAAATGCCAGACCCAACACCAAAAGGATGATGGAGCGAAAACACAAAGCAAATCGCACAATCTATCATTAATGACCATGATAGACCCCCCACCAAAAGGATGACGGAGCGAGATAAACAAAAATTCTCACAATCTATCATTAATGACCATGATAGACCCCCCACCAAAAGGATGACGGAGCGAGATAAACAAAATTCGCACAATCCATCATTAATGACCATGATAGACCCCCCACCAAAAGGATGACGGAGCGAAAACATAAAAGAAAACATCGCGCAATCTGACATCGACGAAATGCCAGACCCACCACCAAAAGGATGGTAGAGCGAAAACACAAACAAAACATCGCACAATCTGATATCGACGAAATACCAGACCTACCACCAAAAGGATGGTAGAGCGAAAACATAAAAGAAACATCGCACAATCTGATATCGACGAAATACCAGACCTACCACCAAAAGGATGGTAGAGCGAAAACATAAAATAAAACATCACGCAATCTGACATTGACGAAATGCCAGACCTACCACCAAAAGGATGGTAGAGCGAAAACATAAAAGAAACATCGCACAATCTGATATCGACGAAATACCAAACCTACCACCAAAAGGATGGTAGAGCGAAACACAAACAAAACATCACACAATCTGATATCGACGAAATACCAGACCTACCACCAAAAGGATGGTGGAGCGAAAACATAAAAGAAATACCGCACAATCTAACATCGACGAAATGCCAGACCTACCACCAAAAGGATGGTAGAGCGAAACACAAACAAAACATCGCACAATCTGATATCGACGAAATACCATACCTACCACCAAAAGGATGGTAGAGCGAAAACAAAAATAAGTCGCTATCACCAAAAGGATGATAGGACAACACAGATTTGGGGTTTACCAACACCAAAAGGATGCAAGCTAGGTTGAACTGACGAAGTTCGACTATCACCAAAAGGATGATAGTAGGGCAATTGACAACGGTCACGCTTGCTGGGTACAACTCAATGGGGGACCCCCCAAGAGGAAGATTGAATTTGAAGTGAGTCAACGGGGTACGCCCACTGTCTTGTTTGGAGATCATAGCCTTGCTGAAATGATTTCATGGTTACGCCCATGAATTCTGAAGAGGATGCCCCTGACTGGGCTGAATTTGTCTTGATGTCTTGGTTTGCTCGACAAAAGGTTGAACAACTTCATGAGGCACGCTCATGGTTTTGCCGAAGATGCCCCTGCTTGGGGTTGATCTTGCTTTGAATTTCTTGGATTGGCCCAACAAAAGGTTGAACAGCTTCGTGGGGAAAGCCCACGGTCTTGAATGGTATGCTCCTGACTGGGATGTATATTAACTTGAAGATCTGATCAACCACGAGGTTGAAATACGTCATGGGAAATACCCATGGTCTTGAAAAGAATGTCGCTGACTAGGCTGGATCTTGCTTTGAATATTTTTGAATTTTTGGGAGAAACACACAATTGCGGAAGATTGCCCCTGCCTGGGCTGGTGATTGCTTTGAAGCTCTTGAAAATCGTGGGACAAACCCACCATCTTGCGGAAGATGCCCCTGACTGGGCTACCAATGGTCTTGGAAATCTTCGGGATTGATCCTGGACCTTGACTTGCATATATGAATGCTGGATGATATATGATATTCCATATGAGTGAAATTGCAAATGCAAATGCTGACGCGCGGAAATGTAAAAGCTGGGGAAGTATGGTATGATTGGAGTATGCATATGATGCAAGATATTTATGAGATCGAATGCGATGCGTATGATGCATATGATTGCAGACAGGTAATTGGAAATGCAGGGAGACGCCAGCGTGGTGGACTCTGGAAGTTGCCGATGCAGATTGGACTTTGGGTGGTGGGAGGGATTGACTTCCTTGATACGCAGCTTGCTGAAGACACCATGATTGATACAGACGAAGATATTCTGGATGCCTCTGGTCTGGGTACTCGGTGACTTGTTGTGAATTGGCTTCAGAGAAGGTTGCAACTCTGCTTGATGGCCAGGGCGACCTGGTCTTGCCCCAATTCAAACATGGTAATAGCCTGCTCCAGCTTAACCAGTTCTGGCATATGGAAGTTGAACTCGGATGACTTGCCCCTGCTCGAGCTGTTGAGTGATTTGCCCCAGCCTGTGGCTTCTAAGGCAATCTTGCTTCGTGACAGTCACTGAAAGTTAAGTTCCTCCTCGATCGCTCCTTGCTGGAGTTTCTTTGAATACCTAGCACTGATTTGCAATTAAAATTGTACATTCACAGATGATAATATTAATGCAAAGTTCGATGCAAGTTTGAAAAAGTATTGTTTATTTGGAAGTGTCGTGATAGTGAGACAAATGGACTGCTAGCCCAAACATTGTGCTTTTTGACTGGTGCGAAAAGATGTATCAAGAGAAATGACACCAATGTTGATGATTAGAAATCATGTGAGGAGTCAGGTTACGCAACCTTGCAATAGTATACTTTCAGAATACTCCCCCGCCTCAATTAGGTCTTTCAAGGGTTGTAACGTGGTCTGGTTCACGGTTATGAAAAAGGTCATTAGGCCCAAAGTATGATTTGTACCCACCCCTTATCCTTAATGATCTCCAGTCTTACGCTCAGTTAATTCTACACTTGTCTGGATGGTGTAAGCTTGAAGGTTCAAGGTTTGCTCGTCGTGGCAGTCACTTTATTTTGGTTTTGATGGATGTTGGTGCCCCTTTGATCTGGGTGGCCACTGAATCCTTTTTTTGTTTTTGTTGAGGGTTTCGGGGTCCTCTTTTGCTTTTGTTTTTGATCCCTAACTTTTGCATGGATTGATTTTGTTTGTCAAATCCATCGGGATTGCCTTAATTTTGCCTAAGTCCCCTCTGAGGTGTTTGACTTAGCATATTTTTTTGATTTTTTTTTGAATTTTGTTGTGACTGCCATAGCATGGGTTTTTGATGGACAACCGTCTTTTAGATATTGATTCGAATACGGGATTGGATTAACTGAACACTACCCTGCCCCAGGTTGAGTGTAAGGGTTTGAATATCCGAAGGAAACTGCTACTTCTAGGCTCGAAGTGGTTTACTAGGGATTAACTCCTTATAACTCCGGTGTTTTGGGGAATTGAAGTAATGCCTGTACATCATTGACGAGATTCTATCTGAAAGCATACCGTTTGCAATTATGGGTATCTCGTTTTCATCATCCTCCCTCAAATCACGCTAAACAACAGTGAGTAGAGTGGGGTAGATAAATGTGTCGGTGATAAGCGAAAAATGAGTGAATACGACATAACTAATTCAAAACATGCATAAAAGATACATTAATGAAAACCAAATACGAATGACAATTGTTCAAAGCATACAATACTTAAATAAACAAAGACAAAACATAAGAAACTGCGAATAATGAAATGGCAACATGACTGCCTTCTTCGGGGAATGAACTTGACTGGAAGTGATTGTTGGCACTAGTTGACTGGTGGCATCGGGTTGTTAATGATATTTGGGGACTTCCCATTGAAGTTGATAGCATCCCTGTCGATCATGTCTTGAATTATGTGCTTGAAAGCCCTGCAGTCCTCAATGGTGTGACCTGGAGCGCCCTTATGAAACTCACAATGAGCATTCGCATCATAATCGGCAGGAAGGATGGTTGGAGGAGCTAAATCTCTCGGAACAACAGCTTTTTTCTCCATCAACTGAGCAAATATTTTGGCATATGACATTGGTAGACGGTCAAAGACTCTATCTGGTCTCCATGTTCTCTGTGGACGCTGTGGGCGAGCACCTTGTCGTTGCTGAGTAGCTTGCATCTGCTGTTGCTGAGGAGGATACTGATATCCTTGTTGGTTGTAGGCTTGTTGCTGAGGAGCCTGTTGTCGTGGCATCTGAGCTTGCGCTGCTTGAACAGCTGGCTGATAGGGCATTAGAGCGTATTGCGCAGCAGCAACATATGGATACTGATAGTAGGGAACTTGATAAGGCATAGGAGCAGGAGCTTGTTGAGAAGCTTGCCCTTTCTGCACGAAGATGGCATTTGTTTCGCCCTCCTTCTTCTTGTATCCATTAAAAGGCCTCTTGGCATTAGCCTGACTGTTAGAACCTCCTGGGATCTTCCCACTCTTCAGCCCTTCCTCAATCCTCTCGCCGACGATCACCAAGTCAGAGAACCCGACGGAGACACTACCGATCATCTTTTCGTAGTACTGGCCTTGCAAGGTACCCATGAAGATGTCGATCAATTCACGATCAACAAGAGGTGGATGCACCCTTGCGGCTAGCTCTCTCCATCGTTGCGCGTACTCCTTGAAGGATTCGTTGTCCTTCAGAGTCATATTCTGAAGCTGAGTACGATTTGGCGCAAGATCGGTGTTGTATTTGTACTGCTTGACGAATGCATCGGCTAGCTCAGCCCAAGTGCGTACGCTGTTACGCTCCAGCTGCATATACCATTCGAGTGATGCCCCAGACAAGCTGTCCTGGAAGCAATGGATCATGAGCTTCTCGTCTCTGGCATAGGCAGCCATCTTGCGACAGTACATCTTCAGGTGAATGTTTGGGCAACTGAGACCTTTTTACTTTGAAAATTCGGGCACCTTGAACTTTAGAGGAATGACAACATCAGGCACCAAGCACAATTCCAGAGCACTGAAAGAATTTGAGTTATGCCCCTCCATGGCGCGGAGTTTCTCGGCTAGATCTCGGCACATCTTCATGGCTTCAGAATCCTGAGCGGCAACAGGACTGGCAATGGGGATAGCAGCATGATAGTTCTGAACATCGTCATACTGATCCATCAGAGTATCTTCGACATGAGGAACCGGGATTTGCACAGCAGTAGGCTGGGCCTGCGGGATAACTCCAACGGTAACTCCAGGCGCTGGGATCGGCTGAGAAGCGTTTCCTTCGACTGCGTTGTTGAAGTTCAACGGCATCCCCTGAGAATTTGGAATTGGGACCAAAGGGATGGCAGTAGACCCTTGTCCATTGACGACAGCGGCGGCTTCACGCTGTTCTTCTTCTCTCCTGGCTGCAAGGATGGCTTCGAGGATCTGGTCGATCTTTCCTTTCATAGAATCCAACTCTTCCCTGAAGGCAACTTGCTCCTGCTGAATCTGCTCCATCATACGTCTGGTATTGGCTCTAGTTGCGTACTGGTGTCGAGGAATCAGCTTGATTTACTGGAGAGGAAGGAACGGAGACATAAGATTCTGTTGAAGGATTGGAAATGCAAAATGCACAACATATGAAATGAAATGCGAATGATATGCAAGATGCAATGCAAGATACAAGATCCAGGATCACAGGATCACAATCAAACAACTCCTGAAGCTGGTAACTGTAAATAGATAAGCAACCATAATTCCTGCTCAAAGAAAACTGACAGGTACAACCTATACGGGAAGGTCTAAACATTCTACCCATAAACCCTCTCACGGGATGGTTTCTATGTTTGGTTCCCAGGATCACGGACACTAGTCGTATTAGCGTCACACAACAGGCTGGCTGTATTACGATGATAATGACGATAAGGTCTCTCCTGAGCGGGGCCCTCATGCTAGGCGCACAAGGAGCGAGTCCTTGGAGACTAACACTACACGACCACCAATATCAGAACTGGTGCTAACAAAAGGTTCCTAGAATCACGGACCCTTCATTAATCAAGTCGTGCAACAGGCTAGCTGTGTTACGACGAGATCTACGAATAGGTCTCCTCTGGAGGAGCTTTCATGCTAGGCCCACAAGGAGCAAGTCCTCGGAGACTAACACTACTCGACTACCAATTCTAAACTATGTGTTCTCTCTGCTTTTACCAAAGCTCGGGCGTAGAGCCTTACTCATGATGTCATCCCAAGAACCAAAAGGCGACCAAGATAACAAGCACAAATAAAATCTACAAGAGAACAAAAACAAAAGGAAAACAAAATAAAAAACAAACACTCCTCACAAACCAAAAGATAGGCTCGACTCTCTCTTTGCATGGAGCAAAATGTCCCCAGCAGAGTCGCCACCTGTCGCACCTCGAAAAATCACATTCGAAAATACGACCCTCGCGCGAAAGGCGCGGAAATGCGGTTCGACAGAGTCGCCACCGAACTTTATTTTTCCCGAACAAACGGGAGAGGAAAATATCGAGAAAACCTCTTAAAACGAAAGGATAGGAACAGGGCTGTCACAACCAAGTTCCGGGTTCGGGAGTCGGTTACGTGAGGGGAAGGTATTAGCACCCCTCACGTCCGTCGTACTCGACGGGAACCTCTTAAGGTAATTGTGGGGAGTGTTGTTTAGGTTTACTTGTTTTCTTCTCGTTCGTTACAGGTAGAATTGGTAGGTTAAAGGGTTAAAGACGTGAAGGAGAGATGGGTGGTTAGAGAAAAGGGTGCTCGCCAAGGATTGGGGCCCTTGTGCCTACGTATGCTCATTCGGACGGGAATGAGAAATCAGAGCGTCGTAGTTCGACTACGGGAAAGAATGGGGGAAATGGAAGATGGAGGGAAGTGTGGAATAGGGGAGAAGAATTGGAAATGTGCTCGCCAAGATCATCGCAATCTTGTGCCTACGTATCTTACATTCAGACGAGAATGAAGAATCAGAGCAGTCGTAGTTCGTGGAGACGACCACGAAAAGGTGAGGTTGAATAGATTGGAAGTTTGAGAAAAGGACGAAAGGGTGACTGACAAGCAACCCAAGAGCGCGCCTCGAGAGCTCGTCACTCAAAAATTCAAGGAATGCGAGATTCCAAGAACTCAGTTCTTTCAGGAATTGACTAAATAAGTTGGAGATAAAGAGTTGGATGTTTTGAAATCGAAAGAATGAAGTAATAACAACTTAAGGGCGTGCCTCGAGAGTTACTCATTCGAATATTCAAAGAATGCTTGATTCTGAGAAATATCCCTCTTTCGTAAGTTTTAAAAATGTTTGTGAAAAGATCGAATCGAAGGATGGCATGCGAGGCCAAAGGAAGTTGGTTTGGAAGCAGTTCGACGACGTGTCGAGGATTTGATCGAAGATGGAACCGACTTGACGACGTGTCAAGGGTTACAGTTGTGAGAAACGATATTAGTCCCTGAGGGTGCTCCTAATATCGAAGCCACGATAAATTGTGAAGTGTGTGAAGTGTGGGTTGCGAATGCGTACGAGCATTCGACTTAGGAGAATGTTTGAAAATGATTTAATTTTGAAAGAGTCGAAAGGTTGAGCGAATAACAACTCAAAGGCGTGCCTTGAGAATTATTCACTCGAAAACACAAGGAATGCTAGATTCCAAGTATCTCCTTCTTTCGAAGTTTGATCGAGAAAGAATATTTTAAAAATGACTTGAAGCGAAATGGGGTAAGAAAATAATTTGTGAACGTGTGAGAAGTGAGAACGCGAAATTGAGTTTGAAAATACCAATTATTTAATAAATGAGACGTCGGCCCCACAACTAAGTAATCAGAGTATTACTGAAATGCTAGATTCCAATAACACCATTTTTATTTGAAAAATATTTGGATGAACAGCAGAAATATCACACAAAATGCTAGATTCTTATGATATTTTTTGTTCTAAATTGCGTACTAAACGAATAGTTAAATGACATATTATTTAAGGTGTACACCCCAATAACGTTTGTCCAAAAATTCAAGAAGTGCTAGACTTCAAGAACTTAATTTTTCATGACTTGATCGAGAAATAATTTAGTGTTGAAAAATATATTGGAACAGGATTTAAAGAAAATCAAGCATATTTTGGAAATAAGCTGAAAAATAAATTGTAAGTTAAAATGAATTGATTTAAATTTAGAAAAAAATAAATTAATCAAAAGTTAAAAGTAAATTTGAAAAAAATCTAAAGTGTAATTTATTGAATTGTCTAAAACATGCTACTTACTCAAGCATATACAAAATACAAAAGTTGAATTGCCTAATATATATATATATATATATATATATATATATATATATATATATATATATATATATATATATATATATATATATATATATATATATATATATATATATATATATATATATATATATATATATATATATATATATATATATATATATATATATATATATATAAATGAACAATACATTATTTAAGGTGTATACCTTAATAATGTTCATTCGAAAACTCGAGAAGTGCTAGACTTCAGGAGTTTAATTTTCACCCATTGATTTAATTTATGAAATATTGTTTGAATAAACAACGAATATATCACACGGAGTGCTAGACTCCTATAATATATTTTTTGTTCGAATAATTAAAAGCATACTTTAAAATGAGAAAAAAATGAACAATATTATCCAAGGCGTACGCCCCAATAATAATTACTCAAAAACCCAAGAGGCGCTAGACCTTAAGAGTTTAATTTTCGTGATGGATTATAAAAATAAAAAACTTGATTAAGTATATAAATTGTCAATTAGTCAATAATAATCATAATTTAAAGATATTATGCCTAATCACTATGTTTAATTAATTTTGTATATAAAAAATATAATGCAAGAGCTCTACTAAAACAAAAACAATTGCCTAAGACAGGAGGGAGGAAAGCCACATGATATCACGCATACCTCCTGTAAAAAAATGTAGCAATCCAAGTCGACGGCATCTACGCCCAATTCTAGCCGACCCATTAAAAAACAATACAGCCATTATTTGTTTATTCAGTTCTATATATCATCAATGTTTTAAACAGGTGAGCTGATATAACAACAACAAAAAACCGTCACGTGACTTTCTGCAACAAAGCGTATATGAATACAATGACATTATCGCGATATCCAACCGTAATCATAAACCAGCACATCGACATATTTTCGTAATAAAATCTTCAACACACAGGTTGGAGACATATTTGTACCAATAAAACTCAGTATACTTACTATGAAACAAGTTACGATATGCTAACGACAATCTCGATAATAATCAGAAACAGAACCAAATCGGTAATGAAACAATACTGCACAGGGGTAAGATTTCTATGCGCATCATATCCAGACCTGCATCACATAAGCACACTGTATTTGCAATGTGATGAAAATAAACTGATACAGGAATGTCACTAATAATTCTATGATAGAAAGGCTACTGAGCAGTGACTCGCGATTGTCAAGATTTCGCCACAACGCTACCAACCGTACGCATAACCAGGATGATTCGGTTCAATATAATAACTTCAATGAGATAAGCATACCAACGTCGAATCCTTTTCCGTCACTATTGTAAAGTTGCAGAGGATCTGAACATGTTATGTTGTGGTTGTTCCTGAAGTAAAGTTGAACCGTTGAGCTGCTGCGATAATAGTCTATACCCAAAAATGGCAACAGAGCTTTTGTGCAATCTTGGAGACAGAACTATTACGCTTTCATTATCAACTACACGAATGCCTAGAAGACAATATGCTACAGAATACGGAGCCACGAGATGTTGCACCGACATTGAATTGATACCATAACTGTTAATCAATCCTCAACCTGCAAAAAACATACCCAAACAGAGCAGCACAACCATACAAAAATGAAAACCAAGAAGAAAAAGTTAAACTTAACATGACCTGTTCTCGCTCATCCCTGCCTCCATAAACCGAAACCAGTTCGCCGCAGTTGTCGCAGAAGCTGTTGAGTTTCTCTATTGTATTGTGTCGTAGAAGGTGTCAATATCGGTGCTTGCACATTTCTTGCAGCATCCTGTTAAGTTGAATCTGCACCAGAATGTAAGCGCTGCTGATATTATTGAAGTTGCTCCGATATTTCCACTACGTCGTCGTTGTTCAAAGCTTGCTGCGAGGTCGAAGTCGATGAAGTTTGCATTGAATGTATTGGTTCCAAACCCTGAGTTTAAACTTTAGAAACCTACACATAACAGACAACAAACCAAGCAAACACAGAACACCGATTTTACAAATTAGAAATCGCCAAAACGGAGGTTGACAACCTTGTGCTTCAATGCGCAATCATTCAGAGATCTCATCACTGTAAACTGCAACACTTACGAACAAAAATGGAATCCTGTTTTATCAGTATGGAAGGCGAAACAATAATTGAAAACATCAAACAGAAATGAATTACGATTATCCAATGTTTAAGAATAAATAAATGAAAACCAACCAACAAGAAGGAAACACATAACTCTAATCAACTGTTAGTGAAAACCAAAATGAAATGCAAGTTAAGTGCAAAATGCCCACTGCTACCATTACCACACGAATTGAAGCACTTCAGAAACAATAAATTAATTCAGAATAACCATTGAAATGCTACAATCAGATCAACACATGACCCTAAAACTCACTT
This sequence comes from Lathyrus sativus, assembly GCA_963859935.3. NCBI lineage: Eukaryota > Viridiplantae > Streptophyta > Magnoliopsida > Fabales > Fabaceae > Lathyrus > Lathyrus sativus. Next base: position 738,637,081 of record OZ012735.1, on the reverse strand, counting down.
AAAACAATCTGTCAAAAATAAGTTAGAGATTACCGATACCGCTTTCATCTATGTTGCTGCTGAAAACCTACATATTGACCTGCTAAAGATGAAAATGCAAATCCTTATACCTCCTAATAGTAACAGTAGCGGTATGCCAATATACATCAAGTTTTTTTGACGCGTCAACACCAATCAGAAACAGGATCAAGTAGCCTCAAAACAAAATCGAAAAGAAAACGAAACACAGACCCAAACAGATTTTACGGCAGAAATACAATTATATCCACAAAATATCAGAACAACCTGCATCAGTACTAACAGGATCTCATAAACTAAAACTTAAAATTCAATCTATTGACAGCACCCTCATCAAACAACAATGTATTTTACGTCAGAACGACATATTACATAACAGCAATGTACTAGCATATAACATGACAGACATTAATCACGTGAAATGCTCACCTAAATCTTACATACGAACACCTTTACCATGAAGCGGTGAATCAAACTTTAAACCAGAATATACCAATATGTTCCTTATGACAGGAGCACAATCAATCCCTGCGAAATACCAAATAGCAAAACCGAAACAAATAGAAGTTTCTGAAATAACCATGTACCTTCAGTACAAATCTGAGTTTAGTACAGCATTAACAAAAATTTAGAGAAATACACATCTGTTCTAGAAACGCAAAACAACATTGTTTCGTATATTTTCCATCAGTTCAACTATGAAAATATGCAATGCAAACATAAAAGTTCTGAACGAAATGTTCATAGCTCACTACCTGGCTTAAAGCTAACATCATGATATCCTTAAAACAAGATCTCAGCATACCGAAATGTCTCTGAAATTACCGCACAGACGCTCGTATTTGACGGGGACTCATGAGTTGCCTCCACAGCTAAGTTTTTGCACCAGAAGAAACCTTGTCCTAGTTGCAATCACCACCCGTCTTTTGATGAATTCTTGACTTCGTATGATGGATTGAGGACCGCTGTGAGGGTTTCACCAACGCATCTTCACGGGATAACTCTGAAATAGCTCTCATCGCCGCAGTTTGAACACCGAACCGGTGTTGAAGGGGTTTCAGAGGGGATTAGAAGTTGGCGATTTAGGGTTTTCTGGTGAGGGAAGAGGTTTGCGGATTGTTTAAGGAAGGGGGTTTCGCGGAAATGAGGACACTATTGTGGTTAAGGTTGTGACGACGGTGAAGGTTTGGGGGATGGGGAAGATGCACCGACGGCTAGGGTTTGAGAAGAGGGAGGGTAGGGTTTTTTCGGCGGCTGATTTTCGATGACGAGGGGAATGAACAGTGAATTCCAATCTTAGGGTTCAATTTTGGGGCAGCCGTTTTAGGTCCAATGAACAGTAGATTCCCTCCATTCTTAGGGTTTCCACTAAGAGTGACCTCCCCTTTAAGGACCCCCCTCAGCAGACCTAACGGGCCGTACATGGGCCTCCCACCGTTGGGCCATCCTTCACTCCCAACTTGCTTCTTCTTTTTTTTACAATTTTTTCAGCAATTTAGTTAGTTAATTAATAATAAACAAAGATTAACAATGTAAATTAATAATTAAAATACTAACTAACATAATTAAGTAAAAAATGAATATTAACAAAACACATAAATAAATATTAACAAATTAATTTAAACTAAACTAATAACTATTTTAAAAAAATGAAAATTAAATATAAAAAAAATAAAAGATATTAATAAATGTATATGTAAAACAAGCTAAAAGAATAAAAATGATATTTACAAATAAAAGAGTTATATAAGTGAATAATACCCCTTTTTTTTTTAAAAGAAAAAGGTTTATGAAATTAAGAAAAGAAATAAAATTCACAAAAATGCCCTTTTAGGCCGCATGTCACACTTCGATTGGTCAAAAGATAAATTTTTGAAAAATCAACCAATTGCGAGATGATACGTGTCTAAATGGCATGGAACGATAAATGTGAAAATATCTACAAAAGGGTAGGACAAACTTAGGGTATGACACAACCTTTATACAACGGTTTCTCTGCATCGCTTACCAACCTCTCAAACATCTTGGGACAATCTTGAAGATCTTCTTCAAGTGCTTCTGCAATCTCTTCGACTCGATCACAATCATATGTATCTCTGCCATTGTCCTTTGAAGCACATGTCGTATTATTCCGGGGTTCAACATTCTCGTTACTTATCTCACCATGTAATGTCCAACATGTGTAACTTCGATCAATTCCATGTCTCATTAAATGAGATTCCAACTGAACGGCGTCAATTCGACGCCCATAACAGCAACCTAAGCAAGGACATGTGATCCTACTGGGGTCTTTGGCGTGTTCAACAGCAAACTTAACGAATTTCGATACCCCATTCTCGTACTCTTTAGACAATCGATTGGAAGACATCCATTTTTTATCCATACTAATTGAGTAGTCTAAACTAAACTAAGAAAGTTAAACAAATGCGGAGAATACCTGTAAAGAAATCACTAACTTCTAAGAAAGCTACACAGTAGGATGCTTCGAAACGATCACAACCTTGCTCTTCACAGGTAACCCCTATAACAGAAAAAATTAATAATATCATCAGCATTAAATAATTTTTCAACTAACAGTAAATATATGAAATTAACAAATATATGAAATTAACATCAACAACGAAATTAACAAATATATGAAATTATTCGAGTAAGTTAATTTTTCAACTAACAGTAAATCAACAATATTTAATCCTTTTGGTGTAAAAGAATGCACGACAAATATGATCTTATTTTTGAAAAGCTCTTGATTTCTTTCTAAAAAATTATACTAAAATATAAATCATTTTATAATACCAATAAATCATATTATTATTTTTTCTATTTTATCTATTTTCTCGTATTAACTAATAAATCTCATATACATCTCATATTAACTAATGATTTATATCTTCTCATAACTCGTCAAAAGGGTTACAATATTTGTCTTTAACGCAATAGAGTCCTCAAGGCAAACTTTAAACAACTCTATAATAATTTCCACAACTCAAAATGACTCTAAAGTATTTCAAACTATTCTAAAGTACTCTAAAATGCTCAAAAAACAACTATTTCATATAATACTCATCAAATGTGGCTATGTTCTATAATGCTCAAAATGACTCTAAACTATTCTATTACTCGATGTGATACTCAAAATCAATAAGGTGGCTATGTTCTATAATGCTCAAAATGACTCTAAACTATTCTAAAGTACTCTAAAATGACTCTAAACTACTCTAAACTAAACTATTCTATAATACTCATATAAAACTATTCTAAACTATTCTAAACTATTTTATAATGCTCAAAATGACTCTATAATAATTATCTCCCTAGATTTGATTAATTTGAATAAGGTGGCTATGTTCTATTACTTGATTTGGTGTAGTCTCCATGCATGCATTATTGGCAACTATGACATGGACAATAAATAAACTTCAAGATTAACAAAAACAAATTCATTGTGCATGGCATTTCAACAAACACCTTGTATACAAAACTCAAACCAATATCAAAAGAGTAATGCTCATATATAGTATCAACAAAAACAAGTCAATAACTCAAACTCAAACCAATATCAAAAGAGTAATGCTCATCAATAGTATCAACAAAAACAAGTCAATAACTCATAAAGAAGTAACACTAACATCTTCTAATCCAGAAAAATGCAATACTATTTTTTTAATCTAGAAAAATGTCGTAACAATGGCGGAAATACCGTAACAGTGGAGGCGAAATGTGCTACTTTGTGTGTCGGACGGAGGTGGGCGTCGGTCGGACGGAGGAGTGAAACGGACGGAGGTGGGCGTCGGTTGGACGGAGGAGTGAAACGGACGGAGGAGGAGAAATGCAAATAGGGTTCTGGTTCGCTGGAGGAGAAAGAAAAACTGAAGAAAGTATACGCGCGATTCTGCTTCTGTTTTAGTTCTTTAAAAAATTCTGTAATATATTTTAACTTAATTCTGTGTTAATTTTAATACCTACAGCAGCGCTTAAAAAGCGCTTTCTTTGAAAACCATATAGCAGCGCTTTTTGAAGGAAAGCGCTTTCTTTGGCACACCCTACAACAACGCTTTAGAAAAGCGCTTTCTTAGGCCCGACCTACAGCAGCGCTTTTTAAAAGCGTTTTCTTAGGTCCCCCTCTAGTTCCCCCTTTAGCAGCGCTTTTTAAAAGCGCTTTCTTAGGTCCCCCTCTAGGTCCCTCTTTAGCAGCGCTTTTAAAGGCCTTTAGCAGCGCTTTTAGAAGCGCTTTCTTAGGGTGCTTAGCAATGCCATATAGCAGCGCTTTATAGAAAAAGCGCTTTCTTAGGTCCCCCTTTAGCAGCGCTTTTTAAAAAGCGCTTTCTTAGGGCCCCCCTTTAGCAACGCTTTTTCAAAAGCGCTGTCTTAGGTAGGAAATTTTTTTTCTTTTTTTTTTACCCACCCTTTAGCAGCGCTTTTTTAAGAAGTGTTGCTAAAGGGTGCTCTGCTAAAACTCATTTCTAGCGTAGTGAAAGAAATAAGGTTCAAGTTAATGCAATAGCTTGATATCCAATTTTCACCGCAACAATTAGGATCACCTAAATATCACTAACTTGTAAAATGGGGAACTAATAGAAGATCACTTCTATAAAAATCTAGAAAACTTCCTAGGGTTTCCTAAATGTCTTAAGGGATCCTAGTACAAAAACCAGAGGCTAGACCTAAATCTAAAGGTCCTAAACTAATCCTAACTTAAAGGAGGTGCTAAATGGTATCAACCATGGAAGGCTCTTAAAACCTATATCAAAGATACACTTAAAAGCTTCTAAAAAATTCCAAATAAAATCACACAAACCTATCAAGGTCTCTATACCAAGCATACAAAATTTCATGACCTAATTCTAAAGCATGAGATGGTACAAAAATCAGCAAGTGAACTAGTCAATTTATGCATTTTTAATCAACTATTAAAAATAGAAAAATGCCAAATAAATGGAAAATTATCCAAAAATGAAAATAAATTGCATGGAAAAATCAGGGACAAGCAAGGGATCACTCATGAATTTTATCATATTTTTCTGTTCAATAAAACTATTTTTTATGCATTCTATAAGATAAAAGAATTAAAGAAAATAACAAAACAAATAAAGAAAATCAGAAAATATCTAAAATAACATGGCTAAAGGATTGGAATACTTGTCAACTCATCAGAGGGTGGGGGATGCGCCACGTAGCCTTCAGGCTATTTAAATGAAACGGCGCGTTTCATTATGCAGAGGGTGTGGCTTGTTTGACTATGGTATACGATACACCCTAATCTTGACTGTTCAATGCAAAAGTATGTGCATCCAATGATCCACATCTCGAGTCAACAAGTCAAAGTCTTCAGACTAAACCTCACGCGCAGGATCAACATACTAAGTCCATAATTTCAAATCAATCCAACGACTTCAGCTCATCTTCCTCATTCAAAACTGGTAAAGGGGGGAAAGACACTCACGGTGGCCGGAGAAGACTCCGGTCGTCTTCTCCGGTGACACCAACACCACAAGAAATCAAACCTTAACCAAATCACTCAAATTTTACATGGATCTCCTCCTCTTCTCACGAGGATTACCATGCCAATCTCCATTTTTATTTTTCTCCAAAGATCAAGAAAATACGAGCCTTAACAGAAATGGTGCACTCAAAGTTATCATCACCAAACCTTGAATTAAAGCCATCAGTCTACTCTACTCTACTCACTAAGTAAATATCCATGATCAATTCTTGAAAACACTCACTCTATGGCCATAACCGTGCCTCTGAACATTTCACTCATCATCAAGAAACCTCTCAAAACCTCACCAAATCAAACCTAAATCCATCTAGATTTCAATACTAACCTAACCACATGTTTAAACTAACTTAATTATGCATAATTTAATCAAAATCTTGAAAAGTACCAACCTGTGCAGAAGCTTCAACTATGGTGTTCTTGAGTGTGAATCCTCCCTCCAAAAGGTGCATATTCCTTCAATGAACGATGCTTGATCAATCTCAACACTCAATTGCTCTTGAAATGGCCTCCAACTCTAAATTCGAATTTCACCTTCAAGCTTCAAATTCTCCAACTGTTTCCACTGATTTTCTCTCCAAAATGCCACCAACCTCATCTGAACTTCATCTAGTGTTTATATAGATCAAGTTTGAATAATTTTGAGGCCCATTGGAAGCCCACACAACCCATTCCAATTTTCTAGTTTTTCTCCAAATTTCTCCATGACAGTCGTGCAATTCTGCTTCTAGCAGCTTCCAATCTCATCCCAATAGCTTGCACAACACTCCTTAAGCATGAGTGGATCAGATTGAAGTCTTAATTCAATCCTATGGTGTAGATTGGTGGTGTTACTTCAATTCCAAGTAACCTTTGAAATGTCCATGAAATAAGCTCCAAACCAAAATTCTGAAAATGCCAATCCTCTCAAAATGTCATTTACCTTCAAAATATGTACCAACTTGTACATTTTGAACCATTATAACTTATTTTGCAATTTTCTCAATTTAATGCCTTTTAAAATATCTTTTTTCAAATTTTCCTCATACACTCTTCCCTCTAGGTCATTTCAATGAACCCTTGATACTTGGTTGAGTATAAAATGTCATTTTGAGCAACTTTCAATTGAACAAATTTCCATTTGAGGCATGCAAGATAGGGAAATGGACCTATAATCCAAAATGACCTATAATCCATCTTTCCCAAAATACCCTTGACTTGTCAAAGCCATATCTTGAGTTCTACAAATCCTATCAAGGACTTCTAGGACTTGCAAGTACTAAAATCACATTCATCTAACGACCTATAACTTGTCTGACCCATAACTTGAGTTCCATAAATCCTATCAAGGACTTCTAGTACTCAAATTAAAGGTATGAACATCCTCTACAAGTTTCATGACCATGTCAAGGTGAGATGAGGCTTGTATCTTGAACTATACTGTCTTGAAGTTAGGCATCAAACTAGGGAATTTTACACTATCAAGCATAGTAACCCTAGCTCTTGCACTTCTCAAACTCTTGAATCATCATGAGTTGACCTTGGAATCATCCCTTGGGCATCTCAAAACATTAATCCATGGTCACATGGCCTTGAATATAGGTCTCAACCTTCTTCAAGCTCAACTGTTGACTTAGGGTTGACCAGACAAACCCTAATTACACCAATCTTGGAAAAACCTCTTGTACTCCATACAATGACCTGTCTAGGCTTCAAAATGACTTTCAAGACATCTCATGAGCTCTCTAAAGGCTTCAAGTCCATCTCTATGGATTCAGAATCATCTGAGGAATTCCCATAACCTTCAAGTTAGGAGGCCCACATTCTTGCATCCAACCCTCTCTCTGAGGATCTTTAGCTTCTCTGATAAGGATGTCAACCCTTGAATACTTCAATAACACTCTTCAATAATAATAGATCTCTTGGTTACCCTTCCTTTTATGGGCACAACTCTTGATCCCTGCACACATGTCAATGCAATACATATGCTAATGTTCAAATGAATGCAATGAAACATAAACCAAGTAAGAAAAAAGGTTAGGAAAATTTTGGGGTGCAACACTTACCTCTTGAAGCACACTTGGAAACTTCAAGATAAATGTTACAGAAATGCCTTGATGCTTTGGACACCTCCAATATACCTCTAAGAACCTTTTTGGATGCTTGGACTCAAGAGAAAACCACTGGAACAGAAAGCACCTTCTTCTTACAAATATACCAAAAGTGATCAAAAAAAACTTTAAGTAAATTAATTTTCAGTTGCACAAACATGTTTGGAACAGCTTAGGGATGTTGTATACGGTGTGTTTGAAGTGTTGGAGTATTTGGAAATGGTCAGAATCAAGACTTGGCATGAAAAATATAAAAAGTCAAAGAAATAAGGTTTCAAGGGTTGACTTTCTAATTTTGATGGTTTGGGGGTGAAGATGAAGGTTTACACACCTTAAAGGGATGATTTATGATGTGTTTGAATGATTGGATTAATAGTTTGAGGTTTGTAGAGAACAAAATGCAAGGTTGTGCAAGATGAAGTTTCTTGTAACAAAAGGAAGCATTATGCAAAATTCTGGTTTGAGAGGTTTTAAGCGGTACTTTGATGAGTTTTTGTTGTGTATTAGATGCTTGGAATGAGCCTATATTTATAGGGAAAGAGTGAGGTTTCTTTCTCTGCAGAATTGCAATGGCATAGTTCACTTGGTTTGGTTGAATTTCAAGGATAGTTTCATGAAATGTAGAGTTCCAAGATGAGGTAAAAGATTTACTAAAGTTGTTGAGATATCAGACACTTTTCTTCTGTCCAAAGGAAATGTTTTGTGCAGAGAAAACCATTTAAAAGCTCAGGGAGAGTTGACATTGTGATAAAGGTGTCTTTATGGAAATGGAAGTTTTGCCTTTGTGCCAAAAATGGAATGAACTTTTGAACAAAGTCATAATCACTTGGATATTGCTCTATTATTTTGTGTAAACTTATGATTATGGCTAGATTTACAAGTTTCAAGACCTGTAGTAAAAAAATTTGCAGATTGGATTTAAATTTGCAACTTGCATCTTGATGAAAATGGCTAAAATTTCAAGTATGGAAAACCATCTTGCTCTCTTCGAAACTCCTAACTCAAAAATGATATGGAGGAGTTCATGTACTTTTTGAAAATCCCCAAAACTACTCTACAACTTTTATGTTTGATGAATTTCTTGAATCTGAAGGGATCTTAGTGAAAACTAGCTCCAAAGTTTGGTGCTTTTTATTAACAAAATCTGGCTTGAAAAATTTCTATGTGTTGAAACTTTTTCACACACTTGATGGCCCATAACTCAAAATCTATGCATTTTTTATAGATTAACCCTAATAGACAAAGTTGTATTATGTTGTGTTGTACCCCAAAATTTGACCAACCATTTTCTTTATCTGGTTTATGTTTCGTTGCATTGTTCCAGCATCTACATTGCATAGCATGTATTTTTGACAGGGGGATCAAGGCATGTTTGTGGCTCAAGCTCCATTTTCGGGGCAAAACAATGAACGCCGAGTGCCAGAGACTCCGACATTTATTTTTGCCCAGAGGTCGGGCGACCACTTTCTATTTTTGTTTTGCAGGTACATTTCCAGCTCAGAAGCAGCATTTAGGCTACATCCAGTACTCCCACGGTCATAACATTCAGAAGAGACTTTCAGGAGCCAAGCAAAGCTCAAAACGGCAAGAAACATGCCAACGATAAAGTTTCCCACCAAAAGGCGCCAGAATTCAATTTTTAAATGTGTTAATCGGTTAACACATATGGTTAACCGATTAACCATTTGAAAAAACAGCCCAAATTTGGAAATTCAATAGTGTTAACCAGTTAACGCATATGGTTAACCGGTTAACCAAAGAAGATTTTGCCTTGCACGTGAAGTTTTAAGTAATTCTCATTTGGGGGCCCATTTTGATCATTTGAAATTCAAATTTTACATGAGGGAAGGATCTAGAACCTTGCAACTTTCAGAATTCCCTCCAAAAGCACAATCCACATCCCAAACCTAATTTTCCAACCCTACTTGCTTTGGATCCAACCCTAGGTGATATTTAAAGGGTTTCACCCAAAACCTCAAAAAGGAGTCCTTATAATCCACTTTTTCAGAACTCACGCTCTGGAATCCTCAATTCTCTCCATTCCCCAAAACCCTCATTCAAAGCTCATTTTCCTTTGAGATCATCGATTCTTCATTAGAATCCTTGATCTCTTGAGCTGTAACTTTCACCCATAACCATCATCGGATCTACTTCATTGAGGGCGAAATCGGATTGGATCTCGAAGTTCTCTAGGGTTCCGTGCTTGGGTCTACACATCCGAGGCGAATCAACAATTACCGGATCAATTCTCCGATCCGAAGGTTGGAACCCTAAACCTATCATAATTATGAACTTATTTGCATCAATGAAGTGATATTCATATTTGGTTATGGTTGATTCGTTGGAATTATAATTTTGTTGGCTAGACACGCTTGCGTGTCTATTGGTTTTCTGTTTGCAGGTTAAATTGCGTGCTTATTTGATAAGTTGATATTTTGGATCATCGATTAAGTCATTTTTGTGCTAAAAGTGCTTTTTGCTGTTATTTTTGCCCTCTGTTACAGTGTTAACCGGTTAACCAATTTAAACTTTCAAACTTTTTAAACGTTAACAGTGTTAATCGGTTAACGCATATGGTTAACCGATTAACCGACCCAATTTTCCAAATTTACACCTATTTTCAAGGTGTTAACCGATTAACCCCAGGGGTTAACCGATTAACACTGTAACAATGAGCCTATTTTGCTATTTTAAGGTGTTTTTGCATATCTTTCCACTTTGAATCATCATAGATCAGTGTGATGGATTAGGAGTGGGGTATTTCCTATATTTGTCACTGTTCTTTGGTTATTTAACCGATTCTTCGACACGCGCTCGTCGGTTACCGCTTGGATGCACACTTATGTGTGGTCATTTAAAGTGGTGCATTCTTGTTTTCTTTGTTGCTTTTGCTTTTGCATTTATGCACTCTTTTCCCACATTCCCTGTTGTCCTATGACCTTGGAATGTCACTTAAGGTGGTTTGGTCCCTCCTTTGGAGGAACTTGAAGCTCGCCTAAAGTGATGTATCCTTGAGGACTTCCCTTCGTGTCTTGCCTGCTTTCTTTTACCCAATACCAGTGAGGCTTATGGTCGAGTGCATAATAGGGGTACCTTGCTGTTCTCCTATAGCCTCCCATCCTCGTTTTGGCTTAGGCTTGTTTTTGGCATTTCTTTTGACTTCGGTTTGTGACTTCGTGGTTGATGTCTAAATGGTTTAGGCCATTTCACCCCACATTCTGTTACGCTTGTACGCTTGTTTCGATGCATCTCTTTCACACTTTCATATGCACGCTTGAGGTCGAGATGGGCTTGTGGAGGCTATTGCCTCGCACTATTTTCCTCCCTCACTTTCATTCTATTTGTGCATTCTCGGTATGCATTCTGTCATTTGCATGTTTCCTTTGTTCTATTTCCTGCTTATGTCTTCCTTCCCTTAGGATCTCTAATCTCTCTTGTTCAAGAGAGGTTATGATAGACATTAGGTTTCTAACTATGCATGATAATATTAGGTAGGTATTTCCCTTTTGTAATCCCAACTTTAGGTGCATTTTGTATGACAACTATTAGGTTCGAATTAGTCCCCCTTTAGTGCGTCCTTTCCTCTTCTCATCTTCAAACAATTTCAATTCACCTAATAAAGGTTAATGAGTATTGTACGCTACGAGCCTTAAGCTACTTAGGAAATGGTTGTTGGAGGGTTTCCTTCCAACAATCAGGATGTTTAGTGTGGCACCCTTTGGGTGAGGTGCGACGCATTCACTCCTAGGTCACAAGTCTTTAGTGAAATATGAATTACAAACATCCATTCAAAACACTTCTTCCTAAAAAACACAAATAAAATTCAGACTCATTTTGTCCTTTGGGACCTTTAATCCTTGGAAAACCTTTTCATAAACAAGAGTGTTGTTAACTCTTAGTTCTATCGCAAACGGTAACGCCTAAGTCTCCAATGGTCGAGCTGCATACACCAAACTGCTAGAACTGTTTGTTAACCTTACTTGGTTAAAACACTAGAACCAGCCTGTGGTCGTGTCAGCCCGAACTACGTTTGCTCTAATTTCTTGTACCAGACGAGGATACATAGGCACAAGACGCGATGTCTTGGCGAGCAACCTTCCCCCCCCCCCCCCCCCCTTTTAGCCGTAGTTGGCCGAACTACGTTGACTCTGACTTTCCCATTGCACCAGGGAATACGTAGGCCTGGGGAAGCGACACTCTGTCGAGTCCTTTTTCTCTTTCTTTTTATTTTCTCCATAAGCCTTTAGCATAGATAGTTTACACACCCTTTAGATAGCAAACAATGCGTGGATCCCATCGAGTACGACGGACGTGAGGGGTGCTCATACCTTCCCCTTGCGTAATCGACTCCCGAACCTAGGACTTGGTTGCGATGACCTCGTCTTTTCCCTTCTTCGTCAGGTTGTTTCCGATCGTTTCCTTTCCCTCCTTTGGAATAAATAACGATAGGTGGCGACTCTGTTAGTCATTGTCGGCCTCCTTTTTCGCAGTAGCGACAGCTGGCGACTCTGCTGGGGACAGGAACATCCCCTATGCGAGTCAATCCTAGCGCTTGCTTGTTTTTTATTTTCGGTGTGTGTATATGTGTGTTGTATCTTTATTTACTTCCGCATTTTACTTTCCGCATTTTTATTTTTCTGCATTATATCATTATTGTTGTACTGTGGGGAGGGGAGTTCCATTGAGAGATAAGCCAAACCTAGGCTTGAGTATAGACTTAGCATTAGAAGTGGAGATTAGTGGTGAGCCTGTATACTTTGCATGCACCAGTTGGCCATGAAATTCACGCTCAGACGAGATTCTCTTTGACGATCTTCTTTCTGGCCCTTTGGGCTTGATGGAATTTTGGATCTGAGGATTGTCGACTCTGGGGACCGATCATTTGGGATTCAGTTAAGCGAGGCCTTTTCAAGGGATGATGATGCTAAACCAGAAATGGTGAACGTATCATCGTTTCTTGAAAGTATGTGACGCTGGTGAATGCATAGGATGTTGAACCTTGTCAGTGGATAGGTCCATACCTATGAGGGGGATTGGGTTATGCAGGAAACCTTGGCTTTCAGAATACCCAGTTTTCTCTACAGTTTGAATCTGTGTTCTAGACATCAGTGGGTCCTATTACCAGAGTTGTGTTCATGCCAAAGCGAAGCGCTGGTTCTTCTCAAGCTACAACACAGCAAGCTTGATCCTCTGTTTGCATTTGCATTTTCATCTGCATTTTTTTTCATTAACATGTATTTATGTTGCAGGTGCATATTTCCCTCTCGATTCTAGTGGTTTTGTTCTTTGTTTCTTGACATGGAGCCCTTGAAGAAGACGGTTTCCTACAAGCTCCCTTCTCCTGATATCAGTTCCCTGTTGAGTTTGGTTGTTTTAGCCGATCAGAAAGTGAAAGGAGAGTTCAAGGAATCTTATGGGAAGCTGCTTAGTTTGGTGTGCAAACCTTCAGTGTTCCAGTTGAATGGCTTATATGCTCTGCTACAGTTTTATGACCCTCAATTGAGATGTTTTATTTTTCCTGACTATGTCCTGGCACCGACCTTGAAGGAGTATGTTGCGGTACTAGGAGTTCCAATATTGGATCAGATGTGTTTTTACCATGTCGATACTGAAGCTGATCCGACTAGGCTTGCTGCAATTCTTCATCTTGATGCCTCAGAGTTCTCAAGAAAATTGACCAAGCTGAATGAAGTGTATGGGTTTCCTCTACCTTTTCTGGTTGACAAGGTTGTACAATTCGCAAAGGACGGTTGTTGGATTGTGTTCAATGCCATTTTCCCTCTATGCATATATGGTATCATTTTGTTTCCTAACTTGCCAGACTTTGTGGATTCAGATGCCTTCTACATCTTCGCTTCAGGGAATCCAGTGCCAACGATGTTAGGAGATGTTTATCATTCAGTCCATTATAAGAACGAAAAACGGAGAGGTAAAAATGTGTCTTGCTGTGTAGGTGGTTCTTCAGTCACCTTCCGAAAGTAGGTCCATTTGTTGATACTGCTGGCACCTCAGATTGGTCAGCTAGGCTAATGGGTTTATCTGCAGAAAACATTGTATGGTTTGATCGAGATATACTTGGCGCTGAAATCGTATATAGTTGCAGTGGCTTTCTGAATATCCCATTGGTTGGAAGGAAGGGTTGTATTAACTATAATCCCTCTTTATTGATTAGACAATTCAGATATGCTTTGAAGAGTCCTCCTAAGGAAGAAGAGATATAGGAATCTCTATATCTCACCGGCTCGCTGGAAGCTGATACTTTGGTTAGAATGGAATATGCATGGAGTAACATTCACAGGCGAGGTAAGACATTGCTAGGAAAGAGTAACAACTGAGCTTATGACCCTTACACGGTTTGGATCAAAGATAGAGCTACTAAGTCTCTTATGCCATTTCCTTCAGAGGAGCCATTGTATCCTCTCGTGATCGAAGAGCCAACTACTGTCGACATCAAGAAGTATAATAAGTTGTGGGCTGAGAAAGAAGAGTTGAAGAGAGCGAACGAAGAAGTGGAGAAAGAGATTGCTCAACTCAGACATGAGAAGAATAAAGCGACTTATTCTTTAAAGAAACAGACTGAATTGGTGAACAGGTCGGGTACGGACTTGACCAAGGAGATGAGCGATAGAGAGCGGTTGGGTAAAGACCTGAATGCCGTTAGTAGGGTACTCGTCACTAAGAAGCAGGAGCTGAACAGAGCTTACCCGAGGATTTCCAAGCTTGGGACTCATTGGAACGCTTCCTTGTCTAACAACAAGGAGCGTGAAGACCAGCTGAAGTTGCAGATCGACAAGCTGAAGACTCAACTCTGGGCGAAAGATGAGGAGATTTTAAAGGAAGCTTCGCTCAAGAGACATAGTGACTGTAAACTGTATGAAGTGCTTGCAACCTTGGATGACTACAATGATAGGGCTGACTCCAAGAGGCGCGGGCTTGAGGAGTGTTTTGGAAAGGAAGACTCAGTTGAGGACTTGCAGTCTACCATCAGTCAGCATGAACTGCTTATACGGGGTTTACTCGTTAGACCTGACCGTCCTGAGACACATGCTTTGCTGAAGGAGTTCCAGACTCGACATCCAGTTTGCTCCTTTTTATCTTGCCTTTGTTTTTGTTGTTTAGGCCTTTTGTATTGACCATCACCAGACCTGTTGGTTGAGGTCCTTTTCTATTTGTACTCAGTTGGTGTTCGTACATTGCCTGTAGGCCTTTGATTGTTTATACGAGGAGTTTCTGTTATATGCTTGTCTATAAGGCTCTCCATCGTCATGGTTTCCATCCCGAAACTAGAATCAAGGGGGAAATTTCCCTGTTGCATATATACATGTGTTGCATTTAGCATTTCTCGCATTGCAGGTGCATCAGAACTGTTAACCTTACCTTGTTTCTTGTGATCTGAAGTATTTGCAGGATTGCAGATCAAACCACTCATCGGTACGGTACTAGAAGAAATCAGAAGAGACTAATTGACCAAATGCAAGCTAAGATGCAGGAGATAAGAGACAGGATGACCCAGCTGATGGAGACCGTGCAAGGGGTTGCCTATGGCCAGGCGCAACTTCAGACTTTAGTGCAGCCCTTGGTTGCACGAGTGGATAATGATGGTGTGTTGCACGATGGGACTGCTGCTAATCCTCCCCACGTTGAGACTCCCCAAGCTAAAAACTCTGTACCTATCCCTAATGCTAGAGGGAATGGTAATTCTGGGAATGTCGGAGGAAACGGTAATGATGGTAATATTGGAGGAATTGGGAATGTCCTCAGAAACATTGGAAATATTGGTATTAGTGCTAGAGAAGGAAATAATATTGGTAACAGTGATGGTTATTATGATCCTGAAGGTGTTATTCGTGGAGACCTGCGTCATCCTTGGAATGAGGATCAGCAACGAGATATCTTCTTAATGGGAGATTGCAGGCCTGAGATGTCAGCTGAGGCTAATAGAAGGTTCAAGCTTTTAGAAGACAAGATGAAAAGCTACGAAAACCAGAATTCCATGGGTTTAGATATGGCCAATATGGGTATGATTCCTGATTTGAAGGTACCTCACAAGTTCAAAGTGCCTGATTTTGACAAGTACAAAGGCATCACTTGCCCAAGGGTTCACCTGCGCTTGTATTATAGGAAGATGTCTGCGTACTCGGACGATGAAAAACTGTTGATGCATTTCTTCTAGGACAACTTGGCTGGTCCATCGTTAGAGTGGTACATGAGGCTGGAGCCCACTAATGTCCATAGCTGGAGAGACCTAGCCGAAGCTTTTGTGAGGCACTATCAATACAATAGTGACCTTGATCCAAATAGAGTCCAGCTTCAGAATCTTTCCCAAAAGAATAATGAATGCTTTAAAGAGTACGCCCATAGGTGGCGAGAGCTTGCTGCTAGAGTGCAACCTCCCATGGTAGAGCGTGAGCTCATTGACATGTTTGTTGCTACTCTACCAGGAGTGTATTATGAAAAGTTGATTAGCAGTATGTCGGGCAGTTTCTCAGACTTAATAATCACTGGTGAAAGGTTGGAGAACAACATAAAGCTTGGAAAGATTCAGGCTAGCGAGGTACCCTCAGCTGGAGGAGAAGGAAAGAAGGTGTTTGGTAACAAGAAGCGTGAGGGGAAGACTAACTCAGTGACCGATTCTAGAGGAAGAGGTATGGGTCAGCCACATAACCAATATCGCCAACAGCAGGTTGCCAATTTTACTATTCATGTACCACAACAACAACAAAGACAGTATCAGCCACCACAACAAAATCAGCAAGGATATAAGAGGTTTCCTGATAGGGGCAGGCCGAATAGGGTGTTTGACACACTGCCAATGCCATCCTCACAAATGCTTCAAGTCTTACTACAACTGCAATTGATCCAAAAGAGGACTCTAGCTCCTTTGACAGGTTCTCCCCCGCCTGGTTATGACGTAAATTCTCGTTGCGAGTTTCACTCTGGGGCACCTGGTCACTCTATTGATGACTGCAAGGCTTTCAAGCATAAGCTTCAGGATCTAATTGACAGTAAAGCAATAAACTTTTCTCATGATGCACCCAATGTTGTGCAAAACCCTATGCCAAACCATGGGCTGGCTAGGGTTGGCGCTATTCTGGCAGAAAAGAATCTAGATCTGATAATGGATGTGAATGAGCTGAAGACACCTTTGAAGTTTGTGAAGGACAAGTTGTTAGGTGGGGGTGTATTCCCGGGCTATAATGAAGACTATATGGATTGTTTGAGCCATCCTGAGGGATGCAATGATTTGAGAAGTTATATACAGGGATTGATGGACGAAGGGACGTTGCAGTTTGACCGGACTACCGAGAAGAAGCCTGTTGAGGTAGTAGATGAGAAAAGGGATGAGATTGCTATGATCTCGATCCCATATAAGACTATAACTATCTCAGCGCCTCCTAGGCCACCAACAATCACTATCACCAAAGCAGGACCTGTGCCATATGAAAGCACCAAAGCTATTTCGTGGAACTACGGAGTCGAGGTGTACTGTAATGGTCAGAAGATAGATTTGAAGAGTTTTCCTATGGAATCAGCAGATAATCTTGCGGGAGCAGGAGTGATTACCCGAAGCGGGAGGGTCTTCCTGTCGCCCGAGGTTGTGGTTGAAAAAGCAGATGGAGGGAAAGGTAAGATGGTGATAGAGGAAACTTCTCAGGCTGGCGAGAAGAGATCTTTGGAGAATGACGTGGAGGAAGTCATGAGGCTGATACGAAAGAGCGATTATAACATAGTTGACCACTTACAACAGACTCCTTCTAAAATTTCTATATTATCATTGTTGTTGAGTTCAGAAGCGTATAGGAATGCATTAATGAAAGTGTTGAGTACTGCCTTCGTGGCCTAGGAAATATTGGTGAATCAGCTCGAAGGAGTTGTTGGGCATGTGAACACCGGAAATGGCATGGGATTTACAGATTTAGACTTAACGCCAAGGGGCAGAAACCACAATTGTGCACTGCACATTTCTATTGAATGTAGAGGAGTGGTGATGTCACATGTGCTTGTTGACACAGGGTCATCCTTGAATGTGCTGCCAAAGAAGGCACTTATGAAGTTTGACACTAGGGGCATTAAGTGTACGCCAAGTGATTTGGTTGTACGCGCTTTTGATGGGACCCGGAGGTCTGTTTTTGGTGAGCTGACTTTGCCTATCCAACTATTCTATATCATGGAAATTCAGCCTGCTTATAGCTGTTTGCTGGGCAGACCGTGGATCCATTCGGCTGGGGCTGTTACATCAACTCTGCATCAGAAGCTGAAATACATGGTTGGTGGCAGTGTTGTGACAGTGTGTGGAGAAGAGGACATAATGTTCAGTCACTTGTCTTCTTTCAAGTATGTCGAGGTAGATGGGGAAATTCATGAGACCTTGTGTAAAGCTTTCGAAACGGTTCAATTGAAGGATAAGTCTCTGGTTTTGAGGAAAGAGCCTGAGGGAGCTATGTCTTCTTTCAAAGAAGCGCAGGTTGTGGTGTAAGCTGGTATGGCTCAAGGTTGGGGGCAAGTGATAGATATACCCCAAAAGCAAGATAAATTCGGTCTAGGATACTTCCCATCGTCTTCAGAAAGTGCGCCAAAGTTTAAGGGGTCGGTCAGGTTTACCAGTGCGGGTGTCTTC
The DNA here is from genome assembly GCA_963859935.3 of Lathyrus sativus. Taxonomy (NCBI): domain Eukaryota; kingdom Viridiplantae; phylum Streptophyta; class Magnoliopsida; order Fabales; family Fabaceae; genus Lathyrus; species Lathyrus sativus. The sequence goes on along the minus strand of OZ012735.1, from coordinate 738,618,855 downwards.
TACGAGCAGATCAATGCCATTTCTGATGATGAGGATGGAGAAAGTAACTGTGACATGGATGCTTGGACCAAGCCTTGCACTCCAGGACAGTGTCTTTGTAACTGGTCCATTGAGGAATTTGTCCAAGTGACTGTTGCACCCCAAAATTTGACCAACCTCTTTTCTTAATCTTTGGCTTATGTTTCATTGCATCATTAGCATCAGCATTTTGCATATCATGATCATTTACAGTGGATCAAGTGTTTATTTGTGGAGAGCCCTTTATTGGCTTCAAATTCAAGCAAAGACATAATCAAGGAACCATCCGAAGATTGTAAAGGGGTCCATAAGGTCTTATCATTGGTGTGAGCATGAGATATAAGTTTTGTTGAGTATCTCAGAGGCTGTGGTGGAGTGGAAATGGTCAATCAGTTCATCTATGCAATGCCTAGACAAAAAGGATGGAATTAGGGTTTCAAATTTAATCAGGAAAAATATGCTTTTTGAAGCAAAACTTGTTTCCAAGGTCTTCCATATGTCCTAAGGTGTTTGAGGATGCAATATGGACCATCAACTATAATCAGAAGGGTTTCAATTGATCAGTTAATTGAAAATCGGAAGATTTGGGAAAAAGTCAATTGTGTAGTGAAAAAAGTCAACTCCTGACTTTTTGAGGTCAAGATCATGTTCCTCAAATTCAATATGGCTAATGGATGAAATTTGATCAAGAAAAGTCAAGGGGATCATAAAAAAATCAAGAGTTGTTGAAGGTTTCCATTTTTGGGAATTAGGGTTTTAGAACTTTCCATTTATGGAAAGTTTTATGGTTGAGGCAGCCATCTTCAAGGCCATTTTTCTTCATGATAAAGGATTCAAATGAACTTCTTTCAAACATCAAACTTGTTCCCCATGTTACAAGCTTTCCAAAAAGTCCAAGAGGTCCTTAATTGGATTTGTGAAGCTCAAGTTATGATCAACCAAAGTTTGAGATTTCAATGATTTCAAAAGTTGGCAAATGGGACAGATTTTTAGACCTACTTTGCAAGCCAATTTTCATCACCTTCTTGATGTAAAATGAAACTTTGTCCCAATTATAGTTGTATATTGTGTTCCAAGCTTTCCAAAAAGTCCAAGAAGTCCTCAATTGGATTTGTGAAGCTCAAGTTATGGATGTGCAAAGTTGAAGAAAAATCAGCCAATTTTATAACTTAAAATTTTTTCTAAGTTATTCATGGGCACTTTTCTTGCCACGAATTTCATGGTCTTCCAATGGTCCAATGAAACTTTCGTCAACATGAAAGTTGTTCTACTTCATGCCCTCTTTACTAAGAACTCAAGTTTAGGGAAAATGGACCTTTGAGCATCAAGATATCCTTGCTCAAAGTTGATGGTTTGGACTTTGTTTCAAAGCATGATCCTTATGTGATTTTGGCATGTTATTTAAAATCAGTCTTGCAGTTTGTTTTACTCCCACATCATGCGCATGAAATTGCATTTTTTCCCAGCGAATATTGCAGTTTGTTTCAACAGTTTGCTCCCTCCACTGTAGAAAACAATAAAAGGCCAGTATGCTTGTGTACTGCTCTTTGATTCACCATTGATCCAAGAAAATCATAAAAAGGCAACATCTACACCATTCATTCTTTACCATTGTAAAACTTCCCTTTTCACATTCTCCATTTGATATTTAAGCTAACTGTCAGCTGAACCAAACCTTAGCCTCCATTTTGAAGAAATCCCAAATCTGCATTTTGCTCTCCTCTGAGAAAATTCCCACAAAAATCACTCATTTCCTCACCATTTTTTCAAACCCTTCATCACCTCAACACCACTTTGAGTCTGTTTTCAAAAAGAAGAAGCTTTTGCCTTTTCTCTCAAACTGCTCTGAAAGCCAGTTGTTGCATCTAGAGGGGAAGAAACATCAAAGTTTGCTCAAGAGGGGGATAGATTGCTGCTAGCTTGTTGTGAGGAGTTTGCAAGAGGTAAATGTTTCTAAACCCTCTATTTTATTGCATCAATATCATTAAAACATGTTTGAATTTATATGTGTTCTTTGAGTTGGTTAACTCTCATTTAAACTGATGTTTGATTGTTATTATGACAAGTTTGCTAGTTTTGGTTGTACAACACTGTTGTGTTCATGTTTTGCAAGATGTTATCATTGGAAGATACACATTGAGTTTTGTTGATGCTTGACATTCTCATTGTCAGGTTTGCCTCTGTTTTGTTTGAGCTATGTGTTGTGTTTGTCTTGTTTAGGCTTTTGGTGTTTCATTTCTGTTTAGTGTCTTTAGGCAGTTAGGTTTTAGCTGTTTATTTTAGGTAGAGGCTTTTTGAACTTTGTTCAGGATGTTGAGTTTTAGTTTGAGATTTGCAGTTGAGGCTTTGATTTTGGAATGGTTGATGAATCACACAGCTATTTTTTTGGAATCCTTGATAAGAGATTGGTTGTGTCTGTGGTTTTCATTTGAGGAGTTTGGTTTGAGTTAGAATAGTTGCTAGCAAGTGGAAGCTGTCAGGACAGTTTGGAATTTCCAACTCTATTTGACTGAAGTTGTGTTGCAAAGGCTGTAACCATCATGTGTGGAATGTGCGACTGTTATGTGGAACTGCTGTTTCTAAGTGGATTTTTCTGGTTTTAGAATTAACCCACAGGGTTGTTGTTAGGATTGGGTTTGTTAACTCATGTTGAATACCTAGAGTTGGAAAGTTTTTGGAATTGGTTGAATACCTAGAAGTGGAACTTTTTGCATTGGCTTGCATTCACTCAGCCTTGACATGTTAATGTTAGAGCTTTATTTAGCATCGGTCCTGCACCCTTAAGCTGTGACATTAGACAGTTGATTTTCAATTGTTTCTTTTGAATTGGATTTTGACATGTCCAAGTGGTCTTTATGTTGTCAATGTCTGAGCAAAGTTTTATATAGGATCTTGCTTTGAATGCCATCTAGGAGTGCTGGTTTGAAGTGAGTTTGTCACCAGGTTTGTGCCATGAGGATTGTGGCTGCTAACCTTTGAAACCTGTTAGTATTTGAGATGTTGTGGTTTGACCACTGCTAGTGCACTTGAGAGTGAGTTGTTGTTGTTAATTCATGAGGGTTTGAGTTTTGATCCTTGCTAGCACACTAAGTCTATTGGCCACAGGTCTGCTGTTGGAATTGGTGGATAGGTTAGTGAGAATTTTGTGTTGTTGTGTTTGACATTTTGCTGTGCAGTTGGGATTTTTGAGTTTGTTTTGTGTGTTGGCCAACTGAGATTAGTTTGGTTCTTGCTTCTGGATGTCATTTGAGAGTGTTGGTTTGGCGCAGGGATGAGCGACCAGGTTACTGTTTTAAGGTTTGAAAGGTTGTCTTGGTGATTAGAGTCTTCGGCTGTCACTGTTGGTTTTTATTAGAACAGATTCATTTTCAATTAATGGACCTACTGTACTCTTGTTATGCATCTGTCCATTGGTTTTGTATATACATATTGCTTTGATCATTTTTTTTATGTACTGGTTGTCTTAGATGTGTTATGGTATATGCTTTGTCTTGTGTAGTTCAGTGTGAACCATTAATGAATGCCTATCTTGAACCATTGTTGGACACATACCACAAAGATCATGTTTCTGTTTTTGTTGGCATCAACCAACTCTGTAGCCTAGTGCTTATCATTCGCTTTGACTGTTTGTTTGATCAAGCTCTTAAGTGTTCAATCCATGTACAATTTTGCAACTGATATGCCCTTCTCAAATCTAGTGCCTTTTGGATGAATTCTTCTGTCCATACCATGTCAATTATATATTTTGAATGTGCACATACCTTCAAACTGATACAACTTGCTTGCATTGACCTCAGATTTTGAAAACGCATTTCAAACTCCATTCTTGCATTTTCTATCGGGTTTCAATTTGTAAGGGAAATTTGAGGAAACTAATAGTGCCACTGTATTCCCTGTGAAAAGTTAGTCAATTTAGACTAAAAGTTTGCTCAATTTGGTTAGAATTTGAGAGAGTTGTGCCGAAAACGCCTTTTGATTTTCTTGCCTTGGCCTTGCCTAGTTTGCCCAGCCATTCTGCTTGTTTTGATACTTGTGTTTATGGGGTGGCATAAATACACGGATGTATCGCCACCCCAGTGGTTAAACGCCTTGCCTTATCACTCCCATGACCTATGTTCGACCCCCAGCGGGGGCGTTTTTACTTCCTTTTTAATTATTTTCATGCTTTTAATATGTTTTCTTTCTTTTTCCTTTTTATTTCATACGCATATGAGTGGTAGAACTAACTTTGTTTTGAGCCTGCAACCCCAAGGTCTTGGGTTCAAGCCTTGGGGAGACACTTTCTTATTTTTAGTGACTTATTTTTTTATATTTATTTCATTTCTCTTTGTTTTATTTTAATTGTTTCTTGTTTTTGTTTTATTTATTTGAAAATGGTTTTAAATATCAAAAATCCCAAAAAAAATCATTTGTCTATTATTTTAATGTGTTATTTTATTTTCCATCTTTTTATCTTATTTTCCATTTTTTTAATCATTTTTATCTTAATTTATTTTCTTTCTCATTTCTTTTGTGAGTGATCTATTTAGTGTTTACTTGGCCTTGTGCCATGTTCCCCTTAGGATTCCTAGTCCCTTCGTTTAGGATTGGAGTAGGAGAGACATTAGGTGTTCAATCCTATGCATGATAACATTAGGTTAGTTTTCCCCTTCATTCCGACTTTAGGAGCATTGTACATGATAACTTTAGGGTCCAGTTTCCCCTTAGTTTAAGTCGTTCTCTTCTCATCTCCTCAACAATCAAAAACACTTAATAAAGAGCAATTTGTGTCGTACGCTACGAGCCTTAAGTATTCGAGGAATGATGGTTGGGGGGCCTTCTCAACTGTCTAGAGTGTTTAGCGTATGCCCTTTGGGCGATATGCGACGCATTCGCTCTCAAGTCATAGTCTTTAGTGCGACATAAGTTTCAAATCATAACTCAATCCACTTCTTGTCTAAAAATCACAAAACAAAAACATCAAACTTTTTTATCCTTCGGGATTAATTGGAAAATCATTTTCACAAAGAGAGTTTTGTTAAGCTCTGGTTCTACCGCAAACAGGCATCGTCCCTAAACTGCTAGAACTAAGGTTTAACCCTACTTGGTTTAAAACACTTGAACCAACCGGTGGTCGCGTCAGCTCGAACTACGTTTGCTCTGATTTCTCACACCAGACAAGGATATGTAGGCATAAGACAATGATGTCTTGGCAAGCAACCTTCCCCCCTTCACCCGTAGTTTCCCGAACTACGTTGACTCTGACTTTCCCATTGCACAAGGGAATACGTAGGCATAGAGCGGCGATGCTCTATCGAGTCTCTTTTTCTTTTCTTTGTCACCGTGGCCTTTAGCATAGATAGTTTACACCCTTTTAGATAGACAACAAGCATGGATCCCGTTGAGTACAACGAACGTGAGGGGTGCTAATACCTTCCCCTTGCGTAACCGACTCCCGAACCCGAGATTTGGTTGCGATGACCGGTCTTATCCCTTTTTTGCAGGTTTTCTCTGATCGTTTCCTTTTCCTCTCTTTGGGATAAATAACAAACGGTGGCGACTCTTCTGTCAGTCGGCCGGCCCTTTTTCGCAGTAGCGACAGTGACCAATGAACAATAATGCTTTGTTTTCTTAATTATTGCACAACCCTATGTTCTACCCGGAGCGTAGCGGTTTGTTATGTCAGGGTTTACTTATTTATGTTTGAACAATGTTTAATCGGTTAATCAAATGGCGTTTTTTCCATTCAAATTTTGTGATCCTTGTCTTTCTTATTTTTGTTTTTAACAATAAAATGGGAATGTGTCTGTTTGCATATCATTTGAAGAACTTAACCATTTTTATTGCAGGACTCACATCATTGCAGATGACACCCATTCAAAATCTTCTATGACTCGCTTCGACTTTGACAACCCGGTATTTCAAGCTGAAGAAGAGATTGATGAAGATTTGCCTGAGGAGCTGGTTAGAATTTTGAAACAGGAAGATAAGATCATTCTGCCACATCAAGAAGAGATTGAGGTCGTCAATTTGGGTTCCGAAGAGGTTGTCAGAAATGTCAGAATAGGGGCTGCATTGCAAAGTGACATCAAGCAAAGACTGATTAAGATGCTTCGAGAGTATAGTGATATCTTTGCTTGGTCCTACGAAGACATGCCCGAACTTGATATTGACATTGTGGTTCATCGCCTACCACTTCGCGAGGAATGTCTGCCAATCAAGCAGAAGCTTAGAAGAACTAGACCAGACATGGCTATGAAAATCAAAGAAGAAGTCCATAAACAGTTAGACACAGGATTTTTAGCCGTGATAACTTACCCTCCGTGGGTCACCAACATCGTGCCTATACCAAAGAAGGACGGTAAGGTACGGATGTGTGTTGATTAAAAATATTTGAATAAGGCGAGCCCCAAAGATGATTTCCTGCTCTCGCAGATTGACGTATTGGTCGACAACACTGCTTAATTTTGTGTTTTTTCCTTAATGGATGGCTTCTCCGGTTACAATCAAATAAAAATTGCACCGGAATACATGGAGAAAACAACATTCATTACACCATGGGGAATGTTTTGTTATAAGGTAATGTTGTTTGGGTTGAAAAACGCAGGGGCAACTTACCAACGGGCAATGGTGACTCTGTTTCATGATATGATTCATCATGAGATCGAGGTTTATGTTGATGACATGATTGCAAAGTCCCAAACGGAGGAAGGGCGTCTGGTCAACTTACTGAAGCTGTGTGAGAGGTTGAGGAAGTTCAAATTGAGGTTGAATCCAAACAAGTGCACTTTCGGTGTGTGGTCCGAAACGTTATTGGGGTTTATCGTCAGTGAAAAGGAATCGAGGTTGATCCTGCAAAAATAAGAGCTATTCAAGAAATGCCAGCGCCGAAGACGGAAAAAGAGGTCTGTGGTTTCTTAGGGAGGTTGAACTACATCGCTCGATTTATATCTCATCTAACAGCCACGTGTGAACCATTATTCAAGTTGCTAAAGAAAGATCAGGAGGTCGTCTGGAATGAAAATTGTCAAAGAGCATTCGATAGAATAAAAGAGTATTTGCAGAAGCCTCTGATACTTATACCCCCGGTCGCTGGAAGACCATTAATCATGTATTTAACGGTTCTTGAGAATAGTATGGGTTGTGTTCTCAGTCAACACGACGAAACAGGAAGGAAAGAGCATGCGATTTATTACCTGAGTAAAAAGTTCACAGATTGTGAGTCCCGCTACTCAGTGCTTGAGAAAACATGTTGCGCGCTTGCGTGGGCAGCCAAACGTTTAAGAAAGTACATGCTCAACCATACAACCATGCTGATTTCGAAGATGAATCCAATTAAATATGTCTTTGAGAAGCAGGAACTTTTAGGAAAGATTGCCAGGTGGCAGATGGTACTGATAGAGTACGATATCCAGTATGTTTCCCAGAAAGCCATTAAAGGAAGTGTTCTGTCAGAATACCTTGCTGAACAGCCGATTGATGATTACTAACCAATGAAGTTTTAATTTTCTGATGAGGACATTATGTTCTTGAAGATGAAGGACTGTGAGGAGCCATTGCCCAGTGAAGGTCCGGAGAGGGGTTCTCAATGGCAAATGATATTCGATGGCGTGGTTAATTCATATGGTAGTGGAATTGGGGCAATTATCACAACTCCTCATGTAACTCATATTCCCTTCACTGCCAGATTAATTTTCCTTGCACCAACAATGAAGCCGAGGATGAAGCCTGTATCATGGGTCTGGAAGAGGCTATTGACTTGAGGATCAAGAATCTTGATGTATATGGCGACTCAACGCTAGTTATTAATCAGATCGAAGGAGAACGGGAAACGCGTCAACCTAATCTGATTCCTTACAAGGATTATGCGAGAAGAATGTTACCATTTTTCAACTGTATAGACTTCCACCATGTGCCTAGAACGGAGAACCAAATGGCAGACGCTCTGGCGACGCTGTCTTCAATGTACAAGGTCAATTTTTGGAATGAAGCTCCAAGGATTGCAATCTCTCGCCTTGATAGGCCCGCTTTCGTATTTGCCATTGAGAAAGCTCTTGATGGTAAGCCATGGTAGGCCCGCTTTCATATTACGAGCAGGGTATTATTGGTTAGCAATGGAGTCAGATTGTTTCAAATTCGCGAAGAAATACCATAAATGCCAGATTTATGCAAATAAGATTCACGTGTCGCCGTGTCCGTTGAATGTTATGTCATCCCCTTGGCCGTTCTCCATGTGGGGCATCGATATGATTGGAAAGATTGAGCCCACTACTTCTAACGGGCACCGTTTCATTTTTGTAGCTATCGACTACTTCACCAAGTGGGTGGAGGCAGCCTCGTACGCTAATGTGACCAAACAAGTGGTAGCAATAATATTAAGAAGATAGTACAAAAGATGGTTGTTACTTACAAGGATTGGCATGAGATGTTGCCATTTTCTTTGCACGGTTATCGTATGACGGTACGCACATCAATCGGGGCAACTCCTTTCTCGCTAGTGTACGGTATGGAAGTTGTCCTACCGCTGGAGGTCGAGATTCCTTCTTTAAGAGTTCTGGTCGACGCGAAGCTCGATGAGGTAGAATGGATCAAGAATAGATTGAATCAGTTGAGTCTAATGGATGAGAAGAGGCTAGCATCCATCGCATACGGTCGGTTGTATCAGAGCCGGATGAAGAAAGCTTATGATAAGAAGGTACACCTTCGAAGCTTTCAGACAGGCGATCTTATGCTGAAAAAGATTATCCCACCACACTCAAATCACAGGGGAAAATGGACTCCCAAATATGAAGGTCCATATGTTGTGCGAAAGGTCTTCTCTAAAGGAGCCTTGTTGTTATCCACCATGGATGGTGAAGATTTTACATCCCCTGTGAACGCAGACGCAGTTAAAAAATACTTTGCTTAAAATGACCCGCTGGGATAAAAAGAAAATCCATGAAAAAATGGGGCATCCCGACGAACCATAAAAAGGAAAATTAGGTTCGGGAAAAAAATTAGGGATAAAGTGAAAAAAATGTAAACCCGCAAAGTCGAAAACCTGAAAATGAGACTTTGGAAAAAATGGGTATCCCGGTGAATTGAAAACCCGTAAAGGGCTATTCAGGCAAAAGTTAGGGATTGAAAGGCAAATGACTGCGGTCGGCGTATGGTTTCATTGCTTAGTGGATTGGGAGAACCTGAGGGCTGTTTATCCGAATCGATCTCTTCTGAAGAATGAGCATCGGGAAAGTTTCGAGGTCAGGCGAGTCATAGAGGAATCAGCTCATGGTGTTTGTCTGTGCCACATTGCCGACATTGCTGTACATTTTATTTAATATGTACACTTTTGTAGTCGCTTTTATGCATATTTATATTTTTGCATAGCTTCCTCTTTTCAGGAGTTGCATCGATTGTAAAACTTTGCCTATTTACAGGCCATCTCTCAATAAACATATACTATTCTGTACTTGTCTATGTGTTTTGTTTTAACTTTTACTGTTTTGTTTGTGAAAAACGCCCGATGATTTTGATCAACTTGCATACATAAACTTGTAGGTCTTTGCCAATAATTGTTAAAACTTTGATATCAATTGAACAATGACACAGACGATGACCAAGATAGCCCTGTTGTATAGGATGTCTTGTTTGTTTTGTCACTTGCAGTTTGTTACCCTTGCGGAAAATTTCTAGGAAGATATGAATGGATTCGTCTATTCCCCAAGCAGTGTTGTTCTCCAGCAGTTGAAGTTGCATCTCTATCCCAGTAGAGTTGTGTGTAGTGTGTTTAGCATATCCCGAGCAGTTTGCCAGTGCGCGTTTAATCCCCGCAGAATACAGGTATGTGCTTACTCCCCAGCGAGTCGAGATTCGGATGTACCCCCCACAGAGTAGATGCAGAGGTCTCGCCGGCAGTGGTCTGATACTCTTTACCCTTCATCGGTTCATTGGTAGGTATACAGCTTTCAGCAGGGCAGACTAAGGTCTCCAGCAGAGCTGATTCCCCCGTTCTTGTACGAACTTTATCCCCAGCTGAGGAGCTCTCCAGAGCCCGTTCTATCTCAGCTTAAGCCCAATCGTCATTGGCATGAGTAAGCTATCCCCTGCAGGGTTGTTTTCTTTTCCTGGCAGGATGCTTTCTGTATCCTTAGCATTTATTTTGCTGTTTCAGTTCCGTTGCATCTGCCTGCGTGCATAGCATCTACCCAAATGCGTAGCATTTCCATCTTGTATGGAGCATTACGCCATTTTCAAACATTTGCATATGAAACATAGACCAGGTTGTTGCCTCTCCGTTCGCAGGAATGTCTCAAGATTGATTAATATTTGTGCCCGTATGGTATCCAAACCATGGCAAGTGAAGGATGGTATCCAGACCATAATATTTTCCGATAGCCCGCGTGGTATCCAGACCCCGGCTCACGTCTCTCCCCAGTAGCATTGTCGAACTTCGGTTGATTGTGTATTCGGCCCTATATGGTATCCAGACCATGGAAATTTGATATGTTTCCTTTAGCCTGTGCAGTATTCAGACCCGGCTTACTGTTTCCCTCGGAAGTTGGTCATCTTTGCTTGTGCGGTATCCAGACCACGGCAGTTACCGAGTTGTTTCGTTTGTTGAGCGTGCAGACTCCGATCAAATTTCCTTGTGATATCCAGATCACGGCAGGTGTATTTGTGTTCTTTTTCCTTATGGTATCCAGACCATGGCATGTTCGTGTTATTATGCTTTCCCCCTTCGAGTATCCAGACTCTGGTAAGGGCAGTTATGGTATCCAGACCATGTTAGTTTATCTGATGCTCCGTGATATCCAGATCACAGTAATTGTTATTATCTTCAATCGCCATGTGGTATCCAGACCTCGGCCCCTATTGATTTCTCTCAGCTCACGTGGTATCCAGACCACAACTCATATTGTTTCCCAATAATGTCGTTCGACTTGGATTTGTAGGATATCCAGACCCTGAATAATGTATTTCTTTTGCATTGAGCATCCAGGCTCCGATTATTGAGTATCCAGACTCAGATTTATCTTCGAGCATCCAGGCTCCATTCACTTCGAGCATCCAGGCTCCAGTTACTGAGTATCTTGACTCAGATTTATCTTCGAGCATCCAAGCTCCATTCACTTCGAGCATCCAGGCTCCAGTTACTGAGTATCCAGACTCATATTTTTCCTGAGCATCCAGGCTCCGGTCACCTCGAGCATCCAGGCTCCGATTACTGAGTGTCCTGACTCAGATTTGCTACCGAGTATCCAGACTCAGCTTAGTAACGAGTATTCAGACTCTGTTTTGCATCGAGCGTCCAGGCTCCGAAGTGCATCGAGCGTTCAGGCTCCGTTTATCGAGTATCCAGACTCAGATCATTTGCATCGAACGTCCGAGCTCCATTTTGCATTGAGCGTCCAGGCTCCGAGTATCGAGTATCCAGACTCAGGTTCATTGTTGAGTATCCAGGCTCAGATTTACTTTGAGCGTCCAGGCTCCAATCACTGAGTATCCAAACTCAAGCGATTACCGAGCATCCAGACTCTGATTATTGAGTATCCAGACTCAAAGTTATTACCGAGTATCCAAGCTCCGGTTTATGGCAAAGAGCATCCAGGCCCTGACCTGCCTTGAGCATCCAGGCTCTGATCTCTTCGAGCATCCAGACTCCGGTAACTTGGAATGTTACTTTTCGCCGACATGGAATCCAGATCATGGAACTGCTTTCAACACTTGTATTTCTTGCCCCCAACGGAGTATTTTTGAGGCCAATATAGTTACCTTCGGATTGTTGCGTGAAGTTTCGTTCCCCGCGGTTGGCAAATTTCCAGGTTCTTTGGTATTCAACCGTCTTTTACCTCGATTGTTTGAAAGTCGTCCGCTTTTCACTCATTCAGGTCCAAGTCGCTTGAATAGGGGCAGCTGTTGTACCCCAAAATTTGACCAACCATTTTCTTTATCTGGTTTATGTATCGTTGCATTGTTCCAGCATCTGCATTGCATAGCATGTATTTTTGACAGGGGGATCAAGGCATGTTCGTGGCTCAAGCTCCATTTTCGGGGAAAAACAATGAACGGCAAGTGCCAGAGACTCCGGAATTTTTTTTCCCGGAGGTCGGGCGACCACTTTCTATTTTTGTTTTTCAGGTACATTTCCAGCTCAGAAGCAGCATTCAGGCTACATCCGGTACTCCCACGATCATAACATTCAGAAGGGACTTTCAGGATCCAAACAGAGCTCAAAACGGAAAGAAACGTGCCAACGGGCAAGTTTCCCACTAAAAGGCGCCAAAATTCAATTTTTAAATGTGTTAATCGGTTAACACATATGGTTAATCGATTAACCATTTGAAAAAACAACCCAAATTTGGAAATTCAACAGTGTTAACCGGTTAACGTATATGGTTAACCGGTTAACTAAAGAAGATTTTTACTTGCACGTGAAGTTTCAAGCAATTCTCATTTGGGGGCTCACTTTGATCATTTGAAATTCAAAGTTTACATGAGGGAAGGATCTAGAACCTTGCAACTTTAAGAATTCCCTCCAAAAGCCCAATCCACATCCCAAACCTAATTTTCCAACCCTACTTGCTTTGGATCCAACCCTAGGTGATATTTAAAGGGTTTCACTCCAAACCTCAAAAAGGAATCCTCATAATCCACTTTTCAGAACTCACGCTCTGGAATCCTCAATTCTCTCCATTCCCCAAAACCCTCACTCAAATCTCCTTTTCCTTTGAGATCATCGATTCTTCATTGGAATCCTTGATCTCTTGAGCTGTAACCTTCACCCATAACCATCATCGGATCTACTTCATTGAGGGCGAAATCGACTTTGATCTCGAAGTTCTCCAAGATTTCGTGCTTGGGTCTACACATTTGAGGCGAATCAACAATTACCGGATCAATTCTCCGATCCAAAGGTTGGAACCCTAAACCTATCATAATTATGAACTTATTTGCATCAATGTAGTGATATTCATATTTGTTTGTGGTTGATCCATTAGAATTATGATTATACTGGCTAGACACGTTTGCATGTCTATTGGTTTGCTGTTTGCAGGTTAAATTGTGTGCTTATTTGATAAGTTGATATTTTGGATCATCGATTAAGTCATTTTTGTGCTAAAAGTGCTTTTTGCTGTTATTTTTGCCCTCTGTTACAGTGATAACCGGTTAACGCATATGGTTAACCGGTTAACCAATTTAAACTTTCAAACTTTTTAAACGTTAACAGTGTTAATCGGTTAACGCATATGGTTAACCGATTAACCGACCCAATTTTCCAAATTTACACCTATTTTCAAGGTGTTAACCGATTAACCCCAAGGGTTAACCGATTAACACTGTAATAATGAGCCTATTTTGCTATTTTAAGGTGTTTTTGCATATCTTTCCACTTCGAATCATCATAGATCAGTGTGATGGATTAGGAGTGGGGTATTTCCTATATTTGTCGTTGTTCTTTGGTTATTTAACCGAGTCTTCGACACGCGCTCGTCGGTTACCACTTGGATGCACACTTATATGCGGTCATTTAAAGTGGTGCATTCTTGTTTTCTTTGTTGCTTTTGCTTTTGCATTTATGCACTCTTTTCCCACATTCCCTGTTGTCCTATGGCCTTGGAATGTCACTTAAGGTGGTTTGGTCCCTCCTTTGGAGGAACTTAAAGCTCGCCTAAAGTGATGTATCCTTGAGGACTTCCCTTCGTGTGTTGTCTGCTTTATTTTACCTAATACCGGTGAGGCTTATGGTCGAGTGCATAATAGGAGTACCTTGTTGTTCTCCTATAGCCTCCCATCCTCGTTTTGGCTTAGGCTTGTTTTTGGCATTTCTTTTGACTTTGGTTTGTGACTTCGTGGTTGATGTCTGAATGGTTTAGGCCATTTCACCCCACATTCTGTTACGCTTGTACGCTTGTTTCGATGCATCTCTTTCACACTTTCATATGCACGCTTAAGGTCGAGATGGGCTTGTGGAGGCTATTGCCTCGCACTATTTTCCTCCCTCACTTTCATTCTATTTGTGCATTCTAGGTATGCATTCTGTCATTTGCATGTTTCCTTTGTTCTATTTCCTGCTTTTGTCTTCCTTCCCTTAGGATCTATAATCTCTCTTGTTCAAGAGAGGTTATGATAGACATTAGGTTTCTAACCATGCATGATAACATTAGGTAGATATTTCCCTTTTGTAATCCCAACTTTAGGTGCATTTTGTATGACAACTATTAGGTTCAAATTAGTCCCCCTTTAGTGCGTCCTTTCCTCTTCTCATCTTCAAACAATTTCAATTCACCTAATAAAGGTTAATGAGTATTGTACGCTACGAGCCTTAAGCTACTTAGGAAATGGTTGTTGGAGGGTTTCCTTCCAACAATCAGGATGTTTAGTGTGGCACCCTTTGGGTGACATGCGACGCATTCACTCCTAGGTCACAAGTCTTTAGTGCAATATGAATTACAAACATCTATTCAAAACACTTCTTCCTAAAAAACACAAACAAACTTCAAACTCATTTTGTCCTTTGGGACCTTTAATCCTTGGAAAACCTTTTCATAAACAAGAGTGTTGTTAACTCTTAGTTCTATCGCAAACGGTAACGCCTAAGACTCCAATGGTCGATCTGCATACACCAAACTGCTTGAACTGTTTGTTAACCTTACTCGGTTAAAACACTAGAACCAACCTGTGGTCGTGTCAGCCCAAACTACGTTTGCTCTGATTTCTCGTACCATACGAGGATACGTAGGCACAAGACGCGATGTCTTGGCGAGCAACCTCTCCCTCCCCTTTTAGCCATAGTTGGCCGAACTATGTTGACTCTGACTTTCCCATTGCACCAGGGAATACGTAGGCCCGGGGCAGCGACGCTCTGTCGAGTCCTTTTTTCTTTCTTTTTCTTTTGTCCACAAGCCTTTAGCGTAGATAGTTTACACACCCTTTAGATAGCAAACAATGTGTGGATCCCGTCGAGCGACGGACATGAGGGGTGCTCATACCTTTCCCTTGCGTAACCGACTCCCGAACCTAGAACTTGGTTGCGATGACCATGTCTTTTCCCTTTTTCGTCAGGTTTTTTTCGATCGTTTCCTTTCCCTCCTTTGGGATAAATAACGATAGGTTGCGACTCTATTAGTCATTGTTGGCCTTCTTTTTCGCAGTAGCGACATGTTGAAAGGGCTTTAATTTTATCTTTGAAATACGAAAAATAGATGTCTAGATTGAAAGTTATGACTCTCTAAAGTTGGCACAAAATTAGGGTCTTTTCCCATACTTAGAAAAAAAATTCAAGTTTCTTAACTTTGCCCTTTTTGCAAGAAACATTCCAATTCTTGATTTTTCATTCTAAAACTCATTGATCAAATATTTTTCCATGAAATTTAACTTGAGGGCTTCAATCTTGACCAAAAATCCCAAAAGTCAAAAGGGTTGACTTTGTTAGATAAAGTTTGTGTATCAGATGAATTCAATTGCGTGATCTTCAATGATCTTGCATTCTTGAATCTTTCAAACATCATGAATGGACTCCAAGGATGTATTTAAGTGTCTTGATTCATGTCCCAAGGCTTGGGATCATGCTTTGATCAAAGGTCAAAGGCACAATTGATGTTTCCTTATAAAAACCCTAATTTGGGGCCAGATAAAATTGAGCTTTAATAAACTTGTGATGGGGCCAATTTGCACTTGATTATTGATGGAAAGAGGCCTCTTGAGTGTATTCACACTTTATAGGTTGATGATAAATCCAATACATTGATTGATCATTTGAAGATCCTCTTTATTCTCTTGACTCGCTTGAGCTAAAACCCTAATTCATGGATGAAACTAACAAGAAAACAATTTGTACAGGGTTATGGTTATCAATGCAATATTGATGCTCCTAGAATGATGGTGGAATATAGGGTCAAAATTTTGCGTATGACATACTGCTTAACAAAATGGAATAGCTGAAAGAAAAAACAAGACCATATTAAACATGGCGAGATGCATGTTGAAGTAAAACAATTTTCCAAAATCCTTATGGGGTAAAGCTATTTCGATTGTTGTTTATATTGTTAATAGGTGCACTACAAATAATATGAAGAATAAGGTTCCTAAGGAAGTGTGGAGTGGAAAACGACCATCGATGAGTCATCTGAATGTTTTTTGCTCTATTTGTTACAAGCATGTTCCTGATACTATAAGAAGCAAGCTTGATGACAAGAGTGAACCTATGATTCTGGTAGGATATCAAAAAACTAGTGCTTACAGACTGTTCAATCCAATTAATCATAAAATTGTAATGAGTCAAGATATTGTGATTGATGCAATTTTTTTCTAGGATTGGATTTCTAGTAATGAAATTGATAAGCCATTAATGAGCTATGATTTTGATGAAGCAAGTAATGATGTTGAAGTCAAAGATATTATCAATATTCTAGTATAATTTGAAGCAGTTATTGACATTCTCGATACAATCGAAGTTGAAGAGGATATTGCTAGCACAAGCTAGAAACCTCAAAGAGCTAGAGCTCATCCAGCAAGACTTCAAGACTATGAAGTGGTTGGTGATGATGAAGTCACAACAGATGGAGAACTAGTTCATTTTGCTTTACTTGCAGGCATTGAACCAATCAACTATAGAGAGGCTTTAAAGAATATGAAATGGAAGTCTGTTATGGTCGAAGTGTTATAAGCAATCAAAAGAAACAACACATGGGAGTTGGTCGAATTTCTAGCACATATAAAAAGCTATCAAAATGAAGTGGGTGTTCAAGTTGAAGCACAATGTTGATGGATCGATAGAAAGAAATTACACAAGATTGATAGCTTGAGGATTTCTTTAGTGAGCAAGACTCGACTACTCTGAAGTCTTTGCACTTGTTGCAATATTAGAAACTGTTCTACTAGTGGTAGCCTTAGCATGCAAGCAAGGTTGGTCGATATTTTACTTAGATGTGAAATCCGCATTTTTGAATAGACCTTTAAATGAAAAGGTGTGTCATAAACCCTCATGGATTTCTAATTCAAGAGGAAGCAAGGAAAGTATACAAGTTGCACAAAGCGCTCTATGGCCTCGAGTAGGCACCTAGGGCATGGAACGAGAAGATCGAATCATACTTGGTCGAATTGGGAATTATCAAATACAAATCTGAGTATGGTGTCTATGTTTAGGTTGTGAAACACGATATAACAATCATATCCTTATAAGTCGATTACTTGTTAGGAACTGGAAATATCTTAAAGAACTTATTGAATTTCAAAGAGCTAATGAAGAAGGAATTTGAAATATCGAATATGGGAAAGTTGATGTACTTCCTAGGCATGGAATTTCAAATTTTGAAGCAAGGTATGGTGCTATATTAAAGAAAGTATGTCAAAGAGATACTCAAGAGGTTCAGGATGAATGATTCGACTCTTACATCTTCGCCTTACAAACTAAATTTGAATTTGAAGAAGCATGGAGAGGAAGATGTGAATTTGTTCAAACAAATTTTAGGATCTCAAAGATATGTGTACAACAGTTGACCTGATATAAGTTTCTCAATCGGATTAGAGAGCACACACATGAGTGAACCAATGGTGTCACACATGAAGGCTGCAAGGAGAATCCTGAGATACTTAAAAGGATCGATAAACTACGGAATTCTATTTCAACGAGACTCTAAAAGTAAAAAAGGTGTAATTACTTGTTATTAAGATGTTGATTGGTGTGGAGATAAGGAAGATCGAAGAAGCACTATTGGATATTTCTTTCAAGTATTTGATGCCCCAATCTCATGGTGCTCGAGAAAGCAACTTGTGGTGGCATTGTCATTGTGTGAGGCTGAATATATAGCAAGATTCTCTGTTGTGTGTAATACCCCAAATTTATGGAAATATTTATTTAATTTATTTAAATATGAATATTCGTATTTTTGGTGATTTTCGGTGGTCGGTATGAATATTGAGAATTATGGATTTTGAGCTATTTATTTAAATAATAGTATATAATATGAATATATTGATATTATTATTAATTTAAATAAATATATGTGAGTTGAGGGCAAAGTAGACTTTTGAGGAGGAGTTAATGAGGGTGAAATTGGAAAGCTCATTTTAAGGCCCAAAGTTAGGTTTAACAAAAAGGAATTTTGAGGGAATTAGGATTCATTCTTGTTATACCGTGAAAAGAGAAGAAATAGAGGCCAGAGCTTTGAGGAAGAGGATTGAGGCAAAGCTTCGCGAGGTTTCCAAGAATCAATAAGAAAGGCTTAGAGTTGGCAATTAGGGTGTGGGAGTATTACCTTCATTGTTTTAAATATATGATTTAATGTATTTAAAGTCGATTTAAGGATTTAGGAGGTTTTTGAGTTTGAGGAAATTAGGCCTTCGTGGCCAAATATGTTTTTGAGGTTGTTTAAGTATGGAGAATATTACCTTCATTGTTTTCAATATATGATTCAATATATTTAAAGTCGATTTAAGGATTTAGGAGGTTTTTAAGTTTGAGAAAATTAGGTCTTTGTGGCCAAATCTGTTTTTGAGGTTGTTTAAGTATGTGGAGAATTACCTTCATTATTTTCAATATATGATTCAATATATTTAAAGCCAATTTAAGGATTTAGGAGGTTTTTGAGTTTGAGGAAATTAGGCCTTCGTGGCCAAATCTGTTTTTGAGGTTGTTTAAGTATGGGAAGTATTACCTTCATTATTTTCAATATATTATTCAATGTATTTAAAGCCGATTTAAGGATTTAAGAGATTTTGAGTCTGAGGAAATTAAGCCTTTGTGGCCAAATCTATTTTTGAGGTTGTTTAACCCTGTAGGGTAAGTGATTGTGAGAACTATGATGACCTTGGGGTATTTGTAAGAATTTATGAGAATAATACATGATTGTATAATGAAGTGCCATGAGTAATTATGATGATTTCTGATGTTGATTTCATGAGGCTTTGGTGATTTTATGATGACATGATTATTATGATGATTTTGATGAATGATGATGCACCTAATGAGTTTATTATGAGGATGATATTGACGTGTGTATCATGTATTCATACGCATTCCATACTCTGATCTAGTGTTTGATTCTTGTGGCTTCAATTTTATTGTGCAGGTGTGAAGTATTTTGCTGTGCTCCGGTTCTTGTGTAGAATCGATCCTATTGATGGGGATCTATGGAGGGTTGATGGCCCAATGTCCATCGAACTTTGATGAATTGATACCACATGCATGATTCTTGTTGCATTTGCATTTATGTGACAATTTGGTGTAATTTATGATATTATAGCTTTTTGATGTTTCCTTAATGATTATGATGATGTTGAATACGAAAATGACGTTATTTTATATATTGATTCCTATATTGATTATTATGAATCGTTTTACTCACCCTGCCTGTTTGAATGTTGCGTCCACGTGGATAACGTGCAGATGACCAGGTTTAGTCGTGGATGTCGTCGAGGACTTTTTGGAGTTTTTAACTTTTGGTTGATTTAGAAGGTCTTGCTCTGATAATGTTGTCATACCCCAAATTTGTCCTACCTGTGCTTAGTTTTCATCTGGATATCAAGTCATAAGTGTGTGGTGGAATAAAATCCAAGTTAAGTCTAGTCTAATCTCAGTCACACAAATGTTTATATCAAGAATCAAGGTCAGGGGGTGATTAGTTCAGGCGGTGCTTGAAGTTTCAGCCAGGGTTTAGTACCAATTCAGATCATTTGTGTGTGGGTCAATCTATCAGATTATAACAGGTCAAGTACTCCATCAATGATTCCTTAATTAAGGTTTTGAATCAAGTAGTTCGTATGAAGTTATGTCTCATAATGCCAGGTATGTTGTTAGGTTCAATCGAGGTGCGCGTCTACGGTTTTAAGTTGGGAATTCGTGATTCAAGAGGAGATTTGAAAAGTCAAGGTTTATCAAAAGAGTAATTCGAACCCATTTTCCATTATTCATTATCCAAATTCATTCCAATATCCTTTTGTTCTTAAATCCATTAAACATATGTGTCCACAATTTCACTTTGTTCCGTGTCCATATCCATTTCTCAATCCAAACCAAAAATCCATTTGCCTATTACAAATTAATGTTCAAAATTTAAAGGCTCATCTTTTGTAAACAAAAGTACCACTTATTTGTATTACCATTTTTCACGTTTAAAGTCCATTATAAATCCATACTAGGTCCATAGCAACCAAGAAGCATCGCATAGTGTGGCCCACTTGGGTCTTCAGCCAGCCGTAATGAAACACAACCAATCGTACAAGTCCTACCAGCAATTGCTAATCTTCTCTTTTTTCTATGTAACACGGCTCTCAACAGCACGCAACACCCAACGAAATTTTGGTATCGAGCCACCTAGAAAAAGCCTAGCATCTGCATATAAAAAAAGCCATTACTTCCCCACCAAACATGTACATAGCAGAGTTTTTTTAATTCACAGGCCTTCCACAAAATCGTACGAACACCAGGAGACCCATCCACGGTATTCCCGCGACATATATGACAAAAGATTTCAGACCGCGACAATAGGATGCGACACAATCTGGTATTTTTTCCCCACTATATATGGTACGACCTACAAAAACAACAAGAGGGGACCTCGAAAAAAACAAAAAAAACAAAAAAACTTTCACCTTCTCTTTAAATTCGAAATCCAACCTTCAATTTTGCATCCCCTTCATACAATAGCAACATCCCTACTTTTCTTTAAAAAACCCTCATCCCAAATTCCTCTTTCAAAGCCCCTTAAAACCCCTCTTCTTTTATCAACTCTAAAAGAGAAACCCTTTCCTCCATTATCAATGAAAAACCCACCAAACCAAAAGATGAGTAGAGGAAGAAGATTAACCAGAAAATAAAATCGAAGACGAACCTTAAATCCGAATAAATCGAAGCTCGAAACGGAGGACTAGGGAAAGTGAATTTCTTCGGGTAACTCGAAGGTAGTAACACGATCTGATCATCGAATCGTGTAGATGTTGTTGACAAAGAAAGATCCTCTGTTCTATGGCTTTGGTTTCATTTTTCTTTGAATCTCTCTGTAGCTTCTGAGCCTTTCATTTCACCTTATTTTTTTGCGCTTGATGTTGCTTTTTCAAACCGTGTTTGTTGACTCTATCTACATGGCTATGGTATTTTACGGATAATGATTTTTGGACGGGATCAAAGCCCATTTGGATTCTGTTTCCATACCACGCAGCTCGTTTGTACATACCCCACTCTTCTTTTTTCAGAAATTATGAGGATAATGGGACTTTGTTTTTGAACAAAAAAATCCCAAATGATTTTGTATATCACATACATTATTTAATTTTATACCCCCACCTTTTTTATCTTAAATTAAAACATTTTGTTTAGAATCTGCTTGATAATAGTCTATTACTAATTTCCGGTCTTTTGTTTAATACTATTTATATTATACGTTCTTTTCATTTTCCGATTTCATTTCATTTTTATCTTTTTTTTTTTTGGGTTAATGATGAAACTCTAAAATTTGTTATCGGTCAAACTACTGATAACTAATAATTTATCCGAGACCACTTTATTTTCTATTTCATTTCTTCTTCATTTTCGATTTTGTTTTATTTTTCGTACCGATGAAGTCTCTAATTCGTAAACGTTAGCTCTTGAGGATGTTAAAACCTTCATTATTTCAAACCTATAGAAAATGACCATTTAGGTCATTTTCTCTACTTTGGGATTGTGAGAGGTTCCCTTTGATTAGTTAACATGAAATTTGCGATTAAGACGGGGTTTAAATTTATTTTCAAATTTCATCTCGATTTTATCCTATTTTGTCCGTCAATGAAGTCTTTACATTCGTATATGTCGACTTATTGAAGTCGCTAGTCTTCATTATTTCAAATCTATAAAAAATAATCATTTGGATTATTTTTCTATACTTTGGGATCGTGAGAGATTATCTTTGATTAATCGACACGAGTTTATCATTTAGATGAGATCCTACTTCTTTTGACCTATTTCATCTAATCAACTTGTGTTTCTTGACTTAATTTCTGTTAATATCTCCCTGTTTATATATTCTTGCACATATTTTTTGTTTATATTATTTGTTGATGTTACCTTGTTTTTACCTTGTTCATATTATCATCATTATGCATATTTCATCCTGTCATATTACATATACTGTCATCTAACCAGTTTCATTTTTATCTCATCCAAAAATACCAAAACACGATAAAATTGTCGAAACCCTAAAAACCCTAGTTTGGATACTTTTTGCCCGAACTCTTTTCCGTTTGTTTAGCTCAGGACACCTCACACACACACGGCTTTCTCTTGGGCTACCTGACAATGAGACCATTTATTTCTCACAACCCCCTGTATTTTGTATGTATCCCTCTCCTGTTACAGTGTAATAGTTTAGTTCTTTTCATGCTTGCTTACTATTTGTTAAGAAAGATAAAAATGAATTAGGTTAGAATATATTTTCAAAATAAAAGAATAAATGAGACTTGATCCAAAGTCAAGTCATTTTTCAAACTCTTTTCAAATTGAACCACTTTAGAGCTCCGCCTCTCTTCCACCATATTACACTAACATTGTATGCAGTCAACCCCCGTAAGTCGATTGCCTCGCGCATCGCCATCAACCTACCATGCTCTATTCACCACCTTCATTTTTCAAAACTTCTTTTCAAAACTTTTCTCCTAAAACCTTGGTCTCATATCGAGTGCATTTTAAAACTCCTTTCCTAATAAAACTTGGATGGTCGTGGGTGGTTAGGTGTAGGCCTTCTTCTATCCCAAGTGCTTGATATTACCTTTAGGGTTCACTGTCGCATAGAGCTTACCATTCAAGATCAAAAACATTTTTAAATAAGAGAATGAAGTTCTCTTTGTATTGAGCTAAAAAGAAAGGATTGAGTGCAGACTTCTTCCTCTCTTAGTATCAGGATATTCACTCTAAAGTGTGTGGTCTCGATACTCGTCTTTTAATACGAAGACATAACTGTATTCACCACACCTTTTCACAACAATTCTTTTGAGATAAAGAATTGGGTACTACCCGCAAGGGGTTACTATTCGAGGACCTATTTCACTCCTAAAAATAACCTCGAAAGATCAAATGTGACATTTTTCCTCGATGACGAAAACTCTCTTTTAAAAAAGGATATGCTACGTCTGTTCTACCGCAAACAAGTAACGCCTAAGACTCCACAAGTGAGCTGCAATACACCTAACTGCTAGAATGCATACGATAACATCATCCACAAAAATACCGGTTAACCATAGGCCGAACTACGGATGCTCTGATTCTTTACTTCTTTTAAGTAAAGATACGTAGGCACGAGGGTCCCAATCCTTGTCGAGCACACGTTTCCTCTTTTATCTGTTGTACCCCGAACTACGTGGACTCTGACTTTCTCATACCTGTTAAGAATACGTAGGCATAGAACCACGAGGTCCTATCGAGTCTCTTTTCTTCCCCTTCATCTCTCTCTTCCATGTATCCAACCTTTCTCTCTCCCTTTAGAACACTCTTAGAAAGCAATACCTTTTTGCAAATACCTTCACGCATAGACAAACAAATGGTTCCCATCGAGTACGAGGGATGCGAGGGGTGCTAATACCTTCCCTTTGCATAACCGGCTTCCAAATCCTTTCTCTTGGTCGCGAGACCATCTTATTCGTTTCATCTTAGGGTTTTCTCGTTGTTTTCCCTTCCTCTTATGGGATAAATAAAGTTCGATGGCGACTCTTCTATCTTTCTATTTTTGCCTCTCAGTCGTTGCATTTTCGAGTAGCGACTCTGCTAGGGACATACCTAGCAAGCCAAACCTAGTTTGTTTGTCGCATTTGTGTTTTATTTGTCTTATTGTTTTATTATAATGTGTTCGTCTTACCTGTTGGGTTTATTTGGGATGGTTTGTAAGGATAAAAGCTTTCTACCCGAGCTTTCTAGTATACACTAAGATTAGGAGGTGGTTTGTTTCTGATTTTCGAGACTTAGGACTCGTTGAGTTGGTTTGAATTCCACCGCTCAGATGAGGCCCCTTTGGGATGATTATGTGTTACGTGTAGTCGTAATGGCATTTTTATTTCTGACCTGGGAGTCAGTGATTCTGAGGACCTTTTGTATAACCTAATCCCAAAAGTTATTAAAACATAACTCTGTGTTCATCCTTTGAAGGGACTACCGTCTTACGAATCGTCGTTATGATGGAAAAATTTCGAGAGTTAGTGCATGGGACTTTGTTTGAAAACTCTTGGGATTCCCTGCTACAAACCAATAGATTGCCCACCTGAGGTGAGGGATATCTCGTTGTGTTGCCTCGTAGGACCTGTGACCTTGACCCTGTTGTTGTTCTGTTCTCATATGCATTCATAAAGCATTACATTTCATAACACTATTACATATCAAGGGACTTAAGAGACTATGATTATCTCAGGTATTACCGAACAAAATGACTGATCAAAGAAAGAGAAGCACAAATTCCTTAAAGTTCAGAGAACCAAAGTTGGGATTGATATAAGATCTTTTGATTGACGTGCTGAAGACGATACAAATCAACTTTCAAGGGAAGCATGTGAAACTACTTGATCATCTCTATTCAGGAGTGAACACTTGGGCTTTGTTCGCCATGAATCAATTTTATGACACTCTACTTATATGCTTTACCTTCAAAAATTATCAGTTGGCTCCTACTCTCAAAGAATATTCTCACGTATTGAATATCATGATTAAGGATCAACCCATCTACACTGGTCAGGAAGAAGAACCAAAGCCTCTTGCCATTGCTCTTGCTCTCCATATGACTAAGGAAGAAGTTGAGTTTGGTCTAACCAATAAGGGAGGTACTCAAGGATTTCCTTTGAAGTTTCTACTTGACAAAGTCGCCCAGTACAAGACTGTTGAGGATTGGGAAGGTTTTGGTGTTTCTGTTGCTCTGATGATCTATGGGATTGTTCTCTTCCCAAACATAGACAATTTCATAGATATCACTGCCATTACGCTCTTTATGTAGAAGAACCCTATTCCTACGCTCCTTGCCGATGCTTACCATTCCATTTATTGGAGGAGTGAGAAGAAGACAGGAATAGTCCAGTGTTGTTCTCATTTGTTGTTCAAATGGTATGCTTCTCGTATACCAAAGGAAGGACCGTTTGTGGAAAACAAAGAGAAACTAATATGGTCTAGACGCATCATGTCTTTGGTAGCCAATGATATTGCTTGGTATTCCCATGAATACTACAAAGTGGAGATTATTTTTAGCTGTGGAGAGTTTGGTAACGTACCTCTGATTAGTACAGCTGACTGCATCAACTACAACCCAGTCATGGCATTACGTCAGTTGGGTTATCCTATGGAAGACGAGCCCGACACGGAGAAAATCCAAAGTTTCTTTTTTCTCACCACAACCGAAGATCCTGCGTTCGTCAGGAAAATTGATAAGACATGAACTAAGATCCACACGAAAGGGAGGAGAGATTTGAAAGCGAAGAATTGTCTAGCTAAAGAGTCGTACAACAGATGGTTGCTAGCTAGAGTGGCTGAAAAGTTGTTACCATTTCCTACAGAACCATCCATGCAAGAAAAACCTCCTACTCCCACTCATGTGTCCATGGAAGAGTATGAGAAGCTGAAGCTAGTGGTAGAAAGGTTGACCAAAGAAAACCAAGACCTTCAGGCTGAAATCCACCAAGCAGGTTGGAGAATGGCCAATACAAGAGGAAAATGGAGGTTAAGCAAGACCAAGTGGCTTAAAGCAGCAAAAAGTTGAAGTTAGAGATGGTTCTGAGGGTCATGTATCAAAATGGCTTTGAAGAGGCCGACGCATCAGTGAAAAATCTCTGACAACGCTTGAAGGAAGCTAAGGACTCTTGCGATAGAGCGTGGCGTTTTTTTTAGCTAGCTTCTGCTGAAAAGAAATAGACATGGGAGAAACTTGAGGTTGGCATTGATGATCTCGAAGAATAATTAAGAAATTCCTTGACCCGAGCCGAGGATGAATGTAACGCCCATTTTAATTATTTTCAGTTTCCAGTGCTATTTCGTTCTGTGTTGTGTTATGTGTAAGGATTGAAGAAAGAATAAGGAGCATAATATCAATATTAGATAATAGATCATAATAATAATTAATAATTAATATTAATATTTATGTTAGTATTATTATTATTATTATTACTTTTATTAATATTAATATTGTGAGGGAAATGAATTATTTGGATTAATAATAAGAAATAAAAGGATTTTGGGGTATTAAGGTTGGTATGGTCATTTGGTGGAAAGAAAAAGAGAAAGACAAGAGGAACTCATACGAAGAACACGAGTGTGGAAGGAAGCAAGCGTACAAACTCAATGAAGGGAACAAGGACAAGCTTGGCTGAAGGATCATCAAGATCATCATTTCGTGTAGATTGAAGAGCTTCATCATCATCAGAATCAAACTTGAGGTAAGGGGGGAGAATTTAACGGTTAATTTGGTAATGCATGAAATTTCGGTAGAAAGGGGGCAAATCCCTAACCCCCATAGATTTATGTCGATTGCATGTTGTTATTGCTGTGATTGTTGAGTTATAATATGTTGGTTTCGTTTGTATGTGGTTGTGTGATTTGTTTGAGAGCAATTGGGGTTTTCCGGAAAAGTTTGAAGTTGATGCCGGAATTGATTAATTAAGTAGGGTGATATTTTATTGGGAAAGATTGAGCTCTAAGTGTCGTTTAATCTGTTGTGATCATGGTTAATATGGTAGAAGTGTTGTATGAGTTGTGGGACTGAGTGTTGGATGAGTTTGAGAATTTCGGAGTTGGAATAACTCTGAGTCAGAATCTGGTTAATCGGTTAGGACCGAAGATTTATCGGATAGAAATGAGTATAGGCGTGGTAAATGCGTAGTAGAATGTGTAATCGATGAATTGGACGTTGTTTCGATGGAATTGGAAGGAGAGGGAGTTGCTGAGTTCTGAGCAGCAGTGGTATTTTTCTAGAACTGCAGGTGTTCGCCAGCCTTCGTTGGGCGAATGATGGGGGCGAGCCTTCGCCAGGCTTCGCCAAGAGAATGATGGCGAATGTTCGCTACGGGGCTTCGCCAGGGGAATGTGCCAGCGAGCCCAACAGCAGTTTTGTGTTTTGCTGCTGTTTTGTGTTGTTCCCTTTGTTGGTTTGGACCCTTGTTGGTCATGTTTGATGAGGAGCTTGCTGGAGAGCTGTGATGAGTGCATGTGTGGTGCTAGAGGTGAATTCCTTAATATTCACTTAATTGGAGAGATTGCGTCAGTATAAGTTAAGATACATGTATGTGGTGATGTAAGGGTGTTGAGTGCGATCAGGTTAATGTGCTGTGATGATAGCTGGGTGCTGGGAGTATGTTGATGGTTTTGGGGCTGTTTGGCCGGCGTTTATCGCAAGTGGCATAATCGTTGTATCATGTGTCAAATATGAACCGGTGTGAATGTTTACGCGAGATGTACGTACAGTGTGTGTGCTGAGTGTGAGATGTGAGGATCAATATGATCGTTGTGCCTTGAGTGCGTTTTGTTGGTGCGTTGTGGTGAGAGGATCCGTGGGGATCGATACACTTAATATGCATCGTGTTTGTACGTTGTGAGATGGATGTGGATCCGCAGGATCTATACGCTTGTTATGCATTGTGTTTGCATGTTGTGTGAGGGATGTGGATCAGTAGGATCGACACGCCTTGAGTGCATTGTGGTGATATGTTGTGATGAGAGGATCCGTAGGATCGATACGCTTTATACGCGTCGTGTTTATGTGTTGTTATGACGAATGGGTCAGTAGGACCGGTATGCCTTATGTGTATGATGTGTGATGTGTTGTGCTAAGTGGATCCGTGGGATCGAGACGCTCATTATGCGTCGCATTTATATGCCGTAGTGCAATATATTTGGGTCAGTAGGACCAATATGCCTTGTGTGCATTGTATGTGGTATGTTGTAGGGTGATACGATCAGTAGGATCGAGGAACTTTGTGTGCTTTTGTATGTATGCATATTGTGATGCGATGGACCAGTAGGGTCGGGTGCACTGTGTGTGCTGTGCGGTTATGCATAGTGTCTTGCATAGCATGTGGACGTGAGGCCTGTGTGGCTCACGTGCTCCAAGTGGGGAGCATGTGGACGTGATGTGTGGTACACTCATGTGCTCCAGTGGGGAGCATGGACGGGATTCTGGATCGTTGCTCGGATGTAGTGTATGCGACCACCCGTGTCCCAAGTAGGGGACGTTGATGATTGGATTATATGGGCTCAGGAGGAGCGTGGTAGGGGTAGATCGTTGCTCGGTGGAGTGTATGCAATCTATCCTGAGTTGAGTCGGTACCGCAGTATTGTTAAGTCAAGTGAATGTGTTGCATTGTGGTTTGTCTGTGTTATGATAATGTATGATGTGCGGTAATATTGTTGTTGTGCTCCCTGTGAGGAGGGTGATGGCCAGTTGTCCATCGATATATTATGTCGTGCTCCCTGTGAGGAGGGTGATGGCCAGTTGTCCATCGATATTGATGATGTGCTCCCGTAGTGGAGGGTTGGTGGCCAGGTGTCCATCAGTGTGGTGTGCTCCCTGAGTGAAGGGTTGATGGCCAAGTGCCCATCGTTGATATGTGCTTCTGAGTGGAGGCTTGATGGCCAAGTTCCCATCGTTGATATGTGCTCCTGTGTGGAGGGTTGATGGCCCGGTGCCCATCGTTATTGTGAGTCGGTATCGTAGGTCCTGGGTTGTGTGTGTGTGTGCATTTGTTGCGTGATTGTATATTGTGATTGATGGTGGGACAGTGAGCCCGGATGATATGTATATGAAATGATATTAATATGATTTCTTCCTTTTATTTCATACAAAGTTATACCATTATTATTTGATCGTGATTCTCACCCCTTTGTTGTTGTTGTGGTCTGTGCTTCTTCGGAAGTACAGACGATCCATGTGTTTAGCTAGCTTGGATGGTGGTGACTCTGTAGGACTTCTCTGATACGTAACACCGGGGCGTTTTTGGGGGGTTATGTGTTTATTTGTTGATTACGTGTGCCCCAGTAGCGTATCTGTTTTTGGGAGATATGTGTTGATATTCGATGATGCCATGTATTTTGGGCAGTTGGCCGATGTTGCATATATGATGATGTTGGTGACATGGATGTATATATGTTATGTAGATTTATGACAGACCATATATATATATATATATATATATATATATATATATATATATATATATATATATATATATATATATATATATATATATATATATATATATATATATATATATATATATATATATATATATATATATATATATATATATATATATATATATTCCCGCTGCAGTTTTATTGAGAAATTAATTTGGAAAAATGTCTTGTGGAATTTTAATGTGAATGGTGACATCCCGTAGCGGGGGAACTCTGATAAATGTTTGATATTATTTATTTTATTTTATTTTGGGGAAACGGGGTGTTACAATGAGCGACAACTCAAGGAATAAGCGTTAAGAGTTTCATATGTCACTCCTGGCATGTGGAACAAAAAATGCTTAGAGTTAGAAACCACTCATGAAACAGCCACTCTGTGGAAAGATCGTTTCGATGCCCTGAAAAGGGATAGTTCATAGTGGCTCAAGAAAGAAGCTCAGATCAACAAGTTGTTGGACACACATGTGGATTCTCTCCGGTATTATCAGCCGACTCTAGACATGTGTCGTGCTAAGTATAAAGATCTAGTGGAGCATTGTAACCTCATGATCCGTGCTATCCCATGGAGGTTAGAAAGTGTGATTCAAGACTTGGAAGGAAACGATGTCCCTTCTTCAGTCCATCACTTTATCCAACTTTGTGATCAGATAGTTAGCAGATTCATGTTCGAGTCGAAGAAGCTTGAAGAGCGTCTCTGAAAGAAGTGTCGTTACTGCGAAAAACACCCGACGGAACACAGAAGAGTCTCCATCGTTCGTTATTTTTCCCAACGTGGGGGAAAGGAAACGAGCGAAGTAAACCTAGCGAAACTGGAAAAGACAAGGTCTTCGCAACCAAGTCCTGGATTCGGGAGTCGGTTACGCAAGGGGAAGATATTAGAACCCCTCACGTCCGTCGTACTCGACGGGATCTACTCTTGTTGTTTGTCTAAAGGTGTGTTTACTATCTAGGCTACAGGTTCATGGATGAAAGAAAAGAAAACAGACTCGATAAAGCATCGCCGCTTTATGCCTACGTATTCCCTTCGTGCAATGGGAAAATCAGAGTCAACGTAGTTCAGGAAACTACAGGTGAATGTGGGGAAAGGTTTCTCGCCAATACATTGCCGTCTTGTACCTACGTATCCTCGTCTGTTACGAGAAATCAGAGCAAATGTAGTTCGGCTATGGATGTTGTTTGGTTTAACTGTTCTAAACCGAGTAAGGTTAAACAATCATTCTAGCAGTTAGGGACGACGTCAGTTTGCGGTAGAACAAAAGTTTAACAGTATTCTTTACCGTAAAAAGATTTTCCATTGTTAAGACCCCGAAGGATAAAATTTTTGATGTTTTGTCTGTGTTTTTTAGTGGAGAAGTGAATTTATTCTGTTTTTGATTCACATTACACTAGAGATTACGACTTAGGGGAGAATGCGTCGCATATCGTCCTAAGGACGTATACTAAACACTCTAAGCAATTGAGAGGAAGCCCCCCAATCACTATTTCCCAAGTACTTAAGGCTCGTAATGCACAATGTTCATCGTATTTATTAGATGTTTTGAGATTGTTCAAGGTGAGAAGAGAGACTCTCTAATGGGGGACTAAGACTCAAGCCTAAGAGTTAGTATGCAAAGTTCACCTAAAGTTGAGTTTGAAAAGGGGAATTCTACCTATGTTATCATGCTTATGTCAAAACCGAATGTCTATCATAATCATCTTTAATCAAAGATGATTAGAGCCTAAGGGAAGAAGAAACAAAGGGAGAAGAAGAAAGAAGGAAGTACAAGCACAAAATGCACATGCAAATATCCAAACAAAATGCACATTTAGAATGCAAGTGGGGGAGGAAAATTGTGTGGGGTAAACACCACCACAAGCTCATCTCAACCTCTTCCATGTACATGAATGCAAAAGAGAAAGGAGAATAAGCAAAGCACAAGTATAACCATACAAGTATGCATAAAGGAGTGTAAAACATGCCATATAAAACCCTAATTTGAAGTCCCTAAATGATGCACCATTTGAACAAGTTGTGAACATAGTTTGGACCCTAAGTTAAACCTACAAGTACCTCATAATATCCACAGCATGAATGCACAAGTATCAATTGCCCAAAGAATGCATAAGAACCATTTCTAACTAAGACTAGTTCAAGTACTAGTGTAAGCAACACTAAGAGGGAACCTAAAGTGAAAAATACACTAAAAATAGTAAACTAACCCTAAAAATACCAAATAAAATCCTACATGGCCCGTAAGGTGGTAGGAAACAAGGGCTAAAACTAGGGGAACAAAGCCTAAACAAAACTATGCAAACAGAGGCAAAACCTTAAGGGATACCCTAAAAAGGAGATTAATCGGGGGTCCTAAAAACTACCCTAAAACCCTAACAAAATTGCCCTCCAAGTAGGGGCAAAAATGTCATAAAATCTCCTAACAGGCCATAAGTATGGGTAAGAAAAATCAGGCACAAACAATGAACATTCACCAAGAAACAAAATTAAAATCACAAAGATATCAATTTTAATCCATTAAAACCCTTCCAAATGAATTATTATTTTTTATTTAAAAAATAATCAGAAAAATAAAACTAAAATTTCCTAAATTCAATTTGCATCTTAAAATGCCTAAAAACTATTTTTGTGGATTTTTTATTCATTTGGAAGCATTTTAAAAGAATTAAAATGAAACAGATAACAAAACGAAAAAATAAAATAAAGAAAAAGAAATTGAATAAACGTGTGTGAAGAATAGAAAATATTTCCAGTTCAGATTCATTGGGCCAATCGAAAGGGGGTGGGAAAAACAATTGGAGCGCAGGTCCACAACACCAAAACTCACCGTTTCACTTATTTTGGTCAAACAATTCATCAGACTCAATCACAATAGTTGGTTTTAAATGCAAGTCAAATGATCCGATGGCTAACACGCTGACACGCACACGGAGGGGTGCCAAAACCAGACGGTGACCCTAACCCCTCCGGTCATCTTCTCCGATGACTCCATTACACTGTGAATTTCAAACCTCATCAAAACTCAACATTTTTTACACCATCGTGATCCTTATGTCATGTACATTAATAATTTGTTGCTCTTTTTCATTTTCCTCTCATATTTAAGCCTAACCGAATCAAACAAGAATTGAGCTCTAATCTTAAAAGTTCAAGAATGGACCCTAAACTAATCCAGAAACAATCTATAAGTCTAGGGCATCAAGAATCCATGAAAATGGCATGTGATTAGTGCTTAAACAGAGAGAAATTGTGACTGATAACTTACCTGACGGAGCACCTCCGTTGGCCCTTGAAATGGTGTTGAATCTCTTGCAAAACCACCCAGAAACGTTCTACAATCTTCAAGGAAGCTTCAGGTAATCTCAATTTGTCTTGAAATGGATTCAACTGTAAAATTCTATTTCAACTTGCACCTTCACTTTCTTCAACTAAATTCTGTTATTTCTGCATGAATATCACCTTCTGAACATTCCTTCTTCATCTAAAGACTATATACTTTGGATTTGAACCAGTTTGGAGGCCCAATCATGGCCTGTTACCATGAATTGAAATCCAAAATTTCCAATTGAAAGCTCCAAAATTGGCACACGAATTTGGCTCCAATGGCCATGGATTTGGTTCCACTGAGTTTCTTATAATGCATACTGATCCAATGGATGAAACTGCACCCTTAATTTGATCTTATGGTGAGATTTTGATGTGTTACTTCATTGTGAAGAAACCTTGTATTTAACCATGTTAATGACCTCAAATATCCATTCTGGTTTAGGAATTGCATTTGGTATGTTCAAAGGACTCAAAAAATGCATAAACATGACATGAAATGGTTAAAAATGAATTCAATCCAAACCATGACTTTTAATGACTTTTCCATGAAATTTCTTCACCATTCCTCTCATACAAGCCAAATCTTTGGGAACTTGATGTTTGGTGATGAAAATGAGATCATTTGGAGAAATTTTGATGTTGGAGAAAGTTGCATTTGAAGTGTGCAAAGCCATGAAAATGACCTATAATCCAAATGACTTATAATCCAAGTTTCCCAAAATACCCCTACCTTGCAAACCTCGTATCTTGAGTTCTACAAATCAGATGGAGGACTTCTAGGACTTTTTGGAAAGCTAAGATCATAAGGAACAACTTTCTGGTTTTGGTCAAAGTGAGGAGTGTAACACCCATTTTAATTATTTAGTATTTTTGGTGTTATTTTGTTTGGTGTGCCCTTAGGTGGGGGTGTGTTTGAGTATGTTGGTGGGTGTCCTTGATTTATGAGGATTATTTGATAAATATGGAGTTGATATATTATGTTATAGATAATAATTTAATAATTAATAGTAATATCGGTGGTATAATAATAATAATAATTATTATTATTATTATTGGAGAAATATTATTAATATTATTATTAGTATTATTATTTGTATTATTATTATTATTGGGAATATTAGTGGATAGAATAAGAGAAATAAGAATTTAGGGGTATTAGAAGAGTTGGGAGAAAAGGAGAAGTTAGAACACGATAAGTCGGTTCTAGAGAGAAGAATAGAGAGGAAGAACAAGGAGAATGGGAAGAAGGCTAGGGTTACCGGTTCTTCAAGTTCTTCATCAATCGGAGCATTAATCGAGGTAAGGGGGGAGAAACTGATTGGGATTGGTAAATTGCATGAAATTGGGTAAAGGGGATTCCTTAACCCCGTAGGAATTTGATGAACATGTTGATATGTTGTTATATTGTTGATTGTTGTTGATTATGGTGAATTATGTGCATATGATGTTATGTTGATGAATCGTTGTTGCCAATGATGGAAGGGTGCTTAGGTTATTGTAGTTTGGTGAGGTTTCGAGTAACTCTGAGGTATCGGCAATGTACCGGAATGTTGATTCTAGAGTAGAATTTAGAGGTCAATTGGTGAGAATAATGTGTATTGGTGGTAGTACTGATAGGATAGAAGATGGAAGTGGAGTATTACGTTTGAATTGGAACAAGATAGCAGGTTTGGACAGTGAGGGTTTGAGAAGTCGCAGACACTCGCTAGCACCTTCGCTCGGCGAGCTAGTAGCGAGCGTTCGCTAGGTACTCGCTAGGCGGGTTAGGCAGCGAACACTTCCAGTAGCCATTGTCTGTATTCGCGAGGGAATTCGTTAGGAGAACAAGTAGCGAGTATTCGCTAGGTATTCGCTGTGGCGAGTTGGGTAGCGAGCAATTCCAATAACCACTGTTTGCATTCGCTAGGGAGTTCGCTAGGCGAACGAGTAGCGAGCGATTCGCTAGAGGCTCGCTCAGCGAATGAGCCAGCGAGCGTGACAGAATGTGATTTTCTGTGTTGTGTTGCCTTGCGCGTTAGCGTGTAGAATCCCTTTGACCATGATGAGTGTAGGGATGGTGAATGGATAATGTAAGGGGTATATATGGTGATAGGAAGTGAGTTCCTTAGTATTTATTTAAGTAAATGATTAATTGGTGTGTGTATGATATGGAGCATGGTGAGGTGATCAATAGGATCGTGTCTACCCTGTTGTTGGGGTATGAGTATACTTGGTGTTGGAGGGTGAACTTTCTAAATATATAGTTTAATTGATATAATTGATTGGTGTATGAAATGTATATATATGCGATGTATGGTGATGTGATCTGGGGATTGTGTGCACATTGCGTGCTTATGTTCATTTGTTGTGCATTTGGTGTTATGCATATCATGGTGTTTTGGTGGGATGAGTCATTTCTCAGAGGACTGTATGTGATTCATCCGTATTCCTTTGAGTGGGGAATGGTGGGGATAGATCATGGCCAAGGACGGGTGTATGTGATCTATCCGTTGCATATTTGCATTATGGTGTATTGTGTCGATGGTGGACTATCAATCGTGTTTGATGAATGTGGGTGATGAATTATGTGATTGGTGTATTTACTACCTTTATTTCATGTATTATATTACCGATCATTTTGATCATTTTTTCTCACCCCTTTGTTGTTGTTGTGGTCTGTGCCTCTTCGAATGTACAGATAATCTAGGTACTTAGCTAGCTTGGATAGTGGTGTGCGAGTCGAGTCTTAGGATGCTATGATACGTAGCACGAGACTTGGGCGTTTAATTGTTTTTATGTTGAACTTGTGTTATTTCCTGTGACGTATCATGTTTGGTGAAACTTATTAATACATGTTTGGTGTAATTTGCGGATGGCCGAGGATATTGAATTATGAACTATTTCCGCTGCTTTATTTTAAAAGATGATTAATAAAGTATTTGGTGTATTTTGGTAATGTGATATCCCACTTTGGTGGAAGAACTCTAATGTTTGTTTATAATTATTTATATTTGATTTGATTTGGGAAGTAGGATGTTACAATTGGTATCAGAGTAGGTCGGTCCGTCCGGCCAGTGTAGTTAAGTCTGTCCGTAGGATAGAGTTGGTGTATCTTTTAACCTGGTGTTGTTATTGTTGAGCAGTATGGCAGGAAGGAATGATGATGCATTGGCTGCTGCTATGCAAGCGATGGCGCAGGTGGTTGCTAATCATAACCAAGTTGTGGATGCACAATTTAGAGATTTGGCGCAGTTTTGGAGTAACAAGCCGCCGACGGTTGAAGGAGGAATTTTTGATCCTGAAGCTGCATAGCAGTGGCTGAAGGCGATTGAAATGATTTTCAGGACTATGAATTGCAATGATGAGCAAAAAGTGAGGTTTGGTACTCACATGCTAGAAGGTGAAGCTGAGGCTTGGTGGGATAATAGTCGCCAGAGATAGGTGACTACAGGAACTGCAATCACTTGGGATGTAGTTCGAAAGGGTTTTCTGGAGAAGTACTTTCCGGAAGATATTCTGAGTGCTAAGGAGATAGAATTTTTGGAGCTGAAGTAGGGTAATCTGACCGTAGCAGAGTATGCTGCGAAATTTGAAGAGTTGATGTAGTATTGTCCTCATTACAATACTGAAGATGCGATGACTTTGAAGTGTTTGAAATTTGAGAATGTACTGCTTCCAGAAGTTAAGCTGGGAATTGCTTGTCAGAAGATCAGGAATTACCCTGAGCTGGTAAGCAGGAGCAGGATCTATGATAATGATAACCGGGC
This sequence comes from Lathyrus sativus, assembly GCA_963859935.3. Classification (NCBI taxonomy): domain Eukaryota; kingdom Viridiplantae; phylum Streptophyta; class Magnoliopsida; order Fabales; family Fabaceae; genus Lathyrus; species Lathyrus sativus. Next base: position 738,582,686 of record OZ012735.1, on the reverse strand, counting down.
CAGGATTGCGCATTATAAGGCTGCGAATGATCGTAAGGGTAAGCAGAGGTTTGGTGGTATTCCTTACAGTGTTTCTGCTGATAAGGGAAAACATAAGGATGTTGCTGATAAGAAGCCCAGAGAAGGGAAAGCATCTGTTGATTTGAAATGTTTCCGATGTGGTGGCACGAGACATCGTGCTAATGAATGTTCTAAGGAGGTGAAGAAGTGTTTCAAGTGTGGTAAGCCAGGCCATGTGATAGCTGAATGCAGGGCCACTATGCCGACTTCTTATAACTGTGGTGAGAAAGGTCATATCAGTATGCATTGCGAGAAGCCAAAGAAGTCTCAGGCGTCTCCGGCTGGTGGTAAATTGTTTGCTTTAGCAGGGACTCAAGCTGTCAGTGAGGAGCGTGCTATCAAAGGTACTTGTTTCATCAATAATATTCCTTTGACTACTATTATTGATACGGGTGCAACCCACTCGTTCATTTCTGTTGATTGTGTGAAGAGATTAGGATTGGTGTCGTCTACTCTTGAGGGACGAATGACTATTGAGACACCCTCGATTGGTTCAGTGACTACTTCTTTGGTGTGTTTGAAGTGTCCACTGACTATTTTTGGTAGAGACTTTGGAGTAGATTTGATTTGTCTACCACTTGGTAATTTGGATGTTATTCTGGGTATGAACTGGTTGGAGTTCAACCGAGTCTACATCGATTGTTTTTGGAAGGTGTTGTTGTTCTTTACTCCTGAAGAGGAAGCGTTGGCGAGTTCTTTATCTAATAAGGAATTAAGGACCTTGTTGGAGGACGAAGCTAAAGTGTTTGCTTTATTTGCATCGTTTCCTGTTGACAGCAAAGCGCCAATGGAAGGGTTGGCAGTGGTGAATGAATTTCCCGAAGTGTTCCCTGATGATATTACAGTAGCCAATGTCTGTATTCGCGGGGGAGTTCGCTAGGCGAACAAGTAGCGAGTATTCGCTAGGTATTCATTATGGCGAGTTGGGTAGCGATAAGTCGTGTTTGATGAATGTGGGTGACGAATTATGTGATTGGTGTATTTACTACCTTTATTTCATGTATTATATTACCGATAATTTTGATCATGTTTTCTCACCCCTTTGTTGTTGTTGTGGTCGGTGCCTCTTCGGAAGTACAGATAATCCAGGTACTTAGCTAGCTTGGATAGTGGTGTGTGAGTCGAGTCTTAGGATGCTCTGATACGTAGCACGAGACTTGGGCGTTTAATTGTTTTTATGTTGAACTTGTGTTATTTCCTGTGACGTATCATGTTTGGTGAAACTTATTAATACATGTTTGGTGTAATTGGCGGATGGCCGAGGATATTGAGTTATGAACTATTTCCGCTGCTTTATTTAAAAAGATGATTAATAAAGTATTTGGTGTATTTTGGTAATGTCATATCCCACTTTGGTGGAAGAACTCTGATGTTTGTTTATATTTATTTATATTTTATTTTATTTGGGAAGTGGGGTGTTACAAGGAGAAACAGGCTTCTACGTCAAAAGTTCCTTGGAAGTTGGTTGACTGAAAATTCATTCATCTGATGACATGTAACCTGTCAGCATCATATCTTGAGTTCTAGAAACCCAATGGATGAGTTCTAGTACTCAAAAGAAATCTAGAAACATGCTCTACAAGCCTTATGTTAGGGTCAAGATGAGATGAAGCTTGCATCTTGAGATAGGTGATCTTGAAGTTAGGCACCAAACAGGGGATTTTACACTGACAAGCATAGAAACCCTAGCTTAGCAACTTCTCACACTCTTGATTCATGATGATTTAATCTTGGAATGACATCTCAAATGTCTTAGCATAACCTTCTATGAACACAATTACTTAAAACCACATCTTAATCTCCTTCAAATTCACCATTAGGCCTGGGGTTGACCAAATGAAAACCCTAGATGCACCACCTTTGCCTGTGGCTCCTTGCACATGATTCAACATCTTGAATAAGTTCTATGATGGATCTTGAGGCATACCATGAGCTTCCACAACCATTCTCCATCCATGACCATGGACTCATAATCCTCTGATGATCTTCATTTAGCCCCCAAGATAGGAGATACACTACAACTATCCATCCACTCTTTCAAAGGCTTTAACATTCTCCTGAGGAATATAGCCACTTGATCACTTGAATAAAGACCTCTTGATTAAGCTTAGAATACTTTTAAACCTCTTTTTTTCAATGTATCCTTCTTGATTCCCTGTAAAATGAACAATGCTATATGGATGCAAATGCTATGAGATGAGATGAACACATAAGCCAAGTTAAAAAAAGGTTAGGCAAATTTTGGGGTGCAACAAGAAGGCTTTTTAGTTATTCAGTTCTTTCTCTTGTTACATGAACCGTTGTATTCAGGAATCATTTGTATTGGAACTTCTCTCAAAATTAATGAAAGTTGATTTTTGGTCTCAATTGTGCATTCTTATTATTCATTCATAGTTCTATAATACTGACGATAATCATAAGTCTCGAAAGTCTCTTGAACATTGCATATACCTGCGCATCATTTTTGTATTCCCCAAAACCCGACCTTACACACCCTTTTCCCCAAGTTGACTTTCCGCACAACACAAGAAGTAATCAGAAAAGGATCATGGATCAGTTAGAGCAAAACCAAGCTGCTATAAGGGAAGAAATGCAAAGTATGAAGACGCAGATGAATCAACTCATGGAGGTGATCCAGAACATGGCCAGAAATCAAAAGGACATGAGGCTAGAAGTAGAGAGGAACGTTAATCATACCCTAGCTGGCGCGGTTCCAAATGCAGATTGCGCAGCTCCAACCCTTTCCGGTGCAATTCCAACCCATGTCGGTGCAATTCCTACTCCTGCAGACGCAATACCTATTAGCATAGTCCATCCACCGGCTGGTGCAATCCATCCACGGGCCGGTACAGTCCATCCTCCCGGTGCTACAATTCCACTACCAATCCACAATGACGATCATGAGGGCTTCTACGAAGATTCAATAGCTAATGCGTGTGCGCCACAAAATGCTGAATTTGAAAAGAAGTTTAACACTTTACAAGAAGCAGTGAGGGCAATGCAAGGCCCCGACGTTTTGGGATTAGATGCTGCAGAAATATGTCTTGTGCCAGGGGTTAAGATACCTTCGAAATTTACTATTCTGACTTTTGACAAATACAAGGGTAGTAACTGTCCTAAGACCCATATAAGGTCTTACTGAAGGAAGATGGCCGCCTATTCCGACAATGAAAAGCTCATAATCGATTTCTTTTAGGATAGTTTGATTGAGGCCTCTCTAGAATGGTACATGCAGCTCGAGCGCTCTAATGTAAAAAGCTGGAAAGAGTTAGTAGACGCTTTCATAAAGCATTATCAGTATAACACTGACATGGCTCTGAATCGGATGCAACTCCAGAATCTGACCCAAAAACCAAACAAGTCTTTCAAATACTTTGCACAGAGATAGAGAGGACTAGCTGCAAGAGTACAACCTCCATTGTTGGAATTTATGACATTTTCTGGCATATTTGAAGCAATCAGATTCCATCGTCATCCAATAATACCCAGCTCTCAACAATTTCTTAGCCATTGCATGCCCATTGGCATGGGTACCGAAAGAACCCTCATGGACCTCCCTAATCAACAGGTTTGCTTCAAGTTCATCGACACAATGTAGCAAAACCATGTCAAAGTTTCTCCTGTAGAGCACATCATCCTTGTTCAGATAAAAATTACCGGCTAACCTCCTCAGAGTCTTCTTATCTTTGCTGGATGCCCCAGATGGGTACTCCTGAGCCTTGAGAAAATGCTTGTTATCAAAATGCCAAGGCTTTCCATCTGATGCATTTTCAATCGCAAACACAAAGGCTGGTTTATCAAGACGCTTGATGGTAATAGCTGGAGCTTCATTTCAGTAATTCACTTTATACATCGAGGATAAATGCATCTGCCATCTAATTCTCAACCCTCGGCACATGATAGAATTCAACTCTATTAAAGAACGACAGCAGTCTCCTTGCATAATCTTTATAAGGCACCTGGTTGGCCTGACGAGTTTCCCATTCTCCTTTGATTTAGTTAACGACCAGAGCCGAATCGCCATACACATCGAGATTCTTAATCCTCATATCAATGGCCTCTTCCAAACCCATAATGCACGCTTCGTACTCAATTTCATTATTAGTGTAGGTGAAACTCAACCAGGTTGTGAATGGTATATGAGCACCACGAGGAGTCGTGATAATTGCACCAATTCCACTACCATATGAATTAACGGCTCCATTTAAAACCAATTTCCACTAAGATGTCCTCTCAGGACCTTCATCAGGCAAGGGTTCATCACAGTCTTTCGCTTTCAAGAACATGGCGTCTTCATCTGGAAAATCAAATTTCATTGGCTGATAATCCTCAACTGGCTTTCTGGGAAACATACTGAATATCATACTCCGTTAAAACCATTTGCCATCAGGCAATCCTTCCGGAGAGTGCTTGTTTTTCACAGATATATTTGATCGGACCCATCTTCGAAATCAATAGGGTTATGTGGTTTAACATGTACTGTCTCAAACGCTTAGCAGCCCAAGCGAGCGCACAACATGTCTTTTCCAGCATTGAATATCTCGACACACAATCGGTGAATTTCTTACTCAGGTAGTAGATGGCATGCTCTTTTCTACCTGACTCGTCTTGTTGACCGAGCACACATCCCATTGAATTCTCAAGAACCGTGAGATACATGATCAGTGGTCTCCCTGCAACTGGAGGCATGAGTATTAGAGGTTCCTGCAGATATTCTTTTATTCTTTCTTAGCAAATATATATTTTCTTAGCAATTTGAATATTGGTTCACAAGTGGCCGTAAGATGAGATATGAACCTTGCAATGTAATTCAATCTCCCTAGGAAACCACGAACCTGTTTTTCCATTCTCGGCTCAGGCATTTCTTGTATAGCTTTTATTTTGGCAGGATATACCTCAATACCCTTTTCACTAACGATGAAACCTAATAACTTTTCAGATCTCACCCCGAAAGTGCATTTGTTAGGATTCAATCTCATCTTGAACTTCCTCAACCTTTCAAACAATTTTAGAAGATCGACCAGATGTCCTTCCTCCGTCTGTGACGTTGTTATCATATCATCAATATAGACTTCAACCTCATGATGAATCATGTTGTGAAATAGAGTCGCCATAGCCCGCTGATAAGTTGCCCCTGTATTCTTCAATCCAAAAGGCATCACTTCATAGTAAAAAGTCCCCCATGGTGTAATGAAAGTTGTTTTCTCCATGTCCTCTGGGGCCATCTTGATTTGGTTATACCCAGAGAAGCCATCCATGAAGGAAAACACAGAAAATTGAGTGGTGTTATCAACCAACACATTAATATGAGGGAGCGGGAAGTCGTCTTTCGGGCTCGCCCTATTCAGATCTCTGTAATCGACGCACATCCAGACCTTTCCATCTTTCTTAGGAACAAGAACAATATTGGCGACCCACGGAGGGTAATTCGTGACAGTAAGAAAACCAGCGTTCAGCTGCTTCTAAACCTCTTCTTTTATATTGACTGCCATGTCAGGCCTGGTCCGTCTCAACTTTTGCTTGACTGGTTAACATTCTTCTCTGAGAGGTAGCCGGTGTACCACAATATCTGTGTCCAGCCCAGGCATATCTTGGTAAGACCAAGCGAAGATATCTTTATACTCACGGAGCATTTCAACCAATCTTCTCTTGATATTGTCTTCCAATGCAGCCCCCACTTTAACCTCTCTCTTATCGTCCTCGGTACCCAGATTGATAACTTTGACATCCTCCTGATGAGGCACAATAACCCTTTCCTCCTGCTTGAGAAGTCTGGCTAACTCTTCGGGTAGTTCACAATCTTCGTCAGTCTCTTCTTCAGCTTGATAAATGGGATTATCAAAGTCATACGAAGTCACAGCTGAATCTGAATTGATGGCATCTGATTGAAAAGACCTGCATGATGATGTTTATATTTATTATGCGATGCAACAAACAAAACACATTGCCATTTTTCTTTGTTAATGCAAAAATATAAACAAGAAAAAACAGGGATCACAATATTCGAATACAAAAATGTCCTTTATTAATGATAAATGTGCGAATAACAACAAAGCCCCATAGATTGGGTCACTACGTCTTGGGCAGAACGTAGGACCGAACACAATCAAAACAAATGACATTACTCGGCAGTAGTAACATGGATGATTTCTTCAGTACTCCAATTACATAGCTTTTCTCCAGGAGTGCATGGAAGAATCCAGGTATCCATATCACAATCACTGTCATCCCCATCACCTTCAACGACATTAACCCGGTCAAAGAACACACCACTACTGGTGAATCGAACATGTCCTCTGTACTTTGGAGTGCCCTGGAAGGAATTGGAAGGCTTGTATCCGATGCCAAACTTGTCTTGCTTGATAGGAACATCAAGAACCTGGCCCACTTCTGGGAAGAATCGGATTCTACGATAGCACGGGCTTCCTTCAGCGACGACATAGGAACCTTTGGCTTCCACAGAAGACTTCTCCTGAATTTGAACAGTTTTGAATGCCTGGCATAGTGTTTTGTGGATCTCCCCATCCACTTCCACATATTTAAACGACGACAGATGGCTAACCATGATGTCTTCTTCTCTGCACACCGTCACAATCTTTCCCTCCATCATATACTTCAACTTCTTATGCAACATTGAAGTAACTGCCCATACAGAGTGTGTCCAGGGTCGGCCAAGCAGGCAACTGTAAGCCGGATGGATATCCATAATAAAGAATGTTGCGTCAAAAGTCTTCGGCCCTACCTAAATAGGCATTGTAATTTCCCTGAACACCGATCTTTTAGACCCATCAAAAGCACTCACGACCAAATCACTTGGCGTGCAAACCAAACCTCTGGTGTCGAATTTCATTAATGCCTTCTTCCGAAGCACATTAAGGGGTGATCCGGTATCAACCAAGACATGAGACATCATAGACCCTCTACATTCAATTAATATATGTAAAACACGGTTATGGTTCCTCCCAGTAGAAGTCAAGTCCAAGTCAGTGAAACCGAGACCATTACCGCCGTTCACATGAGCCACTACCCCTTCCAACTGATTGACAGAGATCTCTTGGGGTACGTAGGCTGCATTCAATACTTTCAACAACGCGTTACGGTGAGCCTCCGAATATAATAATAATAACAAGATATAAATTTTTGAAGGGGTCTGATTTAAGTGATCCACGACCTTGTAGTCTCTCTTTCTAATAAGCCTCATAAATTCCTCCGCATCTTTGGAAGACATATCTGTACCAACCTGCTGCTGGACATTCTCCTCGGCCCCGACCTTACCCTTTCAACTGGAGAACCTTCCCCTATAGACCCAATCCATTCTTGCTTCTGTCCGTTATAGAACACTTCTCCCCCATAATTCCATAGGATAACTTTAGTGCTCTCGTACGGCACGGGTCCTAGTATAGTGATTATAACCGGCGTTGGTCTGGTTGTCCCCGAAATAGTAATTGTCTGAAACGGAATAGAGATTGTAGCTACTTCACCCTTATCACTGCCCACCTCATCTTCAACATCTTCCTTTACCACCTTATCAAATTGCAAACAACCCTCATCAATCATTCTCTGAATGCCTCTTCTCAAAAGGTCACAACCCTCTGGTTGTGCTTTACATTCTAAGCACTCAGCAGAACACCCCAGAAACACCCCTTTCTTTAACAAACTGGCCTTCACAAAAGCCAATGGAGTCTTTAACTCTCCCACATCAGTTATCAGGCTTAATTCCTCCCCCTAAATAATGGCATTGGCCCCTGCTGCCCCGTGATTTGGCATCGGGTTCTGGTTCACGTTAGGCCCATCATTAGTGAAGTTTATAGCCTTAGAATCAAGCATATCCTGGACTTTATGCTTAAAGGCCTTGCAGTGGTCAATAT